>OV656868.1:44042931-45343565 GCA_927399465.1 Sarcophaga caerulescens
TTAAAAGCTTTGGATTTGTTAAATTTCTCAATTTCATTGGACACTTAATGAGTTTGGAATAATTTTTCTTTACAGGCTCTCTTATAATTAAAAACTGGAAGCCAATACCTTTGGAAAATATCTCCGATAATCCTGTGGTTCCTGTTTGTGATATTATCGGTGAACTGACATCGGTTGTTACGCTGCGCATTGTTATCTTACGCTGTAAGCCTTCGCCGTTTGGTGAAATCAAAGATAAACTTTTAAAGCTGCTGGTATTGCAATCACATGCTGTTTTACGTTCCACCGGTTGCCCTTTAGATGAGGTAAGTTTCTCTCTCACTATATTTTTCTCTTTGACACTTTCTGTTGCAAAATGAATATACGATAGAGATCTGTAAGATACTAATTAAAATCTTATAAATTATGCTCTTTTTGTTTTAAATGAAATTTTCAGAAACAGAAAATACAAAAAAAAGATACAAAAACACACAGAAGAGAAGAGGAGAATATTGAAATAATTTTAAGAAGTATAAAACATTTTCGATAAACCTCTTAAAATTAAAATCCGCCCTCATCGCTTGCTCTTTTTCTTTGTATAACCCCTGCTCCTCCAGCTCCTCCTCCTCCTATCCTCGGGTTTTCTGTCTCATTTTCATTTTGTTTTAATGTATGAGTGAGTAAGTGAGTGAGTGATTTATTTTTTAATAGTTTTCTGTTGTTGTTAAAGAAACTGTTTCAGTCTTTCTTTTTTGTGTTATTTTTTCTGTTTTCGTCCTTTTTTGTTAAATATTTATAATCCTTAAATGTCTTTTTTGTAATGAATTTTAATACTTCAAAATACACTCACAGACACACACAAGCACAACTACTCATACATACAGCTTTACATGCTTACGTTTAAGAAAAGTTGTCTACTTTGTAGTTCAGTTTTTCCCCAAATGCGCTCCTTCCGCCTTTGATTCCGATAACCATGTGTTATCTCTACTTTAGTTTTTAAGAAGATACGAGCAAAATTTGTTTTCCTTTTTCTTTTTTGATTCAATATGCGAACAGAAAGTAAAAAGAAGAAAAAAAGCTCAGCATTACAATGTTAATGCCGTGTAACCTTACTTTTCCGATGCATGAAATTTAAATTCGAAATCTAACGATTGCATGCAGACTTTAAGGGGTTCCTGATGAGTATAGTATTGCAGCTCATCAGGCTACCTTGAAAGCAATATGCTTGTTCCAGCTAACAAGGCTTTGAATTTTTATAATAAGGACATCAAAAGCCTTTGACTCTCTGTGTTTACACCACCCGTGGTTACAAATAAGAATTTAATAATGACCCTCTCATAATTAGTCTTTCGCCAATTGTCAAGACCCCACTAAATGATTGCCATATAGGACGAATGCGAGTGAGTCATTCATATGAAGCCGTTTCGCTTTAATCTCCAAAAGCCTCGATCCAACGGTCAAAGGATTATGTATGTAAAATAGTACACAGGATGAGTAACTATAGAAAGAAGATCATTAATAAAGATTAAAAAGGGTATCTGAGGTAGAATGGTGCCTAATGGTACTCCAGAATTTAGCCAGAACTTGTTAAATGGTATTCCCATTTATAGCAACCCATGACCTACGACAGATAGAAATTGGTTTTAGTCTGCAGAATAGTCATCTGGAACTGTTGTGATACTGGACTGGGTTCCAGGATAATGTGAAGTTGAAGTAATAAAGTTGCAGATGAGCTGGTTAGAAATGGCGCAGGGAAATGCGTTGATCTCGTAGAACTTCAATTAGTCCTCTCCTGAAACTTTATTTCGTTTTGAACGATCGAAGAATCAGATGGAAAGTAGACGCTTAATACAGAAGTAGAAATATTGCGGAATATCCGAAGTATTATGACCTAAGCTTGATCGTTCTAGGATGCAATGAATTTGATAAGTAGCGCCCAGGTCTTCGGGCAAGGACCAGTATACCCTGACATGCGGAGGCAAAAACTTACATGATGAGCCCAGTATTTACTCGCTTAAATTTGAATTGCATTGCTTGCTGCGAACAATGAGAGATGAAACACATGGGAGATGAAACAAAGTATCTGCCTGCGTTAATTACGTTGATTTGACTCTATAAGAAACTCTTTGATTAGCATTCTTATAGAGACGATTAAAGTATTCTTTGTAATTGCTGATGGAAGAGGACTAGCCATAGCCATAACGACAGTTGGGTTAATGTATTCTTTGTAGATGCTCATGAAAGAGGACTAGCCATAGACTACTGGCTCTCTAACTTACTTAATTGTGCTCATTAAAATCCTTTAGTAAGGATTACGGCCTAGCATCTCACATCGCCTGCATTCTGTGCATCTAGTAAGTAGTGTGTTGGCTTATTAGGCGAGACCCCGTGGTTCATACTTAAGCTCAAACATTCTCAAACAAAACGAAGTATGAAAAAATATTTCTTTCGGTGACTTCACCGTCTTCTGGCAAAAACTCTCTGAGTTAAAAAAATTGCCATGAAAAGCTCCTCAAAAAGTCTGTTGTTCGGAATTGAATTTAAATTGTAGGCCCCACCACTCATGGATAAAATTAACACATACAACATAAGTGGTGTGAGAGGCTGGGTGTAGTCCTGACTAAAGGAGTGTACTGACTAATTAATTCTTATCAACTAACGTGTGTGTGTGGTATCCCTTTAGCGAACAATTCAAATTGCCCCTTTGTTGGAACAATGAGCCATGATGAGCTTATTTGTGATTGGTCAGCTCATTGATACCTGTTTCTACAATTTAATACATTATGGATTACCAACTTGTACCACTTAAAGTAAGCCATTTAAAGGCAGCAAAGTCCAACAAATCTACAGTCAAGTTGTGTTATAACTGCTCTAACAAGGGGATAATGAGGGCTCAATATTTAATAGGGATTCTTGAATTAAAATTTAATTATTTGTTCAAGAAGATAAAATGGTGCAGAGAAGTTGAAGACTAGAACCCAGCCATGTGCAGAATTAAAGACAAGTCTATGGAAACCTCTTTTTTATGGAGGGACCAGTTTAGCTTCATTAGATATGGAAAACCTTATAGATTCTTCATAAACTATATGTTCATGTTAAAGTGATTAAATATCGCAATCAAATAAATAAAATGAATATTTTGTGTTAATTGTTGACTCATATTTGCTTATAATCACTCATTTATTGCTAAGTTCATTAAAAAATGTTTACAAAAAAGTTCAAGAGCACCTACGTACAGGCAGACGTACATAATATTTGCGATATTTTTCCCCCTAAAAACTAATCAAATAATCGAATTAAATAAGTCTCCCGTTATAAAATACCATTTGATTGATTACTTTACCTCACTTCACTTCATTTTCAAAATGAGTTTAAAATTTAAAATAGAAATTATTTTCTGTTATCAACGTGGAAAAATAAAATCAGAATACGAGGCAATATAAATTCAATAATGTCTTGTAACATTTTTATGGACTACACTCCATTCTACTCTACTACACTACTGGCTATAATCATATGACGCCATAAAAATTTTAATTCCTCTTTATAGCAGAGCCTATAAATCAAAGGCAACTAAATATCTTACCTTGTGGTCAGTCACAATAAAATCATAATTTAATTAAGAATTTTGTGTATAAATTTTGCCAAGTAATTAATACAACAAAACAATAGCAACTACAACAACAACACTTAAGAAACGTTAAAAATGTTAATAACATTCCCGGCAGTAATCATATGATAAACACTCGAAAAAAAAATTTATGGTTATCGTAGGGATCACACGGTAGGTGAAAAGTATTTCGAAATCATTGTAAAGGCACCTTCAAACCAAACAAAAATTGTCAATATTAAGTCGCATATTTTTTTAAAAATTCCATTGTAATGTATGAGTAGCCAGCCATTGTTGTTAATCAGTGGCAGTGGAAGAGGGTTTAAGTGATTTTTCAAAATCTTTAAAGTCCTCTTGTATTTATTCGTCGTAATATTCAATGAAATGCATTTTGCTTGGGTTTAAGTATAACTGATCACCAATTTATTGTGTGGCCTTATCAGTTATCGAGTGATTGCAAATTTTTTGATTGTTTTTTCTTTATTATTATTATTATTATTACAATAATTAATTCTATTGTTTATTATTAATAATAGTATTTCGTTATAAACACAAAATCATTCAGTTAATCTGAATAGACATTTTGCCAACGACATAATTACGTTTTCAAATGCCACAAAAGGTATTTTGAGTTTCGTAATACTTATAGGACATGCGTTTCAATTACAGCGTGATAGCTATAGCCCCACGAGATTTTTTTTTTTATTATAACAGCAGTCTACTCAGGTGAATTAGATCTAAGGATCATACAGGCAGACAGCAAGTGAGATACAGGCAACTGACGAATACATTTAATGGGGGCAACAACTAACGAGTATGCTAAAATCGGTTCCTTCTGCTGCTCTGAGAGTAAATTAAAATTGCCATGAAAAAATTTCTGAAAACAAAAATCTGTCGTTCGTATTTAATTTCAAACTGTAGGTCCCACCACTTATAGATAAAATTAACACATGAGTGGTGTGAGAAAATATAGATAGATTCCCCTTGCCTACATGGTTTCTCGACAAGATATTTGATTTTAGGATTCCAACTAAGGAGGCCCGAGTTTCCCGGTGAGAAATATAAAACAGAATTGAATGTGGGATATGAATTAAATGTTCGGACATTAGGTTTTTGTACACGCTGTCTGACCATTGCAAACGTCCTAAAAGAGATTTTTCTCGAAAATTTCGGATTATCACTCTTATATGTGTTTGATTATATGAATTGCTAATGAACTGGCCACAGATATTATAGAGCTTGCGGTCTCTGCCATTAAATAAAGCATACTTGTTCCAATGGCTTCAAGACAAGAGATTCCCCTTAGTCAAAATCAGAACGATACTGTCATTATTGCTGGACTCTTGAACTGAAGGCGAAGAGCGTCCAGGACCTAAACTAGAAACATTAAGCAATCAATCTTCGTGCCAGACAGTTTGTACAATCGTTAGGTGTAACTTATGCTGCCCTTTTAAATCACTTTAAAGCAGCAGAATTTTTTCAAAAGCAGGGAAATTTGGTGTCATATGAACTGAAGCTGCGTGATGTCGCAAGACAACTTTATATGTCTGAAATGCTGTTAAATGGGTTTAAAAATAAATTATCACTGGCAATGAATAATCGTTTCATTATGACAAATTCAGACGCAAGAAATCATATGTAAAATACGGACAACGAGCAGCCCTTGCGCTGACCAGCTTCTTCGCTAGTTTGGTGGCGAGTTTGGGACTTCGCTTACGTGTGACGTATCACTTCGACTTACGGCCAACGTGCAAAATCTATGGCCAAGCAGAGTATCCATTGTGCCAAGGTAATGTTCTGTATTTGGTAGAATCAGAAGGGTGGGATTCATTATGGGCTACTAAAACCGGCCCTGACTATCACAAGAGAGCTGTAAAAGCAACAATTAATTCGTTGGAAGTAAACATTGGTCCAAAAATGCGCTGAATATGAACCGCCCTCGAGGCTGTATTTTTTCTACATGACAACGCAGGCCTAAACTTTTTACTGGAATTGGAAAAATCAACTGCCTCTAACTATCTGTCTCATATAAACATTGGAATAAAATCGTTGGTAAAAATTTGTTTAAAATTTAATTATAATCATGAAGCAAATATTTCAATGTTCTTTCGCTTTTACTTACGGATTTAGTCGAAAAGGAAAATTCGAATGTTTTGAAAAATTTTCTGCTGATCTTTTTAATAAATTATCAGATGAGGCAGTGAGCAGTTTAAAATTAGAAAATATCACAATGGTTGTTGTCTATCAATTTCAACGTTATCAAGTAAGCTCTACATTTTTCTATTCGTGTGTTTCAAATGCATTTTCAAATATATTGTCGAGCATTATAGAGTTTTTGATTTGATTTACAATAATTTTTTTGCAATCAGGTGGTTGTTGTTGGTTTTATTTGTTATAAATAAATTTCATTTTATTTGTTGTGATTTAAGAATTTTTTTGTTGTTTTTTTGCGTACCCCTTTATTGATATTTTTATGGTTTAGTGAATCCCAAGCACTTGAGTCAGTTTATTGTGGTAAAACTGTGATTTTTATGGCGTCAACTTATTGCTAGAAAATGGGTTACAATTTTACTATCGTTATTATTATTATTGTTGTTGTTATTGTTTCTATTGTTATTACGCCAATAGAAATGTAAACGCAGACACTCGCGTATACAGTGTTTAGCCAGTTGGATTAAAGAATTTAGCTATGAATGGCTAGAATGGCTACAATGGCTTCAAAATGTATGGCCACTTACCACATTGTATAAACACAATATAACGTAACGTATGAGTATTTAAACTGTCTGTCTATCTATGGAAGAGTGTCTGTCTATAACGCTTGTGTATTTGACTATCTGTCTTTTAGTTGTTATTAAATGCGGAGCTTTATTGGCAAGGGATTTGCCATACCAAGTTGTCTCCACATACTATATACACTGTACACTGTACACATTTAAGCCCTGACAAACAGGTATTAAGTTAACAAATTTATAAAATTATCTTTAAAACACCAACAAAACCAACAAAGCAAAACTGAAAAGGGGGACATCATCACACGATAAGGAAATTAATCTCAAAGCGATTCAATCGAATGCTATTTTGCACGTACTTTTCTAAAAAGATAATAAAATTTTTATCGTTGGGGATTACAAAAACTTAGTAAATGACTCATCATCTCTTCCCCTCTCTCTCTATCGTTTTAGGTAACCTTGTCGCAAATATGTCGCAGTTCATATCAAAACCCTTTTGCCTTTCCGGGCGGTGATATACCTGAGGAGTTACGTCGCAAATTTGATCAATGGTGGTCGAATCAACTGACGCCCCAGACTACGATAGGTGGCCCTAAGCTGTTGCCCTTTATGAATGCTCCTCCTGCTGCAGTTAACAATGAAATAGAACATAATATGGGTACTGCCGCCTTGGCGGCTGCTGCAGCTGCTGCCGCTGCAGCACAGGCCGGTTTGCATGCTGCCTCCACGGTAGGCTCTAATGTCGCCAGCAGTATAAGTGCCAGTCGTGAATCACTTTTGTTAAATGACACCTCCAGCCATCATGCTAATCCTGTAATGGCTGCTGGCTCTGCAACACATCATGCCAATATGATGGTACATCCAGCCATGCATGCCAGCATGCATCATCATGCCAATTTGGCGGCGGCACACACACAATTTTCAAATCAAAAGACACGCATGCGCACAAGTTTCGATCCGGAAATGGAATTACCGCGTTTACAGAAATGGTTTCAGGAAAATCCACATCCCTCTCGCCAACAGATACAAGCCTATGTGGTCCAATTAAATGCTTTAGACTCGCGGCGTGGTCGCAAGCCCTTGGATGTTAATAACGTTGTGTATTGGTTTAAAAATGCTCGCGCTGCTCAGAAGCGTGCAGAAATGCGTGGCGGTTTTGGTGCCATGCATGCCGCCATGAATGGCTACTTGGGCCAGCACAGTCAATTGGGTCAGACTTCGGGTGGCAGTAGCACCGGCAGTATAGGCAGCCAACAGCAAATGATCGGATCTAGCATGGGCAATCTTTCGTTGTCAAATGATTTCATGAAAAGTCCTTTAAGTTTAAAATCTGAAGATATTGACACCATGTCCCAGCATTCAGATGATATGGATGAGGATACTTCACGGCCAAATTCACCGCAATTGCCCTTGTCCCTGACCATACACGAAAGACATCAACCTACACCAGATATAGAAATTAAAGACAACAATACCGACTTAATCCACAAACCAAACATTTTGGATGACAATAGTTCTGAGGACAAGTCAGGTATGGTAAATGTTTCGCCCAGTGAACGTGCTTTAGCTTATGCTACAAGCGATAAAGACAAATTTACCAATGACCTTAACAAATCGAATGATGAATCCGAAAATCAAGAGAATTCTACGCATGAAGATTTGACGCAAACACAAAATGAAACTGAAACCAATAATAACTCTTCCAATTCCCTCAATAATAATGCCTCAACGCAGGATTTAACACAAAATCCCTCACGTCCGTCTTCGCCAAAGAATGCTTCTTCGAAGGAAGATGACGAAGATCTCGATATGGACGATGATGATGATGATAATGATGCCAGCCACTTGGATGATTTTCGTTCACCTTCACCGGATATGAACAGTGCCATGGTGCCGACTCAGCGTAAAGATTTACCGTTTCCAATGGTGCCCAATAGCATGTTCCAGCAATCTTTTATGTATATGAGCCATTATATGCCCGGTTTCGGTCAAGCGGCTGCTGCTGCTGCTCATCCGCATGCTGCTGCCGCAGCTCATCATGCTGCTGCAGCTGCTGCGGCGGCTGGTATGCAACCAAATCCTTTGATGACCGGTGGCGGTCTCAATTTGTCCAGTATTTCCAATGAGGAGCGTCGCAAACGGAATCGTACGTTTATAGACCCCGTGACAGAGGTGCCAAAATTGGAGCAATGGTTTGCCATGAATACCCATCCATCGCACAGTTTAATACTAAAGTATACTGAGGATTTGAATACGATGCCCTACAGGTAAGTGGGAGATTAAGATTTTAATGTGTCACTGACCTACCAAACACCGTCGTAGAACGTGTTCATGATTCATTTCATTTTTTTTTAATAATGAACCACCCCATATGTATTGCTCTGTAGTACTCATAGATTTGGCTGCTATTCTTACCCAAAAATAGTAAATGTAGGAGTGGCAGGCTACAAAGATATCATACTTCAGTTTCGTATCATGCCACCGCATTTTCGGACCTAGACCTACCAAAATGTGTGATAAATAGCCTCCAGTCATTTTCGATAAACTTGGATTCCTCCTGACGTCAGTGACCAAAAACAGACTTACACTTGCATAATCTATTGTTGACATTTTCTTCAAGAGCTAACAATAGTGTATAGAGGGGTTGTCATACAACCCATGTAGTATGTAATGCCATTTCGTGGCAATTACCCAAAGCTTTTTCCAGAGCCTTCTGCTCAGAGGTCGCTGAAAGAAATATATTTTTTTTTTTCCATATTCCTTCTGGCAAGATATTTGAATTCTCGACCCCCTTTATGGTATGACAACAAGCTAGACTACGGCCACTTCGGGTCACTATTGATTACTATTGAGTAAATACATACAAACCCTTTAGTCAGGATTACAACCCAGCTTACGCTGTGAGTGTTAATTTTATACAGGAGTGGCTAAAGTCGACTTCGAACGACAAATTTTTGAGAAACTTTTCATGGCAAATTTATGTATTCTCAGAATTATTGGCAGAAATCTGCTGAGAGGAAGTCGCCAAAGAAACTTTCAAACTTCGTTCTGTTGGAGATTTGAACAGTGGCCTCACGTCTAATAAGCCAACATACTACCTACGAGACTACGGCGACTTGAATGTAATTTGGTTGATCTTTTTACTGACTTCGATTATGATCAGTTCATGATTGCGTAACTCAATTAGTCATAACAATGCTTTAGTTAGGACAGCAACCTAGCTTCTCACATCACTTATGTTGTGTAAAATAATTTCAACCATGAGTGGCGAGATTTACAGTTTAACGTCGTCTCCGAACTACAGATTTTTAAGAAACTTTTCATGGCAATTTTATTTTACTCTAAGAGTTTTTGCCAGAAGACTGCTCAGAAGAAGTTGCCGAATGAAAATTTTTCTAATATTGCGTTTTGTTAGAGATGTCTGAGCTGAGATTTGAACTACGGACTCTAATCTAATAAACCAACACACTACCTACTTGATTACGGTAACTGCTTTAGTGTGCTTTCCTTCTGATGAAATTTTTTAAAAAGCTTTTTTAAAATGGTCGTGACATTAACTGCTTGTTTAAGCATTTTTCTATAGAATTTTAAATTTGTTTTATTAATTTTATTTCTCTGTGTTTTTCTCATTTCCTTACAGACAAAAGTTTCCACGCTTGGAGAGTAAAAATGTTCAATTCTGGTTTAAGAATCGTCGGGCCAAATGCAAACGCCTTAAAATGTCACTGTACGATACCAATCAATGTCCTCAATTGACGGGACTCAATTCCTTTGTACATAAATACGATGAACGTGATTAAGTCAGTCAAAAGCTAATGCGATTAATTAATTTATTAATACAACAACAAGGCAATATTGTTTATAAAATTAAATTAAGACCGTTTTTTTCTTTTTTTTCAAAAATTCTATTAAAAATTGACAACAAAAAAAATGAAATCATATCAGCAAAAAAAGAAAATTAAAAATTTTTTTAATTGATAATTATTTTAGGTTTTTAATTAATAAAAAAATAAAAATTAAAGGAAAATTGAAGAATTAAAAAAAAAAACAAAAAATCCAGCCAATTTTGTAGTAGTATTAGTATTAATTTAATTTATACGATACGATAATACTGTAATTACAATTTGTTAAGCAAATTACAATAAAAAAAAAACAAGTTTTAAATTTAATTCCTTATGCAACCAACACACATCACACTTTATTACATACACTATATACATACATACATACATATATCGTATATATAAAATGACAAATAATTATTTAAAAAAAAAAATTAAAAATAAAAAAGATTTGTTTATAAAAATTTAAAAAAAATTAAAAAAACCTAGAAACTAAATTACCTTTACCAGTCCCAGTAATGAATGCCTGTAAGCATTTTAAATTTAAATAAAACAAAGTTTATAAATTAAAATTTATTAAAATTAAAACTAAAAAATTAAATTTAAATTGTAGTGAATAGTAATAAAAAATTAAAAATTTATAATTAATGAAAATAATTTTTAAAATTTATTAATTAATCTAAAAATTAGCAAATAATTAAGCAACCAAAGATGGCATTTGAATTTTAATTTTTTTTAATTAAGAAACATATTTTATTTCCTTATATTTCATATTAAAAAAAATAAATAAATAAAAAAAAAACTTAAAAAAATATAATTTTAGTCATAATTAAACCTGGCCTTATTTGTTTTTAAGTTGTTTTAATTAAGTTGTCGTGTAGCAAAATAAATAAATTTTACAAAACAGTAACAAATATTTCCACTATTTTTCAGACAATAAATTCCAATAATTTTCCATTTTCTTTTTTCTTTTTTTTTGAATTGAAAAAAAAATTTTAATTATTTTCCATATTTTAAAGAGAAAATATGTTACTTTCATGCCGTTTTAATTACACGATTAATTGATTAATTAATTAGTTTAATAAGTCTTTATTAATTTTATTGTTTCTCCTTTTACCACAACCTCTTGCCAATTTAACTGCAACTCTCTCTCTCACACACTCTCTCTTACTCTCTTACTATCTATCTCCTAAATACATAAATAATAAATAAATTTCATAAATATTATTGTAATAAAAACAAAAACATAAAAACAACAACAATTTATTCATAAGAATTATAAATCAATTAATTTTATTATCTCGGATTAAATTGAACAAAAAAAAATAAAAATAAAAAAGAACAGAAATAAAAATAAAAAACAAAATAAAATAAATTTAATGTCAAATTTAAACAAAAAAAATTGTTTTATTTCAAAACAAAAAAGTCTTATCCATCCCTGAAAACCCTTAGGTTCCGAGAAAGCGTAACACCACTAAAGAAAATCAAGCAGTGGTCAGACAATGTTTCGAGCAAGAATATAACACCAATACATTAAATACAACATTACAATATACATATATATTGTATTTCTAGACAAAACCGTATGGCAACCCTATCATCCTAGAAACTGCTATAGTGTGAGGTATTTGACGGCTTTGCTTCCAAATTTTGTAATATTAAACTAAAAATTCATAAATATTATGTAAACCAAACAATTTAGTTGCAAAAGTAGAAAGGATGTGAAAAACTGTTTTCGTATTTTAAAAATTAAGAGATTCAATACCCTCCAAATAATCAATCCAGGAAGCCTCTGGTCTCTTGTAAGGATAATAACAACAACAAAGGTTAGACAATTCCTTGAAATAGATTAGGACTTAGGAGTGAGGAAAGTTTCTAAATATTTAACCAAATACAACAACACCTTACATTTTCACAAAAGATCAATTTTTCTAGGCAAGAACTGATGGCAGAACAGAACTGACCTATCGTACTGGGATCTACATACCAATTAACTATCGGATTAACAAGGACGTGACATGAATATGGGAAGGATACTATGTGCCTTATGTCGAGTCTTTTATTAACGAAGAAGTATAATCAAAAATTTTTATATTCGTTTGAAAAAACTATTGATGTACAGAAATCAATACATCAAATATCCTTCCATCAAATATCCTTCTGTAGGTGAAGGTATATTGGCTTTCAGGACCGCTTTGGTTTGTAGCTTACTTGTATACACCTGCGACTTAAGAAAACTCCACAATAAAAAATATAATGAGGTCAAATCCTACGATGTGGGTGGCCAGCTCACATCAGCCTTACGATATAGTATGCCCCGAAATCAGCCGTGAAGAATACATAATACAGCAGAAGATCTATGTACATGCCTCACAGCTCAGCCAGATCATCCAATTCAGGCGAAAATTGATACCAAACAGTTTGGAAGATTTTGAATTCGATGTGATAGCCATTTTCTAGCTGAAAATAAGGAGGATGATTCCATTTTTGAGGAAATAATTTTATTATTTGATCGCGTCATTATGATTTCACAAATGAGACTGAATAAATCACAGCTATTTTGAAAAGATGTCGCTTCAACAACATGGCAAAGTTGGGATATACCTGTTGAAAGACGTGATATATTAAATATCGTTAGTATAATTCGCAAAGACGCTAAGTCCACTTTTTTCCAAAATTGAGATTTTAATGCAAAACGGTAACATTAAACATAATACATATTTTACAACAACAAAACATGTCATTATATAGTTTAAAGTTGTTGTAATTTTGTGGTTTGCAAAAACGCTAAGTCCACAAAACTACGAAAAATATTAATATTATTAATTAATTAGTAATAATAATAATAATTAACATTATTAGTTATTAATACTATTATTATTTTGTAAAAATAATTGCGTTTAAACAGTTTAGAAATTTTAAAAACTGAAAAAGCTACAATGTTTTTTGTGTCTCCTGTAAAATTTGAAAAAAGGGACTTAACACATTTGCGAATGAGACTAACGATATGTGGTGTCGTATACCTGTCATTATTCTCCACTCCTGTCATTATTCTCCACTCATAAAAATCGTGTAATGAATCAAAATACCCGCATGTATAAAATATTTAGTTTTCCATATTGGTTGTTGCCATAGTGTTTGCTACATGCAGTTCTCTTGTCCTGTAACTCTAATGTATTAGGTGTTCTATAAATTTCTAGCATTGGTGTTGTATTTTTCATCATACAAGTTAGTTAATAATGTTGTAATTCGCATCTTATTCTGCACTATGGGAGTTTCAATTAACTAACAGGGCCTACTATCGTCCATGATGAGCAAACCATTTAAAGGTTCTAATCACCCAAAAACGGTATTCTGAGAATAACTGCATTCGTCCTTCTTTAGTTTGCTACAATTGATGAATTGTTGAGGGACTGAGAAAATGATTAATGATTGCAGCCCAAAAAGCAAAAGTTGTGATGCAGCAGATAAAGACCTCTCAGAGTAGAAGCCCTGAAGCCGTGATTTTTGCAAAAATATAAAAAAGATTTACTTTATGTTAGCCTGACATTTAAACGTTATGAACTTCTGGGGATTCAAGTTCAATGTGTATAGCATATCGTTGTTTTCTTCTGTTGTATAATTCCTTTACTTCCATCTGAAGGATTTTGAACGAATCTTTTCATCAGATGTATACATTTTGCACAGTATAGCTTCGACTTAAGGGTTTGGTGATGGAAAATATACAATGCCTTCCAAACCCAACAGACACACAGTATAAGGGGACTGAATAAATGACAACTAACTTGAATGGTGTGTGAGATGTAGCTTCAACTATATGGCCGTTATTTAATGTCAAAGTTCAGAAGTTCCTTTTGTTAGGCTATATCGGCATTATCGTATGCTTATCTACAAGATATTCTGGCCCAATGTCGTTAGTAACATGATCCCATAACTTAACCCATAAAGAACCCATAATGAGGAAAATTACATGTTTGGAGGAAACATCATTACCATCATATATCGATCATAAGACAGGCGTTAGAGTGGTATTCTCAAGCTTCAAGAAGTCGGGAAAAAAAGAACACCTCGAGAAGCATGATACTTCAAAATATAGGATAGTGGTATCTTACATTGGATGGAGGTAAAAAAAAACAGCTAATAATGTAAAATGGAATTGCTTTTGTAAAAGACTTATGCTTTCAAGCGGGGTAATAAAAAATAGCTGAGTATGGCGATTGTATGACGATTATCGTAAATTATTTACAAAAATATGAAGGTTTGCTGTCCCTAGGATCGATCAATTTGAGGTGGCCAAATATCAATAGATATACTGCAACAGTACAATTTCGTAACGAAATAATTTTGGAATTTCAAAGGAATTTTTTGAATTTTTTTTCCTTCTAATACCATAACACGGCTAAAATTGTATTTAACAAGTAGACGATGTATTACAATATACATACATACTATGTTTACAAGGAATAAACAGTAAATAAATACAAACATGAAGCAAATAAAACTTAAATCCCACCCACAAAACAGGAATCAAAATGAAATAAACAACAACAATACAAAATAAAAACTGGAAAAAAAGGAATTGAAATGAAATGAAAGTGGTTGAAATGCTCTCTCTAAAGGCGTGTTTAAATGGAATCAGCATTACCAAAAAAGAAAACAGCAAAAACCAAAAAGGAAAACTAAAGGGAAAATGAAAAAACAGTTAAGAAAAGTAAAAACTACTCCAACAATAACACGAAACATGCAACTACAAGTACAACTACAAAATAAACAGCAACAATATCTGCCATTCGTAATATTTGTATGTACATAGGTATATACATACATACATATATACACTATTCGTACATATGTATGTACATTTTGTAAATAAGAAACAAAACTTTAGCGATTGCCTTTCGAAGGACCAAAGAAACTGGCAATTAGCAGTACGAGTACGATGGCTACTACACCATCTACTTAGCTGTTCTCACCTACAGTGGGTGGTAAAAATATGCGTAAATTTTTAAATTTTATTTTTGTTTTCAGTGTAAAAAGAAAAGTTGAAAATAGAAATAAATCGTGTAGTTTGAATTCGTAAGACTCGCGTACACATGTATTGGTGGTGGCGGTGGTGGTATACTTCAAGTATTTCATAATTTTGCCCATAAAACTAAAACGAAAGGAATACGAAACAAAAATATTCTGCGTAACGATACTCAACTGCAACTAAAGTGGAATTTTCAATAGAAGTTTTTACATTAATTAAGAGTTTTTTTTAAATATTCTAGGCGCAATACTCAATACAAGTCAACAGGGTGAAATGACTTGAATGTCCACAAACGGAAGGAAGCCCCTTGTCTAGTGTGTTGGCCTATTAGATAAGAACCCATGCTTCAAACCCAAAACGTTTAAAATTTCTCACACAAACGCTAAGGACTTTAGATCCAAATTTCTATCTTGTTTTCTACTTGAAATACTGGAGCGCTTAGTTGACGACCACATTACATTCAACTTCTTTATGGAAATATGCCCAACATGCTTATTATGCTGAAGAAGTTTCTTAGTACTGTCACTATACGATTTATTGAACTCTGCTCACAATTTATAGGGAAGCCGAGAGCTGAACCATCAAAACTGAGTTTTGAATTCGCAAGCCTTTGTCTAGTAAGACAACACATGCTAGAAGGGGCACGACCATCGAACATTCTGATGAATTCTCGACATTGGGGATTCATTTGGGGGTGGACCTAGTCCACAGTAGGCAGCTTCGGACACGGGCAGAACGGCTCAGAAAATCTGGCCAAGCCTGGATAGAAGGCAGGTGCAGAGAAGTAGGCTCAACACTGTTGTCAGGGTTATTACGGGGTATTGCACTATAGGAACGCATGCGAGGCGTATTGGTTTTGGACTGCAGAAGCTGTGGAGATTAGGAGAAGGATGAGATTATTCTTCACCTGCTGTGTACATGCTCGGCATTTAGTTGGAGGAGAAAGATGCACCTGGGTGCCTACTACAAATATTGAGGATCTGGATGAATTGTCAAGCATTGATATTAGCAGTTTGAATCGCTTAATCGGAAGCTCCGAGTGGTTCCTGGACTAGAGGAAAATGTGAAACCGTGGTATCATAATGAGCCCTGTGTGTGGCCTAAGTGTGTCCGTTCATAACTCCATTGAGGGGACAGAAGCTTCTACCTATCTGCCTGCCTAAGACAACACATTTTTCACAAGATTACGTTGTTCCAATTAGTCAAGTAATAACTGTCTTCAACTCTTGTGGAGAGCCAAGCTGCATTGTCACTGCCTGCGATGACCTCTGATTGCAGTTGCAATGGCAAGAAATTGCACAAGTTTATCAGGTTTACGCTCCATTATGTCCTATTTAGAATTTGATGAAAGACTACTAATATGGTTAAAATAACATCTGGTCTGCAGCACTCCAAGAAGCCTTGTTAGTTCGAAGAGAGATAGCAGCTGATAATGGCTTAATCTGAGTTGTGAAAGATCGCCCTTGTGAACAATTCTGTAAAACTATTGAGAGTGTACAGAAGGTGACGATTACTCACTTACTAATCTGTAGGCGAACTGCTAGTAATAAACCAAATAAAGTCCTTGATTACTAATTCAGTGAGCAATTTAGTTTTGAATCCGAAAAAAGGACGAACAAATTTTCGTTATTGTTTAGGAATTTTACAAGCTAAGGGCCTTCTAAGAAGTCTTCTTGACCCTCTTGGGAGAAGAGTAGGCCACAATGAAAAAAGTTTCTGTACTTCCTACAACACCTCAGTACATTTTCATAGACAGTAAATAATTCTCGGAAATGAAAGATGGCAACTCTGTCACACTAGAAGTTGACACAGCAGATAAAACTTGATTATTGAAACTGAAACAAGGCAATGAAATGTTAAGGAAAGAAAACGTTATCATTTAAAAACCTTTTCCGTCATAATATATTTGCATCACTCTGTTTATCATCCTGCTACAAAGCACTTTGAAATGCTGCGATATTGCGAATACAATGATTTTTTTTATCTTTTTTACTTTTTGAAACTGAACATAAATAAATATTTGGAGAGTTTGTTGTTGAAGAATTTTTTCATTTTATTTAAAGCTTTTTCATTTTAGCTTCATAAATTAGTATGAAAATAACACACTAAAAAAACACGTTTAAAAGAAGTAATTTTAGTATCAAGGAAAACAAAATTTCTCGCGAAGATGAACTCAATATATTTGTATACATACATACATATTTATCTATTAACGGAATACAGACCAAGCTTCTCACACCACTTAGGTTATGTGTGTTAATTTTATACACAAGTGGTGTCGACTCCGAACAACAGATTTTTGAGAAAGTTTTTTATCGCAATTTTCATTTACTCTGAGAGTTTTGGACAGAAATCTGCTGAGAGGCTGTAGCCGAAGAAATATTTTTCGTAATTCATTTTGCTGGAGATGTCTGGGATTTGAACCGTGACTTCAAACAGCCGTTACAGTTGTCAAACAGTCCTTACAGCTTTTCTTATAATACAGGGTTCGAAGTCTTATCAACCTTAGTACGAGTAATACCACACTCGCCAATTAAACTGCTATGTTTGATGGATTTTTCGATTTCCCCAATGGCATGCATTTTAAATATGCATTCTAAAATAAGTCTCTGAGTACGTTTAAATATCAGGAATCTTTATAAACTTTGCACATATACATTCATACATATATCGCTATGCTATGCTAAAATAATATTTATTAACTTCCATTTACCATATTCATATCTACTAGTAACTGTAAAATATATTTTCATTCATATGAGATAATAAAGAAGGAAGTTTTTCAAGAAAGTAAAACGAAAAGAAAATTTAAATGAATGCATAAAAAAGGAAAAAATGAATTATTGTTGTTCATAAGAGATGGTGTTTTGAAAAAAATTTCTGTTTTAAAAGAAAAAGCGTGAAAGAATCAGAAAAAAAGAAAGAATGTGATACAAATGTTTACAGGAAAAGGGGAAGTATAACCTAGCAACATATGCAAGCATTCATATTCATTTTAACAATTGGTATTCAATTATTTCCATTTAATGTTCAATATTTTGCATGGCGTACTCTTCAAGAATTGTCTGCTGCTGAGAAAAAGTATCAAAAAGTAAATTTTTTTTCAGAACGGAGATATGAACTCGCGAGTTACATAGCGTCTAGTAAGCCAACACACTACCTACAAAACTATGTCGGCGCTTTAAATAATTGCTGTGGCTGGGCAACGTCATGCTTATAAGCGATAGTAGTCCGGCAAAATATATTTCAAAACTGTACCTGAGGAAAAACAAAGAATGGCAAGACAGAAATACCGATCGTGATAGATTAAAGACGATGCTAATTTGAGCTACTTAATCTGTCAGAGTTAGAAAAATAGGTTGTGGAATGGAGAATAGAGAGTGTAGTTATTAGATTAGGTTTCAATCTGTATTGTGGCAGGAAAATCTTCTGCAGGGAGAGCATTACATATATAGAATGGTGCAGCTACCGATCGGTTACAGTCATACTTACATCAGCTAAAAAGGATTGATTTTACTTACTCTACAGGTTTCAAATGTCCCCGTAGTATCCAGATCTCGATATATCTCTTCTTGACTCTCCCGACTTCATGCTGCTTATACTGCCCAAGTGGACAAATGTAACAACAGCTTCCACGACTTTGTCGGATATGAAGAAATGTTGCTGTTCTACTGTTTTGCCTGTATTGATGGAAATGTGTAACTAAGGTGATCTAGGACATAGATCGGGATAGGCTAAATCCTCAATTCAACCCTGCCATGAAATAAATAATAAATATAAAAATAAAGAAAAAGGGTGACAGTAGAAAGCCGTGTCATCTACCGGCGTTAATCAAAAGTTTTTACGTTGATCTTCGTTATGTATTCCACACACTCTACCAAAACTTTTATAATTCTTTTCGTTAACTTGGTTAACCTTCTCCTTGTACTGGTATGTAAAGGAAACGAAATGAGTCTCAGAAAAACGGAAACGGAACTAAAGATGCACCCCTATGGTAATTTAAATGGGTTTTTTTGCCCCGAACTCATTCGAAAATAAATAAAGACTGAAGAAAAAATATTTCTTTTAATATTAAAACTCTCTCACATACGTACATATGTATATTGTATGGAAATGGATGAAATTTTTCGTAAATAATCATATACACTAACACAATACACGCATGTATGTATGTATATAATATGAATACATTACATTACATTACAACATAAGACATTAAAATATTTTTATTTATGCATTTATTTATGTATGTATACATGTATGTGTGTGTGAATGTATCCATGAATATGTAATATTAGTAGCGATTCTTGCTTGATTTCCAAAGAAATTATGAGAATAAATATTCGTTCGTATTCGTAGGAGTTTAAAATGAGTTTTTTTGTTTGAGTTCCTTATTTGCTTTTCGTGAAATAAAATAAAAAAAAAAAAACAACAGAATATAAATTGCTTTACTTATTAGAGATAGAAATCTTATGGCTTTGAAATATTACTACGAGCTAAAAATCATTTATGAAATTATTTAAAAATATGCAAAATATGCAACACGCTTAATAATATGTCTTAAAGAATAAGTAATTTTAGTTATGTCCAGAGTCTAGTTTAACCTGTAAGATGGCATCTTTTAAACTGTAATTCTTGTACTTTAGGTATTTTATAGTTATATGCTGGAAATCTGCAAAGTGTGGAAGGTAGAGTATAGCGAAAAACAGCAAAGAAGACTGTCGCTATTTTTTTAAGTAATTTTTTTAAGTATCTGTATACAGTTTTGCCACACTCTTAACAAAATTCCAAATATAAACGCTACAAGGTTCAGTACATGCCGCTTTAATACAGACGATTCAAAAGCAGTGGATTCTATAAGTTCCAATTATAATATCAACAGTGAAATCGCCGTAGTCTAGTAGGTAGTGTGTTGGCTTATTAGACATAAGGTCTCGGTTCAAACACCAAGGTTGTAATGACTAATTATGTATGTATGTATACCAAAAGTACCGACTCCGCTATTCAACTGTAACTCCTGGCTGACATTTTATGAAAATTATGACTTCATTCAAATGACAAGTTCTGTCAATAAATTCTGGGACCTCAAGAATCTTTCGACTCAATTCCCCAAGTACCGAAGACATTCTGCGGTGTCTTCTTGAAGTCTAGTAGGTATCGAACCAAACGAAATATAAAAAATTATTTCTTTAAAGAAACTTAACCCGAAAAGTTTCTCAAAAATTTGTCACTCGGAGTCGTCCCGTCATTTATGAATAAAATTAACAACAACCGAGATTTCTCCAGGCTTATGAATGGATGGTATTTAAGCTCCTTTTTTAAGTATCCACAAACAAAATTTTGTTTCCATCCATTGTACAATTCGCAAACGCAGCAGAAGTATAGAGCCTGGTTTAATCACAACTCTAGTCGCAACTGCTAGCTTAGTCAACAAGTGTTAAACAAGTTATTATTGACGTGAAGAGGTGCCTTAGTACAGCGACCATACAATCTATTGCACGTCCCTTAAACTTTATTGAGTATCCCTATAATGTATCGTTTAAGCCTAAAGTTTTTACAAACATTAGGATGTTGCTGGCTGCCAACAATGAAAATTCCTTGCCCAGCACCTGTATGCACCCAAATATTCTTCCCGGAATGGACTAATGCTCCACAGGTTCCAATATTGTGTTCCGATGATTCATTCTCATCGTCACAGGATCTAAATGATTGCCTCGATACAATCCCCATTCTGAATAGGTGTACTGCGGTTACTAACCTCAGGTTATTCTTGGATAGTTTGATACAGAAGTCGCTGTATTCTTGTGGGTAGTGTGTTGGCTTATTAGACGTGTGGCCTAGGTTTAAACCCCAGGTCAGATATCTCAAACTAAACGAAATATGAACAAATATTTGTTCGGCCACTTCCTCTCAGCAGACTGCTGGTAAAAACTCTGGGAGTAATAAAATTGGCATGAAAAGTCGCTCAAAAATCTATGGTTCGAAGTCGACTTTAAACTGTAGGTCCCGCCAAGTACAGTAGGTCCGTTCAAGTACAAAATTAACACACACAATATTAAAGGGTTGTATTTACAAATTATGTATTATGTATGTATGTCGTTTGATGTACATTCAGATCTCCTTTTATTGTAATAATAAAACTTTCGATTGCCTGTGACTTGCTTGCTTTGAGAGGAGCCTTTGCCTCTCTTTATCTTGCCTTTCGTTGAGTATTCCTTTTCAAATATTCGTCCCTACTCGTCATCAACAGCGTGGAAGATACCTTTTTTGTAAACCCGGATGCTTGCTCATTGCTAAGAATTCCCACTTGACATGGCACCTAGTAGCGAATAAGCTTATTCTGTCTACTTAGCTAATACAGTAGTTGAACTACCTGCAAAAGTAGACCAGTCGCTTGTTAAGATGAAAAAAGTTTCTTAAAGAATCTGATATAAATCAAGAAATTACTAAGAAACTGAAGAAAGCTGAACGAGCTTTACTACAGGCTTATATGAAGACCCTTGAAAGGATAAGACAATTCTACTTTCAACTTCTTAATACTGGGAAAAACTCTGAGAGTAAATGGAAATTGCCATAAAAAGTTTCTCAAAAATCTGTCATTCGGAGTCGACTTTAAACTGTAGATCCCACCATTCATGCATAAAAAATTAACACACACAACATAAGTGGTGTGTGAAGTTAGGGTGTAATCTAGATTGAAGGATTGTAATGACCACTTATGTACATATGCATGTGTATAAACCTCTGTTGACCGAGCCTAGCCTCTGTTTTTCTAAGTCGATTTTGTATAAAAACGTGTAGAATCACTAAGTTTCTGCAATTCATTTACAGTTTCTTAAACAATAATCCTTCCCCAAGCCTTATAAGACAATATTAAGGACTTTTATAAATTACTTATAGCATCAAGGAAATTTCATAATAGGATTTGCCTGTATGACACTCTTTTTTCAGAATCCAAAAACGGCCAAATGTGTCCAAAATGATAAAGAAAACAAATCAGCGATAAACAGTATTTAAGTGGAGCACATACATGCACTTATGCTTGTCAAGGGTGTTTGTTTTATTATCCTACTGCCCTCATATGGCTATTAAAAAGGACACAAAATACGGCGTATAGGAAAAGGATATGCCAACATTTGCCCAAAGAATTAAGATGAAGAACAAAAAAAAAAAAAAGACGGAAAAGAAAATTATAAACGAACGACTTAATGAACGGCTGACATTTAACGATTATAATTTATTTTCTTTAATTATGACTTGAACTGCTTTTTTTGGGGCTGAAGCAAGAAAAAAAAACAGAAAAAAAATATCAAAAAGCTGTAGAAGGAAATGCTGTGTGTGTGTTATAAACTTATAAACAACAGGACTTTATAATGCTTACGATTCTGTTGCGTATTTACTGGCATGCCTGTTACGTAACGCATTAATCCTTTTTCATAATATACGAGTATTTGTTTTGCTAGACAAAATACACAGACCGAGAGACAGATAGACACAACTTTTCTACATAATTTTCCATTTTCTTAACTAAAGGAAAATCATCCTCATCATAATAAAACTGCACACATGGTTCCTTGTAGCCAAAGCAAAGCCCGAAATGTTATAGAAAAACAACACGAAGAAAAGAAAAACACGAAAAGAGCAGGAAAATGTTTGTCAGTTTTCTTAAGCTTTTCCCAGGCTAAACGTACAGCAGCAGCATGTAAGAGCATGTGTGCATTGGTGTGCCAGTATTTGTTTAATGCGTAAGGAAATGTGTGAGAATGTTTGTGATTTTCCTTTAAATGCCAGAGCTGGGACCCTGTTGTTGTCTCGATACTAAGAAAACAAAAAAAGTGTGTGTAACGGCAACAGAAAGGCTGCTGCTGCTGCTTAAATACTTTCTTAATGAAATGTCTTAAGCTTAAGCTTTTCTTGTATAATTATTATTTATGACGCCAACAAATACTTCCAAATAGAGAACCAAACACAACAAAAAAGAACAAAAAAAAAACGAACCAAAGAAATAAATTTTGCAACTACAAGATAATATTTATGATTCCAAGCGTTTTTTGCTATTTTTTCTTGGTTTTACAAGCTTGCGTTTGATAAGATTCTTAAGAAGATTTTCAAAAAGTTTATGAAAATATTCAAATTAAAATTTGTATTAAAAAAAGTATAAAAATGGATTCTATTGAAATGAGAATCATGAGCATGAAATTTCGTCTCCTCGCAAGCTCTTCTGTCTGCTCACTGCCGAGAATCCCCAAATAACCTGAGGTCCAGCAGAGGGCTGATTAATATTCCCGATACAGTTCCAAACAATCTTCGATTTGTCTTCGTAGGAGACGAGTGCTCGAATGGTGACCTGACTGTCAAACAGTTTTGCTATGTCTTGGTTTTTGTATCACCCATCCAAGTTAAATTGTTTACATCTTCCAATCACATGGTCGTCCACTTGGAAGTTATTCGCAAGTTTCCTCATTGGCACGAAATATTTCTTTCTGGGAACAAACACTGCTACTCCTGTTCCATGTTCCTTCCTTGACCTCTATGTATACCTCTGAGACGATACCAATTTATATGAGATCCAACGTTTTGATGTCATCAGTTCATATATCTTTAAGAAAAGTTTTGCCCGACCATGTCTGTTAACGGCGAGAACTACGGATCGATGATTACTAATTTATTTTTGCTTGAATGAGGTGATCTGGACGCCAACGATATGTGATTTTAACAGGACAACGCTGTGTGGTCGTCTCACATAGATGTGTCCCGTTAAGCTTTTTCTCGTGGGGTTTTCTCAAGTCGCAATTGTATGTGAATAATTCATAAACCAAAGCGATCCTCAAAGCCAACATAATCCATGCCACCGATCAAATTCAGCCTGATTTATACATTGGCGTCATGAAAGATCGGATATTTCGTATGGCCTCCACTCAGAAACGCCTTTGGAGGTATTTAATGGCATAAAACGAATAAAAAATTTCGCTGACATATCACTCACAGTTTTATTTAAATTTAAAGATTGGATGGGTATAAGAAGGGACCACCGATTTCAATCCAACTTACGTTTAACTATGCTGCTAGCCTCTCAATCTATCAGAATACAAAGCCCTCTGAAGAATCTCATGTTGTACCTGTCTCCCGCAATTCTGACTATAGTCTCCATGATTCTAGTCTTCATGCATGACTCTGGCCTTATGCAAGATTACCTTTTAACCTACATCTGGACAACTTAAAAAGCTTAACCCACTACGGGGTACACATTGAATTGTGCTCTCGATAACAAAGAGATTTCTTAAAAAATATTTTGCTTTGATTTGTATTGCCAAATATTTTTCGTAATTAATTTAGAAACGTATTCCTTACAACTAATTTAAATCCATTGACATTTTTTTTTAGTTACCAGGGACAATTTACTAATTAAATCCCATTTTAATTCTGCTCTTTCCAAAGCAAAAAAGAAAAAGAAAAACACAGACTTGCATTGAATGGCGACACTTTTTCCTTTCAATTTACTTTTAATACCTCAAACAGAAGGAAGGCCCATTCATTAAATATACTTAAGAAATCACAGAAATATCAACTAATTTTTCCAACCATTCCGTTGGCCAATTAATACAATTCCAACTCCGACAAACGAATGGGTTGAGTACCCAAACTAAATATGACTTCAATAAAGGCTTTAACGATACAGCGACCAAACAAATGAAACATGTCTTAAGGAAAATGAAAGAAATCTTGGCTTTTGAGCAGTAAAAGGAAATAAAAAAGAGAAAATTTCCGCACCCAAAAAAAAGGAAACAACACCAGCAACAGGCTTTGAAATGTTTTATTTTGGCAAAAAGGCTACAAAGCATAGAGCAAAGCACATAGTTTTGTTATTCGTTTGCTCAACCAAAGAATGTTTTAATAAATTTTTATATGTGTGTGTATGTGTGAAGTATCTGTGTTTGTAAGAAACTTAACAAATAACCAATACCATTACACACACGCACAAATTAGTATGTATGGTGAACGAGTGAATGAACGTACAAGTGCGGCATGAGTGTGAGTAGGGGAGTGAGTATAGACGGAATGGCAGAGTGAATGACAGAGTGAATGTGTGCTAATGGTAATAAAACTAATGAGCGCAGTTATAACAAATAGTTTATTTGTACAAATAAAATCTAAATGTCCTTTGCAAGTACACTCACGGAAAGTGGTAAGTAAAATGAAGCAGATTTGTTGTATAGTACAGTGACTACAACATTATACCAATTACAGTCGGCCGAACAACTGCTTATCGAAGAACACTTAATTAGTGAAACTGAAACAATACACAGAAATTTTAAGAAAATGTGGAAAGGAATAAAAAGAACTATTAGGTCAGGTTAGAAGAACAGCCTGTTATTAACAGGTTAACTCGAAAGCTTCTAAGTTCAATGCGATGCCAAAATATTCAGCCCACTGTGAGAATGTGCTCTCAATGTTCGTTCTTACCGAATCTGTGAGATCATCTGCAGTGTCGAAGCCCAATTAATTCTTTCTCCTACGACATAATGTATCCCTCGACTGTGCTGCTCCTGATGAAGTCATAGGCCATATAATTAAAAACAAAGACTCTCGTATTAACACCTAAAATTCAATATCCTTAATGACTCTGAGAAAAACTCTAAGCGTGGAGTTTGATCAGGCTTTTCGTGCTGCCATATCTCACCAATTCTAAGGCATAGAGACATACGAGGAGACAACGTAACAAACGTACTGGCCCACATTAGAAAACCATCTATGTGAACTACATGTAGTCGTCCCCTTGGGTACGGTTAGGCCAGAAATTACGTAAAGCGGAAAGGATGAAACCGCCAATTTTTGTCTGGTTTTTATCATAAGTTCTCTGTCTTCATGAGACAAGCATAATTGCGAAGTATGCCCGTTAATCTTGTTGAAGCCGGTGTTATGTGCCGCACTGCTGATGCTACTCGAGCGATTTAAGGTGATGTGAACTGGCCACCAAGATATTGCTGTCTTAGACTGCAATAAAGTTACCTCTCCCGACCTTTTCAAATTGCTCAATCCGGACTAATTTTCTTCAACGCATTTCGCTGTTAATATTGTTCATTTGAGCCAAATGACTGACAACTAGGTTTAGTTATGCTCAGACGGTTGTTTAATACTCAACATCCTCGATAGGTTGACTAATTTTAATATTCGAGTGTATTTTTATAAATCATCATACTTCTGTGTGTAGCAATACGTGTGTATGAGTTCTTTAATATGTGTTTGCATGTGGGTGTACAAATATTTGTATGTTTGTGTAAAGAATTCTATTCATGGTTTTTGCTTTTGGTTTGATTTTATTTCAGCTAATATTGTTGTTGTTGTTTTTTTTCTATTTGTTTAGTGTAATTTGGCAAATTGACTTCAGAACATGTTGAACAATTCGAAATAGTGGTTGGGAAGTACTTTTTCTGCATTCATTCATTCACTCACTCATTCATTCACTCGCATTCATTGATTCATTTGTTTGTTTGTTTGTTGTGTCTGTTTGTTCGTTGGTTCGTTTATACCCGTTTAGTCAGTTCAGTTTGATGGGCTTTCGGTGGGTAAAAAACAAAAAAAAAAAAAAACAAATGCCTGTGATAGTTGCGGTGGCAATAGCAACAGCAGCGGCAGTGGTGGTAATGTTTTGTAATAGTGCTGGCGTTTGATAGTGATGGTTGTGGTGATGGTGGTGGTAATAAAATGTATAAAAGTCCAATTAAATGGTCATAAGTAATAATAATTCCGCTTTGATTTGTGGTTGTACATAATATTGTGGTTCATTTAACACAAAACGTAAGAGTAATGCTTTCCTACGGCCACTTAACTCTCTCTCCCCGCTCTCTCTGCACGCTCTCTTCCATAGTCTATCACCAGTATTTGGCATACAACATCCTGAAAGTATACACCACCACTGTTGTTTTAACTTGTATTTTTAGTTTGTTTTCTATTATCTTTGCTGGTGCTGTTGTTGTTGTTGTTGTTGCTGATAGTGTTTAAGCATTGTTTCGTTAAAATATTTGTATTTTGGAGAAATATTCGATGTTTTCCTCTGCTTTCTGTTAATATTTGTAATGCTTTTTGGTATTGTTATAGCCGTTGGTACTGTGCGGTAATAAGATAAATTCGTTAAAGTACTCGTCAGCTCTGCTCTTATGGCTAGAGGAAGATAGTGATAGAGTGAGTGAAGTAGGAGAGATCGGACATTGTTCTTTTGGTAATTATTTTATTGTATTAATTAAAATTTGATTTTTTTAATTACATTAATAATAATATGGCGGTAGAACATCATTTTGGCAATCATAATACCACATTATTTAATACAAACAAACAACAGGAATTAAATCTGTATTAAATCTTCAATAAATAAATGATGATTTCTAACATTCTCTAAGACAGCAATAACGAGCAGCAGCAACATCTTGGTAGCCAGTTCACGTCACCTTGAATCACTTGTGAAGAATATTCAATGTGGTATGAGCCTTCAATCGTGCGATAGTGAGGACAGAGACCTTATTTTCAAATTCAAATCCGCAGAAAAAATTGGGTGTTTCATCCGTTCTGTGTTTTGAATAGACCAGCTCAACCTAGGTAACAGGCCCTTTTTTCGAAACAGAAACATTAGCCAAGAAGTGGAATTTTTTCCATAATTTTCCGCTTAACTGTACACAGTTCGCATAGGGTGTTCTCTAATGTGTTATATATTTGCATCTAGCATTCTTGCAATTTCTTAACGTTCTTTCATACAAACATAATTGATCATTACAACCCTTCAGTCAGGATTATAACCTAGTTTCTCACATCATTGATGTTGTGTGTGTTAATTTTATACATTAGCGGCGCGACCTACAATTTTAAAGTCGACTCCGAACAACAAATATTTTGAGAAACTTTTTCATTCCAATTTTATTTACTCTCTGCTAAGAGGCAGGCGTTAAAGAAATACTTTTTTCATACTTCGTTTTGTGGGAGATGTCTGACCTAAGGTTTGAACCGTGGCCTCACGTCTAATAAGCTAACACACTATCTATTAGATTACGGCGACTACTTTATTGTACTTTATGTAAAGTATTGGTGACAGAACTACAAATTTCTTTTGACAGAAGAACTACTTCAATATTTGAAACTAGACTGAGGAACAAATTTGTGGCTGGAGTAGCCATACTGGCTTAACATTTGAACGGTTTTGAGAAACAGAAACCAAATGAAAGGCTAAATTGTTACATATTTTTCAGGATATCACGATAATGTTGATTTGATTGTAATAGTTTGACGATTAAGTTCTTAAAACTTTTATCAAACAAACAAGACTGTGAATTTTTTAATAATAATATTTCGTTCAATATTTCGTATTCGATACGCAAGAATTTAATGTGTTTACACTCCTAACCTAAGGGTATATAAAAAACCCAATTTGGCCCTTTACCTCTACCATAGAACACCTCTAGAATTGAATTACAACACAATAAAACATTTAAAGATGCCATAAAGATATGAATGAATTAACATTTAAAAATGAATTCGACTAAAAAAAAGAGAAAATAGCATTTTAAATAATCTTGATTAAGAAACAACAGGAAAGAAATGAAATAAAATCGTAATTCACGGAGAAAGTGATCATCTTTATCACTCCATCTTATGGTATTTAAAGTTATTATTTAGGTGTGTGAATATTTAATGCAATACCCAAAAATATAGGCCATAACGTTAGAGAATATGTCTTGCTTATAGACATCATAAAAGTTTTTATCTTAAGACCAATGCAGTTTTTTTGTTTATTTTCCCCATCTGGTTTGCGCAATCCTTCACCAAAACGTTAAGATTTTATTGCATATTAATTGATGCACTCATCAGCTTAAACCTTGGTTTTGAATACCTTAATGCCTACATTGAGACTTCTCCCTTTTGTTAGGCTTTAATTTTGTACTCGTTCAAGCCCCTAAAAGTATGCAATTAAAAAGTGGTGTTTGGTTTTATAAATGATTTCGTTTGCTACGAAATATTATTTTAAATTCAAATTATCACAAATCACAAACTCTTTTATCTCTTCAGCAAGTTGGCATTCGAATTTCAAAAATCTTAAAAAGCAATAAATTTTGATTTTGTATTTCAATTGTTAAATAAATGCCTGCAGAATTATAATCTGTTTTCATAAAAAAAATTCTCAAAATTCATTAGAAGGGGGGCGGTGTGTGTAGCAAAGAAACCCCTTTAGCTTGTACGAAAAATTTTAAGCAGCCGACTTAAATATTTTTGACATGCCTCTCAAAGATTTATTCCACACGCAAACATTACATTTATTGGCAAGCGTATCCTAGGCCTATCTCTCTCTGTAAGTATTTGGTTTTTCGATTATCATTACCAAACTCTCTCGTAAGTATTGTCTAATGGTTGAGATGTTGTCAAAATGTATTAGAAAGTCAGCGAATACTGTTTTTTTTAGCAATTGTTGAGTACTATTACCTCCACCTTGTTGCCTTCTGTTGTTATGCCACCACACCACACCCCTTTGCAATTGTAATGCCATTAAACGTTTTCCAAGGTAAAGAAATATTTTAAATTATGAGTTTAGAAAAATGTGAAATTATTTTAGCCAACAAAACGTTTCACCATCATCTCAAAAGGCATTGTTGAGATACCATTGATTCTGAATCGGATTCTTATGCTGCATGGCTTGCCGGCTGGTTGGTCGGTTGGTTGGCTGATTTCAGGCAAAAGCCTGGTGTTGCTGCCATTTATGGTAAGTTATAAGCGAAAAGCTTATGAAGTAAGAAAAAGGGTAATAAATCAATTCGTATTAGTTTTATAAAATTTATTCCTGCGGCGACTAAGCATAAGACTCATACAATATAATGGAAGACAGATAGCACCACACCCTATCCTACCACTACACTTTGCTTGCCCGCATAGGTACGGTATTATTACGAAGCAAAGATTGTGTGCCCAATGTAGAGCATTGGTGTCTACTTTTAGGCTGTTACACTTACCCAACCCCCACCACCATCTAATTTTTGCCATACTTACCTCCTTAACATTTTAATAAGTCTAATGAGAAAATCTTCTTCGGCTCTTCTTTTTCTTCCTTCATTTTATGGTTTTCTTTTTTCTTTGCTTTACGTTCAATGTTTTAAGATATTTTATCAGTGATAGCAGAGAGAGCTAGCAAAGACATTTTTATATGAAGTTGAAAAGCAAAATCTTATGAAAACTTTGTAATTTTTTACTCATGGTATTAAAAAATATTTTCTTTTCTTTTTTCTATTTCTTTTTATTTTTAATGGCAATATCAAGTATTTGGCAAGCCTTAAGTTATGCTTTACTTATAATAACACACCAGGTACGCCTGTCATATAGGCAATACTTTTTAGCTAATATAATTACATGAAAGGGCCTTAAAGGCTTAAGTGAAATATTAAGAGCATCTTTAATATTTTAAATAAATTTAAATGCAGAATTTAGGTTATGTTTAGTTGTTTCGACTGTCGGAATGACGAAATACATGGCCACAAAACTTCGCTTCTGTATTCTAAATTGGTTCGGATACACACTTCGATAGCCGGGTTATTTTCAATAATGGGTCTAAAATGGAGACGAGTCTTAATGTTTTTGGACAAATGTAAGGGTATCAGATAAGCTTCGAGCGGAATGTAGTATCTTTCATTCGCAGACTCTGGCTGTTGTTAGTGCCACGCAAATAGTTACAGAACATATTCTGAAGAGCTCGAGAATTACAATCATGTGCACAGAGAGTACAAGGTTTTCGGTCACATCTGGTTTAGGAGCGTAAAAGGCTGTTAAGCAACCGCATGTCAGAGTATCAAATTAGACAATGCTGGCTACCTTGGCATTGCAACGTTGCGGGCTACAAAGTTGTGGTTGCACTTGCACGGTTAGGTTCTGCATTGGAAGTTACAAAAGAAAAGGAGACGGTGAAACCACCAATAGGTTTCTTCCTTTAAATTATTTACGAAAACTCTGTTTCTCTTACAAATCGTGCAGGCTTGCAAAAGCCTATAGGTGCTAAAGCTCAAGCCTCTGGGTACGAAACAAGTCCTAAGCAGAAGTGTGCAGCGAATGAGAGCTATTATAAGAGTGTTAACGAGGCATGGACGCTTTAAAGATAGGATAAGCAGAAGGAATAGAATTATCTCTGAATTGTGGTAGATAAACTGACACGGAAAGGATAGGAGATGTCTGAGGAGGAGACAATAGAGCGGTTATATACGCTCCCACAAGAATACTTTTCCAAATTGGAAAAATAGGATGAAATTTAACATACCGTGTTGCAACATACCTGTTTGCAGAATTTCAGAAATACTGTGTACAGCAATGTACAACGTGAGAACCAGGGAACTACTTGAGTTCGACAAGAGAACGGTTCGTATTTTAACAGGAATTCTAACGGGACACTGCACTACTGGCAGTTTCACTATTAGGCTTGGTCTACCCCACCAGAATTACTGCAGATACTACCATAATGTAGAGGACACTGAATCGGTACAATACTTTTTATGCGAGTGCCCTGCACTTCAGAACAGACATCATCGGTTTTTGGGTGACAGAACTTTTGAAGATCTGGGCATGGTGACAAACGTGCCACTTAGGGAACTGGCAGGTTTTATCCGGAGCTTGAGTTAATTCAAACCCACCACTAACGGATCATGACAAGGGATTTTACTATACACTGGGTAACACAATGGGCCATTTGGATTAGCGAGTGCACTTGCCTGTGAACGGCAAGCTATCCGCTAACATAGCCTAACCTATATCTGAATTGTGTAGTCTATGTAAAGAAGCAGAGGAAATGGCACACTATGTTTTATGTTTCTGTTCTTGTGTGTTTTGTCTTTCTTTTTCGCTTTCTTTTCTTGATAGTATTCTTTCTGTTCATCTTTTCTTCTTATAAAGGCTCACTATGGACCAATAGCTCCCTGGAATCGTATTACTCGTATTATTTTGTTGGAATTTTTTTGTTCCACAATATTTTAAAGGTTTTGCAGAGATGAGCATGTTGTTGTTTGTATGATCCATGAGGGATTGAATCGCTCGCAGCGTACACATGAAGTATGTATGGACTAAAATCACACATTTTATGCTAATGTATGAGGCAACATAAATCTTTGGATCAAGAATTTAGAGCCAAAGTTTTTAGGAACAAAGCCCTTAATTGGACAGACTATCATCTGAGGGGGATACCCTTTTAAACACCCTTTATTAAAACGACCTTAAAGACGTTTACGCTCCTTTATATTTAATATACTGAGTTACAAATCCTGTTTAATAATTCTTAGCCTGTCTCTCTTATTTAACATTACTTGGCAGAGATTTTTGTTACTCCCTTCCCTTCCTTTTGTTTTTTTTTTTTTTGGGGTTTTGTTTTATATTTTAGCAGTACTCGCTCGTACTTATAAGCTGTAAACATAATTTATTGGTACTTTTTAAATACACACTTAATGCTCATTCATATTCATAAATATTTTCCTTAGATTTTCTTTTTTCTCATTTGCTTTCTGCTAGTGCAAGGGGTAGTAGGAGGGGGTTGGTAACGAGGAAAGATAGGAATATGACTTCCAAGAACATGGTGTTCATTTAAATCTTCATAAATCCTTAAAGAAAATGCAACAAAAAATTTTTATTTTGGGGAAAAACTCCTACCAACCCATGCTGCTTGCTTTCAGGCTACTGGCAAACATTTTTTTTTTTTTTTTTGGAAGTGAAAAGAAGGAACAAAATATTGGTTCAGGCTAAAGAGAATAGCAAAGAGGGAAAATAATCATTTGCTGGTACCTTTATGGCCATTTGACTTCATTTAGTTTCTTAACTTTTCTTTTAATTTTCTTGGAATTTGAAATCCTGAAAATAAATGACAGAGTAAACGAATGGGTGAGTGAGTGAATGAATGAATTATCGCCACTGACAGTGGGATTATCATTTTTACATTTGCGGGTTTCATACGGTGATTTTATTCAAATGAAATGATTTTCCAAATAAACAAAAACAACAAGAAAATTTTCCAGTTTCTTCCTTTTCTTCTTATTTATTAGAGTAACAACTGAGTTTTTCTTTTCCTTTAATTTTGGTCTTATGCTTCTGGGCTTTGCTTAAACTCTCTTGGGGGTAATTTGATTTTGTTTGTATTTTTTCATTTTTTTTTTTGTTTTTGTTATTATTGTTGTTGCATAATTATCATCGTAAATAATGTTTTAAGCATTAAATCTTTTGTTTTATTTTTTGATTTTTTTTTTTTTTTAGCATAAATTGTTTTAATGCCTCGACACGACTTTATGAAAATGAATTTGAATTGAATTAAATTGTTTTTGTTATTTTCACACTTATTTTACGTGGAAATTTTATTTCATTTTATAGGCCAAAAAGTTTTCTCAACAATGTTTGTAAGGAATTTTAAAAACTGTGGTAAATAATGTTCATTATGGATCAACAACTTTTTCTCTCTCTTTTTGGGGAGACATAGTGTTAAAGGACTGGGTACAGACTGAATTTTTTTTTAATAAAAACGTTGCAAGCTTTAAATAGCAAGATTTAATGAAAGTTTCTCTAAAACTAGGGCCACATATTTTTGAATTTAAATAAAACAAAGTATGCATGTGTAGTCGCCGTTGTCTAGTAGGGGGTTTATTGGCTTCTTAGACATGAGAGCCCACTGCTCAAAACTTAGGTCAGTTATCTCCAATGAAAAAAAAAATATGAAAAGAAATATTTCTTCGGCAAACTTCCTCTCAGCTCAGAGAGTAAATGGAATTTCCATGAAAAGTTCCTTAAAAAATCTGTAGTTCGGAGTGAACTTTAAACTGTAGCTCCCTCCACTTATGCATAAAAAATTAACACACACAACATAAGTGGTGTGAGAAGCTAGGTTCTAATCCTTACTAAATGGTTGTAATAAACAATTTTGTATGTATGTTTGTGTAAAGTCCATTAGGCCAGAGGTTTGGAATATTTGAATAGGAAACCTTTATTTTAAAGAAACTCCGCCTCATCATAGCAAGAGCCAGGCACTGAAAAATAAGGTGAAAGATTTGTGTTCTTCTTCCCTACAGATCCACAGTTCTTGCAAAAAAAATACATACCTTCTTCATCAGCATGTCCCTCAACAGAGCACTGGGCTGTAAAGTGCGCTATGGTGTAATGGTCTGCCATGCGATTTAAGGAAGAAAGACAATTAGTCCTCCATCCACATCCATATCAGTCCATCAGAGCCTGGTTATATTTTACGTGTCCTCACACTGCCCATGAATTTAAGTCTGCCTGTAAAACTACCGAATGAAATCGCCGTAGTCTAGTAAGTAGTACGTTGGCTTATTGAACGTGAGGCCACGGTTCAAACCCCAGGTCAAACATCTCCGACAAAACGAAATATGAACAAATATTTCTTTGGCGTCGGCCTCTCAGCAGATTTCTGGCAAAAACTCTGAGAGTAAAATAAAATTGCCATGAAAAAGTCACACAAAAAAAATTGTCTTTTAAACTGTAAGTCCCGCCACTCATGCATAAAGAATTAACACACACAACATAAGTGTTGTGAGAAGCTGGGTTCTAATCCTGAATGAAGGGTTGTAATGACCAACATCGTTCAAATATCTTACACGGCTTCTCTGTGTGGAACGCAGTTAAAATACTCAAGTTCTCATGACTCTGTTGCAAAAATCAAACCGTTTATGATCGAAGACATGGGTTATGTTGGCTTTGACGATCGCTTTGATTTGTGACTTATTCACATAGAATTGGGACTTAAGGCAACCGCACAATAAAAATTTTAATGGCACCAAATCACACGACCTCCTTAAGATTCACATCACCTTTAAGCAAGATGACCATGCTCAAATCGCTCGTGCAAAATATACAATGTGGCATGAATTGTTTACCATGGCGTTGGTGCCCAGATCATCCAAATCGGGTCAAAAAAAATCAGTATTCAACGATCTATAATGCTCGCCGTTGACAGTGAGGACGATATTCTCTAAGAAATATGGAATAATGACTCTGCCAACCATCTACCAATACCCTGACGATGTAGTACTCATCCTTATAACAGGCTCAAACATATGATTTGATGATTACATACATAATTGGTCATTACAACCCTTCAGTCAGGATTACAATCCAGCTTCTCACACCACTTATGTTGTGAGTCTTAATTTCATACATAAGAGGAGGGACCTACAGTTTAAAGTCGACTCCGAACGAGAGTCCTTTTCATGGCAAGTTTGATGATTACACTTCTCTAAAGTTATCCTTCAAAGTGCTGGACTGTAGAATAAATTGGTTTTGATTAATAGGTCAGATAGCCATTTTTTAATGGGGTACCAATCTAGTTAATGCATTAAAAGGTAGTTGCCGTCTTTGTGGTTCTAAACTTTGTATTCATATTATAGTTTAGGTTGCTGTCCACTACAATTTATAGGTATTTGACGTTATTGGGTGAAGTGAGAGCTATTTTCTGTATTCTGGGGGTAGCGAAATTTGGCAATTTAGTTGCTTAACTTGCAGTCCACATTCCTAGCACTGTTTACAAAATAATTTCAGCATGTATACCAGGATTTCCGAAAGTAAATTTGAATCTTTGGCTGTAGTCGTTATTGCCATATCCTCAGCATAAGTGAAAATCAGATATCATATGGTTTATACTGGCGAAAAGTAAAGTTTATAAAGGCGAAAGTGCACCTCCTTTCTATTTACAGATGACTGCATCATTCTCAAAAAGAGGAAGGCAAGAGGAGCTCTGTTAAAAAATTAAATCCCATATATAACCAACAGTTGGAAGCCATTAACGAAAATGTCTGGAAACATTAGCATCATTTCCTTAAACTGTCTTAAAATCAAACTCTTACTCTTAGTCACGCCACACACTCATTCTTTCTCCCGAAAAAAAAAATTGCAACGAAACTGCATAAGAGTAAGTAAATCCTTCGAAAAAATGAAAGAAAGAATGAAAGAATGAAATTTATTTAGTTGTTGTCATCTAAAAACGGAATTCAAACTGATAAGGTATTAAAAATTACCAGAAAAAAAATTTAAAAAATAACACAAAACCACACACAATCAAGCGTTATAAACAGCCACGAAGGAAAAATGTTTTAAGGACTTCCTAGTAAAGTGCAGAGAAAAAAATATGCAACTTAAACGGAAATCAAGTTGAATATAAAACAGTACACAGAACAGAACAGTAGCGACAAGGTGTTGACATTCGAGTGCAAGACAGCGGAAGAAAAAAAAATTTTTCCAAATGTTAAATCTTCGCCTTCTAATGAAGCGCAAACGAATTTCAGTTGACACAGAGACAGTCATATGCACTTTAAAATGTTTTCGGTGAGATGACAAACAATGGTAGTGTTTGTGAAATGTCATCAACTTACTTACATACACACAAAACAAGGATATATCGAGGAAGGATGAATGAATGAATGAAGGAGTGTGTAGAGTTAATATCGAATATATAGACTACAAGGAAAGCTTAAGACTAAAAACCTCTTTCAAGTAAACAGCAGCAGCAATTAATATCCGCATATGATTGCATCAAATAATGGGCGAAAGGTTGTGGTGATTAAAGTTTCCATACGGGGTTCCAAAGACAAGAAGGGAATTCTGCTGTTTTGTTGGTGAAACCAGATGAAATCTATTTATTGCCCTACAAGAACTGAAATAACAAACCTGAACCTGACCTAGAAGAGCGCTGAAAGCTCTGTTAAATCTACCTCTTTAACTCTCTAATAGACTCTATGATTTTTGGAAATACTTCGCAACGAGACTTAGTAACAGAAATGAATGGAGTAATCTGTAAACGGGATGCTCTTCAAAAAGAGGGACTATTCCGTGGTATACAGATGGGTCAAGAGCAGATCTTGGAACAGAAGTAGGAGTTTTGGGTGCCAGCATAACATATTTCGAGCCCATGGGGAAAACTCGCAGGTATCTGCCAAATGAAAGTCTATGCCACCGAAAGAAGTGCTCAATTCAATTTGGATAGGAGGTACAAAAGTCGGGATATAGGAATACTATCCGACAGTCAGACAACAATTCAAGCACTGAGCTCTTATAAGATTAAATCCAGGACATTATGGAACTGTCTAGAGAAGCTGAATCCGCAAAGTAGGCAAAATAATGTTACCCTCTAGAGGTTCCTAGGTCGTGTGGGAATTCTCAGCGATAAGCAAGGAGACTTGGTTGCGAGTAGGGGAGATTCCACGCCGTTGATGGGTCCAGAAACCATTTGTGGGGTGGGAGAGGATGTTTAGACAGGGATGCTTAACGACAAGGAAGATAAAGAGCGGCAAAAATTCTTCTCAAGCCAATTGCGTTCGAGGCAATCAAAGCTTTTGCTGGGAAACTGCAATAAGAGTAAATCTGAGACATGCTTGTGAACATCCAGAAATAACCTGTGATTGATAAATGGTCTTTTGACAGAGCATTGTAGACTTTGAGTCCATATAATCAGAATAGGGATTGTATAGAGCCTAGATTCTGTAGATTCTGTAACGATGAAAATGGATCATGTAAAGCATTAAGAAAATTAAAGTTTATAGAGAGCACGGTATGCGGTTTTAATATGCTCAACGTAAGGGACTACGCTGAAAAGTGAAAGTCAGTCTGAGTATAGAGTGACCAGAAATTTACTGAGGATTACCAGAATACATACTTTCAACCTTTATGGGATTAATGCATGGAAGAAGGAAATACTTGAATGTTTATCAAGCATCAGGCAGATAACAGGGCACTTTAGTTACATAGGTTACCAGTTGTCTGAAAGATATTTTTTTACTGTCTTCCTTCAAGAATAACTTTATTACCTGAAGCATTCGGTACTAAGAATTCCCAAATAACTATGGAGCTATAAAAGGAGCTTAAAATTTTTAAAACATTCCGCTCATGTAAAAAGATTCCTCCTCTCCCATATGAGAGCTAAGCTTTCTTTAACTTATTAGTTGTTACTGTGGAGAACTATTGAATTTTAAAATAAACGCAATGCGCCTCCCTTCCATAGCATTACTAAGGCTTAGAATACCTTTAATGTTCGTTACACTAACCGCATTAATACGATTTATTGTCTGCGCTCTCTATGAAGACAATATTTTTGATTTTATTTTCTTCTCCGTTCTTTGTTTTTTGTTCGGTTTTTGTGGTGAATAATGATGGAAAATAACAGGAGTTTTTTAAGGGATTTTTCTTACCCAAAAACAATTCGAATGAATTTCAACATTTTAATGAACCGAATCACTAAAACAGTTAACCGAGATTGTATTGGAAATGCTTGGATTCCATTGTATTTTCAAATAGAATGGGGAGGAGTGGCATAAAGCCAACTGACTGACGTATTGGGTACTTAAAATTGTAACAAAACAGCTAGAAAATCAAAAGCTTGTTGGCATACAACAACAACAACAACATCAACGTTAAGGATAATTAGCGGTATTAACAATGCTAAGCAGTTACCAAAGAACAGGACAATTGATTGTATCTTTTGTGTGCGTAAGTATGCGTATAAGTATGTGTGTGTGTGCGTGTATTTGTGTGTGCGTATTACTTCATTATTCATATTATTCATCAGTCAGCCAGCCACGCAGGATGAGTGAATGCTTGAGAGCTGTTATGTGAACTGTCGCAGTTGAAATCACAAGTTAATTCCTAAGCCATGCCATCATCCAAGTAACTTGATGAACATCTTCTACATAAAGATGTAAGGTTGTTTGGTGACAACTTTTTTCTCTTTTTTTTGCTTTCATACTCTGCTTATCAATTGATTCAAGTTTTCTTTCCTTCCTTTCTTTTTTTTTTGTTTTTTTTTTTTTCTAAGTAAACTTATAAGACGTTTTCGTTTTCCTACGTTATGTCGTTCACCTTCTTTATTTCCTTTGTTTTGCGTTTTTTCCTGTCCTTTTTTTATTTTTTTTTTTTTGTTTGCGATTCGATTTGGTTTCCAATTCATCGCACTGCTTTGGTTTTTTCTGTTTTTTTTTTTTTTCTTTCAGTTTTTTAATCCTTAAAACGCATTTTTAAGGATATTTTTGTTATTTTTGATAGAAAATGTTTTAAATTGAATTTCGCTTTTTTGTTGTTGTTGTTGTTATTTTTGATCGAGATTTTTATCTTCGTTTAATTGAAAAGAAAGGACATTTTTCTATTTTTCTTTTGTTTTTCTTGCACTAGGATTTCTTATATTAAAAATGTTTTCTTGGAGGGTGATTACAAGGACAATATTTTAATTTTATTTCGTAAGAAAAATGCGGAGTGGGGGGGGGAGATTTTTCCTTGAGGTTTTTGTCATTTAAAAGCTGGATTTTATAAGACTTAGTAAGGCTCTAATTGCAACAATAAATAGATTTTTTTAAATTCTTTCATGTACTAAGTTGGAAAATTCATAGAGACCCTTCTGTAGGCGCCATATATCGAATACCACTTATCATATAACAATGTTCAAGACACTAGTAATGTATTCTTCAAATCTCGCAAATTTAAACACAATAACTTCCACAGTTTTGTCTTCAACTCAACGTTGGGTTACATAGGATTACGTTGAAATTGATCTTTCAATTATAAAAATAGGTTTCCACATCATTGATGGGAAGGACAGCTGAGATTTCCATTTCCAAAGGTTTGGTTCAGACAGTTCTTTAACCTTTATACCTTTACTTCCAAGTTTCAAGCTACGACAGTAGAAATCTTAAAAGGCTTCCTTTTATGACTGTGTCCTTAGAATTCCTTCCCTGATACAAACTGGAACATGGATTGTTAGTAGTTGCAGTGGCTCCTCATTTTATTTTGGCATCATTATAGGCAACAATTTTGAAATTTTCGTTGCCTTCTTCCAACCAAAATCCGTGTGAATACTAAAATTTAGTGGTATAGTGTCTATACCTGTACATTGAATAAGCTTTTAAGAATGCCACTCTGGTCCCCTATAAGCCTCTCGAGAAGTGCAAAATTGTTGTAAAGCCTAGAACGTACATTCCACACGATAAGAGTCTTCGACCCTTAAAATAACAACCGCAGTCAGGCAATAATACTGTTCAGGTACTAGACGTAGGATATTACCGGTTTAATCATATTTTCCCAATAAAGCCGCACCTAATATCAGATGAGATTACAGGTTTAGAAGTCGCCGTAGTCTAGTAGGTAGTGTGCCGACTAATTAGACCTAAAGCCGCGGTTCAAACCCTAGCTCACACATCTCCAACAAAAAGAAATATGAAGAAATATTACTGCGGCAACTTCCTTTCAGCAGATTTCTGTCAATAACTCTAAGAGTAAATAAAATTGCCATGAAAAATTTCTCAAAAATCTGTCGTTTGTCATCGAGTTTAAACTATAAGTTCCGCTATATGTATAAAATTAACACGCACAACATAAGTGTTGGAAGTGTTGAGAAGCTGGGTTGTGATACTGACTGAAGGGTTGTAATGAACAAATTATGTATGTATGTAATTACAGATGTGATGGTGCCAAAGCCTACAGTAACCGGTTTTCGTGAAACTGTTTTGTCTTTTAATTGAACTTACTTAATAGAGACTAAGCACTTCACTAGCAGCTGATTTGAACCAAATAAGAGTATACGAGTATAGTTACGTAAGATGATGCCTTATGCTCTGAAACATTTTCTATGTCCATGATACTCGATACTTAAGGTACTCTCAATGGATTTATGGAAACTATTATAAGACATATCCCAAATGCTCAACAACAATCAGTTTTGTTTGAATAATGGCGCTCATAACCACAGTCATGATGATCACGCCAACAGAAGTGATTTCAAAAAGAAATTCTGATTTTTAAAAGTGCCATGGGTTTACGATGATAATAATAAGAATAAGAATAAGTCATATATTCCATGCACATACTTGAATAAAAACTCATTAGCTAAGATGATCGGAAATTAATTCCTTTAAAGAGGACTAGGAATAGGATTACCAGTATCAGGGGTTAAGTGATTACCCCTACTCATGCAGTTCATTGTATTGAATTTAGAGAAATAGATAGAGGGAGAGAAGAAAGAGAAGCTGATAGTTATAGAAGTTATGGTGTTTTCTTTTCTACCAAAAAATGTGCATTCTGCATGTGCAAAATGCAATTTTGTGTTTGTTTCTTAAAAATGTTTCGCCCTCAAAAAGGGTGGTATGTTTTATTCTAAATAAATCGCACTTGTCAATGGTGGAGGGCATTGCATTTTATGCACTGTATAAATCGAGAGTGCTGGTAATGCCCTGTAAAGCAGATGACTTTTGTTTATTTATAGAGCTGCCAGATGAAATTTAAAAAAAGCCGCATGGTATCTTTATCCAATTTTGAAGTTAATTTTTTCATTGTTTTGTGGGGTAACCTTAAGGAAACATTACATTATTAAAGATACATGGTCAGTAATTTAAAGAAATTGCATTCAGTGTTAGAACAGTGCTAAAAAAAAATTTTTTGGTTATAAAAAACAGCGCTCAAAAAATGAAATCGAAAATTTAGCTATCTGGCAACACCTTTCTCATATTTACATATTTTATTGAAAACAAATCGAAAAATACAACATATTTTTAAATCTAAAACCCTAACGTTAATAAATATAAAACATTTAATACGTACAAAACACTTTTTTTTAAATTAATTTTAAATATTATTATTTACATTGAACGACTTTTGAACAAATTGCCATTTCCTCACTCATTTTCTTAATAAGTGGTAAACACAGGGCATACCCTTTTTAAATATTTGTGTTATGTTCTTCTCATATAAAAAATGACATTACAACAGGGTTGGTCAGAAATTTTTTTAATGCACCTTGTAAGAGGGTGACATTTTCTTTGTAGAAAAGAAAACACCATTAGATTCGAATCCATCTGTGTTATAAGTAACATAAAAATTACCGCGGATAGAGCGTTTTATTTTCCCTGCAATGCATAGTGCATTCCACTGGTGAATTGACTACAAAGGCATGTGCTCTGCGAGAAATACGAGTCTTGCGTAAGAATATACGATTTTTGGTAACAGGCGGCTTTATTTCGCTGGAGCAGAATCCGTTGCAGTACCGACAGACTAGTGAAACACAAGCCAAATTGCGATGGTACTCCAGTGAATCGGAACAGTAAGATACCCTATCACTATTTATGAGGGCTCGGTCTGTGATCAAAAGAATATGAATGTGAAATATTTCTTTCATCTGAAAAAGAGCAAATGTGCAGCCCTTGCACTGACCAACTTCTTCTTCCCTGGTTTGGTGGAACTTGGTCAGTACAGCGACTGCGTTCACCTGTGGAGTCACAACGGGCCGCTATGCGTGCTCAAGTGAGCTTTTGGTATCAAAGCTACCACTACATCCTACCTACCTAAAAGACCAGATGAGATTAGAAATTAAAAAAATTGTGAAAGGACCATAGTAAGTCTATTCTGGAGACTATTTAACGTTATAAAGCAGCCTGTTTAATAAATACGACCGTTTTCTGTATACGTCTATAAGCTTGATAATTAGGCCTCCAATTACAATAATAAAAATATAATATTATATTGTATTCCACTGCAGTCGATTTAATAAATACGACCGTTTTCTGTATATGTCTATATACTTGATAAATAGGCCTACAATTGAAAAAATAAAAGAGTTTTATTATATTGTAAATTACTGTCATTGTGTTACCTTCCCCTAAAACATAAACAAATCATGTTCTAATCATTTTCCAATAACAAAATTATTAATTACAATCAAGAAAACAAAAACAAAAATTTATTTTTATTGGAAGTGTTCCATATTAACGACAAAAAGTGAAGAAAATTAAAAAAAAGACAGACTTTTTGTTCCATTTAGTAATCCAAAGCATTTTTTGTTTATCAATTTATAGGTAAATGGGGTACGAGCAGGGACGTATACAGGCTTATCTTATCAATGCGAATGGAACTGAGACTGATTATAGGCATGGAGCGGCTCTCATAGCCACAGCACACCAACAGGTGAGTAACATTTTCCAACAGTATTAAACGAGATTTGAACGAGTAAACGACTATAAAAATTATTTGAAAAACAAAAGAAAGAAAAAAAATTCCAAAAATAAATAAAAAATTAAGAATATTAAAAAAAACAATTAATTGTGCAATACGGGAAAAGATTTATTGTTTTATAAAAACCATTAAAAATTAAAAAAAAATTATGATTTTATGTGAAAGAAAACAAGAAAATTGTTAAAATAATTAAACAAATTGCACTCAATTGTTGATAAAAAAAAAAAACAATGATTAAATTTCATGATTTTATTAATAAACGTGACTAATTTTCAAATATTTATGAAAAGTATTTGCAAGAAAGTGTTGTTTTCTAATGTCAAAGTATTCCTTAAAATATTTTAATGGAATTTTAAATAAAATTTTATCTCTTTTGGATTAAAGGTAAGCATGGCCGTAAGTGAGAATGGCAACATACCCTCGGATATAAATTTGTATGTTAAACTGAATTCTAAGAAATTCAAACTAATCATTGTTAAAAATTTGGGGATGGTTAACCAATTGCCATTATACAACGAAAATATAAGAAAACTTATAAAAAAACTTCCATAGAAAAATGTATTTTTAAATGAAATTTAACATCGAGCTTCACAAGTAAATAAAATTTTCTAACGTTTCAACTAATTTTCCACAGTAAACTGTTACATTCTAAAAACCAAGGATATCCTTTAATTTTGCTAATGTAATGATGCACTGTGTTGTAAATAAAAAAATAATTTGTGGGAGGAAATGAGGAAAAAAGTCATAGACAGGCAAAGACTTCTGCAGAAAGAGTTTCTCAGACTTTACGTAGTGCAATAAATAAAGGAAATTAAACATATTGGTCTTACATGCAATAAAATCGATAGATTTTTCTCCCAATTTTATTGGGAGATAGCCTGTACGTCAGTGTGTAAAACATATTAAAACTTTCTGCCCCAATCTGTAACAGCCCTTGCCTACGGATGAGGGAATTATAGTCAGAAATATTTATTTCAATTACGTTTGCCTGTATGTTCTTAATGCTTATGATCATTATGATGGGAATATTACACTGTCCTGCCCGCTTATTAAGAGACGAGGTCAGTCTTCGTTTTCAGGAACTAGGATTACAAGTGTTTAAAGGTTATCAGTGTAGACAGCTTATGATATTCACAAAATAAAACTCCGCTGTATACATGTTTCAAAACCTAGCCTCTTACTTTCTTTAAAAATAACAACAGTAGCCATTGGTAAGCCCCAACTCCTTTTAATGGCTCTCTTGCATATCTTCGATTACACATATATACATACATACATAATACATTACAACCCTTCAGTCAGGATTACGGCCTAGCTTCTCACACCACTCATGTTGTGTGAGTTAATTTTATACGTGAGTGGCGGGACCTACAGTTTAACGTCGACTTTGAACGACAGATTTTTGAGAAACTTTTCATGCCAATTTTTATTTTACTCTCAGAGTTTTTGCCAGAAATCCGCTGAGAGGAAATCGCCGAAGAAATATTTTTTTTTCATATTTCGTTTTGATGCCTGACCTGGGATACGAACCCGGGCTTTACGTCTAATAAGCCAACACACTACCTACTAGACTACGGCGGGTTATCTTCGATTACCGCAATATATGCCAGAAGCTCATCATCATACTTTTCTTATATTCACTTAGATGCTATACTTCCCTCGCTCTATTCCATTCAATTGAATGCATTTCTTTTGCTTTAAATGAAAACGAGTATAAACTTTTGTTTTACAACAACAACACTATAATATACAATTTTGTTTTGTTTTTTTACAATTATTATCAACCAGAGTATCATTATTATTATTATATTTGTATCATATAAGTATTCCACCAACCAACTGATAAGCTAACTGCTATCTAAGCGTTCTTACAAAAAAGTTTTGTTTTTGTTTTCACAAACATTATTACACCTTACACTGTGATAGGTGCGTAGCTGGAAAAGAGTGTCTTTGCCAATGACTGAAACACCCAAAAAAAATTATGTATTTCGCAACCTGGCCTTATTTTAGAAGTTGGGTTAGTTTGTTTTTGAAAGTAAAAATTGCTTTAAAATTCATTGGTAATAGACATTTATCCAAAAAAAAAGAAGTTAAAGGCCGTACAACAAGAGTTATTTGCAGATTACATAGCCAATTGTTAATTTCTTTTGCAATCATTTAATTCTAAAGCAAATTATGAATGAAACCAGTGTGTTCATGTTGATTAGATACAACAAATTATATGGATTAGCTCCTTAAACTAAAATATTGCAATGAATATATCACCAGACTCTCCAACTCTAGTTCTTATTTGCATTAACGATCTTCTTTCTCTAACTTCTGAACCTAACTACTCCTTTGCGGATGACAGCAATAGTTGTCATTGTTTGGATATTGATCCACAATCAATCTCTGAATGGGCTCATTTGAATAGAATTGATTATAACGCGCGTAAGACCCAGTGCTGTTTATTGATACTTAAGCACAGCAATAATACTGCCTCATATGCAGTTAAGCGTAGTGTATACCTTAAGGAATCAAAAGCTTTTGATGTCCTGAGCATGAAAATTCAGGGTAATGTTCGCTGGTACCAGCGCATTTTTCAAATGTTGAAAGAAGCATTCATATGCCTCGGTTTCTTAAGACGGTGCAAGAAATTTTTCACTTTATCTGGTCTCACCTTATAGCTGACCGAGAATGGTATGCAACTCCTACATATGGGCCGGTGTCTCAAAGTATAATTTGAGGCTTCTCGACCGCATACAGGAGAACGCGCAGGTGCTTATTAATAACGATAGCGTAGCCAAGCATTGTCGCAATGTGGCTTGTGTTTCACTGCTCTAATGCTACTACAATGGATTTTTCTCTGTAGCGAAATAAAGTGACTTGTTCCAAAAAATCATATATTCTTACGTATCACTTACAGTGCATATTCGTTTGTGGTCATTTGGCCAGTGGATGGCACACTGCATTACAAATGGAATTCGTTCTTTAGTTGGACTATCCGTATGTTGAAGTTCTTCGTTTCCATGACATATTTTCCTAATTCCAGCACAATGCACGGCATGAGTAGGAGCCATCCCCTGAATTTTGGTCTTATCACAGTTAAATCTGTGAATTAAAATTTCACCGCCTAAATAATTCCCAATGTTTACTTATAAACAAGGAAAATTGTTGTACTAATAGTATAAATATACCTATACATGAGTATTCTTTTTTAAATTTCTTTGTTTGCTACTTAAGTTTGATGATTTCATTATTATGACTATCAATTAAAATTATATTGTACTGCACCACTTTTATTTTTTATTTTGTTTTTTTTTTAATAACACTTCTTACTACGTACTTACAATATATTTGTGCAAAACGTCATTTAAACTTGAGAATTAAAAAGAAAAAAAGGAAAAAAAAACAAATCCATTAACATTCAAGGCCGTTGATTAAATTTGAAATGCCTAACAGCAAGCGAAACCACAACAATATTAACAATAACCCGCTCCGTGGAACTAAGCGATCATCTTCTGAGAAGCTCATTTTGGCCATGATAGTCCTTGAATATTGATTTGATAGTTTTGAAGATATATGAATTTTTGATATGTTTTTTTCTTTTACAAAATTGCAAATTATTATCTAAACTTAGCAAAAAATGTTTGCTGAGCGTTTGTTCGGTAATATTCACAAGAAGATTCACAATTCTTCAATTCTTTTACCAAAGTATTTAGAAAATACTAGCTCTCATTCGACCGCTAATAATTGTAAATAATAATACGTTGTGCCATAATGGTTATTCACAAGAAAAGTACGCCTTAAACCTTAAGTTTTATAAATTTTATAACAAAATTTTAAAAAGGTTAACAACTGATAACGTACGAAGCTAATGAACAAAACATTGAGTTTCTAAAGCAAAAAATTTTTCATTTTATCTACAATATTACGTCAGTGTTGCTTGCAAATATTATTTTCTTTTTTGAAACAAAAGAAAAATTCCAAATTTTTTAACGCTTAAATCAAAACTAAAATTTCTATTTAATTGTTTAAAATCAAATATAATTGAAATCATGAAGTCGCCGTAGTCTAGTAGGTAGTGTGTTGGCTTATTAGACTGAAGGCCCGAGTTCGAATCTCAGGTCAGACATCAAAACGAAAATATGAAAATATTTCTTCGGCGTCTTCCTCTCAGCAGATTTCTGGCAAAAACTCTGAGAGTAAATAAAATTGCCATGAAAAGCTTCTCAAATCTTCTCGTTCGGAGTCGACTTTAAACTGTAGGTCCCGCCACTCATATATGAAATTAACACACACAACATCATTACAAAATGACCAATTAGGTATGTATGTATATATGTATAATTGAAATCAAAAGAAACTTTATTACTTTAAAGGCTGTGTCACTTTTGCTTCGCTTTGCGTTACAAATTCGCTTTGACATTTAAGATAAATGTACATGTTTATATGGCACTTGTCACATAAACAGGTTTTAACGCAACGCAAAGCGAAAAGTTGGGCATCTCTCATCTTTTTGCGCGCTTTGACAATCAGCTGTTGATTATTCTGTAAATATTTTTGGCAAATTTGCGCGCAAATTTTATTTTTTTAATATTTGTCCTTAAATTTTATGTTTTTTTAGTTTTTTTAGCAGTACAATTATAAGTATGCCCAATAAATCCTCCAAATCCATTTTTAGTCCTTATTTCAACACAAAATATTAAAAGCAAAACTTACGCGCCAACCACTTTTAAAAGATAAACAAACAACGCGAGTGTTGTCAAAGTTTTTGTTATGGCATACACCTTTTGCTTTACGCTTTTCTGTCAAAGTTATAAACGTCACGCAAAGCAACAAAGTTTTATCTGACACGGCCTTAATAAACGCTAAACAATAACACTATGCGACAAAATAAAAAAAATTAAATACACCCGGCTAATGACATAGTGTAGGTAGATCTCAAAAATATCTTTTTTGTATTTCTCGAACCCTCCAAACTTTTTTATTTGACAAAAACTGTTTTTTTTTTTTACTTTGTACTATGTTCAGACATGCACTTTTATTAAATCAATATTCGGTTTATTGAGAACAATATTTTTAGCGTTCAGACATATAATATACGAAAATTTATTTGACAGCTGGTAAACAAAACAGCTGATTGCTTCAACAACATTGCTTTTAATTTAATCTCGAAAATTAGTGCCAAAATTGAAAACAATTTAACATTTAAAAAGGTATTGCTAATGATTAACCGAAACGCCGAGCTGTTGCGGTTAATAGGAACTACTTTTGACTCCAAAGTGGCTTTTCTCAGAAGGATGAGAAAGAAAAATTTGATATGAAACTCAATATAAAATACAAACATTTCTGCTGACCTTCCATTTTTTGTTTGTCGTTGTTTACATTTGAGTTGTCAAATATTAATAGAAAGCGTTCGGAAAAATGTAATCTGCTCACTGAACGTACTTATGACAGTGTTGTATTTAAAGTTTTTTATCAATATTATAACAATTTATGAATTATTGGCCAATAATTAATTGAAATTTTATATGAAATATTGAGATCAATAATGCCGTTTATTGCGATTTACGCAATAAAGGTGCATGTCTGAACCCAGTATTACGCACTAATTTCTGGATTACTCAAACATTTCTGATTCGATTTCCAAAATTTAAATCTTTTTTCATTGGAAAGGGGAGAGATGGAGCTTTAAAATGGTATACATACATATATCTATTATTCGACTTAATATGCTATGAGATTTGATGAGGTAAACTTGAAAAATTCGAATTTTTTTCATATTTTTTCAAGTTTGTCCATTCATAGTAGCAAACTTTAATAAAAAAAAATATAGGATAAGTGATAATATTCTTAAAGTTTGTTCTCTTGTGAAGAGACTGAGTCATCATTTGATAAAATTGGATAAAAATTACCGTAGTTATTATTTAAATAGTATATCAGTCGTGTTATATATTTTTTATATGTCATCTCATCAAATGAACTTTTAGTTCAAAAATTTTCAGAATTTTTGATGGATCTTGATTGTTTATCACAAAATGTGTCAATTTCACGTTTGCACGACTTCCAGAAGTTGGCTAATATTTGTGTTTTTTGCAAATATTATTATTTATCTTTGAGCAAACATTGGCCAACTACTGGTGGTCGCTCAAACGTGAATTTCTCCCCTCCAACAAGATTTAAATTTCGGAAATCGGGTCAGAAATGTTTGAGTAATCCAGAAAATTTGTGCGTAAAGTCAAGAAAAGAAGTTTTTGTCAAATAATACAAGTTTGGAGGGTTCGAGAAATATAAAAAAGGTATTTTTGAGTTCTACTCAACTAACTGAACAACGTGGACTATGTAGTTACTCGGGTATATTTTAACTATCGCACCGTGTAATTATTGAGACCTTAAAATAAGAGGTTGAAGATGCATTTTTAAAAGGTTAGTTCTTCTGTTCAAACTGTTAGCTTTAGAAAGAAATTAATTCGAGGAGTAAAAGTAACAATTCTGTTGTACCCTATTTTTATACAGACAATATAGCCCGTACTCATACATTGCGATGTAGAAGACAAACAAATATAACGCGATAATATATATGTATGTACATACATATGTTATTGGCCTCTAAAATCCTTTAGTGAGAATTAGAACCTAGCTTTTCATACCACTTATGAATAAAATTAACACCCGCAACATAAGTGATGTGAGAAGCTAGGTCGTTATCCTGACTGAAGGGTTGTAATGACCAATTATGTATGTAATAATCAACTCCCTTTGAGCTTATTACAAGGATGATAGCAATCATGATATCAAACGAATTTAGATCGCTGCATCGTTAGGACATTGGCAGATGGTTGGCAACGCCATCAGTCCATATTTCTTAGAGAACATCGTTGGCCAGGTCCCCACTGCCAACGGTGATCGCTATAAGTCGATAATGGTCGACTTCTTTTGACATGCGGTTTAAACACTGGATGGACATCTCTCATAGCGGTGATGTGTAATGCACCGAGATCGTGCGATTCGATTTTTATCGTGGGGTTTTCTTCAGTCACAGTTGTATGCGAATAATTCACAAATCACAGCGATTGTCAAAGCCAACACTACCTATGCCAACGATAATAAGCAGTCTGATTTTTGCATGAAAAATTGAGTATTTTGGCTGTGTTCCATCCACAGAAGCCGTGGAAGTTATTTGTTATTCCAGATGTTATATTCTAGGGATAATGGCATCAATACGTCTTTCAAATGAATAAAAGGATTTCGATGATATCTCAAACATGTATGTGTTTACATACATACATAATTGGTCATTACAACGCTTCAGTGTGGATTACAATCTAGCTTCTCACACCACTTGTATGTGTTAATTTCATACATGAGTGGTGAGGTCTACAGTTTAAAGACGATTCTGGTCGAAAGATTTTTCAGAAACTTTTCATGAGAATTTCCATTTACTCTCAGAGTTTTTGCCAGAAATCTCTTCTCAGGCAATTGCCAAAGAAATATTTTTTCAGATTTTCGTTTTGTTGGAGATGTTTGACCTGGGGCTTGAACCGTGTCCTCACGTCTAATTAATTAACACACTACCTACCGGAGAGTTAAGTCGCCGTAGTCTAGTAGGTAGTGTGTTGGCTTGTTAGACATAAAGCCAGGGTTCGAGCCCCAGGCCAGACATCAAAACAAAATACAAAAAGTATTTCTTCGGCGATTTCCTCTCAGCAGATTTCTGGCAAAAACTCTGAGAGTAAATAAAATTGCCATGAAAAGTTTCTCAAAAAATCTGTCGTTCGGAGTCGACTTTAAACTGTAGGTCCCGCCACTTATGTATAAAATTAACACACACAACATAAGTGGTGTGAGAAACTAGGTCAATAATCCTGACTGAAGGGTTGTACTGACCAATTATGTATGTACCTACCGAAGAGTATCTACGACAACCACGCTAAATGCACTTTTAGTGCGTTCTTCATATGGAGATTAGCTGGACTCTCTTGCCTTTCTCCGAAGCCCAAGTGGTGTTAACCTTCAAACAAAAGTTCAATGTTTGTGCGATATTTGATCAATCTCTCCTGAAATACTTGTATATCCCGGTAGCCATGTATTGAAAAAATTGTATCGCTCTGGCATCTTCTTGAGAGCCTCTCGGCAGCCCTAGACAACAAAGGAACTCTAAAGCCGGGAAAAAAAAAAGTGGGCGACTAAACGTCTTATCTGTAAAAGAGACTCGAACGTGAATACCTGCAATAAAAAAAATAATAGGAGCGAAATATTTTTGTTTTGTTACCAATTATGATTCCTTGACCTTATACACGCGTTATCAAAATTTTGTATTTCCTAACAGACAATTTAATTCTTTTTCTTTTCCTATAAAATTGTTTTTATTTTCGTTTTTTCCAGCACTCCCCCTCAACTTAATCTTTCACCAGCAGCACCCACCAAAAAAAAAGCCAACCCAAAATGGCTAAATTCAACAGAAAAAGCACTTCTGTGATAATAGTCGTGCTATTGGCTATACTTCTCCCTGCCGAGGCTATAAATTGTCCAGCACGTTGTAATTGTTCATGGATTTTGGATAGTCTTGAGGTGAATTGTGCCTACAGCGGTCTAATCGAATATCCCGACTTTGATACAATGCCCATTGAACATGTAAACTTGGCGGGCAATTATTTTATCGAATTTCCCATGCAGCTGGCCAAGTATGATTCTCTAATTTATCTGGATTTATCAAACAATCAAATCGAGTACTTAGACGCAGACTCCCTAATGGGTTTTAATGCTTTAAGGACTTTAAATTTGGCCAATAACACCATAACGCGTTGGTTAAATTTGAGTCCCAACGTGGCCTTTTTAAATGCCGTCAGCCTAAAGCATTTAATATTGAGCGGCAATGAATTGGGCACATTTAATGCGGATGACAGCAAGCAGGCTATTGTGAGCGAGTCTTTGATTTGGTTGGAGTTGGAAGGTTGCGGCATAACCAAGGCGGGAGGAGATATTTTAATGCAGAATATGCCCAATTTGGAGCGACTAAATTTGAATGGAAACTCTCTCAGTGCACTTAATAGTTTACCCTCCAAGACGATAAGGGTGTTGGAATTGAAGAACTGTAACCTGCAAAGAATACCCCATAGCCTGCTGGAGGGCTTACCTGCCTTGGAATATTTACAATTGTCTTGGAATACAGCCTTGCAAGTGGGCTCTACAGAGCGTCTGGATTCGTTTAATTTAAATGAACTGGATCTGTCCTATTGTAGTCTGGATGAAGTTGATCTTTCTGCCTTGCCCAGTCTGCAACATGTTAACCTCAGAGGTAATATGTTGAGGTCTTTAACGTCACGCACATTTGCCAACAATACTTTACTGGAATTTATCGATTTGTCACGCAATGCATTGCGTAACTTGGAAGCAGAATCGTTTTATCGTTTGAAACGATTATCAGCATTGGATTTGGCTTACAATGAAATTGCCCGTCTGGATCGTAATGTGTTTCGTTCCAATGACAATTTGGTTTCGTTGAACTTAAGCCACAATGTTATCGATAAATTCACCAAAGTGGTATCGAATTCTTTGCGTGAAATCAATTTGTCTTGGTGTGAAATAATATTAATCGATGCCTCCGCCTTATCGGGTCTGTCAGCGTTACAGAAACTGGATTTATCGAATAATTTGATACGTGACATCCCCACAGGCATGCGTTCCGCTACATTGCAAAAATTGGATTTAAGCTACTGTCGGTAAGTTACAATGCCTATCCAAATAAACTTCGTTTGTAAAGCTTTTCATATCTTAAACAGCTTATCCGTTATACGCAATACCACGTTTCAACAATTTCCCGAATTGGCGCAGCTTAAGTTGAATGGCAATCGTTTTACAAATCCTTTTCCGCGTGAATATTTTCAATCGAACAAATATTTGGATGCCATGTGGATGGGCGATAATACCTGGATATGCAACTGCCAGGATCGCACATTTATTGATTTCTATGACTACTTAACCATGGCACCCGCTAGGGTAAGTCTATTTAACAAACAAGCTTTCCAACAAGGTTTGCCCATTAAATTCCTTCTAAATATCGTGGCAGGTGAAAGATCGCAATAGTCTGAGATGTGCCTCACCCATACACAACTATGGCAAGACCTGGTGGGCTGCTTGTGAGAGAGACTGGATACAAAATGGCCGTTCTAGCAATGCTGAGAAGGTGTGGAGTATTATCATGGGCTCCATTGTAGCAATAGGAGCCTTATTATTTCTCTTCACCTGCTGGCAAAAATATATGGCCTGGCGCCGTAAGCGTTTGGATACGGAAGAGTATCGTGAAAATCAAAACGAAATGAGAGAAATGTGAGTAGTTCCTTAACTTTTAATTCACAACTAAAATTTTAGTTTCTTCAACTGTAGAAGACGTTTAAATCAACGCATTTTGGATGAGGCCGCACGACCCAATGCACCCAATACGTTGGAAAATACTTTACCCTCCTATGAAGATGCTTTAAGAATGCCTAAGCCTGTTAGACCAGTCAAATCAATGCTGGACTTAACCGAGGAAACTTCTAGAAGACGACGCCGTTTAAGAAAGTCACGCACTAATCCCGAAGAGGATATTGATGAAGAGGAAGAGCATGATATCCAATACGATTACAGAAATCGTTTTCGTAGTGAAGAAATGCTTTCAAATCGTGATTTGGAGAGAGTACAACAAATCGGCCCTACACGGCGCACCGGTCGTATTATACACAATAACTCGGGTAGTCGTCGTTTAAGCATCGAAGACTCACGTTTTCCGGCTGCCCATTTAAAATCGCAAAATCTCCAAAGTGCCGAACAAATTGGCAATTTCCAGTCGTATGAGAACAGTCCGTATACCAAACGGAAACCGAAAATTGCCGAAATACCACCCTTTAAACGAGCCACCCTAAAGGCTGACAGTGTCGAATTTCTAACAGATCCTGAATTTGAGGCTACAAGTAAACCGAATAGTCCTTTTGCTAGACGCAAACCTAAAACTACACCACCGCCCACAACCATTAATGCTCCTCTAGCACCCGCTGTAGAGGATTACTTTGGTGTTGCCACAAAACCATCAGATTCCCCCGATGGCAGTGATTTTCATGTAGTCATTGAGCCTGATATACAATCGTTTAAAAATACAAATTACAACTCCTCCTCATCCTGGGATAACGATCAAGCCGAGGATGATTTAATACGAGGAAAACGTAAAAAATTACGCAACTCTTCTAGTCGCCGGGCGAGTGGTAGTTTTAGAGCTGCTACGGCCGCCAGTGGTGAAACTTCGGAAGATGAACCCATTGTAGTGGTACATCGGCCCATGCGTGAGACTTTGTTTTAATTGTTGTAGTTTTAAGCGAATAGTTGTTTTTAGTATTAATCAAATCAATTAATTAATTAATCAATGTGTGCTTAATTAAATTTTAGTCATTATTATTGTAATTAATTATGGTTTATTTAAATAATATTAACACACCTACCTACCCCCCCCCCCCCTTCCAACAAAAAATGTTCACGTCATCACTAAATAAATTTGCCTGTGAAGCAAAAGTTTTCTACTCTGTACTTAGAAGTTTAAATATAACAGGGCTCTGTTATTAGTTTTGATTATACTTAACAGTGTCCAAGATAATAGTAATACAGTACCAGTTTACATTCTGAAAAATGACACACAGATGGCTCTTAACGCATTGTTAGAGAATTTGATAATAAAGGTGTATTTAGCCAAAGAATATGGATATAAAGAATATATACGTATGTACGATTATGTATGCATGACAGACAGTGTTGCAAAATTGAAATTTTGAAATAGTACTGAATGAACTATATATATATAACTGAAACAGTACCTACCTTTTTGCATCAAATGGTAGTTTTATAAAATTATATTTATTTATTTATTACTTTACGTACGTATGTTTCTTATATACAAAACACAGTTGATTCGAAACGTAAGGTTTAGTCAAAAATGTCGACGCAACGGGTTTCAGCATCATTGCTTTTCGTAATCTAAAAGCGAACATAATAAATACATAAAAATACATAATAAATACATACATGCATAAAACGAATACATACGTTTTAGCCACTGGCTAACCGGGGCTAAAGACCTTAGCCTAACCCCACTTCTAGTTGAAAAGCGCAAACCATATTGTAATAAAATAAAAAAGTACTGAAATATTTTGAAATTGAAATGTTTTGCCAGGAAACAAAAAATCTGTAACCAACTTCTGAAAAAATGAATGAATTCTTTCATAATTTTTCCTGATGTTAAATTTAGATACGATACCAAATTTTACAAAAGTTAGATTGAACGAACAAAGCACAAAAAATTATATCTAATATTTCGACAAAGAATTTCTAATTTGCAAAAGCATTTTGGGAATAAAACATAAAAGAAATTTTCTAATTTTAATTTTTTTAGAATTTTAAATAAAATGGACACAACACAATGGCAACATTGTTTTAAATGCAGTAACCAGACATATCGGTGAATACCTGCACTAACAGATGTGAAAATTACTTATTCTAGACACGCACCGTCCAAATCACGATGTATAGTACATGTATTTATGATAATACAGTACTCATTTCGAATAACGGCACTTTGGTGAGTTTCGATTTTATTCACCACACCGGATAAATTCACCACATTTTGGAAGACACTAAAAATTCACCATACTTCGATTTTATTCACCACACCGGATAAACTCACCACATTTTGTAGAAACTCACCACAACTACAAAATTCACCACACACTTCAAAAAAAATTAAATTTTTTTGCTCTTCTTTCCTTCCAACGAGCGAGCAACAAACAAAAAACACAACAAACTTTTGTTTCAACACATTCCTCACAACATCATCCATCCATCCATCCCATTTATGTTTTTTTGCTTTCGTTTTTGTCCGAACCTCTTTTTGGTGAGCAAACTAGCTAAACTAAAAAAACTACCTTTTTTACCACCTACTTTTTCTACCTACAACATTCCACACATAATTTACGCCCTTATGGCGTACTTTACTACTTTAACTTGTAACTACTTATTATTAGACAGATAGGACCACATACAGAGTAGTACATTAAACAAACGAGGCTTAATTCTTACTTAATAAACCCGGAAACGGAAAAGGAATGTGCGAATTATTTTAAATTATATATTTATTTTTTGAACGAACAAAAACAAATTTGATGAAAATAATACTGAAAGCTTGGCGGGGGTACTGCGGTATTTTTGAAATGAAAAAGTACAAATGTACTAAAATAAAAATACAAAAGTATTAAATTTTTCAACACTGCCATTTCATAGCACATTTGTGCAGAGGGAATTCACACATATTACTTATGCTCTTTTATTTAGTTGTCGATCAGACTGCGGCAAGCACACATGTTGGCGGATGCTATATTATTTCATTTTAGGTTTGTTTACACTCAAAAAATATTTTATGTTATAAAATCCTTTGTTTTAAATTCAAAGTCTTATATGTTTAAAACACATTTTGATTGTTTTAATAGTCAAGTAAATAATGTAGATGATATGGAAAGAGAACAACTTTTTTATAGACATAAAGCAATAATTTGGAAAAATTAAAAGGTTGGTTATTAAGTAGAGGAGGACACTTATGAACAAAAATTAGTACCCAGAAAATATCTAAAAAACATTACTTAATTATTAAGTCAAAGATGTATAACTTTATGTATATGTTGATGAAATGAAAATCTAAAATAGGGTATATTACTAAAATTTTTTCAATGACTAAGCTCTCAACTCACGATGAGAACAACGCATTGGTTACGCTCTTGGTTTCTGTATCCTTCCCTTATATCTTTCCCCCCGCGTCCTAAAATATTTTTGAAAAATATTCCAAAATATGTTAAAATGCACATTCTTTTATAACTTTATTTTCTTTGGTATAACTGAAGGAGTACTTTTTCGCATCAAATGGTACTTCTGTAACTGACAGTTTAAAGTCGACTTCGCCCAACAGATTTTTGAGAAACTTTGTCCATTGCAATTTTATTTAATACAGAATGAGATTGCCGAAGGAATATTTTTTTCATTTTTCGTTATGTTGGATAAGTCCGACATGGGATAAGAACCGGGGGCGCACATCTAGTAAGCCAGCACACTACCTACTAGAGTATTTATTTATTTATATTTATTTATATACATCTACGTTGAATTTGACCGATGACATAGGTTTAATTAATTGGCTTTTAGGACCACTGTATGGAAAGTTCTGCCGTCCTGTTGAAACCACAAATCGTTAGCGTTTATAACAATTCAGACTAAAAGAGTTGACAAATTATTTCATTTCCTTACTTCAGTCTAAAAAATTGCAAATTGACGCATATGTCAAAAGCAATTAATTAAACCTGTCATCGGTAAAATTTGTATTTGTATGCGTCATATTGCCACATACGCATACGTCATTTAGACGTATACGTTATATACGTCATATGCGTCCCGTTCGTAACATGTGTCACATTCATCACATGCGCCACATGCTTCATATGCGTCACGTACGTTTCATGCGACATGCGCGTATTATGCGTCAGATCCGTCTTATGCGTCATATAAGTCAGATGCGTTACATGCGTCCTCATCTTTTCATGCGTCTTATGCGTTTCATGTGCCCTATGCGTCTTATGCGTTTCAGCCGTCCTATGCGTCTTATGTGTTTCATGCTTTTCAAACTCCCCAGCATTTTTAACAATCATAATCCCATTTGACTCCGCGACTAAGACAAGAACACAATGGTCCACGTCGCATTGAGCAGTCCTGAAAGGAAAACGTTTTCACAGACATGTGAGTAAGAGCTGATGGTACAAACGAAGTCAAAAAATGGTGAACTGATCTAAATTGAATGAACCTAAGAGAAAATGAAAAACTGTTCAACAATTCCTTCAATTTCTCTCCAAATAATCCATACGGGATATCGCCAGACTCCTAACGGGCTTAGAGAGCATCACATTAAAAGCGAATAATACTAGAAGGTTAGTCAGCACTTCGTCTTGATAATTGCCTCTTGATAAAAAGCCTCAAACCCATTTTCTTAAAAGAAAACTAAATATAGGCTCGTTTCCCTCGGTCTGGGACCACTACTTCAAATGGTATATAGAATCCGTCAGCCCTTTGTAGGACAGCTACAGTATCATATTTGGACAGTTGATGAACCTGTTCAGGCACAATGAATGTTTGCCAATGCAACGTTTTCTTAATGAACATGCTTCTCCTCCCCTCTGCACAGGCGGATTTCCATATCAGGCACCCGCACTATAGTGTCTATATAGTGTAACTATATAGTGTAAATAGTGTCCCCATATCCACTAATTTAGGTAGAGTCTCGATAACCTTTTTGCCTGATGCAAAGTAGGGCACTGTACTTAATACAATAAGTTGAGTTCAGATTCCCACTCATCAATATTTTCTTGACCTTGTATGGTTCCAGTGTTATAGGTCTATTGGTCAATCGTTATATAACATAGCTCTTCTAACCGAAGACAGTTGATATTATTTGACCGTACTTTTACAAATTACAACATCAGTCATTAGAGATTGAGTGAATGATTTCAACTGGACGATGCTTTATGCCACACGGAACGGTATACCATGGACCTACAAAGGAGAGACTAATCTTAGGCATTAGGGCTGTTCTTTGGCGACCAAAATAAAACCGGTTTCACTCTGTTCAACTATTTTTTATGGAGATACATAAGTCAAGTCTTTCGTGTACAGGAAGAAACTAACCAAAATTCCAGCCCAGAAAGACAACATTACAGCTGCTATTGGTTTTATCAGCGAATTTTCTGTTTCTTTCACAACCTGATCTATTGTCCGTTTCATCAGAGATCTTTCGATGAATCATCATTAAAGTGTAATTAATGGTTGGTTCAATACTGCTTCATAATACATACTGAATAAGTCAGAACCATACTCCTATCAACAATTGAGTCGGAAAGAAAGTGTGCCGATAAGTGACCTAAAGCTATAGAAGCTTAAATGGGGAGTTTTTTGCTTCTTTTGCGAAGCTTGTCCAATACAATTTTTTTTTTAATTCTACCCAGCAGAAGTTTGTAAAGTTTGGACCATAGGTTTCTATTTGCGTAATTTCAAAGATCTAATAAAATTACATTGAAAATTAGCTCAACTTATTGTAGAGAAACTAATAAAATTTGTTTTGAATGGAATCATATGGACCACCTTTCTAATGAAGTTTACACATAAAAAATGCCATTTTTTTTTTGTTTCTTATTTACAAATATATTAATTATATTTATTTATATTGTAAATAATATTATTTATTAATTATTATTTAAATATTTATACTAAACTTACAGAGAAAAAAAATTAAAAATTTAATAAAAATTTAAAAGAAACTGAAACTTTAGGCAGCTTATGACGATTATTAATTATTTTTTATTATTTATTAAAGTTATATTATTAAATCTAAAAAAAAAGAAATTATATTGTTTTTATAGTAGAGTATAAGTGAAAATATGGTTTAAAAAATATTTATGTTTTTTATTTTATTTCAATTAATAGGAAAGAAAAGTTTACAGAAGTTTATTTAACAATTACACACACAAAAAAGAAATATTAAAAAAATATTTAAAACTTTGGTATTAAACTAGAATTTACTAAAAGTTAAACAAACAAAAAAATTAAATTAAAATTAAATAAAATATTTATTTATATCTGTATGTAAATATGTATATAATAAAAATATTTATTATTTTTAATTATTATTACAATCATAGTAAAACTTAAAAAGTTAAAATAAAATAACAGCTAAAAATAATTGTTTTTTATTTTATTTAAATTTAGTTTTTTTTTATAGGAAAACAGGCCTTAATTTGTTTTAGTTTTAGAAATGATTTTTCAACTGCTTGTAAAATATTTTAAATTATTTATGTTTTGTTTAAATTTAATTTAGAATTTCATGTTTGTTTTTTTCTTTATTTCTTGCAGTTTAAATATAAAATTATTTAATTATTTAAAAATATTATTAAAATCTATCACAATTTAATGGATTCTATACAAGAATTTTAAAATTTTTAATTTTTATTTTTTTAATTTGAATACTGGAATTAAATTTTTAATTTTAATATACAGCTTCAAAATTGAAATTTCTTTCTTATTCTTGTTCATTCATCTTTCAATACATTCTTGTAAAATTATGTGTTTTTTTTTTGTTAGGAAAACACTTTAATTAGTTAATAAATGTGTTTAGAATAGTTTCATCTTTTTTTTTTTTCTTGGTTTTAAATGTGCGTCAGTTAATTAGTTTAGCTTTTAAAAATTTCTTTTCTTTTTTTTTATAAAAAAAATTTAGTATCGTTTGAGTTGAGTTTTGTTTCTAACCCATGTGCTTTTAAGTGCTTTATAAAGGTTTTTAAAATACTTTTTTTTAAATGGTTTTTAAGGCACATTTAGTTGGCACATATTGTTTGAAATGATTGTCTGTCTTCACCATTTGCTTCCAAAAGGCAAACGATTTCAGACCAATTAGTATGGAAATCATTTGCCTTAAAAAACATTGGTCTAATATTATTAATGTTTTATTTTTTAATGTTTTTATTATTTATTAATATTTATCAAGATCATTATTTTTTTGCCTTTTTTTTTGTGGAAGAAAAACTCTGTAAATTGTGTGGTTTTTTTTTTTTAATTTTATTAGTTGTTCTTATTTTTTTTTTTTAATATACACAATAAATATATAAAAAATATTTTATAATTTCTTATATAATTTTACTTTTAACATAATCACAAGCAATAACAATAATTATTTAGTTTTGTTTTCTTTTTAAAGTGTTTTTTTAAAGGGGTCTTTTAAGTTCTCTTACACGTTGTGTGGGTTGTTTTTAATTTTAAAAAGCTATTTTCAAAAAAAAGCTTTTTTTACTGATTGTGTTCTCTTTTGCTAAAGGCATTCTTTCTTTCTTTTGCTCTTCAAAACAAAGCTTTTTCAAGAGAGGTAAAGTTTCTATAGGCAGCTAATTAAAGGTATGCATTGTTACAATATTTTTTCTTATTAAAAAAATGTAAGAAAATTAAAAAAATAAAAAATTTTAAAATAAAATTTAAAGAAAATTAAAAAAATAAAGAAAACTGAAATAAATTAAAAAATGAAGCAAATTATAAAGAAAAATAAGAAATAATAACATTTAAGAAACTAAAAAAAGAAAACTAGAAACGATTAAAGATAATTACAAAAAATTAAGAGAAAAAAATTGAAGATTAAAAAATTTAAAAAAAAAATAAAATTAACAAAAAGAAAAATAAGAATTGTAATTATTATTACAATTACAATTTTTGAGAAATTATAAAAAATAGCGCTGCTAATTAAAAAAAGAACAATAATAATAAAAAAAGAACAATAATAATAAAAAAGCACTGCTTTCTTTGGAGAAATAAATAAAAATTAAATAAAAACCATTTTTTAAAATGGTTTTAATGAAGTTTAGTTGACTGATATTAATTGAAAAAAATTAGAATTTAATTTTATGAGAAAGTAACAAATTGAATACAAAATAGGTTACTAAAGCCTTCTTTTTAACACCGTCTGAATAGGCTATAAACAGAAGTGGACTAAACTTTCGTAGTCTAAGATTTCGTTCCTCCATATATATTGCGATATTTGGATCGTACTCCATTTTTATGGATTGATGGATTGCGAGATTACACAAAATGTTCAATATTGATCACATCGCATCTGTATTTAAATTTCATGCACCAATTTCCATTTTTATTTGATGTATTTTATCATATTTTTTTGTCGTTTAATGTTTATTGTGTGTTCGTATCCGCGATATAGATTTCAAATCATTAGGCTATGAAACGCATTCCACCAATACCGTGTGCTACATGTTTAATAAATATGGCATTCAATAAATATTAAATGACTTGCAGTGCCCCATATATACTGCAATGCCTTACATACATCCTTAAGACGCATTCAAAAAGCTGATGACAATTGAAATTTGCGAGTGATCGCTTGATGTTATCAAGAAATTTGGCAAATGTCTTCAACTATAAATTTGAACAGATCACTAGCTTCTTTCAAGCCATGAGGCACCGAGTTATGCCAAATCTAGAAGATGAAGAATTATTTATTTTTTAACGAATGTTTCCATAATACTAGGCATTGTTGATTTTGAAGCCTTCGCGCAGCATTCTGGATTGAATGTGTCGCGGAGGTTTCCAGATGGTTGCAGGCTGATATTGGGGCCTTGAAATCCCTATTTCTTTTAACCTGTCACTCGCCTTTTAATGAAATGGCTTATCAGTTTAATTTAGGATATGGGATTTGAGGCACAAGAATACATGGATGAATAAGAGATGAAGTAACTTAGTCTCTTAGATACTGAGGATCCATATGTCAATATATCAGGTGCTGAACTTTACACTTTTTTTTACAGACTATCTCATTAAAAAAATTATTTAAAAAACATTTAAAATTAATTCGTGTTTTTTTAAATAATAAATTAAGTTATGCTTTATTTTTATAATAAAAAAAAATTATATTTTATATACATAATCCATTCGTTCGAAAACGAAATTAAAAAAAAAAATATATAAAAAATTTATTGTTTGCTTAACGGCTATTCAAAAACAAAAAGTAAACACTGCATACCTTTAAATGACTGCCTTAGAACTCTTACTCTCTTCAGTTTTGTTGCGAGAGCAAAATTAATAAAAAAGATTAGAGAAAAAATGTAAAAGAATAATAAAAATAAATAATAAAACAATTAAAAAAACTAATAATAATGAATGGGGATCTCTTCTTGCAGGGTTTCATTATTATTTTTAAGTTTTTTTTTAATGTTAAAATTTCGCTTAAAGCACCTTTTTTCACAGCATTTTTAACCCTCTTTACTGCCCTTCTTCTTCCCTTGCGAGTTGCTTCCTCTTTGAATGGTGGATGGCGTTCAGTTCACATGAATGGATCTTGATGGCTTGGCTTACATACAAACATACATATATAGGGGGTTAAAGGAGTTATAGTAGTGGAAGGGGGGAGGAGCGAGGGGCATGGGTTATATTATAATAAATCCTTTACATGCCTATCAATGAGCTACACCAGCATGACCATTTGTTGTTGCTGCTGGCGCTGCTGCGGCTGATGTATGCACAGTAGGAGATTGTGGTCTCACGGGGGTTGTAATAATATCACCGGCATTTGAACGACTGCGTGTCACTAGCATGGGTGTTTTGGGTCGTGGTGTTTCGCTAAGCTTGATCTTAACGCGTCCAGTTTCTGGCGAGTAGACCGGTGAGTAGCGGCCTGTTTTCGGTGATGAGGGCAGGTAGGTTTGTTCGGGATCATTATTATTGGGTTCGGCTGGCTGAGCCTGTTGATTGTATTTGGAAGCTCTGGGTGATTGTGGTGTAGGATATCTGGGCGATATGGGATAGTATTCATGTGGTGCTTGCAATTGTGAATCAGGGCGGCTGTTTTCTTCTTCCTCTTCGGCTGGCGCCGTACCATTGCCATTGGCTTGGCCATTACCATTTAACAAAGGCTCATTAGAACTGGGGCCATCTTTGTTATCACCACTGCCATGGGCTTTAGAGCCATTAATAGGCTTGGCCATATCCGATTTGCTTTTTTCACCAATAAGCGGCACATGCTCTGGCACACCATTGCGCAAAGGTTTGCCCAATTGTTTCTTGTCCATGGCCACCAATTCAGTTTGAGGATTTTCGGCATCATTACCATTATTGCCGTGCCTGCAACGTTTAATGGCCACATAGAATAGAAGACCCACCACAATAAGAACAATGACGCCCAATAGGAAGTAAGTGGCATTGCTGTCATCCTTAGTTTCACCCATTTTAGCATGAGCCACAGCATCAATTCCGGGTCCCTCAGTAGTAACACCTGTACCCTCGCCCAATGTGGGCTCATCCACTGGCTTAATAATTTCTTCTTCAACAGCGGGTTGTTCAGTGCTGAGTGTACGTTTCTCATCACCATCGAAAATGCCCAAAGAATGATGGAATATATCGGCAGTGGCAGTAGGTTCCTCAATCGGTTGATTGTCCTTGTCCTGATCATCATCATCATGTTCTTCATCATGTTCCTCTTTGGACGCGGGTATATCGAAATCATCGGTAAGCTGAATTTCATTATGCAATTGGGGTATAATTAGTAAACCACCTCCACTGCCAGAACCATCTTCTTCCTCTTCTTCAGGGAAATCGGTGGTTACTTCATCTACAGGCACGGCCACCGTACTGGTATCCAACATATCGAGTGGCAAATTCATTTCACTTAGATCTCCGGAGCCTTCAACATCATTCATTAAGGTTAGGGCAGCATTTCTGCTTGTTATGGACTTCTTGGTATTGGTGTCGATGGGCATAAAGTCTTTACCCAATTCCTCTTCATCTTGAGGCTCTTCACCGGAAGCCTCAAATGGCTGATCACCCATCATCAGTTCATTTTCATCTTCTTCGGCATTGTTGTAACCCAAACGTTTCTCCTTCTCACAGACAACCGACTGTTTAACCTGAAGCCAGGATTTGCCTTTGTACAGCGTGGGATAGAAACATTTCACGGGATATTCCATAAAGACATGGCGCTCCTGAAGCCAGTTACGCACTTCCAATGTTTCGCAAGAACAATTAATTTGATTGTGGGCCAATTCCAGGGACTGCAATTGCGAGAGTTTGGTAAACTCCAAAGGCAAATTGGTGATGTCGTTGTGTTGCAAATTCAAGGTTTGCACGTGTTGGGGCAGTTTCGTTAATTTGGAAGAGTTAATGCGATTGTGTTTCAGATTCAATTTCTTGATGCGTCTACCCAAATGGCCAATTTCATGCAGCTCGTTGTGAGACAAATCAATTGAGGTGAGATCATGCAGACGTTCCAAAGAGTGCGACAAACGGGTCAAATTCAAATACGACAAATCAATGGAATGTATGGGCAGTGTAGACTGTAAAGTCTCCTCCGCTTTAAGACCCTTCAGGGAAGAGCATTTGGCATGCAAAAAAGGCTTGTGGGTGTTGTGGGCCAAAACACAGTGACAGTCTTCGGGACATAAGAAATTCTCATCGGCCTTTAGAGTGGCCAGATCTAAGGAACTGTGTAATAATGATGATGATGCGGCGGTTGTTGTAGAGTCAAGTTGTGGTGTGGGTGTGGCCACAACCACTACAATTGAGCATAGGAAGAGGCTTAAAGCCACTGTTAAAGACATTTTAAAAGCTTGCCGTGTAGTGCTGGTAACTAAACTCGTCATTTTTAGTTGTAAATTTTGTGTGTGTGTATGGTTGCTTGGCTGATGAATTCAAAAGATTTCGTTGACAGATGGCAGTATTGGAAAACTCCTGAAAGTAAACAGAATTTGAAAAAGAAAAAATTAGAAATTTTTAATGAATTTTTTCTTTTATAATTGAAAATACCTTTAAATTTGTAAAATTAATTGGAAAATCAAAAAAAAAAAAAATAATTTCAAGTTATTACTCTGCCACCTCTACTAACTGACTAATATGAGTTCTATTACTGGCACTATTATCAACCCAAATTGGCTATAGAAGCATTACCAGTACCATTATTATTTATTTTTTAACGTTTTTTTTTTTTTTGTTTCATTTTTGGTATCAGATCGGTTACGTCATTTCCACAGTTGAGCATTATTTTTGTCGTATTTAAGTTATACGTTCAAATATGTATAGGAATTCGCCATACGAATATAAAAACAGTACTCCACACTCTCTTATTTTTCCCCAAATACATAGTACAAGTAGTTGTTGTCATACTGATAACGACAACCCTCTCTACAGTATTTATTTTTGTCTTCGATTTTAGCGTTGAATTGTTATCGTATTTCATATATCTTGTTATATAGATTTCATTATCATTTTCAAATAAAAAAAAATAACAAAAAAAAGCTTCGTTTCTAAACGAATTTCACCAAAAAACTGTTAATAATTTCTCTTCTAGTACAACTTGTAACCACGCGTCACTTGTTGGCCTATCTTTAAAACCCAAAACGCATGGTTTTTCTAATAAAAATTTAAAAAAAATTTTAAATACAAATTTTTCAAATAAAAATTTCTTTTACTTTCTTAACTCTTTTAGATTCGCAATTGATTTGTGCCCTGCTACCTTGTGTTATGACATCCGTCATCATATTTTAAATGTTCGCTTACGCGATAACTTTTGTCTTTCGTGGTTTTGACGCAATTGATTTGAAATTTTTCCTTCTATTCTTTATTCTTCTTTGGTTGTTCATTCCAAATACTTGAAATTAAAATGTTTTTCGTTTTTTTTTTTTTTTTTTTTTTGTGATTTAATTTGGCCTTCTCCTACATTCGTCATGAGTCACCTTTGCAATAGACACGACGTGTTAGAATTAGAGATTCAGAACAATAGATAGTTGGTGTGTAAAAAAAACATAAAAAACTCATGTGTTAATTGAAACTTAATATGGCGGTAGAAGATAATTGATTTGTATTTCAATTTTGTTTAGTAATTTCACACAATTCCAAGCACTCATAACCGCCCGCAATGTCGCCATGTAAACAACAGTGTGTTAAACAACTCTGCTATCCTTCTCTTTTAATAATTTTTTTTCTCAAGTGTTTGGTTACAGCTATGATTACGACCAGGCATCTCACACCACCTATATCGTGGGTGTTACTTTTATCTATGTATGATAGGTTTATCACCGACTCAGAACGTCTGATTTGATAAGCTTTTTCCTGGCAATTTTATTTCACTTTACAGAGTTTTTGCCAGAAGACTACTCAGGGCAACTCACCGAAAGAAATATTTTTTTTTTCATATTTTGTCTTGTTCGACATGTCTGAGCTGGGTTTTGAATCACGGGCTCTCATCTAATAAGCCAACACACAGTACCAACTGGACTACTGCTTAACTAACGAAATTTCTTCTAATCGCAATAGGGATGCTGTGAGAAGCTACACAGTAATCGTAAAAATTATTGGCAATTAGAACCTTATATTTAGGATTACAAGCTAGTTTATCACAGAACCCCTGCTGAGGGTGTTCATTTTATTAATAAATGGCGGGTACATATAGTTTAATGTCGACACTGGAAGACAAATTTGAGCAAAGTTTTCGATGGCAAATAAAATCTTCTTCTCAGAAGTTGCAGAGAAGATCCTTTCGGCAATCTGTTGGAGTTTTCATATTTCTTTGAAGCTGAGGTTTGAACTCTCAAACTCTCGTCTAATGAGCCAACATACTATCCACTAGATTATGGCGATCAAGGGCGTTTTATAGATAATACTGGCCTTCATAAATCCTTATTCAGGATTATCGCCCACCTTTTAAAGCTACCAGTCGGGTTATATAAATTATCAGGTCTTTCGACAAAGAATTACAAACTTTGACAGTTAATAACGATCATCTTGTTGAAGCTACAGTCTGTTTTGCCAAATTAGATGGGCGGACATAGCATTAACAACACATTTACGTTAACAACGGCAACGTATAGCGCCTTTCGATCGCCATAACCGTCTTATCAAGAAGATTTTTCCTAACTTGTGACTTGAGACTGCACCTGTATAAATTCCAATTGACCCAGGAACTCAAGGCACGACCATAGACAACGATGTGTGTTTGCTGAATGGGCTCTAGAGCAGTTGGCAACTGACACTAAAATTTAATCGAAAAATCATCTTCAGCGATGAGGCCCATTTTTGGACGAATGGGTACGCGAATGGGACGATACTAATCAAAAGCGTCCAATGTATCCCGAGGTCACAGTCTATTGTTGATTTTTGGTTGGCGGCGTTATCGATCCATATTTCTTTGAAGAGACGTTGGTCAGGACATGACTGACCTAAAGTGGATGATCTGCACATCAACGACAAGTAGTTTCAACAGGACGGAGCTAAGTGCTACGCTGCTAATGCCACATTAAATATACTACACGAACGATGGTCATCATCACGGTCGTCTCACGTGGAGGTGATGTGAACTGGTCACTGGAACTGTACGATTGGACTCCAGTAGTGGGGTTTTCTTAAGTTGCAGGTGAATGTGAATAAGCCATAAACACAGCGATTCTCGAAGCCAACATAATTCCATGCCTTCGATCAAATTTCTTCATTTTTTCCTGTTTGTTTTCATCTTTCATTAACTGATTTGAGAATCACAAACAAAAAAATATTTCATTGATTTGCAAACACATTCATACTGACAATCATTTCTCATAATGAAGCAAAAAAAAGTAGAAACAGAAACAGAAAAAACACTTCAATAAATAACAAAATTTTTTACATCTGTCCATACAAAAATCGCAATCATTTAAGATTCCAAGCCATTTATCACACGAAAATATTTTTCTGCACAATATTTATGATCTTGGCCAAGAGAAACTTGTTCGTTCATTTTAACTGGTTTTCAGTTTATCTTTTTTGAACCGTAATTTCTAATGAAGTTTCTTTCTTTTCTTTCTTCATTAAATGCAGAGAAACATTTTCCAAGTTTGGCTTTTCTTTTGTAATTTTTCATTTGATTTTATTGAATAGTGGGTGCTAAGCTATGGCTATAACTGGAATGCGATTAAAGCGAAATAAAAATTCATCAACATCAACATCAAAGTCAGCGTTAGAGCCAGTCAACGTCTCATCATTAAGGCAACCACCAGTTGCCACCAACAGTTTTCCAATCCATCCATTGAATGGTTTTTCAAACGGAAAATCGTAATAAAAATAAGAAAACGAAAAAAGAAAAGAAAAGCCAGACAGCAAATACTTGTAAATTAAGATACCATCGCAGATGACATTTCGATAAAAATCAATCAAAGACATCAACGGGGAAACAGAAAAGGAAAGAAAAACGTTTTTTAAAGCCAAGAAAGACTGTCATTTAAATTCGTTAATTAAGTTACAACAACAATTTAACAACGTTGTCAACCAGTTCAGTTCGTAGCTGCTGTCTATCTATCGATAAAGATACGTATGAAATCTTAACAATTACGGTGATTAAGATGCTTAAGATGGGAGAACGTTGTAAATTGTAAATGCTGTGTGGATAATGTTTGTAAAGTCATGGCTTTCTTGTTGATCGGATGCAACGCCCATTAAAATTATGGTAATTTTATAGTGGTACTCTATAGACGATCATATTTCGTGTATTGAAAAGGTAGAGCAGGGAGATACTAATTATAGTCAGCTTAAGAATAGGATTAAGGAGTAAGGTCGAGTCTGACCACACTATACAAAGGGAAACTAGACTAAACGAGACTATCGACAGAGAGTTCAATCTCTCAATGGATACCCCATCGTCTTCAAATTGTCATCACTCTAAATACTGTGCAGAAATCGATCTAGTCTAGATCACCGTCAGCGGCCTAACATCACAATGTCACGTAAAGAGGCCAGCGACCAGTCTAACGTTGGAGTTCTAGGCGCGAGATTGTTCTACCACAATCGAACCCATCTCCTGATGAGTCCATAAAGACAGCAGATTGCAAGATTAATCCTCAATAACCAATAAACCAAAATAATTGCAAGGCAATCCTATCGTTTCTAAGAATACTACTATGAACCGCAACATCGACTGATCTGATCCGGTTTTCAGTTCTTCAGTTATTACTTCACAAGTTTTGAACATATTCTCACACCACCCGCTGTTTTACTAATACAGGAAATGGTGGTCTTTCCCAAGCTTTACGGGAATAGTTTCGGTAGGAGTAAAAGGTTTAAAAGGAAGGGGAGACAACAAAGAAAATTGTTATCATGGTTCTCGAATTTTGAAAATTAAGAATTTTTAGTCCCTTTATAGAATTCATTCAAGAAATAGCCCTGACCCTCATCAGCATCATAAGAAAATCAGTAGAGCTACGTCTTGGAGCAGAGTAAATGGCAGCCCTATCCTAAAACTTTTTGCAGAAGATCAATCACAAAGCAAAGCATGATGGGAGAAGATGAGTTTTCTGATCGACCTACACTTCTTAGCGAAACGAAAAGAAATTCATTCAAGAAAAAACCCAGCATTATAAGAAAATTAGTACAGTAATGACAAATGGCAACCCTATTATTCTAGAACCTGCTGTAGTAGTTCTATCACAAAGCAAAGGAAGATGGGAGATGTATTTTCTGATAGCCCTACATTTCTTAGAGAAACGAAAAGAAATTCATTCAAGAAAAAACCCAGCATCATAAGAAAATTAGTACAGTAATGACAAATGGCAACCCTATTATTCTAGAACCTGCTGTAGTAGTTCTATCACAAAGCAAAGACAGATGGGAGATGTATTTTCTGATAGCCCTACACTTCTTATAGGAAGGAAAATAAATTCATTCAAGAATAAACTCCGCATCATAAGAAAATTGGTAGAGTAAAGACAAATGGTAACCCTATTATCCAAGAACCTGTTGCAGTAGATCAATCACAAAGCAAAGCAAGATAAGGGAAGAGTTGTTTTCTGATAGCCCTAAACTTCTGTATGAAAAATAAAAAGAAACAGAAAAGTTTGGAGTGGATAGTTAAGCGGAAAATTAAAGCCTAGCTTTAGATCTTATTACCTGGAAGTTGATTGAAATTAAACTGGTGTGCTGCTAAAGTGCTATAGATTGCTGCTAAAAGCTAATATAACAGGACTTTAATGTGCAGCCTCTGCACTGACCTACTTTTTCCATTAGTTTGGGAGAATTCGGTCTGTACAGGGACTGCGCTTACCTGTGACATCCCAACAGGCGGCTTAGTGTGTTCAAGTAAACTTTTATAATCAGAGCTATCACTTCAACCTACCTACCTACAGTGGACCTAAACTTAATTGATTACAGGAGTACTTTAAACACTGAGAACATCTAGATGGATTGGGTAGAGCATATATTGGGTCTGGCATAAGAACATTTTCTTTTATCTACGTTTAGTGCCAAACAACAGTCGTCTTCGCCTGTCATAGACAATATGGCTCCATATTTTTCCTGTATTTTGCTTTAACGACAACAAATCTATTGTCAAAGCTTAACTTCAACCTCTCATCTAATTATAGGTATTAGCGATGACTTTAGAAATTAATAACAAATCTGTGGCATTAAACACTTTGACAGTCATTAATCTCTTGAAATATAATTGAGATTTTCGACAAAAGTAATAAATAAAGAAAGCGAAAGATATTTAAAAAAAATAAATAAAAACAGCCAGTAATTTTGTCTTTTATTGGCAAAAATTAACGGCTATAAAAAGTGAAAAAATTAAAAATAAAAGTAAGAAAACTAAAGAAAGAAACAAACAAAGAGAAAAAATATGCCATAAAATTGGCTTGACTTAGGGGCCATTAAGACAAATGGCCGGAGACTTACAGAAAGAGAAAGTGAAAATAAATAAAAATTCAAATCAAATTGAAAATACAAAAACACAGAAAAAAAAGCGTGAAAGATTTGTTAGCAAAACAAATTTAAACCCCATAATCCTGGAGTTATAACGACAGCAGCTGGTGTGTGAAACTCTCAATTAAACGAAACGCTTAAGAAAGATTTTCCAAATTATATGGTCGTCCAGTTAAAAAAAAAAACAAATTCAAATTTGCTTAACTCATTTGTTTTCATAAATATCGACTCAAATATGTTCACAAAAACACACCTTGTGGCATGCGGTAAATGCATTATGCATTTATGCAACATGTCTCCAGTGTCATTGATAGACAAGACAAGAAACAAAAAGAATTTGTTTAGATTTCTGTGCGATAAACAAATAACAACATTGAGGATTTGTCACCATCGCACTGGTGACTGAGTTGTGTGCGTGTGAATGATCGTGACGAACAACAACAAACAACAATGACAGCACTTGCAATCCAACATCAAATGCCTTATTTGTAAAAGTTGTCATTTATTGACCATTTATTGTTGAAAAAAAAAAAGAAAAAATCAATTGCAACATCTGTTTTACTGCTTCTACAAATCTGTTGCAATTAATAATTTACACTGAAAGAAATTTAAAATATAAAAGCTAACATTCCATCCACTATTGCCAGAGAGAATATACATATCTGGTCCAACAAATCGTTACTGTTCTTTACATACTAGGAGAGTCAAAATCCTATAAGCTAAGCCTACTTCAATCTCTTCAGCGACTGAATCCTTTTCCAATTTAAACCAAAAATTTTAACAGAGCAATGTTAAAGTTAGCAGAGCAATGTTAAGTGTTTAACAGAAGATACAAAAAATGGTCATGGAAGAAATCACCCAATTCCACTCCTTAAAAATTATATCGCACACATTCTTAAGTAGAACAGCTTTTCTGGTAATTCGCAAATGGTTTTGAAAAGCTTAAGACAAAGAATCTATTTGTTTACTTGGGATGATCAATATTGTGAAAAAATGTGACTTGTTTCCTTACGGTCAAGCTATACTTGAGACCCGAGATATAGGCGACGAAGCTAATGGTTTTCTTCGAATGAGCAACAAATAGTGCTTTGTATAAATGGGGTTCAATCTGATAAAAATGGATTAGTGGGGGGATAGCCATCGTTCGAAGGATTCAAATACGAGTTTCCTTACGGTCAAGCTATGCTTGCGACCCGAGATATAGGCGACCAAGCTAATTGTTTTCTTCAAATGAGCAACAAAAAGTGCCCTGTATAAATGGGGCTCAATCGTATAAAAAATGGACTTATGGTGGAAGTGGGCTCACTGGTCTGGACAGACGTGATATCAAGGATTCCAAAACAGTTTTCCATAGGGTCCAGCTTTGGATTAAAAATGAAATTATGGGGAAATGAACATAAAATTTTTAATAATTCTCAATGAGTTAATATGAATTTATATATTATAGATCCAACAAAATATCGTATTTTTCGCAAGTTGCATTTCTTTGGTAAATGACTTGCATATTTTTTGGTTGATGACTTGCATTGTTTTGGTAGACGATTTGCTTTTTTTTTTTGGATTATGACTTGCATTTTTTTGCCGATGACTTGCATTTTTTGGTTGATTATTTGCATTTTTTTAGACGATGACTTGAATTTTTTGGACAATGACTTGCTAGCTCTCAGTAGATGACTTGCATTTTTTAGACAATGATTTGCATTTTTTTGGACGATGACTTGCATTTTTTGGTCGATTATTTGCATTTTTTTTTTAGACGATGACCTGAATTTTTTGGTCGATTATTTGCATTTTTTTAGACGATGACTTGAATTTTTTGGGCAATGACTTACTTGCACTCGGTAGATGACTTGCATTTTTGGACGATGATCTGGAGTTTTTGGTCGATGACTTGCATTTTTGACCGATAACTTGCATTAATGATTAATTATCTTGGTTAATGAAGAACTTGATATGAAGAACTTGAAATGATATCAAGTTCGCACACTCTTTATAATCAAGTATTTTATTCAGAAAAGATTGCATATAGTAAAGAAACTGTCTCGCTGTTTTGCTGCTGACTTTGTTTAGTCAATACAGATTTCGATGTTATTTATCTCATTGAAGAGATTTTCTAATCACACAAAAAATTAAAGCTGTAAGGTAGTTTTTTCGCTCAGTGTAAAACGATCAAGTGTTTGTCTGACATCACTTCTCTTCAATGTTGTTCTATTGTACATATATATGATTTTTATTGTGTTTTTATTTTTAACCACAATCAATTCAATTGAAAATTAATTACATTTTTTTCATTGTTTGTTTTTGTTTGTTTTTTTTAATAAAATTTTACACTGTATAATTTCATTTAATAATTTAAACAAAAACGAAAATCAAAATCAAAAGTGACAATTGGTTTTTGTTTATAAGACTTTAATCATCATGAATGAGTGAGTGAATGAATGAATGGAGTGGAATGGCAATTGTTTTATTGTATGTATATGAATTGTTGCTATTGTAGTTGTCAATAATAAATTATAAATAAATTATTTAAAAAAAACAAACGTGATGAATTAAAAGCGACACTAAAAATACGCACAAATTTTTCATAAAAATAAACTCAAAGGCAGACATTAATTGGAACTCAATTAACAAGAAAACAGACACTGTCATTGAACAAATTTTCTACAAATTTTTGTTACATTTTCTGTAGAAAAAAAAAGAAAAACGAGTGAATTTTTTATTTAATTTTTCACACATTTTGTTGATTTAATTACAAACGCTTTTCTTTTCACACATAAATTTCATTTCAATTCAATTACACGCATATTACGAATACACTTCACTTCTTACACCACACCACACCATGGCAGTAAAACTCCGAGAGAGAGAAAGGAAAATGAAAACGACAACAAAATTCAAGTCATTCATTGAAATTGTTGTACTGTGGCTCGCTTGCTCGTCGATTCAAAAAGACACTTTGACGGTTTGCCTAAGCAACCGCCACTTCCCATTTAAAACTGACTGGCTAACATTGTCACAAATAGCCTGTATTTTCATTGATTTACTCAGCATCTCTTATAGTTACAGTTACATGTACGCATGAGGAGTGTAAGAAGTTTGTCTGTATATCTGTACACTCATTGCCATTGTGGGACATACTGAGTGTGAACTGCAAAGTAAATCTTCAATCTAATCATTCATTATTAATGCAAACAACAAAAACAACAATGGCATCAACAACAATTACAGTAAAACTTAGTCCATAACAATGTGTGAATTTATACCACAACAGATCGACTATGAAATCTTGACAAAGTGTTTGTCATTGCGCACAGTGTTGTAAAAGAATGAAATCGTCTATAAGAGCCAGGTATTGACACATGATTGAAATATACCACCTCCTCAGACCCACAGCTCCTGTAGAAGACATCCAAGGGAATAACACTCACTGCTTTATAGTAGGACAATGGCATTTGAGAAACCGCATTAAAGCCACGAGTGACATTTATGTAAATCGTCCGGGGAATTCCCAGCTTAAGCGTAGCGATTATGCCCTCTAACATATGACCTATTTACCGACCATGTGTGCAGTTCATTAAAAAGGCAAATTCCTTGAGAAATCCCGAGCATCCATAGAGGACGACGGAAGTCGAGATATTGTTCGTGAGGAACCTGATTTCAGTCTGACTGTCCGAATAACTGAAAAGATTTTCCGACAAGCAATACGCTGCTTTCAATATGGCTAAGGCCTTCGTTAGTAAAATACTGCAGTGGTTAGGCAGTCTATACGAAAGTTTAATGTCAGAACCCTTAATATATATCTTACAAACCAGTCTGTACAGCATTTTACTGCCATCGGCATATACTGCAAGGCTATTATCGGAAACCTTCGGATTATCAGATCAGAAATCCCTGATTGGAATGCTAAAACCAACCTCTATCAACCCAGTATTGCAGCTCAGCCATTTGCCTCAATAGAAGTTCAGAAAGGTGACAATTTCATTCAGGCTACCTGCACTTTTTGTGTTGGCAGTGATACCTAGGATTACTTACATAGGAGTTTTGCTAAATGTAGTCACTATTTAATCTCCTTTAGATTTAACTTAATCATTCCATACACAGAAATATACAATCATTTCATTACTTTACTTCTCTGCCTCCAGCAGCCATAAATTAATAATAATGACACAGTGTTGTTGGGCACCATTTGTCAGAGACCATTAGCTGGCAGACGCAAAGCTGAAGATGTTAATCGTCTCATGGCATGCGTAAAGAAAATTAAAGCTTCAGAAACATTTTAAGCTCCATTGAGCACAACTCAACTCAACCGAATTGAATGGGATGCAGAACATGCGTAAAATAGCGTCTGCCTGATTTTCTTTACATCTACGCCGTTTTATGCCACAACAAAAACGAAGAAGAAAAAAAAACAAAGAATGAAAAACATCTTAAATCTGCATATGACTCGAAACGGAACATTTATCATTTATGGACTGAAGTTTTAATGGCAATATTTTGATTGTTCCTGCGAAATTTCCGCTGTGCTGTCTTTGCATTCAAGTGTTGTGAGTGTTTGGTCAGAATTTGATTAAATTTTTTAAGATTTTGCGTCAGTTTTTTCGTCTTTCATTGTTGAATTCAATTGAATACTATTTTATTCGAATAAATTGTTTTGTTATTGTTTAGATACTTATCAGAATTTCTTTTGTGCGACAACAACTTTAAGAAGTTTCTTCCGTTCCGTGATGCAGAAGAAATCGAAATCCTTCATTTAAATGCAAAAAACTTTGAAAAGTGTCACGGAATATCACGTGTTAAAAGTATGATTAAAAAGGCTTCCATGCAAGCACAATGGGCATATTGGCTAACCCCTAAAGATCTACAACAAAAATTTTTTAAGGCTTCAGGTAAGTTTCTAAACACCCTAACGACTGTATAAAATTCGGTACTAAATCGGGTACCACGGTTCAAATCCTAACTCAGACATCTTCAGCAGTCTTCTGGCAAAAACTCCGAAAGTATTTAAAATAGCCATGAAAGGTTTCTCAAATCTATCGTTTGGAGTCTTCGATAAACTGTAGGTCTCGCTAATCATGTATAAAATTAACACACACAGAAAGGGTGGTGTAAGAAGCAAGGTTCTAATCCTGGCTAAAGGGTTGTAATCACCAATTAAGTAAGTAAATAAGTACATACTGCTAAATTATTTACTGCAACTAACATAGAGTGCTATAAGGTGTCATATCAATCGCCCATGACCCACTAAAAAACTTTGTATGTTTTTATCAGGGACTGTAATCATTATGAGTTTTATTACAAAAAATTACTTTTTAATTGTTACTTTCTAAGCTTTATTTTTTTGTTCGGAGAATAACAGTTATTTTCTGAGTTTTATTTTTCGCTCAGAAAATAATAGTTATTGTGAGAGTTTTATTTTTCGCTCAGAAAATAATAGTTATTATGTGATTTTTATATTTCGTTCACAAAAATAACAGTTATTTTCGGATTTTTATTTTTCACTTAGAAAATAATAATTATTTGTTGAGTTTTATTTTTTTGCTTATAAAATAAAATTATTTTTAGAATTTTGATAATATAGGAGAAAACTAAGATATTTAGTGCAAGATATATGATTCCTTATGGTACTTTTTCATTATACAACTGGTAAATTTTGAAAATTATATAATATTTAATATAAAAATATGAAATTCAACATATAGGGTCCTAATTAAAATTATTTCAGTATGAATGTACTTTTTGGTACTTTTTCATTCTACAATTGGTACTTTTTGCAATTTAGGTAATATTTAACTTAAAAACAGGAAATTCAACATATACGGTCCTAATTAAACTCATTTCTATATGAGTGTACTTTTTGGTACTTTTTCATTCTACAATTGGTACTTTTTGCAATTTAGGTAATATGTAACTTAAAACAGGAAATTCAACATATACGGTCCTAATTAAACTCATTTCTATATGAGTGTACTTTTTGGTACTTTTTCATTCTACAATTGGTACTTTTGGGAATAGACCTCTGAATATATAAATTATTAACAATATTATGATTATATAAGTTATAACTACTATTTATTTGTTTATTATTAAAAAAAAATTAAATAAAATTTTCTTACAAAATTAAATATTTTTAATTCAGTTTTACAAATAAAAGTTTTTGTATAGAGCCGCTAGACAAATTTGATCTTAAATCAGTCAATACTAATTTTAGAGCTGTAAATGCCCTTTCAACTGTAACTTGTGTTGCAGGCACACTGTGTAGCACTTTTGCTAATCTGTATAAATATGGGTATTTATATTTATTGTTTTCCCAATAACTCATTATATCAGCATTGACATCAATAGGCTTTGGGTTATAGTTATTTATTTCTGTAATAGCCTTTTTCATTTCATCTTCAATTTCATCATCTGAATCCCTATCGACTGAATCCACATTTATTGAATTTAAATTTATTTTCTAAGAAAATAAAAAAAAATTGTCAAAAAGACCTCGTGATTACTTTCAAGACTATGTTTTACTTCTTGTGCTATGGTTCTATAATACCGATCATTTTAAACAAACTCTGCTTGTTTAATTTTATATTTTTTTTGGACAATATGATTCCATGTTATCATTCAATTTCATTCTTTGCGAAGTATCAGAGAAATTTCAAAAAGTACCAATTGTAGAATGAAAAAACACATTCATACTGAAATAAGTTTAATTAGGACCGTATATGTTGAATTTCCTGTTTTTAAGTTACATATTACCTAAATTGCAAAAAGTACCAATTGTAGAATGAAAAAGTACCAAAAAGTACACTCATACTGAAATGAGTTTAATTAGGACCGTATATGTTGAATTACCTGTTTTTAAGTTAAATATTACCTAAATTGCAAAAAGTACCAATTGTAGAATGAAAAAGTACCAAAAAGTACATTCATACTGAAATAATTTTAATTAGGACCCTATATGTTGAATTTCATATTTTTATATTAAATATTATATAATTTTCAAAATTTACCAGTTGTATAATGAAAAAGTACCATAAGGAATCATATATCTTGCACTAAATATCTTAGTTTTCTCCTATATTATCAAAATTCTAAAAATAATTTTATTTTATAAGCAAAAAAATAAAACTCAACAAATAATTATTATTTTCTAAGTGAAAAATAAAAATCCGAAAATAACTGTTATTTTTGTGAACGAAATATAAAAATCACATAATAACTATTATTTTCTGAGCGAAAAATAAAACTCTCACAATAACTGTTATTCTCTGAACAAAAAGTAAAACTCAGAAAATAATCATTATTTGTTGAGTTTTTTAATAAAAATTAAAAAATAAAAATCATTGCATGATTTCTTTCTCTAGAAAATTTATCAATAACAATTATTTGCAATCCCTGGTTTTTATCATTAAAAGCGTGAATAATTCATGTGAAGTGAAATCGAAAGTTTTTCTCGTACAGCTCTTGAAAATTCGTTACGACTGTCATACTTTTTTCTTGCAACTCTTGTATGCCACTTCATTGCTAAACCTTTAACTTCAACACACAGCAGGCCATAATTTTTTTTAAAGAGGGTTTTTAAACACATAAAAAGCAAAACAAGAAAGAGGAAGAAAAAAATCTCAAAATCTCGGCAATAAAAGATTTATTTGTCTGTCTAAAGTTGGCGGATTTTTTTCCTTTCGTTTCTTTTCTTTCCTCACATGTTTCCTTTAAATGTGTTGAGATGTGCCACACAATTTTATTAAATTTTTTTAGCATCTGCTGTCTACTGACAGCCATTCCAAGCCAAACCAACTAAGGCTGACGTTTATACAAATGCAGGTTCGTATTATGATCGTTGTTTGCCGTTAAATTAGAAAACCGGTTTTGAGATTCGTTAATTTATATTGTTCTTCGGTATGGCATGGTCATAAATTCAGTGGCAGAATATTTATGTTGCGCGGTGGTTCTTGCTTGCTTGCTTTCCACCCCTTGCATATTCATTCTGTTGCATGTTGGTTTTCAAAAGTTCTTCGTTTTTTTTTGTTTCCGAAACTATTTTTTTGATGACTCAAAAGAATGCCGTCTGGTTTGTCGAACTCAAAGAAAGAAATTTAAAGGAGACGACCGGAAAAAATGTGTTTAAAATTTAATTTTCAGTGCATGTCATTGCGGTCGCCCTTTTTTTTTTTTGGTCAAAATGAAAGTGAAATTTTCTTTTATTATCGAAGGCTGTGTTGTAATAAAAATTTGAGGTTTTTCTTTTATGTCTTTAGGAAATGAAAATAGTTTATGACACAAGGAAAGTGATGAACAAAATAAGGGAAAGAAGAAATCGGAACAATAGTGTCTGATTTCTTGGCCATATTGGATCAGTTCCAAGCGGAAACCACGATCTGCTGAAGTATTTCGATTTACAGAGTACTGAGTACTTAATCAAGACTAAATTACTGTCTTTCCCTTCCTGATTGGCTTGAAGATGGATAATGGTTGAAATGTGGTGGAATATCATCAAAAGATATGCAACTTCTTAGACAGCGAGCAACTGTTGTGTCCTCCTATGCCATAAAAAGGTGTGCTCAACTGATGTACAATCTATCGTTAGACTTAATGGAGATTATTATCTGCTGACTTTTACACTACAAGCATGAACTTCTAAATCCCTGGGGTTTCTCAGAGGACTTGGGTTTAATCCCCATTGTAACCATATCCTCTTAAACTCTATAGAGCATTGACAAAAGGCAGGTTACTAACTCCGACTGCTCCTGGATAATCCGATACATGAACAATACTCATTCTAGTGTAATTACCCAATAAAATTTTGGTTTGAGAAGAGCCTCCACCCATCTATATCTTCCCATTTTGAGGAGTATATTCTTCCCACTCCATAGAGAGATTCTTACGCTATCAGCGGCATAAAACGCTCATTTGTCACATTGCCATGAATTCCCACATAACCTGGAACGCAACAGAAAACGATCAAATTTGTCCAGCTTAGCAAATACCGCTAACGCAGATTTTCCATGATATTTCCGAGTATACCTTATAAGATTTCTTTCTTGGATGGCGGCTTTACTGCCAGATGGAATTGCTGTATCCTGTCCGTTGCAGTCTGTGTCCAAATTGAATTGAGTACATCTTTCGATGGCACAGACTTCCGCTTGAAAGATACCGGCTAGTTTCCCCATGGATTCGTAATATTTCGCACCCCCGCTTCGTTCCTAATATCTGCCATCGAGCCATCCGTATGCTAAAGGAGTATTTAGATTTAATGTTAATCCATTCACATTTGTTACTAAGTCTCTAAAATAATAGTGTTTACTGGTTTTGTCTACGGAACAGTTAAGGAGGAAACTGTTAGCCACGCTAATTATCATCTCACGAAGTCTATGAAGGAATCTCTGACTCGACTTATCTTCTTTTATGCTAACCATAGTTTCTAGAGCTGTGGTTTGCACTACCATATCTTAAACCTAACAGAGCAACCAGCGCCACTGTGGGACATGTTCACATAGTCCCGGTTGTACCAACATATGATGGACTCTGCAACTTGCTTAACTCGATCTGAGCTGTTTTCAAATTAGTTCTGCATACCCAAATAATGGTCTCATGGTTTGACCATTACTGTGTGCATCCAGTGAATTATTCTTGGATTATACCACCAAGATTTCCTTACAAGCCTTCGGTATACCTCTGGGCTTTCTTGAAATGCTTTCTATGTGAACTTTTCATATCAATTTACTATTCAGCAATGTTCCCAGTTAGATTAGCTGCAGTTTCCATGATATTACTACACCCAGCAGTAGAATATTTTTCCATTTAGGTAGAAGAGAAAGAAGGACCAGACTGAACCTGCTAAACTTAAAATTTTTAATTTTTTAATGTGCCTTATGCTGCCTGTCTTTTATTTTGCTTTTTTCTGTTCGTTTGTTTTTGAAATTCATTTAATTTTTTTTAATAAAGAAGGGGTTAAAAATATGAAATTATTTGCCCTTAACCCTGACACTAATGACTCGGTTTAGTGGCATATTATGTTCCTTTTTTTCTTCTTCTGCCACGCTCGACTATAATTACATGGATTTCATTTGAATTTTAATGATGATGGCCAGCCAGCCAGTCAACAATTTCCAAGTGAAAGGTGAGACGATATACAATAGCAGCAGCAGCAACAACAAAAACGAAAAATATATTTGAAATGAATTCAAATGCACAACATAAACAAAAAAAAAAAACAACAACAACATGTTTATGTTGCAAATGTTGCATTAAATTATTTTTTATTTATTTTTTTTTTTTTTATGTATACTTCCGCTCATTTACATTGACAAATGTTAAGCAAGCCCCATTACATGGATTTTAAATATAAAATCGAAATAAATTCTATGCGCATATACAGTGTGGATCAAGAGTTAATGAACAATTTCTATTTGTAACATCAGTTAAGAAATCTTCGTAACTTTCTTTTGTATTAAAAGTCAAACGATTTATAAACTTCAATGGCAGCACATACATGCATACATAATTGGTCAGTATAACTATGTATAACCCTTTAGTTAGGATTACAACTTAGCTTCTTACACTACTTATGTTGCGTGTGTTAATTTCAATACATGAGTGACGGGACTTACAGTGTAAAGTCGACTACGAACGACAGATTTTTTTGGGAAACTTTTCAAGGCAATTTTTGTTTACTCTTAGAGTTTATGCTAAAAATCTGATGAGAGCCGCAGAAATATTTGTTCATATTTCGTTTTGTTGGAGAAGCCTGCCCTGGAGTTTGAACCGCGAACTCACGTCTAGTAAGCCAACACCCACTACCTACTAGACTATGGCAGAACAAACAATGTTTAATATGTCAAGCATTCGTTTTTCTTCAATTAGTTTTGAGCGACACTGTACATACGTACACATACTTGTATACGAATTTTTTTGCGTAGTTTCAATATCTTTTCTTTTTTATGGGGTATTTGAATTTATTTCTTCGGTTACAAGTTTATTGACATGAATAAACTATACATGACATTAATTTTTTTATATTTTTGTGTGTGTTTTCTGCTGGTTTACGTTTTTCATGTTCAATTGAATACAAGACAACCAATAATACTACTAATAATGATGATGATGATGATGATGATGATGGTAATAATGATCTAATTCGTGACACGTTTATGCTAAACTTGCAATTTAAAATTTAAAAAGAATAAAAACAACATGAAAAAAAATAAGAATAATTTTCTTATTTTTTTTCGATTCTTTTTATACAAAAAATAAACAAAAAAAACCTGCCTCTCTTATGTAAAACCATGTCGGCCTATCTACCTCTTTACTCTGGTCTCCTCTTCTATTTATTTTTCTGCTACTTAAGCGTACATTGACTTTAAAAAAATTGCTTTTTTTAATTTTTCTTTTTCGTAAATTATTTAATAAGAATTCTTTTTTCTGTTAACCAATATGATATTTAAAACTAAATATGGTTGAATGAATACCATTTCTTTCTGTTTCTATTTAGCCAGCATGTTAGACAGGTTAAGCGTATTTTATCTAAACGAGTCTAATTGGTTGGTTCACTGCTAATTGGTTTGAAATATTCGCTATTTCAGCATGTATAATTAGAAGGTCTCAACTCTTATTTTCTTTTTTATTTGGCATATTTTTTTTAGGCCACCTAAACTGTAATGGGATTATTTTTCAAACTCCTCTATTATTGAGTCATATGCTATCAGGCTAAAGACCAATACGACTTCGTAATACTCTACATTGGATATTTGTTTGCAATTATTGGAAAAGTCAAACAAAATGGAATAAATTCAGACGAACACAGAATCGATCCACTGTGCAAGGAATAGGCAAAATTATAAAGAAATAAAAAAAAAAAAAAAAAACTAGAAGTGTTGTAAATGTTATCAGGCCTGTGCATAATTTCAAAGTGGCGGATAATATGAATTTGAGGAACTGCACTGTGTCCTCAGCAGCTGAGCTTATCTTATAATTCGCTATGATATATTTTTTATTTATACTTACATTTTTGACCCCCTATAAAGTTCTAATTACATTACAATTAAAGCCAGCCGACCATTCACAAAGCCGTGGATATGCTGATTGGGTGCTAGTGTAGCAGGTTTTTAATGCTAATTTTTCAAACAAAATTTTCTTCAGCGATAGAGCCGTGTGTTTCCACTAACAAGCAAAATTTTCGACTATGGATCTCACAGAACCCAGAAGTACGTATAAAAAAGCCCGAAAAGAGATGGTTTCGTGCTCATAATTTTTTGAAGTAGACATTGGAATGAATTTTTTTCACCGGAAAGTTATGTGATTTCAACCACAGAATATACACAGAAGGGAAAGCAATGACGTTTGACAAACTCTCATAACATAATTTTACTAAAATAGTTAGAGGGAGAAAAAAAATGAATTATAAGTTTTGCAAAGCAATGTGTTAGAAGCAACAGATATACAGACTGAAAACTGGCGGATAAAGTTGAAAAATTAAATGTAAACAAACATTGATTTTGTGTTAAAAAAAGAAAAATTTGGAATATTTTTTAATTTCTTCAATGAAAAGTTTAAAGAATCTTAAATATTTAATTATTAATCGAAATGTATGTAGTTTTTGGTCGGAATGAATATAGCTTCTTGTGCAAAAGGTAAGTAAGAAGCTAAATATATCAAGATCAAATAAGACATATTGCTCATAAAATTTTTTTCTTGCAGAACTTTGTGTATATTATCAGTATTTATTAATTTCTTGAATGAAAAAGTTTAAATTGGGTAATTTTTTTATTATTAATCGAACTCTTAGCAATTTCTCTTCACAATGAAATAAGTTACGTGTGTAAAAGATAAGTAAAAAGAAAAATATAACGAAATATATACTCATAACTTTTTGTTTCAGGAGTTTGTGAATATACCTCTCAATTGGTTAAATACTAAGTTAGTGACAATCGATGAAAGGTGTCACCAAATACATTAGTTCCGTATTACGTTTCCCCAATAAAACAGTTCATTTCCTTTCAAAACTATTCTATTATTCTACAAAAATATCATCAATTTCTACCAAAATAGAAAATAAAAACCCACCCTAAAATTTAACAAACATAAATAAACAAAACAGAAATAATCAGACAAAGACAGAAATACTTTTTGGTACTTGTTGGTAATATTTGCTGTCCTTTTCACACAATTTTAGTAAACGTCAAACTTTCGTTTCCCTTCTGTGTATATTCTGTGATTTCAACAATACGATGCCACGATTTGGATTGGGCTTTATTGCATGAAAAGTTTCCAGAATTACACGTTTTGGCTATGAAAATTTTTTTTGTGAGCCTTCGCGACAATTAAAGAAAATGAAATTATTGTATTGGCCGATGGCAGGTCTACGTCTAATAAGCCGACACACTACCTACTAGACTACGGCGACTACATCTAATATGACTTAGTGGTCTCAATTTTGAATGTTTGCTAGGGTAAAAGAAAGTTTTCTTCAATATGGGTGTCACGTTTGCTTACAATCGATCACAAATGAATTGATTGAGTCTCGAAGATTGAGAACCTTGCCATTGTTGAACGAATTTTTAGGCCGTTTCAAAGGCGTAGGAAAAATGTGGATCCACGAGACACCAAAGGGGCAACTTGAAAAAAAAAAAACAAAAAAAAAACGGCAGCGAAAAAATTCAAAGTGGACACATATGCCGCACAAATTAAAAACTACTCTACAAAGGGTTTCCTTGTGCGCCCTATTCTCCGGATTTAGTATCGAGTGAATATTTCTTGTTTTCCAAAAGAAATATCTCGGCGTTAAGAGATTTGAAGAGATTTTTATCAAGAGTTGCCTGATCTTTGCACTACGTATCGTTAATGTTATCCCTTCAGGTGGAATCAGGCGGTAGTCTGGAGGGGAGTTGGGGTCCAATTTTATTAAAATTCGAAAACCATTATGAAATTTTTTGTTAAGGATTTGATACTGGTTTACTTGGAATTGTATTCAAGCATTTTAATATTCATACATATGTACATAATTGGTCATTACAACCCTTCAGTCAGGATTTCGACCTAGCTTCTCACACCACTTATGTTGTGTGCGTTAATTTTATACATGAGTGACGACAGATTTTTTTTTTTTTTTAAGAAGCTCTTCATGGCAATTTTATTTACTCTCAGAGTTTTTGCCAGAAATCTGCTGAGAGGCAGTCGCCGAAGAAATATTTTTTTTTCATATTTCGTTTTGATGCCTGACCTGGGATACGAACCCGGGCTTTACGTCTAATAAGCCAACACACTACCTACTAGACTACGGCGACTAATATAAATATTCATAATATCTCTTTAAAAATTCGGTATCACCAAAGAATTCTAAGGGTTAGGTATACAAGTTCGTCTTTCTTATGTCCCTACGTTTACTATACGGCTTTTATGCTATCAGTTTACCCATTTTCAGATTGACAGCCAACTAACCTAATCGTTTCTTAATAACACTAACGAATGAAGTTCTACGGCTCACATCGTAAACTAAATTTAAAAAAAAAATTTGATTTGATCGCATATAAATGCCTCCTGATATTACAATATTATTGGAAAAATTTGTATTTAAAATCGTATTAAATTGTATGTAAAGCTTTTCAATTTAGGTCATTAGACAGACGCTTAAGTAACAAACAAGCCTCATAACGACTTCAAAGATTCAGCAAAATTCATAGGCAAAATTTGAGACGTCAAGCAAATGCAAATGCAAAAAAAAAATTGAAAAGTAGACCGATTATTGGCAAAAAAATAGAGAACTCAAGACATAGAAGACAAGAGCAACCAAAATTAAAACAAGAAATAGGCACAGCAAATGGAAAAAATATAAAAAAAAACGAAGAGTGGAAAATAAAAGGAAACATGCTAATTAGTTAGTAAATATACAAACATAAACCGCAAATCAACTACAAAAAAATTGAATTTTTATGAGTATTTTACAGACAGAAAACATAGAACAAAAAATATTGATTTTACATGCTGTTTGACAGACAGTGGCGTTAAAAGTAAAAAATATTAAAGATTTTAAAAATATTTTCCATTTTCAATAGCAATTCATTCATAAATTTATTGCATTTTTTCTAACAATTGAAATACATTTTTAAGCATATATACTCCTACCCCTCCTTTCCATACCATAAGAACAATAAATCGATTAAGAAAAGGCTTTTGATTACAGAAAATTTGATTGTTTTTCAAAATTTTTCGTTTCATTCTAATGATTATAAATGCATTCTCGATATTTTATTAAAATATTCTTCTAATTTTTATGGCGGTCATAAATATTTTGTTGAAAATAAATTTCAAAAGATTATTTCATTATTAAGCAGCCATAATAGACAGTGATCTTCAAAATATTATACAAAATCTCCTCTACATTTTCCCCAATAATATACACGTTGGCGGCTGTATACTGTGTAGATGAAAAAAATACGAAAAATATTTTCGAAAACACTTTCAAATATTTTGGCATTTTGCCCGGCTCATATAATGAAAACTTGAACTCAAAACACATATATTGTTGTGATGTGTTGCTTGTTTTTTATATTCTTCTTTGAGAAACGCATTTTGCAAATGAACTTGAAAATGAAAATTAATGAATAAAAATATTTTGACACATAAAAAAGTATTTGTTGCACAAAAAAGAAACGAAAACGATGGATTCCACATCATCTTTAAATGAATTTGGGAGACAGACAGAGGTAGACAAATAGTCTATGAAAATATATAAATTCATAGACATTAAGGAATCAGGCGACAAAAGCAAGCAATTTTCATAAAATTTTCGATCATGATCATATGCACTTTAAAACACATTGAATACATAATGTTATTACCATCCAACTCGGACAACATGTGGGCTATGACACCTACAACCTATCAACCCATGCAGTAAGTTGCTGTGTTACATCATACATACACTGTATTAAACAGTTTCAAAGGCAAATAAAAAAGCGAAAGCCTATGTACATTTGCTTGAAGCCTTCTTTTGTTGTAAGGGATTAGGTATACATCTTCATGAAGAGTGTTCCACATTCGAGTAGTGCAGCTAAAGAAGGAAGTCATCCTGCGTTGCTATGTAAGATTCTGGATGGAACTAAAGATGGAGTATAGAGCATATGAGGAAGCAATACATAGCCTAAGGCATTGAAATTGCTCATAAAGTCATTGTAGTCTAGTAGGTACAGTATTGGCTTATTAAACGAGAGCCAGTGCTTCAAACTCAGGCTTAGAAATCTCGAAAAAATTAAACGAAATATGAAAACAAAATATTTCTTTCGACTACTTTCAGCAGTCTTCTGGAAAAAATTCTGAGAGTAAATAAAATTGCAAACATCGTAGTCGATGTTTAACTATAGGTACAGCTAGTAATGAATAAAATTGGCACGCACACTACAAAGGTGGCGTGAAAAGCTAGGTTGTAATCCTGACTAAAGGATTGTGGTGATCATTTAAAAAAGTAAATAATTAAACTGTTCATCTGTACAACCTTGCATATTTTTGGTAAAAAAGAAATCTTTTACTTGGCAAATGCCTCCGTTTCTTCTCACAATAAGCTGGTAAAATATTCGCCATTAAAGATGAGTCAATACCGCGACATGGATTATACCGTGTATATACTATAAAAAACATGACTTGCCAAATACCCGTTTGCATTTTTTGGCGCTGATTCGTCTCGGAAAATCCTCTAGATTTACTGCTATTTGATATTTGGTGTGTTTTGGTAGATCCACGTTTACGTAATGCCGCAAACAGTCGTCCATATTATGATTGAACAATGTTAAAAACTCGTACGAAGCACTTACATTACTACCTTTGAAATCTACTATGAGAGAACCCGACATCCAACTTTTAGAAAGACTTTACCGACCCTATGGCTTCCACAATCTCTGGTATTTTTAAGAATTTCTTCAGCGAATGATTTCGAGCGATGAACGCAGCAACGTAAAGAAGCATAGACTGTGACAAAGCCAGAAATGATACTAAGATAGTAACGCTGAGTGCCTGGTAATATTTGAAGAAACAGTTGATTAAATGAGCGAATGTAGTGAATGATTGCGAACGATGAATGCATCAACGTAAAGAATCATAGACTGAGGCAAAGCCGGGACAGATGCTACGAAAGGTAATGCTCTGTGCCTGATGGTTTAGAAAGAAATTATTCATTAACAGTTGACTATGCGGAAAGAAGTTATTAACGGAAGAAAGTTATTCATTATTTATTATAATAGTTATTCATATATTATTATCGGCCAGAACTGATTAACTGAAAAGTGGTTGTGTTGCCATCATGACCAACTGAATTGGGCTGGGAAGTCTTGATGCATTCACAAAATTGTGCGGTCCTTACACCATACTATTCGATCTCTGCAGAACTCTGATAATAGTGTAAATATAAATCCCTCAATTGGGTCAGTTTTTCGCTATGAAATTCAAGAATTTCAATCACTGATGGAATAATCAGTTTGCCACAAAAATTGGCTCAAGATTACTGCTCAAAATGATACAATTTTGGTTTAATAAAACCCGTTTCAAATATACGAAAACGTCATTCCATGTTTGTCCAACTTCTCATCAGCAACATTTCCTTCGAAATTTCAAATGTAATCAAAGTCATGCTTGAAGAAAATTATATTTTTTATTTGCCATAAGGCTTGACGCTTTCACTGTGTTTTAACGAAATGAAATCTTTAGGATTTGTTAACCTTTTGGTCATGTGAGTTATTAAAGTTTGTTATAAATCTTGGCATTTTATCATATTAATTTCAAGTTAAATAAACACAATTATTATAATTATAATTGAATTGTTTTAATAACTGTCATTAAATGGCAATTGTTTTTTTTTTTTTATTTTAAGAGATTTTTTAATAAATTTTTTACTTTCAAATGCAATACATTTCAACCATATTGAGCGATATTGAGAGAGAAATCGTTTTTTCGCACAGGTTAATAATTTTTTTTTTGTTTTTCTACACAATAATTATTTGTGTTATTAAAAGTAAATAAAATATGGCATCGATTATTATTGTATAATAAGCAATTAATATTTTTTAATTAACTCGATAACAATTTAAACAAATAGAGCGAGCACTTAAATAAATCACAATAAAAAGAAAATTTATTTCATTGTAATTCCTGGTAAAAAGCATTTAAAAATCACTGAAAAAAAATTGGGGGGGGGGCCTATTGGAAGTGTTTGTCATACAAGTTTACTCCTTAAGTTGGAAACCAAAAACTGCGTTTTTTTTATTACAAAATCAAAATGTTTATTTGTCAACACCACTCCCCTGTATAATTTTTTTTTTAGGTTTTAATCTAGCGTAGCGGTGTGTCATTTTATTTTGAACTTGTCCAACGACAATTAAATTTCCGATTAAGTTTGTTGTTCTCATTTTCAAAATTTCATTGTTTTTTTTTTGCAAAATTTTGAAGTGCGGTTTTTTGCGTTCATTCTCTAACAACAACAAAAAAAGACAACAATTAACCGACTTTAAAGGTTTCTTTAATCGTCGTCAGTCTGGTTTCTTTTCATGTTTCGCTTGAAAAACCGCCGAAATAAAATAAAAATTTTAAACGGTGACAAATTTAAGTGATGTAATTGAGTTGTCGTCTGAAATTAGTGGATTCCATGAAAGTGGCATTTCAAAAACTCATAATTGCTACGATTTTTTTTTTTCTCAAATCAACTGTATTGTCACACAGACGCCATTAATGACATTTTTATTTGAACACTTTAAACGTTTAATTCCCTTTTTTTCAAATGTTTAATTACATTTTATAAAACAAATTTAAAATAAAAAAATTGTGTATGAAATTGACTTTGTTTGTTACACAAACCACATATTGTCAGTGTTTTAGAAAGCAACTTTGCTCTGTTAAGGTTCAGGATATGTTTCTCAAAATTTACTGAAAAATTTATAGAAATTCTACACCTCTACCCCAATAAAATAAAATAAACTATGAAAGAAAACAATTATTATATAAGGAAAATTCCTAAAAATGCCAAACAAATACTGATAAAAGGTTTTCAAGTGCTTTGGAATTCTTTTGCAATCACAGTGCAAATAAACATCTAAAATACAAGGGTTCCAGTATTCACAATAAGAGCGTTAAGCGACAGACGTTAGGTAAAGAGAGTAAAAAATTCACGCCGATGGTAGAGATCAACTCAATTGTCATCTGAGCCTACATAGACCCTATGAGGTCGACTTAAAATTAGAATGAGACTGTCTGGACATATTCAATTTGCTAGGTAGAGGAAATAGGTCAAACATTTTTGATATGTAAGACTTTAAACTGTACTTATGTATGTAGAAAATTAACACACTCAACATGGGTGATGTGAGAAACTAGGTCGTAGTACTAACTAAAGGGTTGTAATGACGAGTTATGTACCTGTGTATGTATGTATGTATGTAACAGCAATAAGCGGATAAATAAGTATGGGAGGAGGAGAGTTTCGCTGTTTATAGAGCCAGTACCTTTCTGTAAAGTAGGAAAACAAGATTTAAAGGGTAGGGCTGACTGGTAGGTTGACTGAAGTTATCAATCGGGGTTTTTTACTTGTTAAGCTTATAGCACTTGTTCGGTATAGGGACAGCTATAAGCCCAGTATGATTCTGTGAGGGAAAAAACGAATAACTAGAACACGTACATACATACATAAGTAATTGGTCATTACAACCTAGCTTCTCACATTACTTATGTTGTGTGTTAATTTTTTTACATGAGTGGTGGTACCTACATATTAAAGACGACTCCGAACTACATATATTTTGAGAAACGTTTTCATGGCAATTTCCATTTACTCGCAGAGTTTTTGCCAGAAAAGTGTTTAGGGGAAATATTTGTTCATATTTCAGTTCAAAAATTCACGGAGTTACGCCTTCACCTCAGAAACTTCCTGTTGAGATATCCTGTGTGACATTTCGCTGAATGTTTTGAAAACATTCCTTCAACTACAAATTCTACAAAACACTGTGCTTAGATTGTGGTAAAAGTATGACCACCGTCAGCTATAGAAGACTGAAGTTGGTCTCAAACTAATTTCATAAATTTCTTTTTGTATCAGTTTCATTAATCAAGCTTTTCTGCCTTAACGGATAATTGGTGTTCTGTAACAGGTATTAAGATAAGGTTACCACCTAGTGTTGTCTAAAAACAGTGGCATTTGTGAAGTCTATTGTAAGTTTAATGGACGTAGGTAGAGGTAGTACTCATTAAGTTCTACTGTCCCTTTGGAATTTTGGCATTTGGCTTTTCTGGCACTGATTCGTCCCGGTACTTTGTAGCAGTTAATAGGATAATAGGGTTTCCAATATCTATGAAATATATTCTATGAGCAATGGACACTCATTAAGTTCTATTATTTATTTAGAGATATCGCTGCCAAATCTTCCTTAGCTGTTGATATTGTCTTCTCAGAGAGAGAGAGGGGGAGAGAGAGAGACAAGGGTTAGAAGGTTTTCTGTATAAAGCCTCTGAATGTTTTGAATTCAAAACCAAAACAAGAATTTTATAGCATTCACAAGGACTACAACACGGTTTGTAAACGAACACTTTAAACACATACACCATGTCCTCCATTAAGATAAGCCAACAACAACAAGGTGTATGTCCTCACTTTTATCTTCTCGTCAAAGTGGCCTTTACGATTTCTGAGAAGCGGTGAAAAAAATTTAAATTAAGCCGTTTAGCAAAGTCGTACGTCATTTATGCTTAACTTGCCGTACTTCGTTCGTTTTAACATTTTAAATCATTTTAAATTAAAAAATCAAGAAAAAATCAACAAAACTTGAATTCAACTTTACAATACACAATTAATGACGTGATTTTAGAAGCAGGAGAATAAATAAAACTGAATGAATTAAAACCGAAATGAAAACGAAGAAAAAAAAAAAGACATAAAAAGAGACATAAAACATGATTCAGTGACATTATAACGCATTAATTTTGTATTTCTCTGAAGGAGGAGTATATCTTGCCGCTATGCCAGCAGCTTTTTGAGAGATTTTTTTCAGTTTTTTATGTTTATTTGTTCGGTTGTTCGAATTGCGGTGATTTTTTTTATATATTTTGCGTATATTTTCTCGTTTTTTTTCTTCTGAATTTCAATAATGGGTTTGGGTTTTTGACTTTACTGAGTCAAGGTTATTTCACAAACATTTCAAACAGAAAGAAAAAAAAATTTAAATTTCATTTGTGTTGGCTGAAGCGTACGGCGTACAGCGTATGATGTATGAATTTGTATCTTAAAAAACGATTTAAAATAATTTCTTAAATTGATTGTTGGCTTCTTATTCTTTTTCATTTTATTTTTTTGCAAATAAACTAATAAAAGAACTAAAAAAGAGAAAAAAAACGTAGGAAATTATACACACCATCACCAACCAACGCCAGCCACCAGCATCAACATAAACACAACAAGATTTTTTTTTTTGATTTCAAAATAAATTTTAAAAAATCAGAAAAAATTTTTGCGGTTGATTTTGATTTTTATTAAGTGGCATTAATAATTTGAATTGAATTTGTTAATGGTTTAATTTAAAACATGTTTTTCATCATCAGCCTTAGCGCTTCAGCTTCATTATCAGAGCCAGCAAATGACTGAAGCAAAGTTTTTCAAATTCTCACATCATTGTTCTGTAAGAATGGCATACGATTTCCATTTTTTCAAAGAAGTCATTGTCATCATCATTATGATCATGATGATCATAATCATTGGATTTGCTTAAGTTTAAATTTTTTTTATTTTTATTTGAATTAAAATTGAAATAAAAATAATACTCAGGGTAATAAATTTTGAAAAAAACCAACGAATCTCTTTAATCCATAAAATTGTGCTGATTTTTATAATGATTTACACTCGCCTTTAAAAACAAAAAAAAAGTGGCATTAAAAGCACGGGTCAAGAAATAATGATTTTTCTTCAACTGCCTCAAGTTGTGCTTATTTTTTCGCAATTTCCAGACTTTAAATATCATGTTTTATGCATTCGTATGGGACTGCGGTCGATCTCAATTGCAGAACATGCAAATCAAATGAGTTCTAAATTTTTGAACAAAAACAAACAGAATTTAGAAACTAGGGAATGACGTAACGTTTAACTGTAATGTCGCACCATATTCAATATGTTCCACAATCTATGAACACGCCCAGAAAATATTTGATTTAAATGCTTGGGAGCCTCACAAACCATTTCAATTAATTTATTGGACTTTTCTTCTTTTTGACCTTGATTTAGTTTCAGTCCTCATATTATTTTCATTTCAGTAGGTGATTAGCCTAGGGTGATAGGTTCACCGCCTGTACTCGCTCTCTGTGAAATTATGTTAAACTGTTGTATTGGTTGTATTTGCTCTCATGCAGGAGGAGGCGTCTGTTCATGCTTAATATGATATTCATTGTTTATGTTATTCTCTCTGAAGGATCAGGAATCAGCAATTCAATCTGAAGGATCGAAAAAAATTCCTAAGGAACACGAAACATAGTTTTAATTCTGCTACCGCACATCCACTAACAAACTGTTCCCACTAAGATATCCGATAGAAGGTGTGGTCCCGGTTCCTTTTGCAATAAGAACCTGTACAGGATAGGTATATTCGATGCCAGTATCAGCAGATAAAGCTGTGAGAAGGGGCCGATAAATATCTTGTGGAAGTCACTTTAGATGGTCTGCGTCGTTCAAATTCTGTTCTGCAAGTTGCAAAAGGAGAAAACACACACTAAACGTACTTTTTGTGTTTACCTATACATACATACATACATAATCGGTAATTACAACCCTTCAGCCAGGATTATGACCTAGCTTCTCACACCACTTATGTTTTGTGTGCTAATTTTATACATGAGTGGCGGCAGTTACAGTTTAAAGTCGACTCCGAACGACAAATTTTTTGAGAAACTTTTCATGGCAATTTTAATTCAATCTCAGAGTTTTTGACAGAAATCTGCTGAGAGGAAGAAATATTTGTTCATATTTCGTTTTTGTAGGAGATGTATGATCTGGGTTTTGAACTAAGGCCACATGTCTAATAAGCCAACACACTACCTACTAGACTACTGCGACTACTGTGTGGATCTATAGCTTCAGAAAATTCAGCCAGCCAGTAGGCTCTCGGTATCCTGCGACAACTTGACAAAATTGTGTCCTCTGTCGATCAAGGGAATGGGGAATACGCATGGGACAGCAAATGGCAAGCAAATTCAATACATATTTGAAAGAAAAGTATAACACGACTTTGTTTATTACAGATAACAGAATCAGGTGTAAAGTTATTTCGTCCTCATGGCCTGTATATATCTTATGAACGTTTCCTTGTAGGTCTTGCTAAATAAAATGAGCGCACATAATATGGGTGGTGTGAGAAGTTAGGTAGTAAATCCTGACTAAAGCTTTATAATGTCCGAATTAATTTAATTAAAGTGGTCGAGTTTGTGCTTAAAGTTTTCGGTTTTGTCAACATTGCTTGCAAAATTGCACAAAGCAGGGAGTTGAGAACTTTTAAAGTCGTCGTCCACCAAAAGAAAAACATTTAATTTCGCAAAAGCAGCTCTTCTGCGTTCTACTAATGGTTGATTGATTCTCTTCCTAATCACTTGTGTTTGGAAAAATAGGCCTTTAAACAAAAAAGATATGGATTTGTAATGAAATTATTAAAAAGAAAAAAAATACATTTCAGACTTACAATAATCGTTTAAATAGGCCCGTAAATGAGAAATTTAATCACATGTTAAAATAAATATACTGCCCCACGTAATGTAATTAAAAAAAAATCTTCCAAATCATATTTTTTTTTTAAATTCATTTAAAATTTCTTTCCTTAATTATCCTAAGCGTGCCTTATATACTCCACCCCTGGCAATAGACAAATTTATTTCAATGAGCTTCAAACAAACAGAAAAAAAAACAAAATACGATACAATTGTTTTGAGGGTGTTAAATTTTAGTTTTCATTTATTTTTTTTTTTTGAAAAGTTTTTTTTTTTTTTAGTTGTTGTTTTATATTTGAATAGAAGGTGATGAATGCACTTCCATTTAGTGAAACGAAAAAAAAAATGAGAAAATAAAAAAAGAGGTGAAAAAGGCAGTTGAAATAAATGAGAAAATCGTTTAAATAATGCAACAATTTATTCGCCCATTTGTTTTATTTTTTCGTGTTTTTGATTTTGAATTTCATTTTAAATGGGCAATAATCACCCCAATGTACGTCATTTATTACACAAAATGCTTTTGGTTGTTTGCATGGAGTAAATAAATCTTCACTAATATTACAGGCAATAAATAATCGTTTTAAATCGTAAAAATAAGCTTTTATAAGACAAAGAACAACAACCACAATAAAAACGAATAAAAGGTTATAAAATTTTTATTGAACTTGAAGAAATTAATTCTGTTGAAAGTGTGTTGTTGGTTGACTGACAATGATTTTAAAGGAGGTATAATGTGAGAGGGTATAATGGAAATGATCAGAATTGCTTTTCAAAGAGACGCCTATGATGCCTAAGACACTTTCGTCAAGTGAACACCTAAGGCAGATTGCATGTACGAAACTTCTGCAGAGGCAGATTGACCTGGAAGTCAGAAGCATCCCAGCTACTAAATATTGGCAAGCTATTAAAGAAGCATACATTTGTGTCTCTGTAAGCCTATTTGGGGCTTTTAAGTACAAGTGCGTCCACACCTCTGATAGAACCAGAATCCTTCATTGGAATAGAATTAGATGTTTAGAAAAGTATGCTCAACGAAAGAGAAGATAAAGGGAGACAAAGACTATATTCAAACCAAGTGAGTCTCAGGCAATCGAAATTTTTGCTGGGTAACTCAACTTATAGGAAATCTAAGTCATTAATCAGACTTATGACAGGGCATTGTAGGCTTAGGGTATACCTATTTAGAATGGGGATTGTCTCGAGTTGATTCTGTCATGATCAGAATGAACTATCGGAACATATTGTTGGAACATATGGGGCATTAATGCATCCCAGAAAAAAAAAACTTGGATACGTATCAATTGCTAGGCAGGCAATTGACATTGTAGACATTGAGTAGCGTCCTGAAATTTGTCAAAGCAATAGGCTTGCCGGAGACATTATAGTGATAACGTGTAACATGTAAGGGGAGTAAAATAGATCATCTGGCAGCAGCTCTAAGGCACCTCTTCGCGACAATAAAAAAAATAAAAAGAGTCATTTGATCAGAACAGACGACTTCGTCAATTCAGAGCAATTCAAATTGGTTTTAACAAATCGGTGCCACAGGCCACACAACATATGGCCGAAGTTGGCCTTAATCCATGGGAAGTTTTAAATTTTAAAAATTTCAGTTAAGTTAACGCGGAGATACATACATACATACATAATTGGTCATTACTTCTCACACCACTTATGTTATGTGTGTTAATTTTATACATGAGTGACGAGACTTACAGTTTCGTTTTGATGGAGATATATAACCTGTGGTTTAAAACGCTGAGACAACGACCGAAATATATAAAAAACAGGCCCGAAGCACCTCAAAAAAAGATGAACTGCTGCAATCAGTTGTAGAATGTATCAAGATTTACACTGTACACCATAATAGTGCAGAATATTTCTTCTGTGCTAGTGTTGTGCTTTAAAATTTTTTCTTAAAAAAAATTTTCAGTTAATTTTTTAAAATTTCCTTTACTTACGTGTATATTTGATTCTGATTTGTGCAAGTGACTTACCTAAAAAGAAAATAGAAAACGATCATTAATAAAACATTTGAAAATCTTAAAAATATTTTTTGATTAGGGTTTCTCTTAAAAAAAAATATTTTTCATCGAAAATCAAAACGCTGTTATAAAATGAAAACCCCTTTTATTTTGCCATTCAATTGTCCATCAACTAATTATCACCTTTAATTGTAAAACAAATAAGACCCGACTCTTTTGATATCTTTACTTGCATCACTGCCACTACAATGTGACAGCAACAGCAGCAGCATGAGCAGAATAATTATTTTCAAACATGGGGGAAAAAACCCCCCCATTGGAATAGAACAGAAGCGTTTTACAATTACAAAAGTTACAGTTTTTTGTTCCCTGTGCAGTTTATTTTTAAAATCTGATCGCAATTATTGTGGTTACAAGTTTCTGTTTTCACACTGACACTCGACAGCGTTGACATGCTGGCATTTGTAATTGATACTCTGTGTTGTATTATTCAACAGCGAACAACACAGTCAAGTGAATTGGTGGTAGCTTTACGGAAAAGGTTTGACTGAGGGTCACAATCAATTCGAATAAAGGTTGTAATTATTTTGAGAGTATAAGTAATTGAGTAGTAAAGATCGTGGATAGATTACAATCATGTCTTCCACAAAAAACACTGCCAAGTTATGTAATCTAATGTGTGGGAATGAACTTGAAAGTAAGATTGTTATACTTGGTGAATCATATGAGATTTATTCGCATGTTATTATGAAAGTCTCTTGAGATGTTACTCTTTGAAATAGGCGTTCGATTTTTAATAGGGGATACCACTTCTCTATAATAATCACTGAAAACTAAAACTTTCCAGGATAAAGTATACCATCTGCACGTTACAGTTTAAGTGGCATGGTTTAATCATAACAGAAGCTTTTAGTAGCTCTTCATAAAGTACTCTAATAACAATAGACTTTTGTGTCAACTAGTACTCAAGACTATGCCAAATCAACAGCTCTGTGTTCAAACCTTAGCTGTCACATTTCGGAAAAAACAAAGAAACATAAACATCAGTAATCTTCTTGCAACAGTTTTGCAACCAAATAATTGCCAGTCGTAGAGAATTGACGTTAAACTGTAGACCCCGCATCTAATGGATAAATTTCAAACGCACACAATATGGGTGATGTGGAATGATAGGCATTAAATAGATGGAAGGGTTTTAATGGGCAATAAAATATATATGCGCGCGAATGACCTCATGTTGGTTTATTAGACATGAGGCCTCGTTTTAAACTCCAGGTCAGACATCTCCTACTAAACGATGTATGAAAAAATATTTCTTCGTCGACTTCCTCTCAGCAGATTAATGGCAAAAATTTTGAGCGTAAATAAAATTGCCATGAAACGTTTCACAAAAATCTGTCGTTCGGAGTCAATTCTAAACTGTAGGCCACACCACTAGTGTATAAAATTAACACACACACAACATAGGTGGTGTGAGAAACTAGGTCGTAATCCCTACTACGGGGTTGTAATGACCAATTATGTATGCATGTGTGTGTAATTATCAGAACATCCCACTAGCTGCCTGAAGTACACTGCAATGGTCCAGTAACCTTATGAAGACAAAATATTTGCCGATTCCCCCCGTCCATACTATTGGTAAATGTCCCATCATATATGTATAACACGCCAATACTTCTCAGATCCTTCTTGTTGTGAGCACTACACAGAATAAAACGTTTGTTATGAATCTGGTCCTAAACTCTGCTTTCAAAATTAGGAGTAGGAAGGTTGCGGTCTTGCTTTGCCAGATCTTAATCATCTACATCTACCCAAATGCTTTAAACGGATCAATAACACGCCATTATTTTTTTTAATTGGCCAACTAATTTAGCCAAACAAACTCCAATAATAGTTACATAATCCAATAGGAATTAGGATTTATTTCCATAAACTTTATTTTGGAACAGGAAAACATAGAGGGAAAGGTGTCCCACCTATTATGAATGATTCATTTCTATTCATTTTCGTTTTTCGTTTTGATTCCACAAAATTTGCCACTTTCAATAATAATTTTCAAAGAGACAGTTATAAAAATGACTATTTGTGCAACATGTGGCAATTGTTTTGCATGTTATAACTGCAACTTAATAACCTTTTTGAATGTCATAAATTTTCGATTATTTTATAAACCAAAAATACTGGCCAAACAGACTCTGACTGTAGCAAAAGCAAAAGATATGACTTCATTTAATAGACAATAGACACAATAGACTTTATTTGCTGTGTGTCTCTCCTCTACTTTCTTTCTTTTTGGGAAAGTATACAACAATTTTCAATTGATTTGCAAGTTATTGTGTTGTTGTTGCATGTGGCACACTGCAATGGGGGAAATGTTATGAAAAATGTTATGACGACACCTACACATTGTTGATTATTGTTGGTTATTGGTTGATTGTCATTTGGCCAGGGGCACCATATATATTGCATTTTGATAATAACAATAAAGAGAGACCACATAACCCAGACCATAATGCCAACAAAAAAAACCGTAACAAAACCAAAATGATTATTACAAAAAAGCAACAAACAAGTAAATGTCTATAGCTGGAAGCCAATACAGACATGCAAATTCAATTTATTTCACAAAACACAACAACAACAATAACAAACAACAGCTACAGATACATACAGCGAAACTATTAAACAACAATGTGTGGCAAGTAGAAGGAAATTAAATCAGACAATGACACAGTTACCACCGTATAACAGATTTACTTATAAAGCCTAGAGAAAATGTTTTTATTTTCTTTTTTTTTCGTTTTTCCTTTTAAAGCGATAAAAAAAAATCCGTTTTTTTCTCTTCTATAAACAAAAAACGAGGGCTGTTCCAGAACTGCCCAATATAAGTCAAAATGTTGGCCGGTCGCAAATAGTTTTTGAAAAATGATTTTATTTCTGCAGTGAAAGGAGAAAACCAAGTTATTTGCCACATGTTCGTTAGTAGAAAGACGAAAAACAGAAACGAAAACTGTCAGCTTTAACACATAAAGCACCTGAATTTTTCTTTGTTGCATGCAATTAAATCAACTTGAGTTTGTGCTGTAATTTATTATACAGGAGAGTCATGAGTTTGAAAACTAAATGCCAGAAGTGCAAAATCTTAACATAGGATTAGAAGTGGTACATGGTTTTGCCTGCTACCGGACTGGTGAAGTATGACGACTGACATTTGTAAGTCAGTGGAAGTAAAATAAAAAAAACCAAGCTCCATCAAATGGAATATTTTTTTCTTTACCACATGTCCTATCATCTCTCCACCAAAAGAACTTTCAGCCGTGCTTCTGAACTCCTAATGAAAATGGTTTTGGCGGAATTGTGCTGAGCTTGCTATAACGTTACCAAGCCAGATCCGATATTTAGAAATTTTTTTCTGTATACTTGCTAGGATTGACTGGGTATCACCTACTCTCCAGTGGCTAAAGGATATACTGATGAAATATCAAGAATTAAATCGTCTAAAGAAAGCAAACACTTCAGCCTTACTTAGCACTGGTATTCTAGAAACAGTAATAAGTAGGCATCATCAAGCCTTCGTGTACACAAGGCGGGAACAGAGTGTTGTACAAGGAATAAACACTTGTGCCCACTTATAATCGACGGGGTGGTACGCATGGGATGTGTTTTATTAGTCGATGTAACCGCAAGAGGCAAGCATAAAAGAGTTTTTACTTATAATGCTACCTACTTCACTACCAAGACAATTTTAAGAAATTTTGACACACAAGCGCAGCAATCAGATTGCTTCTTCTGTAGCTATGGATGCTGCAAATATTAAGGAATCAGCAGCTTTTGATGTTCTGGCCATGAAAATTCAGTATGATGTTCGCTAGAAGCAGCACATTCTTCAAGTGTCGTATTCAAGTATTCAAGTGCGCCTCGGTTTCGGACTGCAAGAAATACTTAACTTCATCTAATCTCCTTACTATTTCCACCACTTGTATTCGATAGAAAATAATCGACCGCCTATAGAAGTGGGCGAAGGTGCTCATTAATGACGGTAGGGTATTCAACTCTATTGATTCATAGGAGTACCGTCTTTATGTAGCTTGTGTTTCACTGTTCTACCGCCAATACAATGGATGTTGCTCTAGCGAAAAAGGGACTTGTGGCTGAAAATCATATCTGCTGACGTAACACCCGTCTTTCTCACAGAGCACATCGGTTTGTAGTCTATTCGCCAGTAGAACATCCACTGCATCAGAGACCCAACTTGGTCCTTACTTAGTCGTACTATACGTATGTAGAGTCCCCTGCCTGCAGAGGTATTTCCTTTCCTTTCTAATATCAAATGATTCAAATTTATTGTCCACAAACACCGTAAGTGTTAGTTGCAAAATAAAAAACAGAATTGCTAAAGCTGAACAGCAAACAGGGTTATATTTGCAACTTGTCTTATTGTGTTATCCATTTATTTAGTTGCGTATGATCAATTGAGTTCAATGAAGACCTTAATTGCAGGAAATGGTTAAAAATCTGTGTATTCAAAAGAGTCTCTTCAGTTTGGTACGAGTTACTTAAAGTTAAGATACATACATACACAATCGGTCATTACAACGCTTCAGTCAGCATTACAACTTAGCTTCTGTGTGTGTTAATTTTATACATGGGTGGTGGGACTTCGAACGACAGATTTTTGTGAACCTTTTCATGGCAATTTCCATTTACTCACAGAGTTTTTGCCAGAAATGTGTTGAAAAGAAGTCACCGAAGAAATATTTTTGCGCATTTCTTTTTATTTGAGATGTCTGACCTGGGCTTTGAACCGTCGCCTTACGTCTATTAAGCCAACACTCTACCTACTAGACTACGGCGACTTTATACAACTGCAAAAATCATGAAAATGTTTAAACAGATATCCAATAAGATAGTAAAGATGTTAGAACAATTTGGAATTTGTAGAATTGAAGTGACTAAACCATGACCATACACTAAACAAAACACACACTAAAACAAAATACGAACAATCTGTTGAATGGTTCCCATGGGACACTTTTTTGCTTCTGAACTGAAGCACTGCGACGTATTTCTAAATCAGTTAATGGCATAGGGTATCAAATAGTCGAGTTAGAACGTTTAAAAATTGCAGATGTTTTGTTTTATTTTTAGCTTTTTCAAAAATTTTATCTCATGACTTAGTTTCTTTCTTAGTTCTATGATTTCATTCATTAAGTTTTTTATTTATTTTTTTTTTTTGCAAATAAAATGAAATTTTTTTCCTGTTTAATTAATTTTCTAATTTTGTCAGCTGTGAAGCAACTAAATTCGTTTTAATTAAAGTAAAAGATATTGTATAATTAAAATTAACTTAAAAACACATAAATATGACTTAAACCATTTGCTATTTTATCATTAAAAAAACACGAGATAGTCACACAAAAAAGAAAAAAAAAGTAGAATAATTATTGAAACAATGATGAACCACACAACAGCAAACAGAAAAGTGCAAAAAATTTGAAACAAAAAAAAAACTGAAATTCAGACAAAGTTTGCATGAATTTTATAATGATTCACGGTGACTTTTTTTGGTTTTATTAACAAAATAAATATGATGAATTCAATGTATTTTATTTATTTTTTGGTTAGCAAGATATAAAATTAAAGTAATTATAAAAATATATTTTATTTTTATTTTTTTTTTTTCAACTGAAATTTATTTCATCATCGGTCGGTGAAGTCAGCTGATATAATTTTTTGATTCGTTTTTTTTTTTTTTTTTTTTGTTTGAAAATAATTTCTTTAGATTTTGTCATTTTATTTTTGTATGTAAATTGTTTTTTAAAATACTCTATCTCGATTGTCTTCAATGAAACACTTGAAAATAAATTTTCATAAAAGATAGACGACAAAAAAAATTATTCGTCAACATTAATGAGACACAAATAAACCAAAACACCACCTACACTCGAGAAAAAAAATAAAAAAAACATAAGACATAATAAAAATTGCAAAAAATAATCATAAAATGCCTTAAGAATTGATGTTTGACACATAATTTAAGATATACTACAAGGAATATATACATACATACATATATACAGTGAGCGCCAAAAGAAACTATACATTAAAAAAAATATACGTATACATTAATAAATTATATATGTATATATAAGTTCCTATTGTTCCTATAAGGAGCATAGGGCCTTAACGATTTCGTTCCATTCATGTTTATCTGCTGCTACGATCTTCAGCTCGTTCCACGTTTTGTTGACTTTTAGTATGCGACGTAGACAACGGTTGATGAATACTTGTAAGGCATTAATATCGCATTGGTTTGAGTTCCAGGACTCGCATCCGTAAAGCGCAACTGATTTTACGCAGCTGTTGAAGATGTTGATTTTGGTGCGCTTTGAGATATGGGGGGACTTCCATATGTGTTTTAATTGACCGTAAGCTTGCCTGTTAATGCGATTTCCAACGTCCTCTCTAGAGCCTCCGCTTTTTGTTATTATGCTGCCTAGGTAACAGAATGATTGGACGTCTTCGATCAATTGTTGTTGTAGCATGAATTGTCGTGCATTTGTTGTGTTGATTCTCATGGTTTTCGTTTTTGGAATGTTAATTTTGAGATCACAAGTTGCTGATTTGGCTTCGATGTTATTAAGCTTTGACTGCATATCGTCGAATCTGTGTGAGAGCAAACAAATGTCGTCTGCGTAATCTAAATCTTCGAGGCGGCCGTTTAGTCGCCAGGTGATGCCTCTTGGTGTTGCTGTGACCTTTTCCATGATGACATTAATAAATTACCGTTATTTTTATTTTAAAGTTATTTCATAGCAAGTTTTTAAAATTGAAACAAAAAAATTTTTAAAAAATCCGAAATATTGTCAAATTTTTTACGGCACTCTCCTTAAGTACTAAAAGTTAAGTTTGGTGATTGTTAGAATTTAATCCTTAGTGTACAGTTTCTTTTGACGCTCACTGTATGTATGTATACACAGTAAGTGACAGTTAGGCCGATCTATAATTATGTATGTATATATGTATGTACACCACCTCTTAATATATGTATATTCATTCCTATTGAGTTTATTATGAAAGATGACAGAATTATTTGAAAAAATTAAAAGAAACACACCGAGTGTGTGTTTGTATTGTTTTGCAAAATTAGTCTTCATTTAATGTGTGTGTGTGTGTGTGAGTGTAAGTAAATATGTACATGCTACATACGTATTATTGGATTAGATTAGCAGCTACATATCTATTCTATTTGAGTATATGTGTATATAGGCAGTAAAGTAACAGTAGATATATTTGACCTCCAATAGAAAAAGAATTTGCATGACATCTCCTTGAAATGAATGTCACTGTGAAAAATTCGTGTGTTTTTCTTTTTCTCTACAAAACTTTTTGTTTTTCATTCATAAATTCGAGTATAAAATATTTGGAATATGTTCTCTATTTTCTGTTAAGATTTTTCAGCTGCTTACTTAAAAAAAATTTTGTTAAAAAAAATCATATAATAAACTCAAGTCATCTTTATAATTATTAATACAGGTATAAAATCCACAATACAACTTTAAAAAAAATATTTTAATTTCAAACAAAAGGAGTGCGCAAGAAAAAAAATTTGAAGCAATAAGTATCGTTATTTTGTTTCTCTCAATCATTTGGTTGAGTATAGATTTGCAAAATTTCACTCTTATTATTATTATTGTCGTTGAAGTCATCGTAGTCTAGTTGTTAGCGTGAGGGTTTATTAGACACGAGCTCATGGTTCAAACCCAGCTCAAATATCTCACACAAAACGAAATATGAAAAAAATATTTCTTCGTCGACTTTCTCTCAGCAGATTTCTGGCAAAAACCCTGAGAGTAAATAAAATCTCAAAAATCTATCGTTCGGAATCGACTTTAAGTTCCAGGTCCCGACACTCATAGATAAAATTATCGCACACAACATAAGTGGTGTGAGGAACTAGTTTGCAATCCTCAAAAAAGGATTGCAATGACCAATTATGTATGTACGTAAGTTAGTGGCGAAAATGTACTTTAGTACTGCGACCATGCGATCAATGATTCGCTCCTCATACCTTATTGGGTGTCCCTATAATTTCTCTTCCAAGGCTATAGCCCTTACAAGCCTCGGGATGCTGCTTGGGGTCAACAATACCACTTCCCTGCCTAGGTGTTTCCTTCTGAAATTCATTAATGCTTCACAAGTTCTAAGAATACGATCCGATTTATATTCATCGTAACTCCTATTCTGAATAAATGTACTCTGAGTCAACAGTGTCCTGTTAAAAGGCCCGTTATCAATGTCAGGATATTTCTTGATAGTCTGATGCATGACTCAGATCTCTTTCTTTTGTAATTTCTTGACAAAGGTTCTGATTGCCTCAAACCCATTTGATTTGAGAAGAGTATTTGTCTCTCTTTAACTTTCCTTTCGTTGAGCTTGCCTTTCCAAACATCCGCAGTTACTCTACAGAAGGGTCCTGGCTGCATTAACTGCATGAAAGCTCCCCTCATCACAAGCTGGTCTGTTTGCCAATTGTCGAGAATTCCCACGTGACCTGGGATCCAAGAGAGGTAACGTTATTTTGCCTACCTAGCCGATTCTGCTTCTCCAGACAGTGTCATACTATTTTCGATTTAATCTCATAAGAGACGAATGCTTAAATGGCGACCAGTCTTTCAAATAGCATTGCTTCTTTTAAGAGAGCTTTCTTTTAAGAGAGGTCACGATTGTCGAAGGTGTTTCAATTTCGTAGCTCAATTCGTTATAAATTTCATATTTAAAGAATTTCGACAAATACTTCAAATAGTTTTGAAAATCACTGCCTCAATTTGTTTTTCATTCACAACACAGTGTCTTTATCTGCTATTTACTGTCTCCAGTAAATAGTTTTCATTGCTCTCTCGCTATCATTTTATTCATCAGCGATTCTATATTTACCGACAATTAATCATTGTTTATTCACTCAATCATTATATTTAATCATCGGTTTGATTAACAAACAACGCTGCTCTTAATTTGCAATAAAATCTGAAATTAATCAGAATAATTGTTTCGTTTCATTGAATAATAGCACATACTGAGAACGGGTAATGGGGTGAGATAGGGAGGAAAGCCGTACTTAATTTACATTAATTAAGTTGTAAATCGATAACGGCAAAGCATAATTTATTTGAAATTGTTGCATACGATGTCTAGTAGCATTAATTGACGTTGAACTCAATTGATATTGAGACGAATTGACACAAACAACAACAAAAAATTATGCTATTGAAGGTCAATAGAGATTTCGTAATGTAAATTAGAAAAAAAAATATTTTCAAGTTGATTTATAGGAACTGTAAGAAAGAAATGGAATTGAAATTTTTTTTTTCTTATTTCAATACAATACATTGCCGGCCATAAAAATACCAATGCATACGCAATTAGTCCTTACAACCCCTTAGTCAGGATTACAACCTAGCTTCTTACACCACCACTTATGTTATATGTGTTAATTTTATCCATAAGTGATGGGACCTACAATCTGTTAAGAGAAAGCCTTTGTGCTGACCAACTTCTTCTCTAGTTTGGTGGAACTCGGTCAGTACAGGGACTGCGTTTACCTGTGGCGTCACAACGGGCCGCTATGCGTGCTCAAGTGAGCTTTTGTATTCAAATCTACCACTTCAACCTATCCTATCATATCCTACCTATTTTTGAGCAAAATATTCTTCATTTCTTTCTTTGTGTTTGGTCTCATATGGAAACCGTATAGGTTCCTTAAGCGATTGTGAAGTGTCATTATTTTTTCCACAGAGCATTTCGATCTGCCCATTTTGCTGCTATCAATTTTTACAATTTTCCACCCAAGAACACTCTATCCTAACGGACACGCGCTACCCTAATATACCGTCTTTGCATTCAGAAACGTTTCCAACATCGACACTCTCTGTAGCAGGTTCTAATCCACATACAATGTTCGTTTTACAACAACCAACAGATTTGGAAAATTTTAATATATTTTTAATGAACACAAAGTGCGTTTTTCGGGACAGACACAATCATTTTTACGTTGATTTGCAATGCTTGCAACAGCAGAAGAAGAAGAAAAAAATTACTTCAGTTACCTTGTCGATCAAACTGATCATGCAATTTTAGTGTCAGGTTATAGAAGAGTGTCTCTACTAACCATACACAACTCTACAACCATTTGTACGTCTCTCCAGTCCATTCGTGTGTCTACTGTAACTTAAAGCCTTCCATTATCAACGGTATTAAAAGCATAACGCTTTAGTCTGTTGTTGCCTTTATTGCCATTGCAGCAGTTGTCCAAACTCCTGACGAGTTGATTAACCTGCGGGCTAATTTGTTGTTCAAAATAGTGTCTGGTTTTTTTTATGGTTTTTTTCTTCTGTTTTTTGTTTTTAAACGAAGTTGTTACCATTTGTAAGCCAACAGCCAAACAAATCAACTTGAGTGGCATAAATACTTATACACACGTGCAGCAAGTGAATAAAAAGAAATTCAAGACAGACTTTGCCTTTTTTGAATCTATTGCTGATGAATGAAAAAGAAAAAGAGAGAAAAACATTGTTTGTAAACGCCTTTAAATATGTTTTTCTTCGTGAAACATAAAAATCTGTTCGTTTTGTTTTACGTTTTCTGTTGTCATATTATAACCAGAAGCGTAATGATTCTGGTTTTTTTTCTTTCAACCTTTATTTTCTAATTTCGATCATTCAATACTGAAACAAACAAAATTACTCGTATTTCAAAGAGAAATTTTAATGTAAATGAACGTTTAATGATGAACGATTTTGAATCTTTTGGCGCAATTTAACACAAGCGCTATGACATTGCATGACAATAGTTTTTGGTTGACTTCAAATACTTTAGGAATTCGAAAATTTAGTATAAAATTTGTAAAATGCTCTAGGCGTTGTGTGAAACCTTCTTGTGCGGTCTAATACGTCTGTGCTGTTTGAGAGGCTCTCAAGGATTAATTGGTATTCCTATGATACCTACACAGGAATAAGAGACTCTGTGCGAGCCATGTCAATTGGTAGAAATACAAAATCTTCCACTCCTAATACTAAATACAATACTACAACGCTTCTGCACAAACCTTACGGCAATATTGCACACACTTATCGACAATAATTTTATCTCAGCTCTTTGCTCTTTTCCTTTCTGTAACAGCGTTACAGTGAAACAGGGGATATATTCTGTCTCCAACACTGTTTTTTATCCTGTTACACATAGCGATGCTCCTCTACTTCTCGATGGACGTTCTCTGAACGACCAAATTAGATTGAGCATGCAGCTGACAGTTGTCGCATTGCACACTACTACAGGGAAACAATCCCAGCTCTAAACAAAATCTTCTTAATGCCGTAATCCTTACTTTAATACTTCATGCAAAGAAGACAGAAACCTTCGCTTCTTCATAACAAGAGCCGGGCGCTGATACATGAGGGAAACGATAATCTCTTCCTTAGATCCACGTCTCTTGAAGAAGACTTTCAAGGGAATGCCAGATCTTCCGACATAACTTGCAATAGAGCAGTGACCTGTGAGAACCGCAATAGTGCTGTAAGCGATCATTGGTTGGTTTAAGGATAAAAGATAATCAGTTCTCCTCTTCTCATATAATTACCGAAAAGGTTTCAATTAATTAGCAACGCAAGCCGGTTTAAAATTGAACTTTTGAAATATTTCCGTTAATGACCAGTTGAAGTATTGTGTAAATCAAATTAATGCTTTAAATTATTTGTAATCTTTTTCAATTTTTTAATTTTTTCTTTTAATTTTTTAATTTTCTTTTATTAGTTTAATTTGTATTTATATTTAATTATTACATTATGCTAAAATTTAATGTTTGTATGTAATCATTAGCACTTTAATTTATAAGATTTCTATCTTGTAGTGCTAAATTTTAAAATAAAATAAATAAATAAAATAAAAATATAAATCAGTCCAGCAGAGCATAACAATATTGTTCGTACCCATACTTTACTGGTCTTTACAATCATTTAATGAGGATTACAACTTAGCTGCTCCTACCACCCATGTTGTATGTGTTAATTTTATCCCTGAGTGGGAGGAATCAACAGTTTAAAATCGACTCCGAAGGACAGGTTTTTGAGAAACTTTTCATGACAATTTTATTTGCTCCCAGGCTTTTGGCCAGGAATCTGCTAAGAGGAAGTGGCCAAATTTTTTTTCATATTTCGTTTTGTTTGAGATTTCTGAACTACGGGTTGAACTCCTGCGCGCTCGTCTCATAAGATAACACACTAGTAGATGCTAGACTACGGCGACTTTAAAAGTAGATCAAGCGTTTCGATAACCATCAGGGGCTGTGAATATAATCCAGAGATCTGTTAGAGCAACTTAGAGTTTTACAAAGAAGGCTGAAACAGTTTCGAACTGCCTGCTGGGAACTAAAACTCAGATGTGATAAAAAAAAACTAAAACTCAGAATGATAATAAAATCATAACGATGTGAAACCCCGAAAATCAATTAATGATGGTGACATTGAGAGGCAAAACAAAACTCAAGGTTTTATGAATCACACTGCTAAGCAATCAAACTTCAAAATCACTTCAAACTTCAACATTCGCCTCTGACTTCAATTAAAATCAAGAAAAGCTTATGCAAATAATAGTTTTAGAGTTTGCGAAGGCTTTTCAATTGAAATCAACATTAAACTTGATGAACGAATGGCGATTAATAACGAGTAAATGAAAAACCGAAACTAAAGCACGTTTATAAGCTGCCACTAAATAAAGTTAAACAATATTTGTATGGCGTTTAGTTGTTATTGGTTTTATTTGGTTTTGTTTTTGAAGTGCATCAAGTAAAAGTCTAATTGCCTTAACTTAGTCACTCAGCAGGAAAGCCAATTATATGCTGTTGTTTCTCTCGTTCTCTCTCTATTTTTTTGACTGCTTAAAAAATTTTATTATGAATGCAAAAAAAACCGACTGACATACAAAATAAAAGCAACAAAAAAACAAGCGAAACATTAAGCTAAACTTGAACTAGACATAATAAATAGCAGTGGAACTGCTACAAAAACAACTTGCATTTTAGATCTAGGCAAACATTTCAATTGCCTGCCTGTTTACCTTAAATGTTTCGCTGTTTTTTCTTTTTTTTTTTTCCACCTCAACATTCAGACAAATAGACAGTTATACTGTCGGACAGACGACTATATACAGATAAATTAAATGACAGACATTAAAATTAAATAGATTTACAACAACAGCAGAAACTGCACTTTTTGTACTGTTTTTTAATGCTTTAAGTTGCTTATGAAAAGACAAATCAGACAAAACCGGAAATATTAGTAGAAGTGTGTTTTGTATGATTATAAAATGCTCATGACAAAAATTGCAATATTTTTTTTTTTAAAATAACTTAAAATCCAATATTACTTAAAGGGAAATAAATAAAATATCTAGATATTCTATAAAAATCTTGGAAGTTTCAGACAAAAAAACCCATAAAGATGTATTTTTCAGTTTTAAGAAAATGTTTTAAGGTGACTTAATAAATACAAATTAAACTATTACTAACTGAGGCTGCTAAATATAAATGGCGTTTTATCTGTCAGACAAATTTTCATGGCAGAAAAAACCATAAAAATGCATTACAGAGCTTAAAGACAACATTTTGACTTGATGTAATAATAAGTAAAGACTGCAACCTTTAATTAAAGTTGCTGAACAAAAAAATGTTTTGTCTGCCAGACAAATTTTTATCACCGAAAAATTACGGTTTGTCTGTCAGACAAAAAAACCCCATTAAAATGCATTGCAGAGTTTTAAGACAATGTTTTGAGGTGATTTAATAAAAAGTAAAGACCACAACCCTTAATTAGGGTTGCTAAACAAAAATACGCTTTGTCTGTCAGACAAATTTTTATCACAGAAAAAATGGCGCTTTGTCTGTCAGACAAAAAACCCCATAAAAATCCATTACAGAGTTTTAAAACAATGTTTTGAGGTGATTTAATAATAAGTAAAGACTACAACCTTTCATGTTGCTAAACAAAAATATGCTTTGTATGTCAGTCAAAATTTAAGATAACCACCAGGGGATATAGAAAAGCCGTGTTGGAAGACCAGTATAGAGCTAAAAAAAAGAAGTAAATTATACTGACGAGAAGTAACCGATCAACTGAAATCAAATAAATAATGAATGACTGGATTGCTTGGAAAATTTTTGTAAGATCCGTTGACTGTAAAAGCTTGAACAGACTTCGTAAATTTCGTGATTTTATTAAATCGCTTGAAGCATTAAAAATGTGAAACAGAAAGTCTTGTAAAACTTATTGTGGCTTCAATTTCTTGTAATAAATATGATCGGATTTAAAATATTTAAATCGTAAAAATACTTTCCAACGAAACTTTCTTCATACAATTCGTTTTGCTTCACTTCAATTGCAATTATTTTCGTTGATCTTGGCAACTGCAACCCACACATCATCTCTGATTAAAAATTCACTTTCAATTAGAAAACTAATGACACAGACAGTAAAAAATTACAACAACAAAAAAGTATTTTTTTTTTAATTATTTTATAAAAGAAAAATAAAAGCTTTTTATTGTTGTTGTCTGCGCCTGAATTTCTAAGAAAACAAAATCAAGTTTATTTCTGTTTTCATTGTCGTTGTTGTGATGTTGGCTGTTGTTTCTTTTAATGTTGTTGTATTTAAGCCATATCTAAAATGTTTTTGCCAAAAGCGCCGGCCGGCAAAAAAAAATTGGACTTTTTTTGTTTCATTTTCAAAAAAACTTGTTTCTTTCAAGTTGATTTTCAGTTTTTTTTTCATCTTTTTTTTTTTTTTTTTTTGTTTCAATATCTGTTCAGATGTGAAGGTTTTTTTAAGATTTTTTTTTCTTATTTGCTGGGGATTTTAGTTTTGCTTTTCAACGTGAATTTCACATGTTTTCGAAAGACACTGAGGCCTGGCTAAGCGGGTTTTGATTATTTTTTTTTAAGAAGCTGAAGACATTAGAAATCTTTGTAATTGATTTGTTACCACGCTTTATTGTGCAAAAAATATGCGTCACATTCGGCCTTGTTATGGGGAAGGCTCGGCAAATTGTGGAAGGCAATTGGTTTCAAAAACATCTTCAGCAAATTAAATCAAGCTTTACTTGGATTGCACTTGGCTGCAAAATTGTTCCACGGAAGCTTGTAGCTTGTTATTACGTCCTTCAGCATTTAAACGTAGGAACTAGAATCTGGTATTTGTGCATCATAGAGATGAGCGATATTTTCAAAACTGTGATTTAATCACGGTGATTGATAATTCACTGGTAACTACAGTGATTGAAATTGCCAAATAACAGTTCCTAATAATGTCGTTCTTTCAAAATTATTATATACTCAAATTTATTTCATTTTATTTTGAGCGAGGCAGAATTACTATTAGATGATGCTGATTATTTACTTTTGTCTTTTATACATGAACTTTCTGTGAAACTTAATTGTCAAACTTCATATAAAAAAAATTACATTAAAAATAATAACATTGATGACACCACTTTGATTTTGTTTAGTAGTCTTTTCGTAGTATGTATCTAGTTGTCTCTTTCTTACGACTTAATAAAATACGTTATTGTCATTATTGTATTTACACTTATTCCTCTTTAATGTGTTTCTTTTGAAAATACTGTGATCAAAAACAGTGATTAACAAATCACGTTCACTGAGAACAACGTTTTTCAAAAATCACTGGATCGCTCGTCTCTAGTTCATCATATCATTCCTTCTGTTAGCGATAGCATCCGGACCACAAGGTCACCTAAATGTCCCCAGTAAAAGTTTATTGGCATTAAATCTCATGACCTTGGTAGCCAATTGACATTGTCACATCGTGAAATTACTCTCTCTAGGCACTTTTCGGTCGGTTATCTTACGGCCATAGCACTTTGAATCGACAGAAATGTTTCTTCCACAATTATTTTCCAGAAATATGGCCCAGGAATACCACCAAAGCATAATACGAAACAGATTGGCATTATATTCGCCTGTAATGTCACAATCACTTCTACGATCTCCCCATATGCAACGCTTTTGCTGGTTGATTAGCGAGTGAGGAACGAGGTCAGAAAATATATCCTAAAAATCAATATTGAAAAAATTGCTCTAGCATCCAAACAGCCTTTCTTTAGGGCAATATGAGTGAATGGAGGTGCAAGAGAAAATCGTAAAACATACCAAATTGCTGACAACGCCAAGGAATCGTTAAATTCCAACTTCTGGTCACATTTTCTGTCACAGAAGGGATGTTTTTGACAGCACAGATCTGGCCACACCTGCACGGCTGTAAGACTGGCTCAATACCTTCTCAATACCTTGCATAATGGGCCGATTATAAGGGACGTAATCAACACGTTTGTGATAATTTTTAACTATTTCTACGCGGTTTTCGATTGTAAATGGCATTTCAAATGAAAGAGACTTTTAGAAAGACACAGATTCTCGCCTGGTCGTAGGTCACTGATGAAGGTATATAGAATATCCTAAGTCTCCATCCTAAATAATGCTTAAGCGGTCTAATAGACAGAAATTCTCAGGCGGATGTAGGTTTTCAGTGGACTCGCCACATACTACATATAACGACATCTGATGAACCGTAGGGATCTTCCTACCCCGACACAAAAAAAAAAGAAAGAAAAGATCCTATTAGCCTTGCCACTAAATGGATATGCCGATCCAAAGATTATTGTAGGATTCACAAAGAAATTTCGGATACATGAATTTCATGTTCCGTAATTTAAATTCTTAAAAAGGCATTGTCTTATATGAAACCTATGCAGGTAGATCAAGCATGTGAATACAAATCCACTTAAACATTATAGGCTGGTATTAAGCTTGCTCACGGTTCTACGTTTGAAGTTTTTGTATTCGCATTATTTTTTAATTCTTTATATTTGCGGCCGTTATTCGAGTCTCAACTGTATTTTTTGTTATAACAGTGGCAATGGATTTCGTCTGAAACTGACTCAATAAAGCAGAAAAAATTAAAAGAAATGTGTGGGACTGGTTTTTGGCCATTTAAAGGGGATTTTCTTTCTCTTTCTTTCTTCTCTTTTTTTTCGTTCAAAGATTTTCGCAAAAACTATACAGTTTATGTATGTTGCTATTGTGTTTGTTGTTGTTGTTGCTTAAGGTTTATTGTTTTAACTCATTTCTTATATTTATTTTGACTTTTTTTTATGTTAAAAAATTTGTTTTTGTTTTTTATTTCTAAACAATCACCGTATGAGTGAGTAAGTGGCGTGATTGCCACTTTTTTCAAAAGTTTTTTAAATTTGCTAAACAAAAAAATCAATGAAAAATATTAAAAAAAAACAATCGTGACTAAATAGATACAACTAAAACAACAACAACAAAAAGAAACATTGTTTTATAACAAATAAATTATTTTTTTTTTTTGCTTTTTACTTGTGTTTTCAACTATTTTTGCTGCCAGTAAGGCTAGTGGTGGTGGCAGTGGGTACTGGGATATTAAGATATTGGCTTTTAAAAGGTGCTGACCAGTTTAGTGTCGTTTCTTTGTAATTATTTTAGCCATGTGTACATATACTCGTACATACGCAAAAAATTAGAAAAAAGTGGAAAAAAAATATAAAAAATGGGAATAAAAGCTCATTTAATTACCTTTTTTTTCAAGACATAAATTTCAAAGTATCATTAAAAAATAGTCTGGTTTTTCCAGTTCGTTGGTGTTAAAAACTGTAAAGAGATGTAAAATAAACAAAAACATCAGACATCTCATGTATACAAAGATATAATTAAAAATCCAAATAAATTTAGATTAGAAAAATTATTAGGCCTATAAAAACATTAAATTTATATGGTATTACTAAACATTTTAATTAAAAAGTAGCGAAAAGCATATTGCTTTAGAAATTTAAGATCATAAAATTTTTTATAGAAATCAGGTGACTGTTGTAAAACATGAAAAAAAATCTAAAAACTTTTTTTTTATTTTCTAATAAAATTTCCCAACTTCGAGGTCAATAAAAAACTGTAAAACAGGTCTTCTTCTATATCACAGTACCATGTGATGTTTTGCACTGATTTCTCTTGACGTGGTTATAGCTTTAACCCTTTGTACTCGTATGTCACACTGGAGGTGACAATACTAATTTACTCTACAACTCGCATATTAGTCAAAAAGTTTATGGGGGTGTTGATATAGTTGATCATTATGGATCAACCTATTGTTTTTTAAGACAATCTGTTAAACGGTGGTGGAAACTTTTTTTCTGGGGCTTAGAAACAAGTGCCATTAATTAAGATGTAAAAGATTACAAAAATTAAAAGACTTTATAACAGTAACAAATGAAATAAATGTAATACGTTGAATTCTACCACTGTAATTTATTGTAATTCATTCAGCTAAAATTAAATACAAATTGACAGATAACGAGCTTGAAAATTATTCGAGTGCAAAGGGTTAAGTTTTTAATTTACCTCTATTCCTTGCAAAACTATGCAATATTCTGAGCTCAGCAAATACAAGAATTTAAACAGGACTTGGAGGATAGAGAATTTGTGCCCGAACCTATTAAGGTTCGGCTTACTCACCACTCGTATCTCACGAATTTCAGGTGGATTGCACATGGTTATCGCAAAAGGTAAGGAATACTGTTACAAGGGATACAGTTAAAAGGCAGCTTGTCAGCAGAAATAATTGTATTTGCAAAATCAATTGTCTTTGCAAAAGCAAAATTGTCTTTGTCTTTCTGCAAAGACAATTGCTTTTGCAAACACAATTTTGCTTTTGCAAAGACAGTCTTGCTTTTGCAAAGACAATTGCTTTTGCAAAGACAATTTTGCTTTTGCAATGACAATTTTGCTTTTGCAAAGACAATTGCTTTTGCAAAGACAATTGCTTTTGCAAAGACAATTTTGCATTTGCAAAGACAATTTTGCTTTTGCAAAGACAATTTTGCTTTTGCAAAGACAATTTTACTTTTGCAAAGACAATTTTGCTTTTGCAAAGAAAGTTTTGCTTTTGAAAAGACAATTTTGCTTTTGCAAAGACAATTGCTTTTGCAAAGACAATTTTGCTTTTGCAAAGACAATTTTGCTTTTGCAAAGACAAATGCTTTTGCAAAGACAATTTTGCTTTTGCAAAGACAATTTTGCTTTTGCAAAGACAATTTTGTTTTTGCAAGGACAATTTTGTTTTTGCAAAGACAATTTTGCTTTTGCAAAGACAATCAATTGTTATCGCAAAAGGTAAGGAATACTGTTCCACCAAGCAATATCAACTGGTAGTTCAGAGAAGTGATGTGTTAACAATAGAGGTGGTTTTAGTTGGTTGGTCGGGATACGCAAAATTTCTATATTTACCACGCTAAAAAAAAACAATATTAGAAGACGGCAGTTACAGAGAGATGCTGCTTCATTTAGCATAAACTAGAGTCAAGTAAGAATACTGGCTATAGGATGGTGACATTTTGTCTTGACCCCAGTAGAACGAATATAATAAAGCATAAGTAACATGGCCACTGTGTTCTATTGAACCTACCTTACTGGCATTAATAAACAACACCGCCCATGAGAGAGAATTTCTTTCTCAAACTGTATTTCCTTTTAGGTGAGATATAGGCTTTGTTAATAGAAAAAAGAGCTTCTGATGCATATTATGTTGCGCTTATGATTTTTTACATAAATTGTCGATTGCCTAAAATCGTTTGTCTTACAAAAACAGTAGGCTATGGGCCTCATCGCAGGTTATTGGTCTTTAACTTAAATTAAAAATTGATTGAATCCAAACACTGCGATGGTATGATCCACTTTCATATGAAGTAACCACTCAGACACTAATCCGCCAACAGATGTTGAGAATAAATCTGTATTTGGAATACTGCGGAATAGCTTAAATTAAAATTAATCGAATCCAAATACATCGATGGTACGGTCAACTTTCCCAATTTTCCACAACAAGTAACCACTCGGCAACTAATCCACCAACAGATGATGAGAATAAATCTGTGCTTGAAATAATGAGAAATAACAAGTAACGATATACCATCAGAACGTCTGAAACTTAATGCAACTAGATGCCGTGCTTATGATTTAACAAGTCCGGGATTCACTTAATTCGATACCATTCGGAGATTGTCTTTCGTATTCAGCCTTTTCACTTCGATCTCTAAATTGCTTTTAGTTACGATCAAATAGACTTTTTATTCCCTTCCAGAATATAATTCTGCAGGAATTCATCTCCGCCATCTTCTCCTATAAAGCTTTACAATTGTCTGTAGCCTCCATACCACAACCATATCTTTCACAGTTGATGATGCATAGCACACAAGACTTTTCCCTTGTCAAATTCTTTCAATAACCCATTAATTATTTACACTGTCTGTCTAACAAACTAAGTCACTCCATTTATTTTCCACTGAAAACAAGACATTTTTATTGACTCACAATCGCTCTCTCTCTCTCTCTGTGTCTTTGTTTATCAGCAGCATTATTCTCTTTTGATTATTAAGTCGCTAACATATGTAGTATGTTCACGTTCGATCAGATTAATTAAATAAATTTTTATTTATTATTCTTGTTACTATCGATGATAGAATTGAATTCATTGTAAAATTACAATGTTAATCGTTATCGATGATGAAGTGATTTTTCATTTCATTTCATATTGATTTTCACAGCTTTTGTTAGAAACTTTTTCTAGTGCATCAGAGATTATGAGTCCATAAATTGTGGAAACAACAAAAACTGACTGAATTTTCTTTGTTAATATTTTTTTGTTATTTATTATGTTTTGTTTGTTTTTTGTTTTAATGTTTATCTAAATGGTTCAAGGTTGTTGGAAACGTGAACAAAATAAATCAAGTGTGTTAAGTTCTAAACACACTTCTCTGTATACGCGATTAATAACAGAGAGTGCATAGCTTTTGTTGAAGGCCCAGTTGAAATCCGAATTGATTGAAACGTTATTAATGCGATGACGAAATACGGTTCGTAAACTAACAACTGAAGTCTAAAGGTGATTGAGAAATAAAAAAAAAAATTTTTTTGTGGGGATAATTGCTATAAAGAAAAGAGGGCCAGAATCAAACATATTGATCAGAAGGAAGAAATGCAATTATGGAAGAAGCCATATGCAGGACCTTATGACACATACGAAAAGGAATGAGAAAAAAGTTAAAAAAGGTTTAATAGATCATTTACCAAGCAATCCGGAATACGACAGGATGTACTGAGTAGAATATGATGATGAGATCTCTCTGCTCAACACGTATTCCATTAATAGCTAATGAGGCAACCGGTGTGTGGAAACCATCAGAAAGAAATAACAAAAGCGGCGAATGTTCAAATACCACGTCTGCGAGTTCATTAAGATGGTGGTGAGCTTAGCTTAATATGCCCTATCTTTAAAAAAAAACGAAGCTAGATATTGCGAGTATTATAAAGGCATCATTATGCATGCATGGGTGCATCAAGCCATGAGGAAACTATACCTATGAGATATTCCAGAAAATATGTTATGTCAGTATAGTATAGCCAATTTTTAAGAAAACGGAGCTAGGAAATGTGAATATTATTTACATTATATCTCTTTCCACTCCACCGAAGTGTAGTGGCCGTAAGAGCAGTGTGAAAGCGACTGTCCTCGTTAATACATCTGCCTGTCGTGAATGCCCCCAAAACTTGGGATCCAGGAGAAAGTGACCCGATTTCAGCACCCCTATTATTATTAAATTATCCGCATACTAGTCGCGAGCTCCGATTTCTGCTTGACTGCATTATATTCTTCTTATCCAAGTTGAATTGAGTACGCCTTTCGATAGAGTAGACTTGCTTTGAAGATACCCATGAATTTCTCCATGAGTTTCGAATATTTAACTATGAGATAGAACACCCATGCTTTTACATACATATGTACATGCATACATAATTGGTCATTACAAGCCTTCAGTCAGGCTTACGACCTAGCTTTTCACACCGCCAATGCTGTGTGTGTTAATTTTATACATGAGTGGCGGCAGCTACAGTTTAAAGTCGACTCCGAACAACAGATTTTTGAGAAACTTTTCATGGCAATTTCCATTTACTCTCAGAGTTTTTGCTAGAAATCTGCTGAGAGCAAGTCGCTGAATATATTTCCTCAGCTCATCGGTTTACCACAGGATAGACCCTCGTTTAATAGAGTGTGTTAAGGCCAAATTGTTCCATTAACTCTTATTACTCTGTCTGGTTGTGAACGCCTATGGTATGCGAATGACATTGATATTCTCACAACGGATTTGCGAAGAGTGTGAACGCATGATAAGGTTATAGCAGTGGCTGCTAAAAACACAGGACTTTATATAAATATCAGTAAGATGTTGCTATCAAAGAATGCATATACCAGGAATCTACGATTACTTCTGACATTAGGATGGCAGAAGCAATAAATGCATAAACTTTCTAAGCATCTACCTTCCAAATTGATCCCGCGACCAAGAGAATTCAGACTTAAGGACAGTGGCGACATGTGGCTTATGCGGGAAAATGTCAAGATAATGCCGAATTTTGAGATTAACTTCCTGAGGATGATTTCTGGCCCACTAAATCTTGCCGCAGAACGGAGTATAATCAACAGACACGGGCTTTATCTTTTGTATATAGCTGAGTCAGTTAGTTAAAGAAAGTAAAATGGGAAAGACTACGCAAGAATATATTCAAAAGTAGCCAGAGGAGCTGAGGAGAATTGATCATACCAGGTTGCGTTGAAAGCTGAGCCTTAAACTCTACGGTAAGCTTAGAATGTATTTAGTCTGGAGGTCTACTATGGATAGAAGAAGGCAAAGTGCTATAACAGCCAGTACCGCTATCTACTAATACTACAGTATTCTTCGTATTTAATTTACTGCAAAATAAATGATTTCTTTGAAAAAGAAAAAACTACGTCGGGTTCCATGAATATGATTATAAATTAAAATAAAAAAAGAAAAAAAATATGTACTTTCAAATAAAAATCTTTGTTTAAAAATATAACACATAAGAGAGTGTAAAAATTTAATTATTTTTCGGAATTCCTTTTTTTTCTTTTCTTTTCTTTACTTAACCAAAAGTCAATGAACTTTAACTGAAAAAAAAAACTGAACTGAACTGAACTAAAATGTATGCAAAAATTTTGTTTAAAAAGTGTTACAGAAAAAAATAAAAAAAATAAAAATTAAAAATAATGTTTGCCCGTGTATGTGCGTATAACTTTAGGGTTCAGTAGCACACTTTCACATTTCAATTAAACGCTGACCATTTAATCGTTAAAAAAATGGGGTTTGATATCGCTGGCTTTATTTTAAATAAAAAAATATAAATTTTTTTATAGAAATGAAAACAATTAAAAATTGTTTCAAGTGACCTAAGGTTGAGTTATTTTGCTTATGCAACAATCACAACGTTTTGAATTCAATTTAACAAATGAAAAAAAAAATAAAAGTTTTGCAATTATTTTGAAATAATTTTCAATTTAATGTATTTTTCTTTTAAAAAAACTTGGCATTATTGCTTGTAACCTAGTTACCATGACATCCCAGTTACCAAGCTAAAAGACAATTTGTAAGGTAGGTAGGTAGGACCATGGTAATACTCAAAAAGAGATTATTTTGCTCATGTTGATCTTATCATTGCAGTGTTTAATTTCCGTTTCTGTAATTTCAGGCATCAAAATTGTTCAATATTTTTTACAATTTATGTAAAAATCGATTGCCTGAAATCGTTTATCTTACAAAAACAGGAGGGTTATATGCCTCATCGCAGCCTGTTGGTCTTTAGCTTAAATTAAAATTGAATCGAATCCAAACAATTCAATCGTACGATCCACTTTCCCAATTTCTCACCTCAAGTAACCACTCAGCACACTAATTAGCCAACAAATGATGAGAATTAATTTGTATTTGAAATACTAAGGAATAGCAATTCTAAGGGCGCTAACGATATATCATCAGAACGTGTGAAACTTAATGGAACTCTATTGGCAGGTATACTCAAGTCAATTATAAGCATCATACCACCCCAATTGCCGCCTTCGGGGGATCTCAATTTTCAAACCGAATGTTCAGTTCCACTGCAAAACATATGGCCTGCTTGTTGCTCCCCAGAATATGCTCTGCTGTCGAGACAATTTTACACTCCCAACAAGCAGGTTTTCGTTATGGAACATCGTGTACCGATCATTGTGCATAGGAATTTACTAGACTTAGGAGTATAGTACGCTTGTCTAAATGCTGTTTTGATAGAACTTGACAGCGTATCGGGATATTCTTTCAGAAAAGGTATTCCTAACCAGATTGTGTTCGTCATCAGCAAAGTCTACAGCAAATTGAGGAGCCATTTGCGCTTCAAGAGCCTCTGAATATCAAAAATCTGATGGAACTAACCAAGCACTGTAGAATCATTTTTCAGAGAAAAGTCGCTGTTCACAACCGTGAACTCTACAGGAACTTGACGCACCGGGTCCGCTCTAATGGAACAGAAAATTTACCCTTCTCAACTTTATTTCTTTCACTCTAGGCTCAAGTGGTGACATGGTATGAAGTATTTGAATAATACAAATATCGACACTTAAAACAATGCTGGCTCCAGCGATAGCGAGAACATTGGATGGTGAGAACCAGAGATCAGCAACGAGTATTCAAAACGATAAGTAGATTCGAGTCATACTTATTATTTCTGATAGTTATACGCATTTATACTTATTTTAATATGATACTCATACTACTCATACTCAAAGTTGGAAGTACTCGTCGTATTCATACTTAACAATACGCATGATGTTATTGACTTCGACTCGTCTCTACTTAACATTTACACAAAGCACAAAATAAGTATGATTCGCGTACGAACACTACTATACTCACAAGAAGATTGTGTGTATGCTTTGCTTGTTGTCTTTGTCTTTCCTTTCTTCTTTGTTTGTATATGCAACAATAACAAAGGTTGTAAATTTTGATGAATGATTCGAGCCACTCGAATCACTTATAAGTATTATAAGTATTTTTCTAAATTTATGAATCAGAATGAGTAGGCGTATGAATCAAACACATTTCGAATGTTGTGAGTTTGATGTCAACGTTGTACTCATACTCATTGTAACCTATACTTATAAATCAATGCTGTAGCGAGTACGAATGAATCAGAGTAGTTGAATTTCAATTCTGTTGATTCACTCATACTCAAAATTGCATGAGTACTTATGAGTAGCGGAAAAACGATTCATTGCTGATCTCTGGTGAGAACATCACATTGGTTGCCGAAAACATCAAGAGTCTATAACTGTTCACACGTCGTGAGAGCTTTCGGTCTAGTATCGTGAGACAAGTTGTTGTATATTCATTTAGAAAAAGGTATCCTGACAAAATCGTTGAAATCTCAGTCGTGAATTCTACAGGATCTCAACGAGGAGAGTCCACTTTAATTCAACATAAAGTGTAGCATTCCCAACGACCTCAGGAATAAATAAAAATTCTTCTTATGACACCGTCCATTTTCATTAAACAACCTTTTTCACCCAAGCACTTAATTGTCATACTGAAGTAACCAACAGTAGCCAATAGGATTGTCGTCTGTTGTTACCTAGAAACAAGGGATTATGAGCATATATCCTGATTATGCATTAGTTGTAGTGGCAAAGAGAAACTTAGCCAGTTAGTTCCACTGTTTGCGAAGAATTATTGTTGCCTGACCTGTCCTATGTTCTTCGTTATCGATAGAATAACTATAAGGCTGCCCTAATACGAGAATATAGAAGGGGAATGGAGACGCGTAATATTTTTAAAGCTACGATTTATTTACGAACATAATCCGAATGGATTTGTTGCCACACACTTTATAGGTATCCAACTACTCTGGTCTTTTAAGAACATTTTATAAAAATGATCCCCCTTAAAAGATCACTCTGTAATAACATTGCAACTCATCTACTAATGAATAAATGACTGAATGAATGAGTTTTTTTTTTGTTTTTTTTTTTTGTTTTTGTAAAGGCTCATAAATAAATTTACGCCTGATATGATATGAGTTATACAACAACAACAACAAAAACAGATAAAAACAAAATTGAAGAATAATGTTGTAATGCAACAACGACCACAAAAAACTGTAAAAAAACTTCAATAGATTGACAAACTCGCCATAATCAAATTGTAATTAAGTTTGCCGCAACAACGCAATGAAATAATAACAAAAACAATAGGCTAGACCAGAATGCCAAACCGACAAAAACAACAACAACAACAGAAAACTGATAAAAAAAATTAAATAACAATTCGAACAAAAACCATATGAAACAAATAAAAAACAAAACAACAAAACTTGTGCACCCACCCAAAAAGACCACCACCACTATAAATACCACCACACCACTTGCATGGAGAGAGAGAGAGAGATAGAGAGAGAGAAATACAGATGTCGCCTAAAATACTGCGGTAGAGACAAAAAACCAAACGTCAAATTAATGCAGGCACACATTACGCACCAGATAAATTGACCCAGAAATTAAAAAAGAAAAACACTCATAATGTTTTGAATTTTTCACTATCGAGTATTATTTGTATGGATAATCCCCCCTTCTTGGAGAGATTAGAAAACTGTCACCGATAGGGATTTGAAAATGGTATGGAATGTGTTCAGCAAAAAATTGTTTGTTGGTTTTTTTTTTTTTTTTTTTTTTTTAAATAGAAAATAAAACGACTTTTAAAACAACATTCAAACGATTAAATGAAATTTATCTACGGCAAGTGGATTTCTTTTGATTTAAACGTGCCTTATGCAGTTTAAACACGAGATATTTTTGTTTAGAATTCTTCCAAAACTATTGCCGCTGTTATGTGCAGTTGTTGTTTTGTTATCAAAATGAGATGAAACATCAGAGTGGTGCCTTAGAAAGTTGTGTTCGACTTATGGCGGTGTCCCCGTCAGAAAGCTTTAAGAAAACCCACAAAATAGCATTGGGCTGATCGTTTGCTAAATTTACGATTCAGCTGGCAGAAATCAATGGATTTTTGAAGAAGCAGAACAGATAGTACCTTCATTAAACGGGGTGTCAAAAAAGGAAATCCCGTTGCGAAAAAAAATTCTGGGGGCAATTTTATAGTTGGTTCTTATCCCCCAATCTGCACCTCTGCCGCCTCATCACTGGATGGGTCAGGGAGAAAGAGCAGAGGCGTTGGGGGAATGTATCAGAATGTTATGTGTCTAGCTGTCCATGGTCTGCTATAGACAGTGATCGAACAGGTTTTTCTGCTAGGCTTAGATAAGGCCAATCTGAGGCAGGTTATTGGTTTTATTATGGGGCACTGCAAGATTAAATCCCAAGACAAGTATCTGGAACTGATCCCAGCCGTACTATTGCAGTGTATGTTGCAATGAGGAGGAGTTGAAAACTATCGAACACATCCCCTGCAACTATCCAGCCCTTAGTAGGTTGAGGTTGAGAACCCTGTGCAGGTTCAGGATGGTTTGGATTCTTTGTCGAGAGCCGACATTAAGGCTCTTCATAGATTCATGAATAGGTTGAGCTGGTTGTAAAGTACTAGGGCTTCAAGCTTGTAGTCGCGCTCCTTTGTGTGTTTGTGGTTTGTTTTTCCCTCCGTCTACCGATCCTCCTTTTCCTACCTCTTCTCCTTCTGCAATTTCTCTATCTCCGTTGCTATCCTTTCTCTCTCTCCTCTAAGACGTATTATAATGGGTCATTTTTACAAGTTTACATCCTCAATCCTATCCTAACCTAGATCCCCTAATTTTCGAATCACCCTCGTATATTAAACATGTTTATACATCGAATTGATTTGTTGAATTAGCTGCTTATAAAATTAAATAAATTTTAATAAAATAAAATTAACCAAAATATGTTCACCTCCACGATTCACGTACACACCTTGCTTGCTTGCCTCTTTGACCCCCTCAAATAAGATTACTCATGGCCATGGTTAAATTATTTTCTTTTTTTATTTATGCAATTAACTCGTGTACATTAAAAAATTTCATATGAGAAGCAGAATTTTCTATTGCGATAATGGTATTGTGATGATTAATGCCCTCAGAGATTTTCTTGCTTGTTATTGATCTCTTCATAAAAAAAAAAAATTTATGAGAAAATTTAAAAAAGAAAAACAAGAATGAATAGAAAAAAGAACAAAAATTCATATCCCAGGTATTTCCGTTCTGTTTAGAAACGCAATTTATGGAGGGGGAAAGTTTTATGAACCATTCTATGACTCTTCTGTAGGATTTTTATGTGCAAAATGCTTGTCTGCAGCATTGTTTTGTATATAAAATGTAGAGGGGAATTTATTTTTGCAAATAAATACGTTTTCGAATTGTTTATTTGAAACATTTTTTTAAAAAAAATACTCAAGAAGTTAATAAAAAATATTTACATTTAATCATATTCGCATAGTATTATGGTATGACGAATGGAATATTTCGTAACAAAAAAATGTTTTCAAATTTTTTGAATTTGTTTTTAGAAAACTTACGCATACTGTAGCAACATTTGAAAATTTTTGATAAAAGTCCGACAATAATCAGGGGAAGAAAGGAGGGATATCTTTCTGCTTCCACATTTGAAAATAATGTATTACAGTACAGCGTAGTGAAATTCTAAGGTATTAAGTACTGTTGGCTCTACTATAGTCAACCTGTAGCAAGTCTTTTCTACTCTTATTTTAATATTTTTCACTAAATGCCTGTGTAACAGCCGCACGTTAACTTACTGCGATTAGGCAGACAAGAAAATATCACCACTTAAGTAAACAGACATAAGTGCAACTGGGATTATCTCTATGACTAGATAATCCATGTCACACTTGAGTGGAATCCGCCAGGCTGCGTAAACTACCTCAAGAACAAGCATTTTAAATGAATTCGTATAAGTGTGATGAGACTCTGTAGTCGCCGCAGTGTCGTAGGCAGTGTGTGGGCTTATTAGGCTTGAGGCCTAATACCCTTCAAACCCCAGGTCAGATATCAAAACGAAAATATGAAAAAATATTTCTTCAGGAGATTTTTGGCGAAAACCCTAAGAGTAAGCCATGGAAAGTTCTCAAGTTTCTGTCGTTCGAAATCGACTTTAAACTGTAGATTCAGCCACTAATGTATAAAATTAACACAAACATCAGTGGTGTGAGAAGCTAGGTCGTAATCCTAAAAGGTTGCAATGACCAATTGTGTATGTATGTATGTGATGAGACTTTTTTTTTACTACGTTTTAGGTGCCAATCGAATTCTACCGCAAAGCAGATTCCAAAAGCCTTATCCTAACTGATTATATCCACAGCAATAGATGTGTGTTTAAAGGCCAAAGGCCAACAGAATTTCTAGAGCACACCAGCTTCGTTCCCAGTTCATAATTGGTCATTACAAACCCTCAGTCATGATCACAACCTAGCTGCTCGCACCACCAATGTTGAGTGTGTTGACCCAATCTTATATTAAATTTGGAAATTAAAAATTAAAGAACAACGTGAACATTGCACTTTTTCTTGCATTTTGTGGTACCTTAAGATTTTTCTGTTTTCGAAAGTACTAAAATAGGAATTTTATTTACATTCACATGAGATTTTAGATTTTAGTTTCTCGCCAATGCAAAACAGCACGTGTTTTTCAGGTACTTTTTTCCTATTTCTCTAAAATAACAGATGTTAGTCGGAAGCTATTTAAATAGCGGATGATATGGCCGTGTTGTCTATGAATATTTCCCCATGATTGATTTCTTTTTAAATAGACGTGTGCCAATTTGAAAACAAATAATCGCCCAAAAATAAAATCACATACTCAACGACCGCGGCAGGGCTTTAAACTACAGAATGTTAGATTGTTTGTTGATTTGCTGTTGTTGTTTAATGTCTATTATTTACTTAACTTTTTTTTTCTAATTTTTTTATCTACTCATTGTGTTATTATAAGTTACACCTCATCAATTCTCCATTGAATTAACGTAAAAAGTACTTTCAATACAGTAAAAGGGGAAAAAAATCGATTTTTTGTATTTTGTATTTTTTTCTTTTGAACTTTTCAACATGAGTTGGCAAATTTATTGTTTAGAAAAATGAAAGGCAACAACTCAATAAATACAACAAATGCAACAAATATTTAAACTAATTACGCTGCTCTTAAATTAAGTGGAAACAAATCAATATACAATTGGAAAACCCTATAGACAGACAATCGTTGATGGGATTTATTTATTTCTACGCTAGCGATTGTACTATGAACACACATGCAATATTTAAAATAATATTTTAATTAGAAACGGTTGTAATTCTCAATAAGATCTGGGAAATTTCTTTACATATACTAAATGTAGTCGTAAAAAATAGGGCAAAAGTACTTTCGAATATAGTTAGAGAGGGTAAAAGTACATTTTTTTTATTGAAACCTGAAATTATATATTTAAAGTCCAATTAATTTACGATTCTGACAGACAAAATGTATTTTAAAACATCTCAATTGATGTTGCATAGGATACAAACACTAGCGTGTTTTGATATAAACGGGGCAATAAGAACATCACCTACAGCGGCGCCTTGGAAACCTTGTTAAATTTAAGTCTACTGCACATGGTAGCAAAAGCCAAAACTTTGGAATCTACCGTTACGTGGATGGAAGACAAGTGTAACATGAAATTCATCAGGGGATTTTGTTACCTAAGGAATAGAATGGCTGTGAACTCCTCCTTCTAAAGGGTGGTTTTTTTAGCTATTATCTTTTTGGCAACACTGGTTTAAACAGCTCACGCACTTTTCGTGTTTTGTTTCACTGTCAAACATATTCAGTTTGGTCTATAATTTAACCATGAATCGTCTTACAAACGAACAACGCTTGCAAATCATTGAATTTGGCATCATTGGACCGTACTTCTTCAAAGATGCTGCGAATCATAACGTAACTGTGAATGGTGAGCGCTACCGTGAGATGATATCCAACTTTTTTTTGCCCAAAATGCAAGAGCTTGACTTGCATGACATGTGGTTTCAACAAGACGGTGGCACATGTCACACAGCACGCGTAACAATGGACTTATTGAGAGGCGAGTTCGGTGAACATTTTATTTCACGATAGATCGAGCGATTTAACGCCTTTAGACTATTTTTTGTGGGGTAATGTTAAAGCTTATGTCTATACAGACAAGCCCGCTTCAATTGACGCATTGGAAGACAACATTGTAGCATTTATTCTTGAGATACCGGCCGAAATGTTGGAAAGAGAATGCCAAAATTGGACTAAGCGGATGGACCATTTGAGGCGCAGTTGCGGTCAACATTTGCATGAAATAATCTTCAAACATTAAATTATATGGACCGTACTATCGATTCAAATAAAGATTTCATTCATTTTTCTGAATTTTATGTGTTTTTTTTTTGAAAAATGTTCCTATAGCTCTTAAAAAATCACCCCTTATAATATGAATCCGTAGCCACTATGACTTTGGGAAGTGCTTCGCAACGAGACTTAATAATAAAAATTAATGCAGTAATCTGGAAGGAACTATTTTGAGGTATACATAAGCGTCAAAAACGGGTCTTGGGATATGAGCGGGATTTTTTAGTCCAAGAATAAATTACTCAGAATCCATGACGAAACCCCCCGGGATATATTACAAACGGAAGTTTATGTCATAGAAAAATGTGCTCAATTCAATTTGGATATAGGAGGCACAGGATATAACAATACTATCTGACAGTCAAGCCGTCAGTCGAGCACTTGGCTCTTAGGAGATTAATAGAAAATAAGGCACTATCTGGAGATGCTAAATTGCCTAGATTAAGAAAATAAGGCTACCCTGTTGGGTTCCAGGTCTTATGAGAATTCTCGGCAATGAACACGAGGAGGGGAGCTTCCACATGGTTAACAGAACCGGAACCTTTTGTGGAGTGGGAGCGAATGATTGGAAAGTTATATTCAAAGGAGAAGATAAAGAGAGGTAAAGTATATTTTTAAACCAAACTTTTGTTGGGCTATTAGAATAAGAGGGGGATCTGAGTCATTCATCAGACTATCAAGAAATAACCTGGTCTCTCTCTGATCAGGGTAATTTGAGGGTACACTTATACAGAATGAATCATGGGAACACATTTTTGTAACCATCCCAGAAAGAAAAGCCTGAGCGCATATCAAGTTCTAGGCAGAGAACTGCCATTGTCGACACCGTACAGCATCCTGAAATTTGTCAGGACAATAAATAGGCTTGGATAAGAAATTACAGAGATAAGCTATAAGGTATATAGACCTTCTGAACGCAGTACTAAGGCAGCTCTTCACGACAATAATAATAACATTGACTCCATAAAACTTGTTGGTCTGAATCTGAAGCTTGTAGGCTGGGATTCTAGTACTGCACCCTTATCATGCATTGGTATTGGGGCAGTAGTAAACCTTTATTCATAAGTCCCTCAACGCTATGATTTCGTTACTTTTGAAGTGATCCTATCTACAGGTTTTATTTACCACGTGCGTTCAATTTTTAAACTGAATTCATAAAAAATAAAAAAAGTATTTGAATCCATTTTTTAATTGCAAATTTTTTCAACTGGTTTTGGCCTTTCAGCTGTCAAAAGTTTTATGATTTTTTTTTTTTATTATTTTCTTTGTTGTTTTTAATTATCACAGCATATTGAATATGTTTTATTGGCAACGGATTTGCATTTAAAATCAATTTTTGAAATTTTGAATTTTTTTTTTTTGTTCAGAGGACAAACCCACGGAACAGTTAATGAAATTAAAATTCAAATTCTGATTTCATAATTTTGATGTTTTTTGAAGTAAGAGTCTATAAAAAAAACCATGATTTACTCAAATATTCACACCCAAATTAAAATTTAAAAAAAAAATTAAATAAAAATCAATCGATTAGTCATCAATGACATTAAAAATAAAATATAAAACAGAAATAAATTTTATTTGAAACTGTTTGTGTTACTATTTAAATTCGAATTTATTTTTGTGCCTACAAATCAATCAAACGTGGAATTGTTTTTTATCTTTACGGACCGTATACAAACACTGTACGGGACGTTAACTTAACCTCAAGTTCAATGTCCCTCTATGAACAAATGAAATGAAACGAATGCATTGATAGACATGAAAGTATTTTTTTTTTTAAATTTTAATTCTTTAGAGGATAAACTATCGTTTAAAGAATTTCTATCGTCATGTTTAACATATTTTTTTTATCGCTTTTGTTTTTGTATTGTTGTTGTTTGCTCATAATGAATAATATTTAAAAAATAATAATAATAATTTTAATTTTCATTGATTAAAAAAATAACAACAACAACAACAAGCCGCAGTATTATCTGGCATATAGGCAGAGGGACAGCCAGCCCTTTGTTTAAATTCATTCAAATACCGCAGCGTAGTAATGCTTTTACTGTTCTAAACTTAGTGACATGTTATGCATACTGATAACGTTAAAAAAAGTCCGTCCATACTTACATACGTCTATCATTGGCTATGCATTTATGCAATTCTTTACTGTTAGCAAAAATGTTATTTTCTCCTCTATGACTTCATGCACTCACTGGTTTCTGTCTTAGCAGTTATGGGGTTTTCGTTTGAAAGTACATATGCAAACGTCACCTATGAATTCTAAGAAATTGTCTGTCAATAAAATTTCATTTTCCAAATAGCAGACTTTATGTCAGGAATTCTAGAAAGTTTTGTTTTAATAACAAAATTTTTTATTGCATTTTATAGAAGAATAGTACCTGGAACTTGTTAACTTGCGTCATAACTGAAATTCCTATTTTTTTTTAATCCTTTTCGTTCGTTTGTTTTTCCAGTTAAGCAGTTAATTGTTCAAGTACAGTAAGTTCTGATACAGAGTTGTCAACTGTCATTCACCAAGAAATGAAGTCCTATGTGAAAACGTTTTTGTATTAAGCGTAAGGACTTCCTAATTGAATTGAAGATTCAATCGAGGCCTCAGGTCTAATAAGTAACTTCGCTTCACTTTGCGTTACCAGTTCATAATAGTTGCTGTCTTATGGTCAAACCCCCTCTTCGATATCAGAATTGGATAATCAACAGGATGGCGTAATAATCCAACAGCATAATTCTAGATATTATCGCGATAAGTATCGAACTCGAATCTATACTCGAATATTCTTCTTTACAGGTCTTCTGCGGTCGTTCATTGGAGTAATTTTTACGATCGGATGCCATTGCTACAGTAATCTGACCAGCATGTGCTGCTATAAAACCAATTTCACTTACATTGAAAGTATTTTGCTTTGGTTTAGTTTAAAATTCGTAAACCTTTAAAACGGGCACCCTTTTAAAGTTTATAACACATGCCTGACGTAAGTAAGTTAGCACAGAGTATAGTTTTCGTTTATATTTTCATACATAAATTACACGTTTACTGTGAAAACCTTGTATGTATATGTAATAATTAAATTATAATTTTAATAAAATTATATTGTTGTTGTTATTGTTGTTTCTGTTAAAACATTTAATGTAACATGCAACAACAACAACAAAAACAATGTTTTATAAATTAGCACATTATATGAGTGAGTACATGTACTCAATATGAACTTTAAAATTTCACATGTCATAACGTTTGTATATAAAAAAATTACATATTTTAACTGTTTTGCTTCAAAACCAAATAATAACTTGACTCTCTTTTAAGCTTAGTAGTCATGCGGACGTACGACTTACGTCTTAATCATACGTTTTGGTGAGTATTAATAACGTTAACGTTTTACTCATTTAGTACGTCTTCTCTCCCTCAAAACTTATAGAATTTAAAATGAATTGCCTCTGAAATGTTTTCTATTTCATTTGCCCTTCATATTTAAACAATTAAATTATTATTAATATTTACACAAACCAACAAACATACATATTGACGTACGTAGGTACTTATATTGTAGATTTAATAAATTGATTTGAATTTTTAATTCATTTCATAAGCAATTCTAAATACTATGTTTGAAACACAACTGACACCTTTATACGTCATTCGTGTAAATAAATCAGGCTGAGTTTCAAATTTTTTTTATTATTTAAAATATTGTTTAACTCCACATAAATCTATTTAAATAAATAAATCTTTAGAATGTTTTTATATGACCATGTCAAGCCTTATTTATTATTTCCAAAAATGTAAAATTTTTATGACGTTGTGGGAATGCCGTTTGCCAATGAGGTCATCTAGACAACAGGGGAAGTGAATTAAGCTAAATTAATAGCATGTTTCCAAGCAAAATTTTATGGTAATTGATTGCTACATTTGCTTTATTAAAGCCAGTTTCTAGAAATCTCATTCAGTTTTAAATTTCTCAAACAGATTGTCTTGAATTTTAAAACAAAAATCAAGTGATATTAAAAAAGTTTTAGCCAAAGCAATTCATACGGCAGTCGCCGTAGTCTAGTAGGTAGTGTATTGGCTTATTAGACGTAAGGCCAGAGTTCGTATCCCACCCAGGTCAGGCATCAAAACGAAATATGAAAAAAAAAAATATTCCTTCGGCGACTGCCTCTCAGCAGATTTCCGGCAAAAACTCTGAGAGTAAATAAAATTGCCATGAAGAGCTTCTCAAAAATCAGTCGTTTGGAGTCGACTTTAAACTGAAGGTCGCGCAACTCCTGTATATAATTAACGCACAGAACATAAGTGGCGTGAAAAGCTAGGTCGAAATCCTGACTAAAGGGTTGTAATGACCAATTGTGTATGTAATTCATATATTTGACAGCATCTCACCCATTTTCTTTGGTTTGCCATGTTTCCGTTCAATTGAACAAATTTTGGAACCTAGATATTGCTATCGGTACTTGCCTAGATATAACTCGAAACGAAAACGAACCGAATTTTTTGATGTATTTCATGCATTCCCGAGAAAGTCTGCACAAGAGTTGGATTTGCTGCTTTTGAGGGCAACGAAAGGGAACCGTAACAACTCTCTTTGAGCAAATATGTTGGGTTGATGTTTTGGGTATAATGGTAAGGTTATTTGCTTAATTAGTGCCGTTCCTTTATCATAGAGTAGCGCTATCTCGTCTTGGCATAATGTTCGTTGCCTTAAGTTTTGAAATTCTTAAAACACAATGAAAATTTGTTATCCTTAGCCTTTTAAAGACGCCTTAGTCTAGTAGGTAGTGTAATGTCTTCTTAAAGGAGAACCCTTGGTTAATTTTGGTTAAAAAGTTTCACAGTGGAGATAAGAATACTGCACGCTGTGCATTGCCCTCATAACTTTATTGGGTATTACAACCCTTTAGCAAGGTTTATAACCTAGTTTCTTACACCACCTACGTACATACATACATAATTGGTCATTACAACCCTTCAGTCAGGATTTCGACCTAGTTTCTGACACCACTTATGTTGTGTGTGTTAATTTTATACATAAGTGGCGGGACCTACAGTTTAAAGTCGACTCCAAAAGACAGATTTTTTGAAAAACTTTTCATGGCAATTTATTTACTCTCAGAGTTTTTGCCAGAAATCTGCTGAGAGGAAATCGCCGAAGAAATACTTTTTGTATTTTTGTTTTGATGTCTGGCCTTGTTTTGATGTCACTACCTACTAGACTACGGCGACTTCACCACCTACGTTGTATGTCTTAATTTTATCCATGGAGTGGTGGTGGTGGTACAATTTAATATCGATTCCCAACCATAGATTTCAGAAACTTTTCATGGAAATTTTATTTACTCTCAGAGTTTTTGCAAGAAGACTGCTGAAAGGAAGTCGCAGAAAGAAATAATTGGTGGCTGCACGACCGACTCTCGTCTAATAAGCCAGCTCACTCCATACTATGGTGACTTCATAACACAGGCAAATAAGGCAACTTAAAAAATCAACTAATAATAAGATTCTCTCGCCTTAAATGCAAAGATTGGCTGCAAACCTTGCCTTGAAAATATAAAACATTCAGTCTAGAAGTTGATCAAATCCATTGTAATCGTAAATCAGAACAAAACACTTCTAAAACTGCCTTAATACGAACTTAAATTTAAATTGTTTCGTTTTAATTGTACAGCAAAAAATTATACTTACAAGACTCCACTCAACAATATCATAAAAGCCACGCCCACTGAAATGAAAAAAAAGAAAATTTGTTAATAATTTTATTGTGATTAAAAGTTGTATTAAAACTATAAATTATGAATAAAATTAATTAAATAAATGAAAACAGCACCAGATGTAAATCTTGATTAGTCAAAAATCATAATACAGTTCTCCTAGCCAGACATGCCTTATAACTACATTACTACTACATAGTAACTAATCGAAGTAGTTCTTCAAATGGCCCATATTTTCTTATTTATTACTTATAAGATAAGTTTAGTTGCGAAAAGTAATGCAGGAGATCCGATATCTTTGTTGCAAGACAAGGTTTGACTGTATCAAGACGTAGTCTAGTATTAAACCTGAGGCCTGGGTTCAAAACCAGGTGAGACATCTCCAACAAAACGTAATACGTACATACGTATATTCCTTCGACAGCCTCTCAGCAGATTTCTGACCACTGAACTGTAGATCCCGCCACTCTTATATAAAATTAATACACACAGCATAAGTGGTGTGAGAACCTAGGTCGTAATAACGTGGTGATTGAATTGTAGTATTGATGGCGATTAATATTTTGAACTGAGTTTGATGTATTTTGATGGAAAAACATTTGCTATGAACTGTTGTTCTACAAGTAAATTCTTAATTTGGACTGTCAGAAACAGCAAATGTTCAGAAGCGAACATACAAAATACGTATCTTCTCTAAGTTTAGGAAAGCATAGGCTGTTTTGGTTAGTCTGTTAACTTGATATTAAAAAATAACATAAACTCTGAGTTCAATGTTTTAATTAATATGGGCTGGTATATTTTATTAAATTTCATTATCTTTTTAGTTTTTAACATTTCAAATCGTTGTCAAATTTTTTAAATTAAAATTAAAAAAAAACAGAAACAAAAAATTTTAAAAATCTTATGAAAACAGTGGTTAAATGCTTATCACAGACAGCATGATTTTATGTGTTTTTAATTTCAAAAAAATTAAAGTGTCTCTGATTACAGTTTTTTTGTCTTTATTTTTAACAAATTAATCACCAATTCTTATCTCAAGGTCTGGGACGTTGTCGTCACTACCAGAACATGATCAATAATTAAAAAAAGAACAAAAAAAAAAATTCATTGTACAGCACTACATCCCATACACTTGGAGAAAATCTTATGGGTTGGAATTGTTTTTTTAAACTGCCGCCAGCTAATTTCGTGTAATCAACACCTTTTCCTAGTTTAGCACTCAGTTTTGTTTTTTAGTGCTTTTGTAATACAGGGAGTGTTTGGTTGGCATGAAACATTGTTGAGGCGTTCAATTTCATCATTCAAAAAGCATCGCAATTAGTTGATAAACAAGGAAAGAAAGTCGAGATTAAGTTTTCGTTCAAAAACACAAAAAAATTAAAAAAAAAAAATCACGAGTAAAGAAGCCTGGTTTTTGTTGTGCCCTGCAGCAATTAGGAGATAATTATATGGCACATAAACAGCTATAATCTACTACTACAAAAATCTCTGTATCCTATGTTAGCCAAACACCAATTGAATCTGTTTATTTTATTCTTGGGTAAAATTTTATGAACATTCAGGAGAATACCAGGCCTCTCGTTTTCCTCTTTATTTGGCTTGCATCATAGTATTCCACTTGTTGCTTCACAAAATCTGAACCTCAAAGGGATTAGTCACCAACTTATCCTGCTTTCTGCACCGAAGTCTTCATTTTAGGCTGATAGTTGTACTAGGTGCACTGTACACTGTCTCTTGCAATATAAAGCCCCTCTAGACTACTGTTGCTATTGTCTTAAGGAAATTATCAAATCAATATGATCTTATAGCTCCTAAGGGATGAGTCAGGTCTGGGTATCAGGAACACATACAGACTCCCATATCACTGGACTACCAGATCAATTGGCTTCTCAGCTGCAGAATATTCCCTGAGGGTACACCGATATGCTCCAACAGACAGTCTGCCGAACGTTACATCAACATTCAATAACGATTATTTCTCAGGGACATACCGGATTATTCTAAGGGTCCATTATTTTGATCCCTGGGCATAGTGACATACCCTGAAACTATATTGTGGATGTACTTGCCAGAATAGGTACCACATTGGAAATGCATAAGTGTCCCCTTAAACACGATCAGGCTACAAATTAGGAAAAAATGTCACTCCTGGATAGGAAAAAGGATCTATTCGATCATCAGGTTAAGCTGACCGAATCTTAACCGAATCTTAAAAGCAAAAGCTTTGATTCATAGGAAGAGGAAAGAGCCGTCATTCACATTATGAGTCCTTCCTAACGCTCACGTGAACCCCCGAAAGACGCGGGAATACTAGAAATTCCATTCTAGACATCCCTGGCGGAACTGTCAGAATTGGGGTTAAAGAAGTTTATCCGGCATAAGAGATTCGAAATGGCTTTAGTTTAATGGCATAATATGCCTGATATGTTAACATAAGTGCTTGCTTTTAAGTGTGATGACGATCCATATTTTGTCCTTACGGTAGTATCTTTAAAAAGCACAGGGGCTTCGATTTCCTGAAAGCTTCTATATCTTATGTGGTTTCGGTTCTTTCATGTTTAACTTGTTTCAGTTTTTCGAGCAAAGCTGGTATTTTATTTAGAAAACAACAAGTTCTAGAATGATGGGACTATCATGTCTCGTAGCCTAGAAACAACGGCCTACGGGATAATCTATTGGATCTTTTGTATTAGGTTTACAGGTGCCAAGGAAGTTTGCTCATTGGGTGCTACTATATCCCAGAGGCGATGTTGCCTGATTCCGTTCTTTGAGGCCGCAGAAAGCCTGAATTAATTCGCGCAGTATTAACCTTTTACAACTTGCGTGCACTCAAATGTTATGTAAACTTAAATTACCCCCTGGAATCTATATATCGTTGCCATATATAGACTGGCATTTAATTATGAATTTAACGCGATTTGTTTAATTAAAGAAATATGATATGGCGCCTCAAAATCTAAACTTACACTCACAACTAAATGTTAGTTTTTTTTTTTTTTTTGAAATTTTAAAACTTCTATCAATCTCATTATCAAATAAATAACAGAGAACGAATCCCAACATAAGAAATCATATTACTCTACCCGCTAAATAAACAAAATAGAAACTAAAACAAGAGGTAATTTAAACAAAAGTATCATGTGTGTGTATGAAAAAAAGAAGAAAATCTTATTACTCGGCTAATATCTATAATTTTGACTGACTGTGACTTGCCCCGGGTGTCTGTCCTTTCGTCTAGCTATTCTACAGGTTTTATGCCAACGTAATGGTGGCAAGTGACTGTGTAAATCCAAAACTTGTGACTGCCATGAATTAAATTTCTCTGTTTGTTCGTCTCCGATTGTCTTAAACAGAACAACACTTTTAAGCTGTTCGAGTCTTATTATGTCAATAAAAAATATTTAATTTTTTCCTTGTCATTGTTGTTGTTGTTCTTGTTGTTGTTTCAATAAAATATGAATAAATAAAAGTATATTTGTACTTAAAATAATCAGAGAAGAAATAAAAATAAATGAAAACATGCTCGTATGCATACATACGGGAGGGAGTCGAGTACATTTAAGAAATTCAACAATAAAGTAAAAATAATACTTAAATAAGAGACAATTTTTTTTATTAAACAATAGAAGTTTTCTATCTTTTTTTTTTCTATTATTTAAGTTGAAATTAAAAACTGCAAAAAAATACCAGGTTATTTATTTTATTTTTTGCAATAAATTTTACACTCATAAACAGAAACATACTCTCCGTATGATGATAAGAATGTTTGAAGAGCATACAAGTAGAAATTATAAAAAAAAATTCTTTAATGCCACACACGCTATTTGGTTAATGGGTCTAATTAATGAAAGTGTCTAGAAAAATTGTTAAGCATACTACTGAATACACCATTTCCTGATTAAGACAGTAAGACGTCTGTCTTGTCTTCTGTTTTGATCTGTCGTCGTCTGCCATCAAACTTGTTTAGGTAAGTTCGCGGTCCCCCTTTGAATGGCCAGCATTTAGGCCCATTGTGATACATCAATAAATATGAAACTCGAGGATAAAACAATCTCTAGAGATAAACAGAGGAGGCCAGGAACTTTAGTATTTTTATGAAAACAGCAGAGCACTGACACATGAGGCTTTCTTCTTAGAAGCCCAGCAAATTTAGAAGTCATTAACTGAAATACTTGCTATGTCTACCAAATAGACAGCGGCCCTTAGAATGGAAAAGGATATGAGGTAAGAAGGGAGAACAAACACACAGGAGAGCACGACTACAACCTTGAAGCCCTAACACTTCTCAAAAAGCTCAATCTATTTACGAATCTATAGAGAGCCTTAATGCTGGCTCTCGACAAAGAGTCCAAATCTTCGAAGAAGCCCCTTCCTAGGGTCCTCAACCAACTAAGGGCTGGACAGTTGTAGAGGAAGTGTTCGATAGTTTCCAATTTCTCCTCCTGGCAACATGTCCGGCTGAGATCTGTTCTAAATCCTTGTCCTGGGATCTAATCTCCCAGTGCCCTTTAATGAATAACTAATCTAAGGCTAGCCTAATCTAAACCCAGCAGCAAACCTGTTCTACCACTGTCTATAGCAGGCCATATACACCTAGACAATTACATTCCAATCCATTCCCCAAACACCTGTGATCTTCCCCCCACGACCCATCCAGAGATGAGGCCGTAGAGGATAGCCATGCGATTTAAGGACAGAAGTGAGTCGATCCTCTCATATCCATCAAAGTCTAGCAATATTGCTGCCAACGAGATTGAGCCTGCCTGTAAATATTTGGAAGTAAGAAAACTTAGTTTTGCTATCCTTGAATTTTAATAACATTCACTAGGTGTAAGCATGTCCTCCTCAAATTTTGCTATGGTTAATTCAAACATAATCGATCCCTACATAGGACTGTATAGATGCACAGATATTACATTAAATCCAAATGTTCATCAGCAAATCAGCACTACCTTCAAATGTTACTCATAATATTTAAAAAGAAAAAGCGTTTCAGGACTTACAAGTTTTCATTGATATTTAAACAAGAGATTAATACATAATCCCAGAGAGCAAAAGATAACTCAAGTCATTTAAAATTTAATTGTTTGATGGGTTTCCTATAAAGCCTGCTCAAAAAAATTAGAAATTGTGCGCAGATTTTAAAAAACAACAGACCATACCAAAGGGTGTTGGTCTTTGATCTCTTGTACTCTGTAGGAGGGCGATTGATGTCTAATAAGTGGAAAATTTTTCATTAGACTACCCGTCTAATTTCACCAAATAATGGCAATAAATTTCAGAAAATTTTAAACGGAGAAATTATTTTTAAATTTCAATTTCATTTTGTGCAACACAAAACCACGAGTAGATAAAAAAGGCACTCATTTAAAGGCATCCCATGGTTTTTCACACAGAAAACATTTATGCAATGATTTATAATCCGAAAAAAATACTAGGAACCCACTGAAAAGAAAATAAAATTTAAACAAAAAATTTCAAACAATTTTACAAACATGAAACTGAACAAAATGACGATAATCTGAGGGGGGGAAATATTACACCAGAAATTGAATTTAAAAAAAAAACGAAAAACAAAATCAAAATGCACAACAGAAAACAGAAATAAATTGTGTTCCTGTTGTTATTTTTAACACCAAAATAAAAAAATTCATAAAAAAAAACACGAAAACAAAAAAAATTAAAATTTCTTTCGTTTTCTATTTTGCTTAAACAATTTCCTCTTCATTTTCACTTAAAAAACAAAAAAATAATAGATAAACGGAAAAAAATCAAAATTAAAATCAAAACCAGAAATGAAATAAAAAAACAGAAAATTCAACAACTTGAACTTGAGTCTAACAAAATAGGGGAGGGAGGGTGCCAAACTATAGGAAGGCAGGGCTAAAATATTGTTTTTTTCTATCTTTCAAACAAATTTCAGAAATTCACAAAAATTTTGTTGCATCAACAAGGTCGTTTGAATGAATTTTTTAAAAGTGTTTGCTTGCGTGGTTGGTTAGAAGACAGTGGGTTGGAAAAAATTCTTTAAATTTTTCTTCTTCTTCTTCTTCTGTTTCTTCTATTTTATATTTATTTGCCAATAATTTTGTTTAATTTTTTTTTTCTTTAGTTTATAACAATAAATTTAAATTTGTTTGTTGATTGCGTTTTTTTTTTTTTTTGTATTCGTTTATTATGATTATGTCTTCATTGTGTTGTGTACGCTATTGCTTTATAATTATACTGCACAATGGGATGGATGACACTAAAATGAAGATAAGTTTTGAAAATTTAATACAAAACATATGGCCACATTCTTGATTGTATAGGCAGAAGGTAAAGCGAGCCCAAGTGTTCTGATCTAGATAGGCAAACTACGTGCGTTGAATCTTGAAGCGAAAGAAAAAAAGACTTTTATATTTGATAGACGGAGTTGATACCAGTGTTAAAAAGGGTCTGCCTCCTCTGATAAAAAAATATATTCAAGAATTTGCCCACAATTTTGCTAAAACATACATACATACATAATCGGTCATTAAAACCTCACACCACTTATGTTGTGGATATTAAGTTTTTATATGTCTGGACTGCCCGTTTAAAGTAGACTTCGAACGACAGATTTTTGAGAAAGTTTTTCATGGCAATTTTATTTACTCTCAGAGTTATTGCCAGAAATTGGTTGAGAGGAAGCCACCGATGAAATATTTTTCATATTTTGTTTTGTTGGAGATGGGGACTACAGCAACTACACATGTCCACAATTTTGCTAAAACGCCGGCTTTAAATGCTCAATGAAATATGTAGCTGTTCAGTACGTACGTACTTTCCAAGAAGTTGGAGAGAATCTCAGTGATGAATCTCGCCTTAGATCAGCTGGAGAAGTCGCCGTAGTCTAGGTTTAACAGACTCGACCTGGTGGTTAAATCCCCTCAGACATTTCAAACAAATCTAAGTATGAAAAATATTTCTTCGACGAATACTTAATCATGAATCCTCTGGTAAAAACTATGCCTCGAAAAGTTTATAAAATATTCTTAATTCCATCATCCATGGATAAAATTAACACTCACAACGTGGTTGGTGCAAGAATCCTGGCTAAAGGTTTATAATGACCAATTAAGTGACTTTAAATGCTCAATGAAATAGCGGTTTGTACGTACTTTCCAAGGAGGTCGAGTAGATGAATCTGGCATTAGATCTGACAGCAGAAATTTCTTCAGAAATACTTTTAATTTGCATGATTATTGATCAGAAATGTCACTTAATGACAATTATACCGTGGATTCACTTAAAAGCATAGACTTAAAAGCCATAGAAGAACTTCGCTTTGAGTCTTGCAAGGATATTAGGCATGTAATGAAAAGGAAGGTTAATAAAACATTGAGTTTTGTGAAAATATATTGTAAATATATTGTTCAGACAGGCACTTTTATTGAGTCAATATTCGTTTATTTGAGTACAATATTTTAAGTGTTCAGACACATAATATACGCAATATTTATTTGACAGTGGTAAACAAAACAGCTGGTTGTTTCAACAAAATTTTTTTTGTTGTTTGTTTGTAGTTGTTGACATTTGAGTGGCCAAATATCAATTTAAAGTGTTCGGAAAATTGTAATATGCTCACTGAACGTACTTATGACAGTGCTGTATTTTAAGTTTTACTCAATATTATAACAATTTGAGTATTTATTGCGAAATAATTAATTGAAACTTTATATGAAATATTGAGCTCAATAATGGCGTCTATTGCTATTTACGCAATAAAAGTGCCTGTCTGAACATAGTATTAGGAACAAATTTTAATTAAATTATCATCATTTAATTAAAAATAAGTTTAGTTTTTTGAGAAATACCTGACAAAAATTTCATCATCCACTCTTTTCTCATAAATATGTATGCACATGTTTATTTTGATTCTAACGTATACCTACTGACGTCTTGCTTTAAGCCAAATATTTATTGTTGTTTGCTTAACTTATTAAAAACAAACTTTAGTTTATCTAAGGTAGTCGTAACCATAACCATTTCTAACAAACATTGGCAAAAACTCATGAATATTTGCGTATCATTTTAGCATGAAAAGAAAAACAATTTAAATTGGCATCTGGTTATGGTTCACTTAGTTAGTGGAGGGCTTAAAGTGTTTTCATTCAAATGCAAATTTTGTTGCGGGCAAATATTTAAGCACGATTTTCGCACTTTATTTGCTATGTTAGACAATTTTTAAAAATAATTAAGAAAAGTAATATTTTTTTTTTTTATAAATTTTATAAATATTGATTGGGTTCGAAAACACCTCGTGACCTTAAACATTTCCCTTTCTTTGCCTTAAGCGATTATCGGAAATGTTTAATGGGCGTGAGTAGCATATTTAAAGTAAAATTTTAAAAATAAGAAAATTATTGGCACGATTCAGAGTTTTATTTTTAATTTAAAATTTACGTAAATAGCACTTTTAATTTTAAACCAATAAACGCCACTTAAATTAAAGTTTTAATGGAAAATTATTTAAAAATATTGTTTTTGAATTGAATTTTGAAGGCTAAACATGAAATTATTTTTTTTTTTTTTGTTTTAATTTTTAAGATTTCTTTCATCTGCATTTTATGCTTCTCCAACCCACTGTGTTATGGCATTTTATTGCATTGTTTTGGTTGTTTTATTTGCAATTTCTACATTCATTTACTTGTTGTTACAATTGTTTGTACTTGTTTATGTAAATTTTTTGTTGTTTTTTTATGCTGCTCTTTTGCTCTTTTGCAAACACTCTCTCATAAACACAATTTTTTTTTTTGCTTTGTTTGTTTTTACATGAACACATGATGATGATGATTGTGTTTGTTTATTGTTGTTTGTATTGCCAGTTTCCTCTTGTTTGCAGTTATTTTCTCATTATATTGGCAGTCTTTAAGCAAACCACACCACACTACATAATGCCATAATAATAATATTTATGATAGCCTGCCTATTTTGTTGTTGTAACGTTTGTAATCACTTTTGTTTTCCTCTCTTTCATTCATGCCGTCTGTTATGATTATTAATGTTGAAATAATTTTTCTTTTTTACTGTTATTTACACATGATTTGAAGTTTTTTTTTTTTTCATTTCATTTCTGTTGTTTTAATAAGTGTTTGTTTTGATTTGGCAAGCCTTTGTTTTTAATCAACATTTTTATTACAATTCATTACAATTTCCTCTGTATGTAGGTGTGTGTGTACATATGCATGTGCATGCATGTAAGTGAGAGTGAGAGTTTTTGTATTAGTTACTCTTTTTGTATTACATTTACATTAAATGCTATTCCTTGCATGTTTTTGCATGATTTTTTTCCTTTTATTACACAAAATTTTTATTGTTTTTGCTGTTTGAAACGCTTTGAAGTAATTCTTCACAATGTAAAAATTACAATTCAAGGTTAGAAAATATGTTAGAAATATTACAAAAACAAATAAAATACAAAATAAATTGAGTATTACAAATTAGAGGCATTTTGTAAGGAAAGAAATCTATGCCGCTACTGTTTAATTACGAGAACATGTATGTACTTCGCACTCAATTAACTGTTAAATTTTTGGAGAATTTTAGTAACTCTAATGGTTGTACACAAACACACACATAGAAAGAATATAAATTATTACTGAAAAACACACTGCGGTTCAAAATACAAAGAAAAATTGAATACACCACTAAGCAGATTTGTAAAGTGAAGCGTTATTGCAGTTTTCAAATCGTATTAGTAGTTTTGTTGTTGTTTTTGCTATTCTATATATGTTGTGATATTTCTTAGATATAAGGAGTGTGCACTAAAAAATTTTGTGAAGCAACTCATGGATAAAATTAACACACAAAACATAAGTCAGTAATGAGTGAAAATTTGTCGACGTTTGGCGATTGCTTTCTGTGGATGCATTAGATTTTTATTGTAAATTTCAATTATTTAATCATGAAAAGGACTCAAAAATGAACTAAGTGCTCATGTCCTAGAACGCACAATAAGAAAATAACTTAAAAGAGCTAAACTTATGGACCATGGTCTACGAAAAGTATTTCTTCATAGTAAACGGAATCTACGAAAAAAATTGGTCTTTGCAACCATAGCTGCGAGATTTGACGATTTATCGTCATTTTGACGATTTTGTTCTCCAAAAATATCATATTGACGACATGACGATTTTTACCTTTATTTTGACGATTTTTAGCAATTAAAAATTTTCATAATTTTCTTTACTTTAGTACATTAAAAGCCTCCTTAAGCTTTGTATTTGTTTTGCAGTTGTTACTGTTGGAAATTTATGCTAGTAAAGTATTATATTTATAAGTTATTTTCGAATACCTGTGATGATTTTTCTGTATTTTATGCCTTTTTAATCCCTCAAAAGCCAAAAAATTTCAAATCCTAAATAACATCGTAGTTGAGCATAAATTATCATATGGCGTTGCAGAGAATTTTATAAATTCGATTATAGCTTCTAATATTACCATTGGAAAAACATAGGCAAGTGTCATTATTTTTTTTTTCATATGACCAACACTCAGGGGATGGCATTGTGTTTGGAACTAGGAAAATATATTATAGGAAGGAGGAAAGAGGGAGCAGTGTTTATGGACACTAGGTTTGAATATTTTTATACCATAAGTAACAGAAAAGATCTCTGAAGGAAGGGAGTTCCACACACGAATAGTCCGTCAAACAAACAGACATTGTCTGTAACGCAGTGTGCAATACACTGGCCAATCGACCACATACGGATGTGCTGGCCGAGAAAGACGAGTGTTACGTAGGAATACATGACTTTCATAAACACGTCCCCTTATTTCGCTCGAGCAATATCCATTGTAGTAGCGATAGAACAGTGAAACACAAGCCACATTGCAACGATGATCCAATGAATCAATGGAGTTGGACACACTATCGTGATTACCGAACTACTATGGCCTCCCCTGTAAACAGTCGAGTAGCCTCAAAATAGACGTTCAGGGCCAACCCATACATGAGAGTTGTACTCTATTCTCTGTCGGTTATAAATGGTGTAAATGGTAAGTAGATCAGATGAAGTGAAGAAGAAACCAAGGCACTGAAAAATGTATCAGTTCTATCGAGCATCACACTGATTTTCATGCCCATAACGTCAAGATCTTCTGAATCCCTAATATTTACACCACACATGGGTATAGATGATGCAATATTATTGCTACTTAACATTGGCTTTATATGTTTTTGTTTTTAAAAACCTTTCAATTTATTTATTTATTTTTCTGACGATATTTTTACGATTTCAATGAACGTCTTTGACGATTTTGACGATTTTTTCTAAAATATTTGACGATTTGATGCTTCATTTATCTGGCAGCTATGTTTGCAACACCTGGGTTGCAATAGTTTTGACTAAACGAGATTTGGTTGAGATTGAAAATTCAGAAAGAAGCGTATACATGTATCAGCGCTCAGAGTGCTATTAACTTCACGCTGCTGTAGTTATTAACCCTTTATGCTACAATCTTAACTTGAAATCTACAAAAAAGTTTGAACATTGCAAAGCAACACCTGTGTTGCAATAGGATTGATGAAATAAGCGTGTACGGCGCTCAGACTATTATTTACCTCACGCTGCTATAGTAATTAACCTTTTATGCTACAAAATTAAGTTGTACTTGCCATTAATTTTTAATGTCTTTATTGCCTGTGACAAACTGTATTTGTCATGAGTAAAACCTTTAAATAACTATAATTGATTGAAAGGCTAATGACAAAAGGTCAAGTGCCGGTTAAGTGTATTTACAAGCCTAGAAAAACATTCTCTTTTATTTAACATTTAAAAAATGTGTTCAAGAGACATGGTTCAAAAGTTGAAGGCCAGAATTCAGTGTAATCCACGACAAAGCATAGTTCAATACAATTTAAAACTTATTCGTTAAGATCTGTGGAGGTCACTGGTAAATTGTTTAGGATAAGGCACACTTTTACGGTCAGTTAAAGACGAGAAATTTTCCGATATCTTAAGATTTTGTATAAAAATTAAAAATTCGATTTTGTGTATTTAAGATTTAGGATCTAAAATGATCGAAAACATTTTTTTCTAGAACTTAAATTATTAATTTTTATAGTTTTTTAAATATTTTTGAATAGTTACTTACAATTTATGGTAAAACTCGTTAAATCCTTTGTATAATTTGTTGAAAATTAATTTAAAAATATTTTTAGTTGTTTTTTTATAGCTATTTAGTACTTTATTAAATGATTTCTTATATAAAGAAATGTTTCTTTTTATTGTTCACTGTAAAAAAAACAATATATTTTTTAAAATTATTTTATATTTTTAAAATTTTTTTTATTAGATATCACTTTTGTTATTCTGTTATAAAATATTTTAAAAAAATGTTCCCATTATTTTTTTTTTTTTATGTATTGTAAATACTTTGTTTATAGTTTTTTAGTTTAATTTGTTTTTAATTTATATGAAATTTTTATTTATTTTTTAACACTTTTTATAAGAACAGACGTTAAGCACGTTTATAAAAATTTCACGACTTTAGCCATTGAAATTGAGGCAAAAGACTGATTTTTGTAAAACAAATTTTCTTGCGGCAGATATCAATTGCTCTAGGCACAGCACACAGGTCGTTTTACCCACAAGCAAAAAAATAAAATAAAAATAAAATTTTAAAAAATTAAATAAAAAAAGACAGGCAAACACAATTTATTTGCACGAAAAAAAGTGAGAAAAACACAACAAAAAAAATTATTTATTAAGTTTAAGACGACAACGGTTGACAACCAAAAAAAAAAAAAAATCGGCACAAAAGAAAATTGAAAAAAAAACAAACAAAAACCAAAAAAAAAGAAAATTTTTTTTTTTTGTTTTTCAAATATGTGAAACTATTTTGCACGACACTGTTATGTAGAATTGAATTATTTATAATTTTTTTTTAATTTCTTTAATTAAACCTGTAGAAATTTTATTTCATATTACATTGTTTATAATTATTAAATTGATTTAAAGATTAAAAAATAATTTTAATTAAAAATTTTTAATTTTATTTTTAATTTTCCATGATTTATATTTAATAAAAAAAAAAAACAATCATTATTCCTAAGCCACTGTTACGTATGCTTAATTAAGAGAGTGGGTATTATTAACAGCGCGTTTATCAAAATTTGACAAGAAACACGTAAAACTGTAAATAGAACTACAATAACAACAATGATAATAGAATTCGTGATTTTTTTTTAATTTTTTTTTTTTTTTTGTTACAATAACCATTTGGCACAGTAGTAATAATAAACAAGAACAACAACAATAACAACAATGTCTGTAGTAACACACCGTTGTTTAGAATACAATAACAACAAAAACAAGCAAAAAAAATAGAAGAACACACGCACACAAACACTGTATGAAACAATTATCGGATCGGGGATCGTACGATTCGTTTTGGAGCTTAAAATTGAAAACAAAATTTTTTGTTTTTACACCACAGACAGAGTAGCAATAATTGTCGTCTTCGTTGTTGCTCTACACAACAGTAGCACTCAGCACAGCACCGAACTCAACAACCGCTCAATAGCAGAGCTTTTCGTTAAATAAACGACAAAAGTGTTAAAAACACAAAAAAACCACTTGGAAGCATTCGCATAATAATATAACAACAATCAACTACAACCAATACAGCAACAATGATAACACCAACAACCAAACATACACATTTAAATACAATACAATAAACAAACATATGCAATATACTCATATATCACTACTACTACTAATATTAATACTCATTTATAGAGTTACTTAAATGCCTCTCTCTCTCTCGGTTTTTTTTTTTTTCTTAATTGTTCATTCATACTCAATCAAACAAAAAAAAAAAAATTTTATACACTTATACTCCCTAACTACCTCCATTCCTTTACTTATAAAAAAAAATCATACATCATACATATGTACTCTCTCTCTCTCTTTCTCTTGCTGTCTATTTCTCATGAGATTTAAATTTAAAGTCTTCACAAAACCAGTGTAGTGTGTGTTACAACAACAACAGCGACAAAGAAAGCTCTAAAAAAAACTCCGAAAAAATATTGTAAAACCTCGAACCAAAAACATCATGTGTGTTTGAAAAAAAAATTTACTTTTGATACTCAGTTATATGCTCTACGTTATGCCCCCTGTTTATAATTCATAGTATTACGAGCTTAAAACCATAACAACAACAACAAGTAAGGCTTACTTAAAGTAGTAAGTGTTTGATTTTGCTTTCCTCTATCTCTACCTCTGTTTAACAACAACAACCTTGTAGAGAAAAAAAAGACGGAGAAAATGTACGAAAAAAAACTTCCTCAAGTACATACAATTTTAGACCGGGTTAATATAATAACAATAACAACAATAACGACCAAACAAAACAAAACAAAACGTGCAAAAATAAACACACACATTGATCTTAGGATTAGGGTGACCAAATGTGTACCAATGTACGATTAATAAAATAATTCATATACAGGCTCATTGAATACCTGAAATTCAGTTTTTTCCTTTGCCCCAGCATTGTACATATCGGGTACCAGATCATGTGGGAATTCTCGGCAACATTCCAGCAGATGAGTTTGCAAGGAGGGAATCTTTCTCACCACTGTTGGAACCATAACCCATTCTGTGCATTACGGCCTGTCGTTTGAAAAGGTATGCCCCAAGGCAAATCTAACAGGTAAAACTATGTCAACAGCTGACGCGTTTTTAAATGTCAAAATTTTGTTGTTTTTTTGTTTGTTTTGTTTCGATAATCATTTTCGCATTTATAAACCCTCATATGTACCGGATGTATCCTTAACGATACGCACTCTAGAAATTCTTCAGGATTACTATTTCAAAGCCAATTTTATTAAAATTTTTGCAAGATGATTAATAATATTTAAGCTTTTAACACTAAATCCATATATCTTTTAAACTACAACCTAGATTTACTATATTTATATTTATTTAGACGAGGCTGATGAATTACCCAAAAAAAGATTTCGGTCTCTCCAACTAAGTGCCAAAACTATGACCAATAACAAATAACGTTAGCATCTGCCATTTTTATCGATGGCCATATAAAAACATGTTCTTTAGATAAAGTGGAAATGTTATTGACTGCATGGAATAATTTTTTTTTTAATTTATAGGTGCCCCACTATTGCGTAATTAAGCATGACATAAAAATCAAAAGAAATTTCAATATATAAAATGTATTTAGTTTTTTTAATTGCTTTTATTAATTTCCTATAGAGGTTTGAGGGTTAATTTTTTTGACATTACGCGTACGCTTTAACAAAAACAAAATGCCTGTTGTTTTTGCATTGTTGTACTTGTTGTACACTTGCGGTTACCTGTTAGATGTACCTTGGTATGCCCAAAGAAAGGAAAGATAAAGAGAAGCAAAAACTTATTTGGTCACCTTTTTTCAACACCCTTAAACCCAAATCTTTTTGTAAAGAACAAGCCAGCACCAGTGAGAGAGAGAGAGAGAGAAACAAACGGTGAGTGATAGTTAGGAGAGCATGTGTGTTTGAGTATGAGTGCAATAAAAGCCGGTACTTTTATTATCACTCGATCATTAAAATTTTAAAACCATCTCGTAAAGCTTTTACGCACACTTACTTACACAAACAAAGACTAGACATTTCTGTGCATAAGTATTAGTAAGTTTAACGTGTGCTAATTTATAAGTGCGAGTAGTTTCGAGTAACAGAACTACATATGTTTGTAATTAAAGGTGGGTTATTATGAGAGCGTGTATGGGAAGAGCATGTCTACCTAAAGGAGCAAATGTGTACAACACCACACACGCATATTGTAGGTATAAGAGCCCGCCAAATAATTGAAATGTTCAAAACAAGATTTTTTGCGTTATAAAAATATGCGTACAGTAGCGATTAAAAGTAAGTGATGGAAAGATAAGTAAACGACGCAATTGGAGATTTTTCGTGAACAACAATAGTCTTCATATTAAATTCGAAAGCATGATTGCACTTGATTGCAGTGTGGCTGTTATTACTCTCAACGTTATACCTTCGAACATAAGAGTTCCACAGAGCATCTCTAGCTTATTCGTTTTCTTGTTGTTACTTTTGTGCCTTCTATTGTAAGATGGTGTTGTTTTAGTTCATAGAATATCGGGCTCTTCGTCTGCTTGATCTTCATTTTTTTTTTTTTTTTTTTTTTTTGATATTATTGGACATTCTCCTGATAGTATGGCCTACACACTTTTACTCTTTCTCTCTGTTTCAGTAGGTTCAGTTCCAAAGGCCTGCAATTCTGTTGGTATTGTTCTAGAATATCGACGACCTGATAAAAAAAATATTTCTCCCGACAACTTCTGCTGAGAGTTTCCGAAATATGTATGTTGTTCGGAATCGGCTTTTAATTGTACGTTAAACCATTCATGAATAAAAATTAATACACATAACATGGGTGGTGTGAGAAACTAGGTTGTAATCCGGACTAAGGGTTTAAAATGACCAATTAAGTAAGGAAGTAAGGGAGGTAGGTACTATTATTGAAGGGCAAGAAACCCACCATAGGATTCAAGATCTCAAGCTTATTGACTTACACCTAAACCATCAAATAGACTCATGGTGAGCTCACTAACCTTACTTTCTTGCTTGGAAGTCTCTTGCTTTTACAAACATCCTTAACTTATTCCACTCCACTCCTCTGAGACGAGTTAAGTCTGGCATATTACGTATATACATACATAATTAGTAATTACAACAGTCAGGATTACAACCTAGCTTCTCATACCATTTATGTGGTTAGTTAGTTTTATACATGATTCTACAGTTTAAAGTCGACTGTGAACGGCAGATTTTTGAGAAACTCATTCATGGCAATTTTTGTTTACTCTCAGAGTTTTTGCCAGAAATCTGCTGAGAGGAAGTTGCCGAAGTAATATTTTTTTGCATATTTCGTTTTGTTGGAGATATCTGACTTGGGTTTTGAACCACCGACGTCAAAAAAAGAAAGAAAAAAAAAAACACGAAACGATCTGATGGTAATAATTTTCAAGTAGAATCTCGTAAAAAGAATCCTTGTCTGGCATATTATCTCCCCTACAATACGGGGATCACAAGCTTACGAAAGCTGGTTAATGACATCAGAAGTGTCTCATCGTTTCGATATCTTCACAACATGCCCAGCATTCATCGTTCACCACTTATATGGTCCAGTGTCTTTAAGACGCTTTTATTCTTAAGATACTCATGGTTTTCCCCTTATGGGATAAATTTCTGTAGCTTTTACTTTCGTACCACGTACGTTGAGTATTCTGTACTTGGTTCGTTCTTCAACTTCATCATACTGTTTGCAATCATGGGAACACCGTTTTCGATTTGTTGAGACTATCGTTTGCGTCTGTTTCAGTGAAATAAAAGGAAGGAATGGACATCAACTTTACCGACTTTAATAATTGAAAACCATTTCTTTTTTTCTGTTGTAGATTAAAAGTTTTGCTTCCCACTGTACATTCACAAGGTGACGACTACCTAAGCAGTACTTTAATAATAATTTTTTTTATTACACCTTTAGAGCTCATCTCCTAAATAGCAACAGCAAAAAACAGACGAAAGATAAAAACAATTACGAGTAATTAGAAAATAATAGAAAATATTTATTGCGATAATTTTTTTTATTTGTATTTTTTATTACATGATCCGAATGCGAGGTTTTCTTTACTTCAGCAAATGCTGTAAATGAGCAAAAACTACGTCATGATGACTGGATGAATATAAAACAGCTGTTAATGGCTGTAACGTACGTAACGTAATTGTGTTCGTAATACTAGTTTCATCATCATCATCAGTATTATCCGCAGCATCCGCGTCATCATTCTTCTCAGTTTTTTCTTATTTCTTTGTTCCTGGTTTTAAGCGCACATTTTTATGGTTTTTGTTTCTTATTTGATTTGCGTTTGAACTGATTTTTTTTGCTTTGCTTTCCATCTTAAATTTCGTTTCAGCCTAAAAACCGAATGGTTTTAGCAAAATTTATGTAACTTAACTTGTAAATCGTAAAATGTTAATTGCCTATGCAAGAAGATAGTGGAAGAGATATACAAAGACGCTTATCTCTAAGCAGCTACGCGATCTTCTATTTTTTTCGGGGTTTTATCTCTTCTAAATTTCAAGTTGCTGGGCTATTTTTACTTCTCTTTTTTGTTGTTTTTATAGCACTTGTTGTTAAAGATAAGATTTTAGTCAGCATTTCGTTCTTGTTTCTATTTTCGTTTCATTTTTTATTTCTTTCTTCCAGTGTGTTTAAAATTCTTTTTCTGATTTGTTTTACTTGTTCAAACTAAAAGAGAAATTGGTTTTTTCTTTCCCCATCCACCCCTTTTAAAAATACTTTGTTTAAGCCCTCTTGTTTGACGTAATACGTTTAAATAAGGCTTACACAAGCCGTCATAAGGTCTGAGATTTTCTTTTGAAAAAAAAAAAAACAAATTGCCAGAATGCAGTGAAAAGAAAAGTGAGAAGAATTTTAATCTTCACCACAAAAAAAAAACTTTCAATACAGAGGGTGTAAGTGATTGTAATTATTCTGGGGCACCTTGAAAAGAACACCTTTGACCCACACCCACTTTGTGTTTGAAAATGTGTGATGACAGTTTTTCTACATTTTAATCGTATCGATAACATGCTGAGTATAAGCATGAGTGTGAAAAGCACATATAAGGTGGGCCATCAAGTGATTTCATGTACTTCCGTACACTTTATGTGTGAACATATTTTTTTTTTTTTTTTTACTTAGTGTTTTGCCCTTGAAAAGCAATTCATGGATTTATTTGTAATGCAGCTTTAGGTTCCAGACAAATGCTCAGAGAGTCTTCCAACAATCAAAGTTTGTTAAGGACCACAATAGGCTCCCAACAGTGAAATGCTTTGCTAATAGCCTAATAATTAAGCGTTTTAAATGCTTCGCAAGACCGTAGTATATCTACAGAACTGTCAGATCATATTGTCAATTACCGATCCAGAGAAAAAGGATTTCCTTCTTCAGAAAAAAAGTTAGACGGACGTTCGATATAAATCTTCACAGATGCCAGTGATTTAGAACCCATAAATATTTACCAGCCATGTGTGTTTATTACGACACACGGTAAACATACATAGGTATACTGGACTGAGCATGATAGATTGCCGTAGTCAAGTATGTGGCATCTTGGGTTATTAGACGGGAGACCATAGTTCAAATACCAGCTCAGCAATCTCAAAAAAACGGAATTTAAAATCTTCTGGCAAAAACTTTAAGAGTCAATAAAATTGCCATGAAAGTTTTCTCAAAATCTGTCGTTAGAAGTCGAAATGAAAATGTAGGACCCGCTACTTATGGATAAAATTACTACACACAACCTGGGTGGAAAATCGATCGTAATCCTGACTAAAGAATTGTAATGACCAATTATGTAAGTAAGTAAGTTTTCAATGCCGCAATACCTTGTCAAAAATTATATTAAAATTCTAAAGTACTCTCTACATACGTTTAAGACCCATTTCGGTTTAGAACGGTCCTGTTTGGGTCTTACCAACACAGAATTCTAGAATCTTCTATATTTTGCAGTACATATCCTCTTCGTTTATTGATCGACCAGCCCATAGAAGTAATCCATAGTTAGTCTGATAGACTCATTCGCAAGATTCACCCACTTCGCCGACTCTCCAGTTCATCTGGATCTAGCTCAGTATCCACAGCACAATAGTAATCTAATCTAGATGAACCCAATTGCAAAGCTAGCAGACAAATCTGCAAAATTTGCTTTAAACATAACAAGAGTCTATCTTAGGAACATCATGGCAACGATGGGTATAAACATCCGAAATCTAAGAATACCTCACAACGACTGCCGCAAAATCTGCTCTATCGTTGCCCGGTACTTGGGAATCTGAGACGTTCTTGACAGAACTTGTCTGGCCATACAAAGCTGATTTCGATAAAACCCACACCTCTGCAAAACTATTAAGATGGTTGAGAATATTACAGCGGCGCCCCCAATCTGTTTAAAGACAGATATTCTGGCTATTGAGTGGGTATTTTTGGCCAATATTTGGCCATGAGGAAAGCCGTGGCTATCTTCCAAGCGGACACTGTTGAAAGGGCGGAGTAATGCTATCAGACAGTAAGGTGTTAGGTGTCAGACAGTAGGAGCACTTAGCACGTATGAGGTTAACTCGTGAATAATTAGAGACTGTCTGGGAAAGCTGAATCAGACAAAACTGGTTCAAGTTTTGCTGGATAGCAACTCATGTTGGAATTCAAAACTTGATTACGAAATGGGAAGAGTATTTGGATGGATATCCTCAGCAAAAGGGCAGATGAAAAGAGGCGGAAACTCATCGCAAACCAAATAAGCATGAGGCAATCTAATGTTTCTTTTATAATTACAATAAGAAGAGATTAGAGGCATGCAGCAGGCTCTGTAGGCGCAACCGAAGGATTATAAAAAATCTGGCACTGAAGATTTAAAGAATAATTGTTCAAAAAAATGAGCGTCTTGAGCTCAATATGTATTTGCTGTGAGGAGGTTAATAAATCGTCAGAACAAATACCTGAAACCTCAGAAGTTTGTCAATAGGATTTGGAAGGACTCTATAAGGGTATTCTATATACACAAATTAAGGGCAGTAATAGATCATATGATTGCAGTAATATGGCAACTCTATAATGCAAGAATAATGTCCAAACACTTCAGTATGTGGGTGCATCAAGTATCCCAATGGCACTTTATTCGAGTGCAGGTCAATAGGTTTGATTTTCTCGCCTCTTGTGTGATAAAAATTAAAGAAAAGTGACGAACTTATTCAATTAAATTGTAGGAATGATTGCCATCAATAGAGAAGAGTACTGTTGATATTGAATTTAATCGTTTGAATATAATGTTGACTGTTTTTAAAGTTCCGTGCATTAGACTTTGATCCAATAACACCCTAAAAAATGTTTTCTTTGTTCCACACCTGGATGGTTTGGTTTTGCAAAAGCATTTTTAATCGATTACTAGCTGAACGTATTGAACAAAAGGGCAACAGTTGCTTTTCTTTAACAGATACACCCGTAATTATTCATTTCGTTATTGGTTTTTGTTTTGTTTTGTATTCGGTTGTTTAATTAACATGTTCTTGGAGTGACTGTAAAACTCACACTTTTATTGACTTTTAGTCGCTCCCCGTCCCTGTCCATGTAACCCTTGTGTTCTTACAAACAAAACCTGGGTATTTATATTAATTTTTTTTTAAGGCAAAAAAAAGTACGATATTGGCCAATATTAAATATTTGTTGTTGTTGTCGTTGTGGTTCTTATCTTGGTTTTATAACAGCAACAATTCCTAAAGATAAAAAATAAAATACATAGAGTGCCAGAGAGAGATAAACAACATAAATTCAGCGATAAGATAAGGAAATCAAGACAAGAAACGCAATAAAAAAAATAATGGAAAATAATCACTGGAAAATGTATATAAAAATGCATCAAAAAGTGTTGTACAGTGGATGAAAATTAGAAACAACTCTCAATGAAGTCTTAATTTTTTTTTGCATTAAGCATTTGCCTTATCGAGAGTCTACAGTTTCTGGATGACATGGATTTGTGGAAAGAATTACAAACAATTTGATTGTTTATATCTGAAGTACACAACTTGTAGTTAAAAAAACAAAAATAAACTTTTATTGCGAAATATTTTTCATATTTTTCATATTTTTAAACACTTACTTCTGCTTAAAATGTTGTCATTATTTATCAACAACCCCAGTATTATTAATACGAATCAAATTCGAAGTAAAGTATTTAATTTATGGGAAATGTTTTCTCTCGGCCTCAAAGAGCATACATATATCATATGTATGATATGGATACCTATTGGATCAAGGTTTCCAAAATAGTTTTCGTTATGGTCTGCTAATCTTTGGGAGCGTGGAATAGGCGATGAAGCTAATTGTTTTCTTCAAATGTGCAACAAAAAGTGTTCTGAGACAATGGAGGTAAATCGGATAAAAAATGGACTTAGGGAGGAAAGGGACATAGGAGGTTTATAGCCATGGTATCAATGATTTCAAAACAGGTTTCCTTACGGTCGAGCTTACTTGGATCGAAGATATAGGCGACGAAGCTAATTGTTTTCTTCAAATGACAAACAGAAAGTTTTCTATATAAACTGGGCTCAACCGCATAAAAAATGGACTTGTGGGGGAAGTGGAGGTTGCCTTACGGTCCAGCTTTACTTGGGACCCTAGATATAGGTGACGAAGTTAATGTCTTTTTCAAATGAGCAAAGTTTTCACTATAAATAGTCGCATTCCAGTCTTTTTGGTGATAAGTTGCTTTTATTATGGATGGCTTCCATTTCTTGTGTCGATAACTTGCACTTATTGGCCGAAGCTTGCATTTTTTTTTTTTTTTTTTTGGTCGATAAATTGCAGTTCTTGGTCGATGACTTGCATTTGTTTGGACGAGGGCCTGCATTGTTTTTTTTTTTTTTGTCGATGACTTAGTTTTTCGGTTGATGACTTGCATTTTATTGGACGATGACATGCATTTGTTTAGACGCTGACATGCATTTTTCTGGACGATTACATGCTAGCGCACTATGAATTCTCGAGGAAATTCAACACGAAAATTCTGAGTCCTGTCAGGACACAGAGCTTTAACACAACGACCTTTAGGTTAATTTTCACTGCCCCTAGTCTATCAATGAGATGGCAGAGCATTTCAATGTTAATCGGATGAATTGTTCGAATGCGAGCAAAAGAATGCTGTAAATATGCAGTCATTACTTGACTCTCTGGATACTCAACCGAGACTCCATTGGCCAATGACTTCTGCTGGAGAAAGAGGAAAAAAACTGTTCTCCCTCTATATATGCATACATGCGGATCATCTCATTGATTTGTTGAGAATGGACATTGGGAGTCTCGATGGCTTTAATATGACATGATATTTTGATATCTCTGTATCCTCATTTTTTCCCTCTTTTTTTCCTTTAAATTGTAACACAGTAGCTAACAAAAGGGTACCCTTACAACGTGTAATACTGTGTGTTATCTTATCTAAGCAACTACCTTTCATTATTCAAATTATATGTCAGACTTTCGTACAAATATAGGTTAGAGAGAGGGTCTCATGCATAAAAACATGGTAAAACAGTGAGTGAGCCAATTTGCTTCCAAAAATTCTCTAAAAAATAAAACAAAATCGAGTTTTGCATTACAAGTACTTTTTTTCTGTTGTCTTCGACTTCATTTCGTAAGCCATACACGATTTAAAATTTGAATTAATTTGTGAGTGGAGTAGACTTTTTTATTTCAAAAAAATTTGATTTTTTTCACACAACATTATACATAAGTCATAGACGGGGGATGGGTTGATCAAGTGCTGATTTATATCATGTTAGAGAAAATTAATATCGGTCGGCCTATTTGAAGTTTACGAGTTTATAAAACCGTTACAAGCGTTTAATAGCCATGTTCGAGATCTTTAATCAGGCATGTTATAAATATTTAAAATAATAAACAGAAAATAAAAATTAAAAACTGAAAATAAATTTTGAATACGATAAACCGTAGAAATATTTGTCATGTTGGTTGGTCACTCTCAATAGATTTCATATTTTATTGTTTGTTTACATTTTTTTTGTTTTGTTTTAATTTACTACAACAACAACAGCAACAACAATAACTATATTAATAAACATATCATAGACAATAACAACAACACACAACAGCATTTAGTTAAGATGACATAACTGAATGTCAATGAATGCGTGCCGAAAACCTGTCACAATGAATTAATATTCCAATAACATCATGAGTTTTTTTCTCCACTGTATACTCTACACCAATAGCTAGCAGCTCAGCATTACTTTTAAAGAAAAATGGTATTCTTCTGCTCATGAGTCTATAAATTAAAATTATATTAGAATTAACAGAAAGGTTAAGATATTCGCTAAATATGTACAGGGGAATACGCTCTCTGCCCATGGTATACAATGTTCTTAAGATTGTATTATTTAAACGACTGAAGTAACTCCGCAAAACACTCTTTCCACTTAATCACTGCGGTTTCTAAGCTGCTAAAAGCATTATCGATCAGATTCAACAATAACGATCTATTAGTGCACTATAAGACAGCATTCGATAGCCCGATAAGAAATCTAGTGTTTGGCATAAGGAGATATCGCGTAAGGACTATTCACCAAAGATCAGCTAAAAAGGGAAAATAATGTTACAATCTGCTGGGTCCCATTTCATGTCTGAATTCTCGACAAAGAGCAAAAGAGATAAGCTTGCAAAAAGGGGAGCTTCCACGACTCTGATAGGACCCGAACCCGTCTGACAAGTAGGAGCGGATGTTCGGAAAGCTTTCTTCATCGAAAGAGAAAATAAAGAAAGCCAAAGACCCGCTCAAACTTCGAAGTAAGTTAAAAGCAAGCGAAACTTATGTTGGCGAATTTCAATAACCGGAGATCTGAGTTATGTATCAGACTATACAGATATAACCAGAGGTTGGGAACTGGGTAGGCGTCTTTCTCTTAGCAATGTTGTGCCATATGCCACACACAACATGGGTGGTGTAAAAAGCTAGGTTGTAATCCTGACTAAAGGGTTGTAATGACGGAATAAGTAAGCAAGTAAACTATGTCGTATAGATGCCATATTGAGCTCCAAGTGTTTATTCGACGAACCACGAAAAGGAAAGAGCATAGTGAGGGAAAATACCACAGCCCTGTATTATGCTGGTATAAAGCTAAGAATTCGCTGCCTTTGCTACTTAGTTTATCCTAAAGAAACGGTCAGGGTACGGTATCAAACACACGTTCAAAATCGACAAATAGGAGGTAAATTGCGATATTGAATTTAATGCTATTCTTAATAATAATTGGCACATTATTTCCGTGATCTGTTAAAGACCTTTCCGGCCTTAATCTTGCCTATACTTTTCGGAGGATGGCTACAACTCTTGAGGATATACATACAAGCAAACATAATTGCTCCTTCACTCAGGATTACAACCTAGCTTCTCACACCATTTATGTTGTGTGCGTTAATTTTATACATGAGGGGCGGGACCTACAGTTTCAAGTCGATTCGGAACGACAGATTTTTGAGATACTTTTCATGACAATTTTATTTACTCGCAGAGGTTTTCCAAAAATCTGTTGAGCGGACGTCGCCGAAGAAATATTTTTTTCATATTTCGATTTGCTGTAGATTTTCTGACCTGGGGTTGGAATTGCGGCCTCAAGTCGAATAAGCTAACACACTACTTATTAAGATAGATGACAATTAATTGATTGCATTCATTTCGGATATACTTCTCAAGTTGTTGCATAGCCTTAGGCTTCCCTTGTCCGGTATCATAACCACAAAACAAACTCTACTTCCAGCAATACGGAAGGAAAGAAGTTTTGATTTCACTTTCTCCTTACTATGGGTGTCAAGTCTTTTGCGTGTGGCTTCGCACCATATTTGAGTAGCTGTGAGAAATCATTATTGCTTTCAAGGACTTAATGTTCAATAGTGTATTGAGTAGTATTTCATAAAGCGTTCGATGAGTTTCGGTCAGATCTAGTTTGGTCCTTTTAGTATAGAAAAATATATTTTAATGATTTACTATTTATGTATACATGTGTATACAAATTTATTGGAAAAATTTTCAAATCTGTATACCATTAGAAACTAAAGACCTTCAAATAATTTCTGCAAATCATACTAAATTAAATTTTCAGATGATATTACGCTATATTATCTAACAACATCATTACCTTTAATTTGAAGTGTCAAATTAAATGAAATAAGAAACGTAAATGAAAGAAAAATTATCACCTTTTGAGTAGAAAGAAATGTAAGAAGCTTTCCTATTGAAAATGTTCCAAACTTAAGCCCTAAACATATGACTGGTACTACCACATACCATCACACTCTTCAGCGCCGACATTTGCAAATAATTGCCTTCCAACACCTACTAAATGATTTTAAATTTTTTAACGAATTAAATTATAGAAAAATCAAGAAAAAACCAACGAAAAATCATATGGTGTATGGAGACTAAAATAAATATTTGCCAAATTGTTATCAATGGTGGTGGTGGTGGTGGTGGTGTCATTAGCAGTTGGCGGCACTCACTGACGTTCGTTGTCGATGACAACTTAATTTAATGAAATTTATTTAATTTACTGTGTACTTAATAATTTATACCCTCTCCCTATTTTTCAATATCTATTGCTTCTTCTTCTATTTCTTATTTCTTATGGTGTCATTTGTTTGTATATTTAATAAATTTTTCAAAAAAAAAAAACAAAAATTATAATAATTTATTTACACAGAGAAGTTACTTGAAGTTTGCACTTCTTCGAATTTTATTAAATTAGATACCCCGACAATACCAGCAGTATTGTTGCCAAGACCTTGAAAATAAACTGTTTTTAATGAAATTCAAATTAAATTAACTTTTTCGTGTTTATATAATATTTCTGTATTCATTTATTTATTGTGAAAATTCTCTTTTTAAATCGAAATTTTCTTGTCATTCTTCAACAGTTTTTAAGCCATGTTTAACCATAATGAGCCATCATTATCATCGTGATACCTAGTAACCCAGAAAATCATTGAAACATTAACCAGTTCCCGTACTATATTTAAAGTGAATTCCCTTTCCATTGTTTTATTATCACAGTTTTAGATCAGTTACTGTTAGAGTGATTGTTTTATAGGCCATGAAATGTAAAAATTACTTTCAATTGCCTTTTCATTCATGGTTGAAAATGATACACCAAAATTTATGGAAATTTTACCTTAATGACCCGAATTACCACAATGAAAACTAACTGCTACTGAAACTGTAATGGAAAAAAAACAAAGAAATTTTAAACCATCAAAAAAGTTTTTTGAATTCCCTGCCCAGCATACAATTGTTCGTTTAGATTAGGATAGATGTGGGACCTGCAATTAGAGGGTTAGGTTGTCCCACCTAAATCAGAGATTAGAATTATTATGATACCCTAAATCGACCTTCAAACACGACTTTTAAATGCCTTGCCCTACACTATAAGTACTATCACTGCATACGATTGCTCGTTTAGGTTGGGTTAGACCTTCATTAGAGGTTAGGCCCATTACGATACCATAAATCGATATCTAAGCCGTGATATAAGAAATCCTTCCGTTTCCACAATAAATCTTGCTTTTGCACTAAATTTTATTTTGAAGAAAAATTAAAATTCAAAAACTTCTGCCAAATGTCGAGCATGAACACATGAAATGAGAGATAACCTCAGATCGCCACCTCCTGCACAAATTACTCGAGTCTATCGCCTTTTTTTACACTGCCTTGGTCTTTAGTAAAATTGATGGCCATGCGTTATATGGAAAGAAGATAATCAGTCTTCTTCTTATCCAAATCAGTATGGCAGAGTCTAACACTAATGCACGTATGCTCATACCGACAACGAAGTTGAAATTTCTTGCAAATCTACCAGAGAATATCCAGCTTAATCAAGGCATTGGAACACATGTGCCATATAACAAGGCGCAAGGATAGTGAGTTATACACCAGCTCTGACCAGTTCATCAGCAAAGCAATTTCCAAAAATTTTCCTATGATCGAGAATTGTTAGAAACCATGTGATCGACCCAAATGCTGCTACGATTTTTCAGTACTGCAGCTTTCCAGTATTGCCTTAATTCATAATATTAATTCAAAGGAAGCTAATTGAGTGTTAGCTGACTGCCTATCTATCATTCTCCAGTGACAGAGATATTTGTACATCGTCCACCAAGGGTGAACACAGTAAAGCAAGTTTCGGCTCCTATGGGTACCATTAAATTTAAACTAAACTCGTCCGATGGAATACCATCGAAAAGAACAATTACAGGACGGATAATATTGATATAAATCTAACGGGTGACTACCGAAGGTAATGCATTTGATAAAATGTAGTCATAATCTTACTTCCGTCAAAAGATGATCAATTGAGAGGGGGCTCTACGAAAACTGTATACCTGTTCATGAAGTGATTTAAATGCAGTGGTACTGTATACTAAATAAGACGGTTTTTGCAGAGTCGCTTTTTTCCGTGAGCCCAATCTATCGGCTTGCGAATGTGGTTGCAGTGCCCGTAAATTCGAAGTATGGGACTAGTTAGTCCGGATAATAAATATTTGTTAGCTTATAGGAACCCATGCGACATATGTTACGATCACAGGCACTATGATGCCCTGAAAACTTGAAATTATGTGGGGCATGATTATGGTCTAATGCTTAGTGGTCTATAAATTGCTTCACTAACGGTTAACTTTCGTGTTAGAGAATATTTCTGATTCAATGGTAGGAAGAGCACTACAATGTTCTCGTTCTAGGTTCAACTTGTTAAAAAAAAAAATAATGACATTTATAAAAATTTCTTGAATTATTAAAAATATTATGTTCTATTAAACTATTACGCTAGCTAAAATAACATTTATTCGGCTAATAAATCTTAATATTTACCCTGACTTGACATTTAAAAGAAAGACTAGGTCTTTCATCATATTTTAAATTTAGAAAAATTCATTCATTCATTCATGTGTACTTAAAGACCAAATTTATACAAAAACTGTGTAACATTTCCGTTATTTGTACCAATTCAAGTGACAACACATCATCAACATCAGTATACACAATGTGATGTAATTTACATTTTTTAATGTCGTATAAACTATATATGGAATCGTGTCAAAAGTTTTCATAAATTTTGGGTGTAAATTTTCTATTCTAATGTCAGAGAATAAATTTAGCTTTTGTTGTAATATTTGCATGCATCCTACACCTTTTTGTAGGAGACGAAGTGACGTTGTGTCTTTACAATTAAATATGATTTCTAAAAATGAGTTTTTTATTTTTCGTATTCTCCATTGATATCTTACGAGATCTACAAGTGTTTTAAATAAAGAGAGAAAAAAAGATTTAAAAAAAAAACGAATAATTTGCAACCACAAGTGTTTTTTCTTTTAATTTGATATGGTGCCATCATCACTTCCCCATATTTAAGTGTTTAATAATGTAACAACTAACAGTTTGTACTATTATACTATACTCGTAATTATTATACAGCAACTAAGAAAAAGGTCCTATAAACCACTTTTTATCTTTATCTCAGACCCAATACTTTGTGGAAGGCCTCTAACCATATACACTCATTCATCCTTCATCATCATTACAACCCTTCAGTCAGGATTAGAACCTAGGTTTTCACATCACTTATGGTTGTGATGACAGTTTCTTCAGAAACTTTTTCATGGCAATTTTATTTCCATCTCAGAGTTTTTGCCAGAAATCTGCTGAGAGGAAGTTACCGAAGAAATATCATATATATTATTTCTAAAGCACTTTTTTTTGTCGGTTGCAAATATCTCCCATACCACCGCATCAAATTTAATGAATGATATCTCATTTTAAAGCTTATATCTAACACTAATGACGAAAAATAATTAGAAATTGAAAAATTAATATTTTCATTGATAAAAATTATATTTTATATAGAACTGCATGATAATACTGTTGTCATTATGATTATATGTTTTTGTTCAAGTGTGGTAATACAGTGTCGCTTAATAGTAATGCAGTTCTACATAATATAGTATGTATTAAAATCCATTCTGGCAATACCGCTATTTACTATAATGCCGTTTATTACTAAGTCAGTTATATATTAAAGGTCTGCACAACTGTATTTGACTTCAAAAAGTACATAAGATCTAGCATACATGTACACTTATCCGAAGTATCCGAAGAAGAAAAGTACTCTTTTTTGAGAACAACAAAATTATCGAATAACTTCTTGTTGCTATTTGACTGCGTTCTCTTCATACAAATACATGTTCAACTCTCTTTCTTACTCGAAAATACCGACACAAAACATGTCGAGTACAATGAGTACCACCAAACTTCACGTAGTACTTCAAATACCAATGAGTACTGCAAATACCACAAAGAAGTTTGGCAAAGAAAAGATCTACACCAAAGACTATAAATATGTAAACGTATTGTTCTCTTCTCTAAGCAATTTATTCTCATATGCGTATATACGTGTGTGCATGTATGTATACATGCATTGCCAAATAAAATAATAAACACACTGAAAGATGTCTTGTTTTCGCAAAATGTATGTGCAAATAGCCTGTGGAAAACAAATATTACCGTTTGTTTTATTGTAGGGTAAGAATATATGTTTTATTGTTGTAGAAATGAAATTATATCAATTCGCACCGAATTATAATGTTATTTTTTAGACTATTCAATTATGTATGTATGCATTTATCTATGTATGTATTTTTCGAAGGCAAGAAATCTTATTTCTGAGAAGAGGTCTGCTCTTGGAACTAACGGAGCTACAATAAACAAAATAATGTTTTTACACTCTAATAAAGTGCTTTTCATAATTATAGCACCACCCTAATTTTTTGAATTTCTAAAAAGTACATTTATAATAACAAAAACAAAACATTTCATTATGTGTAGTGTTAACGCAAAAGAAAAAATAACACTAAATTTTTCAAATTGTTACCGCAATTTTTACTTCAGTATAAAAATTAAGGTTTTGGTCTTTTCATAATTATAGCACCATCAGTTCTGAAAAGCGAGGAAGAAAAATTATTGATTTTTTTTTATTGTTTTGTTGTTTCTAATAATAATAGTAATATTTAATTACACATTCCGCCCAAGAAAATGTTGAGTGGTGTTGGAAAGGGGCAGATTTTAGTTTTAAAAGACCAATCTCTTTCAGTACGTGTCTTGACAAGAAAAATTGGAAGATCTCACAAGGTGGTCATAAATTTTCTGTAAAAGCTAGACGGATATGGTAAGACGAAACATACGGGTCGCCCAAGAAAGCTTTCGGTGCGCAGCGCACCTAAAATTGCAAGGGAGATTTCCGGTACATCAAAAAGTTGCTGTGAAATTTCTCAAGTTCTTGACCAGGCCGTCAGCATTTTAACCATCTGGTGAAAAGTTAAACGCAATCTTAACATCGAAAGACAAAATTGGAAGTTTCTCCACATTTACTTCCTATGCACAAAAAAGAAAGATGCGAATTTGCAGAACTTAACATGGATAGGAATTGGGAGAATGTAAGAGTAATTTTTCAATAATAACAAACAATGAATATAAAATTTTTTGTCTTCAGATCATATTCTCTGATAAAAAAAAAGTGAACTTAGATGGACCAGATGCCTATCGATACTACTGGCGTGACCTTAGACAGGAACCAAAGTATTTTACTAAAAGAAATTTTGGGGGAGGTAGTCTCATGGTTTGGGGGGCTATTTCTTCAAGTGGTTGCCCCGAACTTCAGTTTCCATCCATGTACATGAATAGTACAGAGTACATACTGTTCTTAGCTGTAGTTTGCTCCCCTTCTTAAGAGAAAATAATGAAAAAAAATTATGTTTTCCAACAGGAAAATGCCAGAATTCATGTCAGCAGACTGAGTATGGAATGATTTCGTAACCAATCTATTGAGGTTTTATCGTGGCTAGCTTGCTCTCCTGACATGAATGTTATTGAAAACGTTTCGGGAATTCTTGTCCGAAGAGTATATTCAAATAACAGACAATTTACCAGTGTTGAAGATTTGAAATTAAAAATAATCGAAGAATGCGGGAAAATAGACGGAGAAATATTGAATAATCTTTATACGAGTATGAAAGATCGAATATTTAATTTAATAAGCTCTAAGGGAGGGATTACTAAGTTTTAAGTATTAACATTTTTGGTAAATAAAGCAAAACTGAGACTGGTGCTATAATTATGCAAAGACCAAAAACCTTAATTTTTATACTGAAGTAAAAATTGCGGTAACAATTTGAAAAATTTAGTTTTATTTTTTCTTTTACGTTAACACTACACATAATGAAATGTTTTGTTGTTGTTATTATAAATGTACTTTTTTAGAAATTCAAAAAATTAGGGTGGTGCTATAATTATGAAAAGCACTTTATGAATAAAACAAAAATATACGAAGAAATAGAAAGAATAGAAAGTGATCTCTAGTTTTGAGTTTTATGGACATGAATTTTTAGTTTTTTTTTTATTTAAGGATTAATGTTTTTATGTTTTGTTTTTCTTTTTAAATAAATTCACAAATATTTTAAAGTTTTTAAAGTTCCTTCTCTTCTATATACATATACTTAACTTTATTTGTTACACTTATTACTTACATACTTTTATCATTTTAAATGATCTCTGAAAATATGAAATATAAACTATGTTTTTTTTACGTTTTAGTAATTTTAAGTGATTTTTTTTGTTATTTTAATTGTTTTTAGTTCATTGAAAATAAAGAATTTTTTAAATCAAAAAGCGAAAAAAAAATATTTTTCAAAAAAAATTTACTATTTTCGATTTCTATTTTTTTATTTCAATGATTAATAAATATATGCCTAACATGTCGTTTGTTCATACACATAAGCATTTATATATAAAAAAAACATCAGTTATGTGGTGTTTTATGCTGCGAGTATTTGAAGTACCACATGAAGTGAACATAATTTTAGGAGTACTTGTTTTTGCGGATATATTTTTCAATGAGTACTCTTTTTACGGAACATAAGCAGCTTCGGATAAATACTTACTCGTATTTGTCTTGCACACATTCTCTTGTCTTCACTGCTTGAGCTGTTAGAGAGAGAGTAAGTACTCTATTTATCCGACAACGAGTTGCACACATGAAGCAAAAAAGTTATTCGTTGCAGACCTCTATTATATATAATATGCATATTAAGTTGTAAAAAGCTGTTTTGGCAATACTTTGCAGTAGTTGTTAGATCAAGTGCGATAAACAGGGTCGCTTAATTGTAATGCTATTCCACATAATATATAAAGTTGTAAAAGCCATTTTGGTAATGTTATTGTCATGGCATTGTTTGTTTTATGAAGTGTAGTAATACGGTGTCTTTTAATATATACATATATATAGTATAGTGTCAGCTGATATTTAACAGTTAAAAAGGTTTTAAGAAAAACAAGGTCAAACCCTTCAAAAAGTAGGATTGTATTTACCAGAACCGGTCTTTTCACATGGGCAGTTATACGTGGCTTTTTCTCGAGTGCGTACGTTTAAAGATATTTTTGTTTGTATTAAGGATTCGTACGGGCAAAAAGTTAACGATGATCATGTCATTACCTCTAACATTGTATTCATAGAAGTATTATAAAAGCATTTAAACATGTGTATGTATGTATGTAAATATGTATGATATATTATAATTTCTAATATTTTTATACTTTTAATAAAATTTCTATTAATTATTTTCATTTTATGTTACAAAAATGACAACTAACGGTGCGAAATATTCGCACGGGTCATCAAGTTTTTACATATTTCGTTTTGCTAGAGATATCTGAGCTGGGGTTTAAACTGTACCCTCACGTCTAATAAGCCAACACACTACCTTCTAGACTACGACGACTATTATCGAACATTAAAGATCACTTCAATACAAATTTCAAATTTAGGACATTTTCCCAACGTGTAAGCCATGGAACAATGCCCTGTTGCTAAAACTGATAAGAAGAGCTTACAAGCAAATCAATTCTTTTTTTATATTTCCATTTACAAAAGAATTTTATTTTATTTTTGTTCGCATTTTCTTTTTTTTATCTTTTTTTTATTCGTTGTAAATAATTTCTTTGTATTGAAATTGATATCAAGTGTATCTGAAAGTGCACTATTATAGGAAAAATGGATAGAAACAACAATTTACCTACATAGTACGTGGGCGGTCCTGAAATGAAACAACCCAACGTTTAGAAAAAATTGCTTTCGGGAAAAGTAATGCAACCGTATGTAGTATTGTGCTGGAGCCAATAAAAATAAAAGATTTCAGTGAACTTGTAAGGATGGAAAAACTACTTAATTTCAAAGATCTCAATCCAACCAGTATTAACGCTAAGCTAAATTCTACTTATTTACTTACTTAATTGGTCATTACAACCCTTAAGTCAGGATTACAATCTAGTTTCACACACCACCCACTGTCCATGAACAGGACAGGACCTACAATTTAAAGTCGGAGAGAAATTTTTTTAAGAGAAATTTAGTTTACTTTAAGAGTTTTTGCCAGAAGAAGAAGTTGCCGCAAGAAATATTTTTAAATGTTTTATTTTGCCCGACATGCCTAGGCTAGGACTTGAACCATACGTTTAATAAGCTAGACAAAGGTGACTTCTAGTTCCTACACTAGGAAAATCTAATAAGCTAGAAAACGGTGACTTCTAAATCCTACACTAGGAAATCTGTTCGTCCCTTTGTGACAAAAAAAAAAGTTGCGGAAGAATATAAAAGACTTTGTACGAGCGGCCAAGTGTCCAACGCTTGAAAAATTCACAAAATGGGATCGGATTGAATCTTTGGCTGCAGGAGATGAAGATGGCTAAAGTGAAGAAGCTTAAGATCGGCTGAAGGAGCCTAAGATAACAGAACATTCCCAAAAGTTCTTAACATCACACATTAGTCAAAAAGAAAACTATGCGCAGAATTGTACATCGTCAGTTGAATGCCTGGCAATATTTTAATGCAACAAATCCAAATTTTAGTGAGATTCGTAATGATACATGGGTTTACTACTTCACACCTGACACACCTTAAACATCAGTGCTTGGATTGGGAGCATTGTGTACTAAGAATGAAGAGTATGTACCATCTGCGTTTCTTATTGCGTCTGTTTTTATTGATTATCAAAAGGGGTATATGAAGAGAAGCTAAATTAATTTTCGCTAGAGCATTACATTGGAAAAAGATTAGATTCATGCATCAGGCTATCAAGGAATGATGATAGTATCGTCATTGTATACTACAGGAACACTTCCTCATAAAAGGAAGAAATTTAAGTCAAATATGCAGATTCTGTGATAGTTTAACGTTACTTACAGCGTACAACATCCAGAATTGGGTTCAGTACAGAGAACTGTTCAGTCACAGTCGTGATCTGGAAGGAAATGAAATGATGGGAAGTCTTTAAGAGTGTTTGACGTGCAAGTCTTCGAAGTACAGACTGCAACCCGTTGTGGCATCTGATTTTAACCAATTGGTGTATATTTACAGTCATTGTAAATTAAGTGAACGCTTCTTCAAAATAGGGGAATAAATTCAAGTCGACTATGAAGATTCTGTGATAGCTTATCGTTACTTACAGCGTACAACATCCAGAATTCGGTTCAGTACAGAAAACTGTTCAGTCACAGTCGTGATCTGGAAGGAAATGAAATGATGGGAAGTCTTTATGAGTGTTTGACGTGCAAGTCTTCGAAGTACAGACTGCAACCCGTTGTGGCATCTGATTTTAACCAATTGGTGTATATTTACAGTCATTGTAAATTAAGTGAACGCTTCTTCAAAATAGGGGAATAAATTCAAGTCCAATATGAAGATTCTGTGATAGCTTATCGTTACTTACACCACACAGCATCCATAATTGGGTTCTGTATAAGAGATTACAGTGCTCTTCTACCTCTACACGATAACAATATATTCCGTATTTTTGGTACCTCCCTCGCATGTATAAAAAACTGTGTTGAATATTTTTTTATTTTCTTTCTTAGTTCAACTGGGTGCTGGGTGACAAGTTTATAATTGCATAACAATACAATAACAACAGAAACAGAGAGGAAAAAAATTGTTATAATTTAAACAGCATTAAATACATGCATACATACATACATATTTATATATAATATCAGTTAGAAAAGAAAAATAAATTCTATAATTAAAAACAGAATTATTTTTTCAGTCTTTCTTTTTTTTTGGATTTTTTTCTAATTGAATCCATTATAAGGAAAATTAAAAAGGGCTGGCTGGCACTTGTAGGGGAGCATTTGGTTTCAATTTAAATTTAATTTTTTTCCAATTGTGGTTTTTATTTTTTAACATTTAAAAATATTTATTTATTAGTTACGATGAACAAAAGGAGTGTAATTTTTGAAACATTGTTTCAATCAAAACTAACCACCTCATCTAATTGAATTCCATGTAAAACGAAATGAAAAACTCTTGTTATGTTATCGTTCGTTCGTTTCGTAACTGAAACACACATGACGTTGGTTGTGGTTTAAAAATAAAATATTTTTCTTTAATTAAAATGTTATGATTTAATTTTGTTTAACAGTTTACCGCAAGTTTTTTTTTTTTTTTAAAATAAACTTTCACTTGAAGAGGATTAACATTTCCAAGAAAACAATTGTATTCATTCAAGTCACACTATGTGAATAACAGGATTTTTATACTTTTGAAAGTAGCCTCCCAAAACTCGGTCCTCTCTATTATTTTTTTTTTGCCTTGTTTCAGTTTGAGTGATCCACTGTAACAAGTTCGAGAATACCGACAGGTCCATCTGTCGTTAGTTCTATTTGCTCTGTGAGGAACTGATTGCGTCCAAGTCTTTCCTAGAGAATTTTCCGCTGTCTGACCTTCTTTTGATTTTCGTTGTTGGCGTTACTCCTTCTTTAAGAGAGCATGGGTTAGGGGGCTTTCTAGGTGGATTCTTTAGAGAAGTTTAAAATATCTTACATACATACATACTTAATTGGTTATTACACCCCTTCAGTGAGTATTACGACCTAATTTCTCACAGCACTTCTATTGTGTGCGTCAATTTTATATATGAGTGGCGGTACTTAGGAGACTCCAACCCACAGATTTTTGAGAAACAATTTTATGGCAATTTTATTTACTTCTCAGAGTTTTTGCCAGAAGACTGCTGAGAGGTAGTCGCTGAAAAAACATTTTTTTCATATTCCGTTGTGTTGAAGATGTCTAACCTGGGGTTTGAACCCTGGCCTCACGTCTAATAAGCCAACACATTACCTACTACACTACGTCGACTTCATCTTTTCCTTCTCTAAACTCTTTCACAAATGTTTTGCCTCCATGGAATGATAGGATAACTCAGGTAAGAGAAGTTATGGTGTATTTCCTCAAGTCTAATGGAGTTGATTTTCTGGATCTTATTGAATCTAAAAGTGTTTCTTATATTTTATCATTTGATTACAAATCTTTTCATAGATTTTCACATTCTTTTATTAGCTTTTATTAGCTTTTATCAATAATTGGATAAATTGAACAATGAATTGAAATTCAATTGACGCAATTTCTCTAAATTTCTGATTATTTTAACTAAAACTAGAAAAAACAAAAAAAAAGAGAGACAAAAAGTTTTAAAAGAAATTTATTTAAACAAAAAAAAAACCCCAGCGAACGTTTATAAATCCAAACAAACAAAAAGATTAGCGTTTGAAAAAAGTGCTACTGCCTTGGATTTTGCACAAAATAAACAGAAAAAAAAATATTAGAAAGAAAAGAACGTAAAAGAAAATAATTTTTTAATAAAAATAAACAAAAATTTCTTTATTTATCTAAGAAATTATTTAATTCTTTAGTGACTTTTTAAGAGAATTTTTTAAACAAATAAACCCCATCTAGCCCTTCCGCCCTCACCAGTATAAATTCCTAAACAAACTTGCCTCGTATGTTTATTAATGCACGTGTATGGGTATACAAAGTATTCCGTATTCAGTCAGTGGTGGTTTTAAATTCGAATATTCGGTAATAAGAGACTAAATTAATAACAAAAAATAAGTAGAAATACAAATAATTCTGCCATTCAATTCAATTTAATAATAAATAAATACAATTGACATCTACGGATAAATAATTTTTTTATGCCAGAGGCGTAGTAAGCAAAATACGTTTTGGACAAAAAGAAAACTTCAAAAAAAATTGACACGAAAGTGATCAATGAAAAATGCTTCAACTATTCTATTCGACCCCAATAGACGGTAGTTCGACGCTCTATTACCCTGATTTATCTGAGAAACTTTTGTTGTTTACTGCACAGATTTAAAGACTTGAATAATTACCCCTTTTTCCCATCTTCATTCCCATCTTCTTCCATTGACCCATGTGAGTGTCAAAACTACATACATAATTGGCCATTACAACCCTTTAGTCAGGATTACGACCTAGTTTCTCTCACTACTTTTGTTGTGCGTTAATTTTATACATGAGTGGCAGGACCTACAGTTTAAAGTAGATTCCGAACGACAGATTTTTGAGAAACTTTTCATGGCAATTTTATTTACTCTCAGAATTTTTGCCAGAAATCTGCTAAGAGGAAGTTGCCGAAGAAATATGTTTTTCATATTTCGTTTTGATGTCTGACCTGGGGTTTTAACCGTGGCCTTTCGTCTAATAAGCCGACACACTACCTACTAGACTACGGCGACTTCCAGTGTCAAAACTGCTTCTGAAAATTAATCCAGCATAACTTACAGAACCATCTAACGACAATAGGTAGGTTAGGTCAGGTTTAAGGACATGTACTCGTCATTGGGACAAGTATAATAGCCAGAGGTCAAAATGACCCATTATAAATACGTCCTAGAAGAGATGGCGAGAGAGGATAGTGAAGGGCATAGGGAAATGAAAAAAGGAGAAGAGGTAGTAAAGAGATGAAAGGGAGGATATAGGAAACGATGGAAGAAAAGATGGACCACACACACGCACAAGAGAGCACGACTATAACCTTGATGTCCTAGCACTTCTTAGTCAGCTGAATCTAATTATGTACGTATATATGGGTAGAGCTGATGTCGCCTCTAGACAGGGAATGCAAACCTCAAAAGGTATGAGTTGATCAATTCATTTAAAGAGGTTTCTAATCATTAACTATTTTCTGGATCCATGCAATAGCAAAAGATGTAAGTAATCGCCTTGTCATTCTATGCATTATTGCCTCAAAGTAAGTATAACGGGAGACTAGTCCCCGGATTCGTAAAATGACTTCCGCGGAAGCTGCTTTGACAAGGAAGAAGAGGAGACCTTAGAATATCTTCTTTATTATTAACCCGCACTAGGGAACATGTGATAAAGGATTCTTGGGCATCCAAAATTTATTAACAGAGCATGGCTAGCTAGAGCTACACTTCCCTAAAACAAATGAGAAATGCCAATAAAGAATCGGTGCTACCGGTATTACAACGGGTCTAGGGTATAGGGCCCAAATAGGGCAAGTTATGCTTTTCACAGCGGCTGCCAATTTAACCTGATCTGACTTCTAACTTTTACACAAGCATTATGGCGGAAAACCTCACTTCCCCACACACATCCTTTTGGGCAGTGACTTGTTGTCACGCTTAACAGTATGCCAGTTGGTTACGATGCTGGACAAAACAGAATATTTCCTCGAAAGGAACCGAATAAACTACAATTTAATAATCATCTTGACTATACTGTCCTATTAGCCGAACATCTAGACGAGATAAGAGAAGAGACACGCTAACCGGCTAGTTCATGTGGAATGCTGGACCTCTCCATAGACTGCAATATTGTTCTCAGTCCTGAGAAATGCCATTCTCTTCCTCTTTGCACCATTTTATCTATTGGATTTAGCCACTTATGTTGTGTATGTTAATTTTATATACGAGTGTCGGGACCTACAGTTTAAAGTCGGCTCCGAACGATAGATTTTTGAGAAACTTTTCGTGGCAATTTTAATTCACTCTCAAAGTTTTTTGATAAAAATCTGTTAAAAGAAAATCGTCGATGAAATGTTTTTTTTTTTTTAATTTCGTTTTGTTGGAGATGTCTGGCCTGGGGTTTGAACCGTGGCTGCACGTCTAACAAGCCAGCTCACTACCTACTATGCTACGACGATTTCAGGTGGTAACCAAGTAGCTTAATAATGGACTGAATGGATTCAGATGATATATATGTTGATTATCTGCCTCTCATAAACTTTCATTACGCTTTAAACACAATGTACTGAACAAATTACCTCCATTAGCTGAGTATTGGTCGTAAAAAAAGAAGAAAAAAACAGGATCACCAGTAGAGCCCTTAATGCAAGAAGAGCAAAGCCCCTTCCTAAACATATTAAAGACTCATGGAGAGCAGTTAGCGTTCAGTCGTCAATTATTCCATTATTTTTATTCCTAAATTCCATACACTTCTCTATGTGGACAAAACAACCTCAAATTAAAAGCCAAACTAAAGTTGAACAGAAAGATTCTCCTGAAGAGCAGAAGAATTACAACCAAAAACTGAATTGACATTTTATTGTGACTAATCGAATCATTTTAAATTAGACAACACTAATCATAAACCATCATTAAAACAAATGCCAAATAAACTGATAAAAAAAAAAGGAAAAACTTCCACTTTTTGCCGCTGTTTATTAACAATAAAGAGTTATCTTATACCCCCCAGAATATCGGATATTGTAGAATTGTATGCCCAATATGAGAATATAAACATTATTTTGTATTCATTAGAATGAAAATGTATATTTTCTTTAATGAAAAAAAAGAGTAGAAGGATTGAACGATACCAACTAATGGTGATAGTGCTGGTAGTGGCACATGATAATAGAATTTCTTTTATTTTTTTTTATCTTTGGTCAGTAGAATTTAAAAAAGAAAAAGACTTAAATTTAAATTTAAACCGTAACTAAAATAATGCTGATTAAAGAAATATTTTTTTATCGGCTTATTTTTCAATATTATTTTCTTTTTAATTTTTTCTTCTTTTTTTTGCCTCAAAGGCTGGTCATTGACTTTTCTATACTGTTGCTGTGTTTGTTTTTTTTTTTTACTTTTTCTGCCAATTCGGTAACTTTTATGGCTTATTTTGCTGTAAAAGAAAGGAAAACAAATGCAGTAAGAAAAAAAATATGAAATGGAAAACGCTTAACAAACAATTAAGTAAAGTATCGTATGGAAATATTTTTAAAGTTTTTTAATTGTAGGCGAAAATTTAAAATACATAAACCAGCTTGAGCTATAGCTGTTAAGCTCGGTTATGAGACAGGTTAGCTTCAAACAAGATAACAATTCTATTCTATCTGTATTCTAACATTATGAGATATTACTATACTGGTCAGTGGTTGTCCGTAACATTTCTCTGGCTTTGCTATTGCGACACTGTATCTGAGAGCTCTAAACTTGTTAAGGCTGCATTCACACCATTGTTTCAGGCACAATGCATAGATTCTGTGATGAGCACGGACTATGGATAGGTGGATAGAAGAGTGAGAATTCTATCCTCATTGTGATACCAAAGTTGTCTAGTTCCCCTAGCTCTGAAACTATCTAGAACTTCTAATGAAATCACTTAGATTTCCAATGTCCATTCCCGACTGATCAGTGAGATCGTGTGCATAGAAGAAATACAAGTGTTTTCTTTTCCTACGACATAATTCTGTTCAATAGCTAAAAACCTCATCTCAGCATCTCCTTTCAAATGAGTCGAGTACGAGTGCTCAGAATGCAATCACCACTAATTCTCCTTCGGAGTTTGAACAGACTTTTCGTGCGCCCTCCACCCTGATCACATATCCCGAGCTGCTACAAAGGCGTACATGGAATCCATGTTTTTTTTTTTTTTTGTCAAGCTATAGCGTTTTTTAGTTAGGATTACAACCTTTCTTCTCACACTACCCATGTTGTGACTGTTAATTTTAATCATGTGTGGAAGGTCCTATAGTTTCCAGTCTACACTGAATGACTCTCAGTGTTTTTACCAGAATACTGCCGAAAGAAATATTTTTTCTTTGCCGTTTTTTGGAGACGTCAAAGCTGGGATGCGTCTAATAAGCCAACACACTATCTACTAGTCGTAGTCGCCGTAGTCTAGTAGGTAGTGTGCTGGCTTATTAGACGTAAAGCCCGGGTTCGTATCCCAGGTCAGGCATCAAAACGAAATATGAAAAAAAATATTTCTTCGGCGACTGCCTCTCAGCAGATTTCTGGCAAAAACTCTGAGAGTAAATAAAATTGCCATGAAGAGCTTCTCAAAAATCTGTCGTTCGTAGTCGACTTTAAACTGTAGGCCCCGCCACTGATGTATAAAATTAACGCACACAACATAAGTGGTGTGAGAAGTTAGGTCGAAATCCTAATATCTACTAGACTATGGCACCTTCAGATGGAGTCTGCTTTGTTAACGATAAGCTTGAAGAGTTCCCAATATAGGGGACTCACCAGAGCTCTGCATTTTACTGGAATACAACTTGCCTCGGTACAGTTATCATACCGCTCTGCCATTTAACTGAGACATTCGCGGCAGTCATAACGCATCATAGAGGTCGCCATATTAGAATACATTGCTTTGACAGGCGCCTGTCTATCCCCTCTTATAGATCTATTCACCCTTAATAATTCTTATCAAAAGAAAACTCCTAAGTGCTTAGCACGTACTAGCCCGACATTTACCATGGGATTTAACAGTGCGTGAGAAATTGGGGGGATAGAAATACTAGTACCACTACACGACAATAATAACGACTCGCATCATCGGCTGTTCACAACCGTACAGTAAGGTGCATATGTACATATGCACATAAATGGTCATTACAACCATGTAGTCAAGATTACGACCTAGCTTCCTACACCACCTATGTAGTGCGCGTTAATTTTATACATGAGTGGCGGCGAGACCTACAGTTTAAAATAGACTCCCAACGATAAATTTTTGAGAAACTTTTTCATGGCAATTTTATTTTACTCGCAGAGTTTTTCTAGAAATTTTCTGAGAGGAAGTTGCCAATGAAATAATTTTTCATTTTTCGTTTTGTTGCAGATGTCTAACCTCGGGTTTGAACCGTGGCGTTAGGTCTAAAGTACGGCGACAAAGTAAAATTAAGATAAGATATCAAGGAGGTAGCTTGCTCGTGTCCACAATATTATTATTCTTATACTCAGTGAAGACCTCAATAGCAATGCTCTAATAGCCTCAATGTGCTTTACATTTTAATTTCTCTGTCTGTTAATTAAATGTTAATTTGTTTCATTTTTTTACAATATGTATAGAATGTAATAATTTTATTATTTATTCATACTCGTGTACACATACATATGTATTATAAATTCACAAATAAGTTATGAATACTAGGTACAGGGTCACTGTCACAGGTGTGTTCAGAAACTAAACTCCATCTGTTTAAATTATTACGAACAGTAGCAGTTTAAATAACAGACAAATAAAAAGAAAATACATTTTTTTTATTTCTGTCTGTATTATAGGAGTAAATATAAAAAGTTGAATGGATAATAATTATTGCAACAAGTGAACTAATATTGTATTGACGAATTGAATAAGTTAGATGTCAAAGTCGACGTAGTCTAGTAGGTAGTGTGTTGGCTTATTAGATGTGAGGCCGCGGTTCAAACCTTAGATCAGATATCAAAATAAAAATATGAAAAATATTTCTTCGGTGACTTTCTCTCAGCAGATTTCTGGTAAAAACTCTGAGAGTAAATAAAATTGCCATGGAAAGTTTCTCAAAAATCTGTCATTCGGAATCGACTTTTAAACTGTAGCTCCCGCCACTCATGTATAAAATTAACAAACAACATCGGTGATGTGAGAAGCTAGGTCGTTAATGACCAATTATGTATGGACCGCACGTTCCAAATTTTTTCACACCGCACGTCCCAAATTTTTTCACACTGCACGTTCCAAATTTTTTCACACCGCACGTTCCAAATTTATTCACACCGCATGTTCCAAATTCTTTTACACTGCACGTTCCAAATTTTTTCACACCGACGTTCCAAATTTTCTCACACCGCACGTTCCAATTTTTTCACACCGCACGTTCCAAATTTTTTCACACCGCACGTTCCAAATTTTTTCACACCGCACATTCCAATTTCTTCACACCATATGTTCCAAATTTTTTCACACCGCACGTTCCAATTTTTTCACACCGCACGTTCCAATTTTTTAACACCGCACGTTCCAAATTTTAAAAATCTATTATGAAAACTCGCGCTGTTAAGGGTTCTGACGATTGATTTAGTTAAAGTTACGTACAATGCTTTAAAAACAATTTTCATTGTCCGCCCATGTTGTCCTGTTTTCCCACAATATTGATTTATTTATCGGATTACAATAGCTTTCGGAAATGTGTGATTATATGTTTATTTAAGTTCTTATTACGCAATATTTTGTAACAGTGATTAACCATAGCACTTATTTTATCAACTTTTGCTTTTTTTTCTTATTTTACCTAGGAATTTAATTAATTTTTCCTTTTTTTCTTTCCCAGCCCCAAATTAATTGTTTAACAGAGTTCTGTTAATAACATAACAGAGCTCTGTTAACTGATTGGTTTGCGTCTGGGGAGTTAGATTTTAAAATATATCTTCACACACATATTTTGCTGAAACAATTCTATTATTTGCACGTGTTATTGAATCACTATTCATCCTAAATAAAACCATTCAACCAGAAATGGGCCTCATTGCTGAAAATTATTTTTCTTTGAATAGTAAGGCCAGTTGCCAACTGCTCAATAACTAATTCATCAAACACACTTTGCTGTCTACAGGCGTCCATGGTGATTTGGCAGAACATACTGAATAAATGACATGTAATTTGACAGATTTAGCTGTTATCGATTGTCAAATTCCCTGTTGATTCTTCCAATAAAAACTTATATTGAAGAGTACTACAGAACCGGTGTTTATTCTACAAACAACCTTACCAGCAACAATAATATTTTAAAATACAAAATTTCCATTAATACGACTGACAACAAACGTAATTAATTTTCTTCTTGCAGCTCTATATTATAAAACAACAGCAAAAAAAATACAATTTAAATACGATTTTATAAAAGAGGCTCCATGTGGTCTAAACTTTAATTACATCGACTAAACAGAATTTCAAAAAAAATAAAGCAATCAGACGGAGAAACTAAAATCGCAAAAAAAAAAAAAAAAAAAAAGAAATTGAAACTGCAGTCGAAATAAAAGTCAAGAAAATACCCCAAAAAAACTAAAAAAACCAAGAAAATTAAATAAAATTTGGTTAACGACCATTCGAACTGTCGAAATAAACACAGCAGGATCTGTTTTTTTTTTTTTATTATTATAAATTCATTTAAAAATTTTGATGGAATTGAAAGTCGTTTACGGCATATGTCTAGCGACAGACTCTGTAATGGCTTGTAAACAACAGTCGTTGGGTAACTGGGCGAGTAAATATTTAGACAGACAACTGAGTGTAATTTACTTAGTAATTAATTACAAATAAACTTACTAAACTAATTGCTACAATAATTATTATAATTTAATTAAATAAACAAAATAAATTTGAATTATTTTATAAGGCCTGCTTACGTCAAAACACAAATTCATTGCCGTGAAACTTGAAATGTTTTCCAAACAAACACAATACAAAGAGAACACAACACAACTCGTGACTGTTTCTCGAAAGTAAAAGAGGCAAAGCGACAATCCTACAGGTGATGAGTTATCAAAATCAATAAGATGAAGTATTACAGCCGTCTTAAAGTTTTTCTAAAATATAGAATATCAAGGGCACCCAGACTTGGACACTGTGCTGAGCCCTTAAGAAAAGATACCCATTTTTCTCAAGATGGTTCCTATTGTCTACTGATCTATGTACACCGTTATGAGTTTATAAAAGTTTCACTATCGCGTACAGATGCCAGAGGATCTCTGAAATAGCACAAAAACAGATAGAGGAGCACTTCTTTTCCCCATATCAATAGTCATAGGACAGCAAATGTATGAGTAAGAGATGACAGTTCCCTGTGTTCATGACATTGTCAACATCTCAAATCTTAGAGATTCAAAAGATTTTGGCAAAAGTCAACCTGCCTGTAGACAGAAACAGGCTTGCCCTTCAGTTAATAGGAGGAAATTCAAGTACCCATTAACGCACCCTTGTCAACAATTACTGGACAGGACTACAATTTCCTGATGACATTGTTTTGGTCTCAATAGCTTTAACGATGAAGAATAAATAAGAATCTACGAACGCAGTAGTTGAAATTGCGAATTCATAGCTTGGTACGGCATTTGCTGCACATGAAACAGACTCTGCCTTGTGGAAAAGATGAAAGTCGCTGTTAGAGACATCAAGATAGAATCCAAGAATCTCATAAAATATTTGGGTATAATGATCGACAAGTTGAATGTCAAGGAACAAATTAAATTCATCAGCGTGACTTAGAAAGTTCTGGCAACTTAGTGTCAAATATCAAGAAGGAAACTGAGCCAGGATATAACAGACGAAACTGTGTCAATGAAGACGCTTCTCTGGGTGGAGTGCATCCAAAATTTTCCATTTTCAATACCACATACACCTGCGGCTTATGAAAATCATACGATCTCGGTGGCCAGTTAACATCACCTCCAAGTGAAATGACTGAATGATGCTTTGAAATTGATTATGTAGAATATCCAATGTGGCATGAGCTTTGTGGCAAGTAGCACCCCTTGTCGTTGGAGTTCAGATTATCCAACTCTGGTCAAAAGAAGTTGATAAACCGTGAGGATTTGAGCAACGTTGTCCTCAGCACAAAAACCTACCTTATGAGATTAGTATCGTCCCAAACTTGATAATTCTTTTTGTTGTTTACGTATCCATTCATCCAGAGATAGGCCTCATCGATGAAGATGATTTTTGAACTAATTCAGCGAGCATACATCGTTGTCTGTTGTCCATGCTGATTTGGCAAAACAGAGAAATAATTTGACAGATGTATCTTCAACAAGATGGCCGTTATCAATTGTTAATGTTAAATATTTCCCGTTTAAAGACTGCCAGTTCCGGTTTAGAACTAGATTCTCGAAAGCCAACCACAATGGTATGGTTTTTATAAGTGCTATGAATCAAAATGAAGTCGCCGCAGTGTAGTAGGTAGTATATTGGCTTATGAGACGTGGGGCCACGGTTCAAACCCCAGGTCCTACAACTGACTCCCAGCATATTTCTGACAAAAACTGTGAGAGTAAAAAATAATTGTACTTAAGTGTACTTCGATTCATTCTGTGACCCAGCGTGAGTTGGAGTGCATGACTAAAGGTTACCCTAATATCGTGGGAAGACTCTGTTTCGGATCGACGTCATGCTTGATCTTTTCGAACCGTCGGATCACGTATAGTTTTCTTTTATACCCCTAATCCGGAGTGTAAAGCGACCCGTGCTTATCGGATGGTTTGCAGTCGGGGGTCTAATCCGACTGTATTATAACGGAGCCTCACTGATACCTGGGCGCCTCAGTGAGTATTAGGTTTCTACCAAGTCCTTGTCATGCTAACGGGGGCTATGGCATGATCGACCTCCTTTCCCCCTCACTCGTGGAACCTACATATATATGGACGATAATTATTACAATTTTGGTATTTTTGGTATTTTTGACTTTGGACTAGACGTGACCCAGCTCATTGCGCAAATCCAGGCGAGTATCGTTGACAACAACAACGAAATCGTCAGAAATTTCGCCCCTGCTGGTATGAGGATTATGAGTGTAGAGGAGATCTTTAGTGAGACGACTGCTTTGGCAAACCTCACTTCGGCGGAAGATATGTGCGTGGAGTCAGACCCTGTCTCCCCACTATCAGATGAAGACGGTGACAATACGGTCATCGAAAGACTCCCCTTAACTCCTATCCAAATTGCCACTGGGAGCAATGAGGTGGGGACTTTCCCTTTAAGGAACCCACTTGTCAGACAGGATGCTTCGGACCCACTAGTACAATCATCTATAGATTCGGACTGCATGGGAAAAAGTACCTCGTCTGACAAGGGGGGAAAAGCTGGGCGGAAACGTTCCGCTATGTATAATGAGAGGAAGTCATACCGCAGGGCTTGCACGGTCTTGAAGAGATTTGCAAGCTGTGATGTGGACTCCCTCTCTGTTAAGGAGCAGAAGATGCTGGCTCGACACAGAGGCACTGTTTCGCGGTATGAGTCCAAATACCCGGGCAGTGGCCTCTCACGAGGCGCTGACTCTGGTAAGAAGGATGGTCCCTTGAGTGCCGATGGGAACGTGGAGTAAATTGCTTCTACCTCTCAAGCCGCAAGCAAGGGGCATGAAGGTTGTACACCCTTACTCCCAACTGGAGCAAAGAAAACCACCCAGGTTTTCAAACCTTCGGTGAAGAGAAAGGATGATGGTGTTCCTTCCACAATGGATGAAGGAAAGGAGGTAGAAACTACCGCTAATCCTTTGTCACAGAAGAAGGATGTAAGGTTGGAGGCGAAGGAGGTGGGGGGGCATACTTCGGTGGATATGTCTTCTTTGCAGAATTCTCGCAAGGGAAATCGCATGAAGAGAATTAGATCCGACGATGAGCCTTCCCCCGGCTCCAAGCGTCCTAAGAAACAAGGTAGCCTCGGAACTAATCCTTCCCTTCAGCTAGCATTCATCGACAGGTCGGATTTAGATGGAAAAATCTCTCCTGAAAGGTGGAATCTAGTTGAAGAAAGGCTCATTGAATTTATGATGGAAAAGAGTTGTGATGGCAGTAATGCTCGCATATCTTCCATCGGTTGGTCCAAGGGCATTAAGGTAGTGAACTATGAAAACGAGGGAACTGTAAAGTTTCTTGTGGAATCAGTGAAGCGCCTTGGTGAACTCTGGCTCGGTGCTCGCTTGGAGGTGGTCCCTCAATCCGACCTCCCTCTACGTCCAATAGCGACGGTATGGGTCCCGCCTACTTTTAGGCAGATGAATAACGTACCCAAACTTATTGGAAAGCAGAATGACGGATTGAACACCAGCTCGTGGGTAGTTGTCAACTCCCTGACTGGTAACGGTAAGAAAGGATGCGATCTTAGGATCGCTATTGGTCAGGATTCTCTTCAGTGGCTAAGGGCAAGGAGTGCTGTAGTGTTATGTGGGTTGGCACGCCTAAAATTCCGGCATCCGGACATAAGCGGTGTCAGGTAACCCAGAGGAGGCTAAAAGTGGTGCAGATTAATCTGCATCACTGCGAAGCCGCCTCACACTACCTGCTAACCACCCTGCGCCGCCTTGAAGTTGACATCGCTCTTATCCAGGAACCCTGGATCCTTAGGGATAAGATTCTGGGTCTGAGCGATCCTGATTATAAGTTACTTGTTCCTGGAACAAGTGAGAAGGTAAGGACCTGTATCTTAGCTAGAAGTGGTTTGGACTTGTTAATCGCTCCTTCCTTTTGTACAGGTGACGTAACAACTGTGGCCTACAGAGATGACCGTGGTACCGATTTGATGCTGTCATCTGTGTACATGCCGTATGAGGCTGCATCCCCTCCGGGTGACTTAATTGAACTACTGGTGGAGCATGCTAAGAGGAAAAGATGTCGTCTTGTCTTGGGTTGTGATGCCAATGCTCATCACACTCAATGGGGCAGTGCTGACATAAATACTAGGAGTGAGTCGATTTTGAATTTTATTATTCTTAATAGGCTCAACATTTGTAACGTCGGTAATACGCCAACGTTTAGAAACCGTGTTAGGAAGGCGGTAATTGACATTACGCTCTCTAACATGGAAAGGTCTATGATTAGAGACTGGAGGGTTTCAGAGGAGTGTTCCTTCTCTGATCACCAACTGATATCCTTCAGTATAAATCTATCTGGGGGCCTTAACAAGCCTTTTAGAAATCCAAGAAGAACCGACTGGATCAGATATGAGAGTGCTGTGGAGGGGGAACTTAGAGCCCTTCGGGGACGCTCCACTCCTGGCATCAATGATCGAGTTGGATTTTTGACGGATATTTTGTTGTCTTGTTATAGAGCTGCTTGTCCTCTCACTTACCCGGGTAAGAGGAGCCAGCCTGCCTGGTGGAATGCGGAACTCCAGAGACTCCGCTGTTGTACTAGGAGACTCTTTAATAAGGCTAAGAGGTCGGGCAAGGATGTTGACTGGTCTGCTTATAGATCCAGTTTTAATGATTACAAAGGGGCAATAAAGCGCTCAAAGAGAATCACCTGGATGAGTTTCTGCACGAGTATCGAGGATGTTGCTGATGTGGCTCGTTTCCGTAGGACGCTGTCGAAGGACCCCAAAGTCCTTGGCTTCGTCCAAAAGAACGATGGCACATGGACATCCTCGAGAAAAGAAACCCTAGAGGTTCTGTTGAGCACTCATTTTCCCGATTGTGAGGATCCAGTAAGCTATCCATTGGGTGTAGCTGATCCCTTCTGTGATGTTGGCGTTTTGGAGGATATCATTACCAGGGATAAGGTCAAATGGGTTATTAATAGCTTTGAGCCGTTTAAATCGCCTGGTCCGGATAGTATCTTTCCGGCTTTGCTTCAGCATGCTGGTGATATATTACACGAATATCTGGTGGACGTGTATAGGGACTGTCTCCGGTGGTGTGATATACCTGATGGTTGGAAAGATGTGCTCGTGGTTTTTACACCAAAAGCTGGTAAACCCAGTCACATCTGCCCTAAGGATTATAGACCGATATCACTCTCATCCTTTCTCTTGAAAGCTTTGGAGAGACTTATCGATCTATATTTGAGGTCAAACATGGACCGATCTTTGTTGAGTAGGTCGCAACATGCTTACATTAAGGGTAAGTCAGTTGAGAGTGCTCTTCATGATGTGACAGGTTTTGTTGAGGCGAATTTGGCTAGGGGTGAGTACACACTGTCGGCTTTCCTTGATATAGAGGGGGCCTTCAATAATGTTACCACTTCTTCTATTGAGAATTCACTAAGGGATATACATGCCCCACATTTTCTGGTGCGGTTTATCGCCCACATGTTGGGTAACAGACTAATCCGATCGAATCTGGGTGGATGTTCTATCGTCAAGCGTGCGACCAGGGGTACACCACAGGGGGGTGTCCTATCCCCTCTATTGTGGCTCTTGGTCGCAAATGTTGGTCTGAGGCTCCTGGAAAGTAGGGGCTTTAGGGTTGTGGCATATGCCGACGATGTGGCTATTCTTGTGGGTGGAAAATTTTTGCCGACGCTGGGGGAACTGATGGAGTCTGCTCTTGGAATTTTATCCTCTTGGGCAACGAACTGTGGCCTGGGGATAAATCCAAATAAGACGGATCTCGTTCTGTTCTCGCGTAGGTACAAAATTGAAACCTTCAGGCTGCCAAGATTAGCTGGTAGGGAGCTGCCGTTGTCTTCTGAGGTCAAGTACTTGGGTGTTGTCCTGGACAGTAAGCTGAACTGGAAACGAAACACCGAGGAAAGAATGAAGAAGGGACTGAATGCTTTCTACCAGTGTAGGAACTCCATAGGTAAGAACTGGGGTCTTCCGCCTAGGGCCATTCGCTGGATATATCTGGCGATTGTTAGACCGGTTATTACTTATGGTTGTGTTGTCTGGTGGTGTGCCTTAGACAAGAGTTTTCAACGGAAAATCTTGGATAAGGTTCAGCGGATTGCCTCTTTGAGTATCACTGGAGTGAGGAAGAGTTGCCGCTTGACTTATATGTCAAGAGGTGTGCAGCGCGTAGTGCCATACGCCTGAGGGAATCGGGTTGCTGGAAGCAGCGCTCGATAGGTCACTCCAGAGTTCTGAGTATCGTCTTTCCTGACGGAAGGTATGGACTTTCGGAAAAAGCCACTGATTACATTGTGCCCGAGGCTATATTACTACCTGGTTTAAGGACACTTATACCGGATAGGGCACAATCGAATGGTGGGGTACTCCGGGGGCAGAGTGGTATACCCATTTTCACAGATGGGTCTAAGTTAGGTGGATGTACAGGTGCTGGGGTTTTCTGTAGGGAACTCGGTCTTGAACTCCACTTCAGGTTGAATGATGACTGCAGCGTTTTTCAGGCGGAGATTTTCGCAATACTGAAGGCTATTGAGGCCATAGCTGGTGGCCCATCTTCGGATTCGGAATCTTACATGATCTTCGTTGACAGTCAGGCTGCCCTTAAGGCCATTGCGTCGGTCTGGTGCAAATCACGACTGGTTCGCGAGTGCAAAGAGTCGTTGAGGTCTTTTGGACCGGACCGTATCCGTCTATGCTGGGTTCCGGGTCATAGCGGAATACTGGGCAATGAGACGGCGGATGCCCTCGCTAGGTTAGGTTCCCTTTCGGGGAGCGATTTAATAGTTGGTCCCGAACCCCCAGTCTGCCACCTCTATGGCCTCATCGATGGATGGGTCAGGGAGGAAGAGCAGAGGCGTTGGAGGAACGGATCAGGTTGTTCTGTCTCTAGACGTCTATGGCCTGCTGTGGACAGTAAGAGAACAGATTGGCTGCTGGGCGTGGTTAAGGCCAGCGTAAGGTTGGTTGTCGGTTTTATCACAGGGCACTGCGAGATTAGGCCGCTGACGGGGATCTGGAACAGATCCCAGCCGGACTATTGCAGGGTATGTTGCGATGAGGAGGAGTTAGAGACTATCGAACACCTCCTCTGTAACTGCCCAGCCCTTGGTAGGTTGAGGTTGAGGACCCTTGGCAGAGCCTTCTTTGAGAGCTTGAGTTCTGTGTCGAGAGCCGACATCAAGGCTCTCCACAGATTCATTAGCAGTTTGAGCTGGTTGAGAGGTGCTAGGGCTTCATAAGTGTAGTCGCGCGCTCAACCCTTGTTTGTGTCTGTTTCTTTCTGTGTGATTCCCATCCTCCCCTTACCCTTATGCCCTCCTTTCATCCTATTCCCTCTATTTCCTTCCCTCTCCAAGGACGTTGTACAATGGGTCAATTTCGACCTCCGGGTATTGTACTTGTCTTAACGGACAAGTACACGTCCTCTAACCTAACCTAACCTAAAAAATAATTGCCATGAATAAGTTTCTCAAAAATCTGTCGTTCGGAGTCGACTTTAAACTGTAGGTCCCACCACTCCTGTATAAAATTAACACATGTTGTGTTTGTGTGCGAAACTAAGTCGTAATCTGACTGAAGGTTTTGTAATGACCAATTACGTATGTATGTATGAATCAATGAAATTTATTCAGTTCTCCAGAAGTTCTTGTATTAGAGAAATGAATTTTTTATTATGTCTTCAAGGTGTTATACTGTTGACAGCAGTAATTAACCAGAAGCCATTGAAATTTTCTTTCATTCCTAATGCCCCATGGGCGGCAATAAATTGGTTTACAAAATAGCTTTTAAATTAGGCAGCGCATTGAACCGGAACCTTTTAAAAACTTTAATGAGCAATAAATGAAAATAAAAAACGAAATAAAAAATAAAATATGCGCTTAAAATGCATTGTAATTATGCTTCAATAAAATAAGAAAGTTGAAAACGCCAAGGCATGAACTGTGGTGTGGTGTGGTGATTTTGATCTTTTTAAAGGGAAATATTTAAATTGTAATACAAAAATAACAACAACAATAGCAGTCTTATGTATGTATGTATGTATGCACGAGTGTTTTAATAATTTTGCTATTTTTTGAGTTTTTTTTATTCATTTTACTTTCTATAAAAGTTTAAAAAAAAAAATTTAACATTAATTGGCCTAATTACATACAAACATTGTACATGTACATAAATGTGCAGTGCTGCATGTAAGGCCTATGTGGTTCGATTATTTTTGTAATAAAAAAAATTAAAAACTTCAAAAAGAAAAACAAAAACAAAAAAATTGTGAAAAGTGAATTAAAACACCCATTAACCTATTTTTGTAGCTTTAAATTAACTTCCTCTGTAATGTTTCTATAAAAAGGTGTGCCTCCTCTCCTATTGGCTTATGGGGGTACTGTTTAACCAAAAAAAATTTTTAAGAACTTTTACTTGAAATTCAAAGAATTTAAAAATAAAATTTATTTCTTTTAATATTTAAAAGTTAATATTGATGATTGGTTAGGTAGTTAAGTAGCTGCCTGCCTGCATAATGATTCTTTGGTTAGGCTTGGTTGGCTGCTAGTGACTGCTAATGCATTCTCTTTCTTTTTTCTTTCTGAAGTTGGTGTTGCTTTTAGGGAACTTAGATTTCCTAGCATTGTCATGATTGTATGTTTAAATACTCTCTTGTTGTATAATTTTTTAATACGTGATGTCATTTTCATAATTTTCGGTTCTGACTTTTGGTACGTTTTTTTTTTATTGCTTTAATAAATTCTAAATTATTGTTGTTGTTTGTATGATTTAAGAAGTTAGTCATGTAGAAATTGTTTAACCCAATTATTTATTTAAATTTCTATTTGACTACAAAAAAATATTTTCTGTGGAATGGTTTGGTGGCATAAGCATAGCCCAATTGGAACCTATCATAGGCGCTGTGGTAATACCCCTATGTCGTATAATGCCATAATTCGTAGCTGACATCATTTCTTAGGCTGCTTAAACATTTAATGAAGTGATGGATAAACTGCTGGTGAATTTAATCCAACTGTTCATGTCAGATATTGTAAGCTCTGTACCAATCCCAGCCAATTCATCAACAATGCAATTTTCGACTCCGAACGACAGATTTTTGAGAAACTCATATCACAGTTACTGTTAAATGATTTCACAATTCCTTTGGAAATCTTCAGCATTTATGGTTGCAGGAAGATGTTGAGGTAATGTTCTCTTTAACAAAAGCCTTGCAGCAAAGACTATATAATTATAAAGATAGCACACTGCCGTACATTGTGTTTCCATTGCAAAAATCTGCATGGGATTTATCATAAATCCCATATAAGAGAGAAAATCATTTATAGTCTCTCTGAAAGATAAAAAGGGAGACGAATTTTGCGAAAAAGATTATAAGCTATAACAAGCAGACGTACACATGCATATCGCACACCCAGTTCGTAAGTGACACAACTCAAAATTTGTATTTTTCGAGTTTATGTATTAATACGTGTAGTTTTAATTTTTGAGTTGTGGCACTTTTGAACTGAGTGTGTGATATGTTTGTATGCATATATGTAAGTGTAGTCTACTCATAAGTTCTTTTTGTGTTTTGTTTCTTTTTAATACTTTTTAAACCACATAATATTTGTAGTAAACAAGAAAATGAATTTTATAAAAGATGATATTTATGTAGGGTAAAGAATATGTGTTTTATTGGTGTACAAAATAAAAATTAATCGACTCGCACCGAAATGCTGATTTCTTATAAATAACAAAAATTTTAACAAGCATTTATTATAATATAGAAATTTTTACAAAGAAATAAGGAATAAAGAATAAATAAAGGTTATTTAAATTAATTTTTAATGATTTAAAATTTTAACGTTTTCAGCACTCGATGATTTATAGTTTTGAGTCTGCCATGAAGAATGCTTACGAAGTAATGTTAGCACAAGAAGATTCAGCATCTCTAATCTATGTTTATAGCATACGTCATTCTCCTCATACCAAAACGAATATGTTGTAATTTTGGTGCATTGTATGCATTGTTCGACAATAGTTTTTTTAATATTTCGTATGCTTTTGTCTTTTGTGAATATTTTTTCAAATACTTTTATTTGTATCTTGCATATTTCAAAAAACAAATCGGATGGTCCACACAAACTTCCAAAATCTGATTCTTCATTGTAATTTTTCGCATGTATATACATTTCGGAGGGGTATGTCAATATTTGGGTGGGTTTAATTATATCCAATCGACATTTTTGGCAAGATATTCCTCTCAGCAGATTTCAGGCGACTTTTATCCCGTTTTCAAACGAACGACATTGATATTTTTTTGCTGAAGTTCTTATAGATTTGTAGTATGAGTCATCATTAGACATTTCAGGTACCGCTGATATTTCAAAGGGTAAAATTTTTTCGGCGGATTCTTCTCAGCAGATTTCAGGCAAAAACTCTGAGAGCTAATAAAATAGACCTTCTTAACCAATTTGCGAAACAAAGTATCTTATAATGTAATGACATTTTTTACCTAATGAATTTTTTCCTTGCCTTTGCAATGAGAAAAATTCACAGTTTTTTCTTTGTATTTTTAAGCGAAATATGTCTATTATTCCCAAAGAATAAAAAAATTTGGCATATAAATTTCATACAATGGGCATCATAAATTCGGTGTGAATCAATTTATTTTCGTTTTCACAAAAACAAAACAAATGTGATTTTCCCTACACTCACTTACGAAGTCATCTTGTTTCTTTCTATTTTTCAATCTCACATTTAATAGAAAGAACAATCTCTCTTTTTAAAAAATTACGAAAATAAACCACAGCTTTTATTAAAAAAAAAAATAACATAAACAGTAAGAATAACAACAACAATAATATCAAATACTTTATCTTGCAAGAGAGCAAAATAAAAGTGCTTTCGCTCTCCCCCGTTATTTGTTATCTACAAAAAATTTATCTTTGCAAAAAATGAGAAAAAGAGCAAATTTTTTCCCTTCCCTTGCCACTTGTCCCCCGCATCATTAAGCTGTACAAAATTTGTGTTAAACCAAAATGTACTGAGTGGAACATCTTTATATTATATAGTCTTTGCTTGCAGCCTTGCTGCCGGTGTACATTAAGAAAATTTCAGAGATAATCCCATTATCCAACAAACTCAACGTCGCTAAAAAATATGGCCATGACCTTTGCCTAAAAAACATTTCAGTGACAAGAGCAGGCTATAAAGTTTAGTATCAGAACATACTTTACATACTTTGTGCAGCAATTTAAAGCACAAATCTAAATCGTCACATCGGAAACCTCTAATTTGAATTCTAAAATCAAATATTTTATTCAGAAAATTATAAGAAACCATGTAGTCCACTTGAATGCGTATTTATCTTCCCAGAACTACAAGTTCTTTGCTCAAGTAGGGTCAGGATTTAATTGCATTGTGCCTTACTGCTGCCAGCTAAGCGTTCGGCCCAGGATTTAATTGCATTGTGCCTTACTGCTACCAGCTAAGCTGCTTCTGCTTCAATAAGAGTACACAAGGATCTGAATTATTTAAAAACAACGAATTGTCCATTGCCTAATGACAGTGAGTGAAATTATCTGACCGTATAAGCATGGAAACTTCTCTCCTCGTGAGGTTTTTTCCTGCTTATTACTGAGAATTCCCACATGACGTTTTATCCAGCAGAAGGTGATTCTATTTCCCCTGTTTAGCTTAATCAGCTTTCCTAGACAGTCACTTACAATTTTTGGTTTTATCTCATAAGAGCCGAGTTCTCGGATAGTAACATGTCTCTATCCAAGTTGAATTGAGCATCTCGTTCGATGGCATAGACTTCAGCTTGGATACTACTCGAAAGTTTTTCATGAGCTCAGTACAGCATACATAACATAATTGATGATTACAACCCTTTAGTCAGGATTACAATCTAGCTTCTCACAACACCTATGTTGTGTGTGTTAATTTGTTAGACATGAGTGGCAGGACCTACAATTTAATGTCGACTCCGAACGACAGATTTTTTGAAAGAGTTTCCCTGAAAATCTTTTATTTATTTTTAGAGTTTTTGCCAGAAATCTGCTGAGATGAAGTCGCCGAAGAAATATTTTTTCATTTCCGTTTTTGAGATGTCTGAACTGGGGTTTGACCCCATGGCCTTACGTCTAATAAACCAAAACACTACCTACAAGACTACGGCGAAGACAATCGCTTACTTTCTTCGAGTTTTCCTAATAAGAGTCGAGTTCTCGGATAGCAGCCTTTACATCCTATATTTGCTTTCTATTGCTTCAAGGAAATTAATTTAGCTATGTTAACTTGAGGTATGTCTTACGGTATGTCACCGTAACTGATAATCCATACGGGTTAAATCAGATCTGTAGGGATAATGATTTATGTCAGTGCCTTTGGAGATACATTTCTGAGACCAACTTTATCAATAGCCATATGCTCTCTGAAATATAAATTCAAAATTCTCAAGCTTTTAAAAGCTGTTCAAACTTACGTCATTTTGGAAGACAAAAGAAGAAAAGAAAGCAAAAAAAATTAACATTTTGTTGGTCAACAAAACTTAACGAATCAATGGAATGTTGCAGGGTATAACAAAAAAACAGTTTTACTCAATGTAAACAATAAACAGACAGGCAGCAGCAGCAGAAGCAGGAGAAGCAACAACAGCAAAAGAAATCATTTTTAAACAATAAATGAAAGTAATTTTCCCAAAATTGGTGGTAACTGGCTAATGTTAAACGCTATTATGTATACAAAATGCTACATTTTGTTAAGAAAACAAAAGTAAAAACAAAAAAGATAAAAACCATGCAACAATACTATGCCACCAAGGCAACAGCCAGCCAGTCGTATAGCTTTAAACTCGACATAACGTTTAGCAAATGAGGAGAAAAACAAAAAAACAATGTGAGCCAAGCAACCAACCAACCAACATATCTGTCAAGGTTACTTTTGATGATGTATTGTGCGACGTCATTCAACTGTTAACATTCAACTGACAACATTCGGTTGCAACATTAGTTGAATTCAATTTAAAAAAGCACTTGTATTCGAAAACATAAGATTTTCTTTTTTCTTCAAAAATACAACAAAATCTGAGAGAGTCATTGCAACAAGTGACTGCATTTTTATCATTTTTTTCGATGCCAAATTTAGTCAAATGACTTGAAATATCTATAAATGGTTGCAAACAAAACTTTAAAGCTTGGCTTAGCCAGCCACTGAGCCAACGGCCTGACTAGTGAGTCAGTGAGCCGATAAACGATTGAATGTATGAATACACATGCCGCCGCCAACAACAAATAATAAATAATGGGAATGAAATCGGCCTGGGAGGTTTTGTTATTCCATTTTATCAATCGGCCACAATGGAATTAACGTCAGGAGATCTATAAAGTCAAATGGAATTTGTGAAAATATTAATCACATGCTCACGCACAAACACACCATAAACAGACTGGAAAAATGTAATGAAAATCATGTTACAATTATTAATGGGGAAACACACATAAATTGTTTGCAATCATAAATTCCCAGAAAATCCATATTAGTGGCACATTGTGAGAGAAAACAATCAGTGACAATGAATAATACCAGAACGCCTAGTGATCAAACCAATTAAAGGGCAAAGGTTATCTCTCACACAAAAACTTATATCGTGAGAGAAGTATTGAAGCGGAAAGAATTTTCTTCTGCTTTCTCCATGACAGTTTATAAACGTTTGCAACGTACAACATTAACTACATTTACACGGTGTTAATCCCGGAGTTTATGTTCGAATGTCAATCTTCAGTGATCTTCAGCTGATCCCCTTCAGATTGCTTCATTCACTCTTTTTAGTAAGCATTTCTCTTTCTAAGTCGCCGTAGTCTAGTAGGTAGTGTGTTGGCCTTGAGGCCACGGTTCAAACCCCATGTCAGACATGTCCATCAAAACGAGATATGAAAAATATTTCTTCAGCGACTTCCTCTCAACAGATGTCTGGCAAAAACTCTGAGAGTAAATAAAACTGCCATGAAAAGCTTCTCAAAAATTTGTCGTTTGGTGTCGACTTAAGGTCACACCACTCATGTATAAAAAATGTGGTTTGAGAAGCTATGTCATAATCCCGACTGAAGGGTTGTTGTATGTATGTATGTTTATATGTATTTCCCTAACCTCTCTATATTGGGGATTGTTAGAACTTCTCCCTGTTGTTTCACTATTCAACTGTGTTTGCCATTTTCGCAACTTAATCGCCCGGACAGCCTATCCGCATACCTCATTCCGTTCTTTCCACTTGAAGGTCTTCCAGGAACATGTACAATATGATCTGTAGAGTCGGCATTGATACTGTACGAGACGGGGATGCAAATCTTAGTCCAGCGATTCTCTGTGATGGTATCATCATCTGTGTTCTGCGCAAGGTTCAATTGAAAGATATTTTCATTAGTAATGAAGCTTTGTTCCTACGAAAGCCTAACTTAATTTATAATCTTTTGAAACACCACATCATGCATCCTAACTAAACGTATGCATCTGATCTCAACAGTATTGACATCAACCTCAATATTTTTAGACTCAAAAATCCTCAATGCTTGCTTATCATGCCACACAAAAAACTCGTCTCGCTGACATAATTGAAATCTTTTTTAAAATTAACCCATTAAAATCGCTTAAAAACAATTCATATAAAATTAATTAATTTCAATTAAATTCGAAAAGAGAAAGAAACAACAAAAACAAAATCAAAAGAAATTATAAGAGAAGACCAAAAATTTATCACCCATTTGTTGTATGAAAATTGGGTGTGATTTTATTGTCGGTTGTTTTTTTGTTTTTTATTGTTTCGACACTCTCTTCCTCTTATCCAGCCTTTTATTTGTACGAGTGTCGTTGAACGTGAACCCATTCGCGTATCTGAGTTCATAAAATATTTTGGTTGTGTTTTTTTTTGTACATGTCTTGACGAGATAATTTTCAGCATCAGAACAAGAAGAAAAAAATTAATTTTTATTCATTCAAGAATTTTAACCCTACACTGTAGAAAACAGTGTACATATTGCGTTTGCAATTAAATTCGACAATTGAAGTTTATGAATACAAAGCCCCTCAAAACAGACTCTGGCTGATGTCACAGTAAGTGCTATCTGGGATCTTACGTACGCACTTGATTAACGATACGACCTAGTTTCTCACACCACCCATGTTTTGTGTGTTCAGTTTTGCCATGAGTGACGCGACCTACAGTCTAACCTTAATTCCGAACGACAGATTTGAGAAACTTTTCATGGCAATTTTTTATTTACTCTAAAAATTTTTACCAGAAGACTTATTCGTTTTATTTGTATCTCCTCCTAAAGAGCAATAAATATCTTTGTAGGATTTAGCGACAGTTATTGTAAGACAAGAAGAATTTTATTAATCAAGTAGCATGAACTAGAATAATAGAGTTGCCATCTGTCTGTAACTAGAAATAAAGCTAAGCACATGGCCTTTAAATTTGGTTGTTATACAAGGTTGCGGTGGTTGTGGTGGGTGAAGTTTTAAAAAGCCCATGGAATGTTATTCTTTCTTAAAAGGTAGCCCACGTTGTTGATGTTATTCTGGATTAGTTGCAGGCGGGAATACTATACTGTACTAAATGTTAAAGAAACATGACGAAATTATTTTGATTACTTTAATACTAAAGGGTCCGCCAAATAACTTTTTTTTTTTTTTTGAAAATACTTTAAAAAAAACTACTGAATATTTTCTCAAATTTCTTTTTTTATTTGAAAGTACAATCCTTCCGGTTAATAATGGAAAATAATTTCATTCAAATGGCTGCCTCGGCTGGCCATGCAATAGCCTACACGATCGGTCCAATTTTTAAGCACATTATCGATTGTGTACAGCTGTATTTCACCAATGGCTTCACGAATATTGTCCTTTAAAGCGTCAATTGTCTCTGGCTTGTCGGCGTAACACTTATCTTTGACGGCACCCCACAAATAATAGTCCAACGGCGTCAAATCGCAGCTCCGAGGTGGCCAAACGACATCAGCTCTGCGGCTGATAATGTGATCTTCAAAAACAGGGCGCAAAACATCGAGTGTAGCTTCGGCTGTGTGGCACGTAGCGCCGTCCTGTTGAAACCAAATGTTGCCAATATCCTCCTCTTCAATTTTTGTGAACAAAAATTCATTCTACATGGCCCGATAACGATCGCCATTGACTGTAACGGCCACTCCTTAATCATTTTCGAAGAAAAATGGCCCAATTATGCCTCTGGACCAAAATCCGCACCAAACAGTGTGTCGGCTTTTCAATGTATGCGTGCGGGTTTTCTGTGCCCCAAATGCGACAATTTTGCTTGTTTACATACCCGCCAAAAGATCAAAATGAGCTTCATCTGAAAATATGATTTTTTCATTCTGCAACATTACCATGATTCTCAAAGTAATGTCGCAATATTTCCCACCGTTGTTCAAGCGTATACACAACCATATTCGTTCAGCGGAAGGATAAAACTAATTATCTGTCAAATCAGACATGAGCTAAGTGTTACCATTCACGAAAGCTGAAAAAAGAACGTTAGATGGCGGACCCGATACTTACTAACTTGAACCAGCTATGGCTGTTTCTATAACATCTAGTCCACGTGAGCTCTTCATTTATATTAATCCGCAAATATGCCTTGATTTTCTTACTGACCTTAATAGGTCGATAAGCTGGCCAGCTTTCTTTAAACAGTTTAAAATGTCCCCTTAAAACCTCCCTTGGTTGAGCATTGATGATGGGTGAGAGAATATGTGTTAATATTCGGACATTTGAAGCATATCAAACCCTTTCAAAAGACCATTTAGGCCCGTTTGTTTATAGTTGCTACCTGTCGCACTATATTATTGAGGACAACACTCGGACTTCCTTCAAGTGAAAGTTTATTTTTTCGAAAGATGTGCTCAACTCAACTTAGATAGGAAGTACAAAAGACAGGACATAGGAAAATCTAATAGACAGGCCGCCATTCGAGCACTCGCCTCTTATGATCGAAAGTAGTATGTGATTGGCTGGAGAAACTGAACCAGCTGAATCAAAGTAAGGTTTTCCTCTGCTGAGTCATGTTGGAATTCTCGACAATGAACAATCAGACGAGCCTGCAAGAAAAGGAGCTTCCCCACCTTTGATGGGGCCAGAACACTTCTGTGAAGTGAGTGCGAATGTTTGGAAAGGAATGCTTAACGAAAGAGAAGATAATGAGAGACAAAAACTCCTCTCAAGCTAAATTGGTTTGGTCTTTTAACAAGACACTGTAGTCACAGCCTCCGTTTATACAGAATGAGGATTATTTGAAGCCCAACATGTAGATTCTATGACGATGAGAATAAATCATCGGCACATATTCGTGTGTACCTGTGGAGCATTAATACATCCCAGAATGAAACATCTGGGGGCATATCAAGTGCTAATCATGGAATAATTAATAATGGCATGGACCAGCATCCTGAAGTTTGTCTAAGGGAATCCAATTCATCGTATGGTTGCAGTAGTGAGCGACCTCTACGAAAATAATTATAAGGAATTGGATATGGCTTGAATATTAACTTCCTTGCGATGTCTTTACATCGTAAGACGTTCCATGGAAAAGCTAGCTGATAACCCAAGAAGTGCTTTATGTCAGTGTACAACGCTTTATGTCAGACCTCAACAGTTATTGTTTACCTTTAATACCCTAGGCTAAGCTTAAAGATTAAAATATCAGTCAAATATGTACGTAGTGAATATTGTAATTGAGTTCAGCTTAACTCAAATGAATGAAAGCAAAACAAAATAGAATCGCACTTAAAAGCGCGAGTTGAGTGCATCATAAACTTATTTTTTTCCTTAATTTATTGGCTTTTAAAAAGCAATACCCTCCTCTTCAAAAGCAGATTTTTGTTTAATAAAGTTTTTCTTTTTCATCTTTTCGAAGCCGAGATATTGAATACAATTGGCGCTTGTACGTCTGCTGCGCATTTGGATTAATCCAATTTGTGTTGATGATAATAATCATCGGATGCTGTTGTTGTTTGGTGTACTTGTACTTGCAACAAACAGCTGGCGTAGCTCGAAAAAAAAAAACCTAATAAAGTTTTTTCTTCTTATTTGTGTCTTGATACAAAGTATTTATAAAAGTATGGCTCGTACTATTAGTCGCAACACTATCATCGAAATAAGATCAGTTGTTACTTGTCTGGTACACCATCACTCTCGTAAATACTTAACAAATGAAGATGAAAATGAAAATCGTAATCGTAATCGGAATGGGAATGAGAATGAGAAACGAAGAATGAAAAACAGAAATCATTGTTAAAGTGGTGTCAGTTAATATCTATACATTGTATGTACATACATATGTATGTATGTATGTATGTATAATTTTGATAAAAATACAATAAAAAGATACAACGGATGTATGTATGCATGTATGAGGAGATATGTATATGAGTTGCAATATAATATGGACCCCGGTTTACTTTCTTATTGTTTGACGCTCCATTGTTGTATCATTTTTAATCAAGTGATTTTAGGTTGCTTTGAACAATTTATGACATTTAGTTGCTGTTCGTATTAATTTATAATTGCTTGGCTTGTTTTCTTGGTTCTCTTCCTTATCCTCTTTTTATAAAAGAATTGTAGTTTATTTTCTGTTTTCATACTTTTTCGTGGAGTTTTTAGAAAGTCTTTGTCTTTCATTCAAAAATGCAATTGTTCTAGTGAACTTTGACTTGCATTTCAGTTTCTTTAGTTAAATATGATATGAATTGTCTGTTTTTGGGCATGTAAATGCTTATCTAAAACAATAATTAACACCGTTTATATCACAACCTTTGGTTTAAGAAAAATATTCAAAAATTTCGCCTAATTTGCTGCCTTTATCACCACAAACGCTTGAGTCTATTAATGGCTCCACGTTAATTTTTCCAGTCGTTATTAATCGATTTGCAAGCACGTCATAATGATATGAAGAAAACTTGCAGTAAGATCTTGGAAGTTTAACCCAAGAATTATTTGTTGTATGTATGAAAACCTATGAGACCATTGTTGGGTAAGCCAAATAAATTTAAAAACAGATGAAGTTAGAAAAGACGCAGATACTGATAAGCACTGAAATCTTGTTCTATAGCGGCGGCTGGGGGCTCTGAGACTATGGCTAGGCTAATGGGACATAAGTCTGAAATGAGCTTAAACGTGTACAGTTTTATAAATCGGCTGGCTGACAGCAATCTCTTTAAATATATCCTGGATAAAACCAGTGAAGACTATTATTTTCGAAAATGTTTCACAACGACAGACTAATTAAACAAAGTGAATGGAGCAATTTTGAGATTATGTACATACATAGAGGGACCATTTTGTAGAACACGGAAGATTCAAGATCAAATAGTGAGACAGAAGCAGACAAAAATATACCCAACCCTTGCGGAAACGTGTAAATATCTTCCAATCGAAATCCAACATCAACGAAAGATGTGCTCAATTCTACATGGACAGGAAGTACAAACCAGAGATCAGCAACGAGTATTAAAAAAGATGAGTAGATTCGAGTCATACTTATAATTTCAGCTACTTATACGCATTCATACTTATTTTAATATCATACTCATACTACTCATATTCAAAGTTAGAAATACTCATCGTACTCATACTTAACAATACGCACAATGTTGTTGATTTCGACTCTCCATGATTCAACATATACAGTGTATATTATACACGAAGCACAAAATAAGTATGATTCGCGTATGAACACCACAATACTCGCTAGAAGGTTGTGTGTGTGCTTTGCTTGCTGTCTTTGTCTTTTCTTTTCTCTTCTTTTGTAAATGCAACAATAACTACTACTGTAAATTTTGATGAATGATTCGAGTGACTCGAATCATTCGTAAGTATTATAAGTATTTTTCTAAATTTATGAATCTGAATGAGTAGGCGTATGAATCAAACAATGAATCGAATGTTGTGAGTTTGATGTCAACGTTGTACTCATACTCATTGCAACCTATACTTATAAATCAATGTTGTAGCGAGTACGAATGAATCAGAGTAGTTGAATTTTAATACTCTTGACTCACTCATACTCAAAATTTCATAAGTACCTATGAGTAGCGAAAATACGATTCATTGCTGATCTCTGGTACAAACGCTAGCTGTCTGATTGTGAGGCCGACTTATGAGTACTCAACTTATAAAAGATTAACTCAAGAATAGTATTGGACTGCTTACTTTGGGTTTGCTTTGCTGCATCCAAAGTTATTTTGAAATTCACAGCAGTGAGCAAGGATATAATAAGCTTGTAAGGAGGAGAGCTTCCAGAAATCTTTTTGTAGGTCGGAACATTCTTGTGGAGTGTGTACGGACTTGGAAGGGTATATTAGGCAATAGAAAAGATGCGAAGAGAACAGATCTGAGTCATGCATTCGACTATTCAGAACTGGTCTGTGACACTTAAAGCACACTTGTTCAGAATAAAAATCGCCTCAAGCCAAATATATCATCTTCAGCGATGAGTTCAATTTTTGATTGAATGAGTACGTGAACAAACAAAAAATTTGGTACAATACTAATTCACAGGAGAGCGTCCAATGCATTTCGAAACTCATTTTTTGTTGTGGAATTTGGGCTGACGGTGTTGGTCAGGTCATACTGTCAACGGTAACCAACCAAACATCTTTTGTCTTGAATTTACCATATGGACACCAACATGATGTGGTTGCAACAGGATATCATTACGTACCACATAGCTCATGTCCCATTGAATGTTTTGCACGAGCATTTTCAAGGCATGGTAATCTCAGGTTGAGGTGATGTTAACTAGCCACCTGAAGCTGTGTGATTAGACCCTGTTAGACTTTTTGTTGTGGGGTTTTCTTAAGTCTTTGGTGTATGCAAATAAGGCACAAACCATAGCTGCTTTCAAAGCCAATATAGCCCACGCCATCGCTCAAACACAAGCTGAATTTGACATTTCGGATGCGCTTCCCCTTGTGGAAGACCTTGTATTCACTCGTGCTGATACAGACTTTCACAAGATCTTTTAAAAGCTTTGACTGTTTTCTAGATGACAAGTAAATTGTTATGATTTTATGTGCATTCACCATACATTCTGCCCTTTAAATAAAACTTTTACGGTTCAAATGCAACAAAACACAAAACAATGCCCTCTAGATATATGTATGGCCACATGTTGACTAACGTCTGGCTGGTATTTATTTGCAAAGTATTTATGGCATCAATCATCAATAAAACAGAAATTATCGACATACGAAGCCAATCGACAATTAAGTTTTAAAATTTTAATGTCATTGCCAGAATGTGCAGGCCAATACAGTGAAGACCATTATTTGTGGCATCGCAAACAAACAGACGGACAGACGGACTACGTTAACTGGTAATAAAATCGAATACTCAGGCCGAGCATCATCACATCGTTTCGAAGTCTACAAAAAAAAATTAAAAGAAAATAAAATCCGGACCTTTTGGGAAAATTCAACAACAATCAGTGAAGAAAAGGAAAACCTCATACAAAACAGTTAATAACTTGCAAATGTTGGCCAATAAAAACTGGTCAAAACAATAAACAATTGATGAAATTGTTGTTGGCCACAACAAATTTTTCACAACGACTTAAAGCAACGAACGAACAGCAAATGCAACAATAAAACACAATGAAATTGGCATTGGAAGCCAAAGCAACAGGCAACATGCAACAGCAGCTTCCACCACCACCATAGGCCCACAACAATGACAATAATAAAGAGGCATAACTGTCAATAATATTGCATGTTGCAACAGACACAACAATTGGCCACAATAAACCAAAAAGAGAAAAAAACAAAAAAAAGAGAAGAAAAAAAAGGAAGAAAACCCAGTCAATAACAAAGAAAAGAAACTCAGAGACTCAGAGACAAACGATCATCAAAAAGACGACGATCTCTACAAAAATTATATGCAGGTGGTCCAGAAAACTACACACACAATAACACACACACACCCAGGCATATGCATAGTCGTACTGGTGGTAATCATTGTCATTGGCAATGGCAAGAAGGCATGAATATGAAATTCTTTTAAATGCCACAACAACAGGCAACAACAGCAATAATTATAATAATAGAAACAACATTAAGCTGAGGAAATAGTAAAAAATTGGGAAAAAACTTTAAAAGGAAACATGTTGTAAAGTATGAGTGCCATTGCATTCATAGACAATTCAAAAAAAAAAAAAAAAAAAATTGGGTAAGGGCAAAAATATTTTCGTATTACAAAAAATAGAAATTGAAACATATAATCCTTAAAGAACATTTAAATGCAGATTCAGCTCCGAAGTCCGATCGATTATTAATACATACGGGCTCTTTAGTAAAAGCAGAAGCTACTTGGTTAAGCAATAGAAGCTAGTTTTAGTATTTTTGGAGAGTTAGTTCGTAGCTCCAAGGTTTAGTTTGATAACCATCATGCGGACTTAACTTACTTACTTAATTAATCATTACAACCCTGTAGTCAAGACTACAACCTAACTTCTCGCATCACCCATGTTGAATGTGTTAATTTTTATCCACAAGTGGCAGTCAGAATGATCACAGTCGATAACATCATTGGAGTTATGATGGCGAATATGAAGAACTGGAGCTCCGTGGCAACATTGTACGTATAGAGCAACAGAAAAAATGTATCGAAAACGAAATCACTTTTTCTCGCAACCAATAGTTACGCTATGCAGGCAATAAATGCCTGACGACTTACAATGCAACAAGCCATTGAAAACTGCAGGCGGTAATTTGTGAACGAGACTCTTGAACGCCCAATGAGAGCCCACTTAAGTGACCGTTCCTTACACATCTTCTTATGCTCTTGCCTTCTCTTTTGCCTTTTTATTCTTCATGCTTGATTTAACGCTTAAACGTTGGAGTATGGATTCAATTGAATTGGGATGCAATGGTGTAAAGTGCTGACTAGTCGTTGTCATTTTTAATTTCAAAGTTTTTGTTTTTCTTTTTGCCTTCTTTGCCTGTGATTTTATTTTGTCTTTCAAAACAGGCAGCCTAAGCATGCAGCCACTTGTGTAAAGTTGGTGTGGAAAGTATGGCAAATTAAGGCAAGAAAGAGAGTGATAGGGGGAGAGAGTGGCAAAAAATCGAGATTCTTTTAACGGTATAAATGAAATGTTTTTTTCTGTTTTTGGTTTTTCGTTGGATTTTTTTTTTTGTCAAGTTGACACAGGGTCAATGCTGTTTGCATTGTCTGGCGCAGCAAAGTCAAAGATTGTGTATTTAAAACACAGGCTAGCATTAAAGAGACTTCGGCTGCTCTGCTTAGTTGTTAGCTGAGAAAAGAAAAACAATCAACATGTTGCAAATAATATGTTGTATGCCACAAATGGTAATGAAAGTTTTTCTCTGCTTTTATATTCAATCGCTATTAATTTTTATTTAATGTGTGAAGCTCTAAACGGTAGACATTTGTTAAATAAATTTAAAAAAAAAAAATGAAAATAAGAAGAACCGAGACATACGAATACAGTTAATGACATCCACTGGCATTAATGAAAGTGACCTCCTGTGTCTGATGTTTAAATTTAATTACAAAGAGAGTGTGAAAATTTGTCTTCTGTTTAAAAGTAAGGTTGCTAATTAGCAAATTTTTGGGACCATGCGCATTAATGACGATGAGGTCAAAGGTCACGAATAAGTCTAAAGCTGGATATTATAATCAAGCTAACCGAGGTTAGATTAGGTGGTGAACTCTGTTTAAAAGGCAAGATCCTCTTTAGGCCAAAGGTTGGGTTCATTGTGAATCCTCAAAGCAATATTCAACAGCTCTAAGGATTAAACAGGAAACCATCCTGCCTCCAAGATAAATCAGTCCGAGATTATAGAAAATAAAAGGTCATGAATCTTAGCCTTTTCATAGCAATATCTGGACACTGGTACATGCTGTCTTACTCGTTACTTAATACTTAGGTCTTGCAGATGTATTTCTAGGAAATGCTTAGATTATCGAATGCATTCTAATGGGGCAGTGGCCTGCGAGACCCCATTTTTGTTCAGTAGGGTAAGCAATACTGCACGTTCAATGAAACAACCTGTAACATGTAACATATCCGAAGTTATTTGCTCTGTACTAGCCCCGGAGGAGGCGAGACGGGTATTTCATGCGGGGATTTGTGGAAGTCGGCGAAGGGGACGACTTTGTTTGCGTTGGAATGACCAAATCGAGGAAGCCCTGTGGTCGATTGGTGTGACTAACCGGCGAAGGCGCGCAAGAAGCAGAGGCACCTGGAAGGATATTTTAAGGCAGGCCGAAAGACGTTAATCGGGTTGTTATTGGCCAATTAAGTAAGTAAGTAATATCAGTCCCGGCCAGTTCATTTCAAGAACTGACGTAAATTAACAGGCCCAAGCATACCATGATCGGTGCCAGGCGAAAATATATAAAGGGTGATTTTTTAGCTATTATCTTTTTGGCAACAATGGTTTAAACAGCTCACGCAACGTTTCGTGTTTTGTTTCACTGTCAAACATCTTCAGTTTGGTCTATAATTTAACCATGAATCGTCTTACAAACGAACAACGCTTGCAAATCATTGAATTTGGCATCATTGGACCGTAATTCTTCAAAGATGCTGCGAATCGTAACGTAACTGTGAATGGTGAGCGCTACCGTGAGATCCAACTTTTTTTTGCCCAAAATGCAAGAGCTTGACTTGCATGACATGTGGTTTCAACAAGACGGTGCCACATGCCACACAGCACGCGTAACAATGGACTTATTGAGAGGCGAGTTCGGTGAACATTTTATTTCACGTTCGGGACCGGTCAATTGGCCGCCTAGATCGTGCGATTTAACGCCTTTAGACTATTTTTTGTGGGGCTATGTTAAAGCTCATGTCTATACAGACAAGCCCGCTTCAATTGACGCATTGGAAGACAACATTGAATCATTTATTCGTGAGATACCGGCCGAAATGTTGGAAAGAGTATGCCAAAATTGGACTAAGCGGATGGACCATTTGAGGCGCAGTCGCGGTCAACATTTACATGAAATAATCTTCAAACATTAAATTATATGGACCGTACTATCGATTCAAATAAAGATTTCATGCATTTTTCTGAATTTTATGTGTTTTTTTTTTGGAAAAATTTTCCTATAGCTCTTAAATAATCACCCCTTAGAAACCGGCATTTTGACCGGGCACAACAGACTAAAAGAACACTTGTTCAGAACAGGGATCGCCACGAACTCATTATGTAGAGTGTTACGGATAATAAATCTTCTGCATCTCAAGAGAAAAATAGGCAAAATATTCCAGGCTGCTAATAGCCGTTAAGGAGGTTGAGACAATTAATAGAGCAGGTATAGCTTCTGAACAGGAAGTTCAACCCATCAGAAATACGACATAAAAAGGGAACGAGTGTAAAGGCCACCTGAAGACATATTCCAGCATCGTTTCAGTGATTAAATGTACCTGAACCAAATAGTATCGAAATTATTTTCGCATCGAATACGGTGAGACAAGGTTCTACCTGTCTGAGCATAACAACTGATAGAGGAAAACTGCAACGTTTTTAGGCGAACCATGAGGTTAAACAGAAAAAAATGGCAAAAAAGAAGGAATAAAATACTTTCTAACAACAATTGATGGTTATAGAATGTACAATACGCCGCTGACAACTATACAGTGCTAGTGTATCACGGTTGATAATCTCTTGATTGGATCTGAGTACTCAGGTATCTAAATAAAGCACATGACAACCTAATTTAATGGTGTATTGCTATTGTTGATAACTTCATATTGAATTTGTAATAGGACTTATGAGATTTATTCGTAGAATCAGTAGTAAGCTATGTACTATTTGTGATACAAGTGTCAGAGAACTTAAACTATTTATATGCTTGGCGATTTTCGAAAGGACTTACCATTAAAATCAAGAAGTTAGTTTACTTGGTCTCGTTTTCATTTGTTGATTTGTAATTCTGCTACCAGCATACTTGCATATTTGCTGATTTAAAAGGGTAGGAGGCATCGTATTATTTTCGATTTTTTTTTTACTTTCATACAATTTTTCCTGAGAATTCCATGTTCATCTGGAATATATAAACGATTACAATTTTAATTTATGGAAAATAAATAATAAACATAAACTATATTTTATCAAACAATTATTCACTTAAATTACAAATAATTAAAGCATAACTTAGGGCTGTAAGCACTAATGAGCAATGTTTACGATATTTGATAAGGTTCTGCAAAGAAAAACACCTCGGTTTATTATTTTCAAAAAAGCACAGACAATAACCTTTAGAAGAAACAATATAGCAAAACTCACCACTTTGCTCAGAGTAACTAACCCCACAACCAAACAATTAAGACTTGTTTAAAACTTATTATCCGACAGATTTCAATGGAATTCGTGGGCGTATGGCCATAAATACATTAAACAGCAAATATGACGAATAACAAACAACAACAAATAAATAATAATAATACAGCAGCGGAATGTAAACCAGTCATCAGTGTTATCGGATTGTTTTTATTTTTTATTGTCCGATTTAAACATTAACAATTTCTAAAATTCACCAAAAGCTTGTTTATGACAAGTAAAGTGACCCTGGATACCCACCCTCTATAATTTATGTTCGGTATTACCCGTGGATTTCTGTTAAAGTAACGGTACTAATGGTGAATTTTAATTTTATTCACCATACCAGAGAAATTCACCACATTTTTCAAAAGTGACCACAAAAATTCCACACATAGCGACTATATATAATATATATAATCATCCATTCCTAACACTACCGCTCTTCTGTCGTACTAAAATACTTAGTTCAGAGGAGTCAGGACAGACTACAACACTACACACACGATGACGTATGATGATGATATATGATTATGATGCCTGAGTATGATAATGATGTATGAGTATAATAATGAGTATGATAATGATGATAATTACTTCCTCTCCTTTTTCCTATCCCCTCTATTATCCATCCTTTTTAAGGACGTTGTACAATGGGTCAATTCGACCTCCGGGTACTGTACTTGTCTCAGTCGACAAGTACACGTCCTCTAACCTAACCTAACCTATGATAATGATGATGATGATGTATGATGATGATGATGTATGATGATGATGATGTATGATGATGATGATGTATGATGATGATGATGTATGATGAAGATGGATGACTGTCTTGATGATGTATAAGTATTATAATGATGTATGATGATGGTAATGACGTATGCTGCGATGATGTATGCGAGTGATGATGATGTATGAGTATGATAATGATGTACATATGAGTGATGTAGCGATAGAACAAATTTCAATCACAAGCCACTCACACACGCTCAATTTTGCTCAGTTGCACAAATGCAACTGGTTCACTGAAAAATAATGTGCGACTTCACAATTAAAAGCGCCGTCCCCAACAATTATTTTTTATACCCATTCTGGGGAAAAATTTCCCAATCTGACAACACTTTCAGCCGTATGCAATATACATATGAATGTGGGAATAATAATAAATAAACTCATATACTAGATACATATGTATTAATATTTGCTGTTGCTTCATACATATTCAATATGGCTAAAGCAGGCAAGCAAGAGATCGAAAATAATAACAAACGTAAACAATAATTGCAATAGTGTACGTGTATGGATGTGTGAGCGTGTTAAAGTGTTGTACGATAAATGCACAATTTAAATATTTGTGAAAACAAGAATTGAGAGCAACTTAAAAGAGCATGGAGAGTAACAAAGAGAGTGATTATTCTGTTATAGAAACTCACCATACTTAAAGAACTGAGAGAGAATTTCTTGGTTAACAAAACGGTTGGTTATTAAACGAATTTCGGTTTTCAAACCAATCAGTTGAGTTTAACATCAACAGGTGTTAAAAACGTGTAACGATTTAAAGCGCTTAATTTATTATTTAAGAATTATTTTTACTAAATGTAAGAAACGATCTTAACAATCATTCATATTATATAGTATATATAAACGAAAAACGGTTTAATAAAGCCTTAACAAAATATAATTATTTAATAACGACATAAAAAAACATATTAAAAAATCATTTTTAAGAGTATCTGATTACAAAAAAATAAAGTATTTGCGAAAAAAAGGTGAATTTCTTGTTAAAACTTAATAACAACAACACATACATATTTATAAGTGTTTATTTAACCAAAACCAAAAAAAAATCCATTCGCAGAAAAAAACTTTTAAAGTTTTTGTAGATTTATCCCACTACGCCCATTAAAGGATTACTATTGACAGCAACCAACAAGAAGAGATCTTTCCAGAGTGGCAAGCCTTGGGTGAGTTTAATGTTTAAAAATTATTTAAAAAAAAAAAAAAAAGAATTAAATCCAGATTTTTTTCAACAATTAAATCATACTGAAACTTATTAAGCAAAAATAATTGTTTTTTTTTTTGTCTTTGCTGGTGTTGGTATAAGTGAGTGTCAATTATACATTCCCTATCTGTCTGTCTGTCTGTGTGTCTGTATTAACTGCTGGCTGTGTGCTGCTGCAATTAATTCACCTCAAGTCGGAGTGAAATAGTAGTCGTCATTCAGTCAGCAGCGTATTTCATCAGCCAGGTTTTTTTATTTAATCTGGTTATAATTGCTATTTGTATTCGTTACTCACCTATCTATAGTTGTCTCTTTTTAACTCGTTTTTTTAAAGCTTATGGCCATAAATTTTTTTTAGTCTTCTTAGCATATTCAGGTAAAAATAATTTTAGGTATTCACTCGCAAAGAATATGAAAAATAAAAACGATAAAAAATATAAAAAAAAAATTTTAAAAATATATTCGTAAATGAGCAACAAGTAACCACAAGCTGGTTTATTTAACATACTGGCTTTTTTGCCAACATGTGCCACCCAAGGCACGTTTCAGAAATAAATATTGAAACCAAAACCATATAACAACCTAAATCTTAGGAGATACTTAATAAAGAGGCATAAAAACTCTCGCAATGTGTTCAGATAGAGATCTAGCCTCTAGGAAGACCACCCACAATTTCATTTTATAAATAAGAATTTGTTGATTTAGGATGTCTCAGTATTTAGCACTGTCTCTACCGTTGGTTTATTGTGCATTCCAATGTGACACCACACATCAATTTTTAAACCATAGATCAAATCCCCTAAGAAAATCATTCAGACTCCAAAATCAGTTTCACTATTTTGGTAAATTCAGTCAGAAAGTGGTAAGAAAAAATCCTCTTCATGACAAAAGCCGAGGTAAAAGACAATCTCTTTCTGCTCCTCATTCGCAAAAAATGCAAAGACTGATGAATGTTTACGCGATTTAAGAAAAATAGAAGTCGCCGTAGTCTAGTAGGTTGCGCGTTGGGTTTATAAGACAAGACCATGTGCTTCAACCCCTGTCTCAGACATCTTGAACAAAACAAAATACGAAAAAATAGTTCTTCGACGGCTTTCTCTTAGCAATCTTCTGGCAAAAAGCCAGAGAGTAAGTAAAAATTGTCATGAATTGACTTTAAACTGTAGTTCCCGTCACTCATGGATAAAACTAACAACCACACACAACATTGGTGGTGTGAGAAGATAGATCGTAATCCCGACCAAAGGGTTGTAATGATCAATTAAGCTAGTAAGCACAGCAGAGCCTAGCGATATTAGGCACACCACAAAACACGATTATTATTTTTTTATAAGCTTTAAAGTCTGATAGCATCTCTGAGAAGGGATAAGCAAATCAAAGTCAGATACCATAATAATCATCCTCATAATCAAATGCGTTAAAACCAAATCTTTACAGTCCTTTAAAAGTTCCTCCACAATAATATTCTGCAGAAAGGGCAAGAGAATTCCATCTTGCGTTTCTTACATAGCAGCCACAGCGTTTGTGCTTGTTTTGGCTACACAGTTGGCGACCATCGTTTCCTCTAACTCGTGGCAGTATCCGCAGGTACTGATATCGTAAAAGTCACAGGCTTTTCATTTTTAAAAGAATGCACGGCCCCCTAATGCATTTGCAGTTTGGACAAAACTGCCAACAAAAATTTGCAACAAAAAAGAAGACAAAAAAAAGGTTTTCATTTTTCTTACTTTCTTATGAGCTGCTCAAAAACCCGCTGTCATCAAATTACACACATTTTAGCCAGTTGGCTTGTACGTGATACTACTCCACAGCATATTTTCTTACTAACACTAACTCCATGACAATACTAACTATACTTACACACACATAGAGAGAGAGAGAGAGAGAGAAAGAGAGCGAAAAGGAAACTAAAACTATCATTAATAATTATACGATAATTTTTAGAATTTAAAAGAAAACAAGAAATCAAATTTTATTATAAGTGCGCATATAAAATAAATAGTTTTTGTAGTTGTTAATAATTGTTTAGCATTCAATTAATACAATTTAATCAATTATGATTTGATTTGCTTGAAAAATATATTTACAAAAAAAAGAAGAAATAAAACTGCGTATATTTTACTCTGCTTAATGATAAATACGCTCTCATTTCCCTTTTCAATAAGATAGTGAATGTTATTAAAAAGTAAGGTAAAGAGTATAACAGTGCTCTTCCGTTCTCTCACTCTGTGGTGTAACTGTTTTACTCTCTTCTTTTGAATAACTCCATTCATTTCCATGTATTGGAAGTGTTTGAAAACTGCATTACATACATGTGTGTGACTAACATTCCCACATGTTTTCTATTTCTTGTTGTTGTTGTTGTTGTTATTGCAATAAGAGTGTCGTTAATGTTGTTTTATTAATGTTTTGATTCATTATTTTCAACATCTCTTGACATTATTCCACCACAGCTTTTATTTTTTTATTTACGATCATCATCTTATAAGAAGAAATCAAAGGCAACAGACACAGCCAAAAGATTTAAAAAAAATTGTTAAGTGATCGTTTTTTTTTTATCCGATTTTGTTGTTTTTATTTTGTCATCATTTACTATTACAAATTTAAATAAAATGCCAGAGACATAAAAAGGAAGAAAAAAAGTAAAAATAATATCGTCGTTGATGGTTAAAGTATCCATTAATTAATATGACAGCTGTTTGGTTAAAGCTGTAGTCCGTCTGCACACATTTTGTCTACAAAAACAACAAGTATTTCGTTTTATCAATTTTTTTTATTCATACACGATTTGTTATACAGTTCGTGAGTGGCGCCTAATGTCACCCGGTGTGTGTCTGTCTGTGCCTATGTGTCACTCACTATATAGTATGCTAGAGCAGGCAGCCAAACAAATGATTTTCGTTTACAAACGAGGTTAAGCGGTGGTGCTGATTTTAAGGTTTGGGTTTTAAAAAGAAGAAAATGTTCAAATATTTCGATTTAAATGAAATGGAAATTGTTAAGGATGGTTCCGTTACTAATTACAGAAGAGTAATCAAGAGGTTAGTTTTAAAAAGGGTTTATGTCCAGGGTAAAATTGCAGTATATTGGGGTTCAGTATTGGAACAGAGTCCTTCAACACTTATGTGAACGTGGGAAACATAAAATTTAAGTAAAAAGAGTCTTACTTTCCATACTAAACCTTTAGTCAAACCCAGTTGCACACACCGCCCATGTCGTGTTAATTATTTTCCTGGTGGAGGAAAAGGAGCATTGCTTATTCTGATCGACATTGGTTTCGGTGGTACATTTCTTATGAAAGCGGGGTTATTCTATGTCTTAGGCGGATAAAGCCAGTTTAACTTAGTAGATCGTGCGTGACAGATTTGAACAAATTTAGAAAATTTTATCACAATCAGAGACAATCGAGAGACTTGAGTGTGTTGGTGTTAGCATAACAAGGGTAATGAAAACCTATCTTATACCAAAGCCAGTAGCTCTATTGGATTTAAAGTCCATTGCACACAAAGCAGTGGAGAACACGATTAAGTTGATGGGAAAAAAGTCAAATACGAGATTCATTATCAGACATCGTAACTTACTGAATTGAGTGGCATCATTAGCTCACCCCTGGACTCTATGATTTTAGGAAATAATTGCAATGAAATTGAGTAACAAAAGTGAAGAAAGTAACCTGGAAGCTTCATACTCTTTTAAGAGAGAGAGAGAGAGAGAGAGAGAGAGAAATCATTTTGTGATATACGGATGGATAAACAACGGGTTTAAAAAACGGAATTGGGTAAAATCGCGGATAATCTTTCAAGCTAAGGCATAAGCCATAGAAAGATGTTCTCAATTCAACTTTGATAGGAAGTACAAAGGAAGGAAAGCACGGCTTATATAAGCTTGGCCCAAGAATAATATGGGACTTAATATGAAGCCTGAACCAGCTAGGTAACGAGAATACGATTACCTACTGCTAGATCCCAGGTTAAGTGGAAATTCGCTGCAATACACGAGCAGAAAAGGGCATCACTCTTCTGTGGAGTGGGAACAGGTGTTTGGAAAGATATACTCAAAGAAAAGGATGATATAGAGAGACAGGACACTTCTTGTTCTTCTCAGAACGTATGGGTTTGAGGTAATTACAATAAAAGGAGATTTGAGTCAAATCATCGATACATCCAGGAATAATCAGAGGTTAGAAACCAGTCTTTTGACAGGGCACTGCAAACTCAAAGTACACTTATTCTGATTCTGTAATGATGAGAAAGAATCATCAGAACATATTATTGGAACCTACGACGCATTAATACATCGTAGTTGCAAGTCAGTTTAGGTACAGTCATGTTCAGCGTATGTGTATGTAGTCCTACCATAAGTAACTCTCGTAGTACCTAGTACTTGAATCTTGAAAAACCTCGCATCAATTGATCATGATATTAAAAAACAAGAAACTGTTCCCTGGTTTCACTTAAAATCAAACTAAACTTTGAATCAAACTGCTCTTGAATAAGAATTAAAGTAAATTGATTCACGAATGCTGAAACTTGATTTTTATGTAAAGACCATGCAACAGTGTAAGCTGTGCTTAGCTTAAAATCACTTTAAAGTTAGCTAACCTAATAACACATCTTGATCTACATTTAAGAACTTCAAACTCTATGCTATTCAAGGCCTAACACTTATTCGTATTCAAGCAATCCAACTACACATTTGTACTTAAGATTTAAATTAAAAAATAAATTCAATTGCAATTGCAATTTCAATTGCAATAATTCATAAATGTTTTCATCATTATGAACATATGACAACTGCCTGATGTTTGTATTGGTGTATTGAATCCATATGTTTATTTGGTGCTCGTAAATTAATTCATTTACTTCCGAATGTTTTCCTGATTCATTTTTTATTTCTGCCCCTCATTTATGGAAATCTTATCGTAAAAATTCAATTATTTTGTGGTCAATAAAATTCAATATTTATTCAATAAACAAATAATTATTGAACAAAGGCTGCACTTGTTATTGACAGTGCTTGTAATTGCAAAAAGGAAAAAACATGAATTACGAATCACAGAAATTAAGAAATTTGCTTTTTTTTACAATACAAGATAAGATTCTGAGAATTGAACCTGAAACCCCTTAAACAAGAAATTAATCATTGAACGAGCATTGTATAGAATGCCGTGAAGAGTATTTTCTGAGAACCAATATATGTGTGCTGATAAAGACTGGGACTGAATGAGAAAAGTTTTCCTCCAATCTAATATACTGCCAATCCAATACACTGCTAGGAAATCGGAATCGGATTGTGTTTACGGATGTAAACACTACTCCCAATTATCTCTATGCTATGGCCAATATAACAATATAACAAGCTACCTACGCATGTTGGTCGACATGATTACTACTTGCAAATCGTGCAAAGATCGGTAATGACTTTCATAGAGATTTGCGATCAGGAAAATGATTATAAAAGCATTGATCACGTCCTGGATTAAGTCTTAAAACCCTTGCTGTATTGGCCGATCTAGCGCTGCCATCATTGTAGGTTAGTCTTTTTCCCAGTCAACCTACTGACGATTAGATAGTCTCTCTAGGGTCATTACCCAGGCAGGCAAGCAGTCATATTCGCGAGGAGGGGACATCCACGCCGCTGATAGGGCCAGAACCTTTTTGTGGAGAGGGAAAAGAAGGTGGAAGGCCAAGAACTCTTTCGAGGCCAAGCGAATTCGAGACAATCTAAAATTTTGTTGGGTAATTACAATAGTAGTCGCCGTAGTCTAAGTAGGCAGTGTGTTAGCTTATTAGACATAAGGCCTCGGTTCAAACGTCAAGTTAGACATCTTCAACTAAACGAAATTTGAAAGAATATTTCTTCGGCGACTTCCTCTCAGAAAATTTCGGGCAAAAACTCTAAGAGTAAATGGAAATTGCCATGAAAAGCTTCTCAAAAATCTGTCGTTCGGAGTCGATTCTAAAACTGTAGGCCCCACCACCCATGTATAAAAAAATTTACCGCACACAACATAAGTGGTGCAAGAAACTAGGTCGTAACCCTGACTAAAGGGTTGTAATGAGCAACTATGTACATATGTCTGCATAGTGCATCTGACTAACCAGTATAGAAATAGAAATAGAAATAATCAGCCGCCTTAGAAAGCATACTACTTAGATGCTATAAGGTTCTCTTGTAATACCAATAGAATACCTGGCTGGCAATTCACAATTATCTCGATAGCTTTATGAAGATGTCCATTCAATTCATTTGTGGCTTGATACGTTCTATCAATAAATTCTGATTGTCCCAGAATCATTCGTCTCAGTTTCTCAAGAGCCTGATAATAAGAGATGTCCTCTTTGGCCTCTACTTCTTTCTGATCCTTACAACTTCTGCAGAAGTCGTTGTGTGATATCCCCAGCCTTCAGGCGTGTGCACCCTCAGACCATTTGCCCGTTATAAGTGCTATGAAGTTCCTAGGATGAACTCCAGTTAGGTTTAACACTAATTTTATTCGGTATACATCCATATAGAGCGTGGTTTACTAACATATGAGATTATTTATTTGCTTGCCCCTCTGTAGAGAATGAGCGAATCTGACATCTGATATAATTTGAATTTCCTGTTGCATCAGCCTTTGAAAGTGCGATAGCTTTATTGCGGCTTTTTTTCCATTAAAAATAAGTATCTCCCACATAGAAATATTAAAAGAAGAAAGAGATTCTTAATTATTAACGATTCACCGATTATGTGGGAAATGCCAACTTTATCATGACTTGACCTTGCATTCAAATGAGAGAAATTTACCGCCATAGCGTTATTATCTGCGGATGTCAACCGCAACATGAAGAAAGTAAGATATAAAAAATGTTTTTTTTTATTTTTAATTGAAATATCTGCGGTAAATCTTTGCAATGAGCGAGCAGTCATAAACATTTCTTAGGTTATTTTAACTTTAACACTTAAAGTACAACAAACAACGAAACAAATGGAAAAAATAATTTAAAATTAAATCTGAATGTTAGTTAGTCATGCAACAGTTATTTTTGACATTAAGTTGTGCTCAGGTTGGTTTGTTTTCCATTTTTTACACTCCTAAGAATGGAACTGTAACTGGTAACTGAACACCCCCTTGTTAAGACGGCACTCATTCACTTTTTGCAATATTCATAAGCAACGAATAGAAGTGTTGGATACAGGGCATGAAGCCCCAATTATGCAATAAAATTTTATTAACAAAACCGAAGAAAAAGTTTTCAAAACAATTAACAGTTGATGGTTTGCAAATGAGTGTGACATTTTGAAAGAAAAAAATACTGGAGCAAAAGCAACAACGACAACCAACAACTGCTTTGATATTGTTACACTTGAGAAACAAACAAATAAGATGAGGAAAAAAGCATAAGAAAAAAATTTTTAATAAAAACATGTCACTGTCATTGTCGTTTGATGGCAGCTGGAGAAATTTGATCCTTTTTGATTTTATGGCGCTGTTGTTAAACAAAAAAGACTGGAATGTTCTCAGTGGGAAGGAATTTTTCTGGTTTTCTTTTGTGTTACTGAAACAGATGGGATGGTATAACGAAGTTAAACAGGCAAACCAAACCTCATGGCATCTGTAGTATCTTCTAAGTGTAGGTAATTGATGCTGAAGATCAACATGAAATTCTTTCGTAAGACTTTTGCGATCAAGTCGTAAAACCTAATATAACGCAACGTAGGGTACACAGGACTGTGACAAAGCATATCCCGCCATTAGCCCTCTTAAGTATTATTATGCAAGTAGTAATTGGTCTACTGCACCAGGTTCTAAAATGATAAAGTTGCCATCTACATAACATAATTGGTCATTACAACCCTTCAGTCAGGATTACGACCTAGCTTCTCACACCACTTATGTTGTGTGCGTTAATTTTTTTTTATACATGAGTGGCGGGACCTACAGTTTAAAGTCGACTCCGAACGACAGTTTTTTTTTTTGAGAAGCTTTTCATGGCAATTTTATTTACTCTCAGAGTTTTTGCCAGAAATCTGCTGAGAGGAAGTCGCCGAAGAAATATTTTCATATTTTCGTTTTGATGTCTGACCTGAGATTCGAACTCGGGCCTTCAGTCTAATAAGCCAACACACTACCTACTAGACTACGGCGACTTCAAATTGCCATCTAGTGGTACTTAAAAACAAATCTCTCTATAAAACCATAAGGCTCCGTCACTTTTAATCTGCCTGCAGGTTAACTAGATGACGAAGGCGTAGCAGTGCTGTGGAATAGGGAAGGATGTGCATTGTGCTCAGCAATGGCAACCCTGTCATCCTAGAACCTGGATTAGAAGACTAATCAATTTCTTAGTTGAAAAGCTTGATTAATGAAACTAAAATAAAAGCATAAGGAGATAGGACAGATGGCTTGAGACAGCACATGGTCTTTAAGGGTACCATAGAAGACAAAATCATATGAACACCTAGAAAAACCCTATGAGAATTACATACAATAGGTCTATCGCTCTGTTAAGGTTGATTGGTACATTATCTGTGATGATAACTAACCATCTTCTTTGAAGGTTTTAATGCCGCTTCAAGGTATAATTAATCATCTTATGCCAATAACCTACAGAATGCAGCCTCATCAATTACTGTTCTGTTACTGTTTGATTTAGATGGAAAGCACTAGAAATCAGAATGTGCTTTGCACGAACTAAATGCAGGCACTGAATTGCAAAATGGCTTTTCTTTCAATTGCTTTTCCGAAGCCAGAGCAAAGTTAGTGTAATGCGAGGTACCTGACCTCGATCCTAACCCAGGTTTTAAAAAGCAACCTAATTTTCGGTAAGATTATTCCTTTATGTGCGCAATTGTGTGCAATTTTAGTAACAATTTTGTATTCAAAACTTAAATCAATGCTAACCCTGCATTCCTTTCACATTGGCTTTCACTTCATTGAGCATTACAAAATGAATATTCAAATGATTTTCATTCACTTGCCCATGAAAACAAGTTTATGACTTATTTTTAGGTTATGTTCACATTGGTGACATTTACCACTACCACTACACATACATACATATGTACATAAACATTCTTTCACTCTTCTTCTGCAACATACTTCTTCTAGATCTTTAGTTCTGTGATGCCAGTGATGTCAATAATTTTCTTTAGAGCAACTACAGAAAATTTCTCTTTAAATATTTACAAGTGATTTTCTTCTCAGTTTTACAATTTCAAATCAAATAATTTATGAATAACAACAAACATAAAATAATACCAATAACAACAACAATAAAATACTCGAAAAACGCCCACAGTTTTTCAATGTGTACTCTCACATCAAACAGCTCTTCTCACAGTCATGTAAAGTAAAACGTAAATGAAATAAAACGAAACGAGATATGAAACAATGATACGAGACATACGAGAGATTATACGAGAATGTTGCTCAAACGATAACAGCAACAGCAATACCAACAAAACCAACTAAGGTTATAATACTGTATTGTGTAGGGGGGAGGGAGGTTGAATGCATAAAAAGGTTAACGGTTTATTTATCTCACTCGCATAACACAACAATAACAAATCAACAGTAAATAGATTCAAAACTACAACAGCAACAACAACAAAACTACGAATATTTTATTTTAATTTGTAACAGTATTCCCGAGTAAATCCTAAAGGTAAGAAACGTAGAAAAAGAAAAAAGTAGACAACAGCAGCAACAACAACAACAAAAATATTGAACCAAAGAAATGCAATCATGAGACTAGGCTACCCACGGAATATGAGTAACAACAACAAGCACATTTCTTAAGACTAGTAGAAATAGAAAAAGAAAAGAAAAAATAAAACCTACAGACAACGCAACATGACTTCTTACAGTAACAACAACATTGATTTTGATAACAAACAGTTTATAGGCGGTTAACAATGATCAGCAGATACTCTACATTTAATCCCATCTTAGCTTAACATCACATTTCACCACAGCCCACCACCACCACTTGCCTACCATTTTAATGAGGATTTTGATTTTTATCTACGGCTGGTTTAATAGCAGTTTGATGCTGAGCCACATTGTATTGCGGTTATTCCAGACGTTCGACTGTCTTTGGTTGACATTCGATATGAATAGGGGGGTACTTGAAATCACAGTGAATAGACATCAAAAAAAAAACAATTTATGGTTTGGTTTTATAAATTCCAATATCGTTTTCTAAAAGCCGCTTTTAACAGCAATTCAATTCCAAATTTGTTTTAGAAAATTAATGTGAATATGGATTCCACAATTCAATCAGAAATTCTTGTTTCGAGTTGCCACTTTTCGAGCATTTGGTCATATCTTCATCCGTATTAGGTTCAACTTACGTAATAAAGCTGACTTATCATTCACAAAGCCATAGATATGCTGATTGGGTGCAAGAGCAAAACAAGCTTTACGATGATTTTTCAAACAAAGTTTTCTTCAGCGTTGAAGTTTATTTCTCACTCGGTAGTTACGTCAACAAGCCAAAAATTGTCTTGGAGAGCGTTCGTAGTACCTGGAAATGGTTGTGGGAAAACGACTGCATCAGAAAGAAAGAGATTGTTGGATACGCATTATGGGCTGGAGGTGTTGTAGGGCTTTATATGACTCTGAAAGAACAATCACTATCAATTCAGAATGCAATGATTTTTTTTTTTTTTTGCTATGAGTGGCGGGGGGACCTACAGTTTAAACGTCGAATCCGAACGACGAAGATTTTGAGCATCTTTTTTTTATGGCAATTGTATTTTACTCTGAGGAGTTTTTGCCAGGTGACACTGCTGAGAGAAAGTCGCCTAAAGAAATATGTTTTTACACATATTTCGAGATGTCCGAGTCGAGGCTTGAACTTACAAGCTCTCGTCTAGTAAGTCAACGCTCTACCTACTTGATTACGGCGACTTCAAAAAATTAATTATGGTAATCAACAGTTTTTGGCCTGCATTTGGTGGTTTCACCAAAACTACACCCCGAGCCACACAAAGCGACCAATTATTTAGGACCGGCAGAAACAAATTTCAGTCTGAGGTCGAAAACATCGTTACGTTGGTATAATGCAAATAAAATAAAAAAGGAGCGGATTTATCGTCCCACCCTTGTAATTATCACATTGCCGATGTCCGTAACTATCCCATCAGCAACTAAGTACCCACATTACATACAGGAATCCCAGTTGAATATAATGCCGCCTCATTTAGAAATGTTCGACATTTTCTAATCATCATGAATGACATGCAGATTCTGTCAAAGGCTTTTATGGCTCCTAGCCTATCTGAAAGGATCTGAATATCCTTGTAGTGCTGGTACTCATCTTTTTTATTCCATAGGGCTAACTGAAACCATTTGCTCCTCTTACTTATTATTTATTTGTCTTTTTTTAAGCTTCTTTAATAGATTTTCCAGTAAAGTAGGTGATTATTCTAATGTAACAAGTTCTAGAACGATAGGGTTGCACTATGTCGTTGCCAAGAATCCACACTCTCTATGAAAATACATGAAGTCATTGTATTGGGATATAGTGGTGTGGAACTTAGCTCAGTGAGTCCTACACTCTCTCAAGATGTACGCATTTGATGCTATCGCCTCTAAGAAGTCAGTGTTGTATCTTGGATGGATATTTGAAAAGGAATTGAAACCTCTTTACTTTTTAAAATTCGAAAACTATGACCAAGATATTTTCTTATTTACCCAGATCGGGATTTTGATTAATTGGATTTGAAGTCGAACATCTTAGTGACTGCATCACTTACTTACTTCTGGTAAATATCCCTATCAACCTATCCAATAACATCATGGACTTCTATAACTTTTAATTCAACGTTTAAAAAGGAAAATTCTGCTCGACAGACTATAGCCAGCGCTTTCAATGGGTGCAGCATTTGGTCAAGTAAAGTGAGCATATCTCACACTTACACTTACACTTACACGAAACTGCTTTGCCATGTACCATATTTACAACATTTTAAAAAAGAATTTTTTAAGTGTACAAAAGACTTCAATTGCAATTTTTGTTGTTGGTACGTTTTTGTAGTTTTTGTAGTTTTTAAATACAAAAAAAAACTTCTAAAAAACACGCAGTTTAAGTTAAAAATGAAGCAAAAAACTCAAGGAATTTCTAAGAGTAACAACACACATACTCGAAGTTACAATAACAATTTAAACCTCTAAGAGACAAACAGCCACTCATTGCATTACATTTAAGGAACTCAAACTACCATAATCGATTTATTTAAGCGTATGGGTTAAATTTTTGAGAAAAATGGTAAACTTAACACGACGACAACAAACAAAAACTCACCTCTCATACGCTTAGGCAGAAACACACACGCATGCATTAACAAACACATAAATTTTGTAAATTAAATCAACTCAAATGTACACAAACACTGGAGATAAGATATAACCAAACCATCTCCTTGTGTTTGTTTGTGTGGGTAAATGGATTTCTGTTCTTTAAAGCTTACATTTACATATGTATGCATAAACGTAAATAAAGGGTTAACCAGTTGTCAGTGTTAAAAGTAAAACTGTGACTTGGAAGAAACTTTTATTTCCTTATAATGCATGGAGCGGGTCATTGTGTACGAAAAACCATGTCATTTAAATGACCACTCAGAGGAATTGGTCATAGCACTCAACCCAGAGATAGTTTAAGACCATTTTAGGCACCACCTCGGGCAGTGTACCGTATAGAACTTGACAAATTTTGATTTTCAATAACCACCATAAATAAGGTCTTTGATTTGGCCTCACAAAATCAAGTCCAATCGCCAAATCATATGATCTTGGTGGCCAAAAGATGTGGCATACTGTCCAGTAATCTTCAGTTGCAGACCAAAAATAAAAGTCAATAATCATAGCGGCATGATAGCATGAATTGGCGTTAACGGTGCTGCCAGGGTTCTTTTTAAATAAATACCGCCCAATAACACCTCGAAGCTAGGTCGTAATCCTGACTGAAGGGTTCTAATGACCTATTACTATGAATGTATGTAATATCACCTCGAGACAAAAAGGTGTCAACGGTGCTGCCAGGAGTATTTTTGAACAAATACGGCCCAGTGACATCTCACAACAAAAAGGCTCACCAAACAGTCAACTTTTGCGAATGTAATTGCTTTACCACAATCACTTCTGCGTTCTGCGAGCCCCATATACGGTAATTTTGCTTGTTGACGTATCTACCGAAAGAGAAATATGCTTCCTCGGTGAAGAAAGTTTTGTTCGAAAAAACTAAATCGAAAAGCCTGTTGCTCTAATATCTAATAAGGCTTTAGTTATCGCATTAATTGGACTTTACATGAATGAGATGTTAAATGGGGCCAATAAATACCATATGAACGACAAATTAGGATTATCCGTCGTACTTTCTGCAGCAGAAGCGATATTTTTAGCAGTACTTGGATTACGATTATGCACAGAACTGACAACAACTGTAATGCTTCCAGTCTCTTCAAATTCCTTTGGAATCTTACGAATTCCTGGCACAGTATATCGATTATGACGATAAAAATGATCGAAAAGAGGACAAGTTTGAATCACTACATTTTTAATGAGTTTCAACTCTTCTTTCATGCTATTTGGTTGTTAAATAAGGCCTTGCCAGACGGGCGGTTTTATGAATGCCAAATGGATAACCCATTTGAAGCATCCGTAGCCTAGGAGGTAGTGACTTAAACATCTCGATCAAAATGGAATACGACATGAATGGTGTAATCCCAATTAAAGTGTTGTAATGACTAATTAAGAAAGCGAGTAAATGGTTTACCCTATAAGTATTGCAGACATACTGTTTGAGCGAGTGCTCATATGAAAATTTAAGAAGCCCCAAGGGATTTTACGATTTTTTTCTTGTCGCCTATTGTTTTTTGTGATCAATGTTGTCTCTTGTCGTTATTATAGCAAATGAAATTGGTGTTTGTTGTTGTCCGTGATCGGTGTTTTTCTTCGTATGAGCACCATTAACAACAATAAGAGTAAAGCACAGTGGTTTGGGTAAAAAGAATTGAATGTTTTAAAATATTTAAAAATGTTTTGCAATAAAAAAAAACTAATTTTTAAATAAAATAAAAACTTTACTCTGACAATTATTATTCATTTGAATTTAATTTTTTTTCATACTTCAAGCCCACTGTTGTTGTAGTTAAGGTATTGATCTGTATACCGAAAGAAACCGGTATATTCTCTTTAATGCATTTTTAAAGTTCATCACTAATACAGTAACAAATTGAAACACAGGCAAAAAATTAAAACAAATAATAAAAGAAAAAATAATAAAAACTATGACAACAGCATGACTAAAGTCACCTTGTGGTGTTTAATACCCTACTAACACATGCAATATAAATATTTTATAATGCTTAAACTCACTGTTATACACACATACACATGGGCACATGTGCAATAATACAAGTTTTTTAAAGCAAACATGTACATATGTATGTATATAAGTACGTAGTATGAAAAAGCCTCTTTAATTATTCATATACAACCATTATATTAAGAGAAAACATTAAAATTTAATTGTTTGCTGTTGTTCTTCTAAAATGAGTTAAAATGAGTTGTTTCTACTCAACGAAGAATAAAAACCAAGCAAATATGACAACATTTGCAAATAATAATAGCAACAGTGTTGTCAAAAGAATAAAAACAAATGTGCTTAAGAATGTTTAAGGCCTCTAAAGATAAAAAATTCCAGGTTTAATAACTTTGAAATACTTTTTTATTGGTTTTCAATACTGAATCAATTATTTTGGAGTTTTTTCGCTTTAATTAGCGATTTTCCGAATCATACTTTTTTAATACGAATACGTTAGTGTTTGGGGGCAACAATGTTTGGCTACTATTCTCAGGGCACTGCTTGCTTTGTCACACTGGCTTTTAGGTGGATTGTTCGCAAAATATTTACTGTCAAGCAGATTTTTTATTTCTTGAGAACAGGATAGAGGGACATGTTTATACATACATTTGTACATACATAATTGGTCATTACAACCCTTCAGTCAGGATTACAACCTAGCTTCTCACACCATTGATGTTGGATGTGTTAATTTTTATGCATATGTGACGGGGCACCTACAGGTCGACTCCGAACGACAGATTCTGGAGAAACTTTTTCATGGCAATTTTATTTGCTCTCAGAGTTTTTGCCAGACATCTGCTGAGAGAGGCAGTCGTCGAGGAAATATTTTTCACATTTCGTTTTGTTGGAATGTCTTACCTGGGGTTTCAACCGTGGCCTCAAGTCTAATAAGCCACCACACTACCTACTAGACTACGGCGACAGTTTTATTAAATCAAGACTCAATTGAGTATACTTAGCGACATGGAACAAGGTCTCCTAACTAACAAGACAATTAGCATCTGAACTTTACATTTCAAACAGAACTCCCAAGAAGTCTGTATTGATCCAGAAACTAAAAATACTCTCTTCTTTCTTAAACGATCTACAGCCTCTTCAGAAACCATTTGCGAACAAGCGAAGTCTCTTCGCATGCCTACCCTACCCATTACACAATGATCCGTGAGCATGAATACACTGGCAGAGATGTTCCTACGAGCACGTTTAAACAGTTCATCGGTACGCTTCCTATCCATTTTACGCCAGTTGAGTCAGACAATGAAGCAAAACTTTACCTCAGGCCTAGATTTGTAAGCGACTAATAAATCCTTTGCCTAATGGACAGGTAAGAGGCAAAACCAATATACATGTGGGGATTGGAATTCGGTAGGTGTGAGTCTGATCTAGCAGGTTCATTAAGTACACAATTAACCGGGATACCCTCCCTTGTGACCACAAAACAATACAATATTGAAACAAATCTGAGAGAACGAGATTCGCAATATATGCTATCCAGTTTAGACCACAATATTGCTCTCAAAAGAGATCTGATTGTCGCTTGGCTGTCAGAGGAAGTGGATATACTTCAAGTTGAGGATCTCCACAGAATTAGTTTCGCAGTGTGATTCATGGCCATTACCCAGAACACACTATAGGAGTCAGGGAAAATTCCACAGCCTAGCGAATTCTCAAGAAACAAGAACCTTTGGTGGGGATTTCCGCGGAATTCCCTGAGCAGACTAAAAGGAGGAAGGACTAGTCTTACCAGGAATTTTTCTTGAGAGCTGTGTACCAGAAAACCACTACAACAAGAGGATTAGGCTCTCCACCTTGTACCAAATACTCATTAGTAGGCAGTCATACTAGATGATACAAATTTCGCCAGCGTTCTAACGGATGTCAGCAATCGAGTATACACATTGCGCTCTCTAAAACTAACCATCTGAATACATATGTATACTTCTGTACGGTTAAGAATCACTTAATATTTCACCCAAATATTGAACAAATCGCTAGTTAGTCCCACAGCTGGGCTCACAGGACCCATTTCACACAAACTGTATATTAATTACAACAGCTGCGCTAGGGATAGCGAAGCACAACGGTTTCATGGTGTATAATATGAAACGAAAAAATTCAATTTCAAGCTTTAATTAAAGCACAATTTGTTGTTTGTAATTTATTTGATTACTCTGCAGATAGAATGCAACGATAAATTTAATTTATTAAGAAAAAGAAAAAAAGAATTGAAGGCCATAGAACAGATAAAAATCTTATTAAAATTCAAATAATTTAATAATAAAACAAAACAAAGCAAATAAATTAGAAATTATGTTCAATTTCTAATATTTACAGCCTCTTAATGGGGGTTCCTACATTTCAATACGAATTATTGACATCATAACTCTCTTATGCTAAAATTATTAATGACCTAGACAGTGTAGTGCCCCTAAGGCGAAAAACCAAACCAGAACCAAAGTGAATAATAATTAAATCTTAATTATTGTAAAACCGGTTATTTTAATTAATAAACGTTTACTTCCATTTTTGTTAATAAACAAAATACAAGAAAAACAAAACAAAAATCATGAATAAAATCGAAAACAAAATCTTACAAAAATCTTTTCAAGATTTCTTCTCATAGGCATTTCAAATCATTCATTAAATTCAGAACAAAAAATATTTTTAATAAGAAAAAAAATGTTGGCAAACAACTGGTAATGCCCACGGTAGCCTTTTTTATTTTTCATATAAAACTTAATCGATTTTAGTCTGGTAGATTTTTAATTAAATTAAATAATAACTTCAAATTTAATCATAATAAATATACAAAAATAATGATTATATTACATAGAAATACAGTGAACGGCTAAAGTAGTGTCGCTGCAAGCAATAGTAATAATTTAAGAAAAAATCAACAGCTGTACATTAAAAATCGAACACGAATTTAACTGATTTTTGGAGTTCCTGAGTCTAGTAGTCGCCGTAGTCTAGTAGGTAAATGTATTGGCTTATTAGATATGAGGCCACGGTTCAAACCCAACAAAACGAAATATAAAAAAATATTTTTTAGGCGTCTTCCTCTCGTTTAGTAAGGCTACGCCGAGGGCGACAGAACAGATCTTTTGTGTGTTAGAAGTGTTGCGACACTGTAAAGCCTCTATAGGTTGGAATTAGTCTCTGTTGGGTTCTCACTTGATATGATACATAGTTCACTGTCCTAATCATCCAATTCGTTATCTTTGTGAAATCATCAGGAGATTGAAAAGAGGAGCTGGTAGGATAGATCACGATGCTATGCAGTGGCCATTCATTCATTCATTTATTTATTTAAATGTAAACACAGTACAACAAGATACAATCTTACATCTATCGGTGAAGATAGAACTGGCTCGCTACGAAGCCTAACGTGAAACTTTTGACTGACATGTGATTAGGATCTGGGACAGACTTAATACGCATCGCTGCAAAGTATGTGAATATTAATAGGAGTTAGAGAAGATAGAGGCTGAATAACCGTGCTGAGAGTTTCTCTGAGGTTTTAAGCTCTTTGTCGGGATCTAATATTCAGACTCTCTTGAGGTTTATAATGGGATTAGGGTGGCTGGGGATGTGCATTCTTTCTTAAATAGCTAGTCCCTCTGCTTTATTTTCTGCATATTTTTTCAATCCAATTATCCCGTTCCACTCTATAGGACGAGCACGATTTGTTCCATGACAACCGCGTGTTCTGCTCATATGGCTTTACACATTTTTAAGCCTTTCTAACTAGAAACACTCGGTATTATTTGAAAATTTTGAATTTTGTGTACACACACTCTATTCGGCTATCCCCTGGCAAAATTTTATGGCGGATATGATTGGTTTTTGGGTGGGGGTGCTTTGTGCACGAGAATTAAATTTATCAGACCAAATCAATTGATCCCAAGGGTAATAATTACAGCCTTTGTTGTTCGAAAGCTGGGTGTACGAAAATGTTCAAATTATTATTGTTTTTTGACCTCAATTCTAAAATTTGTTTTTTAAAAAGACGATTTGTATACATTAAATTCACAAGAAGAAGGAAGAAGAAATGGCAAATAAGAGGGTCAATGTCTGTCATAAAATAGGCCATCATTGTTATTTTTAGAACAAGTTCTGCGGATTTAAAAAATTATTTTCTTAGTGGAATTTTTGACAAAAAAAAAACTTCTTTTAAAAAACAAAAAAAATAAATGCAAAGCTTTAACAAAAGCGGAAAGACGTCAGTCACTAAACCGATAATAATGACTTTATTGAATACAAAATATCTCCCAAAAAAAGTGTACGAAACAATAACAATTATTGTTAAATTATTAACGTCATCATTGTCTCTCAGACGTATATGGCTAAAAAAGTGTTAACATTTAAGCCAAATATAACGTTTAAGGCTCTATACAATAAATACTGTATTAACAATAACAACAAAGTAAGAAAACGGCAGTAAATAATTATAAAATTTATTTAAATTTCATGATCAACATACACGCACACATAAGCTAATGGCAGTTAATAATGTTACAGCCATTCTCTGAATTTTAAAATTTTCAATCAGATTTTTTTTCTATAGACAACAACAACAACAACTATCAACCAATAGTTGTAAAAATATTGACTGGTATTGAAATGAGTTAAACGCTTTGCCAATAATTATTTCCATCGGAATCGATGTATCGGTACTTTTTGTTTAAATTATAATTAAAAAAAATATATAAATGATCATCGATATACAATATTTTTTTTCTACATTTTTCTTTTTCAATTTCATTTCTATAGTCGTTGGCATGATGTCATTAAAAAAATCGAAGAAACAAAAAATAAATGAACAGCAGCAATAACGTTTTTTTCTAACTGAAAACTGGTAGCGAAATGCTAAAACTGTCATGCAAATAATAATAAATGAAGATGCACAGTGGGATTAAGTTTGTTAAAATTGGTTATTAAAACCCTTTAGTCAGGATTACAACCTAGCATCTCAAACCACCCATGTTGTTGTGTGGTAATTTTATCCACGTGTGGTAGAACCTAGAGTTCAAATTCGTTCCCGAACGACAGATTTTTTAAAGAAACTTTTCTTTCACGCTCAGAGTTTTTGCTAGAAGATTGCTGAAAGGCAGTCGCCGCAAGAAATACTTATTCTCCATATTTCGTTTTGTTCGGGATGTCTGAGCTTGTGTTTGTACCATGGGTTCGCGACTTTGACGCCAACACTAGCTGCTAGACAACGACAACTTCAACAAATAACTCGTGCGAAATCAAGTATGATATTAGCATAGGTACCTGAGGGGGGACCTGAGACAACAGAGGAATGTCAGCTAGTATTTGGAGACATACAACGGTTTTACAATGGTATCTTTAATAGAACTTAAGCTACATAGCTCTGCCGTTTAGAGCTGCTGCCAATTTAAGCTAACCCAGCTGCATTAAAATGATAGGATTGTGGAGAAAGGCTAGCCAGGAATTGTAGGCATGTGATAAGTAGGCTCAATAATATTACAACTAAATCTTCGGTAGGGTCCAAGTAAGCTATCCTATCCTATTTAACCTAACCCACATCTATATCGGAAAAAATATTTCGCATATGTTTTCCAAACCGAATTCAGACTGTTTATAGGGACATGTATTAGCAGTATAAACTATAATCCTTCTGAGAGACTTGACAGTAATTTGAAAAATTTACTTTTAAGTTCATATGGGTGATACCAAACACGATATATCAGAAGTCAATGGGAGTTCTATCATGGCAAACGCTTCTGAATAATAATACTCTGGGCAGTTTATTTAGGCACTATCAGAGTAAGATTTTAATTCCGTGTAATTAATTCTTCCTGCAATAGATGATTGACCTTTGTTTCTTTAGAATATTACTTCACCTTTGTACGGTGAATATCTAGTTTTATGTCTATCCTTTTCTTGAAGGATCAGAGTATTGTAAATAAAATAAACAAGCAGTTACGGCAAAAGTTATAAACAGAAATCAAATTTCAATGACAAAACCATTTAGAACGACCACGAAATACGGAAAACAAAAAAATTACAATAACAAATGAACACTATGTTCTAGAAGTTGACAAGAAAAATATAAATAAATTAAAAGTAGAGCAAACGGTAGCATGACCAGTCAGTTTTCTGTCGTATATACAATGAAAAGATTTAAAATTGTGAAATTTGTTCATCTTTGCATTAAAAGGGTCGAGTAATGTTGGTTCACTTGGGACAGTCACGAACCTGTGCGCTTTTTGAATGGATTATTTAGAGGGTGATTGGAGTCTTTAAATTTTTAAAATTCTTTCTTTTCTCTTTTCATAAATTTATTCGCTGTTTCACAGTTTTCGACATGAGTAGATTAATTTTCAGTTAAAAAAAAACTAAAAACTTAAGTCTTGAATATAAAAATTTGTTCAGATTCATTAAAATTTCAGCTCAAGCGAAGAAAAATAAAACAAAACACATGCGTAAGCAGTTAAATTTAACCGAAAAAGAAAAAACATCATAAAAATGAATCGTCGATCGCAAATAAATAAATAAAATTGACACAAAAAATAAAAAGAAATGAAATGAAATAAAAAAAAATTTATTTGCCAAACAAATAGAGTGATAAATAAAATAAAAACGAAATATATAAAAAGAAATAAAATGATGACATAAAAAACAAAATACACCCATTATATCGAAATTGGAAATTTGCAAACATTTCAAGAACACAATTTAAAATCATTTTAAAAACTCACTCTTAAAAAACACTTAACAAAGAATAATTAACAAATCTATTAAATGAATTAACAAAGAATAATTAAGTTTTTTTTTTTTTGAGATAATTGTTTACAACCAAAGAAAAAAAGGAAGAGAAAAACGCATTTCTTTCAAAAGTTTTTTTTTACGTTTAAGGCCTGTGTAGAGCTATAATGACGTGCAATAAACCCATAAGCAATTAGAAGGAAATAAAAAAGAAATTATTGTGATTAACTGAGCTTAAACTTCTACTAGAGTTTTATGCTATAAAAATAAACAAAAAATGTCTGGTAAGAAAAAAAAGCGAGAGGTGTCTTGAAGACAATTAAAACAAACTCCCAAAAAGGATTGTGTCGGTTGAACGTGTTTTATTTTCTAGACTTTAACCAACTAGCACGATAAAAAAAACGTCGTCCTTATTTTAATAAAACACTTCACTTTGATAAAGTCATCATTAGTCCATTTAACACCTATCAATAATCTATCCAGGGTGCCCTCTGACCTGCCATGGAAAACAAAATCAGTGAGCAAAGATCCCCACACACACAGATTTTAGATCATATATTACCACAGAGTACGGTTTTTCTAGGTAATGGCACTTGGCAACCCTACGATTCTATAACTTGTTACAACATATTGATCACCTGCTTAGTTGGAAAACCTTGAGTAATGAATCTGAAACAAAACAAAGAAATAGTAGCAGGATGGGGAGAGATTTTTTGTGACAGCCCTGTCTCTTTTACAGAACATAAAGGAAATACAAAAACGATCCAATGCAGTCCATTCCGGCTATGCACGAGACAGCATAATAGAATCACGTAACAAATATAGAGTTTGTAGGAAAACAAAGGCCAACATTTCTAAATTCAAACAAAATCCTACCCTCTTAGATAGCTAAACTGGAAATAACAGAACTATATTCGTGGGAATACTAGGCACAATTTAAAATCGTTTTTAAATTTAACCGGTTAATAGATTTCTGATGTGAGCTTCATTTGCTACTATAGCTCTTCCGCAGGCATAGATGGCACTGGAGGTATTGTAAATAAATTTTCTTAAAGTCTCTAATCACGATTCTTCACGTCCATCCTAGAGTCTTAGGTTCAATTCCAGCTACCAAACACAATACCTTGATACAGTTTACTGATGCAATAATTTTTAAAAATTCTTTTCATTCATGGGAATACTTTTAAGCTGAACAAATTATTTTAATATGTTTATCTGTGGTTTACAGATTTTCGGAATAAAGCGTTACACAAAAAGGGCTAGAAAATCTTAGTCTAAGTCTGAAGTTATAATTTACAATCATGAAACACTTTTCAGCCGACATATTTGCCTTTGTACGCCATGAAAACATTTTAGACTGATGTCTCTAAAACCTCAATTTAATGAATAATCAAATATCTTAAAATACAAAATGTGGGTCTCAGGTTCAATTCCCGCTATTAAGTACAAAGCTTGTTAAACTTGTTTGGCTTTAATTAGAAATTTTAAAAAATATATTTCATTAATTTCAATTCTTGTTAAAATTATTTAAAATTCTATTTATAAAAATGCATATTCAATATGAATATGCAAAATATATGCAATTTATTCACCTTAACCCTGAATGCCAGCAATGAAGCCTGACATATTTTATTTATTTTATCGCAATTTGTTGTAATATTTACGATCTACAATAATAAATTGTATTAATAACGTACATATGTATGTATTCGCTTGCTCGTATAAGGCATATGCAATTATTGCAAATAAAAAAATTTAATTTATTTTTTCTTTTTTTTTTAATTTAATTGAAAATATGAAATAAAACTATTGGGAATATTTCCATATTGAAATTGCCAAGTTAATGGAAACATTTTGTAGCACCTTCAATTTAAATTGAGTTTTTTTTACGTTGTTGTTGTTGTTGCTGTTTTGAAAAGCGTTGAATAGCGATCAAAATTGAAATAAATTTCCTGGGAAAGTTAAGACAATAAAGCAGTTGAGTTGAAAAATATAGGAAGAAAGGTTTAATTTTATATTTAAATGGTTTGTGGCTTGGATAAGAAAGTATGAGGGATTATTTTTTAAAAGAAAAGGAGTCTTAGGACCGTTGTAACATCGTGTAGGTTATTTCGTGACCTTGAAAGATACCACGAGTTGATAGTGTTTCTAGGAATTACAAGGAATTTTTCCTGCTCTAAAAGGACTTTTGAGAAAGGCTTCTGTGGACTATTTCCAATCGCGCTTTTTAATTTCTAAAATAATTAAATTTTTCTTAATTCTTACAATTGTTTTTATTTTTATTTTTAATTACTAACTTATATTTTTGTTTGGTTTTATTTTCCTTTCAGGTATGTATTCAATTTTAAAAATAATCACATGAGTTTGTAAGTTAAAGATTAATATGACGTCAAAGGCCATTAGTTAGATGACCTTTGTTTTGTGGTGTCAAGTCCAATGACAATCATTTCAAAAGTTATTTTTTTTATCAAAAACCAAATGAAGTAATCGGTCGATGACTTCGCAAACAATAAAAGTTTTTAAATTTAAAATATTTTTTAATAAAAAATACATAAATAAATTTATAAGAAAATAAATCTAAAATAAAAAAAAATAGAATGTGTAATAGATGTTCCAGAGAAAGTCAGAGTTCTGATGTCAAAATAAAATAAAATCTTAAGAACACAGATGGGGAAAGTTAAACCCATTGTTCCTATATTTATAGGGCCTTTTTAAGCGCTTACTTTAAATAAAAATAAAACAAAGTAAGTGTGGGATATCATCGAAATCTTCGAATTCGTTTAAAAGACCTATTGAGCCATTAAGTTTGAAATATACATACTTACATAACATAATTGGTTATTACAGCCCTTCAGGGAGGATTACGACCTAGAAATCTGCTGCCTACTTTGTATTAGTGGAGATGTCTGGCATAGGGTTTGAACCGTGGCCTCACGTTTAATAAGCCAACACACTACCTACTAGACTGCGGCGACTACTTAAACTAATCTAAGGAAAATAAATTGAAGTACATTTAAATTCACTTTTAAACTATACTTAGTGTTTTCATGTTGTTTTTCATAATAAATAATGACTACAAAACTGTACCTCTTTATTCGTTATGTACTGTAGTGCCTTTGCCCCTGTGAGGTAATAGAGCAGAGTTTTTTTTTTTTTTTTGCGGGATTAATAAAAAACCGAAAATTAATTTTGAATTATTTCATCATTTAACGTGTGTGGCGTCTTACGAGCATAAAAAAATATTTCAGGTAGTTTTACCTTGACCAGGGCTTAAGGTTTTTTTATAGAAATCCTAACAGTGTGTTCCAAAAATTTGTTTAATCTTTTCTAACAATGGAAGATTTTACCAACCAACCAATCCCTTAAATGGAAATACAATTAGCACAGTTGAGTAACTGTGTTAAAGAAGATACTGCAACGGAATTAAAAATAAAACAAAACCATATAAATTCCAAGGATTTATCAAAAAGAGAAAAAACAACAAATATTTCTTGTTTATGTAGGCGTTTGATCTTTTTCTTTTTCTTTCTCTTGAGTTCCTGTTAAACAGGAAGTACACATATTTTAACGCTCTTATAATAGAGAGAGAGAGCGGGAGACTAGCTATAAATGGAAGATTTTTTGTGTTCTTTTATTGGAAATACGTGTGTATTGAAAATGGGTTACTAAAAGCACATGTTCCATATTGCATGTTCCGGCTGCTTGAAAATTGATCGAAAAACAAATATTTTTTTTTTTTTTTTTTTTTTTTTTTTTCAAGCAAACACAATAGTGGATATTTTATTCATCTTAAAACTATTGGAGTTCAAATCATAAAATTTCGTTCTTACAAAACAACACCAACAACAAAAAAAACGAAGATAAATAAGAAATCGTTTCACATTTCAGGGTTAAAACTGTCTTTTTTTTTTGTTTTCGTTTTCTTAAGCGGCTCTCAAAGTATATTTTTAAACACAAAAAAAATAATTTTTGAAAGCAGAAGAAGAAAAAACTACTTAAAGACCCCTCGAATCAAACAACATTATTTATCACTTGGATTCTATTTCATAATTTTTATACTGTCGCTTGTTTTTCAATAATAAAAACCTTATCAATAGTTTTATTTGGAGCCTCTGTTAAAGTTTATTGACTACAAAATCTATAAAAAGGTTGGTTTAAGAGGAGTTCGGGACGGGTGGTGGTGGTAAGTGGAGACATTTAATTTATTTATTTTTAGTATTTATTGACTCAATAAACAATCGTATTCAAATAAAATGATATTCAATAGTTACGACTTTATCTGCCAAATTAAATACACCATGAAGCCAGCTTAATACCAGCACATGACTACAGTAGCTGTTACAATAGGCGAACGCTCTACAAAAATATAGAAATGCAATGCAAAACAAAATTTTTTAATATTTATTAAAAGCAATTAAATAGTCACATCTGCTGCATGCCAAAAAAAAAAAAATATGTCACTCCCGTTAAATTGTTTTGTCACACCCGTTGCAAAAAAAAATAAAAAAAAATTCACGACTACAGTAGCTTGTACAGTAGAAGAACTCTGTATAAAAATATTAAAAATAATGAGTAACGAATAGGAAATGTCACACCCGTTAAACTATTTTTTCACACCCGTTACAAAACTATTACTCAGCTACAGTAGCTATTACAATATAAGAACTCTGTTTTAAAAATGTAAAAAATAATGAGTGACGTATAGACTAGTGCTGTGCGCTTGTCACTTATCTGTAAGAGGATACCTTCTCCCACTCAGATGTTGGTTGAATACCTTGAAGGGTTTTTTTGCGGTCAATAAAACAAGACAAGTATGTTTTGAAGTTTGTTGTCTTTTTTCCCCTCTATAATACATTGGCCATTATACATTATATTTCTTCTTCCTCTTCTTTATTTTTATGCGTTTTATATTAATAACTGCCCGTATTTTTTGGTTGTTTTACGTTGTCGTTTTGAACTTTAGTTCAGGTTCAATTCTTTATTTCAAGTTTAATTTAAAATAAAAATTAAAAAAAAAAAACATTTTTTAAGTACAAAATATTGCGAAATAAGAAACTTCTCCAAAGCATAAGACTGCCTTCCGCTTTTCTTATATAAAAAAACGTACGTACACAAAAAGTAAAACAAAAGGTACAAAATTTTTGCAGCTGTTTTCCATGTACGGCGATGAGTATAATTTTTTTTCTTGTTTTTAATTTTATTTTATTTAGTTTGTGTTTTGTAAAGTTTTACTAGAACATGTTTTTCAAAATGTTTTTTTTTTTTCATTCAAACTAAAAACCAGTTGTGTCATCTTTTGGCATGTTTTTTATGGGTCTTATCTTAAGTTAATTTTTTTTTAGTACCTTTTCTTCTTCATTTTGGTCGAAAGTCGAACTTTAAGAAACATAAAAACATCCAGAATACTTGATAATTGCAAAACAACAAGGGATGGGGCAATAAACTTGAGTAAATGATAATTAAACGCCTTTTAAAGTGCTATCGACAGGGTAAAATATTAGCCAATTTTTTTATTTATTTTGTTTTTAGTACTTGACAAGCAATTATATTTGGTAAAACAATGACATTGAATTTTAATTCTAAAAAAAACAAGTTTTAAGGAACTTTTGTACCTCGAAACAGTTGGTACGCGAATAGTACTTTTTAATTTTGATTTATTAAATTAAATAAAATGGTATTAAAAAGTACCAAATTTGTTACTCTTTAGTAAGTACTAACAGAAATTTGAACAATTATTTTCGATATGAAAATAGTACCTCTAGGTACTTTTTAATGTTTTGACTAAAATAAAAGGCATTTGAAGAAAAACAAAAAGTAGCCAATGCTAATAAATGTACTAAAGGTACTTAGTACTTTCGGATTATAACAGGATACAAGAATTGAGGATATGTACAAATACTTCATTTTTAAAATATGTATCGATTCTTTCATTAAGCGCTTCCTATCTTTAACTTCAAATTAAACGAAATGTATATGAGATGTCATCGAAATTTTTAATTCCTTTGAAGGTCCTATTGATACCATTACGTGTGTGTACTATAATACCGGTACGCCACATCTCCGCTGAGAGGGGCGCATGAGAAATGTCTAATTTTCCATTATCCTGGCTCATCAATCAGGCTGGGCTTTAGAGACCACTGTGGTTTATGGCATATGTGCATACACCTGCGACTTAAGAAAACCCCACAAGAAAAAATCTAAGGTGATCAAATTACACAAACTCGATGGACAGTTTATAGATATTATCTTCATTTCACGTGAAATGATTATATGAATTACTCGGACTACACGTGCTTGAAACGTTTGACAGTGTCGGACGGCTGGTAATAATTAAAAGTGCCCTCTATTAGTGCATATTATGAGTTCATCAATTTAATCACCTGTACAAATACAGTATAAACAAATTGTATTTTAATTCATACTGAACGTTAACTAAAGAATTGTTGTTGTAAAAATAAGTGCAATCGATAAGTTGCTACATTCTTTGAAAAGGTCAAAAACCGATATGGACGTGGTGCAATTGCATAAAAGTACTTCTACACTTTTGTTCTGACGTACTTTGGTACTTTTTTAATCATTTTGGTATGTTAACATTACAAATCATTTTTTAAATCCTTTTTTAAATACTTTTGAAAGCTTTTTTTAACAAAAACAAATAAAATGTGCATTTCTTTTAGAAAATGTCAATGACATGAAATCTTTACTACTCAAAAATTTATATCTGGTACTATAAAATTTGAAAAGAGTATTTTTAAAATATATTACGATTGTTAAGATAAGCGTTACGTGCAGTTCTTCACACTGATTAAAATATATTGAATTATTAAAATATATTTATCATGACAATTTGTTTTAATTTTTGTTTATTTTTCGTTTTGTTTTAATAACAAAAGAATTTAAATATTCAAAGTACAATTAAACAATTGATATGAAATGTGTGTGAAACATAGCAATCGATGCAATATTAAAATTTATGAGAGAAAAAATAGCAGGCAGGCAAAGTATCAATTGCATTACAGAATTGTGTGACGTTTATGTTGAAATATTCAGCGATTATTAATGACCAGGCGGCAGTTAAGGAAAATACAATGTGCCCATATTAACTATTAAAAGTTATGTAAGTTTTTCAAATGGAATGGTGTGGAGAGATAAATAAATTTTTCTGAAAAGCATCTTAGAGACAAACTGATTTAAAAAAATTTTTAATTAATTATTAGATTACCACCCAGATTTAGAATATCTCACACACACTTCGTTTTATTTAAAGTTAAAGATAGGATGCGCCTTATAAAAATTCCTATATATAAAGACAATTTTCTTATTGATTAACTATCAGTCTGAAACTGGGTAGTAGGTTATCGGTAAATTTTAAGATTTAAAGAAAATTTTTCCGATAAAAAACTTATGATATCGAGAAAAAATTTGTGTTATCGATTTAGCTTTTTATAATATCGTATTAATAAACTCCCTGTAGAAAATTTGTTTTCTTAGAAACTAATGTTATCGATAAATTCAATTTTAAATAAATGCATATTATCGATAATTTTTTATTTTTATAAAAAATGCTTAATTTCATTTAATTTAACACAGCAAACTTGTATCAACGATAAAACATGTACAGAAAATTTGTATTTTCGATGAATTTTTACAGAGAGTATATGTCATCGCGAAATTTAATAATGAAAGTTATCGATATATGAAAGTTGAAAACTCCTTTCTTTAGAAGGTTTTCTCAGCTGCTACTTACAAGATGCACATTTTAATTGGTTGCACTATTCAATTTAAATTATTCGATTTCTAATCGAATTGACAATTGTTCGATATCAATTTATAATCAAATTGTTCATGTAGCCGAGCAGAATCAATATTGCCTATTAGAATTTCTACATTTTTATAAACATTCTCTAATGATCTGTTATATTGAATATCATTTACTATGAATCAAACTAATAAACTGCCCACGTTTATTTGAAAAAAAAAAGATTTATGAACTTAAAAAAATATCAGACACTAGTTATTCTGTTTCATAATAAGTTTTACACGCAAATCTACTTAAATGTCGGCGCATTACAAAAAGCAAATAAAATTTTTTTATAAAAATCCCATTAAAAATTTTAATGAAAAGCAAATCACAAAATGAAATGCAATTTTCAATAAATTCTAGTCTACAGCCTAGCACAGCGACAGAGGAATTGTTTTAAAAAAATTGTTTAAAATCGCTGTAATATTCCCAACCCATGCTAATGAGTTGCTTAACTAAATAGAATTTCATTTACACACCGCGAATACAAAAAAAAAAGCAGCAACAATTACCCTGAGATGATACAGACGGCACGTCGGAGAATTTATAATCAATGGCAGGCAGCTTGAATATTTCCTGTTAATCATTAATTTGACTTTTTAGAGATCTATTTAAACGATAAACCGAGATGAAGATGATTAAAACATTCGCTTTGTTTTTATTTATAAACTCCCACAAGAGGTAAAAACTGTTAATTTATTACAAAAGTTTTTTATTATTGTTGTTAGAATTATTTTTTCATTTAAATTTAAAATTAAGTCATTAAAATTGAAGAAGAAAAAAACAATCGTTTTTAAGTCATAAAAATTTCAAACAAAATCGTTATAAATATTGATAAAACGATAAAAATGGTGTGAATAATTTACAGGGCAATTAAAATGGTTTTGTACGAACTTCATAAAATGATGAATGATTTATGAAATCGAATCAGATCAATATTTTATATTTTATTGTTAAATAGAAACAAAAAAATTTTGCATAAATTACAACTACAAAAAAGTTATTAACCCTTTGACGGACACCAAAATTTTAGGAGGCCTTCCCGTGGGACACTTGCTTTATAATGATTTTATGAAGGAAACAATTTATGACGTGTATACACGTCATGTCCCCCAGAAACCCTTGTTATGACGTCTATAGACGTCAGTGTCCGTCAAAGGGTTAAATAAACTTGGAGGACGAGTTTTATATGGGCACCGAGAAAAATTAGAATTCCCTGTTTTGAAAGCGCTACGGATTAATTTCACGCACACACCACAAGGATAAGAAGACTGTAGAGTATACCAACGACACGCAACCTACATTGACTTTAAGGTTCGGTTTATTGCCGAAGACCCCTAATATGTAGAAACGTCATTGGCTTAATATCTCTGAAAACACTAAAAATTTATGGTTGCATTGTCTATTGTTCGAACTCTTATTATTAAAAAAAATCCAGGCTTGTTTACGCAAGGCAATACGATTTGCTCATAGTCTCTTGAACGATAATAAGGATTGGACTTGAATTAGCGCACTTTAAGCTGATTATACTACAACAGCACCAACGATCCATGAAATATTTTAGAAATCAAAACAAATAATCTTGTCCAACAAAATCTTTGTAACTTCAAACCTTTGTCCAACTCTGACAATCAAATAACACATGCCGATGTCATAGGACTCTCTGAATTTGGCTTTCTACCTGACGTTCCAATAAATAACAGCGACATCTTTATGTAAGCAAATAAGAACGTACCAGCTAAAGCAAGAGAATTCTATGAGAGGCGCTCAATAATCTTTTCTTCAATCTAACCCCGTAATTGTAATAGTATTCATCATACTCTCTGCTCAAGCTCCCTAGGAGACAATTCTCTGTAAAACCACCTCATCCCATGCGATTTTTATAAGATAACAACGCACGAGACTACTGTTGAGATGGGGTACTAACACCCGAATATTCTCGTTGAAGTTTTAGTTCGTGTTTTCCAGTCTGGTAAGCTTATATGATTTACATGTTGATGTGCCCAGGGGCTCATAAAACCCGCATGTTAAACTGTGCAACAATGAAGTCAGCGGCAATAGGGGGCAATTGTTGTTCTCAAATTAGGATTACAGCTGCTACAAACAGTACGAGTTGCGGGGTTCATATCGAGCCCTGTTTCCTTTGTGTAGACGCAATTGGCCCGGTGATCATCAAGGATCGACTAAGTAATTAATGAAGACATAGTAGTCGCCGTATTCAAGTAGGTATTGTGTCGTGAGGCCAGGGTTCAAACTAGAGATAAGCGATCCAATCATTTTTGAAGAACGTTATTCTCAGTGAACGTGATTTGTTAATCACTGTTCTTTAAAACAGTGATTGTGATCACAGTATTCCAATAATACAATAATGACAATAACGTATTTTATTAAGTCGTAAGAAAGAGACAATTAGATACATACTACGAAAAGACTACTTAACAAAATCAAAGTGGTGTCATCAATGTTATTATTTTAATGTAATTTTTTTTTATATGATGTTTGACAATTAAGTTTCACAGAAAGTTCATGTATAAAAGACAAAAGTAAATAATCAGCATCATCTACGAGTAATTCTGCCTCGCTCAAAATAAAATGAAATAAATTTGAGTATGTAACAATTTTGAAAGAACGACATTATTAGTAACTGTTATTTGGCAATTTCAATCACTGTAGTTACCAGTGAATTATCAATCACCGTGATTAAATCACAGTTTTGAAAATATCGCTCATCTCTAGTTCAAATCCCAGAAATTGAAAAGAATATGTTATGGCCCGGTGATCATCAAAGATCGACTAAGTAATTAATGAAGACATAGTAGTCACCATATTCTAGTAGGTATTGTGTTGTGAGGCCACAGTTCAAACCCCAGCTCAGACATCTCCAACAGAAGGAAATATAAGAAAAAATATTTCTTCGGCGACTGTCTCTCAGCAGACTTCTGGCAAAAACCCTCAAGAGTAAATAAAAGTGCTATGAAAAAGTTTCTCACAAATCTCTTGTTCGTATAAAGTTCATGTATAAAATTAACACACACAACATAGGTGGTGTGAGAAGCTGGGATGTAATCCTGACTGAAGGGTTGTAATGACCAATTATGTATGCATGTATGTAGGTAAAGGGTGTTTATTTGTTGGTAGTGGGGATAAGGAAAAATAATTCCAAAAAATCTACAAAACAAATCACAATCAACCCTTGATACTATTTTATTGGTACGCGAGATTATATTAGAGATTGCATGAAACTACAGGGTTAAAGTGGGTCATCATTAACTGCCTTCCAATTGTAATTTTTGGAAGCTACTGAAGTACTTGGAAAAGAACTGCCTGCTTAAGGCCTAGAGCTTTATTTTGAAAAGCCTTCGTTTAACATGTTGCTCAAAAGCATTTTGTTTTATTGTTAAAATAATTAAAAAAATATAATTTTTTTCTCACATTAATTTGTTGCATTTTTTTTTTTGTATTGTTTCCTTCGTATATAGAGTTTACATATGAATAAATAAATTATAAATTAGTTGTGGTTGCGGTTGTTGTTGTTTTTCAACTTAATTAATTTACACCAATTGTTTTTGTTGTACGATATTATTTAACAAAACTAAAAACAAATTCTGTTTTAAAAACAATTTAAACGTTCGCTTGCATGTCATGTAAAATTAAAGCAAAATCACTTGATAGAGGCTAAAAGACTAAAAAAAGACAAGGCGCAACAGCAACAGCTGAATGAAAACTTGGCACAAAATTAATTGATTGAATTTTAACAAATAAAATCAATTAAAATGAAATATTTTTTGTTTGAATAATAACAAAAAAAACAAGGAAATCATATATAATTTAAATAAATTAATAATGCAAATAAGGAAAATGGATTTCAAGAACGAAAAATTTATATGTGATCAGACAAAAAACAAACACTTAAAGGTACTTTTGGCTGAAGTCCGTTGTCTAACCACGTTTACAAACTCTTGCATGATTTGTTTTCTTCAAATATTTTATTTGTTTTGAAAAATATTTTATTTTATTTTATTTGTTTTGAATGTAAAATATTCAAATTTTAAATTAAAAATATGAGAAGCACCTCCATCAAACAATAACAATTAAAAAAACAAAACAAAAGTAATAAAAAAAATTTCCCAAATAATTTTAAACAATTTGATGAAATTCATTTTGTAAACGTTGGCTTATTTTTGTTTTTGTTTTTATCAAAAACTGTTTACGTAATTTGATCAGCAGCGCTTTTGCATTCGTTGAGCTTGACTCATCGTCGTCTCATCATCAGCGGTAACGCCGTATATGACACCTCCATGTTAAATGTTTTGTGCAATACAAACGGAGTGGAGCTTTAAATTATTGTGTCTCTTCATGAGACTGTTTAACATTAACGGTAGGGATCACGTAGTTTTTCGTTATTTTTAATATTTTATAGGGTACCACAGTGGAACAAATGATTAAAAAAGGTAAAATTATTTTCTTAAAAAATGTAAAATTAAATTAAATGCCTACAGCGGCAGCGGTTATACCACCATCCGAACCCTCAACTTCTATCGAGTAAACTCGAAAGTAGTATGCGACTATCTCGGAAATCATCAACTAGTAAGGAGAAATAAGGTCACACAGTTCTAACCTGTCCCACAGCGTGACAGCAGGCTCAGTTGGATTTGAATCCATTGCACATGATAGTGGGGAACAGAGTTATCAAGACTAGAACTAGGATAATGATTAAACTACCAACCAAGCTCTCTGTTCTTATGGTGTTCACTGGAACATAGTATGGGACGATCTGGCAAATCATTAGGTAGGAAGTGGAAATGGATGCCAGGTCATGACAATTATAATACCCAGAAGCAACACCTTCTATGAGAAATTATTGGGTTATTATATTGCATGCAGTACTGAGACTTATTCTATCTCAATAAAAGGCGCTTACTGACCTCTATGATGTTCATATGGATAAGAAGCTCGATGGCTAATTGGATCGATTAATTCGATTATTTGGATGTGTAGCTGGGTAACCCGGTGCCATCCATAAATGATTACAGTAAAACCGAATAAGAAACACAAGATGCTTGGTAACAGACTTATGATCGTTATAGGGAATAAAAGCCGCGTTCCTAGTGCTTCTGTTTTCATTTTGATTACAGATTGTTGCTATATTTACAACAATTTTAAGTAATTTTAACAAAATATTGTTGGGTTTTTTAACAAAACTTTCATAGAGTTTTTCGATTAAGATCTTTAGAGATGATGTGTTCCCTCGGTATCAATTACACCAATTAAACAGCTGCTAATAAAATCGAAAAACTTTATTTTGAAAAAAAAAAAACAAAAATTTTAATGACATTTTACAGCAACTTTTTGTAAATTGTTTAAAACAATTTTTTTGTTGTTGTTTTTGTTAATAACAAAATAGGTTTTTTTTTATTTCTTAATAAAACAACACGCTGGCTTAAACGGTCATTATGCTCACGAACGCACGTAAGACAAGCTAACAGTCAAATATTTTTATATTGAATGCGTTAACACGAAACACGAATGCAACTCTTTTTCTTATTGTTGTTGGTGTTGTTGTTTGTTTGACATCATATTTCGACGAATTTAATAAATTTAAAGACACAAAAAGCGAAAAGAAAAAGAAAAAGGCTGTAATAAAACACCAAAACATTTTTTTATTTTATGGCCATATCATATCATATTTTAGTGTTTGTTGTTAATTCAGCGTTTTTCTACTTTTTGTCGCTTTGTCTGTGTACCCTCGTAACTAAAAAGAGTGTTCAAAGAACTCATAGGTTAAGCTTTGAAAATAAATTTTGTTTTAAAGCTTATAAATGCAATGGTAGTGATATTTGAAAACTAAAAATTCAATAAAAATGAAAACAAAAACAACAACAACAACAAAACCAACAACACATAACTCAAAACTGTTGACAATTGCATTTAAGTTAATCACCTGACAGTTTGACACAAAAATCATGGCTTAAAACCTTTTGTTTGCATTTCTAAGCCATTAACAAACAAATAAAACAGTTTTAAGACCCGCTTTTATTATTTATTCAATTAAATTTTAAAACTTAATATTACGCAGAGGAAAAGGGAAAGGGGTTATTAGAACCCCATAAACTAATTAAGTTTTAAACAATTTATTTCGATTTCAATACGAAATGAAAACAGGAAGTATTTCAATATTTAAATTAGAAAGAAGAATTGTTTAAATAAAGCAACTTTAAAGTGAAAGTTTTTTTTTTTGTAAAACATTTACAATTCTTTTGTCTTCTAACGGGTGGTGCAACATTAATATCATAATCAAAATTAACCAAAATATTCGAACTTTGAGAATTTAGTGAAACATTTTTTCTTTTGTTCAAAACTGCGAAGATATGCTCATCTTAAGCAGTGCAGTGTGTTGGAGCTAGAAATCTAGATTGTAAGAGAAAGGAGGAGGTATTTAGAGGCATTGAATTTGAATCTGTACAGTAACAGAAAAGACTTCTGCAGAAAAAATCTGACACATACGTAAATTCCTGTGGAAGAACATGTCTTCTATGTAATGCATAGTGGGTTACAGTGGCCAATCCACTACGAACGAATGTGTTCTTTGAGAAAGACGAGTAGTACCTAAAGTAATTTTCGAGAACAAGGCTCTCTATTTCAAAAGAGGGCGAGAAATAGCAAAATACAAGCCACATTTCACGTATCTACAAAACGTATTGCCCTAACAACCTTCAGGATATGGCATGAACAGTGTCCAGTGTTTCCCTGTGTGATGCATTAATGTCGAACAGATTCCAGGTATGTGGTCTGATGATTCATTTTCATCACCGCAGAATCTACATACAGGGTTCAGTGCTGTCCTCTTTCTAAATAAGTTTTCTTTTTGTCTTCATAGCCCTGTCAAAAGACCGGTGTTTTGACTTTATAATGCATGATTCAAATTAACTCCTAATTGCAATTACACAACAAATGTTTAGATAGAGAAGAGTTTCCGCCTGTCTCTATTTCCTTTCGCTGAGTACACCGTGACAAACGTCTCTTTCCACCTTACAGAACTGTTTTAGTTCCATCACTGGAGTACAAGTTTCCACCTAATTTGCATTCTTATTAACGTGAATTCCCACATGACCTAGAACTCAACAAAGGGTAACCCTGTTTTCCATAGCTAACTGTTTCGGCTTCCTCAGGCAGCTAATATTCAAATGAATCAAAAGGGTTGGATACTACCCTGCCATCATTAATGAGCTACTTTCTTCTTTCACCTTCGCTTTACACTCCTACCGATTGTGAATTTCTGACTAATGGCCGACGGGATAAACTTTCACCCACGTTTTATAAAACTTAGTGCAAGTCAACGATAACTGTCCATCTAAAAGCGTAATGAGCATCAGAACCTATCCGGTATCCCTTCAAAGTGTATGCTTGAAAGCCCAAATCCATACACGAAAGAGACGTGCGATAGGGCATACACTTAAAAAATTAATAGGGGAGACTTTAACCCTCAATATCAAGGCCATGACATCAAGGACAGACACGTGCCCACATGGACCGAATTGACATGACTGTGATACAGTGTAATGATCAAATATTTCTGAAAGGAGTTTTTGGAGCAACATTTTAGGCAGAAATAAAATGACTGTTTCTTTCTAGAGCGGTCGAATAGATTTCATTATCAAAATCTGTGTGAATAATATTCGATCTAAACGAAATATTCTATACAACGATCTATTAATACAACAAAGAAGAATCGCCAATACTTCCGTAACAATCAGCCTCAACCTACGTCTAGCAAATCTCGAAACCCGTGTCCTATTATTTAAATTTCACTGAGGTAACGAATTTATGAGCCGAATCAAAATAGTTATGTTCTACGGCAGCTTTTTTTCTCTCTCTTTGAAAAAAATGACAAAAAATTCATATTCCTGTGCGATACGACAATACTTTCTAGTCACCTGGTATGAAAATCTCTAAGTCATGATTGAAAATACATCATGTGTGGCTGGTTAGCTTTAAAAAAATTACGTCTAAAGTACCCTTTCATAACACTCACACTAACTATTCAATGACCAAGTGATTAATTGCAGTTTTTTTTATAATTTTTTCTCTATTGTTTATAAAAAAAAAACAGACTTTTTTAGACTTAATAGTCAGCATTGTTGCTCTCTTTTGTTCTAAATAAGCTGGTATTTTTCCTACACATACAGACAGAGATACAGATACAGTGTATTTTCCAATATTTATTGTTTTCTTCAATATTTACTTGTCATTCAATATTTATAACAAAATTTAAGCTCTTAATTCATATTTCTTTGTTTAAAATGTTATTTTTCTATAATGACAGCTTAGTTTGCATTGAAAAAATATCCATTTTATCAGCAATTTATTGTTGTTGCTGCTTTTCCATATTTTTTTATCTTCTATTGTCAGCCAGAGCATTAAGTTTCAGTTACTGGCTGTTAAAAGCTTTTCCATGTTCCATGTTTCGCAGAAAATTATCGTGACACATAAATTTACAACAGCAGCGAACTTTAAATGGCCTAATTAACTCAATCTAACCAAATATGGTCGATTCTTTACTAGGGCAGCAGATATTAGAGAAATAGAATAGAAATAGAACTCGAAACTGCACAAGTCAGATATTAGACTAAACGTCAGGAAAATATATATATTTTTCTGGACATGCTGGTGTTATTTTGCATCTTGACTATATGCTACCTGAACCCGATTCAAACCTAGTTTTATAGCAAAAATAACGAAAATCTTCTCTTATGAAGAACGAATACCGAAATCTACATCTGTATTTAAAGATTAACCTCTGGTGAGTTTCTGGACAAGGGCACATTGAAGTTAGGAATGTAGTTAGCGCACTGGTGCAATCACTAATAACGAATTCAGACGTTAGTTAAGCATTCATCTCTTGATAGGACTTCTTTTATTCGCAAAGCAAAAAATAGAAAAATCAACGCACTCGGTCGAGAGACGTAATAAATTTGGCCCGTTCTTCGGTATGAGTCAAGTCTACTCAAAACCTATATCAAGAACCTCGTCCTTATAGGACAAAGGACTGCAAATTGAATGATTTGTCAAGATGACGAAGAAGACGTATCCGTACAATACCTTCTGTCTGTCTGTCCCGCGCTGTGAGAGAAATGCACGACATTTGACAAACATCAAATGAAAATGGAAGGCGTGACAGTCAATGCAATGGAGATGATGCTATTATCCGAAAAAACCCCATAAAGGGATGCGGAATTTAGTTAAAACAGCCATGACGGTAAGACAGCCCATCTAATGAAGAAATTCCAATGGAAGATCAGTCAGGAGGTTCACAACACAGTGAAGTAATTATATGTATATGCCAGTTGCTTAGAATGTAGTGCTGACTATGAAAATGGTTTTAGTCGGATTCCAAGCGACTAGCCAATGCCAAGGATTTGGCAAACATCAAATGGAAATGGAATGCATGAAACAATGCAGTGGAGATGATGCTACTGGCTGGCAATGAAACAGTTGAATGAAGCAAAAGACAAAGGCAGGTTTTTTGCGCTAACACAGTACATGTAAGGAACAGTATTATTGGAAGAGCAGCCAATAGGCTGATCATGTATTTACTTAATTAGTTAGCCTAACAACACGTGTTTGAAATCGGTAAGTCTTCTTCATTCTTCTAGGCTCCGTTACTTCGCTTGCACCTCCACCAATTTGTTTTGTCACACCCATCAAGATGGCCAACCACACCGAGTAGTTATACTGTATGGCAGTCCTGTGGAGTGTGAAGCTAATTTCGGAAAAGCTTTTAGGCGGCAAGAATTTGATTCTTCACATCAAACTAGGCTGAACGTTCGAAGGCATTTGGAAATGGCTCTTAAAGTTGAAAGATCCTGTAGTTTATCTTTCAAACAATAATGTCTTTATTTTTAAATAATGCGGTAACGGAAAAGGAAATAATTTCTTTAAAAAATCCCCATTTATTTTTAAAATTAAAAAGAAGAAAACAATTGTTATTCTGCGATAATTAACACTTCTTTTCTGATTCGTTGTGACATATTTACGAGGGCCATAAAGAAAATAAGTAACATTAAGTAGATGGTGGATTGCCTGCCTTACTAAAGTAAGGAATTCCCTGTATTTAAAAAAGAAATTAAAATAACATCTGAACAGATGTTTCAATTGAAAAAGAATTTAAATTTTAAATTTAAATAACCAGTTTGATTTTAAATAAATTCAAAAGATTTCTTTGCCACAAATAATTTAAAAGTAAAAAATAAATTTAATTGATTATTTGTTTATTAATGATTAAAATTAATTGATTTGTGTGTACTTTTTTATTTCAATTGCAGATACTTTAAACGACAGTTTTTTATTGAAATAAATTATTAATTATAAGGTAAGTAACAAATTAGCTTTGAAAGCCGAATGAGTAAGAAAATTTTGTATTAAAAAAAAAAATAAAAATAAAATATGATTCTCTTTAGTTATTGTTTTAATGGAAAAATTATTTATCATATCAAGTAATTTAAAACTCCCACACCAATCGGGTTATTTATCTTTCGGGTTTTTAACCTCTTTGCTTAACATTAAGCAACAGGCCAAATTGTGACAGAAAAGCCAATCTGAGTGTGTTTATTTTTTTTTGGATTCATACTTTATTTTTAAATAAGATTTTTGAATTTTAAAAGCAATTTGTATGGCAAAGCTATCTATATAAGCAATTTCTGTATTTTTTAACAGTTTTTTTAAGACATTTTGATTGTTTTACAAAGTCTAATAATTTTTTGCTTTTGTTTCTCTACTTATTTGCATATATACTTGCATACATATATATTTGTTTTATTTTATTTTTTAAAAATAATAATTTTTTATTGCTTTATTTCTGTAAAAATCTCTAGTGTTTTGCAATGGCTTTTAAGACCTTAAGGCCTAGACGAGTGTTCGCATGAACTGCAGTTATTCTTAAGCTAAAACGCAATTAACTTTTTTTTTTTTTAAATTTTAAAAGCAAATATTTATTATGAAAGAAAAGCTTTTTTATTGTGTTTATATTTTTTAAAAAAATATTTCTTTTGTTTAAATTATAAATTTAATATGAATAAACATTTTTAAAACAAAAACAATTCCGTTGGCAAAAGTAATTCGATTACAAAGCAAAGTTTTGTGAGAATTTGCTAACGCCTACCTATTGGATCAGATGATTTTCTTGTTATACATAATTTTAAGCTACCAAAAACATACATACTCGTACATACTTTAAGGCCATAACACTTTTAGTCAGCACTATGGCATGGTTTCTAATACCATTTAAGAGAAGCGGAAGTCACAGATCAATGTCGTACTTGAGGAACTAATCTATGCCAGTTTGTTACCCTCAAACCTTTCTTCAGAAAACTGCTTAGAGCGTTGACTTTTGAAACAATAATATTTCCTACTTTTTCCAGAGTGTCAAAGTCCACTAGACTACGGCAACCAACCCTACACATACATACATAATTGGCCATTACAACCCTTCAGTCAGGATTACGGCCTAGCTTCTCACACCACTCATGTTGTGTGCGTTAATTTTATACGTGAGTGGCGGTACCTACAGTTTAACGTCGACTCCGAACGACAGATTTTTGAGAAAATTTTTCATGGCAGGTTTATTTACTCTCAGAGAGTTTTTGCCAGAAATCTGCTGAGAGGAAATCGCCGAAGAAATATTTTTTTCATATTTCGTTTTGATGCCTGACCTAGGATACGAACCCGGTCTTTACGTCTAATAAGCCAACACACTACCTACTAGACTACGGCGACTTCCGGCAACCAATCCTACTATCTTAATATTTACTTGTCTTGTTTTAAATTGAAAAAATTGATTGTACTACACCTTTGCCTCTTCGCGACTTTAATGTAACTGATTCCCATCAACGTCTCTAAACCACTAGTCGATGACAAATACTGGCCAATTAAATACTGGTACTGATGGAATTGGAAACTTTCGTGGATATTGATTACATGAAAACCCATTAAATTCATGGAAGTTAAAGTTTCCATTACGGATGGAACGGAATGAGATCAGATTTTGACGGAAAATTTGCAATTGGATGGAGCTATAGGTGACGTTATACTGGACCATTTGTCGCCAATCAACTGTCACGACATTCGGTTCAAATATAATTCCCTCTGAGATGGTTTCGATTTCCATGTGTCCTCAACAGGATAGCAGAGCGTTACAATATTCACATCATAAGGGTAGCGGACATAATGGTCTGCCGACTGTGGTAATGGTAATTAAGAACGACAATATCTATGAGAAGGATTTGGCCAGAGGACTGCCGTGACACTGTAAAACAATTTCCTTTTCTTTAATTCCCTCTCAGGCGGTTTCGACTTCCATGAGTGCTCAAGAGGATGGCGGAAATCTCAATATTCACCTCATAAGAGTAGCAGAACTTGGTTTGGTGGTATTTCGGATAGAACGGATGAATTGACCAGATGTGGCACAAACATTAAACGTTCAAGTGAATTCTATGCATTGGGCAACTTCATTGTGAATCATAGGATAAACAATGCAGTAATGTCACGTGGGCAGCTTTAGATACAAGCAAGATAATACAGCAAATGTAAAAAGTGTGCTCAATATCAAAATGAGTATGCTTGGCTTAATTGTTCTTCATTCTAGATAATCATGCGAAACGCATTTATATTAACTGTAAAAGCAATGAGGTCTTTAGGAGTTGCAGAGACGAGAAGAAGGAGGAAACTATTCTTTACCTATTGGGTACATGCCTAGCGTTACGTCTCCAGAAGGTTAAGCTCTCGAGGTTCTATTATAACGATTGTACTGATATGTCGATGGACATAGTGGATGAGGAAGCTAGGTTCTAGGGCTATGGGATATGAATGATTGTAGTACCACAATGGCGGTACCTGGCCCATCTATAATGCTCGTTATCCTCCTCCTCTCTGAAGACAGGAGTCAACGAGGTTTCTTTAGAGATTTGTTTTCATATTTTGGGGATTTTATTTCCATAAGAAAATAATTGCCAAAAAAGTGACAGAAAAACAAAAAAAACTTTGGTTAGTTTGGTTAGAACTAAAAATAAATTGATAACAAAGGCTGCTTATTGTTTCATAAAAATTAAAGCTAACAATTTACTAATTTTACTAATTGGCATAACTTCTCGCTAAATATTCATTAGTATATATGTACATATATTTTAATGAGCTTCTAGTTAAATTCGAAATGGCACAAAGGCATTCATTCACCCACTCAATCTCGTGAATTATCAATAGAACTTGTTACAACGCCGTTTATAACAAATTTTAATCAAATAAACCTAAAATGTTTGCTCTTATCAAATCATACAATATTATTATATGTATCTGGTATCTAATAGATAAATTATATTTACTTTTCAAATACTGCCACAATACAGCAAAGCAAAGCAAAGCAAAAAAAGAGGCGAACAACAACTTGTATTTGTCATGTAGCGTCATTGTCACTTCACACTTTAGTGAATTAGTGAAAAAATAGGGTAAAAAAGAATATGTTTAATTGCAAGTAAATAAATTATAATACGCGTTATTCTCTACTACGTCTACGTCTCTTTGCGATTATCGACACAAAAAATCAGTAAAAATCACTGAAAATGAATTCTGAAAACACACCTTGTCTAAGGGGTGTCAATTATTTCTGACAATATTTTCATTTTCATTTATTATTTTGCATTTTTAATTTGAATTGTGACTCCTCCGCGTAAATACAAACAAGGCTTTTCAATAGAAATTTATGTGCGATCAAATCTACTGATATTTCCGAATTAATGACATCAAAATTTGCTTGAATGTGGCATTTTTTGGAAGTATAAAAATCACAACAATTTTCCAGGAATATAAATGACTTATCAAGAATACAAATGATTTTTATTCAGTTTTACCAAGCAGGATATTTGATAAGATAGATTGAAGAAGAAGTCCTATGTTGAGATAGATCTGCATGCTATCACACTGTGTTATCTTTTCAACATTATAACGAAACCAACACACAACGCACGTTTAGACTCAAACCATAAGACAATGGAAATTGTGCAGATCCTGCCAATGTCCATAGGCTCTAGGTCCGCCAAGGTAAATAGAGAGCATCTTTCTTTCCAAACATTACCCACAGTCCTCTCCAGGCCCTATAAAAGTCAAAATGTAAAAGACCTAGTCTTCTCGCATGACGACCGAAGAGGCAGTGAAGCATAAGCAGACGTCAAAGTAAATGATGTTTTAGAGCGATCTGATCTGCTGCGTTAAAAGGAAGGAAAATCTTTTCCAGGCTACGCTAACTTCCCTAGCGAGCGATCTATCACAGTTTAAAGTTAGATGATAGTTTTGTGCCTGCCTTAGCTGGTCTCTCAGCATATAAGTTTACCTCATTCCTCGGTTAACCATTTACCCAAACAAGGGCAATATTAAAATGTTTCGACGTAATCAGAGATGATATCGTGTAAACATCGCCAACGGATTTTACAACTCCTTGGTTATCCGTAAGAATTCTAACATGCCTTCCATAGATCAGTTGCCAGTTAAGAGTCCTTTAAAATGCACAAATTTCGATATAAGGAACACTTTATACACTTTAGCGACTTTAGATCCTTATGGATCCGCAAAGAAAAGTCATTACCGAAAGAGGAGAACTGAAAACAGTAGTTTATGTAACTGAAATATGAACTACGATCCGCTACAGTAGACGATAGCCTATATGTCCACTGCCTTCTCAAGAGACGGTCACAAAGCTAGCATTCCACAAGAAGCTTCTGGTGTTTTTGGAAAATTCACATACTCGTTAAGACACTCTGCTATTGTTTTGTTGTTCAGTATTTCACCGGTCCATTGACGCAAAAGGGCCATACGTAGTCACGGCAACTTTAAAATTGGTCAGCGAATTCCGGGGTAACGATTATATGGATTCAAGATCATCGAGGTGTCTATAGAACTTAACAAGCGGGCAAGTTGGTCCGTGAATAGTACGGACAATTCCACAAGTCGCTGAAAAGGAGATTCATCTAAACTAATGGCTACTCTGACTGAAAACTGATTCACAAAAGATCATTCATTAAGGTTTGACAAAGAGATTAACGACCACTGTTGCGGTTGCGATGATGTGGAACAAAACACAGAGTCGATCACTTCCTTTATAAATATCCAGTGCTTAAAAACTACTGCCGAGGAATCTTTGACGAGTGGTTCTCACACTACCTCACTGAATTAAAGCGTATTGGACTAGGGAACTATAAGAACTTAATCTGACGAAATTTGTTTAAGTTTTAAACGACCTTATCTCATGGCATTCATTGTCCCTCATGGGAGTTACGTATGGCCATGTAAACCAACTAACCATTCCTTTAGATTCTTTAAGGAACTTAGCGCAGTAAGAAAGCATGACTATCTTCTTATGTGGTTTTCGTTTTTCTTTGATTTGTTTCAGTTTTTCTATCTGAAATCAATTACCTGATTTAGAGTAGGAAGCTCCCGGATGAAAATAAAAAGCTTCAAACGAAAGGGCATTTGGCCCTTTTGTTGTCTTATAGCGCAATTGCTCTAGTCGACTTGACAAAGTTTAATTTGTCATTTTTCCAAACCATTAGTTGACATGTTTTCAAGTTTAAATTATTGCTCAACGAAATGTGGTCAATGAATGAAACTGGCTCGTATTTTCCAAAACACCCTGCGGCTCCACCTCAATTCCGATTTAGATCATTATTATATTTAAATGATGATTTTTTTTTGTAAAAATGTAATTTGTTTATATTAGTACTGTTGTTGTTGTAGTTGTAGTTATTGTTGTTATTGTTGTTTTTGCTTTTAATGTTATATAAAGACAAATGAATGACATATGGGAGTGCCGCCTTCGTTGCACATACTCGAACAAAACAATTTTTTAAAAAAAACAAAACAAAAATCGGAAAAAAAGATAAAACTTTGGCTTAAACTTAACGAAATAAAAAAAGAAACCCCAGACAAACGTGTAAGCAGGCAGACGGTTTATTTGACAGACAGACGAATAGACAAATAGGCAACTAAAATATCGTGATCGTGCCCAGTCAAAAAGTGTCACCTTAAAAATTTTTCAGAAAACAAAAACATAGAGAAACATGGTGTTCAATGGATGTTCTCGTCTATAACTGAAATACAAAATGCAGCATGGGGGGTTAGGTAACTTCTTCTTGATTTTAGTCAATTATAAAGAAGATTTTACCAAAATTTTGTTGTCACCATTTTAACGACTTGTTTGTCTAACTCCCCCTTCGGGCTTAATGTCCATATATTTTAAAAGTTTGATTACGCTTTCAATGGAATTTCTACGGCAACAACAACGACTAATGTAAATTGTCGTAATCAATACCATCACCTTCAACCACGGTGATCATCAACGAGAAATCTTACAAAGAAAAATACCCACAGAAATTTATGATTGTTTATGATCATTTACGATCATTTCGATCATATGTGGTGTAAGACACACACCGTACAACACTCCATATGTTGAATGTCATTAAAAAAAATTGAAAATAAAAGAAGGCTTGAATGGAAAACGAGAAAAAAAAACAAAAACGATTTACATGTCGCCAGCAATTCATTTTCATTTGTGGCAACGTCATTGTTGTATTCGTCGTATGCAGCATTTAATCGGATTGTGACGGCGGTTCTTAATAAATAATAAAAAATTAAATCATTCGTGTCATACGTACATGTGATTATTTTATATTTACAAACCGTTTTTTCTCTTTTTTTTCGTTAATTCAACTTGTCTTCGTATTTATTTTATTTATTTGTAATTATTTATTATGGAAATTACAACAAAATTTACATATTGATCTGCAGTAAATACTGCATGTGGCAAATACTGCTTGTACGAGCAACATACATTGGCTATAAAATGTTTGTTTGATTTGTTGCTTACCACTGAATACAAATCGAATAAAATGGAAATGGAAATGAAATCCGAAAGGATGTTAAAAGGTCTCTACCAAAAATACATCAACATATTTCGTTCAATTAAGTAAAAGGTTAAGCGATTAATCGGTTATGAATAGTATTCGATATAAACCTTGAACGAATAACATTTACTCAACAGAACATTTTAAAACATTTTAAAAAATATTGATGTTTATAATTACTCGATTATTCGTGCATGAATATTCGGTTATTCGGTTTGTACACACAAAACAAAGTTAAGTTCTCCTATCAAAATGGATTTCTCCAATAAATCTTGATATTTCTTAGAATTAAATTAATGCTTAACCGATTAATCGGTTCTAAGTAATCGGGTATCCAATTTAGACCCTCAACAATTGAGTTTATCTAATGAAATATATAGAAAAATAATAAATCCTTAAATTTATTTCGTTGAAATTAATAACTACTTGTTTTTTCGTTTATAAATAATCGATTATTCGGTTTATACATGCAAAACAAAATTAAGTTTTCGAGGTAAAACTGATGTCTAAATGTTTATTAAATTTGAATCTTTTTACAAAATTGTCGAACACGGGATCTAAAAGCGTCCAATGGGGCCTGAAAAAGTCAGTCTTTGGCGTGGGTATTTGGACTGGCGGCGTTATCGGTCCATATTTTTTTCAGAACGACATTAGTCGGGACATATGTAACTGTCAACGGCGAGCACTATAGGTAGATTACTCACTTCTTTTGTCCAGAATTGATTTATGTAGACACCAACAAAATGAGATTTCAACAGGGCGACATCACTATAGGTAGATTACTCACTTCTTTTATCCAGAATTGATTGATGTAGACACCAACAACATGAGATTTTAACAGGGCGGCTCATGCCACATCTGATATTCTGCACGAGCGATTTGAGGGCACATGAAAGTGACCGAGAGTTTTTCTGTGGGTTCCTAAGCCGCATAGGTACGCGAATAAGATATAAACCACAGTGGTTTTTAACTCCAAAATAACTCATGCAATAGGTCAATTTCATCCTTATTTATGAGCCAAAGTCATTGACAAACGAAAATTTTGAAGGACATTTAAACATGGTTATATTTCGCACATAATGGCATCAATAGGTCTTTCAAGCTAATTATTAAAATAGAACTGCTGAAGTATTACTGATGAGAGAAAATCTCTACATTTGTGTTAAATTAATTTCACGATTACTCGATTATTCGATTACAAGGAATCAGGTATTCGATTTTCACTTTGAAAAACTAAATTTAAAGATTCGAAATATTTAAATAATTATAAAAACGGCTCTAATTGAACATTATTTCTATTCCAGTAAAAAACTGTACGAAGAAGAAAAATCTAAGCCGCCAAACTATCGGTTCTAGTATTTACGTCACAATTGAATTTTAAAGATTGTTAGAAGCACAGTTATTGCTCTCATGTAGTAGAAAAGAAGAGAGGTCCCGCGTTCTCGTGTAGTTTCTCTACATTTATTTAATCGCCGTTTTAGTTTTGTTATTTGAAATCGAATAGCTAATTCGAGGGGTGCTTTGCAATGATAAAAGACGTTATTAAAGTGTGATTTTTGATTATTTTTTTTCTTTATTTGTACAGCCAACTACAATATAATTACAGTGGCAGTAGTGCTATAGTAAGAGTTGGCTGTTTGTGACCAAAAGAATAAATTTTGTATGCGAAAGTTGCTATGCATTTGACTTTATATGTGACTATAATGCATTTTTAATCGTTTTTTTTGTTTTGAGTTTAATTTTGTATTCATTTAGTGTTACACAAAAAATGTCATAAATATCAACAATGTATGGACATTTTTTTTTTTGTATTTGGCACAAATTTGCTTATCAGGCGTTGTTGACTGAGTGCTAGGAAGAAAAATTAAGCCAACCTAACGTAAAAAGATAAACAAATAAACCAAAAAATAAAGCATTGGGCCTTCGTTATATTTTAATAAAATAAATTTCAAAAATTTGAATACGATATAAAAACATACATTAAACCAACTGGGTGTCATCAAGACGCCTCTTGTTTGTTTTTTCTTCTTGATTGAGGCGAAATTTTCAATTAAACACATAACAATTGTTTTACGGAAAAAAATGTTGTTTTCCTAAAAAGGGAAAATATGGCAAACAAACTGTTTAATGAAGTAATAGAAATGGACATTAAAAATGGGAGTTTTACAAAGAATTATTCACAATAGTACAGGGTCGTTCAACTAGAAAGAAAGAACTGGGCTATTGTTATTAGATAATACTCCATTTTATTCGTATACTGCGGAAACGTAATCTCTTTTTAAGGCAGGTTTGCGATCACATCATATGTAGCCACCATCACTTAAAACTTTGAATGGAAAAAAAACTTGTTCGGCGTTCAGAAGCAATTCACTTACGCTTAATAAGTGGAGGCTTTTTTTGACGCAGGATAGGTGTAAGATTATCCAATATTCAGTTAGTTTTTAACTTAAACTTTATGATTCGTTTCACTTCAATAAGAGTATAATTGTTTACAGTTTGGTAATTATGGCCCGAGTGTGTACCTATTATTCTCCTTCTAGTTTGAACTCTGTCACTTAAGGAGATTTTTCGATTAGAAGGAAAGGATTTTACAGCTTTCAGATACAATTCACTTGTGTATAAGGACTTTGGGAGACCTCTACTAAAGTGACTCGCTTACTTTTTGGCACAACAGCCTCTCAAAGAGGCAAAAAGTTGTTTTAGTATACGAAACCTTAGTTTAGGTGACGGCATCTCCTTGGTGGTTTAAAGTCCCACGTAGGTCAGAGGTAATATCACAAATCAATATCCAATGCGGATATTGCTATTGCACTAAACCCTCCTTTTGAAGAGTTCAGTCAAAGATGACAAAAAGTAAGAATTCAAGAGCCTTCTCCTCAGGTCCACAGCTCAGCGGTGGTCAAGCAACCTCTACGAAAGTCGAATTTTACAACCCGGATTTTTTTAATTTGAAACCGAAAATGATTCACAGTATTTTATGAAAAATGTTGTTCATTTACGAGCACATCGTGCAATGTTCTATTGGGTAGGTAGAGCTAATCTATTAATGATATGACGGACGTCTTTAAAGAAAATGCCGAAATATGGCTCCATCTTCTTACAGGATAATGATTAAAATATCCTGTGATGTACATATATACTGAGTAATGAAGATACCCTAGAACCGAACACATTCGAAAGTGTTGAGTGTATGTTACGCAATCAAAACAATGGCAAAACAGCCTTAGCCCACCTGAAAAGTAACAAGGCTGAGATGAATATGAAAATTGATTACCTTAAGTTTAGCTCACATGTATGTTTGATGCTGAATTCAAAGGCTTCTAGCGTGTAATTTTTTTTTATCTGACTTCACAGCCAGATTTCATTGATTAATGTGAATATTATACAAAAATATTTATTTTTTTCATAATTCTTTAACTTTATCGAATACATTAAAATGATTTAATAACGAGATGGTATGTAACGTCGCCTGTCGTTGTTTGAGACAAAGTGCTATATGCTGTCGTTGTATAACAACAATTTGAACAATTTATTAAGAATGTTAAATAAATTTATTTTAAATTTTCTGTAGGTATTTATTTTGTCATTATTATTATTATATGAAGTTATTTAAATAAGACTAGAAACATCTACACAGACAAGTATTGGGCACAAATATTGAATTTTAAAAATATTTTTATAAAAAATATTTTCAGAATTTTTTTTCTTTTGAGAACATAGAGAATATTTCTTAAATAAATACGTACAAAAATTTATTTAAAAAAACTAGAATTTTAAAACAAATCACGTACCAAGTCAACAAAAATTTCGTTTATTTTTCTAAAAAAGAAAAAATTATTGAATAACATTTAAAGAGGAATAAAATATTTTGTCTTTGTCGGAAAACGAATTCAAAATATTTTCATTTATTATATAAATTTCTTTTCAATATTTTCTTCCTGTCTATGTTTTGGTGTTTGAGAAAACAAATTTTTCATTTTTAGTTTGCATTTCAGTGCACAAAAAGAATCAAGTGAATCGACACCAAATCACATATTGGCTGGCTGTGAGTCTTAATTTAAAGTCGTGGACCCCAAATACTCATGAAAACAAAACAAGTTAGACCCACCCGTTTATCTGTAGATTTTTCATTTAAAAAAACCTGCAATGCAAACTTAAATCGTGTAAATTGTAACAGTTAAAGACATAAAAAAATTAAAAGAAAAACTAAAAACATACATAAAAGACTGCCGCCAAACTGTAAGTATATATGGGTTGTTAAAAGACAAGTTTTTTGAGAAAAAAAAAATAACAAATAAACTTAAGGCCTCTTAGTATTACAATGCGGCTAAAATCATTAAGGCACAGTCTTAAGTGTCTATAATGTTACAAACACATGATATCACCAATCATTCACTCATTTATGAATGATCACGAATGGAGTTTATTAACTGCTAAGGAATAGACGTTAACGAAAATTAATTTTTTGTAGATATCATTCGTTCGTAATCGATTAGGTGAAGTATTGCCTTAAGATCTTATCGTCTTTGTACTCTCATTGCATGATTTTGTCCAACATTTAAAAAATATACTGGTTCTACCTCTTCATCCGCTGTTTCCATTACCAGATCTTAAGCCCAGCGTTTGTCAGCCATAATTCTTGGGAATAAATCAGAGATGAGTGAGTCAATCGCATATCGTGTCCTAAGCCATTGCCTTCAACTCTCCTTCCCAAGTGTCATGTGCGGAAGCCATGTAATTAAACTGAAAGCTACGCAATTCATGTTTGATGATTTAGCCATTAGGATGCAGTCAAAAATTGCATTGATAATGCACTGGTCAGGGGTGGTACAGGACTCACAACCTTCAACATGTTACGGAACATAGATGTTCCGATTGAATCAGTTAAACTGAAAGGCTCAACTTCGTTGGCAGCAGGAGAGTAAATGCAATATAGTTAGGTTTTCCTGGACTGATGGGGATAAGGAGAGAAGTGATTGACCATTCATGCCCTATTGACAAGATATTCAGACAAACTACATTTTGCAGAAGCTGGTGATCTGATAAGGAGGAAGAGACTATCTTTCATTTTAGGGATCAGTGTCTGGCTTTTGCTTTGCAGAGGCGAAGGTTCTTTACTGCTTTTTTGTGTTCCCTTTGACTGAACTGTTTAAAATAAGAATTTAATGCAATAACAAGATTTATTTTGGAACTGGGATAGTTGCCTTTAGAGAATGATCGATCTTCGGGTTCGATATTGATTTGTGGTATCGTAATGGACATAACCTCTGAAGAGGGTTGTTACTCTTCAATAAGAGTCTGCTACCGAACCCAACATAATCTAATCTACGAATGAATTCTCTCTGTAATTTCTTGTGCGATTTACTAGTTAATCAAAAAATTAAATGGTGATCAATCCATATAAATAAAGACCTTGCGTCTGTGCTCTAATTAATCAAGGCAATAGGAGAAGCCTCAAAAATTATTTGAAAATTCAATAGAAAAAAAGTTAGTTTCGATATAACACCACCAACTATTTTTAACCACCGAATACTTAATATTTGTGCATGAATAATACGTATTCGACGAAATTCTTTCGAAAATACTTGGCATGATATTATTATGTTGTCGCTTTAATTGAAGGTGGAATATTGTTTTAAAGAATTCCAATGGGTTTGTACGTCAACAACTCTTGGTATGTTTTTTCTTTTTATATCTTATCAGCTATAAAAATAACGATAACATTTAATTTCTATTTATTTTGAGATAAAAAAAATAATTCACTTACTGGGACTTTATTTAAAACCGTTTTTCTGAACGAAAAGGGTATACAAATTACATTGAACGGAACGTATTTGAAAACAAAAATTAGGTTGTTTTTCAATAAATGTTAAAAAATATTAAGAAAAATAACTTTTTTAATACGAAAAATGTGTTTTACTTACAGATTACTAAACATAACACCATGTCACGCCAGTCCAGACTGGTGCTACTGTTACTATTCGCTATAGGCGTCTGTCAGTTGGCACATACTAGCAACATAGATCCGAAAAATATTGTACACGACGACATACCCGACAATCAATTGGACTTGGACGATGCCATATCTGTAGAGCAGGAGAAACAACATGTTCGTATATCCACACCCAAGGTAAAAGAAATTCCTCTGCCTACCAGCACAAGTGAAAAAAGCCGTGCGCCTGCAGTAAGCTCTACTACCCAGAAGACAGTAAGTGATAATTTGTTTAATGATTTGGTAGAGGCATCCAAACATTCAGAAGCTTTGTCCAAGGATGAAAGGTGAGTGTTTAAGCTGAAATTAAATATTAAAACGTTTTAAAAATATTTTCGTTTTCGAATTCTTAACAGATTTAAACAATTGCTGGCTAAAAAACTGAATGCCACCAGCACAACTACTGAGCCAGCAGATGATTCTTATGATGATTATGAAAACTATGATGATTATGAATATTATGAGGATGCCACTACTGTGGCCAGTAAAAAAGCTAAAAATAAGGCCTTAAAACTGGGCGCTCAATTGAATAAGAAATCCATTGAAATGAAACCCATTAAGGAAGATATCAAGGTAAGGAAAAGCAAAATCTATTTTGAAAAGTCAATCCAATACAATCCAATACCAATTTTCTTAGACTTCCACTGTTAAACCGGCAATCGATGATAATAAGGAGAACAACAACATTGAATTCCATGATGATAACAATCTTGTAAATGAGAATGATGAGGATGATGACGATTACGACGAGGATGATGATGATGATTTTGAAAATGGCAATGACATCAATGATGAAGAGGAGGTGGTCTTCAGTCAAGATGTACCCTGTCCACGTTATTGTAAATGTGAACGTAATATTAACAGTTATATGGTGGCCTACTGTAGTCGGTAGGTATCTCTTGAATTAAAGAATAACAGGAGTTTGTATTAAGTTCATTAAATTTTATTTATTTAGCATTGATCCTGGTACCCAGAAGTTTGGTAAAGATATTACCGATTTGGTAGTAAGCGATGTTGGTCCCAAATATCCAATACTCTTGGGTCCAGATTTCTTTTTGGAATTGGGCCTGAAACATATCTCCTCCATTAAAATAGCCAACTGCACCATTGAGTACTTGCATCCCGATGCTTTTAATGGTTTGGATGAATTATTCTCTGTTAACTTCACCAATGTGGGTTTGGCCATTATTAATCCCGATACATTTGCCAAGAATAAGAAATTACGCATGTTAACCATTTCCGGCAATGATTTGAGTGTCATGTCCAGTGTGCATTACTTATTGAAGGTAGCTAGTCTAACTATTTCGGTTTTTATAGCTTGAAAGCAAAAAAAAATTAAAAAAAATATTCACGTTTTGTTTTGTTTTTAGTCCACCAGCGTTGAAGAATTGGATTTGTCACGCAACAACTTAATGGAACTTAATCCCAATGCCTTCTCCCAATTGACGAATATCGTTTACATTAATTTGTCACAAAATAATTTACAAAAGATACCCGAGGCAGTGTTCGACAACTTGGACACTTTGGAGGAATTGGATCTTTCTTACAATGCCTTGAAAACCTTGCCACCAGCCATTTTCTCGCATACCGCTTTGGCCATTTTGCATTTGAAATACAATTTAATTACCAATGATTTGAGATTCGGCACTGGCGATTTGCAACAATTGGATTTGAGCTTCAATCAGATTCACACCGTACACCATGGCATGTTCGATAAAATGACCGGCTTGACCAATTTGAATTTGAAGGGTAATGGCATCACTAAAATACAACCCGATTCGTTTATGACTTTGAAGAATTTGAGACACATTGATTTGTCTGTTAACGAATTGGATCAGATATCCAGCATGCTGTTCTTTAAGAACTCCGAATTGGATGTTGTTCGACTGAATGACAATCCCAAGCTGAGCCAATTGCCTACTGATGGTTTCCGCAGCTATAATGGCTATTTCACCATTTACTACTTGGACGTATCTAATTGTGCCATTGGTGCCTTGGGCCATAAGACTTTCTCTACCATGCCACATTTGGCCACTTTGAAATTGGCCTGGAATAACATTAACAACTTGGAACGTGATACGTTTGCCAATTTGAAGAAATTAATTGATTTGGACTTGAGCAATAACTTGATAGCCAGATTGGATGAATTGATGTTTATGAATAACAATGATTTGACCAAATTGAATTTGGCTGGCAATCCCATACACAAACTCTCTGTGCGTCTATTTTTGCCTTTAACGAAATTGCGTGAATTGGATGTCAGCGAATGTGAACTGAAGGCACTGTTCTCCGATAATCAGTATGGTGTGGGACGTAAATATAAATTCTATGAAACTTTGAAATCACTCAATGCCTCCTCCAATCAAATACACAAAATACACTCCAATGATGTGCGCAATTTCAAGAATTTAAGAAGCCTCGACATCAGCCATAATCCATTGAAATGTAATGACGACTTCCAGGACTTTATTAGCTATGTGTCGTTGAATCATCAGCTAATGCCACATCGCATGCCAAGTTTAGCCAATTTGGAATTGGGTGATGTACAACAGTTTGAAATACAAAATCAAGCGGGATGGGCTGCATTGGCCCATGATGTTTGCAAGCACGATGATTTCGGACTCAAAAAGTCAGTGGATGTAAACAAATTGGAGAAACGTTTGGAAGACGCCAATATTAAATTGGATGAAGACGCCAAGAATCTATTGAATATAATGGAAAATGAAAAATTGGAAAAGATTTTGAAGGATTCGCATCGTGAGGCGTATAATGAAAATAACAAGGCTAAGGTAAAGGATCAGGAACAAGTCAATGATTATGAAGAAGATGATGGTGGTGAGGATATAGATGATGACGATGAGGATGATGATAATGATGATAACACTGAGGATGATTATAATGATGAGGATTATGAAAAGAAGGCTGATATATCCAAGAAGATTGTTGATCATGGCATACGTGTGGAGGAAATCGATTTAAGCAAAGAAACCAATGATCGTTTCCTATTAGGTGAGTAGAATTATAAACAAATAAAATTAAATTTAAATTTAAAAACAACAACAAATGTCTATGCTTTAGATAAATTCATTGCCGAACGCAAGAAGCATTTGGAGCGTGTTGAAGATGATGAAGATGAAAACGAAGACGATAATGATGAGGATGAGGATGACAATGATGAGGAATACATTATTGAACGTGGTCATATCTACTATAGCGGCTATAGATTCTTAGTACCCATTATTATAATTATTACCTGTGTCATAGTGTTGCTTTTGGTCATTGCCAAAATTGTCTCCATGGTTATGCGCAAACGTGGCGAACGTTATCGCATGTCACTGCTACAGGCACATACAAATTCGATTGTATATCAAAAGCTTACCGAAGACATTAAGCCACCCAAAGAGTCTAAACAACCGAAAGTACATCGATATGCTCCCATTAATCAAGTTTAAAATCTAGAAATTTTGCTTAACACAGAAATCTTTTTTTTTCTATTTTTAATTTTATTTTTTGTTTTTGCAAAAACACGAATTGAGGGGAGAGAGATGTTTTAAGCAGTGTTATAAAGAGTTTTGAAATCCTTATCCTGTAGTTTATATTACACTGTATTGATGTTTAAAAGGATTTTTTGGTGTAATTTTTAGTTTAATAATATATAAAGCAAAGCCAGCGGCAGCAACAACAGTAGCACACATCTAAAAAGAGACGTTTAAAAATAAAACAATAACAAATAATTTTTTTTTTAGTTCTATAAATAAACAAAAAGGAAAAAGAATAATAATAATAATGATAAAGATAAAGAAAGCAAGTATTTTTTATTTAACATAAACAAACAAGGTTTAAAAACAATTTTTAAGCTGATCTACTAAATTCAATATCTATTTATATAATGATTATATACATTTATACATACTTTTATTGAATATAAGTCTTTACAACTAACCAAGTTTTCCCAATATTTAATGAAATTATTAAAAAGACATTCTCTATATAAAAAAACAACAACAAAAATCATATTTTTATTTCAAAATCCAAACGAAATATTCTTTAAAAATGTAGTATTAGAAATAAAACTTCAAGTTATTTCCAAATAAAATTAATTAATAAAGCGTACTTAACCCAGATAATTCCATTTGAAATTTCTTTACCATAGAAATGTTAAATATTTAAATAATAACAATTAAAGTTCTTTCCGCAAAGTGCCATGCTTGGTGGTATCACTTTCAAATCAATCTATATTTTTTGTTTTTTAAGCCAATCAATCAATTGTTTAATTCATTTTGTTGATAACTCCAATACAATTTCATTTAATAAAAAAAAAAAAGTTGTAGTTTTAAAAAAATTTAATTTTTTTTCTTTTCAATTTGGAAATTTATTTTTCTTATTTTTTTTTATTATATAATCATTTATACATTCTATCTATATAAATTATTATTATTATTATATTTTAATTTAATATATATTTTTTTGTGTCTGTATAAAATTTTTTTTTGCAGTTGTTTACATTAATAATTTAATAAAAACAAAATAAAATACTTTTTATTTTAATAATAAAAAAAATTGGAAAAAAAGAACAACATAAAATATTCAAAAAAAATTATAATTTTTAGTTATAGTTGCTAAAAATTTGTGTACTTTTTGGAAGGTTAATCAATCAATCAATCGTATTTAATAAAGTGTTAAAATATTTAATATAAAATAATGACTTCCAAAAAGTTAAATTTCTGGTGTTTTATTTCGACTCACATAAAGTAAAGCAAAGAGGGACATGATTCACCGTTCCTCTATCCTCTGAATGTCTAAATGATATCGTATGCCTATGACTATCCCCAATACTCCTCGGAATACTTAATTTAGAAGCCATAATTGTGAAATTCCAGCAGGTTAAAAAGTTAGACTGTGGTTAATCCAAAATCTTGGGTATAGCAGTAAATATTCACCCAAAGAAGTTAGATAGACACACTTAAGTCACATAGAGCACATTGTGACACCCTAGTTTTCCAGTATACACTAGTCTCGGGACCAGTCTTCTGCCATTACCCATCTCATTTATATACATAGTAAACACTGAGGTGCCTTTTTCTCCTCCGATATAGTGCTGGGTAATAGATCTTCATTTCAACAGCTTCTGGAGAAATCTTTCTTGAGGTGTCTAAGACCAAAGCGCTATATACCATAATGAGGCCCGACAACCATACCAAGCGTGCTCCTTTAGCATATAAGCAAGTAAGGTGAGACCTCTATTCAGTTTCAGGTCCCGCCACTTATGTATAAAATTAACACACACAACATAAGTGGTGTGAGAAACTGCGGGCTTCTTGGGGACGATTGCCTGTAGACTGTCTAATGGTGAAGGTATAGCACTGGCCATTTTATAGTCACCTAGCAGCAAATCGTTTCCTTGCCGTTCGCATCTTCCCCCTTTTCACCTTTCCCAAAAACCTGCACAATGCACTGCATGAGTAGGGGCCATCCCCTGAGTGCTGGTTTCATAAAAAAAAAAAAAAATATCTGCGCTGTTCTGCCCATATCCGATTCCGGCGTTAACAGAATCCATAAATGCATTGTCAATTATATTCTATCATCGGAGAGATCGATTCATCGGAGAGCGCGACCAATTCACCGATCTACAGTTGCCTAGAAAGTCACTATGTCCTGGTACACATAGGTAATGGACTCTATATATTGCTCCACTAACTATTGGAGTACATTACGTTGGAATATAGTTCTTTGAAAACTGTCTGCCTATCAGAAAGTATCGTTGATAATTTTCGCTGCAACCTGTTTTTTCGATACTTCCATCTGAAAGATGCTACAGCAGCCTTATTAATATTCGATTCCCAAAAACTCCTGCACCTACAATTTCATTCAATTTGTAACCATCAGTGAACATTTCCACGGATTCTTTTACGAGGTGCTCACCACCATTTCTTCAGACCTCTTAATCATGAATATCCTCGCGAAGACGTATCGCGTTATCATGTAAGCACTACTCCCGATAGTTCCAAATTCTTTCAGGATCCTTGTGTAACCAATATTTGATTAATGCCAATATAAGATCTTGGCTATAGTCGATTTGAACTAAGTACTCGATACCTGAAGAAGAGCCAACAAAGTTTATGGAGCAAAAACGGGATAATTAACCTACTTGTAGAGACCAGACAAAAATTTCTTGTTATGAGTTTATGCGTTAAACCGAACCAGAGACTATCTTAGAAAAGTCAGATGTTATAATGACGTAGTCAGCAATGGATTCACACGCCCGGAGTCTATATATGTATATAGACTTCTGCAAATGCTATGCTTTTTGAGTCAGCTGACAATAATTGTGACAACTGACTAAAACGTACACGAACGAGCGTCCACTTTTTTAAAAACCGTACGAAATGTTATGCATGCTGATTAAATCTGAATCGCAGCAATTGCTGGTAGAGACGTGTGCCTGTATGAGGGAGGTATAATAAAATAACCATCAAAATAACCATCGATTCCTAACTGTTGTAACCTATTAAACCAATTCAAGCCCTATAATCGAAGTAAAAACAATTGCAGTAGGGAAAAAAAGAAAACTTGTTATCGTAATTGAAATACATTTATTTAAATAGAAGAAAAATAATACAATTTAAATATAAGTTTTATACAATAGAAACAATTCAAATACAAAAGTTAAAAATAAATTTAACATGAGCTTGAATGTTGCCAAATATTATTGAAACAGATTTCACAGATATCGCTTGAAATAGATTTTTCATTAGTAAGAGTTCTTTATAAATAAATCATTAAAAAATAAATTGAATGCTTGAAAATAATAATAAGAAATGATTTCAAAAGTTTTCGAATTCGAAGTCTGAATTTGTCAATTAATTTCAAGCAACAGTTTAACGAATACCACAAACATTTCTTAAACGTTTTGCACGAAAATAACTGTGAAATCAACATTTGCAATAAAAATAAAGTTAAAAGCCGTTACAAGAAATATAAAATATTGATTTGATATCGAAAATTTTTAACAAAACAAACGTTTTTTGAAAATATACGGCCATGAAATAAGCATAATGGAAGGATTTCTTGAAAGTATACAAAACATAATAAGTGCAGGGCATACACTACAGATAAATAAAAATTTAACATTATGACAACGACAATGTAAGAAAGAGATATTTTCGTATACGTTTAGTATTTAAATTTGAAACAAATTTTTAAACAAATTTTTTTTACAATTTTTTATAAACAGATATAATTTACAATTGAACGAGTGAGTTCCTTATAAAGTTATTAAGCGATTAGTAAATATGTAAAATAAAATATCTGTAATGTTAGTATACTTATATAACAATTGAATAGCCAGCTATAAACATGTTCAAATTTATCACAAAATAAACAACAACAACATTCAAACCAGTTGAATCAAGTGTTTGTTCTCGCATAACTTAAAAAACATTGTTTGAAAGAAGCATAATAAAAAATAATAACTATTAACAGACTTCCATACTAAATAAACAACAGTCAAGAAATATAAAAAATAAATAAATAACAAAAAATAAATTTAAAAAAAAAAAACATTAAAAAGCCAAATGAAAAGCTTAATGTTATTAAAAATAAAGGAACAAAAAAGACTATCCTTATAAAAAGTTTCAAATACTGCGTTCATTGCCATACGCCGTTGAGTGTATATTTAATTTTTCAATAAACATGGCTTGAAAGTGATCATTTTCTTCTTTTATGCGCAATTCTGTAGCATAATCCTGCCACATGTTCTCAAAATCGTAAAGATCCGCCGAAAAATCATTCTCATAGTTGCCCTCATCGAAGGTAAATGACAATTCAAATTCTTCCATCATCTGAAAAATAAACATCCACATGTATGAATAATACTCTTATAAATAGAATAAAATTTTAAAATAATTGTTTATAAACAAAAGTTTAAAAGGCAAGCTTAGGAAGCCATATCCCCACGCATTTATATCCATGTTAAAATTGTGGCGTGAACTATTTTACTGATCCATTAGTCCTTCTAAAGGTAATGAACACTACAACTATCACCTCCAAAATACATGCCAAGAGTATCGTTGCCGAGACCAAATATTCTGGGCTTCTTCGATAACATCAAGTGCATCAAGTGGAGCAGTTTTAGCATCTCGGTAGAATAATCACTGAAAACGGTGGCACCCCAAGGAATGTTGAAGTCCATGAGTAACTAAAAGCTTTAGCGCAAACTTGAAAGAAAGAAGAAGCGTGGAAAAAACGAAGACAGATTAATTTAACCACTGAAATCTCCACACTCACGAACTATTTAAAGGCTAAAGAAGATTTTGAATAGTAACCTGAGCCTGCAGTCAGACTCACATTCATCGCCACACAACCTGAAATCTTGCTGTCGCCTTCAAAGTTCAATGTCCAATCAGAAATCCTTTTATGATCCGAATAGGCTGTCTACCCAGAGTTAAAATCCATTACGCCCTTGAGTTTCATTCTGTGCCAAATTAGTCTGCAGATTCTAGTCTCTCGTATTTCAGCGTGTCACAATTACCCGCAAAGGATAGATCTGTGACGCCCATCCGCTAGATCTACATACTTTGCGGATCTCTTTTTGAGCAGTTCACTTGTAATCCCCTTTTCTTCAACGCCTTTCTGCAAAATTCAACCAGTGTTGAGCTGATATAATGTCTAGACAGTACGTTAAGTGCAACCTAACTGTCATAGTCACATAGAGACCAGTTAGATTAGATTTGATTAGATATTAGCATTGTTGCCTTAGTGATCGTACGCATCTCAGTTTGGAAAAAATAATACTTATAGCGAAGCCTACACAGTAGCTATGTCTTCGGGACTTCAGCAAAGATCCCTCGACGATTCGGTAACCTTTTAACATTAAAACATTCTCCTCATTTCCCTTAATTAACTTTATTAAGTGGTCATTGTAATCCATTAGTCGGGATTACAACCTAGCTTCTCTCACCACCCATGTTGTGTGTGTTAATTTCATCCATTTTATCTTCATTTCCACTACTTCATGAAACTCTCCTGAAGCCAACATATCGAAGTCAAACGGATTTCCAGAGGCCAGCTTTAAAAATCCCAAAAAAAAATCTTCTTATCGCCAGCCGCAACTACTTTCTCTACAGGAATATATCCATTATCATTTAATTGTGATTTATCATTCATACATTGTACGAATATTAATCAATTAACATTATAAACTTTTACTTTAAAATATGTTACTGATTTGCAAAAAACGATCTCGAACTTAAAAATCTCCACAGTTAAATAAATAAGATCGTTCCAAATATGTAAATAAAGTGGCAGCACTTTGGAATTCTCTTATACTCAAAGTAAACAATTAGAAAATAATTTTAAATATATGCTACTCCTCTCTGTTTTGTATACCTTCAACCACAAAGTTTAATGGAATTCTACGCACTCTTATCAAATTAGTACAACACTAACATTCGCGAGCAGCTGACAAAAGTTTAATAATAAAAGAAAAAATGTCAAGAAAAAATGTTTTAAATCTGGTCAATACAATTGTTAATAGTTCGTAAGTAAATAAAAATCAAGATTTTTATAAAATTCAAGCAATTTATTGTAAAAAAAAAACTTCTGCTCCTTAAAAGCTGTAAATGTCCAGCTCATTCTAGCAATTATGGATCAAGTGCCGCCAATGTTACACAAACCGGTAAAATGGAATATGCTTTCGAGGTAAATAACAACAACAACAATAATAATAATAATCATCATTATTTTGTTTTCTTTTTTTTTGTTAGACATGTCTAGCCTTTTGAGAGATTGTTTATGTTTCTATTTTAAAACAAAAGTATAAAGTTCATGCAAAAATACAAGGAATAATGCTTAGCTAGTTTTTGTTGATTATAATAATCAAAATAGATCGAGTGCATAATATAATGTTTATTATACAAGGAGAGTATGGTATGGTTTATGTGGGTACAAGGTCCAAAAGAAGATGTGCTGTTTTGGTGTTTGACTTTTCTCTGTTCTTTAATTAAGAGAGTCTTTATTCGCACAGTCACTTTAAATTATGAAATTTATTTAAAAAAATAAACAAAATTAGAATTTGAAAAGCAAAATTAATTTCACTTTCGGTAATAGAAATTGACACTGAAAACGGTTTGACATTTAAGTGACCAAAAACTCTGATTAAATTGAATTGGAAGGTCAAATCTATCTTTGTTTATTAAAGTCCTGATAAGTTTCCTTTTTATAAATCCTATATTTTCTATATTTCTTCTTTGTCTGCATATCTATATACAGATGTATCAGTTCACATTATGGTCTGGCTTCTCACACCCCCCATGCTACGTGTGTTAATTTCAACTTTGAATTCGAAAGACAGATTTGAGAAACTTTTGGCGCTTTTCCCTAAAGGGTATTGGGAGGTGGTAGCCAAAGGAAATATTTGTACTTATATTTCTATGGTTTAGTAATCCAACACTCACTACTCACTAGACTACACCAAGCACAACTGAAAAATATCTTCTTCGTCATTAGATTTCTAACTACGTCGGCAAAGTTGTTTCGAATGTAGCGGTATATTTAAAAACAGTTCGAAACAGTTTCGAAATATTGCATACCTACATTGACACTAAATACACATCGAATTATTATTATCTGCCTAGGTATGTGCTAAAATTTTAAAATATAAATTTCCTTTCAGATGTCTTCCTCAACGGTACGTTTTGGCCCTGGTGTTAGTGCTGAACTTGGTGCAGATTTACGCAATGGAGGTGCCAAGTCCGTTTGTGTTGTGACCGATAAAAACGTGGCCAAATTGCCTAGTGTTCTGACAGCATTCGATTCTCTTAAACGCAGTGGCATTGAATTTGAAGTATACGATGACACGCGTGTTGAACCAACAGACGAGAGTCTGTGGAAAGCAGCCACTTTTGCCAGAACAAAAGAATTTGATGCCTTTGTGGCCATTGGAGGTGGTTCGGTAATCGATACATGCAAAGCGGCAAATTTATTTGCCTGTGACAAAGAAGCCGAATTTCTAGATTATGTTAATAAACCCGTAGGCAAAGGCAAAGAGGTAAATGTACAGTTGAAGCCGTTAATAGCTTTGCCCACGACAGCAGGCACCGGCTCGGAGACCACAGGTGTGGCCATATTTGACTATAAAAAACTACACTGTAAAACTGGTATATCGAGCAAATATTTAAGGCCGAAATTGGGTAGGTTTTAAGTGGAATTCAAAAGTTTGGAAATTTATAATCGCTCTACACAATCCTTAATAGGTTTAATTGATCCTTTGCACACTTTGTCGCAACCCGAAAGAGTTGCTGCCTATAGTGGTTTTGATGTTTTTTGTCATGCTTTAGAAAGTTTTACCGCCGTGGACTATAGAGAACGTGGTTTGGCGCCCACAGATCCCAGTCTTCGTCCCCCCTATCAAGGTCGTAATCCTATTTCGGATGTATGGGCGCGTTTTGCTTTGACAACGATAAAAAATAACTTTTTGTCAGCCATTTATGAGCCCGATAACTTAAAGGCTCGCTCTCAAATGCATTTAGCTTCGACAATGGCCGGTGTAGGCTTCGGCAATGCCGGCGTCCATTTACCTCATGGTCTCTCATATCCCATATCGGGTAATGTCCGCACATACCGACCCAAAGGCTATAGTGATAGTCATGCCATTATACCACATGGCTTATCTGTTGTCATAACTGCGCCAGCCATTTTTGAGTTTTTAGCACCCGCCTGTCCTGAGCGCCATCTTGAAGCCGCGCAATTGTTGGGCAAAGACATTAGCAACGCCAAGCAAGCCGATGCTGGTAAAATATTGGGCGATTGTGTGCGTGACTATATGCAGCGTGCCGGTATTGAAAATGGCCTGAAAGGTTTAGGTTTTACAACTTCTGATATTCCCGCTTTGGTAGAAGGCACTTTGCCACAAGAACGCATCATAAAATTGGCGCCACGCGAACAAAGCCGAGAACAATTGGCCAATTTGTTTGAAAATTCCATGGAAAATTATTAAAAATTGAATAAATATGTGGAAAAACTTACATTTGTTATTGTATTTATAGGCGATAGTCGTTAAAATTAAAATAATTAATGAAAAATAAATAAAAACCGATTTTTTCTCGCACTTTATAAAATATAACGGTATTCTAATTGGAAGAGAAAAGACGCGACTGAAATGTTGACAGTTGAATCGACGATGACTTCCAAGGCACATCTAATAGGTAACCGCAAGTGTACAACAAGTACAACAATGCAAAAACAACAGGCATTTTGTTTTTGTTAAAGAGTACGCGGTATGTCAAAAACAGCTGACCAATAATACAATAAATTAAATTAAATGAAAATATTTTGAAAAAAGTAAAATTTTTAAATAAAAAATTATAAAATAAATAAAAAAAATCAATAATATTGTGGAATCAAGGACATAAATGAAGAAAGTTTATCATAATTCACAGCATTATCCCCAAAGCTGGATCTTACTAATTACGAATTATTTTTAAATAAGTAAAGCATTACTAGTAATTATTTCAAAATGCGCAAAGTTCTACGTAAACGACCTGGTCCAAAGTTCATGACTGAAAGTAAAATAATTACAGGTCGTGGCATTTGGAGAATCCAGTTGTGATGCTGACAGTGACAGTCCAGATGATACTGCCAACGGGGAGCAAGATCAAAGACCTGATAGCAATAGGGTATCCATGGCGGAAGCATTCAATGCTTCAGAATTTTGTACACCCGACAGAGAAAATGATGTAACCGATTATGGTTTAGAATTTACCACCAGTCACATAAGACACTCTGAACCACGTCGGTGTTCAACTATGAGATAAGCAGGTAGTTCGTAAGATGAACAACGAAGTGCTGGTGATTCAAGGGCAAAACTGTAAAAAAAACCCAATCCTAGACAATCAAAAAGACTAGAGTTAGAACAACCACAGACTAGTTCAGCTGCAACAACAACAGGGACATTACTGTAAGGCGTCCAAGGAAACAACGAAATCCAGTACAGCTTGAAAAACGTTTTTGGAAGGAAGTGCATCCTTTACAATGTAGCACAAAAAATATGATACCTATGCTGACGTTCTCTCGCCTAGTAAGAGAACTTATCGAGAGTAATACAACAGAAGTGACAAAAATAACACCGGCTGCAATGGAAACACTACAAATAGCATCAGAAATGTTTGACACAGATCCTACAGGATGCCAATATGTTAACACTGCATCGCAGTCGTGTAACACAAGAAGTTAAGGATTTAGAATTGATTAAATTTTTTAAAATTTAGGTTATCAATCGATCTCTATTTTGTGTTGTAAAAGAATAGCTTATTTTTAAAATGTGCTTAGTTATGTCTTTAATAATAAAATAGTTTTGTTGTGTGTTTTTATATCAATTTGATTTGTAAAGTTTACTCAAGTGAAGTTTTAAATTTTAATTTCAGCGAAATAAAATTATTTTATGTACATAATTGCAAGATGTATTCAATTTTTTTTACATTAATCTGTGTATTTTAACATATTTTCTTTGTATTGTTGAATGTAAGAAAACTCGAAAGTGAATTCTAAGAAAAATAAACACTTTTGACATATAAAACAAAGAATAAGAAAATAAGAAATTTATTATCAAAACAAAACACTAAAAAAAACAACAAAATTTTGACATTTAATAACGCGTCAGCTGTTGACATGAGATTAGCTATTGGATGTGCCTTGATGACTTCAGTTAATTTTGAGTGAAAAACGTACAACAATTCCTAACAAAAACAGAGTTTTAATTGTTAGAGGGGTTATGAAACTCTAAAACTAATTGCTTAGATTATATTCAGTTATTGTTTATAATATTTTCAATTAAATTCCAATATTTTCCCGAATATTGTGATAATAAAATGAATGCAAAGCATTAAAATGAAAGTTAATATGTTTTCAATATAAAAAAAATTCTTAAAGATAATTTTGTGGCATAGTACAGTACAACCAGAAAGGTAGAAGGGATATTCCCCCAAGATGGGACGCTGTCCTCGTGCTATTGAATCCAAATCGATTTATTTAGAATACAAATAGAGATTGGTGGTGGAAAATCCATAGCTTACAAATATTGTCAGCACTCATATTTCTTTCGGTGGCCTCCTCTCTATAGCCTTTGACTAAAACTTTCTGAGAGTAATTAATGTCCATTAAAATTTTAGTTGCCATTATTCGATTTGAATACATTTATGTTTTAAAATACAAATTCAAATTTGTTAACTTTTAGGCATGTATGTTTGCCATAGAGTTCATTACAATATAACGACTCTGTTTTTATTAAGATAAAAGTGCTGCCCAGTCCACAGATGTTAATGACAACTCTCTGTTGCTTGCAGCTGTTCTCTTGCCGCTCTCTTTCATTTCATACACGTGCATTTGTTTATACACGGTTTTGTTTTTGTTCAATTTCTAGAATTTGCAATTTTTTTATTTCAATAAGTTTTGAATAAAATGGTGTTCTTTACTTGCAATAATTGTGGTGAATCTGTTAAAAAACCCGCCGTCGAAAAGCATTACAATACACGCTGTCGAAATAATCCCAAAAATGTTTCCTGCATGGATTGTCTGAAAGATTTCCACGGCGAGGAGTATGTGGCGCACACGAAATGCATATCGGAAGCCGAGAAATATTCTGGCAAAAATTATGTGCACAAAGAAAATAAAAATAGCGGCCAAAAGAAACAGGAAACGTGGACGGATATTGTCAGATCCATTTTAGAGTCCAGTGAATATCAATTGTCAACTCAAGCCCGTAATATATTCCAACGCCTGCAGAGCTTCGATAATGTGCCGCGAAAGAAGGCTAAATTCCAGAACTTTGTGGCAAATTGCATGAAAATACCTGTCAACCAAGCGCAGCCTGTGTGGGCGATATTGGAAAAGGAACTGGAGAATATGAAGCAGGCCAAGCAACAGGAAGTAGCTGCTGCAAAGGCAGCCATAGAAGAAGCGAAAAAAGCCAAACAAAACCAGCAGAATCAACAAAATGGTGTGAAACGAAAAGCAGAAGACCAGGAAGAGAGTGGGGTAGGTAAAGAAAAGAAAAAGAAGAAAAAACAACAGGATGAAGAACAAATAGCAGAAACTAATTGTAATGGAGAGTCTGTCGAAGATGATGGAGAATCATTCCAATGGTCTACAGCATTGGAAACAATTGTAGCCAAACATGAGAAGGGCATAACGCTGGAGAAACTGAAAAAGAAATTGCTTAAGAAATACAAAAGCAAATTGCAATTGGAAGAGCTGACCGAAAAACAGCAAAAGAAATTCGAAAAGAAATTCTCAAAAACTGTAAAAAAGTGTCCGGCCATTAAAATAGAAGATGAAGTGGCTAAACCCTGCTAAAGCTATCTATAAATACCGTTAGTTTTGTTAAGTTATTTAAGAATTATATGTAGTGTAATATACTTAAATTATGTTGTTTTTTTTTTCTATAAACAATATATTGCAACATTTTTAATGGCAAAAACAAAACCACAAAACAAAAATATTTTATTAAACAATTGGTAGATCAAAACAACCTTGACTTTAAATAGCCAGCACAAGAATAAGAAGTAAATTTTAGTATAAAAGATTTGCAAATTTTGGAAATCATCATCAAACGGTCTTCAGTCTTCTTCGAACGCAGCAACTCGATAATAAAAATATTACAACGAAAAACGATGTCTTTGGTATCCATGAAATTGTTGGCTTTACTTTTGATTGCTTTGGTTGCTATGGCAAAAGCAGCTCCTGGTCATCATCATCCCATTGTGATCCATGAGCCAGTGGTGGTTCACAAGCCTGTAGTGGTTACCAAAGCTGTGGTAGTGCATAAACCTGTGGTAGTACATAAGCCTGAGATCGTACTCAAGGAAGTCGTTGTACATGAACCAGTAGTCGTCCACAAGCCAGTTATTGTACACCCACATCCCCATCATCATCACCATCATCATTTCTAAAAAGGAATTGTGATGTACTTTATCAACGACCTGGACATTTAAAGCATTTAAAACGATTACGATTATAATTACGAATACTGGTTAATTTTTTTATAATTATGATTTATTTTTTTTATTAATAAAGAAGCAAAACTTGTTACATTTGAATATTAGAAAAAAGAGTGAAGTATTTTAAGATGTATTTACAATTCATATTCATATTGCCATGCATGTAATAACTTCAAAACAAAAGAAAGAATTTCAGATACTAAATTTGAATCCTTGTCTCGTCTTCCGCAGAAGCAATAGTCATCCAGAAAGTTTTCTTCATGGCTTTTATATTTCCGTAGTGATAATGGGAATATGTCTGTATTTTAAAAGCCTTTCGACGTGAACTGCCCATTGGGCCTCTCTTAAAGGAAAATCAAAAGAAAATAGATATAAATTTAAACTAAGGAAACAGATCAATCAGCTGCACAAGGATGTTCAATAAGCCTGGTCAATTTCTTTGCAAACCTTTGGAGAATCCCCTACACTATGTAGGGGATCTTCTACTAAGAGCTTGGCAGTTACGCAAGATGTGCTTTGTAGTCTCCAACTCGGCCTTATCTCCACATACCACCCAATAGTGTGATTTATCCGAAATCATTCACAGGAAGTCAACAGAAACTGAACTGCTTTGGTGCAAATGGTTTTTTGGAGTCCATACTGTCACGAGCAATTCGGGATTTAGACCAGAGCAAATCTATCGGCCTTTTTCTCGCCGTGTAAGAATCCCCATTAGAAGCTTCAGAACCTTCCTCCCCCTCAAAACTTCTGCTGTTGCCATTCAGTCTATAATGAACCTCAAGTTGCAGACCCTCATAGCACTTCCATTCAATTTCGTTCCATGTGGACAAATAAGAATTCAAGAACATTCCGTAAGATCCACTCTGAAATGAAAATTCTCAACCCATACATGAACATAGCCTTCAGAAAACTATGTAGTCGGTGCCTGTAACCATATGTCCTTGCCTCATCAGCGAAGAAAGGGCGATAAGGATGTCGCACAACGCATCACAGAGGCAATCCACAACACCTTATTCCACGTTGAAATCTCCTAACCAAGAAACTATCACACAATACACCCATTCTTAGTAATTAGACGGATAATCGTCGCGAAAATAAAATGAATGGGTTAAGGCGGTAATCCCACATCGGCTTACTGTCCAGAATAACGACGAGGTATTTAGTTTATTCTTTCGAAGATAAACACAGAATAAGAGTTTTCGTTATTTTCTTCATTCGAATAATAAAAACAAGTTTTTTACTCAATCAATCGAGTATTTTTGTATTCGAATATTAAATTTCACTTGTAATTCCGGTGTAATTATATAAATATTGTAATGAAAACAATTCATTAGAATTTTTGGAATGTATCGCTACCATTTTAACCCCCCTTTAAAGCCTAACTCTTTCTTTTTTTACTATTTTTATCGTATTACAAGTGTTATTTACGATTATTGATTTAAATATTCCCTTCAGCAATTGTTGTTATTCAAATGTCTTAATTTATGAATCAATTTTAGTTGTTACGTTAATAATACAAATAAATATCAATTTTCGTTTTTAGCAAAAAGAACATGACTTTTTCATTCATTCATTCATTAGAATTTGCACCCTACTACCACGGGTGGGGTAGTAACACCATGGAACTTGAAAATCAATCATTCCCGATTCGAGTACAGCCATAAATTTCAAAAACTGAAGAGGGAAAGCCTTTGTTATCTTAAAGAGCATCGTAAGAAAGTTTTGCCGCCCCTCCGGCGAATTTAAAAATCGTAAGCATTGTCATCTTTAAGTGATTTCTGAAAAATACAGATTTCGGAAATAGCAAGATTAAATTTGACATCGAGATGGTTTCCTAAATCGATTGTTTAATCACTAGGTTGAATGTTGACTTGCGGTATCACAGTACTGAGTGACAGATGGCTTCCACCTTCTTCTCCAAATCGTAACTTCTGCAGAAATAATGTGTGGGGGTTTGTGTCAAAATTCACTCCACAGAGAAAATTGAGCCGTTTCGTCTTTCCTGGTTTAGGATTCGACCAGCACAACCAAACTATCGAACAGATCCTTTCTTCTATTCAGAAAGTAGGAGACACGGAGTGACATTTTTTCCTAATTTCGGGTCTAACCGTGCCCCATACATACGGAGAACTTGGAATAATCCGCTATGGTCTTCGGCATGACGTTCGAAAGTGTTTTTATGGTATCCTAGCAGACTGAGAATGTCAACATATTCTCCGAGAATGTTATCCTACTGAACAGCTTTTTAATGGACATGAGGATACCCATGGCTTGCACCAAGAAGACTGATGCGAGAGTCTGTATAAGCCTCTCATATTCAAGTCCTCGATGTACACACCACAGATAATTTAGCTTGGACTGCAACGGCAGATCTTTTACCAGAAGACTGGTGATAGAGGATCCTTTAAATAACATTTTTTCAATATGTTAGAGCTTAGATTTGAACTCCGAGGTCTCGTCTAGTAAGACAACATAGTACCGACTAAACTATGGTGACTTTGGTACGATCCTATATTCAAAATATTTGGAAATTTAGTTGAAATTTTTTTACCAGACGACTGTATCTATATAAGGTTATGTTATAGGGTAGGGTGCTCATACTTAAATTACACTGTATATCAGCACTCATTATCTAAACGTTTGTCTGATTTAGTATTGTTTTCAATATTTGATGTTTTTAAATACAATTTCTTTTTTTCTAAACAAAACAAAATAAAATATAAACAAATAAATTAAAAATAATTCACAAACAATTGCAATTAAATTTCATTGTTTTTCTAAAAAATATTTCAACCGAAAAAATCTAAATTTACAACTCAATTAAGAGGAAAATTTACAAAAAAACAAAAAAAAAGATCGTTGAAAACGTTTTTAAAACACATAAATTTTGTCGATTTAGAAAAACAAAACATAGAAGAAAACAAAAAAAGAATTGAACAATAAACCAGATTTTAAACGCTTTTGGCAGATTTTCCGCTAAAAACTTAAAAAGATTTATGTTTTGCAATTGCAGAACAAATGCGATAATTTTCCAGAGAATTTAGAGGAAAACATTGTATAAATACTCTACTTGCCACGGGCTCATACTGAGTAGCAAGCAATTTCCATAAGCAAACGAAACAGCTCTAAAGCCTATTGAGTCGAGTCTACAGCAAAACAATTACTTTGTAAAATAAAATGAAATTTTTAAACATTTTCTTTCTATTCGGCTTATTGGCAGTCATCGCCACCATGGGTTCAATGGTTCAGGCCGAGCCCTTACCCAGTCCTCGTGGCCGTCCACCCACTACAAAACGTCCTAAAACTGAAGGCGATAACAACGATGCTGGCGGTGATACACGCTAGCTCAGTGGTGAAACTGAAGAGAAGTTATCGCGTCAAAGAGTTTCTTGTACGCGACCTAAAAAAATATCGGATCAGAAAATAACTGTACATTGTTATGGTGAAGATAAATTGCAAACTGTTGAAATTTTATTAATTTAATCGGGGAAAAAAAAATAACAACAACAATAATAAAAAAATAATATTAAAATAAAAATAAAATTGAGTTAAATTATAATGTGTTGTATACGTGTTTACGACCATTAATTAAGTGGCTATACTTTGTTCATTAATTGTTTAATTTTTTAATTATAATCGGTGTTGGTTTTAATTATTTTATTTAGAATTTTTAATTGTTTATAATTATTTAATAAAATTATTAATAACAAAAAAAAAAAAAAAAAAACAATATTTTAAAACAAAACAATGAAATTTGAAACCAATAAATTCGACTACGTAATGCACTACATTGCATACAACAGATAGGGTTTCCTTAAGGGATAGTAAAACTAGAACTTAATCCCATTGAAGACTAGTCCTTAATTGCGAAAGTTAGTTTAGCAGGAAATTTGAATCTTTACCGCAATAAGTATAAAACCCTAGAAATAGGTAGAATCCTTCTAAGCTAGGTTATCAAACCTTTTAATTTATTCATTCATTTAATTTCCCTTGATTTAATCTATCCAGAGGACAACAAAGATTATCATGTGTAGAACAAACAGCGTCTTTTTTTTTTTTTGAAAATGATGAAAATGATTAGAACTTATTAACCATCCTACGTCTCACGTAAACATTTTTTATTGAAAGCAATTTAAAAAAAATTCCCATCAATTTCTGACTGGAATCTTTTTTTTTTAACATTTCATGTTGCATTTTAATAATCTTCTGCTCGTTTTAATTTTCCCAAAACAATTAAAAATTTGTGAATCTGTTTTTAATTAATTTACTGAGTTTAACTATTTAGTAAATAAAGTTTTTATAACAAAATATCATGAGAGTTTTATAAAATAAGAAAAAAAGGAATATAATAGACGGGCATTGTTTTTAAACAGTGCTCATTAAGATATTTGAAGATAATGCCAAATGGCGGTGATTCCCTTGGCATGAGGAAAACCCCACTATTATCAATCAAAAACTGAATGGGGTTTAGTCATAAAGGTACACATGTGAATAACAAACAGTGTGAGGTGTGTGATTAAGGTACAGTTAAAATCTCTTATAAATATTACAAAATATAGGAAATAGACCTTCAATTCTCATAATATTCAAAATCTGCTTACATCAGAAGCTTTTATAAGAAATATGCTTTAAATGCAAATGAATATTATACTCTACAATCTACAATATTATCCAAGTGAAACGTGCTCTACCCTGCCATCTCTAACGTACAGCAACACAGTCTCTTACTGTGCTTAGGTCCTGGAATATTTGTCATTATTCGTGACAATATATCATAAGCTTTCGTTGCTTTCTAGTAAGCATAGTACACATGGCACTTAAAGTTAAAACGATCGTCAATCATTTTGTTCAGATATTTGGTGGACTCTAAGGAATCTTTTGGGTTTTTTTTTCTTTTTGAGCTCAACTCCTGTTTTATTGCCTGCATGATGTATAAAACAATTGTGTATAAGGACCTCTTTAAGTTTTTCCATTTTCCATTCACATAGAGTTGCTTTTCATGTCCTGGTCTATTTGGTTTTGTGTTCGATTAACTGAAGATTGTCAGTTTGATTCTTTTATGTCACGTATGACTAACGTGAAAGCGGACTTTAAACTTTTGAGGACCTCTAGGATCGCATCTAAGGACTCTATGTTACGCATACGGAATTTATATCCAATTATAATTACTGGCAGACATTTCTCAACTCTCCAGATAGTTAATGATTGAAAGTTTGAATTCTATTCAAATTACCTTTGTTAAGACATGTTCTGTCAATAAATTCCAGGTGCCCAGGAATCCTTTGTTTCAGGCTTCCAAATATATACAGCTTCTGTGGAAGTTATTATGTTTATGAAGTTATTTTTTTTTTGCGGGAAGGAGGGAAAATGCTTTATGCATTCATGAAGGTCGTCACCATACATGGTATGTCGGACTCTCCCACTGGGTATACCGACTAAAAACCCGCCTTGTCTCCTCACCGGGGTATCATTCCACCTCGGAACCACGGTTGCATTACTTCGAGGTGGACCCCTTTTGGCACCTGTGCCAGTTCCATCATTGTCAGCCTGCGTCCAGGCTCCGCTCTTCTGTTATTCTAATGCGTCTAGATCATATTTTTTCTTTCGCAGGACATAGTGCACAAATTGTTTAACTGCGTTCCAGTTTTCTCTGCTGTTTATCATTTTGAGCACGACGTTTGTGGCATTAATAATGCCGATTTCAGCCTCGAGACCCTGACATCTTTTGGCCCAGCGTCTGCAGCCGAAGAAAGTGTGTTCGGCATCGTCTAAGATTTCCTCTTCCTCGTAGATGCAGAATGGCGAGCGACATTTCCTCATGCGATGCAGGTACTCTCTGAAGTATCCATGACCGGTTAGCATCTGGTTTATGTAGTAGTCTACTTCGCCGTTTTTTCTGTTTTTCCACACTTGCAATTGCAGCTTATGATCGCGCCCTCATAGAGGTTAGAGGTTACGCCCTGAGTATCCTGATGGTGTCTGGTTAGGTTTAAACCAACTTTTGTGTGTCAATTTTGATGTAACCTTCAATGCCACAGAGCCCACGAACACATATCAGGCTAACCATCGAATGTGTTTCAATGTATCAATTCTTATTTCATTTTTACTGTATCTATTATATTGTACTTGACTGTATTCATGCGATTAAATTCATGAATAGATATGTCAATAACCATTGTTTGATTTTTTTCAGAAATCGAGTCTTCAATTAACAATTGGCTACTGACGTACTCTGTTACTCATTGATAGGTCACCCTATACTAAATAGGTTATACGTAGCACTTTAATAAGACGTGTATTGTGTTTTCTGAACTCTGACCTTTCGGACATTATTACATAAAAATCTTGTTTCAAAATAAAGTTGGCAATGCCTGACTTTCGTTGATGGATTATAAGGGGTGATTTTTTAAGAGCTATAGGAAAATTTTTCAAAAAAAACACATAAAATTCAGAAAAATGAATGAAATATTTATTTGAATCGATACGGTCCATATAATTTAATGTTTAAAGATTATTTCATGCAAATGTTGACCGCGACTGCGCCTCAAATGGTCCATCCGCTTAGTCCAATTTTGGCATACTCTTTCCAACATTTCGGCCGGTATCTCACGAATAAATGCTTCAATGTTGTCTTCCAATGCGTCAATTGAAGCGGGCTTGTCTGTATAGACATGAGCTTTAACATAGCCCCACAAAAAATAGTCTAAAGGCGTTAAATCGCACGATCTAGGCGTCCAATTGACCGGTCCCGAACGTGAAATAAAATGTTCACAGAACTCGCCTCTCAATAAGTCCATTGTTACGCGTGCTGTGTGGCATGTGGCACCATCTTGTTGACACCACATGTCATGCAAGTCAAGCTCTTGCATTTTGGGCAAAAAAAGTTGGACATCATCTCACGGTAGCGCTCACCATTCACAGTTACGTTACGATTCGCAGCATCTTTGAAGAACTACGGTCCAATGATGCCAAATTCAATGATTTGCAAGCGTTGTTCGTTTGTAAGACGATTCATGGTTAAATTATAGACCAAACTGAAGATGTTTGACAGTGAAACAAAACACGAAACGTGCGTGAGCTGTTTAAAACAGTGTTGCCAAAAAGATAATAGCTAAAAAATCACCCTTTAGAAGGGGTAATTAGAATTTTCCATGACCATTACAAATTTTGTTTACCTTCAATTATATTAGTGTCTGAGATGCTTGGGGGATTGATGCCAAGTACTTTGACTATTATACTTACGGTGACCATCCGTCCACTATTATAGCGGACAGTCCGCTATTTTAACCTCCTGTCCGCTATTTTTTTTGCGTCCGCTATTTGTCCACTATTTTACCACACGTAACTTCTAAAAAGTATTTATTTTCCAAAATGTCCGCTTTTGTCCACTTTTTTTCACTATTTCGGTAAAAACGATAGAGTACTTTTTTAAACAAGAAAAATGCCCAACAATATTGTTTCATTCTTTTAATGATCCTTTTGCGCTATGTCTTGGTTATTACTTATACAAAGTCAAGCTAGTGTCTTCCATAAATATATACTGCGTTTAAAAACTCAACATACATATTTCGATGTCTAAAGCGGCTATAATATTAAAAAAATTTAAATCAAAGTTAATAGAACGTCACAATGAAGTATTTTTACGACTTAACGTACAAAATTGTTTAAGGAAAAAGTTAACAACTTTTACAGAACCTGTTAGTTACCTGAACCAATGGGTTGATTCTTTTAAAGAAATTGAGGGCCTTGCTTGGATATTGTTAGATGCAATTCCATCTTGGTCTTCAGTTCAAAAGTCGGTAATAAAGGTAACAGAAATCAGAAATGATTTAAATATAAATAATAACGAAATTTTTGATAAATTCACTTATATAAAAAATTATGCAAATGCTGAACAAATAGATATATGGAAACAATCAGCATTAAATTCCGATAAAAAGTGGGTTGAAATTTTCAAATATTTCGAAACGAAAAATATTCCTTATAAAAACATCCTGAAATTAGTAGATTTTTCATTTGCTTTGCCAGCGTCTAACGCACCAACAGAAAGAGTTTTTTCTATATCTAACAATATTTGGTCTTCCGAAAAATCTCAAACTAGGGACTAGAAACTTTAGAATCTCTTTTGATCATAAAATGCAATTTGAAAATGGACTATTCGGAATTTTAAACATTTTTATCTAACAGGCCCCATACTTTAAAAAACACATTCTGTAGAGAAATATCAGAAGTAAATTTGTACACATAAGTATATCCATAAGTATGTATATGTATAAATTTACGTTTGTGTATATTATTTGTACCTATTTATGTCTGTATTTTAAAAATCTTTTTATAAAATGTTAATTATAATAAATGAATTTTGTTTGTTTTTAATTTTATATATTTGTCCGATTTTTTCTCATTGAAATAATGGTCACCGTAATTATACTACACTACTGCAGTAATACACACCTGATGGAAATGTTGTGTTTATTCTGTAGAGTCTCCCAAAGGCAATTTTATTACTTGGTTTGTGTTAAACAATTAAAATTAAAATTTTTTCAACAATATTTTCATCGTAAAATATTTTACAATTATTGGCATCATTAAACACTTAAAGTGTTAAGAATGTTAAGGCTGCCAGCGATGTAATTGATACTGGGTAACTATAAAAGCATATCTAGATGAGATCAACTAATCAGTATTAATTTTGAACTGTAAACGGTTGCAACAGAGTTAAAATGAATTTTTCCTATTTGTTGTTGGCATTTGTGGTAATATTGTCCATTTTCGGGGCCAATAATATGCTGGTAGAGGCAACTAAAAAAGGTGGTGGAAAATCCGAAGGCGGTAAATCTGGTGGTGGTAAATCTGGTGGTGGCGGTAAATCTGGTGGAGGCGGTAAATCTGGTGGCAAGAAGCATTAACCATGATCGTTAAGTGTGGACATGAGAGGGAAAATATTTGTAAATTTAAGGAGTTCATTGATAAAAAAAAACCAAAATTATTTAATAAAAAAGAATTTATGAATAATGAAATTCAATTAAAATTACGAACATTGAATGGCAATTTGTTTTATAATAAGTCCTGCTTTTGTTAAGCACTGTTAGCACTGTGGATCAAATGTTTTATAAATTTTATAAATGAAAGAGCATTGAATTGAAATATGTAAACTTGACGAAATAATACCCTTCTTTTTATTAAATATGTTCAGTTATTTGGAGGGTAGATGGATATATCAGCTACAGCCGAAAGAAAAATTTTTCTTGAACGCAATTCAATAAAAATTTCCCATCAATTGCTGAATGGAATATTTTTTTAACATTTCATGTTGCGTTTTAATTTTTCCAAAACCAATTAAAAATCTGTGAATCTTTTTTTAATTAATTTACTGAGTTTAACAAAATATCATGAGATTTTTAGAAAGAAAAAAAGGAGAATAATTGATGGAATTATTTTTGTAAATAGTGCTGATTAAGATGTTCGAAGATAATGCCAATGAAGGTGATTCCCTTGACATTCGGAAAACCCCACTATTATCAATCAAAAACTGAATGAGTTTTAGTTTGAATAACAGACAGTGTGAGGTGTGTGGAATAGGCAGTGAAAAATCTGTTACTCATTAGGATTAAAATTATTAAATAGGCGAGTAATTGTTTAAAAACATATTCTTTAAATGTTTATGCATTTTATGGACATAAAATTATAATTGGCTATCGATAAAAAAAGCTTTAATGTATCAAAACAATACGAATACTATACACAAATCGATCTCATCTAAGTTCAGCGTGGTAAACCTAGCCATCTTCATCAGAAAACTTCATTTGTTGGTCGTCATTGTTTTCACGTAGGATATGACTAATTCCAGTCAACTTAAGAGGAACAATTTCTTTGGCTGTATGCGAATACTGTAATACTGCTTGGTTCTGCCTAGTAAATATGCACATGGACGCATCCATTGCACTATTATCACTGGAAGTTATGAAGAGAGACTGGACAATGAGGTCTGAAGAGGAGAAATAGACTATCTTCCACCACACTTGTTAGTGCTATGTTCTATGAATGGGTTTTGATATCTCATTTTCTGCCTTACCTTTGACTGGAATTTCCAAAATAGGAACTGCAGCAAAAGCAAGAGCCGGTTTCGTTTCTTATAGACTATGTTTGGTCATCTGGCTGGATATTAGTTGATAACACCACCGTAAGCTTATCCTCTAACCTAAGTAGTTCTTATTCTTCAAGGTTGATACGCCGTCTAAACTAAACTAACCTAACCAAACCTATTTAATTCTCGTCCGATCGTCTGAAATTTGACAGGCGTATTTATGTAAAAAACCCTTGTACTGATATAGCGTGCAGAAATCCTTGCGCATTGTTTCGAGACCTATTCTGCTAATAATTGTTTCGACATTTGAACAGTCGACGCCTACTTTTTGTATTCATATTTCCGATTCTTATCTTATCTACCATTATACGCTCAGACATCGGCTTAAAGTTTAAAATATATTGACTCCACGTATCCTGCTTACGGTAATAAGTATCCATAGATATATGTATGTACCTATATCAACCCATAGAGTGTGATCTTATACACAAATTCTTATTTCGTTTTTACTGTATAGATTTCACTGTAATTGACTGAATTCATACGATTAAATTCATCATGTCAATAACCATTGTGTGACATCCAATAAAAGTGTTTTTTTTTTTATTTTCAATCAACAATTTATTATTGATGTATTCTGTTGCGCTTTGATAAGTCACCCTACACTAGATCGTTAATGTCTAATCATTTTTGGCAGTACATTCTGAAGTAGAAAAGAAATTAGTGTTGCTTGAATTCTAAATGATTGTCATTATTGATGTTGTTCTCTTGTGCAGACAAACGATTTCTTGATGAATTTGATGAGAGGGTAACGTTGAGAGAAGATAATGTTTTATAGTTTGAAAAAATATGATAAAAAAAATTATATTTTTCAGTGGTATTTAAACCTTTACAGTGCCCCATAGCCGACCTAATTGTTTTAAATTTAAAAAAAAAAAAGTTTTATAACAATTAAATCTCTAGTTAAATTACATTTTCTGACATCTTCTTCCCTTATTATCATCATGTAAACATTTGTAAAAATATTCCAAATGTTAAGGCGGCCAGAGATGTAACTGATACTGGGGTAACTATAAAAGGCATTTCTGAATGAGATCAACTAATCAGTATTAATTTTGAACTGTAAACAGTTGCAACAGAGTTAAAATGAAAAGTTCCTATTTGTTGTTGGTGTTTGCTGTAATATTTGTCATATTGTCCATTTTCGGGACCAATAAAATGCTGGTAGAGGCTACTAAAAAAGGTGGCTATGGAAAATCCGGAGGCGGTAAATCTTATGGTGGCGGTAAATCCTATGGCAAGAAAAGTTGTTAATTATGGCTATGAACTGCAAACGAAGGGCTAAATGTTAAAAAATCTTATACTTGATTGATAAAATAAAAATTATTTAAATAAAAAGGAAATAAAACAAAATTTTATTCAATTTAAATTATGAAAGTTAAGTGGTAATTTTTTCTACAATAAGTCCTACTTTTGTAATGTGTTGACTTATTAGACATAAAGCCCGGGTTCGTATCCCAGGTCAGGCATCAAATCGAAATATGAAAAAAAAATATTTCTTCGGCGATTTCCTCTCAGCAGATTTCTGGCAAAAACTCTGAGAGTAAACAAACTTGTCATGAAAAAGTTTCTCAAAAATCTGTCGTTCGGAGTCGACGTTAAACTGTAGGTGCCGCCACTCACGTATAAAATTAACGCACACAACATGTGTGGTGTGAGAAGCTAGGCCGTAATCCTGACTGAAGGGTTGTAATAGCCAATTGTATGTGTGTGTGTGTATGATCAGTTATTTGGAGGCTATATAAAATATCAGCGACATACATATGTACATACATTCATAATTTGTCATTACAACCCTTCACTCAGCATTACGACCTAGCTTCCTACGTCACTTCTGATGTTGTGTGAATTAATTTTATATATGAGTGGCGGGACCTACAGTTAAAAGTCGACTCCGAACGATAGTATTTTGAGAAACTTTTTATGACAATTTCCCTTTACTCTCACAGCAAACTCGAAGAAATATTTTTTCATGTTTCGTTTAATTCGCATTGTCTGAGCTGGGATTTGAACCGTTACCTCACATCTCATAAGACAACACAATACCTCCTATACTACGGCGAAATCAGCGCCAGCATGACTTTAATGTTTTGTTTTAAAAGTGGTTTAACTTTTGCGTTAGTGGAAGAAGAGTGTCGATTAATACGAGCTCACAAAGTTACCTAACAAAGGGGACCATATGAATCTTGAAACTACTGAGATACTGATGTAAATCAGTTAAAATAATTTTTTTACTCCTATAAGAAGCCCTCTGTAACATTACTTTATTGCCCTTGCTTTACTCTGTCCTATATTAGGTCTAATGGGAACACGTTAAATTGACTCATTTTTGAATTGCAATTGGCTGTGAGTGTTTGATGTCGTTATTAAATGAGAATTAATTTCATTTACCACTCTACTTTACATGACAAGCGCTCATCTTCGAAATACTTGTTCATGAAAATGAAACTGGAAAAATAATATAAAAAATGTGAACATATTGCCAGCTTTATTACTTGATTTCTTTTAAACACAATCTTACAATAATTATTGCAACCCATTTATCTGTTTTTCCATATTTTTCTTTTGCTTTTGAAATATTCCCCAACAATTATGAGCATGTAAACACGTGAAATAAATATATTTTAAATGTTTGGTAATATTTAGTAGCCAGCAATGTAATCTTATCTGTTGTGCGTTAAGATGTGCGTCTATAAAAGCATATCTGGATGCGTTTGATACTTCAGTTTCAATTTTCAACTTTAACCAGTGCAGGCAACAGAGTTAAAATGAAATTTTCCTATTTGTTGTTAACATTTCTTGTAATATTATCGATATTTGGTGCAAATCATTTGCTTGTAGAGGCTGGTAAAAAGCATCACAATAAAGGTGGTGGCCTTATGGCTCCAAAATTTGGCAGCATTAAAAGTGGCACCGTTGTTCTGGACTTTAACAGTGCACAGGGAAAAGCGAAGAAATTTAAGCATTGAATTAATTGTTAAATTTAAAAAAATAAATTATTTTATAAAAACACAACAACAACAAAAAAATAAAAATTAAGAAATCAATAAAAAAGTGTAAAGCAAGTAAATTAAAGACTATTTTTGTTAAGCTGTGGTATTAGTTTTATCAGTAATGAATTCAACGCCAAAAAAGTCGTAAGTAATAAGATAATTGAGTTTGGAAAGCTAGGATAATGAATTTTGAAGCTATTGATTATATATTGTGTATAGACTTCATTGATCTCTTATAAGTAAATGAGGTTAGGGAGCCTAAATTTCTGATACCATTTTCCTTGTTACAGCATATTATGCTGTTTGCCCAGAGACTCCATACTAATAACAAGTCAACGTTACGGAGGTTAAGTACTCGGATGGCGCTATGACTGTCAGGTAGTATTGCCATATTCCATCCTCTGTACTTACCATGCTGATTAAGCTTGCGCAGACAGCTTCATACTAACCTTGAGTTAACATCAAAGGAGTTAAACATATACATAATTGGTCATTACTACCCTTCAGTCAGGATTTCCACATAGCTTCTCACACCACTTACATATGTTGTGTGCGTTAATTTTATATATGAGTGGCGGAACCTGCAGTTTAAAGTCGACTCCGAACGACAGATTTTTGAGAAACTTTTCATGCCAATTTTATTTACTCTCACAGTTTTTGCCAGAAATCTGCTGAGAGGCAATCGCCGAAGAAATATTTTTTTCATATTTCGTTTTGATGCCTGACCTGGGATACGAACCCGGGCTTTACGTCTAATAAGCCAACACAGTACCTACTAGACAACGGTGACTAGTACCTCCTACGGGCATCTGTACCTCCTAAATTGAATTGATTACAACTTTTGATGCGAAAACTTGGAAAATATCAATGGGTGTCGAAAGGTAACACGATCGGTATAGTGAAAGTCTTACTTAGGTTTCGGTGCACAGTAATATTACCGATAATCCTGACGTACTTGCTAGATTGGGTTTTTAATCGATTGATAATGTGGTTGTTGGGCCAAATCCTTCTCCTTCGAAATATTAGATTGCAGAGACACTGGAATGACATATCACGGTGTTACGTAACTACGATGCTTTGACCATATATCAACGGTGGAAGAGTGAATACAAAATAGTAAGTTTGGCATAGATCCTAGTCGGAATTGTGTAGAGCAGTAATGGAGAAGTTTTTGTCCATTTATCGATGTTTGCTGCTGGAGTTCAATAACTTTCGTTTCTTATGGAATATTGTGCTTCCAGTTTGGTGAAGGTGAATATATGAAGATAATAAAACCTCTCTAGAAGGCGGTTGAATACTTTGGAAATTCTGGGTTGAAGTTTATAATGGAATAATGTTAGCTGAGGCAGATGCGCTATTCCTTGTATTCCTTTGTTTCTACAGCGAACAAAATGGTTTGTGAGTAAATGTTTACTACTATGTCTATACATACACGTTCACAAGTCTACTTACCTAACCTTCCATTTTATTTTCTTCCAATTTTTTACTTTAATAATCACAATTAATTTTTAATTTTATTTTTATTTTGTTTTATTTTTTAAATTTTCCATATTTTATTTTTTTTGTTTTAAATTGGTCAAATAGTCGTCAATTTATTTTTGTTCTTTAGTGTTTTTGGTTTCAGTTTTTTTCATTTGTTGTTTTTTTTATGTTATTGGAAAATATAAATAGACATTTAATTTAATAATTAATCTCTTATTAGTTTTTAAAATAATAAATTTTTATTATTTTTTTATTTATTTCCTTTTCCTCAATTATTTTTAATAATATTTTATTTTACAGACATAATACATTGATTTCTTCTTTTGTTTTTTTTTCATTAATATTTATTATTTAATAATAATAATAATAATAATTATAATAATAATAATTTATAGCACAGAGTTGGATTGTTCATATTTTTTATTATAAATAAAGAAGTACAAGTTGTTTATTTAGTACCTTAAAAAAGTACTATTTTTCTTTGAAATGTTCAATTTTATTTGGTTTTGGTTTTGATTTTTTTTTTGGTTAATAATTTAATAATTTTTTCTTTTTGTTGTTTTTTAGGTTTCTGTTACAGTAAATGCTGTTTGAAATCGTTAATAATACAATTGTATACCAAAAATATATGTAGAATTTTATTTTTAATTTCTTCTTCTTATTTTTTTTGTTTCTTTGTTTTTAATAATTTAAAAAAATAAAATTTTTTATTTATTTTTGTTTTAAGTATTTAAGGGATTTTTGTAGTACGTTTTTTAAATTTGTTATTGTTTTTTTGTTTATTCACATAATAAAAAATATTTTATTTAAAGGAATTTAATAAAATCATTTAAAAAATTTTAACTCAAAAGAAAGTAGGAAGAAAGGAAGAGTTTTGTGCAATTTTTCTTTAAATTCTCTCAATAATCTATTGAAATAAGGAATTACTACCTTTTTTTCCAATTAAAAAAAAAAAAGAAAAGAACAACAACAAACAGTCATTTCACATTTAACATGCCCACTAGTTCCCTGAAAAAAAAATACTTTCTCAATGTAAAACCTAACTCTTGGTTATATATCAGGCTAGCGATCATTCTAAAGTGAGAGGAGTGGCAGAAGAACTGCATTCAAAATCGTCCATGAAAGAACGTAAGGCGTTCTCTTGTATTTAGATTTAGTGGCAATTATTTAGGGGAGTTCTTGGACGTTAAGAAGGCTAATATTTGCAATTTTCTTAGTGAAGAGTATACATTTGAAAACACGCCTCATGAGGCCATAGATAGGCTATGGAATGGTTGGTTATTACCACCATTTACTAAGGATTACAACTTAGCTTCACACATCACCCATGTTGCGTTGTTTTAATTTTATCCATGAGTGGCAGGAGGTCTTTGGTTTAAAATCGATTCCGAATGATAAATTTTTGAGAAGCATTGTGAGGCAGAGTTTTTGCCAGAAGACTGCGAAGAGGAAGTCGCCGAAGAAATATTTTTTCCATATTTCGATTCGGTTTTGTTCGCTAATGGTCAGCAGAATCAGAGATTTCCCACAAGCTAAAGTGAAACATTCAGAAGCTATGGAGAATCGCATGTAACTTTTAAGCAGAGGTCTACGTCATTGTGGAATGGTTCGGGAACTAATAATACTATTTGACAGTTAGGCCGCCATCCTGGAACTCGACTCCTGATTAGATCTTAAGTTAAGTGGAACTTTACAGCAATAATCAGATGGATATGATTGCAGCGAAGCGAATTAACGTGCCGTTGATAGGTCTAAAAACATTTCTGTGTAGTGGGAAGAGATATTTGAAAAATTTAGAAAAAATATTTGAAATTTTTGTGTCCCTAAATGGTGGAAATGTCTTACAGTTTCGGATGATAGGAGGGAAATACAATAATGTCTAGGTTCGACTATTGTCATACTTAACATTTTTTATTTTTTGAATGGTATACTAAGCGACAGGGAAGATAGAGAGAGAGAGCGAGAGAGAGAGGTGGAAACTCTTGTTAAATCAAATGGGTTAAAGACAATCTAAACTTGCATTAGGTGATTACATTAAGATGAGATTTAAGTCATGCATCAGACTATTCTGAAGTAGCCTAGGGATAGTAACCGAACTTTAGATCAGTCACTGTAAATACGAAGAACACTTGGGTAGAATAGGTAACTTTTCAAGTCCAATATAAAGATTTTGTGATGAAGAGAATGAATCATCAAAACATACATATGCTTGGAAAACGTGTGGTTTCCGGGGGTATATCAGTATTAGGCAGGAATTTATACTTATTTAAAATATTCTGGACTTTGTCCGGAAAAATAATTTTAAGAGACATTATAACGTAGTTAGTAGTAGTGTAGTGCAATAGATCTACTCTATCATTTCTACATGGCCTTAGTAATAATACGGAAATTAAAGGAATTTCTATTAGAGACTCAATATTTTAAATTTTTTTACTAGATTTTATTTAAATTGTATTTCAAATTCTAAGCTTCATTTGCAAGTCAATGAAAAGTTAAATCTCCTCTTATCGTTTCTGATCATAATTTTGTTTACCTTTTAATAACACTTTTGGTGGAATGCTTTTCATATTGAGGCTTCAAGTTTATTTTATTTGAAATACTCTTTTATAGTCTTCTTCTTATTGTTGTTGTTGTTGCAGTTATTGTTGTTGTTGTTGTTCATATACACATTAAATTCAAATTAACTTTTCATAATATTTAAACCGCAATTATGTAAAAAGAACTAAATACACCTGCTGTCACGTTGTTAGAGAATTTCTAATTAAACGTATAATTGCATATACACATACACTTACACATTTTCAAATACATACACATTCACACACATATGTTTACACAATTATATTAAAACATATGCTAGTAATCTGCTTGAAATCGTCAATTTTTAATAAATTTTCAAAATTAGTTTTGAGAGTTTTTGTGTGCAGTTGGGAAAGATTTTTGCTTAAATATGCAATGAAAACATTTTCGGTAAACCATTCATATGAAATTTTTATTAAAAAAAATAATGAACAAATTTTTTGTTGGCATATCGTTTTAAGAATACGTACATATGTATGTACGTATATTTAGATGTACATATGTATGTAAGTACACAAATGTTGCCTGACAGGTGGTAGTTGAACGCATTTGAAAGCAAGAAAAATACAGTTTTGTAAAGGAATGAATTGTTTGAAATCGAAATTGTGCGATAAAAAACTTTTTTGTGTCATTATAAATAACTGTAGGGCAGGTCCCTAAACAGAATGTCTTGCAAATGCGGATGGGAGGAGAGAAATAAGATAAAACAGCTTTCTGGCCTGTGCCTGATCTCTGGTTAGGAGCGTTTAAATGATAATCATCTTAAATTTCGTATTAAATGCTGTGAAAAGAGAATCTGAAATAAATAAACGATGGAAAGCTAAAAATAAAATTTATAAAACGGCTATTATTGGTTCTGTGTACAGAAATAGCAAATAAAAATACAATTACGATAGGGGACATGCGAATAAAAGCCAAACAACACAACATTGATAAACAAAAACTGCCAACGGACAAGGCAAATTCGTTGCTTTTATCAGGCTCAATCGAAAAGAGATGGGCCAGTCTGTGGAAGATGGGTGGGCTAAAATAGGCAAATTAAGATAATACTCTGCTAGGTCCCAGATCATGTGGAAATTCTAGGCAATAAGCAAGCAGTTATGCTTATGAGGAGGGGAGCGGTCAAGCCCTTTAGGGTTCCAGAATAATTCTGTGATATTTGGAGGAAAAGAGGCAATGATCACATGTCAAACCAAGTGGCAAATTGAGGTCATGCATCAGACTATCAAGAAATAACCTAAGGTTACCTAATAATCGACCTTTTGACAGGGCACTGTGGGTTCAGAGTACATTTAAAATAGCAGTTACCTCGTTCTGTACGATGAGGATGAATTATCGGAACACATTCTTGAAACCTGTGAGGCATTAATGCACATAAGAAGGAAACACCTGGGTGCATACCAAATGTTGGGCAGAGACTTAACATTGTTGAGGAGGCACTGCTTGGAGAAGAAATTTTCAAAAAAATTTGCTAAATTTGTTGTAACTAATCTCAATATTTATAGAAAATATTAAAAGTTTTAAAGAATTCATTCCTTCAAATGCCATTAATGATTGTGTTTGTAGCCACAGAAAATATTAGTTATGCATTCATTTAATAGTTATTTTTCAAACAATTCTCTTATGCACCACAAGTAACTGAATATGAAAATATTTTTATAAATTCCATCTGCTATGCAATAATACGAGTAACAACAAACACACAATAAAACAACAACAACAAAAATATTAATGACAAAACAAATTTGGTCAATATTTTTGAGGCAGGAAACAAATGAATTAAAAAAAAAAGAGAAAATCTTGCAATATTTTGTTATTATTAGTGGCATTGGTGACTAATAAAGCAGCAGATGATCACGTTACGCTAATTGCATACAGTTGGCCTGAAGTACAATTATTTGATAACTGTTAACTTTACTCATAGATTGGCTGCTTCTCATTTCAATGCATTGTTACTAAATTTGTGAGATTTTTCAGAATCCTAGTGACATTGAAAGATGGCAGCCTGATGGAAAAGCAGCCAGAAGGCTGATCACATCGCGAAGTAGTACCAATGAAAATTGGTACCTATACGTGGCTTCCACATATCATTTAACAGAATACTGCTGAGAGGAGAGAAGAAGTCGTCGAAAGAAACATTTTTTTATATTCTTTTTTCAGGATGTCCTAGCCGGGCGTTTGTATTCGGCGTTCTCATCTAGTAAACCAACGCATTCTCACTATGATACAGCGATATATGTACAATAGAAACAGCACAACATTTTCAATTAAAGGAGGCCAAAGTTTGATTTAAAAACATTCTGTTTTTAAACAACTATCGCTACATGACCTTTGACCTTTAGCTAGAATTAAATTTTTCGATAACAAATATCCAAAATCCAAGTAGAGACCCTTACACATCATGGGTCAAAGTTTTATTTAAAAGCATTCTGTTTTTCAACAAATATAACTGTTTGACCTTTAGCTGGAATTAAATTTTTCGATAATAAATAAGCGAAATACTAGCAAATTGTATTAAAATAAAGCATGAAGATGTATTAAAATGTCATACGTTTCAAAATTAATTTCTTCTGTTCCACTGTGCCATATCAGTAGCAGTATTAGCAGTAGTAATTCAATTACATCGAATTGTGTTGTTTACAAGTCACATAATTAAATTGAAATTATTTGCAAGAATAAAAATAAAAAAAATATATTTTATGGGTCAGCATGATTTCCCTCATATGGCCTATTGAACCATTTAGTTAGATGAGCAATGAAAACCAAAATAATGTCAACCTCGAAATGCTGAAATTGTGGCTACGGCTGTTGTTGCTGTTAATGGTTTGATGCATTTAATTGGCAGTAAAGTATTGTGTGCAGATTTAATTGAGTATTTGTTGTAGTTTTTTTAATGTTTTTTTTTTTTTTTTCAAAAAGTCCTTTATTTGTTTAATTATTTAATTTATATAATAGATTTGAATAGAATTGTTTGTAAAAAGCTAACTACGAGCATGTAAATAAAATTTAAATTTAAAAATAAAATAGTGTTTACTCAGCATTTTTTTGTTTTTTGTTTTTAATTTCTGTTTGTTATTATTTTTTATTTTTTAAATTAAATTAAATTAAATAGAAAACAGAATTTATTTAACCTACAGTTTTAATTTTTTCTTCTTTTTTATGTTTTTTTTTAATTTCTTTTTGCCTTTCTGTGTGTGTTTCATGTGGTTGTAGTTTAATTTTATTTTTTTTTATTTTTTTAATTCACTTAGTTTTTGTTTTTCTTCCTTTTTTTGTAGATTTCATATTTATTTTATTCATTAGTTTGTATTTTAATATTTATTGTTTTTATTTTTTATTTCTTAATTTATAAAAAAAAAACGAAATGAAATGCAAGTTCCAGTTGTGAAAAGAAAATGAGAAAAAAAAATCCTTTTTAAGGAAAACTGGACTTACATGATAATTGATTCTCATACGGGTGAATTCGAAGAGGCTGTTGAATTGCCCTGATGATGATTACTTTCATGGATTATAGCACCAGTGCCACTTAAACTACTGCAAATGCTGATGGTATCACCTGTACCGCCTGTACCACCGCTACTGCCTAATCCACCACTCAAACGTTCTCTTGGCAAAGCCGTTGTAGAACCATAACAGGAGGCAGCTGTTGTAGCTCCAATATCATTGATACTCTTCACTCGTCTATGTTGTTCGTATAAAAGATTTGGATCCGATATGGCTTCAATGCCACTGCCTGAGGGTGGTGCGCTTACTCGATGAGCAGCGGCAGTTGCTGCTGAATGTTGTTGATAGTATTGTTGTTGTTGTTGCTGCTGCTGTTGTTGTTGATAATGGTTGTGCTGTTGGTGTATAGGCGGTGGTGGCGGTGCTGTTGTAGGTGGTGGATAGTGGTGGGTAAAGTGATGCTGATTAGCGCCTATAGTGGCGTAAATTCCTCCGCCGCCTTCTGAGCTACTAAACGATGGTGTTGGGGAGGTGGAGTTCCCAATAGAGGCACGGTCGCCAATTGAGCTACCGCTGCGGGATGATTTTGTGTTAAACCGGAAGGCTTTTGAGAGTGAACTCTGAAGCGATAAATTAAAAACATTATTTAGTCTAAAGAACTAATTTATACATTAATTTCTATGGTGTTCATAAAAGTCTGAATATAATACTTAAGCCCATAAGCTAGTAGGCAGTGTGTTGGTTTATTAAACGAGAGCTTTGTCTTCAAACCCCAGCTCTGACATATGAAAAGAAAATATTTCCTTCAATGACTTCTCCTTAACAGTCCAATTTACTCAAATCTCTCATTCCGCGTCGAACTAAGCTGTAGGTCCCGGACATTCATAGAGAATAGAATTTACTGAGCAAAGTTCTTCAACATAACCTCCTGACAAGAATACAATATGCTTCTAGACATCGACAGATGTCGCATTAACGTCGCATATGTTCCAAATATGTGTTCTCATGATTAATTTTTTCATCACAGAAACTACATATTGAGCTATAATGGCGATTTCTATCCTGAACAAGTTTTAATTAAGTCAACAGTACACGTCCAAAAGGCTTTTGAAAAGTATGCCTGGCCAGCCGAATGCATGACTCAACTCTCTTTACATTGAAAGTGTCTCCGGCTCTTTACAACTACCTGTTCATTGCCGTATATTGCCACTTAACCTGGAATCCAGCAGAAGGTGACCCTATTTACCCAGCCTAACTCATTCAGTTTAAACGGACAGTCCCATACGATTCTCTAGTCATCCTTATACTGCCCATCCTTTGTAGTTATAGTCCAAGTACATCTTTAAATGGCAAAATTTTTTTAAAATATTTCATCTTGGCTTGTCTTACTGCCTATTCTGTCTGTGTGCCACATACTAGTCCCGCTGTTAAGAGAAAACGTAGCCTAGAAATCGCTTTATTTACTCTTTTCCCCAGTCCAGTTTCAAAGCCCACCTTCGCTAAAGCAAAAGTTCTCTTTGCTGCAATTATGCTAACATATGCTAGTTTCTGTATCATATCCATCTCCATCTGAGCTATCGTTTTACTTGTCTCCAAGAACCATCCACTGTCTGAGCTGTATATACAAGTCTGAATAGAATAAAATGTTAATCCTTGGTTTTGATTTTGACTGCGACTGGCTTTTAGAATAAATCATCAAAAGTACAGTGCCTTCTGTGTTCTACTCCAACAGTCTTTTTCGTATTATAAACTCTATTGCTTCATTCATTTTAAACTTACCTGTGATCCTTTCCATGCCGATATCTATTGGAATGAAAATATAAAATAGAAATAAATTTTGAAAAAAATATTTTAAAATTATCACACACTTTAATTTTAAATAATTTTTGTTTTTTTTTTTTGTTCTTTTCAATAGTTTTTAATATAAAATTTCTCTCAGTGTTCGTATAATTAACACGATTGTTAAAAATTAAAAAAAAGGACAAAAAAAGATAAGAAAAAATCTTTAATTTGTTTTTTATATGGGTTGTCTCTATTGTTTAATGTCACACATATTGTGCAAAATATAAATTTTTAATTTTATGATGAAAGTACAGTCGAGGACAAAAAATTGAAAACTTATACAACAAGAACACAAGAATAATATTTAGCAACGACCTGAACAGCATTTTCTGAAATTGTAGGTTAATAACTGTTCAGATCTGTTTATTTGAGAAAAGTCTTGCGAATATACAGGAAAAGCTAGGCGTGGTTGTATTGACGCCTGGTAAAATTGGATGCATTTGAGGTAAAATATGAAGAATACTCTACCACTTATGCTATCTCATGGTCCTCTTTAAAGCGTAGAAGCTTTCATCTGTTGTTCAGAGTCGACGTTAAACTGTAGATCTCGTCACTCATGCATGAAATTAACACACTTAACATGGGCGGTGTGTGAAGCTAGAGCAGTTAGTTAGCTAGGCATCTACCTGAGTCTTTCACTATAGTGTGACAGTTGATCTTACAAGTGAGAGAGGCCTAACTATTGTAAGATGGCAAAGGCATTGGGTAGGAAGTCAGTAGGGGGATGCTAAACACGTTAAGCTTTAATGCTCTAGATTTGAAGGAGAGACAAGCTACTGCTAGAGACAATTGTTAGAGAATAAGTCGAGTACCGCAATACAGTTGATAGAATACTTAAAACCGAGAAAAATTGGTAGGATGTAGCCGGTTACTTTAATTTGTAAGTTGAGAGAGAGGAAGAAGCAATTAAGGAAAATAAAATGGCGATCAAGCTTCAGTGTCAGACACACTACGACGTAATACCACAAGTGGCCATCACGAAGAGTTTAGCAATAAAATTAGAGGGGGTTTTTGGTTGATAAGAATCCTACAAATCAATTGACCTCTGAGAACTATTGAAGGTAACAGCCTTCTTAAAAAACCGAAAGACGATTAAAAAAACATGCTTGCGGAAAAACATGCTTATTGAATGCAATGCCAAAAGGACCATCAAGTTAGAGCCAACCTCCATACACTTGGCGTAAGACATTTCTAGAAGATGTGTAAAAGTCCACAAGTTGCTGTAGTCTAATAGGTAGTGTGTTGGCTGATTAGACATGAGGCCTCGGTTCAAACCCCAGGTCAGACATCTCTAACAAAACGAAATATGAACAAATATTTCTTCGGTGACTCCGTTTAAATAATAAATAAACATGAGCGGTGTGAGAAGCTATGTTGTAATCCTAACTGAAGGATTGTAACGAGCAATTATGTATGTATGTATACAAGTCCACAGTTTATGTTTACAAGCCCAAAGCTATTCCCATATCAGATTGTAAAAATAGGTCATCTGACTCTCAAGTCAACGTAGTAAGGTAAATATAGAATGACTGGGGATAGGTGTGCTTGGAAAATCAGAAAATAGTTTTTAAGATAAGCTCTTAACAAAATCTGTTATTATAATGATAGTGGGCTTATTTATTATGTGATTGTTGTCATGAAATTTCTCTATTGGTGCTTAAGGCGTCTACATATATGTCGCTATCATTTTGTCCTCAACTGTACTTTATTATTAAACTGTGTTAATTTGTAGCTGTTGCTGTGTGTTCTTTTCAGTTCGTTTTTTAATCATTTTCTACCAATGATGCGTAAAATTCTCATTGTATGTAAATAATATGTGCTTATGTATGTATGTATTAATAGGTACTTATTAAATGAATGTGTGTATGTATGTATGTATGTGTGTATGTATGTATGTGTGGATTTCACTATATGTATATAATATTGAAATGATAATTTGTGTAAATAAAATTAATGCCTTAAAATTAAAACTGAAAAAAAAGAGAAGTTGAAAGGGATTTAAAAACGGAAATCATATTGTGAATGAAAATTAAAAATTAAAAACGAAGAACAAAAAAAAAAAGAAAAAATAAGGGATTTAAAAACACACATTGATAACGTTAATTGATAACGGAAAAATGCGATTTCCGTTTATGCCATTAACGTTGAGTACACAACCTTAATACACACGATATTTTGTATGTACTTATATAACAATGTTTAACTCATACATACATACATACATACATATAAACACTGTTATATAAGTATTTACGTATTATTGGAGTATTAAAAGGTTTCCAGGTTATAGGATTTGTTTAAAGAATTGAATTTTCTTTTTGTTTTTTAGTGGTAATAAATTTATTAAAGAATTACGTTATTTTTTGTTATTAATGTTTTATTTTTATATATATTATAAGGGTTTGTTTGTTTTTTTGTCTTTTTATTTTATTTATTGTGCTAAATTTCTTTGACATATTTTTGTTTGTTTTGTTTTATAATTAATTATTTGGGTTTTTGTTGTTTTTTGTCTTGTATAGTATATTTTTAAATATCTACCATAATTGTATAATTATTTTTAAATTTAATTTTTTTTTATTATTTGTTTAATGCATGATATTATTCTCTTTTATACTTTCTGGTTTTAATTTATGCAATAAAGAGAATTGTTGTTTTTTTTATTAATTTTTCCTTTGTTGCTTTTGTTTTTTTATTTGTTTAATTTTATTTTTTTATAAGACTTTATTAAATAAATTTAAATAATAATTATTTTTTTCATTGTCTTATAAAGTGTGTGTGTGTGTGGGTTTTTTTAAAATAAATTAATTTATAATTGCTTTAAATATTATTATGATTTTTATTATTTATTTCAATTTTTATTTAAATTTTTTATTATAAACTATTTTTCTTTTTATTATAAATAACTTAAATTTACACTCATGCAGTTGTATTTGAATTAATTTTTTAATACATTAAAAAATACATTTAAAAAATAAATAAAAAATTGAAATAAAAATAAATCGACATGAAAATATTTTTAATGTTTAATCAAGCATACAATACAATTGTTGGACAAGTAAAAATGTAAATAATATTATGGACGATATAAATAAAAATTTAATCGTGGTAACTATATTTTATAATTTTTTTTAAAATAAAATTATAAAAACGATAACAATGTGGAGTAATATGTGCATAGTTTTTTTTAAATAAAAAACCAAAGGTAATAGACACCAAAAATTGTGAAGAATGCCAAATTGTTTGTTTAGTTAATAACACGGTGCGACAGTGAAAATACACCCGTGTAACTACATAGTCCACGTTGTTCAGTTAGTTGTGTAGAACTCAAAAATACCTTTTTTATATTTCTCGAACCCTCCAAACTTGTTTTATTTGACAAAAACTGTTTTTTTTTTGACTTTACGCATTAAAACATTTCTGTATTATTCAAACATTTCTGACCCGATTTCCAAAATTTAAATCCTGTTGGAAAGGGGAGACCTTTAAAACAGTATACATATATCTATTATTCGACTTAATATGCTATGAGATTTGATGAGGTAAACTTGGAAAATTCGAATTTTTTTCATATATTTTCAAGTTTGTCCATTCATAGTAGCGAACTTTAATAAAAAAAAATATAGGATAAGTGATAAAATTCCTAAAGTCTGTTCTCTTGTGAAGAGATTGAGTCATCAGTTGATCAAATCGGACAAAAATTCGCCGTAGTTATTATTTAAAGAGTCTAACAAAAAAAACAGTTTTTGTCAAATAAAACAAGCTTGGAGGGTTCGAGAAATATAAAAAAAATATTTTTGAGATCTACTCAACAAAACTCACAACCTACACTATGTCATTAGCCGGGTGTATTTAATTTTTTTTATTTTGTCGCATAGTGTAATTTAAAATAATATTCAAAATTTTTTTATAATTTTTTATCATCATATTTAGTAAGAATATTTTGAAAATTTTGGGCACTTTACACAACACTACTGTCCAATGGGGAGCAGTAGTAATTACAAATTAAATAATTTCCATTCTAAATGATTTCTAAATAATCGGAATAATATTTAAAAATTAAGGACTTCATGATATGTAGATGCTGGATTTTATATTGTATCGTATGATATTAGGGAAGTATTTTCTGATCAACGAGTTTGCTAAATTTGCTGTCATTTATAGGCTATTGGCTATTGTGTTTTAAAATATTTGAAATAAATTTTCGAATTTATTTTTACTGTTCCTCCGCCATATTAATTGTATATGTGTGTTCGAATCACATGCTGCATAATGGTGAGTCCATCCTTAATCAGATTATTTTAGATCAGAGAATCCAATCAATAATCCTGTGGTTAAAAACTATAAAGGCAATTTATAAGGAATTAATGTCCAGATCAGTGCCACAAAACTAGAGGCAAATTTACTTAGAAGACCGGTTTTGTTTTTCATTCCACCAAGTTGTTTGCGTACTTCATTTAAAGTCCTCATGTCTATTCTGATCAGACTCTAAACGCTCCTAATGGGAGATTTAAGATTTCATCTAATGACTGCTGTAAGACTTGTCATGTCATAAATTAGTACGGAAGCTTACAACTACCCTTTACGGTGATAGTTATGCTGCGAAGTCAGATTATTAATTATTATTAATTAAATCATCTACTGTGATTTAAGCGGACTTAAAGTGTCAACAATTGTATCGTCTGAAGGCAAGGTATTTCAACAGGATAATGCCAAAAGCACGAAACTATAGGAGCTTAGTTGGAATGATTTCATGATGCCTTGTAAACAATAATAAATAGAGTCACTACAATATATTCGACACTGGTTTGGTGGGCTTGGAAATTAAGCACTTTAACCTCTACACCAGTTCCCTTTTTTTGTTCCTTTTTTTGATGCAAGTAATTCTTGACCTGGGCCAACAGAAATTAGAGTGAATTCAAAAGAATTTTAAGAAAATTTTTATGCTTGCAATATAGAGTTCCTTACTCAGAAGCTAGTAAGTTAATATGTGTATAAGACTCTGTGCTAAAAACTTTAACATGAAAAGAGGAAAAATCATACTGTCGAACATTTTGGTAAATTATTATTCTCTTAGTTTTTTTAGGGAGCGTATAGATGTCACAAAGTAACTACTTTGTGGTTTTGGTTTTGGCTTCCGTTGTTTTTTTTTTCATTGCCTTGAGGTTCATTAACATTGCCAGCTGTAGCTGGATGGATCTATCATCACAATCCTTCGTTGCCAAAAAATAAAGACGTTTGTGAAAACGTATTGGATTGTAATACTGCCTGTATTGGGAAGTAACTAGTATTGGGGAGTAACCCATTAAGTCCTGCTCAAAATTATGGAACCTAACCAACTTGAAATTATTTATTCGTATGTAACAAGCAAATAAATATGTAAGTATTTTTATGTTGTTAAGATTTTAAAAATTGCAGAAAATTTTATATATTTTAACGTACATAATTATTGAATTATAAAAGTAAAATAATATTTGAGATTGAAATTTAAAATATCGACCCAATATTGGCGGTGACATTGGCTATAACATTTAAATCATACATACATACACACATACATATAGAGCGCTAACACTTAAACAGTATAGTTTTGTGAAAGAAATACAATAAACAAGAGAAACTATATAAAATTAAATGGTGAACTTACCCTTAAACTGCTGCTGGAGCGTCTATCGGCCGTGCCATAGTGTTGTAAGCCGCCAGGGCCAGTTATGGGCACAATGCCACAACCGGAGCGTATACCTTGACCCAATGTAGCTCTAAACACATTCAACAAACATCAAATGCACCAGTAATATATAAAAAAAATTATAGTTTTCAAATTAAAGAGCAGGCAGGCAAAAACACAAAAGAGGCAGCCACCACGCGCGCACGCATCACACACAGAGAGACAATAAAAAAAAAGATACAAAAAACACATCGAAATAGTATGAGCATAAAAACATTGAGAATAAAATAAAGGAAAACAACAAAAAAAAAAATACAATAAAATATTGAAATTGAAAAATTTTAAAGAGAGAAAATAGGAGAATAACAAGAACAATTTTATTTAATTTTATTTGCAAAACAATTAAAAGCACAAGATTTCAATTTAAATTTTGAAATTTTTATGTCGTTTTTTTTTTGTTTGCAAACGTAATGCCAATTCACAGCAACACATACATTGAAAACCAGATAAGGAGAGTAACAGGAAACGAGTAGAAAAACACAAGAGAAAGAATATAAAACATGGAGGAAAACATTTTTGGTTTTGTGTGTGTGTGTGGGTGGATATTTTATGTAGAATGTAGTTCGGGTCAGTGGTATTTACAGTAATTGATAGAGATACAAAGAGAAAACATGGGTAGTGGGTGTGTGTGTGAGCACATGTATACCACAATATTGTTTTGTTTTGTTTTTTTTTATATTTTTTGGTGTTTCCATTTGTTTGTTTGTGTTTGTTTGTTTGTTGTATATTTTAATAATGCATACATACAATGAGTATGATAGTACAACAGTTTAAAAATAGTTAAGAAAAGAAAGAAAAGAAAGAAAAAAAAAAAAGAAAGAAAGAAAAGAGATTAAAAACAACTCCATTTAAAGAAACATTAATTAACATAAATTATTTAGTTTTTCATATTTTGTTTTGTTTTTTGTTAATTATGCTCTTGCTTTAAACTATTACTAACGTTTTTAATAATTCTTAATTATTTTGTAAGCATATTTTCATAAGTTTATTTAAATTTATTCTTATATTTTAATATGCTAAAAATAATGTTTAACTACAATATTTAAAATAAAATTTCAGGAACGAAAAATATTTCATAATAAAATTTAAATATTAAATATTTTGTTTATTTTTAAAAAATTGTTATATAAAAATAAAATAAAAGAAAAAAAAAACTTCGTGCCATTAACAGAAATAATAATAATAATTTTTTTGTTATTGTAAGTTTCCCAAAATTTTTTGGTTTATTTCGTTTTAAATCCATGGAAAATTGTTGTTGATTTTATTTAACTTTTTTATATTTTTTAATTATTTTTTTTTTTTTATATTGTATTTGTTTTTTAATAATACGCTTAAATTTAAAAAATAAAAATTATTTATACAAATATTGGTCTTTTATTTATATTTTTTAATTATTTAAGTATTTTTATTTTATTAAAAATTATTTTATTGATTTATTTTTGATGTACTGCAACAATAAAGAAAATTTTAGAACATTTTGGTATTATAATTGTTTCGCAATCCTGCCATCGCAAAAAATATAAAAAAATGTTTTTTTTTCGATGATGTCCTCTCAGCAGTCTTCTGACAAAATCTCTGAGAGTAAATAAATGAAAAAGCTTCTCAAATCTGTCATTTGAAATTGGCGTTAAAATGTGGATTCCGCCAGTAATCGATAAAATTTAAAACACACAACAAAGGGTGGTGTGAGAAGCTAATTATACCTCGTCTGAACATAGTTTTAATAGAACATCAAATAGTAAAGACCGGTTCACTGCTTCGGAGATTCTGTGGCAGTCTACACGGACGGTTTTAAATTTAAAAAATCGGATAGGAAGTTTTCTCCAAAGAACTTAATCTTGGAATATATCTCAGCCTCCCAGATCTCCGTAGTAGACGGCAATCAGAATTCTTTTGGGTGGTTCAGTGGTTGACATATGCCGCAACTCTATTTTTAAAATCTTGCGATAGTTTTGTGTCAATCTCATTTGAGTTTCCGGTCACAGGAATATCTCGGGCAAATGTGTACTGAAAGAAGAAACGCTCCTAACGAATTCTAATCCACACATGAATAAAGGTAAGCACACTTTCGTGTAAGTTAGTTTTATTATTTTGCATGGGTATCTATTCTCACGTCTTATTGCATAATGGGCAGGCAAGTGAAGTGACTTTTCTTACTTGCAAATGACTTCTGTAGACGATCGGTTGAGCATGAAGAGAATGTTGTCAGTGTCGACTGACTTTCTCATGCCGCTCACTCTTTCTCGGAAGTCCAATGAAGCTATCGGTACTGGAAATCTGAACGATCTTCTTTCATATGATTTTCAATTCGATGCTAAGGTAATCATGATTTAAATACAAAGCTCTGACGCTTGCTGTCAAGACTACCTATTCAGTACTCGTCAATTAGTTTCATGTGGTATTGCAACGAGCTTCTATGTGTGTTCAAGTGAATTTTGATTACAACGAAGCTGCGACACTCTCCTATCCTAAACTATTCTGGTGTTGGTTTGGTGCGATGTAGATTTCCACTTAATTAGACAGAAACAAGGCAAACACCACGGTGTCGATCAATTCACGATCTTTACAGAGAATTCTCGTGCAAAGATCAGGAATCATATCACCTGACTGCCAAGCGCATGTAAAGTACGCTTAAGTCTGAACTATTTTATCGAAAATTCCCATCTCAATTTTTAAACGTCTGATGTTGTTGACTGTTGTAAGAAGCTGGACAATCCTTACTAAAAATAGCGTATCAAAGTTATTGAATGTCACTGGGGAAAAGTGAATCGAACTAAATGGAGAATAGGTTAAGGAGCCAAAAAATAAGACCTCGTATGTTATAAATTTCTAAGATTAATTAACAGATCAATTGTTTCAAATTGTTTAAATTTTTTATGCTTTTACTGTTGCAATACTTTTAATAATCGTTTAGGGCCGACTATTTTTTTATTATTAAAAAAAAAAATAATTGTGTAAAATTTTAATCAATTAGATTTTTTCTTTAGTAATTAATTAGTAATTAATTCTATTAAATTAGTGTAAATAATGTGTTACTTGTGATTTCGTTATTTTTTATAAATATTTTATTTTTAAATTGTTTTTACTTTAAATTTTATTTTTTTGTTTCTTTTATTAAATAAAGTAATTGTGCGATATTATTTGGTTGAATTTTTATTTCCCTATTTAGTTTTTTTGTTCTATAAATTTGGATTTCTGTCTTAAATTTATTTATTTCTGAAGTCTTCTATTTGATTTGAGAACAATGTCTTTGATTTCAATTTCATAAATACTTAGTGAAAGGAAAATATTAAAAAACGAATGTAAATATGAAATTAAAAAAGTAAAGAGAAAAGAAAATGAGTTTCGATAGACATTTTTAATTAAATACAAAAGTTTTCAGTTGGAAATTGTAGAGTTTTTCTATTTTTTAACTTATTGAAATGAGAAAATTGCCTGAAAAGGTTCTGGTATTGTAAGCAAACAAAATTAGGGAGAGCTCTCTAGCTATCTGTATGGAGGTTAATAGTTTATTTTATAGTCATTATTGCCTGGAGATAAGGGCTACATTTTTCAGCCGGATATAGTTGCTATTTTGAAGAATCTTGAGGCCCTGGCTGATCTTGCCTCTTCAGAAACCCAGAGAGAATAGATCGGGATGCTACGTAGCTAGAAGTCTTTGGTCATCTATAGACAGTGGTAGACTAACTCGTTGCTGGGATTTAATAAATCCAACGTGAGAGTTCTTTACGGGACAGACATTGTGATGTCAGATCGCTAACAGACTAAAAGGTTTCACAGCCGTAATTTTGCAGAGGAGGAGTTGGATCAAGCACTACATCTGTGTTTGTCTGGCTTTTTGTAGAAAAAAGATTAGTTCACTGGTGAAATCTTTCTTTGAGGATTTAAACACTATATCGTGAACCGATATTCATACTCTGCTAAGTTTTATACGATTTTGAGGTTTATAATACGAGAGTCTGGGTAGAGACTAAGCCCTTTGTGTTTGTTTTGTATAACTTTTCTCCAGTGTCTCTCTCTCTCTCTCTTTCTATCCCATTTCTGTTACTTTACTTGTTTCAACTTTTTGGGACAGATATACACGTTCTCCAATCTACATAGCTTTGTTAGTTTAAAACATGGCTGAAATAAATACCGTTAAGGCTTGTATTTGGAAATTTTACTTTGAACTGTAGGTCCCGCCACTCATGTATAAAATTAACACAGACAACATGAGTGGTGTGAGAAGCTTGGTTGTAATCCTGACTAAAGGGTTGTACAAACAATTGTGTATGTATGCATGTATGAAGCAGGCGTTTCTGATATTATGTGGTTGACTTTGATGGCATATTATCGGACTAAATTAAATCTCATAAAGAGCTGTTCTTTTCCTAACTGTGCTGAGGTTTAAAAATTTAAAAGTTTTTTAAAAAATGGTTTTGAAATCTCCCATGTAAAGTCTTTAAAAAATGCAATTTGGTGGTGATCTGGAATACTAATTTTGTTCCTTTTTAATTGAAAATATCGAAACTCATAGTTTGGCAAACATTTAATAAAAATGATGGAAAAAGGGAAATGATAGAAAAAAGAATACTTTTGTTTTGTTTTTTAATTTAAAATAGTTTTGTTTTTTAGACTACAAAAAGTATTTTGTTTTACAACTGGCATCACATATATATTTTTGAAGCATTTTTTTGTTTCTTTTACATATTTTTAACTACTAGTTTTATCTTACTTTTTATTCATTCATTCTATATAGATTTCTTTTATCATTTAAACATTTTACAATCAGCTCTAGAACAATTGACACAAACTTCTTGACTACCGGCTAATAAAGCAGACAATTTCCTAGTTTTAAAACTATTTATTTTTACTCTTTTAAACGTACTTTTTAAATTTTATTTGTTTTTTTTTCTTGTTTTAATAATAAAAAAAGTTTTGGAAAATTCGGTGATAAATTTTGGTTTTGCTATTCATTTATTTGGAGACTTAAATTTATTATTACTTATCGTCATTAAGTGTAAATGGCATGGGTGTGCTAATTAGTTGTTCAGTAGTGTGTGTTGGAAATGTTTTGGTTTTAAAATTAAATGAAATAAAATCTTTTTTATTGAGATTTTTTTGTAATAATATTTTAAATATATTTTTTATTTTTAAATTTAACGTCCTGTAGGTGGTTTTTGATTTAAACTTAATTGTCTTGCACTATTGTTATCCACTTGAAATTCATCCATTTGACAGTAAATCATGTATCTGCAGCATATTTATTTTTTATTTGTTGTCGTTGTTGTTGATGTTTATTTTTTAAGTTTGTTTGAAATTTTTTAAATATTTTATTATTTGATTTTTCAATTTTTTCATTATTTTTTTTTTTTTTTTTTTTTGGTTAAATGAGAAATAAAAAATCAATATATACAGAGATATTATAAAAGAAATAAATTAGCCGTTTGCATAATTCCTTGGTTGGTTTTTAATTCTATTTTTAATAAAGAATTTTTAATTTAAAAAAATTTTCTTTTTTTTTTTTGAACAAAATTAACAGAAATTATAGAAATACAATACAATACCATACAGGAATACGTTTACATTGAATACTTTAATGAATATTTTTTTAATAGAAAAAGCCTAGTTTGGAACTTTGTTTTGGGTTTTTGAAAATCATAATAATTTTGTTTAAACATTTATTATTAAAATGATATAAAACAGAACCAATTATTTTTGGTTTTAATAAAACTACAATTAGAAAATATAATACTTTTCTTTTATTATTAATAAAAAAAAAACTTTAATAGAAGACATACAATCTAAATGAATAGAATAGTAGCAGTAGCTGTTGTAAGTATTTAGTATGAGTAAGTAATAGTAGAACAAGTAATACAAATGCAGTTGAAAGCACTCTTTTCATAGAAATGAGAAACAAAGCCATGATGAATGATTTGATGAATTTCAATGAATACATACTTTAATATTGTACTTCTTGTTGTTGTTGTTGTTTTTATAATATATTTTTTATAATTTTTTTTTATGATAATAAATATGAAGCGATGCAGAAAAGGATATTTCTTTACTAACAGAATTTAATATTTTCTTAAGCTTATGGAAAGCGATTGTTTTACATCATATTTTAATAAGACAAGCGTTTTCAGACTATAAAAAAACTTGTAGTGAAGTACTTAACATGGAAACTGAATTGTTTTTACAAAAATTGAGGACAGTCTGTATCATAAAACCAGACAGCGTATTGCTTAACCTGTCCATGTTTTGAGAACATTATTTACATCTAAAGGATGATTTTCTAACAGTTTGGATTTTTAATATTAAAAAAAACAGAAAAATTTGAAAACTGAAAAGAATATTTATTTGGAACGATAAATGTATGCCTATTTCTTTTTTAAAGATTACATACATACATACATACATAACTGGTCATTACAACCCTTCAGTCAGGATTACGACCTAGCATCTCACACCACTAATGTTGTGTGGGTTAATTTTATACATGAGTGGCGGGACCTACAGTTTAAAGTCGACTCTGAACGACAGATTTTTGAGAAGCTTTTCATGGCAATTTTATTTACTCTCAGAGTTTTTGCCAGAAATCTGCTGAGAAGAAGTCGCCGAAGAAATATTTTCATATTTTCGTTTTGATGTCTGACATGGGATTTGAACTCGGGCCTTCAGTCTAATTAGCCAACACACTACCTACTAGACTACGTCGATTTTTTAAAGATTATTTCATGAAAAGTTGGCCCGTGGCAGAAGTAATATTATTTTTTAGGTCTGGAATTGTGACCGCTTTGTCCCCGTACACATAAAATTTACATATTCCACGGCTTCTCCGTTTCCGATCTCACCCAAATCAATTTTCTATGACTCTGCCGCATAAATAAGGTTGAACTTGAACAATGGCTTAGGTTATGTTAGATTTGAGGACAACTGTGGGTTGTGGTTTAAGAATCGTTGTGGCCTTCAAATCGCTCATGGCATGATCTGTGTTGCAATCATGGTAATCATCGACCTATTGTTCTCGCCGTTCATAATAATGAACTGGCCAAAGTCATTCTTAAAGGAATATGAAACGATCACGACGGCAAAACAAAAATCCAGACTAAACAAACAGCTATTTTTTTTGAATGTATTCAAGGCTCTTGGAACTTGTGTGGATTGGTATCGCACCAAATTCATCAATTTTGTTTGTTCAAGTACCCAATCATCCGGAAATCGATCTCATCGTCAAAGATGATTTATCGATGAAAATTAGGTTCAGTTGTCAACTGCTCCAGAGCCCATTCAGCGAACACATGCCATTGTTTAAAGTCATCTATCTTCAGTTGCTCGGCTAGTTAAATTTTGAACAGGTGAACATTCAAGTTACTATGCAAAATTGGTTAAGTTGAGGTCTGCCAAAAACCGAATTCTTCTGAGCGTTGCGAAACCGATTTCCTCGGATTCTCCTGAACACTTTCTCGGACATTTGCGATTATTTTTATTGATTGTATACTAAACTGTTGTCCTTTCGGTGGAACGATTATTGCGATCGTTAATTGGGCTTAAGGTACGTTGACCGAATTTCCATTAATCAATTTGCACGTGTTGTTGAGTGATACATCAGTCGGTGGTGATTTGGCAAACTAGATTGAATAACTTGAAGTCGCCGTAGTCTAGTAGGTAGTGTGTTGGCTTATTAGACGTAAAGCCCGGGTTCGTATCCCAGGTCAGGCATTAAAACGAAATATGAAAAAAATATTTTTTCGGCGATTTCCTCTCAGCATATTTCTGGCAAAAACTCTGAGAGTAAATAAACCTGCCATGAAATAGTCTCTCAAAAATCTGTCGTTCGGAGTCGACGATAAACTGTAGGTCCCGCCACTCACGTACAAAATTAACGCACACAACATGAGTGATGTGAGAAGCTAGTACGTAATTCTGACTGAAGGGTTGTGATGGCCAATTATGTATGTATGTATGTATGATTGAATAACTGGCAACTAATTTCAAAGATGTAGCTTCAAAACCAGATGGCCGTTTTTAACAGGCGAAGTTTGGAAACCCTATTGAAATGAAAGTGATAATCGATGACACTAACGGCATAGTAAAGGACAATATTAAGTATCAAAAATTGGCGATAATAACACCGAATATGATGGAATGCGTCTATTTCCATCCAATTTCATTTCTAGTCATAATCGTCTTATGACGATCACAATCACCCCGTAATGCTTGAAAAGTGGCCACATTTGAATCATCACCGCTTTTGTTGTCACTTTTGAAGTGTTGAGTGCAGGTAATTAATTAAGTTCCTGTCTTCCTATTAATTAAAATACCAAATTGATATGGCAATGATATAAAAACATTTTTTTTACTTTAAATAATTTGTCAATATCAAGTTGTTGTAAAAAAATATTCTTTTCTGCCTCCAATTAGTAAAAATACTCCACTTTTTTATTTATTGATATGAAATATTACTAAAGCCGTTAAAAATTTACGATATAATTTATAATGATTAATGCAACATTTAGCCTTATTTTGTAATGATAAACATACAATTCGTTTGTTGTTTTAAAGTTTTATTTTTTTGTTTGTTTTTTTTTAATTTTTTTTTGATATTATTTTGCATGAAACATGATTGATAGTGTTTAAATAAATTAAATATTTTTCCCCATAATAAAATAAAAACCGTTTTTAATTTTTGCTCATTTAAATGCCATAATAAAACACAATACGACGATTTAATTGAAAGCGAATAAAAAAAATAAATTATTCTACAATAAATGAATAAATAAATGCCATAATGTATTTAAAGTAAATGAGCATGTACGTATGTATTGTAGTGTAGTACAAGGTTGTGTAAGTGGAATGTATGTAAAGATGAATTTCGTTATATAATGGATGAGAATGAAAATATGGAAATAATTGGCAGCTTCATTAATACAAAAATAGAGTTTTAGTCACGGGTATTTATATGCGTAATGAATGACAAAAAATAAAAATAGAATTGAACAGAAATGTACAGAAAAAAAACTGAAAACATAATTTGATGTACGAGCATAATTATGATAATAAATTTTGATTACAATCAATAAAAACTAATAATAATTATATGTATATACGGCTAATTATACATACATTTATGGGTGTAATTATAAATGAAAAATTATATGAACAAAGTAACGTTATTGGCACAATTTGAATGGAAAATTTCAAAAGAAAGGAAACAAAACAAAAATGCCTTAAAACAGTAGCCTTTAATTAGTTTCAAATTAAATACTATTTCTCCTCCATATACACACGCTACACACACACTAACATACGCATATGAATATATTGGGTTATCCGTTCATTGGTTTCAAATTTGCTGCATCTGTAGTAGCATTATATACCGAATCTTTAACAATCGAATAATGCTTAAAAATAGTTTAAAATGAGCGTTTCGAGCATTACGAGATATTGGCATTTAGGGACTTGGTCAGGCCTTTTCAACTATACATACATACAGTGGACAGCAAAAGTCTTAGTACGGCAATATATTTTAGCAATTTCATGAATTTTAGCCAAAAGTTTGTATAAAAATTTATAGTTTATAGATTTATTTTGTTAGTTTATTTCTGTTTTATTATAAAACAAACAATTTTTTAATGTTTTTAATAAGACAAGAGAAAAATAAGGGAAAGTTTCAGATGACTTCATAGGTACCCCCAAGGAGAAACCTGAGAAAATTTAAAATTCAAAGGCCTAATATATGAAAATGTTATCCCTTGTATTTAATAGAATATCCCTTAAGGTCAAGCGCTCCATTTAACCTATTTGGAATTGAATGTACAAGTTTTATTTAGTGTTTTCTGGTGGCACCATGAGCAAGTTTTTCTGTTGACTTTTGTTTGAGGTTTAGCGATTACGTAACAGTTCTTTCAAATGCTCTCCTAAATACTCTTTTGCAGTCATATCGGGACTTTGTGCAAGAGTATTAAAAGCCTGTAGGGATTTTTTTGTCAAAATATATTGGAGTACTAAGACTTTTGCTGTCCACTAATTGGCCATTACAACCCTTCAGTCAGGATTAAGGCCTAGTTTCTCACATCACTCATGTTGTGTGCATTAATTTTATATGTGAGTGGCGGGACCTACAGTTTAACGTCGATTGCGAACGACAGATTTTTGAGAAACTTTTTCATGGCAGAAGAAATATTTTTTCGTATTTCGTTTTGATGCCTGACCTGGAATACGAACTCTGGCTTTACGTCTAATAAGTCAACACACTACCTACTAGACTACGTCGACTTCAACTATGAAAAGTTTATATAGATTTTGTCTGCAAGAGTGTGTCAGATATTCCGAATTTGTAGATTTCAAATTTTTTTCTCAGAAATTGAACCTATTTTATGGCTCATCATGGCGTATTTCGCATTTGTATTTGCACCTCCATCTGCACTAAGTCCAGTTCACGCAACGATTAAAGCCAGCTGACCGTTCATGTTTCCGTGCTAGATCAGCAGGCCTTTAATACTGATTTTTCAAATAAAATCACTACTTACTCTCTGTGGTTATGTTAACAAGCAAAATTATTGCAAATGGGTCATGAGAAAATCTGGAAATGATTGTAAAATAGACAATGCATACGAAAAAAAGTGACTATTTGGTGTTTATTATGATCTGGAGGTGCCATTGTGTTGTATTTGTTCAAAATAGAACCTGGAAGAACATATACAGTCATTACAGTGCGCTATGATCTTATGATAACCGAAGCGAAGTGCAATTGAAAATTATAAGCTGGACAATAAGTGGCTTTAACACAATCATGCCACGAACCCAACAGCAGAACCGATTTTGGGGTTTATACGTGAGAAGTTTCCAGAAAGAGCAATTTGGTGTCATCAATATCATAAGCTTTGATGCCCTTACACTCTTTTTGCAAAGGCCGTTTATAAGAAGATAATCCTACAACATTTTAACCAACACACGCTAAGTTATCACCGAAATAATACACGAAATGTACGAAAATATTATCGTAAACTACTTTAAAAGGATTGACGGCTGCAACCCATTCAAAGGCAGTATTTAAAATGACATTGTTCTTCGTACATAATGCCCCGGTCCAGGCATTATAACGAAATAAAAATTTCATCGAAATCATGGCCTTATGTGTGTATTATTTAACATTAATTTTGAAACCGAGAAATGCGTAACCCTTTTTATTTATATTACAGGACACAAGCATTTAATATCATGTTTCTGTGCATGCTTGTGTATGTGCAGGTATAATTTGAAGCTATTTTAATTTAAATTCTCTATTATTCTTCTCTTTCTAATAATATTCACCACAAATTGTATACAAACATAAATTCTTTTTTTCATATTTTAATAAATGAGAGGATGAGGCGCAAATTAGAATAGAAAAAATAAAAAAATCTTTCTGATACAGCTATCAAATGAAATTACACGAGCCGAGTATAGTTGATTATACACTTGAAAACATACGCATATTGAAATATAAACCTACAAATATGCTAATAATAATCATTATAAATTTTATATACACACTACATAACAAAAATAAAAAAATATTCTTAAAATTTATGGGCAAACAAAAGGAATAATACTCTCAAACTCACACACTCATTTTCTCGCTCTCGCTCTCACTCTCCTTTTCCCTCTCTATTCACTTTCACACATTCGATCAATAGAGCATACTGTAGCGGTGCAAATTAAAAGTATTGTTCGTGTTTTCTAGTTTCTAAACGTATAATCTCTTACACGCGTAGCTATTTTAACATGTATACAGTGGGTGACAATAATAAAGAAACCAGGGTGACCGAAAATTTTTTGTTAATCTTTCATATGAACAGGTTTTTGAAAATAGTTTTGTCATTGGGCTGCAGCTTAAGGCCATCTAGAGTTTTAGACTTGATTCTAGTTGGTAGTTGCCATTACTATAAAGAAGAAAAAATGGTGACTCTCGCTTTTTTTTTTTATCAATTTAGGGCACTTGGGTACTTGTATCAAAAAGATGACATGACATGATTATTAAGAGATCTAAATAAACTCTGCATGACTCTTAAGCCTTATTAACGCGAGGCGAAATAATGGTAAAGAAAAATGTAGAGAAACTTTTCGTGTACACTTTGTTCTATAGCCTTTAATCGACATGTATAAAAGGCCGGACATGTGATAGCTTGTTAGTAGTCGGAAATTCTAAATTCTTAACACACAAAACGAAATTCTTTTAAAGTGCATGTGCATATTTTATTGTTACCCACTGTAGTAAATGTCCAAAATTAATTTGGCTCTCATTCCAATACATTCACACATAGACTTTACAGTTTTTTCTTTCACACACACATACCCACACACTGTAGTAATGATTGTAATAATTTGAAAATACATTGTCATCTAAAATCTAATGAACACTACCAAAACCGAAATATAAAAACCGAACAAAAAAAAAGGCATTTTTTTTCTATTAAAAAGGAATTGTTTATACAATAAATTAAACTGAAGAAAAGAGAAATTGTTTTAAACAATTTGAAATTTACCTGGCAGGTAATATTAATGCATCAAATTCCGTTGATAAATGCCGTCGTATTATATTTTTCGATGGTGGTATACCCAATGCTGTAGCCATTGTATCGCCTGAAAATGAGGGTTCCAATACCACTAAGCCGCCATGTACACCGCTGTCTGTAATTATAGCGCACAAAAGAAATAAATGAATAGCAGAACGAACATAATTAAAACGATAATTAATATTGAATAAACGAAGTTTCATAATGTTTTTATTACACGATGATGATTAGGAAATATGGAAGAAAAATTATATACGAGGGAGGTATGAAAAGTAAACCTATATTGGAGATTGTTGTAGGTTAACTGGTGGTATTTTGGTTTATAGAGTAAATTTCCGAGGTTAAAGGTATACAAAAAAAAAAAAATAATAATTCTTCAGGAGTCTTCAAGTAAACTTTGACAGCAATTACCTAAAAAACATTTTCTAAACCTGAAAATATAAAGATAAGATTGAGTGCAGTGATTGCCCACAATCGAATCAAAATAGATCATGAAAATGATGATGAAAAAAAAAATACAGTCTAAGGATAAAAGCTTTGTTTTGAAAACTGTTCGTGTCTATGGAAAAGACATGATTTCTACCCGTGAGGCAAAAGAAAGACGAAGCCAGTTCCGTCTGCAGATAAACTATGGCATCTGTGTTTTGTTTGTGTATTCGATACTTAAGTAATAAGATTAAGAAAAAATGATCTCATATCACAAATAAGGCAAATAAGGTTCAAAAGAGTTTGGAAGAAATCAATGCCGCGATAAGTAGGTTTGACTTTCCAAGCTTGTTTATGATGTTATAGCCTTAGAACATGCTGATACACTTGATAAACGAGTTCTAATTAATTTTACAGCACGTATGCAGAGAGAGAAAAGACCAAACGTGATTCAAATCGAAGTAACCAGACAGGAGCTACGAACTATATGCTTATAATTGATGACATGATACCAATAGAGGTTGGTTGTACAGATAATTTGAACGCTGTTTTCCTAGAAGTTATAAAATAGATCACTAAGCGCAGAAATCTTTTATCTACCCCAACATTAAAATCATTTTTAAGCCGAAGAATTGAGTGAAGTTTTATTCAAAAACACTACAAGTTTTAATTCTCTGGAGTCTTTAGAATGAAATATCGTGACTACTATTCAGATTTAAAGGCTCAATAAAACACTTCATAAAGATCTGTGACTGACCTCGTGTTTTGTCACATTTACTATGGAGCCCGATTATATGATTCTTTAATTCTTCTCGAAAGATTCTTAAAGAGTTTACTAACCTTTCAAATTCTCAGCATATTCGGCCAGGTCTATTGAACGTGCCCAGCGTATAAAACGTTGATTGGTCCACACAATTGGATCGGTGTCGACATTTTCCGATTGTACTCGACGCATTGCCAATGTCTGGCGATCATACTTTACAATGCGTAAGACATGAATGCCTAAAAAGAAAGTACACAATTGTTAATTACATCTTCCGTTCAGTTGCCATTCCTTACGATAACCACTTACCATGCACAATACTGGCTTGATGAAATTTCCTTGTGACACCCAAAAACTTTTCCAGTTCCTTTTTCGATAGAGTATCCAACATACGGGCATCAACTAGTGAGTGTAGAAACGATTCGGCATATTGAGGCAAACCGATATCGGGCAACCATTCGGATGCCACCCAAGTATGTCCCAGCTGTGTAATCATTGGATAACGAACCATTTCTGGTCTTCTTTGCTCCTCTATGGCAAGGCGTAATTTTTTACGATGCATGGGATGGGTTAGACCCAGACCTGCTTCTAGTTCGATATCGTTTAATTCCAATAAAACTTTACCGCTCTTAACGTTTTCCGAGCAACGTGTGCTATACTGAGGCATGCCCAAGGCCACCTCCAGCCAAGCCAGTACTTGAGAAGCACGCCATCTTTCCATAGGTATTTGGGAAGCTTCACGTAATAAACGTAATTTTTCAGCATACCCCTCCTCAGAGAGTGGGCTCCAGGAGAAGTCATTATCTAAAGAGATTTTAAATGAAAATGAAAAATATCAAAGATGTTAGGTCACCTTTAAAAAAGAAAACCTACATTCCGAGGCTCCATCAGCAGAAAGTGCTTTATTTTTATTTCTTGAACGTGCAAAGACACGTGATATACTACCCCAAGTGCCACCACGACCATTGCGAGCACCTATAGCACCAGCTCCGCCACCGGTTTTGGGTGGAAATTTTCTAGCCACAGCTCCTGGTCCATCCGAATCGACCGGAGAACCCAATTGTTCCACAGATCTAATGAAAACAAAACAAATTTAAGAAAATTAAAATTTTTGTTGTTTATTCAACTAACTTACCGGGAATAGGCTGCTGAATTGAGCGGCGATAACGTAGGACTTCTTTCTTTGGGAGTGCCATCTACAAATATTTTTTGAATTTTTAATATTTTTCAACATTTCCTGAAGTAAACTTTATAACTTACACTGATACATATTTTGACTAGAGACCAATGATATACTATCCGGATCCACTGTAATACAGGGGCCATTATCCGATATGCCATCACTAAAGTTGATGTCACCGCCTGTACTCTCACGATCACTGTTGTTACGTAGAACAGAGTCATTTGAACAGGAATTACGATCACCAGCCGTGTTACCTGAACTGTTACTAAAGGCAGACAAAGAATTTGAATTGCCACGCCCACTATCATCATTACGATAGTTAACTACACCGCCAGCTGTACCGGCCGGCATTTGGTTTAACAAATTTGAGGCAGCGGAAGGCGGTGTCAATGGAGCAAATGATAATAGACTCTCTTGATCCGATAGGCAACCAGACATTTGTCTTTGCAACTGTTCTTGCAATTTTTGCAACTGCATGTCACGGGCACTCAATTGCTGTGCCAATGCCAATGATCGTTCGGCCTCGTCGCGGGCCTGTTTCAATAGCTGCCATCTCTCACGTTCTCGATCTCCCGATAGTTTAGCATTATTACTCTCCGACTCTCTTACTCTGTCCTGATAATTACGTATGAAATCCCTTAACTCTTGTTCCTTCTCCTGCAACGAGGCACACAGTTGCTTCACTTGGCCCACCAGTTCGTTTTTATCGCTGCGCAATTTTTTTCTTTCAATTCTCAGTGACATCAATTGATTTTTAGCCGAACGTAACTCCTGCTCCAAACGATCGATACGCTGTTGGCTGTTCGAAACACTGCCATCGGTTGATTGTCCATCGCCACAACTATTCGAATCGGAGAGATCGATGCCGCCAACAGCGCCCTCGGGTGAGTTTTCTAAAAGTTTTCGTAGGCGATGAATTTCAGCATTTAAGCGCTCGTTTTCTTCACGTAATTTTGTGGGTGAGTCTGAAGAGAAGAAAGAACAGGTGGATGATCATAAAAATGGATCTTTAAAAAGGTCACTCCAATGTAAAGCTAAAGCGGAAAGCAGTGGCAGTAAAAGCTCAATTAAATTAAGACACTTAGTAATCAATAGGGTCGTATTTGTTTCGAAAGAATCTTTACTGCCAATTCAGAGCGCTATGGCTATAAGTGGAGATTATGAACTGGAAGGTATGTAGTTTATACAACCGATGACCGATTTTGGCCCCATTGCTGGAGAAGTCTCCAGAAAAAGTAATTTTATGTTTGGGAGACGTCATTCTGCCATTTTGTGCGGTCATGTCAAAGATTCCCTTAACATTGAGGCACTTTAAAGCCAATATTAGTCAAATAACTGTCAGGATATCTTTCGAAGTACGCAGCCAAAATGTGTACTCGAAAACTATCTCAAAAGGGATCAATTGCTGCAACCAAATCTTAGTCGATCATTTCAATAACATTGTATTGCCTACATAATGCATAGCGTCTTTAACTTGGTTTTGGTCTTTAAAGCCCAAGTCGAGACATACGTAATGTTTAAACAAAAATTTAAATAAGAAACAAACAAGTAAACCAACCAACTATTTATGCAAGTAAATATTTAATTAAAACTTTTCCTTTACTGCGAGGGAGTGAAGATAAGGCAAAATGCAAAACTTTAATATCGACAAACGCCAACAACAAATGCGAACGAAAAACAAGCCAATTTACCAAGAAAAATAAAACTAAAGAAATAAAAAATTAAGAGAAAGGAATTATTAACAAAAAATACAAGCAACAGAAAATTAATACAGAAAACAAAAACAGCGAGAGGTGCCGTCAAGGCTTTAATTTCGAAAACAGAAACTTCTTTAAAACATTCAAGAACTTTCAAATCCTAAGACTAAAACTAGTTCATTTCGCTTTACGATTTTCTAGCCTACAGTCGACAACGCTTCTTCTAAAATGGAAAATACAGTACAAGAATATGGTACGACACATTTACAAACTGTAATAAACTGCAATAAAATAAACGAATGAATGAGTGAATGAATGAATATAATAGTGGTTACAACAGCAACATAAAATAACAATTACAGAGAGGTTTTCCCACAAATAAACTCTTTTCATATAACTTTTTTTTTTATACAAATATGTCATTTAAATTCGAAACCAAGAAAGTGACAAGCGGTCGAAATTGTGATGTTGATATCCAGCAATACGGTATGGTTTTTGTGGATTGAATGAATTCATTATAATCTTATTTCTTTTATTATTTCTACAGTTATTTTAAGAATCATACAGGTAATGAAGTCGCCGTAGTCTAGTTGGCAGGGTATTGACTTATTAGACGTAAGGCTGTGGTTAGAACGTCAGGTCAGACATCAAAAAGCGAATATAAAAAAAATATATTTCTTCGGCGACATGCTTTCAGCAGATTTCTGGCAAAAACTCTGAGAGTAAATAAAAAATTTCCATGAAAAGTTACTCAAAAATCTGTCGTTCTGAGTCGACTTTAAACTGTAGGTCCCGCTATTCACGTATAAAATTAACGCACACAACATAATTGGTGTGAGGAGATAGGTCGTAATCCCTATCTTGTAATAATCGATTATGTATGAAGAGTACGTTCTATAACGATATGGTTGCCATCTGTCGTCATTTAGCAATGACACATTCTGTGAAAATATATTGGGTGGTTGGTGCTGGTGATAATGGTGTTGAATCCTACTCATTGAGTTCTTATTTTTCTTTTTTACTATGAAAGCTTTGCCATCTATCGTTGCCTAGAAGCAAAGACCTCTCTGAAAATATTATTGTTAGTTCTAATGTAGTGGAGAGTAAGTTCTACTCTTTCTCAACATATGCTGTGTTGGATCTTCCTACGGTTTTTCATATTGAATGTTTATTGTCTCTGGAAAGTCAGGGAACAGAAGAACACACTTTCTTCCATTATGGTGTGGGAACAAAAATTCAAATGTTGAGACTATCATCGGTTAGTGTATCGTCAACAACTTTTGCAGGAGAATTTAGGACAACGAATATAGCTGGGTATACTGAAAATGTTTTCAAAATCTAAAAATCTTGACTTAAAAGAGGAAGACAAGAAGGGAAGTGCTTTGCAGTTGTTGGTTCATAATCCTGTCATGGTAATAAATATTGAAAAACTAGAAACCGGAGGGCTAATAGAGGAAGCTGAAGATGAGGTGTGAGACATATTGGATGAGGGCACCGAACATTGACGGTAAGACCGAATTCACCATAACTTCTCTGAAGCAGTTTAAACATTTCATATCTAAAGCTAAACAAGATAACATCTAACGTTTATGCAAAATGTAATTCATAAAATTGTTTGCTGGGCATTTAAATGTTTGTTAAGCAATTAAAACAAAACCAGCAACATGTTGCTCACGCTTTACAAACCATACATGCTGTGGTAACGCCAGAGAAATGGAATAAAACGCAGCCTTCGTATACAACTCCTCTTACAATTAATATTTTCCCATGTTTTGCTTATTCACTCTCTTTTAATATTTCTTTACTCTTTACTGAAAATAGTGAAATAGTATGTGTGTATTGTGTATTGTGCTGTTATTGTTGCTGTTGTTGTTGTTATAATAGCTTTGTACAACTAATTAGTGTACAATTACAATGAAACCAAAAAAAAAACCAATGCAAATAGTAATTTATACACGAAGAAGAGAGAGAAAAAGAGAGGGGGAAAGAGTGAAAGAATGAACAGAAAGTAGGATTGTTAACGGGGTGTTGGGAGTAGGATGCTGTTAAGACAAAGTAGGCAAATTACTTAGTTATACCACAAAAACAGAAAGAGAAACAGAGAGAGAGAGAGAATGAATTCGAAGAAAAACACCATAAAGTAAGAATAACAACAATAACTACAACAATATTAAAAACAAACTTATAATTGTTTGAGAACATAAAGCCAGAAGACTGCAACGCAGTTTTTAAAGTAAAATGCAGTTCTTTAAAATAATGAATTCGATGAAATGCTAAATATAGGCCAACAGAAGATTAGGCTCTTGCAAGATAAAATGTTTAAAAGTTTTGGAATAAGAATTAATGTTTCATATTGGAAGGCCACGGTTCAAACCCTGGGTCAGACATTTCCAACAGAACGAGATATGTAAAAATAATTTTTTTGGCGACCTCCTCCCAGCAGGTTTCTGACAAAAACGCTGGGGGGAAATTAAATTGCGATGAAAAAGATTGCTCTGGGTTTTGTGTGTAGAGGCGTAGGTTAGAAAAAGTTAACTTGGCAGTCGCCTTTGAAATACATAGTTTCCTTTGGTCCTATAAGATCTCGCTGTAATTTTGATGGTTAGGGTTTCTTCGCCTTTGGCTAGATATGTTCCCTCAGGATCTCCAGTGCTGGGCAATTCCACGTCAATATAGCCTCTGCAGAAATTGTTGTGAGGTATTCCCAGCTTCCGGGTATATGTACGCAGAAGGCAATGTCCCTTTATAAATGCTATGAGGGTTATAAAATGGACTTTTATTAGATTTACAGTAATTTTGTTTCATTTATCTCCATTGCGGGTTAGATTTTAGATTCATTAGATCATCAATCCTTTGCACATGAGTAAAGTCTGTGTGAGAATATCTGTTTGCTGCTCTACAGACGAATGCTAATCTTACGTATAAATTGCACCAACCAATAGAAATGTATCATATGTAGTGACCCATAAAAACCGAGTGTTACTTAAAATCCAAGATAATTTTAAAAAAGTTTTCTTATTCCATTAGATTCCTTTCCATTGTAGTATAGATAAAACATTGAAACACTAGCAGCTATGCAGCGTTATTCAAAGCTCTCTGAAGAGTTAAATATCCTGCTGTAATTGAAGTATGCAGTCGAGGCATCGGCCAATGCTACCCATTTTCGTTTTGATATGTAATATGTTAACGCTGTACTCCTAAATAGTTTTACCATCTATTTAACCGGTTTACTAAGAAATAACTCCTTTCCTAATACCCACACACCATCTATAAATTACTGAATAATGTGTAGCAATACGTACTCGTACAATATGTTTTACATGAACTTTTTTCAAACCAGTTGACAAAGAAAATGTGCGGTACACATTAAAGGATTAAGAAATAATAAAGAAAAGCAACTAAAATTTGTTAACTAAAACAGAAACGAGAAAAAGAACAAAAACAAAAAGAAAAAGAAATTAATTAAAATATTATACAAAAGAAGACATAAATTAATACAACAGCAGAGAACAGCTCAGCGCCACAATAGATGAATCCCGGTTTAAGTTGAAGTTTAAGACTTTTGGTGTTTCTTTGTTGAACCTGGTACATGTGACTGGCAAGCACTTTCTTAACAATTTCCATTAAAAACAAAAACCCATTAAAAAAATCGAGGCTAAAAAGAAATTGTTAAAGGATGTGTTGAGAAAGTGTGAAAATAAAAGGCAAAAATGAAAAGAAGAAATTCATTTCCATTTTTCAATTGTTCTTTTAAAGTAAAAATTGAATTTTCTTTTTTGCTTAAAGTTGTATGCAACGCATGGGTATTTTAATTAAATGGAGAGCATTTACACGTAACTTTTGTCAGAGAAACATCTCAATGAGATCATCAGTTGGATTCAATATTCTGCAAACTCTTAATCGGTTAGTGATTAAATAAGAAACGAATTTTAATGGGAGTTACACAGTCAGATTAATTTTACGGTTAAATCGACGTAAGGTTAGGTTCGGTTAGGTTCAGTTAGTTAAGGTTAGATTAGGTTAGGTTCTTCCCAAGGTGCACTTAAAGTGCAGCGTTTCTCTGATTGAAATAAAAAACTAAAAAAAAAAAATTCCAAATTGAACCACCAATTGAGAGCCACCATCCGGACATGCGTAAAATTTTTCTTTTGGAACTTAAAATTAAAACTTAAAAGAGAAAAAAAATTCTTAAACTTAATCACATGCTCTAGTTTTAGTAATTTAAGCCGTCTGTAGTTTTAATAAATTCTAATTAAAATATTACTACGCATAAGCAAATTTAAATAAAAAATTGCAAAAGCCTTATTTCTGTAAATACTTCTCTTAAATGTTTGCTTTTCATATACTTTTAGCCAAGCAATACAAGCATTTGTGTATAGAGTGGTGAAAGCAGTGATTGTAAAGTGAATAATAAAAACACACACATACTTTGATAAGAGACTTAAAAAGTATAAGGAGCTACTTTACGTTACCCTGTGATTGCTGAATTTGGCATAACACTCTCAAATTCAGTGGAGTTATTGAAGTCTGCCATATATTCAGATGTAGATAAGGTAAGACGGATGACGTCTTTAAACTACACACATTAACTACTACGTTTGAAGGTAAATGGCAAGATTGCTAAGATTTCAAAGTTTCTTGTGGTTTTTAGCGCCTGTGCATTAGAATATGTAAAGGAAACTAAGTAGCATCTTCGTTTATATAGTTTTTGCGTAGTAGTTGGCCACTTGGAAGGGATTTGTGGTTCTATAAACGAGTTTCTTTCTAACTTATGTACGTAATTGCACATTACAATATTTTAGTCACGACTACAACCTAGCTTTTCACACCACCCATGTTGGTTGTATGAATTTTATCCATGAGTGGTGTCATCTACAGTTTTAAAGTCGACTTTGCACGAGTTTTTAACAGAAGACTGCTGAGAGAAAGTCGTCGAAAGAATTTTCGGCAGGCGGTGTCTTCGTTTGATATTTCAACGTAGACCAAGCCATCACTGTTAACGGTAAGCACTATAGGTTGATGATTATCATCTCCTTTAGACCTGAACTGAATGGTGTGAACACCAATGACATGTGATTTCAACAGGACGCTGCTACATGCTCCATAGCTGATGCCACATTGAGGGCATGGTCATCTTACGTTTAGTTGATGTGAACTGACCACCGAGATTGGACCTCTTTAAACTTTTTCTTGTGGATTTTTCTTAAGTTGTAGGTGTTTGCGAATAATCCCCAAATCACAGCAGGTCTCACAGTCAACACAATTCGAAACCTAGTCAAGTTCAGCTTGATTTGTGCGCCAGATTAATGCCTTTTCGGTTCCGCTCCACCCAAAGAAGCCATGGCGGAAATTTTGATACTCTATGGTTGCAAAATCTGGCTTGTATCTGACGAAGATTAGCGATCGTATATCTTTGTACCCTTAAGGTACTGTAGCAAGAAAAAAAAGGAATGTGAACCCAATGCTTACTATTTGAAATCAGGAAAAAGAGTTTGAAAGGCTACACATTGCGTAAAGATCACTTAGAAGATAGTCAACAAACTCTGAATTGCATCCCTCAAGAAAGCCACACTAAGACAGTGCGGACGAGATAACTGTATATGGAAGTAAATGAATGCGGAAAATAATGGAGTGGACTAAAGGTGCTATTGAAGGGCTTTATTAAGCCCCTAAACACCAGGAGGGATAAAAGAATTCATGATGGCGATGAAGGACGCACTAATTTTAAGTAGAAAGAGATGTCATCAATAATTAGGAGATAACTGCTAAGGGCAGTAGTAGGGCCTATGAATAATGATAAGAATGCATGAAGAGAGTGTAAAAATGAAAAACGATACAAGATGAGTGCGTGTAAGTGTGTGATTAAGCGTGAATAGAAGGAAGAGCATGAAGAGATTGAGTGATTAAGTGTTAATTGTTATTGTTTTGGTTTGCGTGTGTGTGGGTGCTGACAATGTTTTTGTATTCGTGCGAGCATGTATTATTTGCCCGTTTTTTTATTTTAATTTTTAAGCTCTTGTCTCTGTTGTGTGTACATATCTGCTTTATCATCTGCTACGCTTAAAGTTGTTTGTTTTCTTATAACCTTACCTGCATTATATAGACGTTGTTGCATCATATATTTCGTATCATTGTTACGATTGCCATCACAATTATTAAATGTATTAAATTGCATTGTTGTTGTTGTTGTTGCTGTTGTCGATGGTACTGTTATTATCTTCTTCTTATTGCCTTTTGTCGGTGTATCCATTATATTACCGAATGTTGTTATTAATGCTGTTGTTGTTATTGTTGTTGTTGCACAGATATCATTGGCATTTCTTTTATCAACTGTTTTTAAGTAAAAAAAAAAAAATAGGAAAGGAAAGCAGGGAAGTTTTTTTTTTCTGTTTTTTCTTTGTTTTTTGTTTTTGTTGTCGTAGTATATTTCTCTTAGTTTTAAGCAGTTTTTTGTGTGTGTGTTTTTCGTTTTTAATAATTTATTGTGGTTGTTGTTGAAATGTGTGTATGTGTGAGAGTTATTATGAACAAGAAAGAGAGAGGGGTGAAAGTGTAACAGAGTGGTAGAGTATAAGCATGAATGCGCTGTGGTGTGTGTAAGTGTATGGATGATAATGATTAAGAGTGTACGAATGCTAGCTTATAACTGTAAATGTTTTTAAATTTTTTTTCTTTCTTTTAATTTGTTATTTTTTGTATCTTTTCTTTTTTGGTTTTATTTATGATTGTATTGTACTTTGAGTGCGTGTGTGTGTGTGCATTTGTAAAATAAATGTATTGTGGTGGAAAGCGAGATGATTTCTTATTCATTTAAAAGAAAACATTTGTATCATTGCACTGTGTAAGTACATACGTACGTTCTTAATTTTAAATAATGAGCGTAAATATGTGTTGAATAAAAACAATTTATGCTGAGCTGTGTAATTTATAAGGCGAGAGAAACCTTTGGCACTTAAAATTAAAATTTTATGTTTTCGGATAGCATGGTACTCAAGTTGTCTTTTTTTTAATTTGACACAATAAATAATTTTGTTTCATTTACATACGGTGGAGGAGTATAAAAATAATACATTAGCCAGTTTAAGTAAATATCGGGTTATCCATTAAGTGATTTCATAACCGAATGTCCTTAATGTTAGTGAAAGTTTTGCCACCTAAAGAACACCTAAAAATTATTAACACTCCATAACAAAAGTGGTGTTTCAAACGAATCCACTTTTCGCGTATTATCGTGTAATTATGGTCCTAATCGACCTACAGGGCAAGGAATTGGGAAGATTATAAGGAAATTTCAAAAGGCTGAAAGCATTACAGATGTGCTTAGGTCTGTCGATCATCGTAATGTATGCATGGTCAGAAATATCGCTTGTGTTGGAGTAGCTGTGACAAACAATCCGAAATTGTTGATTTTACGGCTTTCTATGTAATATTTTGCATTTAATTTTACACCTCCATTCCTTTATATACAACCCAATGCACGTCCAAATCATAATAAGCACCAAAAAGGCCCTTTTTTCTTATGCATTGCAAGTGCTGGAGAGTCATATTTGGAATCTTTCGAGCTTAGTAAATGAGAAATCCATATTGAAGCAAAAAAAAATTGTAGAGAAAGAAGATGAATCGGTTATACATTCGGCAGGAAAAACAATTGTATACAAATTTAGCACTAGAGAGGAAGAAAGCTCAAGACAGATGGGCTTTGTAGAGATCCTACTCTCCCAAGAGGGGTAATCGTAAGAGGAAATTAGTCAGTGGTTGCATCCTTTACGATCCGTAAAAATAACTGGGAAAGTACTCAGCCAATTGTTGAAGGTGTCGATCGAATCCAGTTCTTATTTAAATATTCATTTCAAATATTTTTCATTAAATTCATTTGAAATTAATTTGCAGTTGTTTTAATTATTTTCCGTGCATTTGTATTGTATTCATGGAATGCTACTTTAACATCATCATCAGAAAAATATACGTTTGTTTTTTTAATTCCGAAAATAGTTTAAAACTCTGTTACCAACTGAAAGCCAAAAAGGTATACAATGAACGAAGCCATCGGTTTTTATCATTCATTGTTAAGTAATACAAAGTATTTTCGTCATGTTGTGTAATTTAACAACATCCACAGGAAATTCTTTTAATCTGACAATAAAGCATTGATAAAGGGTTGTCCATTAGATGGTTTCAAAAGACAAATTGAATAAAGCACACATAAATCTGTGATTCCGTTGAAATTCTAATTTCATTTTAATGTTTTGAGCTTTTCACGTATGTATCACACAATTTTGAGAATAATTGACATTGCCAAAACAATAAATCACACTTTCGGGAACCTTTTCATGCAATAGAGGTCATAGTCCAGGTCATAGTTTTTAAACAATGGCGGTTATCATACGACTATAGCGCTCTGAAATGTCATTGACGGTTCCTTCAGGGTGATTTTCAAAGAATGACATCTCTAGGCCAAAGAGTCACTTTTTCCGAATGTTTTGCCTTTTCCACAATCGCTTCTGGGTTCTTCGAGTCTCATATGCAACAATTTTGCTTGCTAATGTAACCACGCAGTGAGAAGTGAAATTTATTGTCGAAGAATATCTCTTTTTTTTTTTTTTTTTTGAAAAATTTGCTTCGAAAGTCTGTTGCTCTAGCATCCAACCAGCATATCTACGGTGTTGTAAATGTTCAGCTGAGTTTAAAAGTTGCGTTGTGAAATCTAAAATTCTACGAAAGGAATTTTCATCAATATAAAGTACAATCCCTTGTACAATGGGTCAATTTCGACCTCCGGGTATTGTCCTTGTCTTAACGGACAAGTACACGTCCTCTAACCTAAGTACAATCCCGATCACATCTATAGCACTTCCATCAAAATGTGTTCAGGTTATAGAATCCACGTCTTCATATCGTGATGTCCCGGCATAACTGGAATAGATGGCGCACTTTAAGTTAAATTCCAAATTAGTGATTCCTTAAGGGATTCATGCGAGACGATTTAGTTTTGGACACATGACAAACGACTTGTACAGAAGCTGTGGAGTCGCGGAAGATGAGTAAACTGTTCTTCATCTATTGGGTACAAACTTAGCGCTATGTCTTAATAATCTGTCGGTAATGGACACCAGAAATCTAACTGTCTTCATCAGAAACTCGGGATAGTTTCAGTACTAGTGCAAAAGGACGCATATGGTATCAGAAACGGCTGTTTGTGGTCTAAGCGTGTCTATTCAATCTTCTTGGGCTTACAGCCTACTTTATCAAAGAGATTGTTAAGAAATACCAGTTAGAAGTTATATTTGAATGACGGAATAGGCCCTACAACAGGACCCAAGTAAGTTCTGATTCTTTTTAAGACGACTGCAAATTCAGCCATATTAATCTTCTTCATTCTCTTAAATTATGCACTAAGATTTCATCTACAATTTTAACAAATTCTAGCACATTAGCTTGATTATGATGACAACAGTCACCTCGCAATGGCTGACAGTGGCCACGTTGGCATCTCCACTGATGTACATACATACAAACATAATTGGTCATTACAACCCTTCAGTCAGGATTTCGACCTAACTTCTCACACCACTTATGTTGTGTGCGTTAATTTTATACATGAGTGGCGGAACCTACTGTTTAATGTCGACTCCGAACGACAGATTTTTTTGAGAAGCTCTTCATGGCAATTTTATTTACTCTCAGAGTTTTTGCCAGAAATCTGCAGAGAGGCAGTTGCCGAAGAAATATTTTTTTTTTCCTATTTCGTTTTGATGCCTGACCTGGGATACGAACCCGGGCTTTTCGTCTAATAAGCCAACACACTACCTACTAGACTACGGCGACTACATCTCCACTGATGTACGAAGTTTTAAATACTTCTACGAGTTCTTCGATTATTAAACAATCTATCAATCGTAAAAGGCAAACCTTTTGCTAAAAAATTAAAGCAAAGTCTTCTTAGAACAACGTTTGTGAAACCACTTAATGTATAACCCTATATGGTCTTAACAACCTGATCCTATGCAAACCAAATAAAATACTTCTTCCTTGAATACATTACATTTCATCTGGTCATTGGTCTTCTTCTTTTAATACAATAAATAAATCTGTTCGAATCGTTGCATTTCATCTCAATTCCCCCCCTTTTGTTGTCCATTAAACTCCAGCAGCTCATTGGCATTTTGAACTGACACTGGATTTAATTATTGAGAATACATAACAAACAAATTTTTGGTTTTTTTTCTGTTACTGTTGTTGTTGTTGGATTTTAAATGGTTTTTAACAACAAATTAAAGGAATTTATCTGAAGTGAAGTGAGAAGTATCCTGAGAAGATTTTTTTAATACAATACCGTCGTTGTACGAGTACCACTTATTGAAATAATTCTCGTATACATTTTCTGAATTTAATGAAATCATTATTATGGTTTAAAAATAGGATAAAAATGAAATAAAATTGCTTCATAATGCTTGCCATTGTGGTAATGAAAGGAAGACGAATACGAAGAAGAAGAAGAAGGAGAAGAACGAATTAAAACTCTATTGTAAGGTAATGGATGACCTCAACACAGTGCTATCATGCCATTTATATACAAAACATTTTAATTTTTTGAATTTTTTTTAATAGCATTTGAAATATAAAATGACATGAAAATTTAAATGATAAAGCATTTGCCTGTAATGTTTCTTTTAATTTCCTTTTTCTGTTGGAAAATGTTAACGACGCTGCTGCTGTTGCTGTTTAAAAACGAAATTTTGATTTTAATTCCTTACGCACGGCCATATTGTGGTAATGAATTCCTTTTAAAAACTTTCAATAAAATTTATAATCCGTGTTAAATAATGGTTACGAATCAACGGATATACTGTAGACAGAAAGCTTTTATTTCATTTTCTAGAAGATACAGAAAAAGTATGAATTTCGTGGGCGTTTTCATAAAATGTTGGGTGTTTAAATCAAAAATGCGGTATTTTCTTTTAGTGTTGTTTTGATTAGAAAATCAATCATATCTAAACAGTCTGTCAAATGGGACAAACCTGTCACAGATACACTAACCAGCTTCTTTTAGAATTCATCTTGTGTACGATAATTTTATCCATCAGTGGCGTGATCTATAATGTAATGTAGAGTCAGATTGACAGATTTGCGAAGCATTTTCATTGCAGTTAGAGGGCTTTTCCAAGCTAGATTATGGTAATATAATCTTCAAATCGTTGTAATGCAAGGGAATTTACAAGCGATCATACGCCTAGTCGTAAGGATATATGTGGTAGGAACCCGTTTTATATCGCGTTTTTAAAAAACTAAATACAAGCATAGAAGTTTATACTCTCCCCACTTCTTTATGGCACCCTGACGGGCCGTGTACCTCAATATAGCAAGGACTAGAATGGAGTTTATGGGAGATTTCGCCACCTCAATACGGAGTATTGGTCCGTAGTCTAGTAGGTAGTGTGTTGGCTTATTAGATGTAAGGCCCGGGTTCGTATCCCAGGTCAGGCATCAAAACAAAATACAAAAAATATTTCTTTGGCAACTGCCTCTCAGCAGATTTCGGGCAAAAACTCTGAGAGTAAATAAAATTGCCATGAAAAGCTTTTCAAAAAAAAAAATCTGTCGTTCGGAATCGACTTTAAACTGCAGGTCCCGCCACTCATGTATAAAATTAACGCACAAAACATAAGTGGTGTGAGAAGCTGGGTCGAAATTCTGATTGAAGGGTTGTAATGACCAATTATGTATGTATGTATCCAATACGGAAAAGATGCTGGTGTCAGAGAAAATAAGATCGCAGATAGCCCAAAGGCTTATGTGGTTGAACCAATATTGCGGAATACCGAGAACGACAGCATTTGAGCAATGCGAACAAGATAGCTTTGATATTTGCAGACAAGCCGCATTTACTTTCTGGAAGCAAAGCAAACGTCTAAGAAAACGATACTGATGTGTAAGTGCACGGTAAATAAATTCGGAGATTGATGGCCAAGTGATAACAGAAGGCAATAGAGTAGAGAATGTTGACGTTATATTAGAGTTGACAGCAAAGGTAGAAGGCAAAACTTTTCTGTGTATTTGTGTGTGATATTTTTACTGAACCAAATATTTAGGAAAATTCTTTGTAAGTACCATAGACCCTATGTACTGTAGTGCTTTAGTATATCTATACCACAGTAAAAACTCTTTTAAAAATTTTAAAATGTCGTTTCATGATGCACTGAAATAGCATATTTGTGAGCCCCCACCAAAGAAGGATATGACGAACCCTAAAAAAGGAAAGACATTATTAAGGCATAGTTAATGGTGGTCTAGTAGTTAATGTGTTGGCTTATTAGACGAGAGGCCTTGGTTCAAACCCCCATGTAAGACATCGAAACGAAAATATGAAAAAATATTTCCTTGGCAACTTTCTCTCAGCAGATTTCTGGCAAAAACTCTGTGAAGTGAATAAAATTGCCATGAAGAGTTTCTCAAAAATCTGTAGGTCCCGCTACTCATGTATAAAATTAACACACACAACATCAGTGGTGTGAGAAGCTAGGTCGTAATCCTGACTAAATGTTGGTAATGACCAATAATGTAAGTATGTATGGTTAATAAGGTTATGCAATACATTTTAAATAAACGGATATTGAAATACATTTTTGCAGTGCTTTAAAAAACTATTAAACTGGGTTTCGTCTCTAAATATTGGTTCCTTTAGTTCCAACAATCGTTTTCACTGCTACATTTTCGAGACTGCTACATCTTCTTTGATATGGGCGAAGTATTTGGATATTTATTAAGACACTAAGGATGCTCTCAAATAGCCTTCTAATGCCTTAAAAATTGAACTTTTAATTACCACTTTTTGTATTTAAAAAGACGAAAAAAAACATTTTTTGATTTCATGAATTTCTGTCAACATTTAAACATTTTCTATCGAAACATTTGAAATGTTCAAATGTTCAATTTACTATCAAAAACCTTGAAACCGTTTTAACTTTTAATTTATTTCTCATGTTTAATCAAAAAAGCACTAATATTTGTATATTTAATTAAGTCACTGCTAAACTTTACTCATAAACTCATTATTTAGTGATAGTTTTTGGAAATTATTTAAACAAAATTTCAAATAGTGAATGTTGATGTTGATGTTAATGACACACAAAAACTACAGCAAAAACAGAGAGAAAAAAATTGAATTCTTTAATTGAGTTTTTAAGCACAAAAATTAGTTTTAATTATCGATGATTACATGCACACAGAAAAAAAAAAACACAAAACTTTGTTAAATTAAATCAAATCACAAATATGTACACAACCATAGAGCCACACAAGCATATACAAATAAACGAGGTTAGATTAAAAAGTAAGTACGAAGATCGTTAAGAAATATACCTTCACTAAGAGAGACTGTTTTACAATGCAGTTTTACAAACAGAGGAAGAAACGTAAGAAGAAATTCAAAAGAGTAAGGAAAAGTAAGAGAGAGAAAATATAAAAGATGAGAGAATAGAGAAGAAAAAACTGTGCAGAGTCACTTCGCGCACCAACTAATGAATGAGATGATGACACTCTTCAGGTCCGAAATTCCAAAAGAAGCAAATCTTCAAAACCATTAAAAAAACTCCAACAAACATTCTGAGCATTCTCCTCTGCATGTTAGGGCAAAGGCTCAGTAATGTGTCTCAGGATTCCTAATATTTTCTTAAAACCTAGAGAAAAAGGGGGTGAAAATTTCCCACAAACTGGTCCTTACCCTCAGGTCGGAATGCCCAGTGGAAAAACCCAAAAAGATCTCAATAGATTCCCTACACTGATTCAGCACCCTTTTGGCCGTAGGCTGGGTCATAGTTATCAGTCATGTACTCCCCTCAAACTTTATTAGGGTATGTCTCCTCCAAGCTTATTGCCCTAATAATTTTCAGAATGCTACTCCTTGTCAACAATGACTATTCTCTGCCTAGCATTTGATATACAATCAGATATTTCCCCCTGGAATGCATTATTGCCCCCTGGTTCCAAGAATGTATTCTGCTGATTTATTCTTATCTTCACAGAAAAGCAGAAGATACCCGGGAGTCTCTCCGGACTGGGAATATTTCATTCTGAGATCAAAAAGTTCTGTTCCTGTTGTAAGATCCATTTTCGATCCATCTGCAGACCGCAATAGGTTTTCTTTTAAATTACTGTATTAATTTTTGGAGGACGGAAATCATGAATTGGAAATATTTGTGTGATGCATCGAATGATAATTTCGAAGATGTATCCCAGTGGATGCCAGCTTATGTACAATCTCATTGCCCATAATGTCACAATGCCTTGAAATCCAGCACAGTACCATCCAATAACTGTCCTAGAGCGGTGTGAGGGCATCATTGCAATCTGATAACAGCCTCCAGATGACAAATTTTCTAATTAGATTCTTCAATTGAGCCTGTCTATCCACATAAGTGACAGAAGCTCCGGTTTGGCGATCTAGAACACCTCAACATTAAAGACAACTATCAGGACTGCTTGCCTTGCCTTGAGACCCAACACAGTACTATCCGATGCCTATCTTATAGCGCTATTACTGCAGTCTTGAACCAACCTCGAGGTGACAAAATGAATATCCACATAAAAAACATAAGCACTGCTTTGGTGATCTTGAACAGCGCAGCATGGAAGACACTATAGTCAGTAGGACTCCTTCATGCCAGTGCCTAGCAAAAGTGTAGGAAGCAGAAGTAAAAACTAAAAAGTAAAATATTTTGGCGTATGACAAATAACGGCCTTGGTTTATTTCTAACAAGTCAAATATTCTTTTCTGTTTTCTTTATTTTCCTGATTTATCATACCTCGTATCAATTCTATGTCAATAAACATGTATTTGCTTATGTAACTGTATCTAAAACGTTTAGGCCTCACATACATCTACTTTAACATTATTACAGTTATTTTAAGTTAAAATAATACAAAACACTAATACACACACACACAGATTTAATGTAATTTAAATACAATATTAAAGAGGAAACCACTTTCGTTTACACACCCTCAAATATCTAATGGCATACGGCAACTGTCATAAGAATTATTCAAATGCTAAATGCAATAAAATGAAAGTAAAGAACATAAATAAACAAAATTCATTAACAATTAACAACAAATAGTTCTTCTCTAATATTTTAGAAAATTAAATTAAATTAAAGACAAATAAAGATTTTAAGAACTTTAGAATGATATTGACAAAGTGTCTTAACACTACAAAAACCGTTTTTAAAAAGAATGGTGTTTTAAATAACCTTCAAAGTCAAAATATTCAAAAAGAGAAAAAAGGAAGCCATTGACTTTTTAAGTTAACATCAAGCACAATACCTCTTCCATATTCTGCTAACCTAAGCCCTAGATTCGGTTACTTGTTCCTATGTTTTATTGGTATTGATTTCTGAATTCAAAAACAGATTTTGGGACAGAAGCATTGGAGACTCGCGGGTTATTTCCAAGCGGAAATCCGTGCCATCGAAAGGTGTACTTAATTCTTGTATACCTGTATAGGAAGTACGAAAGACAGGACATAGTGATACATTCAGGCCGCTATTCGAGCACTCAGCTCTTATGAGGTTAAGTTGAAGATAGTTTGGGACTGTCTGGGGAAGCTGAATTAGCTACGTATAGCTTTTTCTGTGGAATAAGGTTACCATTTACTGAGTCCTAGTACGTGTGGTAATGCTAGGCATTAAGGAGGAAAGCTAGGCTTTCGAGGAGGAAAGCTTCCACGAAATTGATGGGGCCAGAGCTCTTCTGTGGAGTGATAGCGGATATTTGGAAAGGGAAGATATGGAGAGGCAAATACTCTTCTCAAGCCAAGTTAATTTAAGGCAATCAAAACTTTTGTTGTTACTATAAAAAGAGGTCTCTGAGCCACTCATCAGATTATCAAGAAATAACCTGAGGTTGATAAACGGTGCTTTGAAAGGACACTCTCGACTTATTTGGAATGGAGGTTGTTTCGAGCCTAACATGTAGAGTTTGTAACCATTAAAATGATTCATATTACTAGAACCTGTGGGATATAAATACATGCCAGAAGAAAAATTTGAATGGGTACCAGATGCCGGACTGGGATTTGGCATTGTTGACATCGTGCAGTAAGTTAATTTTGTAAGGATTATAGGGTGCAGCCCTTGCGCTGACCAACTTCTTCCATAGTTTGATGGAACTTGGTCAGTACAGGGACTGCGTCTACCTGTGGCGTCACAACAGGCCGCTATGCCTGTTCAAGTGAGCTTTGGTGATCAAAGCTACCACTTCGACCTAACCTAACCTTAGGATTATAGACTTGAAGGAGACATTATAGAGATACTCTACAAAGTTTTAGGGAAGTATAATAGATCGTATGATCGCAGTACGATGACACCACTTCACTACAAGAACAGAATCATCCTATTTGACACAAAGTTGCCCAGAAGCCTCTCTGCAGAAATAGACATGACTTATAAGCCTGTTTACGAAGAAAACAAACAAAAAAAACTTTTCAATAACCGATCTAAAAGGTGTTTATATTTAGACTTTTGAGTCTTACTGAAGTAGTTTAGAATTCACTGTATTATCATTGCCATCGGGGCATAATGCTGTTTAAAGATTGGTTGATACAGTGTTAGAGATTTTGTCTTGGAATTTATTAATAACTTAAGCAAACTGTGCAGTTTATTACAAGAAAATTTGTTGAGAAAACATTTAAAATAGTTTACTGCACACTACCACACGCACACACAGACAGTCATAAATTACATTTACATTTTGAATAAATAATTTCATGTAAACAAATAAAGATTTTGAACTTCAAATGAACTTTAATTTAACAAGACAGACAGACGGACACACACACATCCGTATACATATTAGAAGGAAAACAAAAACTTCAATTAATTAATTACGATATCAATTGAAAACAATCAATAATTTTAATGGCAACAACAACAACTAAAATTGTTTATTGAATGCATTCATCAAATTAAGGCAGATGGTACACACACTTACACCACCTAAATAAACCACCAACACAGTAAACGGAAATAAAATTGCATGTGCATGTGTATACGCGTATAAAATAATGGAACTTACTCTCACACATACATACTCGTACACATACAGTTAGAAAATGAAATTTATTTGTCATTTATTTATGTACATATATACATACCTAGAGAGTTTTGTAAATTATTTGAATTTGCTGTTGCTGCTGCTGCTGCTGCTGATGATGATGATGTATTTGTATGTGTTGCGGTAATTAAATTATTGATATTAAAGACATTTGAGCCACTTAAACTGTTGCTATGGTTGCTATTGTTGCTGGAAGAACCTATACTGCCAGCACTACTGCCACTAGCCGATGTTGTTGTTGTTGTACCGCCATTAATTAAATGATGATTCATGTGTTGTTCATTTAATAGGCCACCAGAGCCACCAACACTAACACTACCAATACGTTGGCTGCTACCATTTTGTTGTTGTTGTTGTTGCGTCATATGTAATGCAACTAATGTGGTGTCTATGCCACCAACACCACTAACACTACCACAACTGCCTTTAATTGTTGTTGTTCCTGTTGTGGCTGAATTGGCAAATTGATAATTTGTCCTGGACTGTTGCTGATGTTGTTGCTGCTGTTGTAGCTGATTATCAATCGTCATTGGTGAGGTAAGCGTATGATTACTGCTACCATTGGAACTTAAAGGTGATGTTATGCACTCCACTCCACTTACCCCACTGGGAGTTAAATCATTATGTTGCTGCTGTAGTTGTTGCTTTTGTTGTTTATTAAAAAATAAACCCGTTGCAGCTGCTTGTATTGTCCCCACTGCACCAGATGGTGATTGTAAATTATTTTGCTGTGTTGCTAGTAATTTTCCGCTTGTTGTCGTATTATTGCCTGCAGCATTATTTGAGGGTACTATTGTTCCTGCTGCTGCTCCTGATGTTGCAGATGTTGTTGTTGTTGTTGTCGTATCCAGTGATAAAATTGTTTTTAATGGCTTATTATTGTTGACCGTTTTGTCATTCAGAATTGATGAATCCAATGATTTGATATTTTTCTGTAAAAATTCAAATTTTAAAACGAATTTTAATAGAAAACTTTTGTGTTTTTATTTTGGAAATTTTATTCTCATCGTAATTACTAAATTGGCAAAATGCAGGAGAAAATATTGTAATAAAAAAGGATTTAAAAAATTCCAAAACAATATAAGGAAATAAATAAATAATTATGTAAATACGGTAATATTGTATGAGGAAAAATTGTTTAATTGTCATTCTAATGCCCAATTGATTTCATTTATCTAATACGAAGGGAATATATATTCATAGTGGTAAATATGATATCAAGTAACGTTTGTGGACTAAATGTAAAGCTTTTACAAGTGATTTATTGTAGTCAACAATAATTAAAATAACGTACTATAGACTACGTACGATTCCTAGTTGAATCACGATTCTTAAGATAAAAATTTGAAGGATCTAAGACCGATTTCCTCAACTTGTTTGTGTTATGTTTCGTTAAAAGCGCATTTAAATTTGTAGTTATGGTTTACTCCATTGAGAAGCACGATCTCGTTTAATAAGCAAATACGGCAAACTACGCTAAACTACTGCTAAACTACGGCAATTTCATTACTCCATTGTTAAGTTGCGTTCGCTTTCACAACTCCTTGTTTATTCCTCACAGGTAATGAAGCCGTGTTCGTTTATTCCTTGTGCTAGTCTTCGTGTAACATCGAAAACCTTCTATTACTGCAATCAATTGCAGATGCTCTAGGTCTGCCTGCCTTTAATAGACTGAAAATTCTAGAAGAAAATACAAACTGTCTTTAACTAATTCACGTCCTACAAACAAAAAAAGGTCTTCAATATCTCTATAGACAGACCCAATTACTACGGTGTTCCGCATTGTCGCTTTCAGACTGTAGTAAGTTTTCTCCTACTGAAATTCCGTTTAATGGAGATGTGACGCCAGATTACAGTAAACGGAAGACTACTGTACTAAAGCCAGTAGAATAAAAAGTGCCAAAATCTGGCACCTCAATGGCTTTTATGTTCAGGATTGGATTGCTTACCACAAAACCTCATTTCTAGGGTCCTGGCATTGTGGAACAGGATGAATCAACTGCCAAGCATCTCCTAACTCTCTAAACACCTTATTATTTTGGCACAAAAGCACCAAAAATCAACAAATGATAGGCATCAATACAACTACCACATAGTCATTGTTATTTCAACACCAATCCATAGAAGACATGAATATATTTTCGGTATCTAAAGTACACAATATACAACATGCATATTCTACAGTAAATTTTCCGATCTCTTGCACTTTCTACAGCAAATTTGTAGATGACTTGCATTTTTTACAGTAAATTTACTGATGATTTGCATCTTCTACAGTAAATTTGTCGATGACTTTCTTTTTCTATAAAAAAAAAAAATTATCGATGACTTGCATTCTTTATAGTGAATTTGTCGATCTCTTACATTTTATACAGTAAATTAATCGAAGACATGCATTTTCTATAGTAAATTTGTCGATGACTTGCATTCTTTACAGTGAATTTGTCGATCTCTTACATTTTATACAGTAAATTAATCGAAGACATGCATTTTCTATAGTAAATTTGTCGATGACTTGCTTTTTTAGAACTAATTTGTCGACTTTCATTTTCTATAGATTGAAAATTACATAGGAAAATAGGAAAATTTAGCTTTTCTAATGGGAAACGTTAAGTGGAACCGTGATCTGACAAATCGTGTTGCAGACAGTTGCCTCCTTAGCTGTTTCTTGCACAGAATTATTAGAATAGGTAGAATTTTGAGAACGCATTTTACAAGAGTTATCATTCAGAGGTACACGACTGGGCCCAGAAGGGTAAAATATTTTGGGAAACCTGCGAGTATGTTCACAGTGGAAGTTTATGTCATCGATAGATAGATGTACCCAATTCAGTTTGAGCAAAAAATACAAGTGTCGGGAAATGCTAGTACTGTCATTAAAGCATTCGTCTTTATGCGGTTGACTTCAGAGGAGAATTGACCCGACAGGCCTTTTTTTCTTGAAATAAAAGTTTAATCGAAAATCAAGAAATGATTGCAAAGTACAAACCAATCGAACGACAACTCTTTGATTTTTCTTTTATTTTAATTACATATTAAAAGTACACCCGGGGCGTATAATTATTCCGTAATTCTGTTGATATTGTAATTGAATATTAATCATACGCACGATGTGACATTTAAGTTATAATCTCTTATTGATTTGTTGTTGGTTTTTCTTAAACGCTCAATCCCCGTATTATTACAAAGATTGCAGAGATTATGACAATTCTGATGATAAACATAAAATATGGCAAGAAAAAAAATTTGAGAAACAAAAATGTTCACTAAATGTTCTCTCATGAATATTTATGACATTAAAAAGGGGGGAGTGCACGAAATGTAAGCACTGCACTATTATGGAAATTATTGTCACTGACACTAGGTTCTGATTTTGTTTTTTCGTTTTTCGGCATTTATTTCTAGGATGATTTTGTGCTAAATGCGGAAAAATAGTTTCTCTTCTATTATAAGTTATTCAAGCTCTGCTTTGGCTTTTACGAGTATTTTAGGATTTTCTTTTTTTTGAAAAGAGAGAGAGAGAGAGAGAGCGAGTGAGAGAGGTTTAATGCTCTAGAGTTTTATTTTAATGTCTTAAACATGCAATTCTCTTGTTTTGTTTTGTTTTTCTAAGGAATGAAAAAAATTTTGTGGAATGTGTAGAAAACCAAGCAGGTGAATATGCTTAACAAAAAAACAAGTAAAAAAAATGTGGAAACCGAAATAGAAATGGAAATTATTTGAAAGGTGTTGAAGGGGAAATAAAACTCTGCCAAGTGGAAGAGACAACAGGTGTAAAAATGTTGTTAAAACAAGTACAACTACAAGAAGAAGAACATGAAGAAGAAGATGATGATGATGAGTAAAACAAATAAAATGTTTAAATGCAAACAAATAGACACACACTTATATACACATGCTAGAAGGGGTAGAAAAATAACCAAAGAAGAAAAAAAAAGAAAGAAAAACAGCCAAAAACTTTTGGTGCACCAGGAATTTTTGTTGGTGAATGCGGAAATATGCCAAGAAAGTATTTAAAAATTGAAACAATGAATAAAGGATTGAATGAATGAATGAATGCATGAATGAATGAATGCATGAATATACGAATGAGCATGTAAAAAGGTTTATGAAGTACAAAGAAAAAACAAGAAACATTCTTTATAAAAATTACAAGAATTAGAAAAAGAAAAACGAATTTTTTTGTTGTTCTTTGGAACTACTACAGAGGGTGTCAAAAAGGAGTAGAAGAAGAACAAGACAAAAAAAGGAAGTAAAAAATTCTCACATTCCATCTTTTGGATTTTTCAGCGTGCAAAACTACTCTACTCATAAGTACTTACAGATTCGGCAAGTTTATGCAACGTGGCATTAATGCGCTCCGGATTACGCGGTGGTGGTTCTGGTGGCTCAGCTGCAGCCATAGTTGGACCAGTATTTGTAATATTTATTTGCATAATACAATACAACAATACAATTGAAAAAAAGATTTCTTATATCTTTAAACTAAATTTAAATGCAATCGTTTGGTACTGTGACTGAAGTCTTATCTCAATTCTATCTGTTGCTTCAATTTGACTACAGCACTGAGAGGCTTTACTGTTTAACTCAGTTGTTATATCGAAGTTGGCCTATTAAAGTTCTTTTACGTTTCATTTCGTTTTAGTGTGTGTTGTAATTAGTATTTGCAAAACAAAAGAAAATGAAACTCAAAAATGAAAATAAAAAATTGAATTTTTCTTACAATTTGTGCAATTTAAGCATTTTTTGTTAGTTTTTGTTTTTTTGTGATTAAAAAATTTTCATTTCTAGAGTTCTGTTAGCGCTGACAGTTCGTTATAGAAAATCTGTAAATAGAAAACAAATAAGAGAGAAGGAGAAAAAAAGCAAATTAGTCACAAGTATGTAAGTATTAAGAGTTGCAGGAAGAAACTTTTATTCTTAATCTAATTCACAACAAGAGAAGTGAGTTGATGGCATACTTTGGCATATTTAGACATACATACATATATAATTTTTGAGGGCATATTTTTGCATATTTTATCTTTAAGCCCATGTTGCAACTGCTTCATACTTCAGGTAAACATTGCGATATTTTTGGTTGGTTTTTCTTTTATATTTTGTTCCTTTTGGACTATATGATTTCCTTTAAGCGTTGGCCTTAGTACGATCTTATTATCCGTTTTTCGGTTCCAAAAGTAATATTAAATTAAACACACATAAAAATGTATGGTCCATATCATAATGTATGATACAGAGTCTCACTTAAATAAGTGCTACTGAACTGATTGCACTAGTCTATCCTTTTGTTTGGCGATAACATGTTGTATATTGGATTTCAAACACCCAAACTTTAGGATATTATCTACGTAGATACAGGCTTTAATATAGCCCCACTCAAAACAAAACTAATCGCGTCATCAAATCGCGTGATCTTCTCGGCTAATGGTAGCCACTAGAACTTGAAACTCCTTATTAGGACATTGACGGAGCTGTGGATTCAGTAGCCGCCGTACTCTAGTAGGTAGTGTGCTGGCTTATTAAATGGGTCAGACATACATATATAGCACAACGAAATATAAAAAAAAATTTTTCGGCGACTGCCTATCAGCAGATTTCTGGTAAAAACTCTGAGAGTAAAAAAAAAGTTTCCATGAAAAGTTTTTCCAAAAACAAGTCGTTCGGAATCAAGTTTAAATTGTAGGTCCCACCACTCATATATAAAATTAACACACACAACCATAGCTGCCAGATTTGACGATTTATCGTCATTTTGACGATTTTGAGCTCCAAAAATATAATATTGACGACATGACGATTTATGCCTTTATTTTGACGATTTTTAGCAATTAAAAATTTACATCATTTTCTTTACTTTGGTACATTAAAAGCCTCCTTAAGCTTTGTATTTGTTTTGCAGTTGTTACTGTTGGAAATTTATGCTAGTAATAACAAGGAGTAAAGTATTATATTTTTAAGTTACTTGCGAACACCTATAACGATTTTTCTGTGTTTTATGCCTTTATAATCCCTCAAAAGCCAAAAAATTTCAACTCCTAACATCGTAGTTGAGCATAAATTATCATTTGACGTTGCAGACAATTTTACAAATTCAATTATAGTTTCTAATATTACCATCGGAAGAACAAAGGCAAGTGCCATTTTTTTTCATACGACCAACCCTCAGGGGATGGCATTGTGTTTGAAACTAGGAAAATATATTATAGGAAGGAGGAAAGAGGGAGAAGTGTTTATGGACACTAGGTTTGAATATTTTTACACCATAAATATCAGAAAAGATCTCTGCAGGAAGGGAGTTCCACATACGAATAGCCCGTCTAACAAATGAACTTTGTCTGTAAGCAGTGTGCGATACACTGGCCAATCGACCACATACGGATGTGCTGGCCGAGAAAGACGAGGAATATATGATTTTCATATACAAGCCCCCTTAGTTCGCTCGAGCAATATCTGTTGTAGTAGCGATAGAACAGTGAAACACAAGCCACATTGCAACGATGCTCCAATGAATAAATGAAGTTGGACACATTATCGTGATTAACGAGCTACTACGGCCTCTCCTGTAAACGGTCGAGAAGGCTCAAAACAGACGTTAAGGGTCAACCCATACATGAAAACTCTATTCCATTCTTGGTCGGTTATAAATGGTGTAAATGGTAAGTAGATCAGATAAAGTGAAGTATTTCTTGCACCGTCTTAAGAAATCAAGGCACTGCAAACATCACAAACATTTTCATGCCCATAACGTCAAGACCTTCTGACTCCCTAAAATTTACACCACACATGGGTATAGATGATGCAATATTATTGGTGCTTAACATTGACTTTATACGTTTTTGTTTTTAAAACATTTCAATTTATTTATTTATTTTTTCTGACAATTTTTTTACGATTTCAATGAAAGTCTTTGACGATTTTGACGATTTTTTTCAAATATTTGACGATTTGATGCTTCATTTATCTAGGTCGTAATCCTGACGGAAGGTTTCCGATGACCAATTATGTATGTATGTATATAGATTCATTGACTTTCATTAGGAGATCTCTACAGATTTCGTTGCTGATGATTATAGGATTACTCCCGACAAAGATGATGCCAAAGGGACTGGCGGCAGTGAAATTTTTGAGTCTATTTTAATAAGGTCTTGTATTGGATAGGGGAGCTTTGACATGTCACCATTCCTAGGATTTTCAACTCGGGCATACGAACCCAGAGATCATGTTTTACGAGCTGTATACTAAGAGAATATGGCTTTAAACAGCTGTCCTCGGAAGTTTGTTTAACAAGTGGCGAAAGCCTAATAGAGTCATCAGTTAGCTCTTACCTGGGTCAGTTCTTTTGGCAAATCGATCAGTTGATAGAGAGGAGATAGAGAGAAAGACAGAGAGACTAAGAGGATACTGATAGGTTTTTCTTGATTTGAGGCAATGTGGAGCTGCCAGAGTTAAGGAAAAGAAGGCTACATTTGGCAAAGAAGAAAGTCTTATATCATCCAGACAATGCATCATATCAGTTCATACAATCACTATTGCGATAGCAAGAATTAATATCTTACACGCTATGCATGTATGTATATATGCAGCAAAAAACTGTGCGTAAGAACTCATCAGGAGTCCATCATAAGAATTTTATTGCATTTATAACGAGACACTGGCAGTTGAGTGAGCACTCTATAAGCTGGAAGAAACTTCTACGAAATCTGTAATGCCCGAAATGTGGAATATTTGAGACCAAGTATTCCAGAGCGCGCGCAGAATTTATTGACAGAACGAGTCAAGCCAAAAATACATTCATCAAAAACTTTCAAGATGGTTGAGAAATGTCAGACAGAAGTTATAACTGAATGACGGAAAATACTCTCGGTATTACCCGAGGGCGTTGTAGAACCAAGGCAGTTGCCTATTTAATGCGACTTAAGTTTAGTTAGTTAGTCCAGCTAAGTTTGGAACAGTTCGAATGGTTTAGTGTAATGTTTACTCTTTATGAATGCAAAAATTGCAGACATGGAGACTATAAAAGGAGAATCTTAGTTTAATTCATTATGTCAGTTTAACAGTGTCCAGTGCTTGGATTAATATGTATGTGACTGATATTCGAGTGATTCGAATTCAAGTGACCCTTTATTGAACTTTTTTTTGGAAAACATTTTCAAATAAAATAAAATTCTTTTTTTCATTTTAAAATTCAAATCTTTGTTTTAAAATGAATTTCGATTTTTGTTTTTTGTTTTTTTTTTTTTGTAAGCAATTCGCAACATTATTTTGCTCTTAAGAAAATTATTCCATTACACTTTGAGAAGTAAGACAGAAATTTTAGAAACTTTTTTTTTTGCTTGTCTCATTATGGCAACATCAAATTTAAATAAATGTTGTTGATCTTCCTACTTTTTTTTTCCACATTTTATTGCAATTGCCATGAGAAAGAGAAGATGAGAGAAAGATGGAGAAATAGTAAAAGAAATTGAAAAATGAATATGTTTTTCGTTTTTTTGCTTTCTGTTTTTTTTTTGTTTTTGTTTTTCTGTTTTAATCAAATAAATGTCCCAAAAGTATGACCAACTTAATCATCATCATTTAAGCTGCTGTTCAAATCGAATAACAAATAAAACTCAAACTCAATAATAATACCAACAATAGCTGGGTTAAGATTTCCTAAAGAAGAAAGGAGAGAAGGTGGAATGGCAAGCCATAGAGATAAAAATTAAATGGAAATTGAAACTGAAGACGCATTTTCAATGTTCTGTCATAAGAAAGAAAGAAAAACGAGGAATATTTGGGTTATCAATCGATGTTCATTCGTTCAATTGAAAAACTTTGTATTTTGGCAACAATTTTTCTAATATCTGCTTGGTTAAATATCCTTAAGCGTTTATAGCATATCCTATTTCTATGCATGTATGTTTGTTAGTTAATAAAAATGTTCCGTATTTTTCCGTATGCTTTTGTCCATTTAATATAAAAAAATCTTTTTTTTTACAATTCTTTCATTATATTTTTTCATTCATTCTTTCTTTTTTTTATTCTTTATTTCCCCTGACCAATTCATTTTTTTCCGTACGTTTTAATGTCAGATTGCTGGTTTAACTCTCGAGGTTATTCGTTTCGTTTTCCCAATGCTCGCTTTGGCACTTCTGCTGGCCTGAGCCTCAGCCTGAGATGGTAATAAATGTGCTCAAGTAAATGACCCGAATCGTGTATAAAATTCATGTCAATTGAGTTGTTCAAACGTCTAAAAGTGTTCTAATGGAAATGTAAAGAACAAATATTATTGAAACACACACTTCACTTCTGCTACTGCTACAAGGAAAACATGAAAAATCTTAGCAAAAAAAAAACAAGAAAAACCAAGAAAAACCAAAGAATATTCATAAGATTGCTAGAAAAATATAAGAATTCCTTAATTTTTTTCTCTTCTTCAATTTCTATGTAATATAATGGCAAAAACATGAGAATTTCTAATGGAAAGAAAACAAAGTAGTCTACAATTTTGCAATTCTTGTTCCAATTTGAAAATAGCTGAGAAAATATAGGAGATTAACTATTTCAAAATAATCACGTAAAGTATTGTTTCTCAAACAAAAGTTTTGTGTTTATTCAGCTCAGGGATAATGACGTAAAAGTAATTTTTATTTGAGGTCACCGTTATTAGATAAATTTTTGAAATAAACCTCGAAACCCAAAGTCATAGAGAAAGTTGTCAAATATCCCTTAATCTTTAGTTTCCATTACGCCTTCTGAGAGCCTATGATTTCAACAATGCATTTTCATTTTACAAGGTTTACAGCTGTTTGCCTTTTATGGCAGGAGTACATGGGTAAGAGAGAACTGTTGTAGTGCTTCGTAACATCGTAACATTGTACAATTCCAGGGGCCCTCTGGCTGATCATGAATTGTAGAGGCTGAACACATTCACTTGTGATGCTCACGGGCTAACGAGAATACTTTTAATTGCTGTCAGTGTTCTACGCGCTTTTCGACTAACGACCTAATACTAGTAGACAGAACAACATAACTTATGGAGCTACTAAAACTCTATTATGTCGGAATCAACAGTGTATCAACGGTGCATCAATGCTAACAATGCTTACTTGCTGTACAGCTTTGTAATCCAATCAACTCTGTTCTGTGGGACTGAGGTTTGATGGTGTGCTTTAGAAATAAGGAATTATAAAGTCTTAGGAAAGGAATTATTGGCCTTAGAACTGCATCATCTAAGGAAAATTGAAATGAATTCATACTTGAGATTAGCATTTCTTTGCATTTTTGCATTCCTTTTGCACAAAACTTTACACGTTTGCAGTAGAATGATGTATAAAGAGTCAAATCTGGACCACCAACAGCAGATTGGATATCACATAAAAAAGTTTCTCAAAAACCTTCCGTTTGGAATCGACTTTAAACTGTAGGTCTCGCCACTAATGTATAAATTTACACACACAACATAAGTGGTGTGAGAAGTTAGCTCGTAATCCTGACTGAAAGGTTGTAATGACCAATTATATATGCATTTATGTATAGGTGTAGGCCAGAAGAACGTATGGTTTTATCTCTACACTAACAGACTCACACTCTAGTTCCAATACCAAATTGCTGTTCACTCCATAGGCAATGACTCACTCCACTTCCATAGCAATGACTCGCTGCTGGATATTCCTAAGAACAGAATGAACAAATATAAATCTAAAAGGATATGTACATTAGAGCGACTCACCAAAAAAAGTGTTCGTTGTACCCTCCTAAAAATGAACCTTGGACTTTTTTAAGATGACATTTAAAATATTTCGGCTCCAGCTTTGACCTCTCGTGACCTGGACCATTTTGAAAAAGGGTCTATTTTTACATGTTTTATTAATTTGAGAATCTGTTTCCTTACCAACATATACAATATGTATATCATAAGAAAGGTTTTTTAAGGCGCGTCCAACTGTATATACAATTTGTTCAAGGACGATCAACCATGTCCTTTTTTTAAGGATATTCTATAAAAAATAACGGTTTTTGAATTTTTTGTTCGGGGTTGTTTTTAATAAAAATTCCAAATTAACATATTTTAATCTTTAGTCGATTTAATTAAATACGGGTTGGTAAGGAAACGGATTCTCAAATTAACAAAATATGGAAAAATAGACCCTTTTTCAAAATGGTCCAGCTCACGAGAGGTCAAAGCTGGAGCCGAAATATTTTAAATGTCATCTTAAAAAATACCAATGTTCATTTTGAGGGCGGTACACTTTGCACGAATTTCGCTTCCATACAACTTGAGTCGCTCTAATGTACATATGTACGAGTATATATCTAAAAGGGTCTGAAATCTACATGGCAGCCATTATGATTTGTTTCAACATCTAGAAAAACATTTTATTCTGCCTGGGTTCTAATGAAATTCATCACTTAGAAGCTGAGTTAGATTTTGCGATAAAAATGATAACGCAAGCTAGAATGACAGCCAATTGATTGGCATTCTGATTTCTGGAGAAAAATTTTGACTTTCTTTTTTTTGCAGGGGCACACTTACCTATCCTCTTTGCTCTTATCTACTTGATCTTTTCATCGTCTCAGTTTTATTTTCCGTTTAAGTAGGTTCTGACGTTGCTTAGAAAAATGCAGCCTGTATTGATATTAGTAATAAGTAATTTTGCTGATTGGAGTTGTACTTTTTTGTCAAGAATTGACGCTGCCTTACCTATCTTTAAAGTATGTTTTTGTTGTTGTTATTCTCTCTGAGAGGTCAACAGTCAGAAGGCGAATTATTTACAAGATTCCAATCTCGAAATTATGATAAGCATTGACTCGCCCCACCATGGGTTTTGAATCCGGATTGCTGAATTTCTTAACCACGCCACTGTTTTGACACCTTATTTATGCAGCAATTCAATTATTTTAGCATCCAATTCACAAACAGACCATTTTGAAAAATTCTCCTATCAATTGAAAACAAAATCCTGGTACTAAACGGCATCGCAAGGCGGAGTATGTCCACTTTACTGTATCACAACTTGATTAGAATGTACATGTTTTCTCTTTAATTGAAATAATAATGCAATCTTATTGAGAGATCCTTTATAAAAGCAGTTACTAAGAGAAATGCATGCACAAAATTTTTATTTACTTTGCATAAGAGCATGTATGCCTAAGGATGTGTGGGAAAAAATAATATTTTTCCTTCACTTTTGCCAAATACGTACGTGTACGTAATTCACTTAAGTACATACATGTATGAGATGTATATGTATGTGTAAATAGAAGAGAGATACGAAAGAGGCATTTTTAATAATATGCGACAATGTGTGTGTAATCATCATAAATACCCGATGATTTCAAATCTCAACAATATTTCATGTACTACGACAGCTTAAAAAATTATAACACAAGAGGGAGAGTGAGAGCGAGAGTGAGACAGAATAATAGCATGTGGAGTAGAAGATTAACAACAATAACAAAAACAGATAACAAGGCTCTGTGAGTGTGTTTATTTTTAGCTCTTGTCTTTGCTTGCGCCTGTGACTCACTAATACTGACACACATCTTAAAAAGTTTACTTTTTCAAACGAACATTCACTGGCTTTAGTAAGTCATGTGCGAGCCCTCCATATTAATGTGTGCCTTCAAAAGTGTACGTGTATGTAGGTATTGCCTTATTTAATGGAAGACATCCTTAAAGTAGGCTACAATTATTATAATTTTTCTTTTTATATGTTTTATCTCATTTCCTCTAGTTTAAGATGTGCTTGGCAATGCGCTCTCCTTTTGTTGAGATATTGTTGTTGTTGCGTTGTTTCTGTGTTAAAATTTTTATGTAAAACCAGGTTATTTTTGTGTTGAAACAGAAATTGAAAGAAAAACAAACTTATAATCAAAAAGGAAAAACTGAAAAGTTTTCCGTTGCTGTTTCTCTGTTTGCATTCTGTTTGTTGTTAGTTGTTCTCTAGATGTTGCATTATTATTGTTATTGTTATACAACGCTGTAGTAATTTTTCATGTTTAACCTGCACTACACAACTGTTCGAGAATTTTGTATAAAAAAGTTATGCCAAGTTAAAGAGAAATATTAAAGGATGCCAAATTTAAAATCAAACTAAAGAAGGAAAAAAGACTTTTTGATGTTGATACGTAGATCTAGCACAAATACTGGAGTGAATCGTTTTCATGTTTCCCTTAACACTTTAAACACACAACTCTTGAATAATATTCTGAAAGATTTTAAAAATTTATACAATATAACACTCTCTGTGCATTTATAAAATCATTCATTATACCGAACAAAGTAAGGCATTAGCTTTGGCAGGCTCTGCCTACAAATGCCAAAGTAAACATTAATAGTCTTATTATAATCCGTTCATATTTTCATACAAATATGATGATGGTAACCCCACAAAAGTATTATTAATGAGCAGCATAATGGCTGTTGGTTGTTGCAAGGAAACACACATAAAGAAACAGACACAGAAACAGTAACAGTACACAGGGAGAGACACATCCTTAATGCTGGTAAATGGAAATGAAATAATCTCTTTAATCTCTGCTTATGCACTGGGAAAATATTATTTTTCCATTTATTTGTTAAAAAAAAAACAAGAAAAAATTAAAAGAAAAACATTAAAAACATTAATGAGGTGAAAACGAGGCCACTTTCTTTATCACAAAATGTATTTTTTTTTCAATTTGGCTTTCAAACGTTGTCACATTTATTTCTGGCTTTATAAACGAGTTTAAAATCTTTTTTTTTTTTACTTCATGGAAATTATGTCATATTTATAAAACTTTCTCTTGAGGTTTTATTTCAAACAAAGCCTAGCCAATAAATCCTGATTAAGATTTTGTAATTGGCCCAAAATGATTATTAATTGAGTTGAAATTGTGGCTACAATTGCGGTTAAAAGGCTTGGTTTATAATATGATTTGCAAACTGTACGCAATCAATTAAATTTCATTACAGAAAAATCCATTAGTATTAAATCATTAGAATTGTGTTGTGAATCAATAAATTGGATGATCTGTACAGGGAATTTCAATAGAAAAATATGCTAAACTTAATGCCTTTGTAATAATCGAAAATACTTTTGAGCTCTAAAAGAAAAGTTCGAGAAAACGAATGTCATTTATAAATCAGCACACATAAGAAGTAGTTACGTTCCCCTCTCCATTAATTCCAACAGTCGGCTACCTAGACCTACTTATAAACCACGCAGTGTGCCTTATCCTCGATTGCTGGGCATTCTCTCCTGCTCCTCCTCCTCTTCCGACCAATTGCAGTGATCATGTAGAGAATATCTTAACGTGGTACTGATTCTGACCACTATTTACCCTTATGTCCTGGTATATCGAACGTTTTCTCGCCTAACTTCAAGAGAATTCGGAAAAGGGTCTGACTTCACATTCCAGTAACATTCCAAACCGAAAACAGATTCTTGTTTATATCGATCGGTTATAGAAATTTGTATTGACGCCTCACGTGGAACGCATTTGAATATCATAGTCGCCGTAATCTAGTAGTGCGTTGGTTTATTAGGCGCAAGGCCACATATCTCGAATAATACGACGACTTCCTCTCTATAGTCTTCGGGTAAATTTCTTAAAAATCTATATTTCGAAGCCGATCTTAGACTTTAGGTCTCGCCGCTCGTGAATAAAATTAACTCGCACAACATATGTAAGTGGTGTGAGAAACTAAGTTTTAATCCTGACTGATGGTTGTAATGACCAATTATGTAAGTAAGTAAGTAAGCAAGTGAGCAAGTAAGTAAGTAAACAAGTAAGCAAGTAAGGAAGAAAGCAAGTAAGTAAGAAAGCAAGTAAGTAAGTAAGTAAACAAGTAAGTAAGTAAGTCAATAAGTAAGGAAGTAAGTAAGAAAGCATGTCAGTAAGAAAGCAAGTAAGTAAGTAAGTAAGTAAACAAGTAAGTAAGCAAGTAAGTAAGTAAGTAAGCAAGTAAGCAAGTGAGCAAGTAAGTAAGTAAGCAAGTAAGTAAGTAAGTAAGTCAGTAAGTAAGGAAGTAAGTAAGAAAGCATGTAAGTAAGTGAGCAAGTAAGTAAGTAAGCAAGTAAGTAAGTAAGTAAACAAGTAAGTAAGTAGGTTAGGTTAGATTAGGTTAGAGGTCGTGTACTTGTCGACTGAGACAAGTACAGTACCCGGAGGTCGAATTGACCCATTGTACAACGTCCTTAAAAAGGAAGGATAATAGAGGAGATAAGAAAATGGAGAGAAAGTAGGAAAGGGAGAATGGGAAGCAAGTAAGTAAGTTAAACGTAAACCCAGAACAGTGTGCTGTACTTGTCTTGGCTTTGTTTAAGTCTTGAAGTTTAGTGGTCATACGCCATGTGGTATTCCTTTTGATGCACATTGTACAACTGAGTCTAGCAGGGTGTTGAATACGAAATGTGATCAAACACATATTTGTCGTACCTAGTGCTTACAATAATCGAGTGCCTCAACTAGGGCTTCGTTTAATAATTCGCTTATTGACTTCAGTTATACAACTATATGGTGATCGTTTAGGTTAGGTTAGGTTAGAGGACATGTACTTGTCCGTTAAGACAAGTACAATACCCGGAGGTCGAAATTGACCCATTGTACAACGTCCTTGGAGAGGGAAGGAAATAGAGGGAATAGGATGAAAGGAGGGCATAAGGGTAATGGGAGGATGGGAATCACACAGAAAGAAACAGACACAAACAAGGGTTGAGCGCGCGACTACACTTATGAAGCCCTAGCACCTCTCAACTAGCTCAAACTGCTAATGAATCTGTGGAGAGCCTTGATGTCGGCTCTCGACACAGAACTCAAGCTCTCAAAGAAGGCTCTGCCAAGGGTCCTCAACCTCAACCTACCAAGGGCTGGGCAGTTACAGAGGAGGTGTTCAAAAGTCTCTAACTCCTCATCGTTTAATCGTTTAATTTGATTGGAATTACTTTGTTTTCGATTATGAAATTTCATTATATCTTATCTTATCTCTATTCGTCTGAATTATTTATAAATTATTTACTGCCTTAATAGATAGTTAATCGGTTAAACTTCAAATTACTCGTGCAAAAGTAAATTAATTTGAATTTTAAATGTATTTATCCGCTACAAATACTGAAATGGGAAAACAAAAACAACGTACATATAATACTTGTTGCTTTTCTGTTTTAAATACGCTCTATATTTTCTTCATTATTCATCAGGAGTATAGAATGCTTTGCCACGTTTAACACGGAATTCTTGTTGCCAGCAAATTACGCACGCACGACGTATGATTAATGAACAACACAACAACAGTAAATAATTGAATAAAACGTATACATCGTGTTATACCCCCATGCAATTTTGTTTTTGTTTTTGGTTTCTACTTCTGTCTTCTTTTTTTTATTGTTTTCATTAAGAGCCTTAAAAATATTATTGTTTTGTTTACTTAATACTCTTCTCTTTAACACTGCGTGTGTGTATGTGTGTGTTGTGTGTGCTGTGTAAAGGCAATTTAATTCAAACTTGTGCACATCGTTATCGGTATCGCCATGTTAAAGCATTGAAAACAAATTTATACTCTCTCGTATAAATTCTCTCTCTGATGAAAGTATTTATTTGTACTTTAGTGAATGCATGTCTATGGAAAAAATAAAAACACAATGGAAAAACAAGTTTTTTTTTCCTCTCCTGCTGTGCTTGCAATAACAACAATACGTTCTTAGTAGATTATCAATATATTCTCTTTCTTTCTCTCTCTCTCTCTCTCTATTATACTGTTATTGTTTTTATTATATTTTTAATGATTATAATCTTGTTGTTGTTGTTTTTATTTTTCTATGCCTTAATTTTATACGAGAAATACAACGCAAAAAATAACAGAAAAACAAAACCATATAACAAGACTTAATTTTCTGACGAAGTGCGTAATTGTATAAACAAGAGTTTGTTGTTGTTGCTGATAAAAATCCGTTACAAAACAATGAAGATAAAGTGCCTAATAGAAGTCGTCTACGGTCATGTACAATTATCAGACCTTGACATCGGACAAGAGGACAAAAAAGGAAAGAAAGAAAAGAAGGAAAAAAAAAGGAAAAAACAATAAAACAATAACAACAACCACTCCATTTAAGAAACAACATTGAAAACACAAACATAAAAAAAAGGAAAAACATAACGTATAGCTTTAAAACTTTACCTCCCAACTGTCAGTTGACGTCACAATAAAAACCAAAAAGGCAGAAGGAGATTATATCTCTTATACACTTTAATACAAAGAAACAAAACAAACTCACTCATACAGTCACAGTCACAGCCATAAAAAGAGAGTTGAATTATATGTTACTCAGTAAGAAACTTTATAGAGAGCGTTAAAAATAAATGAGAGTCTCTTTTTTAAAGTGTTTCATTCAGAGCTTTATTTTGTTTCCTTGTAAAGCGCCATTAAAAATATAAGACTCTCGTTCAGGTTTTTCGTTTCTTATTGACATTGGAAATTTACTACAGTGTTGGCAGGTACTTTTTCGTGTTTAACACAGTTGTTTAACAGACTTTCCTCTTTAATAATAAAAAATAAACTTTTTTGTTTACAACTATGAAATGAAGATAAAAAAGGAACAGAATTTTCACACACGTTTTAATTATTAGATCTTGTTCTTTAAAGTCATTTCTTTCTAAACATAATGGACTAAGTTTTCTTTCGATATTCAATAAAATTTTTCTTTTGGCATGGCATGGAACATGTTAGTTGAGAAGCCCTAGATAATCGTATCGCATAACGTTAAGTTAAATGTCTGTAAATCTGTATCTTTGATTTATCGTTTTCAAGAAAGTCTTTGATACTATCAGACTCCTTAGCCATACGAAAAGCATTGAGAATAAAAGCTATAACCATGAAAATAAATCAAATCAACCGAGCCATGCATGAAAATGTAGAAATGGCCAGTTCTTTACAAAGGCAGCATTCATACATGTGCGGGAATAAAACAAATATGGCTTTACCACCTTATTACAATATAAGAAGTCTGTATAGAGACATAGAATCTCTTACAGTACGTGAAAGATATGAGTTATAAGGATGAGGATCAGAATATCTACTTTCACATTAGGTTTCCAACATGAAGGTAAAAGTAAATTTCGAGGTTTTTACGGTTAATATAGTTCTAAAAAAAAGCGTTAAAGAAATCAAAGCCATGAGAATAAACAACGTTACAACAACGAGCGTTAAGCTACAACGTTCATCAGTCGCATAAGAAGATAGGTTCTGCTATTTGGGCAAGATAGCAACAAAAAATGGTTATATAGACTCACAACTGACACCGTAGAGAGGCTTACTCTTGTTTATAGAAGTGAACACTAAAGAATGTTGAATAAAATCACAAAAAAGCTGCAGGTATTGAGTCATATGAAGGATATTCTAAGGCAACACCGTAAGCTACTCTTTGAACGCTGACTAATGAACGCTGACTTGCCCGTACTGAGGCAAGTTAAACATAGAAAATGAATGTTAATCTGCCACGCTGTTAGAAGAAGAGGATGGCGCTAAAGTGAATTTCTCAAGAAGCTATGGTCTACAAAGAAAACCTGGAGTCATACAATACTTCGGTAGCTGGGACAGTGAGATCTTATATGGGTATGCACAGAAAACGGGAAACGGTGTAAGAGGACAATATTTTCTACAAGGCCGTTATTACGATGGCAATTGTTTCATGGCAATTTAATAAACGAGTTTTTGACAGAAGACTGTTAAGAGGACGACGCCGAAGAAATTTTTTTGTTCGATAATGGTCGGAAGTATCAGAGATTACCCACAAGCTAAAGTGAAACAAGCCATGGAGAAACTCGTGGATAACTTCCGAGCTGAGGTCTACGCCATTGTAGACTGGTACGGGAACTAGCAACGTTGCCGAAGAATTATATTTTTTTCATATCTCGCTGTAGTTTTAACCACGGCCTTACGTTTATTAAGTTAACATACTAACTAGTAAACTACGGCGACTTCGATTTCTTATCACCTTTGAGAACCATAATTATTCGTTGAAAAGCTGTTTCAGCCTTAGAAGAACGACATTTCTAAGATTTGGCAAATTTTCTGATGTTATCAGGTAGAGTCGGATTCACACCACAAGGCGTAGACCTTACTTCATTCTTTGTATTACATTCAGAGGCTTTTCATGGTAATAACCCCTAAGCACAAATATTTCGCCATAAATAATAAAATAGTACCACAGAAAAATGAAATTTTTATCCCTGTTTTGTAAACTCTACAATGTGAAAATAATTTTTTTATGTTTTCTCCTTGTACTAGGCTTAGTGTTACTTTATTGTTAATGCTTCTACAATACACACTTAATGTTTATGAATGTATTAGTAAATCTGAGAGAAAAGAGTAAATAAGAATAATATTCACCTCTTTCGATACATGTACGTGTGTGCGAGTGTGGGTGTGCGTGTGTGAAGGAGAGAAAAAGAGAAACAATATAACTGAATGAAAATTTCACCACTAACGGTAAAAACATTCACAGAGTAAGCGAGAGGGGAGATATATATACAGAGAGAGAGAGAGAGGGAGAGAAGGATTGGATAACAAAAATATTTCTTTGTTTATATTTCGGCATTCTCTTTCTCCATTTGCTTGTACATTATTCAAGGTAAAATTCAATTAAGGTACTCACCACACTCCTGTTCGCTTGTTTATTTCTTTTAATAGAAGGAAGAGTAGAGAGGATTGAGTGGGAGAATATTTGTGGCATTTTTAATATAAAACCAACATAAATATTGCTGCTGTGGTTAAATTTATGATTGGAAAAGCATTTTGATTAAGGAAATGTTTGAAATATGCTGCTCTCCAATATTTTATTTATTTTTATTAAACAAAAAAAGAAGAGAAATAGAAAATAGAAAAATTATAAAGGATTACAGGATTTAATGTAAGATTTTAATATACAAACATAAATATGTTTTAGGGTATCTTGAAAATCTAGTGGTTAGAGTGCTAGTTTGTCAGTGTGAAAGATACAGATTCAATTCTCAGCCAAGACTTTGTATTTTAATTGAAATAAAAATAAATTAAAGCAATAAAGCCAGGACTTTTCTGTGGAGTGGAGAGAAATGTTTAGAAGGGTAAGGTTACACTTGTATAAAGGAAATAAGGAGAGGGGCAAAGAGAGTTTTAAGACGATCTTACCATTCGTTGGCTATTTACAACGAGAAGAGTTTTTAGTCGCGCATTTGATTATTCAGGACTGGAAAAAGGGTAGTATCCGGTCATTGGACAGGGCACTATAAAAAAACATTTGCTTCTGAACAATACATAAGTACATACATAATTGGTCATTACAACCCTTCAGTTAGGATTTCGACCTAGCTTCTCACACCACTTATGTTGTGTGCGTTAATTTTATACATTAGTGGCGGGACCAACAGTTTTAAGTCGACTCCGAACGACAGATTTTTGAGAAGCTCTTCATGGCAATTTTATTTACTCTCAGTGTTTTTGCCAGAAATCTGCTGAGAGGAAGTCGCCGAAGAAATATTTTCATTTTTTCGTTTTGACGCCTGACCTGGGATACGAACCCGGGCCTTACGTCTAATAAGCCAACACACTACCTACTAGACTACGGCGACTACAATATATAAGTAGATTATATAATAATAATAATGAATCATCAGAACATCTATTTGGAAACAGTGCAGCATTAATGTACTCGAAATACCTGGTTGCGTACAAAATACCAGGTGGGGAGTTAACCTTGCTGATATTTAGCAGCAATTTGAAGTTCATTAGGACAATAGGAATGGGGGAGACACTATACGGAAATCTTATATAAGTTGGAAGCAGCACAATAGGGTACAGTACTCCAACACTTCTCTGCAACAATAATAATCATGACCATGCCTGGCCACGAATGTCTTCGACGATCCTCCAAAAATTAACTGAACTAGGCTCAGCAGTTAAAACGCAGCAATTGCAAACCCTCAAAACTTACACTGTCTGACTACCTGTCGCTGGATGATGGTAAAAATTCTACCAACTCAACATTTGTTAAAATTCTTTGAGCCGAAATCAAAATATTCTTGATTGAAATTGATTTTCACTAAAAACAAATCGCGTCTATTTTTTACCCCACATTTTAGAACGAATTTCTTATTTCCGCCATCAACAAATAAATAATTTTGTTTGTGACTAGAGTATCTGCTGCCTGATGGCAGTAATTGTTGTTGAAATATCTTGATAAAGAAATAATTTTTTCGTTTCTCTCTGTAGCAGTGACAGCACTAAGACGCCTACACAATTATTCGCAAAGAAATACGTAGAAAAATTCCTCCCATTATACTCCTTCCCCCCTCCAACTGAATTTTTTTTTTTTGTTTAGGTTATGACTTATATTCGGTTAAAACTACACTATGGGTCTTAATGATACATAAAAATGATTGTTTTTAATGCCAAAAGTTTTATGTGCTTACGAGCCTGATTTAACCATTGTGCTCAGAGAAATTTTTCATGCAGAAATCTAACCGAACCTGTTAATTACTTTTCGTTTCTTTTTTTTACTTTCAGACAAAAACAACAACAACAACTACAAATAGAAGTAGAAAAACCTAAAAACCCATCGCACCATAATGCCGTTTACCCCAAGAAAGGGGAAAAAATGGAAAAAGTGGAATGAAAAGAAGGCAGAAATAATTCTTTGCAACTTTACAGCCTTAAAACATCTGTGGCTGAATGCGTAGGTGTGTGTTGGCAGTTAAAAGCATCTATTTGTGTAGGCTTCCGTGTTCATTTGTTTTTTTATTTCACTTCAGTTGGAGGAGTTGAGTGTGTGTGCGTGCAAGTGTAAGTGACATGAAAGGCTTGTAGGAAACGTTCTTTGGCAGTTAATCTTTGTTTTAACAGCAGGAGCGTTAGTAACCGTTGTTGTTTTTTTTTTTTTTTTGTTATTTTTTCTTTCTCCGTTTTTTCTTCACTCTTTTTAACTCTTTTTTTAAGGGACTTTTAAAAGGTACTATAAAAACCCTTTAAAGTGTTAAAGGAATACCAGATGGCACAACAAACAAAAAAAGTGGGTGTGGAAAACATGATTATTAGGAAATTTGTAAAACTAATGCTGGAATATTAAAAACTTCTTCGATGAAACGAAAAGAAAACAAAAAATTCAAGCTGAATTGTAAAGAATACTCGGCTGAATTTCAATGAACAAGAGAGAGCCAAATACCTGCCACGTCATCCAAAAAAAGTTCAAAGTTAAAGAATTGGAAGTATTACTCCATGCAGAATACTATTAACCTCAGCTGAGCCTTAGGTTGTCCTTTGCTCTAATCGTTTACTGTAGTACTATGCAGACTAATAATAGCGGCTAAGAGATCCATAAAGAGTGTGTACACCACATCTAAGATTGTCCAAGAATGCCGTATGCCTTTGGAGAAGATAATGAGACATTCGGAAATTTATCTCCTGGGTGGGTTCCTAGAGTTGATAATATTGAAGGTGTTATATTGGAACGCTGGCTCCTTTTACAGAGGCTGTAATGATGAAGCAGACGAAATCACAGGACATCTCTGTGATAACCCGATACTTGGGAACCGGAGACGCGAAAATTATTGCGAAATGCCAGACAGGAGTAGATACAATCGATATAGAAAACGTGTCCTCATTCGAACCCAAGCCAACTTACCCAAGCTTTAATTTTCAAATATTTACAAGCAACATGATTTATTTAAAAGCAAAACAACGAAGTTGTACACGAGTTGAAGGCGAAAGACTTTACATTTCAAAAATGCTGCTAGAAAGGCATGGAAAAAATTATTTTTTCAAGGATTCATTAATGACATTGCAAACGGCTCCATTGCCATAAACACAAGCCCAAAAGTCGTATGTAACTCATGATTACACAGCCGCATATGTGCAATAATCCGTTTGCTTATTACCACGAGAGTCACATCTATTTTGTGCTGCAAAATTTAAGCCTGTACCGCATACAATTGATCTGCTTGTAGAGGACATTGGTCGAAAAACGCCAGAATATGCGATCCTACACATGTAAGACTCCTTCGAAGCATGAATGACTGATTTTTGGCATTAAAACATGAACAATTCTCTAGGCGTAGAATTTAATATGTTACCAGGAAGATGTGAACAGCCCATATAAAATGGTGTAAAAACGGTTTAATCTTCTTTTTTTATTCCACAATGAATCTCCATAGAGATCTGTATTAGTTGAGTCCAGGTTGATTGACTGTAAGTGAACTAGAGTTGGTTAGGTTAAGTTAGGCTGCACTTGCAGATCCTATGGCCCATTTTGATACCCTGAAAATTCGATCTCTTCAAACCAGTTTCACGTACATTGTGTGTGATATCTTAAGATATCTTAGTCTAGTTTCGTATGGAACAAGAAAATGCAGTACCGACTCTCCTTCCTTCTCAACCAAACAGTTCATGCCTTTGCATAACCCATATGCTTAAACATACAATCAATCCTAGAGCGCACAGTAATGCATCCGCAAGGAGCCTTATTGAAAAGAATGAATTTGTAAACAAATGCATAAAACCCACACAACAAATCATTTCCGAAGGAATTCCATAAGATTTTCTAATTTTCTCAAATGCATTTATTATTTTAATTTTGTTTTTCCTCCACTATAAAACATAAAAACACTTTAGCTGCGATGGCACTTGTCATGATCTTGGTGGCATTTGTCTTGTATTTTTATTTTTATGTTCTTTGCAAAGCTTTTTAGGCTAACCATTACAATCTTTTCTCTTTTAAGACAGCGCATTTAAGTAACAACGCTTAAGTAACAATTTTTATTGCCAACCATTTACGTTTTAAGTTTTAATCGCTCGTATTTGCCAGATGCTGCTGCTCGACCAGAGTTCAAGAAAAAGGAAATAAAAAAAATGTGAACCTTTTTGCCTAAAACCACTGACTGCAGCACCACCATCACCATTGGCTCTACTACAGAGATAATCTTTTCATCACAGTATTGTTTTAATTATTATTAGTTTTTCTTGCTGTTGTTGCCAATGGTGTTGTTGTTTTTAATGTAAGTGGACTACTAATAATAGTGGAAACATTACTGTTATAAAAACTACTTCTTACGGTTTAATTTCTTTTCTTTTCGTCTCTTTTTTTGCACTTTGATAAGCTGCATTGCAAGACGCAAGAAGTGAGCTACATTGCCCAGCCAGCCATCCATTCCATCAATTCCATTGCTGCCTTTTGCTTTCACACAGTAAAAACATGATTAAATAATGAAGAGTAGAGACTTTATGGGTTTGCTCTTGAATGGAAGATTTCCTTTTTTTAATTAAAGTGCTGTTATAAACATCAACAACTACGGCTGCAAATAAAACAACAACTTTAACTGCAATTACAGACAATAACATGAAAACAACAAGAGTCGCTCTCTCTCTCTCTCGCGTAAAAACAACAGCTACAGGAAGTAAAAATTAAAGGAAGTATAGCGCTTTGTTTTGTAAAAATCTTTTCGGTTTTGTTTTTCTATCAATTTATGTTTAAAATAGAAGATAGAAGATAAAATAAAAGATAGAAAAGAAGAAACAAATAATTGCAGTGACCATAAAGGAACATGAAATTAAAATAAATTCCCAACAAATTTGTTTAAAAAATAAATATGGAATGAAAGAAGTCTTAGTCTGTGAAAGCCTTCAATTAAAACCAGCTAAAAAAAAAAGATTTCGACATTGAAACCGCAACTGAACCTCTACAGCCACACATCACAGTCTAGGAGGAGTACAGAATTCTATCAATTTAGAAAAAAAAACATCATACTGAAATTACCTAAAGGTGTTGCTTTGGCATATTCTAAGCAATTAGATTGCTTACGTAGGTAGGTAGATAGGTAGAGGTGACTGTCCATCTAACCATTGTAATACCACTGTGTTTCGTTATTCCTTAGTCCTAAGAGCTTCTGACGAAGCGACTCAGGCTGCCAATGTCAAGACGTGTTAAATTCTTCAGATCATCTATATGGTAGACACCAAGTTGGCTTCTTCTCGTACGACATGCCATGCCGGGCATGTAAACAGTAGGTGAAGAACAGTCTGCTCTTTTTTCTCATCTCTACAGCAGCTTCTGCAGAAATCTTTTGCAAGGTGACCAAGAACAATGGGCCTTGCATTCGTACCCATAATGCAATGCTTCGTAGTAACTCCGACAACCATACTGAGTGTGCTTCTTTGGACTTTAAACAGATTTTTCGTGCGACCTTTATTCAGCTTTGTTCAAATTTTCCGTGTTGTTCTACACGCGTCCAAAGCCGCCCATTAATTTTTAACTAAATCGAGAATTGCATTTCCTATAATAAGCTCACAAGTTTTGAGAAGGATACCCAAATTCAAGAAATAATCGAAGAGTTCGTTGGTTGTGCCACGTGCAGCCAGTTTATCCGCTTTGCAGTTAACTGAAGTTTGAAGTCGTCGTAGTCTAGTAGATAGCGTGTAGGCTTATTAGACGAAAGGCCCGAGTTCAAATCCCAGGTCAGACATCAAAACGAAAATATGAAAATGTTTCTTCGGCGACTTCCTCTCAGCAGATTTCTGGCAAAAACTCTGAGAGTAAAAATTGCCATGAAAGCTCCTCAAAAATCTGTCGTTCGGAGTCGACTTTTAACTGTAGGTCCCGCCACTCATGTATAAAATTAACGCACACAACACGAGTGGTGTGAGAAGCTAGGACGTTGTACAATGGGTCAATTCGACCTCCGGGTACTTGTCACAGTTGACAAGTACACGTCCTCTAACCTAACCTAACCTAACTGGAATGTCACTGTGTCAAGGTATCCACGTCTATCAGATCGTTCTGCTACCTCAATTGGGATATCTGCGTTAGCTGTACTCCTTCTAGGAGTTCATCACGTTGGAAGTCTGTATATTGATTACACGACAGACTATCGGAAGATCTGACAAAAATCTTGCTTGGGACTAGCCTGTATTGCCGACACTTTCATCCAAAAGCTTTATAGACTGTGTCACTCCGATCGAATCCAAAAAATTCCGCTACCAACTTAATAAATAAATTTCATAAAAGACCGTTGTCGCTGTGGTCTGGAAGGTCGTGTGTTGGCTTATTAGACGTGAGGCCACGGTTCAAACCCCAGCTCAGACATCTCCAACAAAATAAAATATGAAAAAATATTTCTTCGGCAATTTCCTCTCAACAGATTTCTGGCAAACACTCTCAAAGTAAATAAAAAAAATTTCCATGAAAAGTTTCTTAAAAATTTGCAGTTCGGAGTCGACTTTAACCCTAGACGGTTACTCTTCTATTTTGTACATTAAGATTACTCTTCGTTGAATCGACGAACACTTTCACCTTAATTGGTTACTGTTCGTCGAATCGACGAAGCTCATTTACTCTTTATCATATAATTCTTTTATGTTTGACCAAATTTTGCTCTTTTTATAAACAATGTTGATTGATTACGAAAGCTTGTAGTGAGTAAACGTACCCGGGCCACCCATGTTTTTAATCCTGGATGGTCATTTTTGTACAGTAAGGTTACTCTTCGTCGAATCAACTACCAAAAAAAAATTATTTTCGTCTACTGACTGCAAGCTTTTATTATCAAATAACGTTGTTGAAAAAAAGAGCGAAGTTTGGTCAAACATAAAAGAATTATATGATAAAGAGTAAATGAGCTTTGTCGATTCGACGAAGAATAACCGTCCAGGGTTAAGCATGTAGGTGCCGCCACTCATGTATAAAATTGACACATACAACATACATAAGTGGTGACTGAAGGGTTGTAACGACCAATTATGTATGTATGTATGTAATAAAAGTCCCTATACTATCGGAATACCCGTAGGCGTCGTCCCGCCATGTGGTATATCTTCCACAAAATATTCAGATTTTATGAGTCCTAATGCAGAGCAATAACATAGAAACTGTTCCCTCTCGTTTTATAAATTTTATTGCAATTCTGATCATTTTTTTTATGGAATTTGAAAAAAATCCTTTTGTTTAAAACAAAAACTGAAATGATATGCTAATAAATGCCCGAAAATATTGCAAAAGGCATTCCTAGTCTATGTATTTATGCAGATGAAAAGAAAAAATTTTAAAAATTCACGTTTCAATGCTTTTGAAAAATAATTTATTGCAGCAGAAGAATATTTAAAATACACAGTCCATCATCTGTAGTTGAATTTCTCTTTTAAAGAAGAAAATTTTTTGATCTGGTATACTCTGTAGTTTTTTTTTCTTCTCTTTTTTTTACTAAAATATTAAAATTAAAAACAAGAAGAATAGCAAAAAATAAAAATTAATATTCACATTAAAATTTTAAGCGAAGCAAAATTTTCTTTAAAGCTGATACTGCTGATAGGAAAAGTAGTGTATTCAGTATGGGAATGGATTTTATATTTCAAAGTTATTAAAAAACACAAGTATGGAAAGGATATTTCGTTGTTGTTGTCTCTTTTGCAATTTATAAAGTACATAAATTACATGTGGACATACATATGTACTTGTATGTATATGCAGTGGGTTCATACTCTTGGTATGACACTCTATTACACAACTACCTAAGAAGGTAAAAACATATTTGGTTTGTAATGTGGTTGGTAACACCTCTCTTCGTTTGAAGGCTGCATAACCTTACTTTTTTGATATGATTCTTCCAATGACACCTGCAGTTTAAAATCGATTCCGAACTACAAATTTTTGAGCAACTTTTCATGGCAATGTTATTTACTCCCAGAGTTTTTGCGAGATATCTGCTGAGAGGAAGTCGCTGAAGAAATATTTTTTCATATTTTCGTTTTGATATCTGACCTTGGGTTTGAAACGAGGCATCACCTCTCATAAGCCAACACACTACCTACAAGACTACGGCGACTTCACGAAGCAATACACTTAATTAAAACATCCTCATGTTTTAATTGTTTTTGATCCTGAATAATATCGCGATATTCATTTAGGTTACGAAACCGCTATGGCAAGGCTGTCAGGTAGTTGTTAAATATCTTTCATCTTCAGTTTAATTTTATTATTTAGAGATAGGTTTGCCAAGGTCCATGTTTGCAGATCGTTTAGCAACCGGAAAACGAGCAAATTTGGTAAAACTGACTAGAAATTGATAATTCAGATGGGGTCAGCTCTCTAGGAGGTAACGATCTACTGTGCTAGAAATTATTAAAACTATACAAATGCATCTGTGTATCTGAATTTATCGGTTCTTCAGTGTTCTCAGGAATTGGACTTAAATTATGGCTCGCTATGCCGTACTTTGAATTTGGATTTGCATCCACCATGCACATAAAGTCCAACTCACATAACCATTAAAACAGGCTGACTATCCACAACTCCAAGTATATAATGATAGGCTGCTAGAGCAATAGGTTTTCAATGTTAATTTTTAAAACAAAATGTTCACCACTCAGTGCAACAATATGGGACTCGAAGAACCTACTTACTAGTCTAAGGGGTTGTTACCATCCTTTAGTCAGGATTACAACCTAGCTTCTTACACCACCTATATTGTGTGTGTTAATTTTATCCATGAATCAGTTCTAAATGAAAGATTTGGAAAACCTTCAAGGCAATTTTATTGATTCTCAAACACAAATTTGTTTTCAATTTTCCTTGTGTACGAGATATCTGAACCGATGTTTGGACTACGAACTTTCGTCTAATAAATCAAAACGATACCTACTACACTCCAATGACTATTTAGTTAACTACTAGATGCTTAAATTGGAAAAATTATTCTGTCTGCCTAATGATTGCATCCAAGTAAATGAAAATCGGTTCATAATTAGTACAGATTGACATCCAATCAATCCAATTAATTCGTTGTTATCCACTCCCCCGAAAAATACACCTTCAGGCAATAATAAAATAATTTCATTCTATCAGAACCATATTCTCATGTAAGGTGTCTCATATTACAACCTTCTGTACTCACTTTTTTTTGTTATTTTGCAAAAGTTTCTTTATTTCGTTCCTTCGTTTTTTTTTTTTTTTGCTGAAAGAATTTTTTATCCTGGATAGACGGCCGCTGTAATAACATGGCATACATGACGGGTGTGTTTATGTATGGCATGTAGTCTCTTGTGAATAAATAAGTACATAAATTCCAATATAATCCATATATAAAACATTTTTTTTATCAGGCATGTAACACACACACACACACACACATGCGAACAGTACTTGTATGCACATACAAATATTCTTATGTATCCACACATAAATACATACATAAGAGAATATGGTTATTTTGCAATATATGCATACACATGTACACTGTAGATGAGTAGGCGATTTTTTTTTAAATTAACGTACTCGTGGAAATGTTCTTGTTCTTGTTTTTAAATAAATATCTACAGTTAGTGTAGGGAAGTATTGCCGATAGCAATGAACCAGGATATTTTGAAAGCATATTGTCTCATATGGTCGTCGTAGTCTAGTGGTATTGTCTAGTCTAGGCTTATTATTCTCGAACAAAACGAAAAATTAAAAATATTTCTTCGACGACTTCCTCTCACCAGTCTTTTGCCAAAAACTCTGAGGGTGAAATAAAATTTACGTGAAAAGTTTTTCAAAAAACTATCGTTCGGTGCCAACTTAAACTGCATGTCGCGCCACTCTCGGATAAAATTGACACACGCAACATGGATGGTGTGAGAAACGAGGTCGTAAACCTAACCAAAAAGTTGTTCTGCCAAAAACTCTGAGAGTGAAATAAAATTTACGTGAAAAGTTTTTCAAAAAACTATCGTTCGGTGCCAACTTAAACTGCATGTCGCGCCACTCTCGGATAAAATTGACACACGCAACATGGATGGTGTGAGAAACGAGGTCGTAAACCTAACCAAAAAGTTGTTCTGCCAAAAACTCTGAGAGTGAAATAAAATTTATGTGAAAAGTTTCTCAAAAATCTGTCGTTCGGAGCCAATTTTACCTGCAGGTCCCGCCAGTCATGGATAAAATTAACACACACAATATGGGTGTTGTGAGAAGCGAGGTCGTAAACCTGACTAAAGAATTGTAATAGCCAATAGCCTCTGGTCTAATAGGCAGTGTGCTTGGCTGTCAGTAAATAAGCTGTATATTCGATTCTCAGCACAGGATTCTGTCTATTATAACAGATTCTTTCAAGGAAGATGCAAAAGTACCGACAGCGTCTATGGCACTGAAGAGAAAGAGAGAGAAAGAGGATAGGTACACGGTCTACCTAAAAAGAAGGTGCATAGACACACTTTGAAATCTAGTGCTTTGATATCGCTGCAAAATGTAGTGCCAATACCTCTGCCTAAAGAAGTATAAAAATCAGGCTTTAGAACATGATGCTGGAATACAATCTGCTTCAGAAGAGTTATTTTTGTTCATTGCCTGATTTCCTCCTATTTTGTAACAACGTCACTTATTTTGTAAGGTAGACTTCCCCCCGAATATTTTACATTTCACATGTGTTTGCCTTAAAAATAATCTCCTTTTTTGTTTTGTTTTTCTTCTTCTCCTTTTTTTTTAATAAATATTCGTGTTCATGATTTTTATCTTTTTCAAATTTTTTTATTTTGGCATTTCAATATAAAAAATAATTTTTTTGTTCTGCTGCTTCATCTTCTTTCAACATTTAACGTCACAAGACAGACACATGAAGACACATGAAATGTGTGTGGAAGATGTTTTTTTGTTTTGTTTAAGTAATCAAATCTAAAATATTTATTAAAAAATAATTTCAAATCATATCGTTTTTTTTTTTTCAAATAAAGGAAAATAAACACACAAAAAGAAAGAAAAAAAAAATTAATAAATCGAGTGCTTTGGAAATTAAATTATTTGGAAAAAAAAAAACAACAAGACACTATAAATTAAAAATATTTCATAAAACATCTTGACATCCTCTTAAAGAACATGTTGTCTTAAAATGTAAAATGTTTATTAATAAAATAAAATTTATCGATAATTTATTGATAAAATTTATTGAAAATTTATTAATAAAACTTATCGATAATTTGCGATTTTTTTATTTTTTTATTTAATATTACAGTGGGACCTCGATTTTCCGTGATGGTCGGGACCGGAAGCATTCTGTATAATCGATTTTCCCGGTTAATTGAGTACCAATTTTGGCCATTTTTTTAATAGATATTTTTATTAATTAATAAATGAATATGTACATCTACATATATATTTAAAAATTAATGTTTGTTTGTATATACCTTATAGAATCGTAAACTATACATTTGATCATGTTATGATCTTTAGCAAAGTTGTTGTGCTTGAGCCGACGAAGATTTCTAAGTTAGTATGACCAGTTTCCGACAGGTGGAGCCACTGAAAATTACTAAAAATGAATTAAATCGTAAATGTTATGATCTTTAGCAAAGTTGTTGCGCATGGGCCAACGAAGGTTTCCGACAGGTGGCGACAGGTTTCCGACAGGTGGCGCCACTGAGAATTACTAAAAATGAATGAAATCGTAAACTATGCATTTGATCATGTTATGATATTTAGCAAAATTGTTGCGCATAAAAAATGTTCAATAAATGTTCATAATCGAAAATCTCTACATTTTTAGGGTTTATGTTAATTTTTTTTTAAATGAACAAAATCAATAAAATGATTCAAATTTATTTTAGTTGGAGGCGTAGCAACGCGCGTTGGGTGCAGCTAGTATTTATATAAAAACTAAATAATTCAAGGATTTTATATACATACATGTTTCAAAAATATAAAAACAAATAATTTTTTCAGAAAACAGTGAACAGTAGATAAGGATTTCGTATAATAAAGAGGGAATTCCCCTTTTTCGCTTGTTTGTCCAAAATAATAGAAAAAAATTTTTGCTTATAATCACGGATAATAGAGGTAATCACGGTTAAACGATGCAGAAAAATTTAAGTCGATCCAAAATAAAATCAAGTCGATGCAAAAAATTTTCTTTTTCCATCCCGAATAATTGATGTTGCCGGATAATCGAATCACGGATAATCAAGGTCCTACTGTATTATTTTATTAATAGAATTTATTGATAATTTATTAAAAAAAATTATCGATAATTTATTAATAAAACTTATCGATAATTTGTTAATATAATTATTATTAATAAAACTTATCGATAATTTGCGATTTTTTTATTTTTTTATTTAATATTACTTTTTTATTAATAGAATTTATTGATAATTTATTAAAAAAAAATTATCGATAATTTATTAATAAAATTTATCGATAATTTTTTAATAAAATCTATCGATAATTTATTAACAAAATTTATCGGTAATTTAATAATAAAATTGCTATGGTTTAGCTAATATCGGGTTGTCCATTTAGTGATTTCAAAGCAATGAGCCTTGCCAGACTCGAAGCTTGTCAGCAGAATTTACCTTAGCAATGAAGCTCAGTTGTCACTCTATGTTTATGTCAGCAAGCAATACTACAGTAGTACCATTTATAAGAAGGAGAGCTTCCTAAACGTATGAATATTTGACTCCTAGGTGAGACAATAACATAGAAAATGGAGGTGAAATATCTCGGAATATCAGTGTATATATTTAATTAACATGGAGAGCTTATATAGAGAGCATCTCAGGAAAGTCCAGACATGCCATGTCATAGCCAGAAGTCTTGAAGGGAAACCAAGGAGATGCATACCACGATGGTAAGACCAATAGTGACCTACTGGGTCACTATGTTTAAGCAAATAGTACCAATTTGAAAACAGCTTAAATGGCATTTGACAAAATACAAAGGCTAGTGTGTGTTGGCATTAGCAGAGGCAATGTGAACATATCTAACAGCAGTGCTGGCGGCTCTTGTAGATTTAAGTCCATTGCACATGATGGTAAAAACCAAAGGAATACCTGGATGCATACTGGGTGCTGGGCAGAGGGTTGGTATTGTTCACACTGAGCAGCACCCCGTGAAGTCAATTGCAATAGTCTTGGAGGCGATATTATAGAGATAAACTATAAAATATGGGAGGAGTACAATAGATCGTATGGTGCTAGTCCTAAGGTACCTCTTTAACACAATATTATGAATGTTTACGTTGCAAAGCTAAACTATCGCATAGGCGACTCGTAGAAGTGATTGTGAAACAACTATTGTATCCGGAAAATATACTGTTTTGTGCTTTGTCCAGTATTTTTTTGAAAATGACGCTGAAAAAACCGTCTGTTTAGAACGCTATGGTCGTGTTAGAAGCAACGTCTTTTGCCCTGGGGCCCAGCAGAGGGTAAAGTTATGCTGTCTACCTAACTGATTCATTTACTTCTGCTAGTCGCATATTATTTTCGATTTAATCACATAACACCTGGTGGTCTGACTGTTTGATAGTGTTGGATGTCCAGTCTTTTGTACCCCCTGTCCAATTTGAATTGAGCACATCTTTCGATGGCATAGACTTCCGCTGGGAAGATACACGTAATTTCTCCATTGGCTCGGAATATTTCAATCCGGGACTAAAAACTTATCCGTACTTAATCTGCTACTACTTGATCCATCCGTACACCACAAAATAGTCCCTTTTTAAGGGAGTATGCATCTTCTAGAATACTCCATTCATCCACCAATCTCGATTCTAAACACTTTCCAAAATCATACTGGTTCTGCCGAGGGAATGGTTAAAGAGGGATCTGTACGAGGATAATTTACAAGTAGCCCAAGAATAGGAATGTGTCTTCTGACTGGGCACTGTAGCCTCAATTAAAACTTTTTCAGAATAGAGATCATCTCAATCCTGCTATGTGTGGGGCATCATGGCGGCAATTAGCAGAAAATGTATTTGAAACCTGAGCGACATTAATACCTTGATGTAGGAAACAACTGAGTATGCTTGACAGTGAGTTATCCAGCAGCCAATGTTCTGAAGTTTGTCTGGGCAACAGAATTAGAAAAACATTTTAGAGATGCTCTACATGGACTGATGGTAGTCTGCCTATCTAGCACGTCTTTACAACAAAATAACAAAAAAAAAAGAACCCATTTGAACAAAAATTTTTATACTTTTATGGGCCCTTGTTTCAGCAACCCTTATGACTACTGTCACAGAACGGTTTCAAATATTTTAAAATTCTTTTTTTTTTATCACATTTCATAGAGAAATCAAAACAATTGAATACCTGAATAACTTATTTGAAAATCGTTTATAGAGAATGTATGAAAATGTTTTTGGTAAACCATAAAATATTCATAATCTTTAAATGTTTACCAAGAATTTTAAATTCTTTATTTTCATCTGCTTCTTCTTCTTCTTGATTTTATTACTTAAACTTTATGAATTTTTTATAAAAACAAAGAAAGCAAAGCCTTCGTTCAATTGCAAGTCAACAATTTTGAAATTAAATTTAAAATTATTCATTCATTCACTCATTCAATCATTCATTCATGCATTCATTCAATCACTTGTAAATAAAATACGGAAGAAAAAAATACATAAAGAAAGCAGCATCTCTGTAGAAGAATTGTTTAAATATTTCAATAATAAAAGAATTCTTATTTTAAAGAAGAGGAGGAATAAAAAAAAATAAAGGAAATAAAACAATAAAAACTATAATAATAATTAAAATATAAACTGGAAGTAGAAAATATTTGAGAATTTTATTCCGTTTTTAAATGAAACAGAAGATGATGTAAAAAAAAAGAATTTTTTTTTTAAAGAATTCTTTACTTTACTTTTTTTTAAAGAGAACACATCTGTGCTCTATTTACACTGGCTATGGAATTGACAATGCATGGATATATGGATTGACAAGTAACTTGTTAAGTGTCATGCGAGCATATTTCTATTATAAAGTGTTTGCATGTGTGATATGCATCTTGTGCACTTCAGTGATAAATGAGTTGATTTCTTTAGTTGAGCTACTGTTTGTAGTTATTGTCATAGCGTAAAAGAAAAATGTTTTTGAGCAAAGAATTATTCAAAATATAAAATATTACAACAATATACTTAATATGTCATACTTAACAATCAATCCATCAATCATTCAATCAATCAATCAAACACTTCTTAGATGGTTTCATTAGTAATTGTTTGTTTAAAATGCACACAAGTATTCCATTAAAAAGCAAAAGAAAAGCTTTTTTAAAGAAGTTAATGTAGTGGAGATATGCTGGTTATCAGTTAAATTTTAAGGGAGTCTTAATTTACAGAGCCATTGATACCGCTTTAAGACAGAGACAGAAGCTAATCGAATTGGTACAAAAGCTACACAACTTGTTCTGGTGCAAAGTGGTATAATCAGTCACCTGCATTCTTCTTAATTTTACTCGAAGACATTCTCGAACAAACAGATAGACTACCAGCTACCATGTCGCATACGCTGAAGGAAGCAGAACCGCGGTGGGATTTGGATTATGCACACGACATTTGCCGAATATAACATTGCCATAGTCTAGTTGGTAGTATATTAGCATATTACACGTGAGGTCACGGTTCCAAACCCAGGTCAGACATCTCCAATAAAGCAAAATATTTATTCGTCGACTTCCTCTCAGCCCATTTCTGGCAAAAACTCTGAGAGTAAATGGAAATTTCCATGAAAAAGTTTTCTCAAAAATCTGTCGTTCGGAGAACGGTTCGTTTAAACTGTAGGGCCCACAACTCATGTATAAAAATTAACACACACAACATAAGTAGTGTGAGAAACTAGATCGTAAGCCTGACTGAAGGGTTGGAGTAATCAATTATGTATGTATGTATGTTATGAATGTATGTACATTCAAATGAAAATAGAATGCATCGTTCCGAATACCGCTAAAGCTGGATTTAAAATTAGCACCAGGCACACGAAACTTATGAGGAAAAAAAAATTCTGTCAATTTCCTGATGTGATGTAACTCAGTAGTGTATTAAACAAGGATCATGGATCTTAGAGACACTTTCCTATTCTTATGATTATGGTGGATACTACGATCATTCGTTCTATTATACTCCCCAGAAACTCACGGCTGGAGACGATCCCATTCTGAATAAGTGTACTCTGAGTCTACAGTGCCCTGTCAAACGACCGGTTACTAACCTCAGATTATTCCAAGATAATCTGATGCATGACTCAGACCACTTTATATTGTAATTTGACAATAAAAGTTTTGATTGCCTCAAACCCACTTAGTTTTAGAAGAGACTTTACCTCTCCTTACGTTCCTTTCGTTGAACAAAGCTTTTCAAATGTATGCGTCCACTCTATAGAAGTATTTAGCCACATCAACGGCTCATCTAGTTGCCTATTGCCTTAAGTATGATTTAAATGGTGATTTGAAGGATATAATTATATATACATTCAATAACTGAATGGTTTTAAGATCCTACACAAATTTCTATAAAATATTTAAAAGATGTAGACGTGTGTGTTAGCCTATTTACAAAGTCGTTGCCAGTGTGAACCCCTTTTTCATAAGCACTAGCAATGGCAACATATGCACAGGCATAAACCAATCTACCAGCAGATGCCACTATAATCTTGGAAAAGAAAAACATGTTTATGGCATAATCAATCACATGCTTTGATATACTGCTACGCCTACGTTTAAACAGGTTCACAATATATATGGACTCACAACAGTGAATTGTACACTTAATCTCTAGCTCATATACATATACACGTACTCTCTAACTTTCTCTCTCTGTCTCTGTCATGCATAGAAATACATTTACATTTAGAGTAGATTCTATGCATATGAGGAATCTTTAATATTGTTTACTTAACCTCAAAATCTACTCACATACATACACACAAACACACACACAACACCCGTACATACATAAATAAACACTTACACAGGTACAGATGTATGGATATGTGGAGCAGTAATGGAAAAAAGAAAAGCTGGGGGACAGAAAAACCATTGAATGGAACACATGAAGATGAACTCAATTTCATTTGAATTTTGAGCCACAATTTGTGTCAGGTATAGAGTACAGCGTACAACAGCAAGACGTTTGCTAAGTGTTGGTACAATGTTTTTTTTTTTTTTTGTTGTGTTATGTTGTGATGTGTTGCATGTGTCTTACATGTGTTTCTACTTTTGCTGCTACTCGTCTGCTACTGTTCTACTTATCGTTGATGTTGTTGCTGTTGCTGTTGTTATTTACATTTAAACAGGCCTTAAAAAATCTCCTTTACACAATAAACAAGAAGTCTATGATGGCACTCTTACCTTGTTATCCATCCCTCATATTTTTAGAGCACAGCATTTGGCATTATTTGGGCAAAACAAGATTTAATGGATGTAAGTGGAAGAGAGAGAAAGGGTAGTAGTGGCATGGCACATAAGATAAGGATAAGGCATAAGGATATTTGATAGATTGCAAAATAAAGTAACATTTTCTCTCTCTTTGGCTTGGTTTACGCATTTTAAATTCAAATTTGTGTGTTGCTTGATATCACCAGACTCTTGCTTTAACTCTACATTATCTATCTCTCCTTCTCTATCTTCTGCTTTTTCTCTTTTGCTTTGGTTACTATGGTTTTAATTCATTTTCTACTACAAAAAATGCGGCAACAGGATACACCATAATGCAGATGGAATGTTTTAATAGTTTGAAATTACCAGCTGGATTGATGAAGCACTGACACAAGACACAAGGCACTAGCACTGGCATTGGCCATTACTTTGGTTATGTCGAAAGTTTCTAAAGTACTTGTATAATTTGGCCTCAAGTTAATTTATATAAAAACGAAGTTTTTAACTTTATTTCCCATTTTTTTTTTCTCTCTCTCTTGTTTTCTTTCAAAGTTCAATTCCATTTTAATAAAAATGATTTAAAACGAGAAAAAAGTAAAAAAAAGAAGAAAAAACAGAAACCCGCTAAAGAAAATATTTTCAGTGCCATGAATAGTGTGTTGAATTATACTCAAGAATAATTAAAAGTTTTTAAAGATTTTTTTTCTTTTCCTTTAAATGGTTTTTTAATAGAAACTAAAGTATTGAAGAAGAAAATGTATTTAAAAGCACAAGATATACTGGAGCGTATGATTAATATTGAATTCAATGTTACTCATACGCTTGTAGTATGTATGCCAGCATAACGCAGAAACAATTTTAATGCAGAATTAAAAATTTAAAAGTGAGGGTACAATTCTTAAAATTTCGATAATGAAGTGAAAACAGCATACACTGGGAGATATCATTCACCAGTACTTGAAGTCACACCAAATTAATATCGATACTACCCTGGACAGAAGAAGAATACCAGAAGACTCTTCGATTTTGGAAAGTGCTTCGGAACGAAACTTAGTAACAAAAATGAATGGAGTAATCTCTATTACTCTTTTAATAAAGTATACAGCTGGTAAACAGATGGGTTAAGATTGGATCTTGGAACAGAAGCAGAAGTTGTTAGTCTCAGAATAAAATATTCCGAGCGCATGGAGAAACTCGCGGGTATCTTTCAAGCGGAAGGCTATACCATCGAATCGTATGTTGACTTCAACGTGGATAGGAAGTACAAAAGACTCTTATGTGTACAAACGACACTTGTGCGGTCAAATCAGTTACGTAGACGAAATAAGGTAACCCTCCGCTGTATATGACTGTTTGAAGGAACTGAATCCTTTAGGTAGATAAAATCGGGTTACTTTCTGCTGAGTCTCAAGTCATGTGGGAATTCTTGACAATGAGAAAGCAGGCGATGATGGGGTCAGAACTCTTCCGTAGGGTGTGAGCGCATGTTTGGAAAAGGATGTTAATTGAAAAGGGAAAATAAAGCGAGGCAAAGAGTTTTCTCAAATCAAGTGAGTTTGAGGCAAACAAAACTTTTGTTGGTAAACTACAATAAGAGGAGATCTGAGTCATGCATCAGATTATTCTGGAATAACCTGAGGTTGACAACCTGCCTTTTCAAAGGCACTCGAGTTCAACATCTACATTATGTGACGACGGGAATAAATGATCAGAATGATCAGGTCATTAATGGATCCCAGGAAGAAAGACTTGGGCAGCATATCAAATTCTATACATAGAATTGTCATTGTTAAAACCGAGAAGCATTCTGAAAATTGCTGGTTAATGGCTTGCAGATGACATTATAGGGATACCCTAATAAAGTTTGATGATAGTACAATAGATCGTATGGTCGCAATGTTAAGGCATCTCAACACGACTGAAATCTGGAATAGTTAGAAACTAAAGAGCATGTCATCTGTTCCTATTCAGCTCTCGATAGAAAACGGTTGATAACCTGCAGAGAGATTTCTTCGCGGATTTAAACTCTCTGTTTGACGCGGATATTCAGGCTCTCCTGATTCATTATGGGTATTATGGGTATGTGCGTAATCGCTCAATCTGCTTGTTTGTGTTTAATTTCACTATCTATTTGGGTTAGCAGGATAAATTGACAAATCCGCTGGTCTTCAAAGAATTTACCATTAATTGTTTCTGCTCTCAGCTATCCGTGATGGATGAAATGACCCTTAAAAATACACTGTGCAGACGCATCTAGAAATTAGAATAAACGAGGGATAGCCAGATCGATTCAATAATATTGTTACGTTTTTACCTTTTAAAAACGTTAAAAATATGAGTTCGTAGATTGCAAATAAAATAAAAATAAATCTGTGTTTATTTTTCAATCAATTCTTTATTATCGGCACAACTCTTGTGCCACTGTTCGAACTTCTTTCACTTATACAACGATAACTTTCACAATATGTGCTCCTTTTCGTTATATTTCTCTGCTTGTAACCTTTTTTATAAGCAACAACACTTGTTAGTTATTCTTCTTTGCTCACAACCTTTTTTTGTAAGCACCACACTAACAACTGTTTTCTTCACGCAACTTGTCTGCACACAAGTCTGACTGGATTATAACTCGATCTCGTATCTTCACACACCAGTGGTTGAATTCTCACTCAATTCAACGCGACGTCGTCACACGACTAACTCAACTCGATCTCCGAGAATCACGTGTCTTCATACACGACTGACTGAATTCTAACTGAATCCTCGTTGCTCGCTTTATCTTGCCTTTTATATCACTCGATCAACAGTGTGATGAATGCCCTTGAAGGATGATGACGACCTTCGGGAACAATCCAAAAATGTAAACAACTTGTTTCCATTTTTCTTGTTCGTGTATCTTATTTAGTCCAGGCAGAGTTGTTGTTGTTTTGTTTGTTTGTCTTTCTGCTATATTTTTTATACGCGGTCGTTGTTGCAATATTTGTTTATTCATCGATCTTGTAAACAAGCCCTGTTGTTTTTGTTGCTATATGCTTACTCATTCGTTGATCACGTGAACAACTGCATTGTTTTGTTTTTGGAGCTTTTGTTTTTATGCGTGATCAAGTCCATTGTGTTGTTTTTGGAGCTTTTGCTTATTATTTTAACAACACCATTTCCATTTTCGTAACAATATATACCTGAGTATCTGTGTGGCTAACACAGAGTGTAGTAGAGTCCAGAAGACAGAATACTGTTTCTCTAATGAAATACTTCAGTCGTATCTGGAGGATATGTCGTGCATTCTGCTGTTGGAGAATAAAAGTTACCGATTAACTTGAGTAGTCTTTCTGTTTTTCAAAACAGATTACAAAAATTACCTTCAACAAGAATTTTGACTTTAACTTGTGTCTCTGTCCTTAACTATATTTTGTATACTTTTACACTTCCACGACGCCATTTTTAATTGAATCCTTTTAGCCAGACATGCAAATTCAAACGTCTACTAACTTTTGCATTTGTTTGGCTTAAAAAAAAACCCAAGTTTTTTATTTCCTGTTTATTTCAGGTTTTGATTTTCCTTTTTTGAAACAATATTTCAACAACAAATCAAAAACCTTATAAAAGTTTTTTCAAACTAAAGAAACCGGAAATAAACTTATATTTCCGGTCATAAACCAATGGCTTTACAAACGAAAAACAGTTTTTAAATACAAAATTTTTATTTTTGGCAACAATTTTTCATTCATTTTCTCAATTTCTCATTTGCAAGAAGAAAGAGAGAAAAAAAAAGAAAAATTTGGTCAAAAATTAAAACCAGAAGAAACAAGAAAGTTTTGGCAACCACTTCAGACGCAATCATCATCATCATCATGAGTAACATCATCCGTAACTGTAACAAATTCTATAGGTTGGCTATGCTGGTATATTCTGCTCGTTTTAGTTAAAAAGTAAAGTGGATAAGCAGTTAAAAACAAATACGACTTTAATATGCTTATTTAAATAGAGTATGAAAGTAGCGAGGAAAAAGAGAGAATAAGCAGGGGGGACGGATATAATAAAAGAAATTAAAATAAACAAATTGTATGATTGCCATCAGTTTTATCAAAATTTATTTCATTTCATCTCGATTTACACACACTTTCTCTCTCTCTCTCTCTCTCTCTCGATTTTGTCTTTCGAAAATATTTTCTTGGCTTCTAGCCATAAAACCAACTGACCTAAATGATGACATGATGACTATTGGTAGGCTAATGGCTATTTGGCTGGACTGCAACCAAAGGACCACGTGTATGACTGACTAACTGACTTCCAGTAACTGTCTGTAATAACATAAAGATAATGGCCAAAAATAGTAAAAAAAAACAAGAAAAACAAGGTAACACAACTAAATTGTAAAATGTTAACCAAACCAACTGTAACCAGTGGCAACACAAGAAGAAAAAAATCTCAAAAAATCCTAGTGAAAATAGACAAATTTTCTCTCAATTTTTATGATGATTTATTGTCCGAAAATAAAAACAAACAAACAGAAGAAGAAGTAGAAGAGTAAACGAAGCAACTGAACACTGAGCTTAAGGAAACATCTGTTTGGCTACTGGCTTGTATACCCTCCCCTCTCTCAAAAATAAATTGGTCAACAGGGAGTAGGGTGAAGTATGAGTAGAAAAGTGTGTGGGAGTAGATAGAATATTTAAAAAAAATCATAATAAACTCTAAGCAATATTAATGGTACACAGGTAACTAACTGCCTGGCATCATAATGTTTATGGACAATGTTTCTCTCTCTCTCACCCTGCCAGGGTTTTTTTGTATTCATGGCAAGCAAAACAGATAGATAACCAACCACAACTTTATTGCCGCGTAGTAATAACGATGACCTCTTTCGCTGCTTTTAGAGATGTATTCCCTACCTTTTTTTATTGAAAAAATTATTGAGATATTAAGATAATACTGTGCTACAGAAACTGAAGCATAGCTGAAGTCTTCAGGAAATGTAATTTTTTTTATAAAACCAGCGCTCAGGAAATGGTCCTGTACGTGCAGTATAGTAACGTCCAGAATTTAGAAAAATGGTTGTAGTAGGGAATTTAAGGCAAGTAGTGTGTAACGTTTTTAACAAAAATTTAAGACTACTGACGTCATTGGAAACAGCCAACACTTCTGCAAGTGTTGCTCATGCGAATGGTACTGCTTATGAATGGGTTCTCCCTGTATTGTATTGAAATGAAATCAGTAATGAATGAAGGTGCATAAAAATAAGCAATTTTCCCGAGTTTTTATTGCTTCAGAGCATGGATCTGGCTGGGGGGAATAGAATCACCCTCTACTATATGCCACATGATTTAGAGAAGATGAATAAGGAGGTGCTTTGTGACAACACTGTGATCCTTAAAGGATTGTAGGTGAAGCTATTTTACGTTTTCTTTAATTCATTCACGTTGCTCTAGTAATTTCTTTCACATCATCTTCAGTTCCCATCTTCAGCAATTCTAAACCCTCAATACCTTTTTAATTCCTCTTTTATTAGTTCGGATTGATTGCAGTCGATAGAATGCTAGTGTTAGTGTGAATTCTTATTCCATGATCATTTTTAATGTCTTTTAGCAAACAAAGAAAAGAAAAACGAAAAAGCAGGAATCGAATAAGAACAAGGAGAAGAAGGATTTGTGAAAGCTCTCTGTGTGAGAACAAAAAATAGTGTTGAGTTAGAAGTATTGAAGGTACCCATGAAGTAGCTGCTATCGACCGCAATTAAAGGTAGAATTGCCAGCCAATTGAAGTCAAAAGTAATAAAATTATGGGTACATTTTAATAAAATCTATTGAACCATAAGAGGGACATGACCAGGATCAGAAGATAAACGATTGGCGCTTCCTCCTAGAAATCCTGATCTATCCTCATGATTTATCCTCCCAGCGACGGTACTTCATCTTCTGATGATCATCATACAAGTAAGTACCTAATCGCACAATGAGTCAACCTGCTATACTCAAGGATGATACTATGAATCGGCACCCATTGCAGATTAAACCGAACCAGTCCAAAGACTGCTACAGAGCCCTTACAGTCACGCACAACACGAGCCTTATACCAGATTGATTCTACTGCCATCAGTGCAACTAAACTAAACAACTTTTTCAACCTAAAACCACAACAATTGCCTTTCATTTTATTATTGAGCTCTAGTTAGAGATCCTCATTAAAGACTACAATTCCAACGCTTCCATCTAGTTTCGACCCCATTTTTATGAATGGGTCGCGTATTGGATTTTCCCATCGTCCCCATATCACAGGACCCAGGGGTGAACGCAGCCCTAAAAACCATATAACGCTGGTCCTATGCTTAAGTCTCTTTCTAATTAGCAGAGAAAAAACCGTTAACATGTGAAAATGAACGCTCGATTGCTGTTTTCAACATTTCGATTCCCTCAACCACATGGCTTTTCGCGCCGGCATAGAATGGTGTCATGAGCAGGCTGAAGTCAGCTTGTCCTAAACCTGTTAATGCATAAACAGGCTATCCGCAGTACATTATTCAAGACCATATGCTGAAAACTCTTCACAATTTGTATTGAATTTGTGTCTTTTAACAACTACATGCCTACCAAGAGTATACATTAAGTCAAATTATATAACTGCTTTTCTAGGATATATAAAAAAAGTTCGACGAAAAGTCCAGTAATTCTTAGCTGACAATTGATCTTCACTACGTAAAACGAAAGAAATAAAAAAAACTCTTCAAAACTTGTTGTAAAACTTTATACGTGCAAAACCTTTTGCTGCAACACAACTCACCGACTGACTCACTTTAACTTCGAAACGTTTATACACAGTTTCTGTAGATTTATTGATAGCTGTTGTAGTTAAACTCTTTCGACTACAGAAATTTTCCTGCCTATTTTCTCTTAATTTTTTCTCTGATTCGTTTTTTTTTTCTGCAGCTGTGCTAGGGGTTTGTTAAATAGAAGTGAAATGCACACACGTTTCGTTTTCCCCCAAAAATTTTCTTAACAAAAAAAAGGTGAGGATGTAAGCCAATATTTTGTTCTTATTTTTTCTTTCTATGATTTCAGAATAAAATAGACCATGTAAATACACATCAATTTAACATGATTTTCTCTGTTTTTTGTTGATTTTTTTGTACGTTTTTTGTGTTTAAATGCTTCATTTAAATAAGAACATTTAGATAGTTTTGGATATAAAAAAGGAATTGCAGAAAAACGGAATACAAAGAGCGCGAGTGAATTAAGGGTTTATTTTACATTTTAAATTATCCTTTCAATATAGTAGTAGTTAGGCAGGAATGGTACTTACCAAATTAAAAACGTTTTTCATTCGTTTCTTTTTCAGCTTTTTTGCCTTTCACATAATAAGCCTAGCGCTTTTGTAAAGGGATATGATTTTATAGGGAATCTGTAAATGTAGGAACAAAAAACGGAAAACAAATTAATTAAGATTTTGAAAAATACAAGAAAAATTGAAGTAAAGCAAAACCATTTATTGGTTTATTTATAAAGTATGGGCAATATTTTCATTAGGTTTTTCAAATAAATTTTCTTAATTAAATATCAGTCATACATCCTAGCTTCTTACACCACCCATGTTGTGTGTGTTAATTTTAAACAGGAGCGGCGACACATTTTTAGAGACACTTTTCATGGCAATTTTATTTTACTCTCAGAGTTTTTGCCAGAGAGCTGCTGGTGGGAAAGGCGCCGAAAGAAATTTTTTTTAATTTCTTTTCATATTTTGATATATTCGAGCTAGGGCTTAAACTACGGCCTGTCATCTAATAAGTCAACACTACCTACTAGACTATGGTGATTTCTAATAATCTCAATCTGCTTATCGACTTTAAACTTTAGTTCCCGCCACTAATGTATAAAATTAACGTACAGAACATAAGTGGTTTGAGAAGCTAGGTTTTAATCCTGCCTGAAGGGTTGTAATAACCAATTCTGTACATATGTATGTATTTATGTGTGTATGTATGCTTATTGAATTATTTAATGAAGTCTACAAGGCTAGTATATTCTTTTCCATTTGGTTAGAATCGGTTTTTATAGCAGTCCATGCCTTGTAACGACTACAGCCTTATCAGTTCCAACGGTCTAGCTTTTAAAATTTGTCATAACATAATCCACATTCATATTTACAATGGTCGCAAGGGTAGACTTAATTGCACCTATTAACCGTTCAGGAAACATTTGTTAAGGTGATGCCTTGGCTGCAGGGAATTTATTACGTCTATGTTAAGTACATAAACTCTGAGAGTAAATAAAATTGCCATGAAAAGTTTTTTAAAAATCTGTCGTCCGGAGCCGACTTGAAACTGTAGGTTCCACCACTCCTGTACAAAAATTAACGCACACAACATAAGTGGCGTGAGAAGCTAGGTCGTAATCCAGACTGGAGGGTTGTAATGACCAATTATGTATGTGATGTATGTATAGTAGGTTAAGACTGTAGGTGATCGTAGGATGATAGGGTTGCCATATGTTGCTGCATACAAACAACACTTTAAAAAATTTATGGAGTGCAGGGGTGAGGAAATTTGTTTATTGAGCCCTATTGACCTTTGTCGTCGTGTTTAGTAGGTAGTGTGTTGGCTTATTAGACGTGAGGCCTCGGTTCAAACCCCAAGTCAAACATCTCTCACTAAACGAAATATGATAAAATATTTCTTCGTGGTTAACAGTGCTCTTCTGATCCCTCCAAATGAAGAGAGACTTGTATAATTATTTTGAATGTTCTGGCCACCGATACTTGCCTTTTCCAAAGTGTTATTGGTCCTGTTGTATAACACAGGGTGATAAATTGTTATCAACACTGTCTGCTAACAAAAACAATACGCCAATGATACTTTTTATAGAACCCAATAAATATTTCATGAAAACTATTCCATATTCAAGTAAATCTACGCCTTTAACCTTTTTCAAAATAAAAAAAAAAATCGATACTCTCGTGTGTTGTACAAGGCTAAAACTATTAAAATTGTGCGTTTAATTATGCCAAAATAGAGAGAAAAAAGTAAGTGTTTCCTCTAACAGTGGCTATAAAATTTTATGGCATTTAATTACCGTTTTTTGACCACTATTACTGACGTCTTTTTTTTTTTTTGTCTTCCCTTTTTAAGTGCGTTTTTTTTTTCTTCTTTCTTTTCTATTCTGCCATTAAAACTTCATGAAATAATGAACAGAAACAGAGAGTCAGAGAGAGAGAGAGAGAGAACGAACGAATGAGAACGTTCGTTGAAATATAATAAAAATTTGTCAAAGTTGACAAAGTAGTTGGAAAGCAATTTAGCAAATGAAATAATATTTCAAGAAGCACAGAAACATATCTTCGCTCCTCTCCTCTCGCTCTCTCTTTGCGCTTATTTTTTGCAATAAAAACAAGCCACAACAGTACGGAACCGAACAGAACACTTATGCGTTCTGTGGTGGTGGCTTAAAACCATAAAGTGCAGCAAAAAGAACATCAATTACAATCATTTTTAGTTACACTTGAAATCAAACAACCGAGAGAAAGAAAATTAAGAAAAGTGATGGCAAAAGAAAAATGAGAATAAAAATTGTGTGAAAGACAAGTCAAAAAAAAAAAATACAAAAATAAGAAATAAAAATGACATCAGAATGCAGAAATATTTGTCAAACTAAGCAGTCTTTGGTCCTTTTAGAAAATTGGAAGAGTTATAAGCCTTTTTCTCTTACCATTGCAACGGTTTACCCCGTTTTGATTCACAAAGAGTCAATGTCCTGACATACTATAGAATGCCGGTTTTTGTAAGAGGGAATAAGTATATACCTACCTAATAACGGGTAATTTTTTTAAACGTTTGAGTTTTGAAAATACACAAAAATTCAAAAAATTTGCAACAGTGAATGGCATATTAATTTGAGACGGTAAGTGGATGCCTGCGATTTAATTTTTAAAAACTTTTAAGGCTGCAGATGATGCATTAGAGTGTACCAATTTGTTATGTTTGATCCAGCATTTCGGAATATGGCTGGCTTGTTCCTCTATACGAGGGACTTCATATATCATTACAGAAAATAATCTGGTAAGGACTACTTCAAACCTGAAATTAACTCCTTAACAAACTCGTTTTTCAGTAGACTGAAGAGCTTTGGCTGACATTTACAAAAACATCCGCAATTTTTGTGGACAGAAGCGTTTAGTGGATCCAGTGGTTCCAACACTCATAAAATTGTTGTAAATGGCGGGAAAATTTAGGGCAAAATAGAAAAACCTTTAATGATCCAGAAAGGTACTTTGGCAAAAAAAAAGTGGACGATACTCTTTTCTTCCTCAACCTATTTTTAACTACTGCAAAGCCATTTTCCAGTAAAGGAAACCTCTCCGCATGCTTAACAATTACACAATGTCCGGTAATAATGGATACAGTGACAGCGATGTCTCTACAATTCAGTTTCCTTAGTTAATTGGCACACAATTGGGCGTAGTTGAGCTTCGCCACGCATGAATAAAATAAACACACTCAACGTGGGTGGCGTGAGAAGCTTTCACTTATGTAGGTAAGTAAGAGCCTGACAATAAAGCCATATTCTTTCTAAGCTTGGCAGACAGCCTAATGCAGATAAAGCGATAGATTAATTGCAGTGTGTCTCAGCAAGTTCAGGACATTCCTGTGGGAAGAAACCCGTTATAAATTGAAATAAAAAAGCCACGAGAGTCGACCAAAAGACTTGCTGCACATCAGAACCAATTATGACCTGAAGATTGTACCTGTAAGACAGTAGCAATAAGCTGAGCTGTCGGAGAAGATAGGTAGGCCATAAGTTGAAGATCCTTTACTGAAGATCAGTAATTATGCAGCATGATGATGATGGTAATGGTCACAACCATAACCCTTCTGAGAAAATTCTACATTCTACCTTATTCTTATGTTTAGAAAACATACATACATACATATGTACATAATTGGTTTTTTCAGTTAGGATTACGACCTAGCTTCTTACATCACCCATGTTGTCTGTGGTAATTTTATGCATGAGTGAAATGTTTAAAAAAGTCTTGCGTATACTACCGCAGAACCCCCGTAACAGAGCAAAGGAAATGTTGTTCTTGTCTTCTACCAAGACTAGGTTCAGACGGAGCATATCAATATCGTACAATATAGGACTTCCCAGAGGGAATAACGTTTTAGTGCCACATAGGGAATTAAGTCGTTTGCGATATAAAAAGCTTTTTGTCTGACTAGTAATTTAAATGGAAGCCAATTAAATATTATGAAGACATAATGAACAGGAATGAGTAGAAAATGATATACGATTCAGGAATTGGATTTGACATACACACCGACAATAAACTGATTGCAAGAAATGCGATAGATGAGGATCCCCAAAGGAGTCGAGGTGAAGGTCAAGCCTTAGCTAAGCAGTAATCGAGAAGAACTACGGAAATGTCCCAGAAGAGAAAGGAATTAAAATGATGAAAATATACAACCTCTACTTAATAGGGTAATATTTGAAAAGTAAATTAATTACAACTTATTTTAAAATCTCTGGAACATCAAACCTTGTAAAAACATGTTGAGTTATTATTGCAAATCATTTTTCAATTCATGTGTATGAATGTTTGTTAATTTCCTTTTTCTTTCTTTCGATATTTTCACCGGATAATATTTATTAACGTTTTTAATAGAACTTAACCTGTATTAGTTTCTTTCTCTAGTCTGTCTTTATAAGGGAATCTCTTACAATGTAATCTCTTCTATCATTAAAATGATAAATATTTTATCTTTTTTTGGCTTTCAATGAATGAGTAGTTGAAAAGGAAAATTGCAAACAATGCAATGCCATGATATGATTCAATTGAACTTCTACGTTCCCTGATCTTTTCCCCTCAGCTGTTTTATGCTCTGCTTCCTATAATTTTGCCACATTTTCTTAGATTTTATTAATGCCGGTTACGATATCAGAAATGCTGTGTAATTCTCTCTTTCACTCTCTCTCCCCCTTTCTCATGTGACTATTCACCAGAAATATGATTTTGTGAAGGTAAAATTCTGCAACGCTTGAATGGTTCAAATATTACAGAAATTTTTTTGTTGGTTTTTTTTTAACGTTTAAAGTCAATATGTCAGTATCAGCATCAAACATTTTCATTAGATATCATTGACAATTTTATATAACAACAACTAAAGCAATATCGACAACTAAAGCAATAACAATGGAGAAGCTGAAGAAGCCAATGTCATTACGTTAGTTTAAGGGCACCAGAGAGACGTTTTATATTGTAAAAGAAATATCCCAAGAGAAACACACAGTAGAGAAGCAAAAAGAGGGCAAGAGAGGTATAAAGATATTGAAAAAAATTGCATACAATAAAGCTGCAGTTGTAGATAGTTGCAGTAAAGGCAACAGCAACAACAACAACAACAGCACTAACAATTTCCTTTTAACAATTGCAACTGCAATGGAAAATATCAACTGCAGTAGGATAACAAAAGGATGTTGTAACCTGATATGTATATAAAACGGCAACAACGATTACATGTTCCATGTTACCATATTGTATTTGAATAGTGTATACACACTTACCATGTACCCATGTATTGTGTAAAGAATTGTTTAATATTGTATAGTAAACAGTTATCTAAACACACATACACACAATTACATGACAATGTACACACATATGCATATGTGTGCAGCTGATAAGTATGCTTTAAAAACCAAACACTAACATTAACACACTACGACCACTTTCATATTATATTGTATGGCATTGTATTGTATTGTATTCATAGCTGTTTTAACTTTGCTCTGTTGTTGCGGTATGTGTATATAAGTTTTCGAGCATGTATTTGTGTTTCTATGTAAGTTTAATGCGACCATCATATTAAAAAGTTTCTTACGTGGTTTTCGGTAGATAAAATCAGTCAAAATATATTAAAAACAACAGCACACAAATACACGATAAAGAGTGTTGAACATTAACGAACATATGCAACATGTTGTTGTAAGTCGAAGTATTCGAAAGGAAGGAAAGGAGTGAGTGCCGCAGAGAACCAAAACTTTGATTCTTACCTTCAGGAAAGTGTAGTTTAGAGAAAACGATTTCCAACCTAATTTAGTATTAATAGCGTAGCGATTTATACTGTTTGAACTACGATATCCAAAAAGTTAGTCTCCCAGGTATATTATCGGTACCGGTATGTATTGATCTTATCACAAACATTAATGATTTCAGAGCAACCACTAGAATATTATGTAGTACCGAACGCTACTATTTGAATTACAACATCTGAGAAGCTAAGCACAAATATTTTTCCATGTTTCGATGTGAACTTATAACTTGGGACACAAAACAAGCCGTTGTCAAAAATAGATCTACAAGGCCGTTTACATTAACGACACAAAATCAACCAATAGTTGGGTAATAATGAAGCCAATAGAGGCTTACATAATACATAATTGGTGATTACAACCCTTCAGTCAGAATTACGACCTAGCATCTCACACCACTTATTTTGTGTGTGTTAATGTTTATACATGAGTGGCGGAACCTACAGTTCAAAGTCGTCTCCGAACGACAGATTTTTTTCTGAGAAACTTTTCGTACAGTTATTGCCAGAAATCTGCTGAGAGGAAGTCGCCGAAGAAATATTCTCTCATATTTAATTTTGTTGAAAATGAACCGTGGCCTCATGTCTAATAAGCCAGCACACTACCTACTAGACTACGGCAGCTACGGAGGTATATCTAGCACCGCTTAATACTGTTTGAATTACTTCCAGGGAGCTAACTCCCAAGATAATATTATTACGTGTGTTCTATCATAGACCGATTCAAACTTAAATAATTGGGCTTCCAAACCAAACACCCTAAGCTTTCTGATAACAGCGACTCTAAATCTAGTTTGAGGTTATAATGAAGCCATAAAGCAATCAGCTAATTTATCAAAAAAGTTTTTATACTGGAATAGCAGTGACATTGGAAGGCAAATGACAGAGAATGGACAGTAATATTGTACTCCTCATTGTAGTTCCTATTAAAGTCCCGATTAGGAAGGCCAAGCCGCTCCTTAAAATTATGCGGGTGATATTTTATAAAGTTAGAGCGCTTTAGCACAGATCGAGTGGGATACCACTTAGCTTGTGTTCTATTTTATTTTGAAATGAGGATAAAAGGACAGCAGCCATCAATAAATGGCACAAGCAATGCCTTTGTTAACCAGTCAGCAACTAAAACTTATGAATCGGATAACACCCTTCCCCCAAACAAGGATAACGTTAAGACATCAGAGATGTCCACCATCTTCAAATCAGAGAGGACGTCATGTATCTCAGGTTTTCAGAACTGAAAGACTATCCTTTAAAGATCAATTGCAGAAACTACACCTTGAAGTACACCATCGAAATAGAATTATTAAAACGGATATGAATTGGGAACATGTTTAATAAATATGATGCCCCAAGGAAGCCTTAAAAAAGGTGTACCATTCCATTAATAACATAAGAAATGAAATTGTCAAAATGCTATTGCCATTGCCATTTCAATTGAATACTGCAAAAGCACATGTTCTTGACCTATATTTCCCTTAGAATCATTATTTTTTTCATTTCCTTTCTTCTTTTCATTTCATTTTTTATTCAAGATTTTATTTTCTAAACCACTTTAATGGTCACATCTTCTTCAAAACATTGTATGTGATTCGCATGGCTGGCTCTCTATCTGTCGTTAACATTTAATTTTCTGCACAAAATGCAACTTTTTAAATTTTAATTCCATTTCTTACCACGGGGGGCGAAGGCAATATTAGAAGAAGATTCAAAAACAAATTGGTTGTCATAAACTTTAGTTCCATTTTCTTTCTCCATCTCTCGTTCTTATCATCATGATGTCATGCAACCATACAATACAGTACAGTATGTAGGTAAACCGGATGGTCGTCGTATTTTTATATGCAAGGATTACCAAACTGCAATTAAACTAAAGCTCTAAAACACTTCTCTTAACACTCTATTTTAATATTCTTCCACATACAATATACTTAGAGAACCAAGAGAGAAGAGTATGGAGAAATAAAAGAGAAAGAAAGAGAAAAAATATTGCATTTAATCTCCAGAATAAATCAATATTGGCATATGCACTCACACAACTACATTCCTATAGATTTTAGAAGGATAACGACAATCATAGAGAGTTACACGATACAACCGTACCCTGTAATGTAGGTATTATTTTGTGTTGTGTTGTGCATACTTTGAGGCAGATTCACTGTCGAGTATTTAAAGCATATGTGTGTGCGGTTGTTGACTCAATCATTAGACAGAGAGAATATTTTTTAATTAACCACTCTCACAGAGAAGCCAAGCAGAAGGAAAATTATTTTTAATCGTGGTTTTAATGGACACGATAATAATCCAGTGAATGTAGATACACAAACATATTTGTATGCACAGTGCGGTTATTGCTGAAAATCCCGTTAGTAAATAATTTAGTGAAAATATGTTGCCTTAAAGTATGTTACAATAGAGATTATTTACACCCTAATTAATATACTAAATTGTAGTAAAAGAAATCTATTAAAATGCCATGAATTGTTTTGGTAAACAGTGGCTAGCCCGTTGTAAAAGCTTTTGATAAAAAAAAATTAAAACGAAAGCCAGACGGCTGTAAAAACGTTTATTGGGTCTAAACTGTAGCAGTCAATTTCACACAAAATTCGTTTCCTCAGTTCTTTTCCGAAAACGCAAACGACCAGAATTTAAAGGATGCTGAATAACGCAATTAAAAGTATTCGGAGACCATAGGATATTCTTGCATGTACAAAGCCATAAATAAAGCCCATCTGTCTCCTATTTGTAAAAAAGCAGTCAAATGTCGGCAACATTGTCGATTTCAGGAGGCAAACAATCACACAAAAAACCGAATTTTAAAAAGGACTTCATATCTTTACATGAAGTTATTCTATGGTCGAATATTCGCTAAAGATCACAATCATTGCTGGATTAACTAACTAGCCAATTGTGTTTTAGCATTAATCCTTCCAAGGCAGAGCTTGAAACATCAAATTCAAGGATTTCAGCCTCCAAAGCACATGGGAACTGGCAATGCATCTTGCAGACCAGGCGAAGTTGTGATACTTGACTGCAACATCGTGTTGGGAAAGCTATCGCAAAATGTCTGGTAAACGTATCGATCTTAAACCCGGGCTCGTATTGTGGAAGTATACACCGACAATCCTCAAACAATAATAATCCTCACATTCGTCAAAGACCGAACCACTGATCAGCATCAGTGCCACTGCATACACGTAAGTAGCTCCTTAACTTTCAATTTGTAGCCTAATCTGTGCCGTTCTACAGTACCTTATAGCGCAGTGAGTTTATTTTCATTTTCGGTTTCTTGCTGTACTTCCAAACGAATTGCACACAACCTCCGACTACTGTAATTTCAAATTCTTCTTTGATGACCAATTGGAGTTAAAAATTCTTTCTAGGCCACTTTGGAATCGGATGAATTCAAGATAAACTATGGCGTTGAATGTGATGTTTTCCCTGCCGAGAATAATTTGAATCCCAGGAACAGCCTTTCCTCTAACTCTAGCGCATTTGACGTGCAGATCTACGCTATTATGAAGGACTCCTTTTTTTCATTTTAGAATGTGCACACGTATCTCTAAGCTCTCAATGGAGTGCGAGAGTAAATTGAACGCTTTATCTCCGGTGTCTACTATGACCTTTATTTGGATATCTGAGCACTGCAAACTTTAATGGCAAAAAACGAGCGGAGAAATCGACGCATAGAGGATCTGTCTCAACTGGTTTCAGTTGCTTTCCCTTTGGGATCTTTTAAAAATGCCATCCTGGATTTAAACTTTAGAAAGCCAAAAATTTCTCAAGGCAGTTGTGACCCGAATATGGTATTCGGTATTGTTCGTCCTAAGCTACTGTAAACCATCAAGGAGGTATCGAAATTAGTAACTATTTCGACATGATTCTAACCTATTGGGGACCATGTCTGCCGTATGGAAATACGCAAAACGATCGACCCTATCTATGGTGATGCCAAAGAGGAGGAGATAGTTGAACACTTTTTGTGTGATTGCTTGGCCTTCCTTCCTTCCGTCGTCCTGAAAACTCCTCCAAATGCGGAAAAAAAGCGGTAGCATAAGACAGAATCATATGTCAGGAAATTAAGTGAGGTCCTATACTGTTTAAGGATCATACTTGTCTTCTGTGTACACAAAAAAAATTGAAAATTTATTGTAGAATTTTATTAAAATTGTTTACATCATCTTTATCTCCCTCTCACTCTCTCTCTCACCAACTTATATATATCAATTGAAATAATGATTAGAAATAATCTGTGAAGTATTTAATTTTCAAATGACTTGAAGAAATTTATCTGCATATCGAATTGGATTCCACAGTAAATAAAAGATGAATAAAAGAAAAAAGAAAACGAAATGAAAAGGAAATTCCTTAAACTTTCATTATTGCAATTGACAAGTTTCGATATTAAAAGGGAAATAGTTTTTCCAATTTAACAAATACAAATACACACGCATTCACACAAACACAATCACACAAACAGAGACAAACATACATATGCAAACATTCAAACAGAGTTTGCCTCAGATACAACCAATACCAAACGAGGGGAAGGATGAGGACATGGTATGAACTGTTTGGCAATTAAAAACTCTCTCCGAACTGTCCAAAGCAATAAACCAAGAAAATTAAAGCCTTTGGCTTAAATGTGGCTCTTTATGGGTACTTTTGTGTATCTGTGTATACATATATGTATATATGTGTGTGTGTGAGTTTATTTAAATTCCCAGAAAATATATGCAAAACTAAAACTTATCCTATATAATACTTATACAACAACAACAATAAATGCAGATACAAAGTTAATTTGACAAAATATTTGAGGTTTTAGGAGCAAAATGTTTCAAAATTTTTCTTTCCTTTCTTCCTATCGTAATGAAAATGGCATTTTCGTGTTGCTTGAATTGTAAGAAATTGTGTGTCTCAGTGTGTGTGTATTTTACAAGTTTTCGATTTGATAGGCTTTTCATCATCAAAGTGAATGTCATATTTGTTAAGTTTTATAAAGATTTGTCGATTCAGTTGAGTGAGCATATTAGAATCGTTTTGGAATTGAGGCAATTTTAGAAAATGTAAACATTTGAGTGAGTTTTGATGAAATTTTGTATGATTTGATGTTGATGGAATGTCATGATTTGTATCGGAATCTAAAATCTTCAAAGTCTATAAAACTGACGGGAATTCTTAGCATGGTAAATGAGGATTTTACAAACGAATTATTAGACAAGCGACTTGCGACTTCTCTCTATGAAAGCAGCAGAATTCTTCTTTCCCCAATGCAGTTTCATATAGTCATCGACAACAATTTGCCAAATCAGTAGTGAGAACTACTTATGCCTTCGGATTCGAAGCTATGCAGTCAAATCTAAGAATAATTGAAGCTATCTTAACCGCAGCAATTCCTGGTCTCAATTAATACATTGTCTAGTCAGTCAATTGCAACCATATTTTACTAGAAGTCGCATAATTTAAACAAAGACAACAAAGTTACCATCTTCAACAATTAAGTGAAGGAAGACGTCCACCTAAGGCTAGCATTTAGGCCCATTGTGATACCACAATCAATATTCAACTTGGTGATCAAACATTAAAACATTGCCTAGAGGATACTAGTCCAAAACCCTAATAAATCTCGCTATTGCAACAAATTTTATGTTTGAGAGCTTAAAAAGCTTTATCTTTTCATGACAACAGCAGGACACTGATACCTGAGGCAGTCTCTTTCTACTCCTTAGACCAAAGCTGCTTCAGAAGTCATTTGCCGAAATGCCAAATCTTTTGGCATGCCTATCAAAAGGACAATGGCCCGTGAGATTTACTACTGTGGGATGGATGGCCATGCGATTTAAGAGCGGAAGTGAGTCAGTCCTCTTATTATCTTATACGTATCCAGTAGAGTCTACCAATATTGCACGTACCCTCCTGCAGCCAACAAGATTGAGCCTCTCTGTAAATCGAATAGAAAATATCCAAATTGACTGAGGCAATCGAAATAACTATGCTTTGCAACATGTCAGAGATTGCAAGCTCCTCGAATCCTTAAAAGAGTTACCTTTGAATGATACTAGATTTTTCCCTAAGAAATCCTCGGCATTAATAAATAAAAACAATCGTTGAAACTATGTTCGTTAGGGAGTAAATCACAGTCAGACGGTCCGAATAATTCTTGAGATTTTCAGCGAAAAATCTTACAATTTAACAAGCATACGTGGGAATAAGTGTAAGGGTGAGGTAAAACTTTTGAATGGTTTAACTTGGTGAACCTAGGAAGATCCTAATCTATCTCCAAAGAGTCTAACAGACCTCCTCTGGTTTTTATTTTCTGACACTCTTCAAGCATCTGCAAACGATGATAAGCGTATGTAGCAGCTGGACTTCCACAGAGAAATTGAAGCCAGGCAGAGCAAAATCGAAAAACTAAGTAAGAGTAGAACGGGGAGGCCTGTTTTGTTTATATAAAATAAATAAAACAATTCTCTCTACAGGCAGCTGGTGAATACATGTTCGAATAGATGTTAATTTTAGAAAAGACAGTCGGTTCCATTATTCATTGTAATTCATTCTATCCTCTGCTTCCAGAAAAAGTAAAGTAAATATTCTAAGTGAATAATAATAATCACAATTACAATCACAATCTGTAATAATAATCATTTGAAAATTTACATTCTCTTACCAAATATTCTTGTTTGGAGTTCATTAGTTGAGGATTTATTATACAAGACAGCCATCTACAGACACAGGCAATAATTCAAAATGAAATAATCTACTGAAAATAGCTACAAAATATAAATAAAAAGAAGAAGAAGAAGAAGAATAAGAAATAATCATTTTAACCAAAAATATTGCCAATAAACAATTTAAAAAATTTCTCATGTACAATACAATACATGTGGAATGAAATGAAAAATTCTTTAAGGAGACATGCCTTACAGAGTTGTAAGTATTTTGTATTTTTTCCTAGTAAAATACGAAGGCAGTTCAATAATTAACTAGCAAGGGGAATAATAATTGTTTATCCTCGGTATTTTATTTTCGACTACTTTTCAAACTACCATCATATGTCTTCAAATAACTTCTCCTTAGAAAGGAAAACTTTTGCATTTTTATGAACAACATTTTATTGGATTTTATTTTATTGAAATTTATTGCGTATGGATTTTGTTTTTAATTTTGTTTTCGAAATTCAAAATTTGTTTTTATTATTAAAACTTTGCTTACCCAATAGGCAACTGTCACTCACAATAAATAATTTAATTCAATACCAGTAGTGTGTTCATTATTTTTAAAATCATTTTCATGTTAATTTCTTCCATTTTTATTTCTTCTTTTATTTGTTTCTCTTTTTTAATATTATTTTGATGCCTGAATGTTGTTTAATTTTAATTAAATTTTTCATTTGCACAAGGCATCTTATTTTCACACTGAATGGCCATACAAGGTCGTGTTAATTAAATGAATATTGGCCTACAGGGTATTTGCCGGAGCAAAAATTGACTAACATTCACACTTACTGCAACTACACTATGGGGAATAATTAGAAGTTCACATGAATGCAATAAATCTACATAATCATGTTTTTTAGAAGTATTTTTTTAGTCTTTCAAAAAAAAGCTTTTTTTTCCAGACATTTAATTTATGCTCTTGAGACAAGACGATAATCACTGAATTAGACGTGAAATTAAGTACACTTTATAGGAGTAGTTTATAATATAGAAATAGTAGAGAGCAATAAATTTAAGGCGAAAGTTTCGACTTTTAAGTGTATATACATATATGGGCAATTTCATGTCAAGTGACCCAATTTTTAAAATCGATGTCTTCCGATTTGGATGAAATTTGCACCAAGGTTAGTACTATTGGATAGTAGGCCAGACACATCCCATTAAGTGACCACAAAGCTCTTAAAGGAAACGAACTAAGCTTTATTTGAGCAAAAAAAAAAAACATCCATTAAAAAAAAATATAGTGCTTAGGGTAAAATTTAAAAACTTTGGATTTTGCGTTAAAATATTTTTTTTTGTAGATATGCCGCTTGCTACTAAGTGCCCACAAAGATCTTAAAGGAAATGGTCTAAGTTTTCTTTTGAGGAAAAATAAAAAAAACTCCATTTCGAAAAAAATGGGGGAAAATGAAAATGGTACATATGCCAAATATTGAAAAATCTTATTCTTGAGTTAAAAAATAATTTTTTGATAGATATCCCACTCGCATCCCATTAAGCGATTATAAATGCCTTAAAGGAAATTGTATAAACTTTCTTTTGAGCAAAAAATTTTTAAAAATTAAAAAAATTATTTTTGGAAAGATTGAAGAAATAGCTATCTAATATCCTTTGGAAAATTTTTGCTAGGACCAATAGGTGAAAAGTTACACACATTTTAATAAAACCCTGTATGACCAAAATGTCCAACTTTGACCCCCTCTAACTCCGGCAGTTCTTGACTGATAGAGCTGAAAATTTGTGTCTGGCCTACTATCCAATAGTACTAACCTTGGTGCAAACCTTGGGCCTATCGAAAGACATCGATTTTAAAAATTGGGTCACTTGACACGAAATTGCCCATATATATACATAGTGTGTCAGAAGAGAGGCTGTAGTTCAACCACCGGATCATCAGACATCTGCAACAAAACGAAATATTAAAAAAAATAATTTCTGGCAAAAACTCTGAGGGTAAATGAAATTGCCATGAAAAGTTTCTGAAAAATCTGTCGTTCGGAATCAACTGTCGGTCCCGCTAGAAGAAGCTAGGTCGTCATCCTGACTGAAGAGTTGTAATTACCAATAATGCATGAATAGGGAGATCTGTCTAATCGAAGTACAAGCAATCACCCACAGGATTCAAATCTCATAACTCCCAGAAACTACATGGGTATCTAAAACCTTTATCCAAAGGCCACCACGTAAAGGTTTGTGAATCGATTTGTTATGTGATAGATTAGGATGACCCAGGTACAACAAGTACTACCAATTAATAGTTTTACCTTATTCTCACACTTCCAGACTCCCAAGAAAGACATTAGAGACTCTGAAGATTCGGAAAAAGAAAAATTCATTTAAGAACAACACCACGTCGCTACCTACTGAGGTGTGTTAAAAGATTTGTTAACTGTTGTTGCTTAGAAACTACGCCCTTTAAAACAATTGAATTGACTGTAGTAGTGAAGAACTTTGCTGATGGACTCTTACTTTTTTTCTTAACCAGTGATGGTAACTAACTTTCCTAACGAATGTCGTCATTGTTGATGTTGTTCTATGACAGTGAAGGGATCAGAAGATTTGCTGGATAGCTTATTTGGTGACGATAAAAACGCCTTTACTAAAGTTACTTAATTGGTCCTTAAATCGCTTTAGTCAGGACTCAAACCTAACTTTTCACACCACCCATATTGTGTGTGTGTTAATTTTATACTTGACTTGATTGGAACCTACAGTTTAGCGTCGATTCCGAACGAAAGATTTTTGGGAATCTATTCCTGGCGATTTTATTTATTCTCAGAATTTTTGCCAGAAGACTGCTGTGACAAAGTGGCCGAAAAAATAGTTTTTCATATTCATATTTGATGGACTCGTGTCTAATAATCCAACACACATTACCTACTAGACTATGGCGTCTACAAGCCCACAATTAACGATTTTTTAAATGAGGGCTATGTACTTCGGCTATCTGCACAAATATGAAGGGTGCAAGTGAGGATGGTAAGGCTAAATTATACAAAAACCATTTAACAATATTGACAGAATCCGGTAGAATCCATGGAGTATAGAAGAGTTCACAAAATGCAAACGAGAAAAAGCCAAATAAAAAACATCGAATCAATTATAGCTCCTTGCTGGCATTTCCTCACCATACTGATAGTTTTAAGGAAGTGTGGTTTTTGTCCAAATCACCTTTGGCAGATATCTTCTAGATACGTTCATTCAATAAATTCTGCTCAAGAATCATTGTGTCAAGTGCTATAGCCATAGCTTCTATAGTTTCTGTAGGTATACTCAGTGGTGTTGTGCTAATTTCTTTTTTACCGGAACGCGTATATATAATTATATAGACAGGGCCGATCCTAGTAATTAGTTCGGGTTCGGGTTCACGTAATTGTTTCGGTTCGGGTCGAGTTCCAGTTCAGTAGAAAAAAAACGTTCCGGACTCCGGTTCACGGTTCGGAAAAACAAGCCGGTTCGTTCCGGTTCGGGTTCGGTTCAAACCCTTGCTAATAAAAAATTCGTCAAAAATTAGAAAAAAAATCAGCAATTCTTTTTAATTTTTTTTTTTTTTTCAAAACGTCAGCCAATTCTCGTTATCAGAAATCATCTTTGGTTCCGGAACGCGTTCCTGTCCAAAAAGGAAGTACCGGAACGACGTATACTACCACTGGGTATACTACCATGCTTTTATGGCTCTCAGACTTATTGCTGAATTCGTAGTGAATTGTTTCGCCAAAAATATGATTTCCAAAGCAAAGTTTTGATATTTTAAAACCCAATGTTTTCATATCTGCTGTCTAATACTGTAAAGTTTTTCTTCTTCTGCTTTTTGTATGTCAATTTAAATATATTTTCTATAATACCTCTGAGGTTTATGTCTTTAAACAAACACACACACACACATACGCTTGCTCTTCAAAATAAAAATACTTAAAATGCTATAAAAAACACAGAAAAATAAAAAAATTTAAAAACGAGGAGACAAATAAAAATAAATTTCATAGCGTCATATTGTCATAGATGTGTCCGCCCGTTTGTCGGTTTCTAGGCATCATACTACCTACACCCCTCCCTCCATAACATTTCTATAAAATTATGCAAAAGATTTTCAATTGCTCCATGTACGTACGTATGGTAGTGTGGAGTGGAGTTGTTGAAAAGTTAATAAAGCTTCTGTGTGTGTGGTTATGGTTTTAGATTTTTTTTTTTTTCATACAAACATTAGGGGATTTATTTACGGACATAAATATGCAATCATACGCACACATACATATGTATAAATTTAATTATTTAATAAATTTAATACAATAGAGAGAGCGAGAGAAAGAGAGAGTATAATACATAGAGAGTTTATTTAAAATTGCGTGTGTAAATGTTAATTCACTTAAAAATAAATTCTCTTTTTTCATACCGAAATTATAATCACTTTTTTTATTATTTTTTTTTTATTCTCTTAATAAAATATAAAACGCTTGTATTGTGTTTTAGAAAATTTATTAACCATATAAAGAAGTGCTTATGGCAGACAGTATTGTTCTAATGATTCAAAATCTAAAGCAGCTTTAAAGTACTTAAATTGCAAATGAATAAGACAAACAGCCACAGTTTAATTCTTTTCATAATAAATCATTCAAATTGTAGAGATTCGAAAAGGATTTCATTTAATTACTCGACAAATGCCTTGAATTTAAAAGGAAATTAAATACAATTAAATTTATTACTTATTAAACGTGTAGAACAAATTGAATTGCATTGGTAAAATGTTCCAAAATTCAATACACGATGCTTGATAAAACCAGAATAATGAAACAACAGCTACTCTTATCTACAGTAGAGCATCGGTAGCATATGGATGACACAGCAACTCATACCGATCCCAAGCCATTAGATAGAAAAGGTTAGAACCTATGTATACTCGATCTGCATATTTTGTGATGAACTACCGAACTGAAACTGTCTGAAGTGGTTATTGATTGTCAAGGATATTTAGGTGCCCCAGTCTTGATGGCTTGAGGCAAATTTGTAGAACCCCTCTTGGACAACATTCAAAGAGGTCGTGAGATTGTAAGTCCTTTGTGCATGACCGTAAGCTTGAGAATTAACCCGGGCATGACCAAAATGACACCACTTGCAAAAAGCACTAAATGTCCCAAATGGAACAATCTGGATACCTGGATGAGATAACGTAGTCGCCGTAATCTAGTAGGTAGTGTGTTGGCTCATTAGACGTAAGGCCACGGTTCAAGCCTCAGGTCAGACTTCTCCAACGAAACGAAATATGAACACATATTCCTTTGGCGACTTCCTCTAAGCAGATTTTTGGCAAAAACTCTGATAGTAAATAAAAAACAGCCATGAAAAGTTTCTCAAAGAATCTGTCGTTTGGAGTCGACTTTAAGCTGCAGATGCCGCCACTTATGTAACACACACAACACAAGTGATGTGAGAAGGTAGGTTGTAATCGCGACTAAAGGTTGGCAATGACAAATTATTTATGTATTATATGTGTATGTATGTTCACAGTGATATCATTTGGAAGAAGAAGAATATTCTACACCTGAGTACGATGACATCAAAGAAAATGGAGGTCAAATATCTAGGAATTACATTGGATAGTGAATTGACATGAAAGACTCATATATAACGCCTCAGAAAAGGCCAGTATTATTCAGAAGGCTTGCAAGGACATTCTGGGGATGCAACACAGTAATTGCACACTGGATATACATCACGATACTGAGCTATGGCTCAAATCTAAAAACAGCTCATGACGCTGGCTAGAACTACAGATACTAACTAATAGTCTGCAAGACGCTCATCCTTCACGTACTTCTTTATGGCGCAGAAGCATGGACTGATGCAGCAGCCTTGAGAGTCTTCGAGAGAAAAGTTATATGTAAAATCTGCCGATGATATCCGCATTCGATCTAACAATGAGCTGTATGAGCTCCTCAACGATGTGGACGTTGTGCAGCGTATTAACATCCAGCAGCTGCGCTGATTCGGTCATGTTGTTCGAATTGGTGAGGATGTTCCAGTGAGACAGGTATTTGACGCGTAGAATTGCGGAAATCGACGAAGAGGACGACCTTGTTTGCGTTAAAAGAACCAAGGCGAGGAAGTCCTGGTATCGATTGGGTCTCACCAACTGGTGAAGGCGTTAAAGCAGGCCGATATACGATATTCAGATTGCAACTACTACAGATACAGAGACTAGTATGTGTAGGCAAACAGAGGCAATGAGAACCTATGCTGCTGTTGTGGTGAAAGCTCTATTGGCGCTGCATATGGTAATGAAAACCAAAGCTTTAGAAACTGTAGTTAGGTTGATGGGAGACAAGTCGATCATGAAATTCATTAAAGGATCTCAGGACCCCTGGGCACCATCAGTAGACTCTATGACTTTGGGAAATGCTTTGCAACAAGTCTTTGTGAGAAAAGTGAATGGAGTAATCTGTAAGCTGCATACTCTCTGAAAAGAGGAACTATTGCACAGTATACAAGTGGGACAAGAAGTGATTTTGGTACAAGAGCAGGAGTTCTTGTTCAAAGAATAAAATGTTCCGAGTCCATGGGAAGATATAATCAGTATAGTCCAGCACCGAGTCACAGCAGACCTGTGGTATAACCCGCTCTGAAATTATTCTCTCTTAAAGGACTTTTATGGAAGTGATATTCGTTTGTAAATAGCCTTGTCGGCTTCCACGCACTTTTTCTCTCCAATTTCCTATAGAATTGCTTGGTAATCGATACCAAAAGCCATGTTTTGGTCTATGCAATAATTCTTTGTAATAAAATTCCATTTTTTGAATTCTCCTATGAAAATATTTAAAGCCTCTCACGGCTCGTTCCATTAAAGGATATTTTTTTTTTTATCAACTTTTTAACGAAATTTTTTAAATTCATTTGAATGCTGCTACAGTTTCAACAAAAAATTTATGGAAGTTTTTCCAACAAGTTTTTTCTTTCTTTCTTTCTTTGTTTCTTTATTTATTTTTACATGAGCCAATGATGTGATGTATTGCAACAGTTGGGACAACAGGATATAGGGGCAGGCAAGCAGAAGTATTGTTGATTAGTTTCCCTTCCATTCATATAAAATGCGTTCATTTTTCCCTTTAATGTCAGTTGTTGTAACATGTTTTCCTTTTTTTTTGGGGCAATAAATAAACGTAACTTTAAAGGGAAATTGTTAAGAAAGAGAGAGAGAGAGACAGAATGTATGCAAAAGTTGAAGAAATGTTAAATATTTTTAGAAAGAAATAGACCAGAAAGAATCACCTAAAAAGTTTGAAAAATTTTTGGAAAGTATTTTCGGATCTTCTATTTGATTTGTTTGCAGTTTTTCTTTACCCTTTTTTCTCTTTTGGCCAAACAAATACGAAATATTTCCAAAAAAAATATATTTAGCCAACTGGTAGAAGAAGATATTTGATGTAATTTGATGAAAACAAACCGAGGCAAAATATAATTTTTTTGTTTTTAATGAATATTTTTTGGTTGTAAACAACTTTGGTTGAAAATTTTTGTAAAATTTTTTCCCTCCCCTAGAGTATTTAGCAGAAGAGTTTTTATCAGAAAATGAGGTTTTTCCCTGCACCGGATTAACTTAAATGTGGGTTACTATCAAACAAGGTACTTTGAGCATTACAGAAGCAGATAAAGACACCTAAAAAATATCTTTCTTATCCCATGTAAATCCTGGACTCCATTAGACTTCATAGGCTCTTGAATATTGAAATTATGCTGTAAATAATTCACACATACTGCAAGCATTTCTTTTCCGATGTTTGCGAAAAACATTGAAAATATAATGCCGGGCATAATTATATACAGTGATTAAAGAATCAGCTCCTTCTCTTCTTGGTCCCAGCAAATTCTGAAGACTAGATGATGACCAAGCTCAGTTCGGCTTACATAAATGCCAAGTACACAGTGTTCAGTAACGACTTACAGCAGATATACTGAGTGTGTTTACAGTCTAAGCAGACTTTATATGTTCCAATTATCGCGTGTCAGCTGTTCACATTCCCAAGTATACCAATTTATTTAATTGGTCATTGCAACCATTTAGTCAGGATTACAACCTAGCTTCTCACATTTAAATTTTTACACATAAGCGGCGGGACTACAGTTTAAAGTCGTCTCCGTACAATAGTTTGCAGTTTCTTATTGTAACTCTGAAAGTAGAAAATTCATCCGAAAGTGTGGTGGTCATGCCATATCTGGCTAGCTCGCCAAATTTTTATTTCTCCGGCATACTATTTTAACCATATGAACAGAACATAGTACTGCTTAGCTGTCTCGTTATGCTACGCTTATACTTCCCAGGAGACCATCAGGTGTCAACCTAGAGACTTTGCAGTCATCTGGATATACAAGAGAATTTCAGTGGTTTTTCCGCAGCTGCTCGTATGGAAGACGCTACAAAGGTTAGGTAGTCTTATCGAGTGAACTATTTCGACGATTCCAAAAGAATATCTCCATCCATAACTCCAATTAGTTTCAACCCATCAATAAACATCTGATCAGAGTCGTTGACGAGCTACGTTATACACGGAATACTACTGTGACATGGTACTCAAGTGATGTGAACATTGTACTGCGCTGCCATCTTATTGAGAAACCAATGGCTCGTTAACACTATTCTCGAGGTCATCATATCAGAACGTCTTGCCTGTATATACGAAAGCATGCCTATGTCTTCTACCGAATATTTTATTCATTCCACAATCGTCTCAGGTGCTTCCAATACTTCCCCCTGGAATATGCTGCAATAGTTAGTTACCTTACCATGTGAGCTATAGACGCCGATTACGAAAATATATCTTTACTCGCGGCTCCATTTAGTTGCAAGTCATCTTAAGTCACTGTTTAGAGTCGTTGTCGTGGTACGTTATATCCCCCCTGTTCGTAGTAGTTACTGTAAAATTCCTCTCGAACCATAATGAAGGCGTCGTGTAGGCAATGTGTCGGAAGTTTACAACCCTATTAGAATTTTCGAGCGACCTATATTAGTTTTACTTGGCTGTTCAATTGTTCATAAAAACCCGTACAATTAAGGCTTAGAAGGTAGCATCGATGTAGGTGCAGTACTCAATGCCGTATTAAAGATAATGCTGATGGACGTTTTCGATCACCTTATAAGGCAAAGATGCATTGACTTGCTGAGAGATTTCCATTATATCAGGCATACGTAAAACAAGAGAGGTCTGATCCCTTTCATATTAGGGTTTGAACCCCATTTTCTTTTCAACACTTTTTTGCAAGTATTGAGAGCAATGGTAGTCCTTTTATTCTAATGATTTGAACCATTATGGGCAGTCGCCTACAAAGCATAGTTTCGTGGATCGCGTTGTGATACCTTATATGGCAGGATTTTATTCAAATAACCTTTTCCTACGAACCTTCAGTCAACAAATTCTTTCAACTCAAGTTTCCAAGTACCTGGCAATGACAGCGGAGATATTTTGTGGTTAATTGTTTTAAATTTCCATTGAATTTTTCAATTCCAGCAAACATACCCTGGCACCCTGCCACAATGTTGACCATAAACGCATCAAAAACAAATGCAACGGAATGGAATACAAAATTAACCACATTAGCTCAACAATACGGTATGATAGATAGGGGAAGAAGCATGCGAGCATGTTGCATGTTGTAACATTCTTGTTAACGAAATAACATCACGCAAATTAACATGTTTCTTGAAATACATACACACACACACACATATACACACCCTTTCCCACGTACTAGGGCAAGTAAAAGTTGCCACAAAAATAATTGTTTTTAAACCGTTACTATGTGTAATGCAAGGAAGAGGAAGGTTTGTCTAACACACATGGATACCCATGGACAGACATGCTTAGTAAATTGTGTGTGTGTGTGTGTGTTTTGGAACGTGTGTGTAGAGGGATAACTTTGAAAATATTGCAAATGCTGCAGATTTTCAAAATTGTTACGAAAAATAATTAAAAAGTTTAAGGGGTTTCATCGGTTATATACTTTAAAATACTCATCTGTTGCAATTGTTTTCATAATTTAATAATGATTTCGTAGGAGAAATGAAATTTAATGGAAAATTTAAGTGGAAATTATATTTAAGCTTTCTTCCTTTATTAAAGTAATGATTCAAATTCAAAGAAAGTGTATTTTCGAAACACTGTTTCGTTTCTAATGAAGTATACAGCCTGGGAATTTCAAATTTGTGATAACCATACAGGGAAAATCAATGCAGAGTGTAGGACTTTGGCAATGGAAATAGACAGATTGCAGCTTATATCTATACTGTTGTGGGGATTAAATAAGCATTAAAGTCGCCGTAGTCTAATAGATAGTGTGTTGGCTTATTAAACAAAAGGAAATATGAATAAATATTTCTTTGGGGACTTCCTCTTAGCAGATTTCTGGCAAAAACTCTAAAAGTAAAATAAAATTGCCATGAAAAAGTTTCTCAAAAATCTGTCGTTCGGTGCCGACGTTAAACTGTAGGTCCCGCAACTTATCTATAAAATTAACACACACAACATAAGGGATGTGAGTAGCTAGGTCGTAATCCTGACTGCAGGATTGTAATGACTAATTATGTTGAGTACATTTTTCTCATAAAAAATTCATGCAAAGAGGAGCTCAGGCGGCACAAGAATAAGTTAAAACTTCTGATGGGTTCAACTTGTTGAACCCACTGTGTTCCTAATCTCTCACAAATTATGTTGACTCACAAATTTCCACTTACAATGAGTATGTCTCTAGTCTAACCTCCACTTAGTAGCCTCTAGGTGAAGTTTTTGCCACGTCTGTTCTTCTAGTTGGGGTGGCTGCATGCGACTGTCTGTAGTTCAATGAAGCGAAATGCTATACGAATGCATAAATGGCTTAAATACCAGCCCCATGATCAGACCATGATCCAGAGAACTAACCACTTGAGCATCTGTTTAATGAAACCTTAAGAGCCCTTTAACACAATGGACCCCACATCGTTCATGTTGTAAGTACATACTTGAGAAAATGATAAACAACTGCATTAGACGTGGAGTATGAAAACGAGTGCCACTGTTTTTCCAGGAACACCTTATGAGTGGAGCTATGGAGATAGCTGAATATAGTGGAAGTTATTCAGAAATCATTGGTCGATAAAGCGGTGGTAATTTATGTTTTTTCTGGATTCACACGGATTGTGTATCCAGAACACTTCCTTCAGACACTTCGTTATAAACACTTCCTACATCCGGATGACGAACCTTTGGTTAACACTTATCTGAAATTAACACTGACTGCCGATGCTACACGGACGTTATAGTTCTCATGGCGCTATAATCTAATAAATTAATTCACATACATACATTCCAAACAAAATATTGTTTCAGTGTCAATTACAGAACTTTGTAAATTTGTTAGCTTTACCCGAAGGCATTTACCCTTTAAAAGGATTTGCGAGACCCAAAAAAAGTTAACAAAATTCGTTTTTCTTATTTTTCTAATTTAAAAAATACAATTCCATTGTGTTAATTGGCAACATAAACCGCCATTAAAGTCCATGTATGCTTGGCAATAAATTAAAAAAAGCCGTCGTTAAATAAACTTCAATAATGCGAACGTAAATGTTAATTTTAATGAACATGAACAAAAAAAAAGTTTCTCTTCTGCTGTGACCATCAATCTAATTTTCATAAATATTGCAGACAAACAAATAGACAGGAGGCAAACGAATGGACAGAAAGACAAACACAATGTTAATGTTACTTTAACATGCTTAATGGCAGTAAATAAAACAAAAAATTATAATAAAAAAAATAAACTTTTTTCCTAAACAGTTACTCTTTCCCTTTCGTTTACTCCGTTTTTTGTATCCTTTTTGGAGCGATTAAATCCTTAGATAATTCAAATTAAAATGAAAACAAAATAACAACAAAAAAAGAGATAGAGCGAGAGGAAGAGAGAGAGAGAGAGAGAAATGGAACACACATTCAAATGAATAAATGAATGGCTTTTAAATACACTTTCCGTCATACACTTCATAAAATTAAAATAAATGGCAACAACACTGGCAAACTTCAATAACAATAACGACATAAAAAATACAACAACAAACAACAACAACAAAAACAATATAAATTTATAAAAAAAAAAAAAAACGAAAAACAAAACCAACATTTAACCCTTAATAATGACAGTAAATTCTCTTGTCCACAAAGGGTCGTTCGTTCGAACGGTCTTGTTGAAACAACACACAGAAACGTTTGCCAAACACTCGAATGTGCTAATGGTTGATGTCCCATTTATCTGCCTGCTGCCTGCTTACTGCTTGGCTGAGCTGACTTAAAAACCCACTAGAGAAGTCGGTTCAGCACACACTTACTTATGCTTCACACTCACAATCGTTTGTATGTTAATTCCGTTTTTGTTTTTTTTTTTTCGTTTCGTTTCTCCATTCGAATTATGTTTCATGAAGTGTTAGGTTATGTTGCCGCATGTGTAGACCAAGTGAACGACAAACAACAACAAAAACAACAAAGTAAATGAAAAAAAGCTTGTGGATCTCTAGTGATTATCTCAACAAATTTCACTGACATTTAAAAAATTTATGCATGGAAATGGTGAAAGGAATGAAAAAAAAAGTTTGAAAAAAACTTTTGGCGCACTGTAGAACGAATTTATGGTAGAGCGGAGTAATATTGGGTTCCCAAGAAAATTCGGTTACACAGCGTGCGCTAATTTTCTTTTCTCAGGTGTTTCATTCTTCACAGCCTATTATTATTCGTTTCAGGATAATTGAATGCCTGCGCGCCCCACCCATCTACAGCAACACTAGTAAAGTAAGGCACCGTAAAGTAAGGCCTGATGAAACTAGTAGTCTTAAGCCCGATATGTTGCTCAGGGCTTTCTTAGAGCTGTAAAGCAATGTGGTCGCCCTCTATTCACGATAACATACATACATAATTGGTCATTACAACCCTTCAGTCAGGATTATTGACCTAGTTTCTCACACCACTTATGTTGTGTGTGTTAATTTTATACATAAGTGGCGGGACCTACAGTTTAAAGTCACCTCCGAACGACAGATTTTTTGAGAAACTCTTCATGGCAATTTTATTTACTCTCAGAGTTTTTGCCAGAAATCAGCTGAGAGGAAATCGCCGAAGAAATACTTTTTGTATTTTGTTTTGATGTCTGGCCTGGGGCTCGAACCCTGGCTTTACGTCTAACAAACCAACACTAGAGACTTCCACGATAACACAATATTTTTATAAAGACTCCACCTTAGGTTTGGCCCTTTTAGTCCATTATATTCTACCTCTCCATTATATTATACCTCTAGCAGCGTGATGATTGTCGACTTGTTTTTTATGAGTCTTCTCCAGGATTTGACGTAGTGTGAAGATCTGGTTAATGATGAGCTTGCCAGGTCGGAAGCCGCACCAATAAGGTCTAATCAGTGTTTTGACGAATGGCTTCAATCTTTCACACAATACGCCCGTAAATACGCCCCACCATACGAACCTTATATGCGATAGGGAGAAGGCTTATACTCTTGTAGTTGGCACATATCTTGGGGTGTCCGTTTTTTAGGACAGAGCAGAGAACACTGAGGGTCTAATCGTTGAGCATACAGATGTACAGATTTAAAGTGAGAATTGATGCTTGAATCTCATTACGAGCACCATTTTTTTTTTTTTTATTTATTTTAAAAATCGAATCTTCACCTTTGTGAAATAACGATTTGTGTATCAAATCTTAAAGCTAAAAATCGTTAATCAGTCCCGCCAATGCTGGACGTGAAATTGTTATATTGCTGATTTTGATTGGGTTCCCGGTTTTGCGGGTGACTTTATATCAGGTCTGTAGTAACTCTTCTTTTTAATCGGATATGTCTTCCACTACCTAAGATTGCACGACCCAGGGGATTTGGGTGAATTTCAAGCTTACTCAAGTAATTCACAGCATACTTTGCGATTTCGTCCTTAACCAAGGGTACATTTAGATCTTTATGGATGTTTGAATTTTTTAGGTACCAAGGGGCATTTGTTATAGTTCTCAAAATTTTGTTTTGCTGCCTTTGAATGCGTTCAACATTTGTCTTTGAGGCAGTACCCCATAGCTGAGCACCATAGCTCCAGATTGGCTTCAAGATAGAGTTGTAGATAAGGAGCACCATGAACTAGAAGTTCGGTTTACAGTTCAAGGACAGGTTATGCTTATCAAAACATGATACCACAATGGTCAGATCATCCGCATAACCAAAGGCCTTAAAACCATATTAGCAATGATATTCTACATCTAGGGCGATGGAACTCCATACTGAGGTGTGGCGTCTCTATTCACCCCTTGTAAGATGTTTCAAATGCAGTCCTCTGGTCAAAATTAATGCTATAAACTGACATTACGTGTAGCCGAAAAACTATACCCTACTGTTTATTGCTGAAAGTGTCCTCCACAATCAATGTAGGCTGTTAGTGGGAAGTGGCTAAGGGTTCCCACCAGATAGTGAACCATCTGTTCTGCTAAACTTGAAAATAGGAAAGAGTCTCGAGCCTATTTCGTTGTCCACAACTTAACAAAACGAAGAAATATTCGTAAGAAATAAAAGACTGGGAACAAAGCCAATCACATTAATTCGGTTTAATTACGGTTTTCGCAAAAAGAGTTCTCCTTTTCCTGTTATCATATTCTGAAGATGGTTTCTATATAGTCCGCCTCAAATCAATCATTTTTATGCTGCATCTTAATCCGAAAAACATAAAAACTTTGCTCCCTTTTGAGTCAATATGTTCCCCAATTTAATGCTTATTTAAGCGATTTACCAAAAAAAGCTTTAATAATCCTAAGCAACCATATTTTAACAGATTTTAACAACAACACACTCATTCTCCATTTACTTAATCCTGCCTGATGCTGTTGCATCATCCTGTTCTCTGTTTTAAAATGTAAATTTTGTTCAAATTCAAACAGCATGTTTGTCACAAAAAATTAGCATAAATTTTTTAGAGTAGAAGCAGAAAAAAAATGAAGAAAAAATATGCAAAAATAAACAGGAATCGAGAGAGAGGAAAGTATACAATATTTTAAGTTAAATTACAGAGACAAGTGACTAAATGCGACATGAATTTGTTTATGTTTCGTCCTGTGTTTGTGTGTGGCTGTGTATGTTTGCATATGTAATGCATGTCATACACTTGCAGTAAATTTACTGTGCAAAGAAGGTGTGCAATAAAGATCCTTCACTTCGTATGTACATACATATGTCTGTCTCTTTTCTCTCTCTCTCTCTGTCTCTGTATCTATTAGTACGTGGAGGGGATATATTTTTTAGCAATTCACTCCGTGAGAAATTCTAAAATGCCAAAAAGAAGAGAGGAAACAACTTGAAGCAGAAAATGAGAAACATGCAACAGCTACAGGGTAGTGTCCTGATAAAATATTTAACATATGGACAGCAGAACAGAGAATTATGTAGACGAGCACAATTAGAGCATAATTAACCCTCACTTTAAACAGGTGAAACAGGCAAAAGGCAAGCTTGTGTTTGACTTTGCTAGTGTCAAAGAAATTAGGGTACTCTGAGCTGCAGGTAGGAACGGATTACAATTCCTTATTAGGCTTTCCAAGACATTCAAATCCCTCTCTGTGTAAAGAGCATAATTTCGTTGGTTTAACCGACCGCCACTTGACTTTGTTAGTTTCAAAGAAGTTACGATACTACGAGCTGCAGGCAAGTACGGACTACATTTCCTTATTATGCTTTCCAAGACATTCAAATGCCTCTCTGTGTAAAGAACCCAATTTCGTTGGTTTAACCGACCGCCAAAAACATCAAATAGTGTCATGTGATCACATCACTCGAATCAAATCGCAAAAGTCGAGTGCAACTTAATCAATTTCGTTAGATCACTGTACGTAAGAAGTTTTCCTAGATATACCGAATCTCCTTGGCTTATAAAACCCTAAGCCGAGTTTCAAACCCTTGCCTTCGACTTCCTTCTAGCAGTCTTCTGGCAAAAACTAAGAGAATAAAATAAAATTCTCTATTTGTCATTCAGAATCAATTTAAAACTGTAGGTCTTGACACTAATGGATCAAATAAACACACACAGCATGGATGGTGTGACTAAAGGTTAGTAATGACAAATTATGTAAGACGCCTTCCAACTTCAATCCTTTAATTAGACTCAACCCTATAGACCCGCGTTAGTTCTCTCTCTTTATGAGTTAAAACTATTCGCATTAGTAGCCTTTGCTTCTAAGTGTACGAAATATTACTTTTCACTCTGTAATGAATGGGAAACCCTATTTAAAATATGTTACTTGCATATATTTTAATACATATTCGCTTAAGGAGTTTGAAACTGTAATAAAATAAAACCAAATGACACATGACCGACCTCGCCCGATGACACGTGCAACAACATATTCTAACCGTGCAGCAAACGCTGCAAACACATGCATATGCTATCCAATAGTAATGGCAAGTTGTGGCATGAAATTCATTTTTATAGTCGAACTCCTTTCAATGATATTTATAACTCAACTGCGCTCTTTTTGCACATCTTTTTTTTTATTCGGAAAATCTACAAAAGAAAATTGAAAATTCTATTCCCTGACAATGACAATGACAAGTTAACTAACAACAACAAAAAATATTATAGTCATCCATACTAAATTCATAGCAGGGAATACAGTCGCCACCTATTCAGACATCCAACCATCAATCCATATTGTCGTTATTATCCTTAGACACTTTCTCTCTCTCTCTCTTTTACAGTCAGTTTAACAAATAAATAAGAAATTTAAAAAGTGCAAATAGAAAAGGACAGAGAGATTGAAAGAAAGAGAGAGACCGAGCGAGAGAGAGAGAGAGAAAGAATAAGAAACTTATGTAAAATCCCAGATGCTAAAGTTTCCATATGTAAAATTGAAAATGATTGATCTGTTTATGAATTATTGAATGAAGGAATCAATTGAAGAGAATAACTTGTGAGCAGAGAAGAGTACGAACGACGTATGCATTGAGTAATGGATTGATTTTATTGATGATTTCATCGTTTCTTCTGTCATTTTCAATTTCATTTTCCGCCTCTTCTCCAAAAGGCTTTAATTTATAGGCTTATAAACTAAAAAAAGCAATTATTTTAGGAAATTGGAAAAATATTGAATGATTTTCATTTTTCACTTACCAATACATTGACTGGACTATTGATGTGAGTGTTTGAAGAATATCTCTGTAATTAAAGGAGAAATGAAAAGATACTTTGGATAATTGAAATGTGAAATAGAATTTTTGTAAATTAGAGAAGATTATTTAAGTACTTTGCACAAGTAAGAAGAATACGATACATATGTACATAACATACATACATCCATGCATAATTGATCATTTCAAGCAAACAGTTAGGATTATAACCTAGCTTCTCACACCACTCATGTTGTGTGTGCTAGATTTTATACATAAGGGGCGGGACCTACAGTTTAAAGTTGACTACTAACGACAAATTTTGTGCCACTTTTTCATGGCAATTTTATTTATTCTCAGAGTTTTTGCCAGAAATCTGCTGAGGGCTATGCATGTCGTCACCTCGTCAACGTTCTCAAGAATTGAACATTTCACGCCTCAGTTTATGTCGAATTTTGCGAAAAGATCACGGTACAACGCCTTACAAACTTCAATTGGTTCAAAAGTTAAAGCCGCATGACCATAAGCTTCGTTTTAGTTTCGCTAAATGGGCCTACGAGAATCTGAAATGATATTGGTTTTGCAAAAAAAAAAAAAAAAAAAACACGTTAATAGGCAAAATCGCCACACTTGGAGCTCAGAAACCCCACATGTAATCTTACAGAAGCCAATGCATCCATTACGAGTGACTGTTTGATGCGGTTTGTAGAGCGGAGGCATCATTGGCTTATATTTCTTTAAAAGTGAGGACGGCGCACCATGATACCCCCTCCCTCTTCATGGCATTGATGTGAACGATGTTTCGTTTCAACAGGATGGTGAAGCCTGCGATTTATTGCTTTGCACGTTTGAGGGCTCTTTAATTAGCCGTAATTGTGATTTCAATTGGCCACCAAGAAGCTGTGATTTAACACCGTTGGACTATTTTCTGTGGGGCGTCGTTAAAGAAAAGTGTTATGCCGACAAACCTGGGACAATTAAGCGTTTGAAGGCCAACATTTGTGATGCCATACATCCCGACATACGATCCCATACACTCGATGAAATACACTGTGATGCCATCCAAATACGAGCCACCAAATTCATATACCAGTACTCTTTATTTGGGACAAAGGTTCCGAACCACCTGTTCAGACAGTTATATGGGTCATTTAGTTAATTAACATCGAGTAACAAGACTATGACTCTTAACATATCGACAAAACTATTTAGGGAAGCAGAAGGGTGCTTAGTAATGGCATATGAAATCTTTAACTCCTATAATTAAAGAATTAAATTTCTTATGCAATAAATATGACTTCCTTATTCTTTCTTTTTAAACAATATGGTTATAAAATTTAACATTTAATTTCACCATTTGCTGGCAAATTACTTTCAACAAAAGATTATTTCATACTTGAATTCCTTTCAACAAAAATAAACAGAAATTCTGATGAACGGCTGTAATTTTTCTTTTAAATTACACACACAGTAAATTTGGAAGAAAAAAACAAGTCAATTATTTACAAAATTAATTCAATATGTCTGTAGACATTATAATTTTTTAAAGAAATTCGTATTTACAAATAAATTATATTTTTACACTTCATTTTTTAAAATTCTCTCCCTCCCCGTCTCCCCCAAAATAATAATAAAACCATCATAAACATTTTAGGCGCTCTCAACCGGAAATAATCACAACAGGAAAAAGGAAGAAAGACGCAAAAGAAAATTTAAATTTAAAATTTCAGTTTCAGTTCATTAGAATTGACAAAATATCCAATAAGTTAACGAGCGTATGAGTGTAAATCATTTCACTTTTCACTCCCCCTAAGAGTTTCACTCTCTTTATGTTGTTGGTGATGGTAATGTTTTTAAAATTATAGGCATTACAACCACAGAAGCAAAACAACAACAAAAGAAAAAAACAACCGAAACAATAAAACAAGAAACCACATTATTACGAAGACAACAACAACAACAGCAACAAAGGCTTCGGAGAAACAATAAATAAAGTGACGAAAATCTCTTCAGTCGCTTTCTCCCTTTGAAGGAGAAATAATATTCCATATTTATTTCAAAAAAATAATAAAAAACATGACAGTAAATACGATGAGCGTAAGACAGAAAGACGATGTAAATGGTTATGGGTACTTAAACACCCACAATTGAGAGACGGTTGAGTTCACACACACACACACACACACAGACCAACATACACAGTAAATGTTAAAGTAAATATGACTGTTGTTTTGCATGATAATACAGCCACAAAACCCGAATGTATGAACGTTTGTTGTTTGTTTGTGTTGGTAAGCGGTGTATGAATATGAGAATTTAAAAGCCATCAAAGAATATTACACAGTGAAGAGCAACTCAACAGAAAACTTAATATTTTTTAATTAAAAAAAATTATTTAATAACACAGGGCCTTTCACGTAGGAGTTTCTTTTTGAATAGAATTGTATTTCTGATTTAAGAAGCCTCATAAAACAGCTTATGCTGCCTACTGTTGCTACAGGGTAATTGTTATAATAGCAGGAGGTTTGTTAAATTTATTCAATGATTTTCAAATCCAATTTTCTTTTTGTGTAGTTGCCAGAAAGCTCCTTGATAAGATAAGGAAATCTGTTGCAATAAAAGCTACGTGTCTTTTGCCAATGAACCCTATAAATGCCCTCTTTATTATGTGATAATTCTCTTCCATTGAGATTACTGGGCTTAAGATGACTTAATGCCTTGAATTACTGTCAGATTAATCACTCTGGTAACTCCTCTTTCATATTTAAGTAAGTGGAAGCAACTATATCAGGTCCGCATCTAGTTCTGATAGAAGATTTCAAAATTCTAAACAATACAGACTGTCTCAATGATACGGCAAACGTATGCTCCGTGGCAAACTACACGGATGATTCTAAATATTAGAATAAGCTGGGCTGTGGAATTTTATGTGAAGGACTGACTTACTTGATTGATCATTACAGCCCTTCAGTCAAAGTTACAATTAAGCTTCTTACATTACTCACGTTGCGTGTTACAAATTTTATCCATGAGTGGTGGAGCCTACAATTTAAAGTCCATGGCAAATGACATATTTTTGAGAAGTTTTTCACGGCAATATTATTTTATTCTCAGAATTGTTGCCATAAGGTTGCTGAGAGAAAGTTGCCAAAGATATATTTTTCATATTTCGTTTTGCACAAGATGTCTGAGCTGTGTTTTGAAAAGAGGTTTTCGATCGGTTGAGAAGGAAACGAGTATAGCTCACTTTCTCTGTCGGTGTCTCAATTAAGGCATCCATGATTTGGGTCACACTTTCTCGATAGTCTAAGGGGGCTGTCATTACCGGAGGTCAACTCTTTCGACATCATAGTGTGATTAAGTTCATCAGAGTCCTCCTACTATGTGACAAATTGCACGATTATAAAAAATTTAAGGAGATTGGAAGTGTTCAAAATGCGTTCAGGCCTGCACTTAATATACGCACTGAAGAAAATGCCCCTGCTGTTCGGAAAAATAATGGCGTATAATCCGAATTTGTCAATACCAATATATTGTCAGCAATTGGGCTTACTTTATGATCCATTGTGGGGTATATTGTAGACGGATTTGCACAATCACACAACAATTCAAGCCGGTTGATTATTCGCAATGCTGTAGATATGCTGATTGATTGCTAGAGAGCAACAGGCATTCAATGCTGATTTTTCGAACAAAATGTTCTACAGTGAGGCGAATTATTTCTCACTAAGAAAACACAGTTTTGTGCTATACTGTTTAGTAACAGAATTACAAAATTTATTTGAAAGGAGAAATGTGTGTGTGTGCTGTAAACCCACTTACTTAGAGATGAATATGTCTGTGTAAAATAGAAATGTGTGTGTGGGAATGAATATAGGCATATAATATGGCTGGCCTCGAATAACTTGTATTCTAGGCAGTTGTATTAACAGTGACGGTGTATGTGTTGCTGTTTCTATTGCTTTTGCTCAAGGCTCCGGTTATTATAGCCGTAGGTGCTGTCTGTGTTACACAGTAAACAAGAGACGAAAAGTAAGTGTATGTGTGCATGCGTGTGTGAGAGAAGCAATACTTAAAGTAATGGCTCTCAGCCTCTCTCTTTCTCTCTTACCGAAATTATATTTGAACAAACTTCACCCACACAAAAGGGAATTTTAACCATCAGACAAATTTTCATCATCATCATCATCGTCAAAGAGGAAAACGTGGGTGAAGTGAGTGGCAGTAGTGGTGGTAGTAGTGGCAACAGTGGCTTCGAACGTCAGTTAAAGGAAAAGAATCCATTAAATGGAAAATATTTTAATGGCTACACATATACAAACACATGCCAACACGTACACCAACAAAAGTTTATATTTCTCATCAACAAACAAATACTCTCACACATACTTGTACTCACCCTTACACACTGAGACATAATCAAGATGAATGTAAAAATATTTTTCACAATTTCGGTTCCGTTTCGTTTATATTTCGTTTTGTTTTGTTGAACAACCGACTGACTGTGTGACTGACTGGCATGTTGTTGTCTCACGTTTAGTGTAGAGGAGAGTCAAAAAACGAAAGATTTTTATCAGGCAACAGAATTCTTGATTTTTATTTTATATCCTCCAGCCTCCTTCCTCTACTGCTCTGCAAAGAATTCATTGATATTGTTTGTATGACGTTGCGTTGCGACTGTCCTTTAGTACTGCCGCCGTCTGTCAGACTTGGAATGTTTGTGTTATTTTTCTCTCGGTTTTTTCTTTCTTTTTCGAACAAAGTTGTGACGTCAATGTATTCCTTTTAATGGCAAATAAAATGTTATTGAAGGAGAAAGAAAAAAACAACGAAAACGCACTCTTAAGAATGTTTGCGTTCAACTATACAAAAGTAATCGTAATGTTACCAGCATCAGAAGAAAATTATTGATTCAAGAAAAGCGAAAAAATATTAAAATCGTATTAAGGAAATATTCTTAACGGTTTAGTTGATGGGTTAACGACAGCTAAAGTGCACAATAAATTATTTGGATGTCGTTATCCAAAGTAAATAAATTTCTTTAAAGCTTATGCAAACGCCTGGTATACAGAAAACGATCAGTAATTCCTCAACATTTAGGTGCTTCAATCTCTCAGTAAAAAAATCATTCTGAAAATATTAACAGCGAACATCATAAATTAAGCAGTTCCACCTCTTGAGAAATCTTAAAAAACAATAAGCAAGTGTCACTGCCAGTACACTGCCAATACAACAACCCAATAGGTTTTAACAGATGGCAACTCTATCATTCTAGAACCTACTGCAGTAAACAGATCACCCACTTGGCTTAAAAAGCTTGATTAATAAGGCTGTCAAACAGTTGAAACAGTGTAAAACACAGCTGCTTCTGTCAATAGTAGTCATACTCTACTTAGTACCATGTGCAAAAGTCCACTCCATTAGGCCGATAATATACGTTCAAAAGTTAAGTCTTCTACGTCTGCAGGCCACTGTTCGAAGAGGCACTTTATAATATGTAATGTGCAGCACCGTAATACCATCGAAAATTTCTCAAATCGGAGTCGACATTAACATGTAAGTATATCTACTCATGGATAACATTAAAACACATAAATTGTGTGGCCTGAGAAGCTAGGTTGTAATCTTGACTAAAGGGTTGTAATGGGCAATTAAGTAAATAAGTAATGTGCAGTACCGTCATAGGAACGATAATCAGAGGGAGCGGTGCAAATTTATTAAAGAATGCTGGGGAACGCACCCCTCTACTAAAATATTTTTATTACAAGAGCTCAAGACGAACTGTATTATTACATCATACATATCCGATAGATTTAATGCAGAACGTCCGGCATTAGAAGAAGTTTTAGATTACGGAATAACCGTATAAAGTTAAAGAAATCATTCAAGTTTTATTTCTATGCAATGACACTGACAGGTGATCAGGCAGTTGTTTCAGGAGGTCCAAAATCGTGCAACTACAAGTGCACTTTAACGAACATAATTTTTGGGCTCTGTACTGCTTTCCTGAAGTATAACTAAGTCGGTGTTTCCGGAAATACGAGTATTTCACCGCCTGCTACAATACAAAGCCTGTGTCTTAGAGTGTGTCTTATTGGCAGTAATTGACAGGTACGGAGTCAGGCAAAAGAAAATTCACTGATCGACCACTTCATGTAGAATAATAAGATTATTGTAGGCTGTATTCGATAACATTTGGACTGAGGCTTATTTACGCAATTGAATTACATAAATAGGCCGAGAGACCTTGTATCGAAATACGAGAAACTTTCAAGCAATAATTTCTGTAGATTATGTGGCCACAATTGTGTTTCTCTTAGGATAGGTTAGGTTCAATTTGAAGGCGCCCCAAAAAATATAGCCTACTTAGGAACCATAAGAGCCTGTTTTAATGCCGATAGTAACTATGCCTCCATGCATCCATAACAGATGGCTTGTGTAACTCAACTTCGATAGCCTTATGAAGGGTATGATGTGGCATAAGGTTCCAAAGATGAGACCAGTTTAAATTTAATGTAAATTTTGTTCCAAAAAGGGACCTGATTAGTCTGGCATCTACGCAAGTGGCTTCATTATAACATCTTTATTTTATCCTTAGGAGCTAATTAATCACCATTCCCTATCTACTCTTAGAGACTTGATAGGTTTCTCCTCTTTCTTGTTTTCAATCTCCTGTGTTTCCATTTTACGGTCACGTTAAGTCCTTGTCAACTTAAATTTTATTTCCTTTCAGTTGGTTGGACACACGATAACTTTATGGCATTCAGTTTGCTTATATAAATTCACACATACATGTAAACTATTCAAACCATTTCGAAAACACACATTCACATGCACATACACATACATATACACATACACATACGTAATCATTTCTACGTTTGTAATGTTTAAAGGATACAAAAATATATCAACTGTCAGTACAAAAAAAAAAACACAAGAGAGGGTAAAAGAGTGCGACTTGACTATAAAACGAATTAAACAAAAAAAAAATATGAAAAACGGAAAAATTGCGACTCCACAGAATTTTTACAAAAACGGAAGGAAACAAGTGAAAGCATGCCATGAAACTATGGAGGGTGGGAGAAAGGTACAGAGCAGTGGAGAGGTGAAGAGGGAAACCAAATATATAATAAAGAAAACATTTCGGTAGAGTGTCAAATAGTCATTTAAAGTATGTTGAAATGTAAGACGTTTCTCCTCCAATTTTTTTTCTTTTTATTTTTCGCGAACAGTAAAGGGAAACCAATGCAAAAAAATTAAATAAGAAAACGGCAAATTTCATTGTGAAATGCCATCACAGTGGGGGGCGATAACTTTTTCAAAATGAAAAGTGATGGCGGGCATAGTAAATAAATTGGGACAACATTGTGAAAACTTTTGTATATTTCATATAATATATTTCAAAAATATAATGGGGGAAACAGAGAATATAAATTATAATGGAACAGGGAATGGGGAATGAGAACGGGCGGGAAGGGGGAAATAGCCAGTTACCCAGTTACACATTAAATGATAAATGGAATGATTGATGCCACTTTTGTTACTCTGCTGATGCCATAGTTTTCATATCATTTTTGGCACTAAACCTTCCCCGCCCACTTCTGAAACAGATACCCAAAGTAAGTTTTATTATCGCATAAGCGATTGCTAAAAATGTTACAAAATAAGGAGGACAAATGGTTGATAGACAACGACATGTAATTATGAGTGACATTTAGGAATCAAATCTCGCATCATTTGCATTTTTAAGCTGAGAATGCAAAAGCGATAGTTGAAGGAAAATTAATGAAATCCATGAAATTCTGTATGCTTATTACCGGAGAGGCAAATTAGTAGATTGCAGGACTAAATTATTCGTTAAGGAGAGGTAAAATGAGACAGAAAAGGTGTTTGGTTTCAAAATGAAATATTCGAAAACCATGCAGAAACTCTAGGTGTCTTCCAAGCGTAAATCTACGCCATCGAAAGATTACTAAACACTTGTCGCTCAGCAAGTACTAAGGGCAGGACATAGCAATGCTATTGTATAGTCAAGTGGCCGCCATTCAAATACTCAGCTCGATTTGAGAATTGTATGAGAGTGTCTGAGCAAGCCGAGTCCGCCCAAGTCATTCAGGAATTTGACACCATTAAGAGAGGCGACATTTCATTGTCGGACAACGGAATGATTTTAGTGAATGGAAGACCCACACAAAAGACTTTCAACTGCTTTACTTATTTACTTAACTTGTCAATATTACCATCTAGCTTCTCACACCACCCATGTTTTATGCATGGGTGGCCGGACTTACAGTTTAAGGTCGACTACCAATGACAGATTTGAGAAGCATTTCATGGCAATTTTTTTTACTCTTAGACTTTTTGCCAAAAAACTGATGAGAGAAAAACGGCGAACGATTATTATTTTTTATACATTTCGTTTCTGTTCGAGAAGGCCGAGCTGTGGTTTGAACCATGGGTTTGCATCTAATAAGGCAAAACACAACGTATTAGACTACGGCGACTTAATGGGTGTTTGTTACCGGCATTTAAAATAAGGAAGATAGGGATGAGTTGTAGAGAATAATGACCAAAGCTCATCACCAGGTGCAAGATGATGATGATGATGAAAATACGAAAAGAACTAGATCTTATAATTTTAATGACTTGGAATGAGCCCAGGCTAACAATTTCTAACTTAAGTTCTAAAGAGTATCTCATAATATTCGGCATGGTTCACACACTACCTGATATTAATTTCTTTTTATCCACAGTACCATAACTGCCACAAAAACTATCAAAACTTTTCAAACCTATTTTGATGAAAAAAAAAAATATTGAATCTGTACTTCCACAAACCCACACACTGAACTATAGAAAGTTCATTGGCTACGTATTGGCTTTCTTAGATGTCTTCCTTACAGCATGCGATGATGTTGTAACACTGTGCGGAATTCCTGAGACTTGTGTCTACAACTTGCCAACACCGTGATTGGCATTGATTGCCAGAGTATTACGTTCCTTTTTGATTAAATAAGTTGTGATTCATTTTTAATTTAATTAACAACAGAAGACAACAGCACCCAACCCATGTTACCTCACATTGTGCTCCTGATTATGCTGCTTAATCCAAGCCACCCCTTTGCCTTTTTATTAACTCATGGTATTGCGTTTAACAAATACAGAAGTTCAATAAAATAAAAATCAATAATTTATACATCCATCGACTATGTTTACTTAAGGATTTCTACTGAAATTCGAAAATTTATTGTGAATAAAATACAAGAAAAAGAAACAGAAAGTTATACGAAGAAATAAAATTTCCAAAATATTTTGAATGTCACAACAGTGTGTGGCACAATGCCGATGGCTGAAATGAAAACAAATTATTTCAACGCACCCTTGTTTGCTGAGAGGGGCTTTTTTTTTTGAGAATGACAGAGGGATTGGGTGGAGTGGTGTGATGTGAATTACAACATATTCTCCCCATTTTCTAATTGGCATTTTTATAATGTTTAGCAAATAAGCATCGAAAAACTCGTAACTGGCAATTATTAATGACGGCATAAATTATTAAATAAACACTCAAAAACACACAATGAAACCGTGTGTAGCCGCGCGCTCTAAGTGTTTAAAGCGAAATTACTTTAAAGGCACCTTTTTCTCGAATTAAACTTGCTTATGTTGTATATCCTACACAAAAATAAAAGGCGGGCATATATTGTTTACAGTCTGTAGCAAATGTGACTTTAAATTTACACACGAACTCCAGTAAGAGGTGGCTATCCCCCAAAGGTTCACATAGCATCCAATGTCATTCCACAGTTTTCCCCTAGTTTAGCCCCTAGTCCCAGAACCACTTGGAACTTCGAATAAAGCGATTCGAACTATCAGTGACAATGCATGACGGATCCTCTTGATCTCCAGATGTATAGGAGTTACCAAGATGCCTTCTTCTTCTCCGACATAGAGCTGGGCATGTACCCAACATATGAAGAACAGTCTTCTCTTTTTTCTCATCTAGTAGTAAGGGAAGCTCCTTCAGAATTTGTTTGCATTATGTTCAAGGTAATGCACCTCGCATACGTGCTTATTATGCAATGTCCCGTAATGTCTCCGGCAACCATACTGAGCTTAAGCGTACTTATCGTGTGCCCTGTATCCAGTATTAATCAGATTTTCTGCACCGTTCTGTCCGTATCCGAAACCATACATCTGATGTTGACGGAATCCATGCATTTTCAATTATAATCTTGCAGAGATTCCCAAACTTGAGGATTTGCTATTAACATGACGTCATCCAAATTATGCGAAAGTGAATTAAAATGGAACTTTGAGTCCATCTCTTCTGGATTCCAGGTCATGTGGGCATTCATAGCAGTAAGCAGGCAGATAAGTTTTGATGATCGGGTTAAGGCTAACGAATTAAACCACTATTTTGTAGAGTCAGTAAAAGACTTGAGGAAACATATACAAGTATATCCTAATGATAACTGTAATCAATTTAGAACACTACCCCGAAGTTCTAATCGATTTTCATTTAAAGCAGTCACTGTTGAAGATATGGAACTTATCATAAACAACTTGGATACCAAGAAGTCCACTAGCTATGATAGAATTTCAGCTAAATTAATAGTTAAATGTAAAGATGTTATTTTGCCAATTCTAGTTAACATTTTTAATAAAATTATCGTTTCGGGTACTTTCCCCGATTGTTTAAAGATCAGTAAGATTATACCCATCCCAAAAGTTTCAAATGCTTCTGCGGTAAACCACTTTCGTCCAGTTGCTCTCCTTTCGATTATTGACAAAATATTTGAAAAACTTATATACCAACAACTTGTCCTGTACATTGAAAATAATAATTACATTTACAAACAACAGTATGGATTTAAAAAAGGTTGCGGAACAGATGAAGCAGTTGTGAATGTAGTCAATGACATATGTAACGGATTAGATACAGGTTATAATGGTGTAGCAGGCCTATTCTTGGATTTTAGTAAAGCTTTCGATCTAGTTGATCATAATATTATGCTACAAAAACTGAAATACTATGGTGTGGATGAAAGAGGGCTTAACATGTTTGAGAGTTATTTCAATAATCGGAAGCAGTATGTGGAAATTAATCAAAGTAAAAGTGATATGACAAATGTTGAATGTGGTGTGCCTCAAGGTAGCTGCTTAGGTCCTCTACTGTTTAAAATTTATATAAATGATATTAGTAAATTGGATCTAACTGGACGTTTGTATATGTTTGCTGATGATGTGTGCCTCTTTTATCCGTACAAATATGACTTATCGTTAAAGGCAAATATGGAAAGGGATATATCTCTGATTTTTGAGTTTGCTCGCCTAAACAAATTGGTACTAAATGCAGATAAAACTAAACTAGTGAGATTTAGACCACATCCTGTTAATAATAATTTCAGTATTTATGTTGATGGTAAAATCATTTATGAATCGGATTCAGTAAAGTATTTAGGAATAACGCTACAATGTAATCTTGCATGGGATCTGCATATACGCGAATTGAAATCAAAAATAGCTCCAGCTATTGGTATATTATATAAAATGAAAAATAAACTTAATGAAAATACAAAACTTTTGTTATACCATGCTTTAATTCAAAGTCACCTAAATTATATGGCTATAATTTATGGATTCAAAAGCACTACAATGTTAAAAGCTCTGCAATGCATGCAAAATAAAGCGTTAAAAGCAGTATATAATTTGCCAATTCGATTCCAAACTTTATCCCTCTATCGCGACATCTGTAAAACAATTCTCCCAATTCATGGATTATATAAGTACCAAGTCTTGATGTATTTATTTAAATCATTGAACAACATTGGTTATCGTACGGTTCGATTTCGTCAGAACCAAACAATTTTCAATACTCGGAACCAGCACAACTTATGGACATCACGGTGCAGGTTAGAGACTACCAAGCAACGTATTCAATACATGGGTGTTGCTGAATACAATAACCTTCCTGTAATTTTGAAAACATGTACCAGAATTTCAACTTTTAAAAATTGTCTTAAAGAACATTTAGCAGAAAATCTTGAAACACTTATATTGTAAATTTTAATATTTATATTTATTAATATTTTTTATTCAAAAACTCATAATTTTAATAATGAATTGTACATGAAATTGTTTGCCAACTTGTCTCAATAATGCCTTAAGGGCGCTGAGACTATTAGAATTTAGATTTAATTTGTACATGAAATATTAATAATAAAAAAAAAAAAAAAAAAAAGTTTGTCAATAGAATTGCTTCTATGCCGCTAATATTGCCAGTGAAAGGGAAAATGGAAAGAGGAAAAGACTATTCTTAGGCCCCATGGGTTTGAAACGATCTGAACAGTCTGAAATAACCGTTACCTTGAATTGAAAGCGCTATGGCCGCATGATAATCGATTAATTTTTGTGGGCTACAATTGAAGATTACGAACTGGATGGTAAGTGAGTTCATTAAGACTACATTACGCACCAAGATTTTAACATTTAATACCAAAAAAAAAAAGGAAATAATACCACGCTCTGATACCGTTGAACTTTTTTTTGTAAGCCTACGTTAAGGACCTTGTCTATGCGGAAAATTCCCTAACGTTGAAGCATTTGAAAACCAACATTCATCAAGTTATTGCCGTGATACTGACCGAAATGTGCGAAAAAAAAATGGCGAAAACTACCCCAAAAAGGATGGAATTTGGCAATCAATCCATAGGGCAAAAATCACAGGTAAATGGTCAATCTACAAGGCCAAAAAGAGAGAACTTAAATACGCTGTAAGGCGGGCGAAGAGGGCTTCGTGAAGGAACTACTGTGGAATCCTCTGCCGAAACTAACCGTCTTCACTTTCCGGGGAATGTCACCCTTGGGCGTCAAGCTCAGATACTTATATTCGAAAAATTTCATCCTGATCTAGGTGATGGGGCCCATAGTCGATATCGATCGGCTTTAGTGCTCTTAATTGTGTTTCTTATTTCCCCTTTGTTTTTTCATTGGCTTTTGCTGGCAATTTTTTGCTTCTGCTGGCTGCCTACAGCGTTGACTTTATGGCTTTTGTGTGAGCAGTAAGGTTTTGAGTGTGGATGTGTGTGAGTGTGAGTGTCTTAAAATTTGTGGAAGTGGATTTTCTTGGTTTCTTCTTTGAAATATTCATACACATGTGTGTGTGTGTGTCTGTGCAATTTACCGCTATTTTATTAACCTATAAAATATACAAAAACACGTATATTTTTAGTCAATAAATCTTTTTGTGAATATTTTGTTAAATTTTTTTCTCTCCTTCCCTCTACTCCTTTTTTGTTGTTGTTGTTGCTATTTGACTCGTTCCATTATATAAAATAGATGAAATGAAAATGTATTTGTGTGTGTAGCCACACTGTATGAAATGTGAACGTAAATGTGTGTATGTGGTGGATAGCGGTTAAGGTTAAGTTATTCACAAATGCACACCATACATATGTACATAGATGTGTGTGTGAATGGTAATAAAGAAATTTTCTGTTCTTTTTCTATTTTGTTTTTTTGCCTTTTTTTTGCTGTGGCATTAAGTATGCAAATAAAAAAAGAAGTTCCATAGAAAATATTGTAAAAATATTTACTCGCACATGGTAACTCAAATATTCTCTTAAAAAAAACACACACATTTTTCTTTGCCCAACTCAACTCTGTTATGGAAGTGGAATAACATGAGTATGTAAGCACAAAGTGTTAAGGGGTTGAAAGTGGGTATTTTAAATTTATGTTCTAAGGCAATAAGTTTTTATTAGAAAACATTTAAGAATCACTTTAGAGGTACGGCTGTTTTGTGCTGCAAAGCCTAAGATACCTTAAGAGGACACCAGTTATATAACGATTTAATCAGAATCTATTAGAAAATAACATAAGAAGGCTGCAATGGATCGTATTTCAGGTGGGATGGCTTCCTTCCGTAAGCAAATTTACAATGAATTAGGCAAAAATTCAGCCAGCGAAGAATTAATTTTTTCTCATTTTAAATGTCCATCTGGTCCTGGAGACCTAAATGATACGAAAGATCCAATAATCCAATGTACTTGATGTAAGGTTAGCTGAATTGGAGAGTAATGATGCAAAGAAACACTTCCCGGAAAGTGTATATCAAGGTGCGAACGTTTCAGTGATTAACGTAGCCCGACTACAACCAGATCTACTAGAGGAACTTAGTACATATTTTACAGAGACGTATAGCTTTAGTAGAGGAACGTTAAAGAAAGTTTTGTGCATATTTACGGTTCGTGGCATTATAAAGTTAAACAACTTGCCACTTTGACAGCAAAGATCCGCAATTTCGTAGTGTCATCGAGATTTCTTAGGCTCAGCCCTGTATACGGTTTTTGTTAAAGGAGGCAACAATTGGATCGCATTGTTGTTTGTCTTGTGGGTTCGTTCATTAAATTGTAATGCGACAGATTCTGTCACTGTGTTTTCTTTGGGTGTGAACCAACCATTTAGTAGCCGTAGTGTGTTGGCTTATTAGACGTGAGGCCACGGTTCAAACCCCAGGTCAGACATAACGAAATGTGAAAAAATATTTCTTCGGCAATTTCCTCTCAACAGTTTTTTTTTTGGCAAAAACTCTGAAAGTAAATGGAAATTGCCATGAAAAGTTTCTTAAAATCTGTCGTAAACTGTAGATCCCGCCACTCATGTATAAAATTAACACACTCAACAGAAGTGGTCTAAGAAGCTAGGTCGTAATCCGGACTGAACGGTTATAATAACCAATTATGTAAGCATGTATGTATATAGTGTAGGTGGTGTGCGAGGCTAGGTTGTAATCCTGACTAAAGAGTTGTAATGACAAAGTAATTCCTCTCCTTTCTAAATAGACTTTTCTCATGATAGCATTCAGTACTATGATGAGGTGACAGAGGGCTGGCTTACTCCCATTGCTTTAGCATTGTTGTGAAATGAACTGAGAAGTTTGCATTCTCCTGCCTAGCTTAGATGATTTAAACTCCCGTCATTCGTTTTTTCATAAGTACGTCGTATTTCTTGAATACGTATTTGACGTCTAATTAGACCCATCATTTGGAAACATTAATTGTTCTGTGCATGGGGAAATATTCAAATGAAGAAATTCCTTTCGACAGAAGTCATTGCAATCGCGATAAACATTTGCTTAATCATCATAAATACGAGAGAATTTGAATTTGAATAATTACAACAGCAGCCGCAGCAGCATTAGGGTAGTAGAGCAACAAACACAAGCGAATAGATGCCAAATTAAAACAACAAACATAGAAAACATAGAACTTCAAAGCCATGAAACGACGACATAAAATTAAAATTACGGATATAATTTTGATGAAAGCAAATGAAACAACAACAAGAAGAAGAAGAAGAAAATCGTAAAAGAGAACACGAGAAGAAAAAAATCACTCACACACAAAAGCCGACTCTTGTATGTGGGCCAGTACTTCTTTGTGCGCTAAAGGCACACAAACACACACAGAGAGAGAGAGGAACAAACAAAGAGGAAAACTCAACTCGTTTCAAATGATGAGAAATAGAGGACGACATACACACACACTTGAAAAGGTTAATGTGTTGTAGGTGAAGACAGTCGTAATGTGAGGTTAGTTTTCCATTGACATGACAATTTCTTTGTGTTGCTTTTTCGTTTTTGTTTTCCTTTTTGTAATATGAAGCTGGGAATAAAACTAAGAAGTTAAGGCCACAATTGTTCACATGTGGTTGTAAGCTAAATAGGCAAAATGTTATGGGATTTGTTAAAGGAAGTCAAAGTACAAAGTGAAGTACAAAATTAAAATGGGCAGCATACTTCAACGCAACTGCAAGCAGAAGAACGAACTTTAAAGTAAATATAATCAGGTTTTGGGAACATAAAAAGATACTTTAAGAAGACATTATCTAGGATTTAAGGTGGTTCAAATGAAAACATTGAAATCTTGATTAACTATAGCTAAGTGGTAGGCAAGCTACAGAGATTTGTTAGTTTGTTCGTTTCAAGTTACAGTTTTTTTTTTACCTTATTTTAGGGAAACTAAATACTGGAATAGACAGGTAAGAAAAATGTTTGGCAGTAAATTAAAAAAATTTCTTTAACAAGATTCGTGTCAAATGCAGAAGAGCTTGCAGAATCATTAGGCACGACTTAAGCAGTCATTTCAAAGCGCTTAAAAGAAGCAGCACTGCCAGGAAATAGGGTGCCACATGAACTTACTGACTTAATTGATTATTACAACAATTTAGTCAGGATTACAACCTAGCCTATTACACCACCCATGTTGTGTGTATTAATTTTATCCCTGGGTTGCGGGACCTGCTTTTTGAAGGCTACTTCGAAAGATAGATTTTTGAGAAACATTTCATGCCAGTTTTATTTGCTCTCAGAGCTTTTGCAGGAAGCTGCTGAGATGAAGTGGCCGATCAAATATTTCTTTCATTTTTTTCAAGATGTCTGAGCTGGGGTTGAACCACTGAGCTCGCGTCTAGTAACCTAACACAGTACCTGCTAGACTATGAAGACTTTGCTTGTGTGAAATGATGTTCAAACGCTTTCAAAAGAAACTATTTTTGTATAAACTATCACTAGCAACGAAAAATATGTACAGTGGACGTTTGCTAGTACGAATTATATATTGTCAGGCCCTTTCGTAGTACCGAAAAATTCGTATTATTGAACAACGCATTTTTATGTTCAAATTCAAAAAATTCACAGAAAAGAAGAAGATATTTTCTCACCAGACTGTTTTGCATTGACTACGTATTATTGGAAATTCGTAATAAAGAGCGTTCGTACTACTGGACGTCCACTGTATATATTTATTTCGATTATCCAAAATGCAAGAAAATCTACGTCTAAATAGAATATCAATGACGCTAAGGTAGTGCTCTCTATTACGGGGGAGTCATATATAAGCTAGTGTGATCCATTATGAGCTGCTGAAACCTTGTAGGAATACCACTGTTGACCTGTACAGAAAATAATTAATTAAACAGACTCAAGGCCGTAATTTTTTATTTTGACAACGCTGGGCTGGTTAAAAACTATTTAGAAAGTGTAACCTTATCTGTCTTATAGCCTAGACTTTTCCTTTTCTGACTACCATTTGTTTCGATCAATGAAGAGCGTGAAGTCGGCTTAGGCTACTGAGTAGTGTGTTGGCTTATTTGACGTAAGGCCACGCTTCAAGTCCCAGATAAGATATCTCCAACAAAACAAATTTTTGAAGAAATATTTCTTCGGCGACTGCCTCTCAGCAGATTTCTGGAAAAAACTCTGAGTGTAAAGGAAATTACCATGAAAAGCCTCTCAAAAATCTATCGTTCGGAGTCGACTTTAAACTATAATTATCGCCACTCATATATTAACAAGTATTAACAATAATTAACACACACAATATAGGTGATGTGAGATGCTAGGTCGTAATCCGGACTGAGGAATTGTAATGACCCAATATGTATGTATGTAATGCAAAGCGCTCTTAATAAAATACGCTTCACTTTAGAGCAGGATATTATGTCCATTTTTAATTGAGTGAAGACGAGGGTTTTTTTTTGGTATGGTATCCATAAATTGCTAAAACATGAGAAAAATTCGTAACTTTCGGTAGACAATACTTTGGATGACTACTAGCTTCTATTACTACCAAATACATCAGGTTATTTTGTTTATAATTATACAGCATTTTAATTATTTTACTTTTTTGTGTTTTTGTTTCCAATAAACAACACATTCTGATTATAATTTATGCATGACGCTTTAATAGCAGTGTGTTGTAAATGTAATGGTAATCTAATCTAATATTAGAATTGATAATTAAAATTCATTTGTTTGTTTGCTAAACAAATCTAGAAAATTACATTCAATTTATGTATATGCGTTCCTTTTCAATTATAATAACAATATTATGAAAAATAGAAAGAAAAAAATAAAATAAATACGTACGTATTTAAATTGTGAAATAATCTCTAAGCGCAATACAATAAATTAAGTTTTACGCCATCGGTGAAAATAATAATAATTTTAAATGTGAAATAAATAAATAAATGCGCATAAAAATATATACGAACAAATAAAAAAAATAAAAACCACAAAAACATCAAAAAATTAAATAAAAAATAAATTTAAATAGAAATTTCAATTTAAATTTTAAATATCATTGATTACGTTGTTTAAAATTTTAAAAAATAACATGCATTACCCAACATACATATGTAAGTTTGAGTGTATGTACGTACATACATATGATATATACGAGTGTTGTATAGGCTGACTCTGCATTATCAAATTATTTATGCTCTACTGAATTCTAAGAGCGAAAGAGGGGGATGGCGTATAATTAATATTTTCTCCTCTTCATCATTCTTTCTTTAAAGGCTCTCCCCACAATTTACATTCTATAGTATATTCTAGATGATGTAGAATATAAATTCGTTCACTTTGGTTTATTAGACGTACGACCTGGGTTCAAAACCCAGGTCAGACATACATACATACATAATTGGCCATTACAACCCTTCCGTCAGGATTACGGCCTAGCTTCTCACATGTCAGACATATCCATCAAAACGAAATACGAAAAAAATATTTCTTCGGCGACTGCTTCTCAGCATTCTGGCAAAAGATCAGAGGATAAATAAAATTGCCTTGAAATGTTACTCAAAAACTCTGCCGTTCGGAGTCGATTTTAAACTGTAGGTTCCGCCACTCATATATAAAATTAAAACAAACACAACATAAGTGATATAAGAAACTAGGTTGTAATCCTGACTAAAGGGTTGTAAGGACCATTTATGTACGTATGTCACTTCGTAAGTATCAAAAATTACAATAAAAGTGTATTACATACGTATACAGTATCAATAACTTTTGTGGTTAACCATAAAACAGTAACTGAAACACTGTTTACAAGAAATCTGATCCTATTTGAGACGATGAAACCATTTAGTCAGGATTACAACCCAGTATAAGTCGGCCCAACGCAAATTTGATTGTCAAGTAGTGCAGTGGTGTCCAGAGATACAAGGTTCAGAATTGTTTTCAACTTTTTCAGTGTCAAATAGTGTGTCTATCCATTAGGTATGAAAAGGCGAGTGATCTAGTATAGCTAGAGAATCACAAGTGGTGCCTGTTGGACCACAAAATGAGTTAATAACGTATGACAGCAAAACAGCACACAAAATTACTAAAATGCTCTGAGGTAACGCTGACAAGGACACAACAAAATCCTGTTAAGTTAACTGCTTGTTAAGCATTTGAGCCGCATAGATGCGGCAGATAATAGCGAGTGCAGGGCATGTGGATATGATTCAACACTTTCACTGCTCAGCCTTTGTATGAATTTAAACGAATTTGATATATAACTAGACATTGTACACTTAAGAGGCATGGATTGGAAAGAATTTATGGACATACATACGTACACAATATAGATTTTCTATGAACTTGACATGGTTGGTGTTACTTATCAGAGTGCGCACAACAGGCTAAAACGATGCAGTCTCTTTGAATGATGATCACCTACCTAATGGAATTTCGGTTCTGCGATCTGCTGTCATACATCACTTCCTCTAATAATTACTATCAAAAACGCAGAGTCCCATAGCAGGCTAAAACGATGCAGTTTCTTTGAATAATGGATTCCATTTTTCAAGCTACTTACCTTTCTAGTGGAATCTCTGTCCCATGATCTGCTGTCACTTCCTCTAATAAATAGCCTCAAGGCTGTCCTTTTGGCAACGCTTTTCTGCTTCTATACTAATTCCGATCTAATATCAAAAGAACTTATCCATCCAGCTGCGTATTAATTCCATTAGGAATGAAATATTTAAATTCAGTTTTAGTTGCACCTTTTTAGGTTTCCTGAGGATAAAATTTGTAGGGTAAACTTCCATGGAAATAAGTTATAAGACAGCCAGAGTAATTGTCACTTCCAATGTCATTAAAAACATACTAAAAATTATAAAAATAGAGCATAAAACAGCAAACAGCAGACAAAATCACTTTAACTGGGATAATCAATACCAATATGACGCCGTTTTTATTAATTTTTACCAACGTATTGACAACGGTTTACACACGTTGGTATTGCCTACACAAACATATTTGAATAGAAAAATTTGTTCGTGCATATATTTAAACGTTGTAGGATCTATCGAAACAGTGTGATTGTGTATGTATGCATGTATGTAAGCATGATTGTACTCGTGTTTATCATATAAAATAAAATAAATTTAATTTGCATTTCCATTGGCCATAATTTCATATTTTTTCCTCTCTCTCTCTCTCTTCTGTGCTGTTCTGTTCTGTTCTCTACTACTTTCATGAAAAAGTAATTTTAAACAATTGTTTCATTAAAAATTTTTATTATTTGATATCCTTGTTAAATTAACAAAATCACGCACCATACACATACACAAAAACACACACATACAGCAAATAAGCTCTCATAACCATAACAGATTGTCAATAGACGCGACGCAGCTGTGTGCAGTAGCTGGAAAACATAATTTGTTGCTCAAAAAAAAAAAACAAAAAAAAAGTTAAATTCGTGAAATCTAAACTTTATTAGTGAATTGCAAAACTCACTCTCAAACTCAATAATAATATTGTATTACGAACAGAGCATACACATGGCAACTATTTATACAGGTTTGTGCATTATTTTAAATATTCTGAGGCGGAAATTTTCATACAATCAGGTATTGAATTTCGTATACGATACGATACGAGAATAGTTTTATGAAAACGTATTCATAATAAAACAGGTTAGGGGGTGGGTGGTATGCGTGCAATTTATTAAAATCTTTAAGTGTCTTTCAATACACAAAAAATTCTGTTTTACACGAGGCTGGTTGGAAATCAAACTAACTGGTGAATAGATGACGACAATAGCTCTTGAAGATCAGAAGAATATCCTGAACTTAAATTTGAGAACTCAAAAGAAACTTTGAAAGTGAGAAGTGTGACCTGTGGTAATGCAAATAATTTTATGACGTTATTGGTGGAATATTTTGGCGATCACAGCCTTAAAAAGCCCTCAGTATTCCTCATCCGCAGGTATAAAATGGTTGTTCCCAAAATACAATAAGAAAACAATAAATTTTTGGGTAAAATATGGTATCTTAACACTTACTAGTGCAATGGCAACTCTTCATTGTCCTCTAGCAAAAGCTCTGAAAGTAAATAAAATTGCCATGAAAAGTTTCTTAAAAATCTAACGTTCGAAGTCAACTTTAAACTGTAGATCTTCCGCCACTCATATATAAAAAATTAACACACACAACATAAGTGATGTGGGAAGCCAGGTTGTAGTCCCGACTAAAGGGTTGTGCAAGACGCTTATACTACACGTGTTGTTATGTGAAGCCGAAACAAAGGTACTTAATCAAGCATACGTAGCCATTCCAGATTTTTTGCTGTTCATCGAATAAATCATAAAATCTACCAGCTTTACGATACGATTAATGTGTTAGACGCACTAAAGTGTAACGACTGCATTAACTTAACCATGTCGTTAGTATAAGGATAGTAATCAGGAAAAAGGTAGTACCTAAGAGAGATCACAAAAAGGAACGATAAAAGGATCAGTTTAAAGATGATATTTCTTAACTTCTTATGGAGAACAGAAAAAGAAGATTCGACGATCGAAACGCGACAATTTCGGTTACAATTCAGGTTTAAGACCAAAGAGTTGTGTTGTAGGCATTTGAGTAGGATAGGACAGGAAAGGAAGGAGTATTAGCTTCATTGAAATCAAATAAAATCGTGGATCGTTGCGATATAATATGAAGCGATGCCCCACGGTCTCCGCTTAACTGATCTCGACAACCAATCAAGGCCTCGCATTAAAATATGATTCCCTTTGAATCAAACCATTCTGAAAACCACCGTAAACCTTTACTGCATTTAATGATCGATGAGACAAGCGTAAGGCAATTAGAAAAGTCTGCATCAATGAAGCGAACAATGCTCTCTTCCTTCTCAATCGATCTACAAACTTATTTGAAGCTAAGCAAAGTCTCTGCTCGTGAGTAAGTAAGAAAGCGATGTTCTCGTCCAGTTCATTCCAGATATTGGCCTGTGTGGTGTGCATATGAAACATGAGATCTTCCAACTGAAATATTTCCTGTCCTTAGGCACTTTAATACGTAAACAAGATCAAAAGAAACTTTTTCTTTATTGAATTCATGAAATTTACTTTTGATTTCCAACCTTAAAAGCTTCAATAAAAGTTTATCTTGTACCTCAAAGCGATAATAATGCTTACAAAAGTCATGTCAATTAAAATTGCGTGTAAAACTATTTGTAATTTCTTGTTGTTGTTTTCGTTTTTTTTTTTTTTAATTGAAAACTATTTTTTGATTAAAGTACTCATATCGTATGTCTATATTTGTACGATTACTGGCAATTACAACAAGAAAAAACAAACAAACAAAATACTGTCCACACAAGTATATTGTCAGTATATTGAGTACCATATCCATAATTGACACTTACAAATAATAACAACAAAAACAACAACAGCAATAAGAGTATACACACATAAACACATACACACACACACGTGAATAAATATGTATTTATGTGGCAAAAGAAAGAAATAAAATTTATTTAAGCATGACAAGCCATTGGGATTTTGATTGAAAAAATGTGAAAAAAAATCACCAGAAACATTTAAACAAACACAGATACACATACACACACATGCATACATATATGTATACATACAACATTAAGAGACTACAATGAAAGAAACACCACACTGTCATCCATAAAAGAGACACACTGGCTGACAGAATCGACAATGCAAACAACCGACAACCGATAGACGTCGTTTAACTATAAAAAAAAAACAGAAAATAAATATAAAATTTATTTAATGATACAATACAGCTACAGGGTTATCCATTTATATGTTTTAAAATCGCCTGAAGAGGCAAGTCACTCGTTTGTTAAATATCACTACTCTGAAGAGTCATTCACTTGCCTCAAGAGGCAAGTCAGTCGTTTGTTAAACATCTCTACTCTGAAGAGTCATTCACTTTGTGAAAAGCTTGCCTATAACGATCGATGAATCGTTTAACAATTGAAAAACGCCTAAAAATAGTTAAAACGTGGCTAGTTTTAGAGCACCACAGGGTGATGGACCTGCTGTGCAAGGAGTTGACATCATAGGAAATTTATAGAAACTGGAAGCGTTATAGATATGGTGAAGGACATATGCAACAGCCCATTGAAAATATCGCTTCTGTTAGAGCAAGTGTGGCGGATAATCCGAATTTATCATTGCATTTACACCGCATTTTCAGCAATTATGGTTTACTATGGTGTATTTTGCACTTCCATTTGTACAAAACCCAGCTCCCACAACAATTACAGCCGAATGACCACTCACATCACAGAAGGTACGATGAGTGGATGCTAGAACAACCGCCTTTTAACGCTAAGTTTTCGAACAAAATTGTCTTTAATTTCATTTATTTCTAAGTCAGTTGATACGTTAACAAGTAAAATTGTCATATACTGGCCTTTAGTTAGGATTCCAACCTAGCTTCTCATACCACCCATGTCGTGTGTGTTCATTTTATACAAGAGTGACGAGATTTACAGTTGCAAATCGACTCCGTAAGACAGATTTTTGAGAAACTTTTTCATGGCAATTTTATTTACTTTCAGGGATTTTTCCAGAATACTGAGAGAAAGTTGCCAAAAGAAATATTTTTTCATATTTTGTTTAAGATGTCTGAGGCGTGGTTTGAACCATGGACTTCGTGTTTTTGTTGTATATGCTCATTTTGTTTAAATTCGAAGTTGTCATATCGAAAATAGTATATGATATGGCAAGTTCAAACATAAAGTGACCTTTAAATGTTAAAGGTAGGATGATCTTCCCTTTAGCTTAACGATCACGATCAACGTTAAAATCCTCCCTTTAGTTAACGGCAAGTTGTAATAATGGCCCTAAAAGTGAAAATTTAGGGTTCGTTGGGATTTGAAAGTGTCGTTGAGCAATAATTTTTCAAAAACGAACGTTGCCGTCAATTTAGAAAGCGATTGTGATATGATAATCGACTTTTCTTGGCATACAATTGAAGTTTATTACCTGGACGGCAGCAATAGACAAATTAGGATTTATTGCATGAGGCATTCTCAAAAAGAAACGATCCTAATATCATGGGATTTGATATCATGATATGCAATCAATTCAAAGGCTGCTATTTAAATCATATAAGAAGTGCGCACAAAAAAAATGGGCCTACTTTTAAGCTTATAACTTTTATAATAATTGAAAAAAATAAAGTCCGTTACATTGTTTTTGTTAGTCATCTGTTTCAAAATCCACGTGCTAAATGTCATTGCAATAGCAAAATTAGTTTTTTGAAAATGGGCACCCAACAAGAATGTCGTAAAAAAATAATTGAAATTTTCAATGAAAAACCGCGCCGCTTACAAAAAACGATTGCTAGGCTCGCAGGTGTTAACCAAAAAACAGTTTCTAAGGTAATACTTAAAACAATATAAGGGGTCTTTGAGTATTGAGAGAAAGCGTGGAAGTGGAAGAAAAAAAGGATTTGCCGACCAAAACAAAGCCAGTAAAATAATACGTATTTTTCTAAAACACCCTAACATGTCTGGAAGAAAAGTGGCTCAAAAAGTTGGATGCTCTGAGACCTTTGTCACAAAAAAATTTTATACACAAAAGAATTCAAATATTATTTACTTTAATTGAAATATAAAACGAAAAAAATTCGCCACTTAGTTTTATTTCTATAACGAAAAGTGTAAGTCCAGATTTTTTTGTGAGCACTCCTTAGTATTTCGTAGCTAATGGCCCAAGTTCAAGTATTCGAATTAAACAAAAGTTCCATCGAAATCGTGCCTACATGAGTGTTTTATTTAACTTTACCTTTGAAACCTCTAAATGGATAACCCTTTATGATAATGTAGAAGAGTGAGAGAGAGGGGAAAAGGCAACAGAATGATGTGAAATAAAATTCTCATTCGAATGTGGCAATACGTAGTCGGGCGTTAACCCAACAATTGTGAATCCTGAAATATCTCTCTCACTCTCCCTCTCTAAAATCGCTTTTAGTAACACACACAAAAACCTGGTCTGTTCAAGTGTATCTGGGGAATTGTTTACATAGGAGTACAAACATACTTCCAGCACATACATATTCCCAGCACATACTTACTGACAGCACATAGCTACATTAATAGAATCTTTTTTGTTGTCCATGTATTCGTCCCTATACTCCTCTTATAAGGTAAAAGGCCTTAATAAAAATCAAAAAAAAAGAGACTGTCAGAATGTAATTATATTAACGAAAACTGAATGTGACTGTAAAGAAACGAATCGTATACCTTTTTGCGTTCATTACATTCAAGTGAATTAATTTTTATAAATATTTTTAAACATTGAATTTAAGGTTTCAAATATTTTTTTTTTTTTTTTTTTTTTGGAAACAAAGTATCATTGCCAGAAAGATATTTAAAATTCGAAATATTAAGAGAATAATAAAAACAATTGTGTACATTTTATTACACAACGTATTGCCTGAAGTCATAATCTTTCGATTTTTTGTGTCGTAAAGTGAGGATAGTGTGGGAACTGTTTGAATATAAAATTCAACTGCTTTCGCATCATTGACTCTGATATTGAATTTCTGTTAAAAACAGAGGCACACAAGAGCCATATGATATATTTATTGTTACCAGTCTGTGATGGAATCAATATTGCTCGTTTTGAAGGCAACATCCTAAATATATCAGGGCCAACTCCATGCAGTCTATGACGGTATGAGCATGTTTGAGAAATTGTAACTACAGCGGCAAACATTTTAAAAATGAATAATAATGGAGCACTGCTTATTGAGAGCAAAGATGATGTGCAAAAACTGTACGTCTTCCAAAAACGTGCAGTTGAACGAATGATGAACATTACGGCCAGGGAGAATTTCAAGTCCTTCTTGCGAAATCTATTAAAAAGCAAACGTAGCTTTACCACCTTGCAACTATTACAGAGAAATGTCACGTATTAATCTTAAAGCCCTTGAATAATAATCTGCATGGGATAGTACTGCATGGGAATCAAAAGGAGGCCCAACAGCACGAGGAATGTAATTCAACAACGATTAAAGCGAAACAAAGTTGCTACTAGAAGCAGACCATTCTGTTGAACAGTTCTGGCCAGGTCGCATCACCACTACCTGAGATGACCATGCCCTTAAATCACTTGTGCAGAATATCCTACAACAAGTGTGTGGCACTTAGCGCCGTCCTATTGAAACCACACATTGTTGGGGTCCAGATCATCGATTTCAGACCAAAAGAAATTGGTAATCATCGATCTGTTATGTTTTCGGGATGATTTCTTAACGTACCCAACAAAAACGTCATGCAAAAATGTGCATCATCGCTGAAGATAATTTAACGATCAAAAATTAGGACCTGTTGCCTATGGTCGTGTATGATGATTTGGCAGAACAAACTGAATAATGACAACTAATTTGACAGCTTCTACTGAAAGTTCGGAATCACGTTTTCCAAAAAGCCTAGACTAATTTATCCAAAACAGAAATGGTGGAGAGTGACGTTAATATTTCTTAGCTCCACTGGAACTTAATAAAAACATATGGCATGTCTCCTGGTTGCTCACCCATTAGATTAGTAAACCAATTTGCTTTTCTCAAATAAAATTTAATAGGAAAATCAATCAAAGAAAGAGGATAGGAATACGTAGTCGATTTGTCTGACGAATCGTAGTAGTAGTGGACTTTTGGTCACAAACAGTATCATAACTGAACCTTAACCTTTGATGTACGATTTCAGTTGAAAATAACCTCAAAGGAATTGTGATGAGTTACTTTTTTTTTAATTCGAAAAACCAGTGATTATTTTTGCCATAAGCCAACCAGTATTTAAATTCCACAGCAAAATCGAAATCGAAATCATAAAAAATTTCTAAAAATGCCATGCCATTCCATTAACTTCTAACAGTTTTTATTGCTTCACGATAAATCCTTAAAAAATTATCGATTTAATATCACTCAGCTGTACTCGCGCAGTCAGTGCCCACAATTGTTCATTCATTCGTTCAATTCCTTCTCGAATATCGCATACAAAACAACAACAACGTCAAGTAAAAAGCAAAAAATCTGCGTAAAACTTTAGCCAGCCAAACCAAACGTCAACCGCAGAATGGCGTATAAATGTGTTTGTGTCAGTGTGTGTATGTGTGAAGAGGAGCAACGAACATAAAGAAGACGAACAACAACAATAATGCAATCAAAATATTTCAATATTAAACCATTCTGATGTATAGATGTGTGTGTGGGAAAGCATGTATGGATTTAGATACGTAATAAGAGTATACGATGAATACGTATGTATGTATGTGTGCGTGAGTGCTATTGTCTATATTTTCTCATCATCAATACAGAAATTCTTTTGCTCGCTCATCAACCACATTCTGATTAAAAGTGGAATTGTTTTACTCTCCAATAACAGCGAAAAAACAATAATAACAACAACAATAAAACATAAGTTTTAGTTGTCAAAACTATACACACGGACTATTAATACAACAGCAATAACAACAACAACAATAACAACAACAACAATAACAACAACAATAACTCAATATAAACTCAGGTTTAAGTATTGAAGAAAAGAGAATTTCATTTTGTGTTTATGTAAGTGCATGCGTGTGTGTGTGTGTGTGGTAAATATGCATGATGAATTTCATATAAATTTTTGCAGCAACAATAACAACAACAACAACATGTTGTACCTTCTACTTCTATGCTATGCTATGCACAGTGATTACGATTAGGATTTTCAGTTGTATTCTACGGTAAATCATTATGAGCATAAGAAATTAAAGAAACGGTAGGATTCAGGACATATGCAAACCAAGAAGAGTTTTTGCACTGTGACCACTATGGCTCTATTATGGAGATATGCTTGTCAATCATATATATTCAATATTTCAAGGCACCGGAGGCCATCCCTTGCGAAAGGGCCTTTGAAAACTAGTAGATGATGGGACTAAATTGTTGCATATGGATTTCGGAGAACCCTAGAAGACATTGTGGTAAAACCATTGCATTCGCTTTAATCGCCGTTGTCTAGTAGGTAGTGTGTTGACTTATTATTTGACCTCGGTTCAAACCCCAGATCAGATGTCTACACCAAAACAAAATATGAAAAAAAATATTTCTTCGGCAGATTTCTGGCAAAAACTCTGAGAAAAATTAAGAAAATTGCCATGAAGTTTCTTAAAAAATCTGTCGTTCAGAATCGACTTTAAACTTTAGGTCCCACAACTCTTGTATAAAATTAACACACACAACATAAGTGGTGTGAAAAGCTAGCTCGTAATCCTAACTGAAGGGTTGTAAAGTATTAATTTAATTTATTAAATATGTATGTAATACGCATTATGAACTGAAGGTAATAATGTTGTGAAGAGCTGCCTTAGTACTGTACCAAACGATCTATTGTACTTCCCTTCAACTTTATAGGGCATCCCTGTAATGTCTGCTTCAAGCCTATCGCCTTGATAAATTTCAGAATACAGGCCGGTGTCTCTACAATGATTATTCCCTGCCTAACACCTGATTCGTGTCTGCAATAATTCATTGTCATCGTCACCGAATCTACATGTCGGGTCCAAAACAATCTCCATTCTCAATAAACGTACTCTGAGTCTAATATTTCCTTTCCGCAGTCTCCTGACAAAAACTCTGAGAGTAAAATAAAATTAGAAAAAAAAAATTAAAGAAGTAATTATTAAAACTTTATTTAAAAAGGATCTTTCCTGCCCCCACTAAAAAGGGTACTTTTTAGTAAAAAAAAATATTTGCATTTAAAAATCGCCCCCTGTAATAGTAAGGCCTTGTCATTTATATTACCTCCGCCCCTTAATGCAACTGCTTAAAATAATAAAACCAACCGAACGCCATTAAAAACGAGTCAGAACTGTAATAGTATTTGCCATAGTTAGAGTAGTTGTTGTGTGTGTGTGGTAGTGTTACGTTTGGCAGCTACAGTTAGAAATGATATTGTTGTAGCTGTTGCTATTGTTCTTGTACACATTGTAGTAGAGCAGCCGTAATGTATGCAAATTAAAATCAGGCATGTGTGTGTGTGTGTATGTATGGAAAATATGTTTGGATTTGTAAATAAGTATTGGTGGTGGTAACGGTGATGGTGGTATTGTATTTTCCCTCATATATGTACATATGTATGTATGTACATACGATATGAAAGTGCACTTGTTATTAAATTCATATGTTTGCATATATGTATATTAGTATTAATATCTATGTATTAGTAAATGTATGCTTATGTGTAAGTGTGATTGTGTGTGTATGTGTGTATAAATATAAAATAAAGACGATTATTTTCCATTAGTATGGCACAATTTAAATTATTCATACACGGATTTTCTATGTTTCCCAGCCATTATGATTTCGATACTTAGGCAGGCATACTACACAGAGTAATAAAAGAAAATCTTCAAGATTTTCCACGTGCATACTCGTATATGTATATCTAAACATGCAGTTTGTATTAGAAAAAAAAAAAAAGAAACACATTTCAATATGGCTGCATATTACAAAATTAATAGAGTTTTAAGAAAAATTACTAAAGTTTACGAAATCCACACATTCATTCAATATGAAAAGAAACATAAGAAGTGGTAGGAGCAGAGGGAGAAACAGAGGCTATAGAAGACTTTAATTAGTTTGTTTAAGCGATGTTTGATGAGTAGTAAGTTGGTTTAATGGTTTTGCTTTTGTATACGAAACTAAATCGATATTCTGCTTGTTTAAATTACTTAAATGGCAGGAAAATAATGAAAAATTATCACGAATACAACGTTTTCTTTAAAAAAAATTAATTTTAAGGATACAATAACAGCATATACAATAAATAGTTCTTTACTTCCATACTTACACACTATTTAGTAAGGATTACAAACCCTCGGGTCTTGTGTGTTAATTTTATGCATGAGTGGTGGAATCTACAATTTAAAGTCGACTCTGAACGACCGATTTGAGGAACTTTTCATGGTAATTTCATTTACTGTCAGAGTTGTTGTCAGAAGGCTACTGGGAGGAAGTTTCATTTAATCGGTGACTACAATCCTCTAGTTAGGATTACAACCTAGCTTCTCACACCACCCCTGTTAAAATTTACTCCGAACGATAGGTTTTTGAGAATCTTTTATTTACTCTCGTAGTTTTTGCAACAATACTGCTGAGATGAAGACGCCGAAGGAAATATTTTTTTCATTTTAACGTTTATTTGAAATATCTGAGCCTGGCTCGTATCTAATAAGCCAATCACTACCTATCCTAGGCTACGGTGACATCAGTTGCTGTTAGGACTAAGCAAACTGGATCCTCAATAAGCCACTGAGTCGTAAGCCAATACATTGTCTACCAGACTACGGTGACATCAATTACTGTTGGAACTAAGCAAACTGTATCCCCAATGAAACCCAACGCCAACAGAGAAATTCCTGTAGGATCGTATTAGAGATTCGTAGTGGAACGTATTATTATGCGTCCGGAAGACGAAATTGCTTCAGCAGCTCTTGAGTGGAACACCAGAAAATAATTAGAATCGCACACTTTGAAATCAAATTAAATCTGTTGGAAGATTCAAACAGAAAATAAAAAAAAAAACGCATTTCCTTTGGTCTTTAAAAAGTCCTATCCTACGATCCAACTAACACGAATGCAAATGTTATCTTTGCCTTAACATAGAAGTGGATAGGAAAGCTATAATTTTGTAAAATTGAAAATGCCTTGACTCACTTACTACAGCTTCTTTCGAATGAAACCCATGCAACTACTCTAATCTTGCATCAACTGAATTGTAATGAAATTCAAAGCTTTGGCAAGTAATTCATTAAGAAAATCTGCTTTCTTGTCTTGTGAATAAAATCAGATTTCATTACACTTTGCCATACAACAACTGCAACGTAGACGACGATATTGACGTTGTTGTCATAGCAAAATCTCATTAAAAACACAGGATTCATGTTCTTATTCGTTATGCTTTTATACAAGCCATAAAATGAGTTTCCTTCTGTAAATATGTATATGGCTATTGTGTGTGTGTGTCTGTCTGTGTGTGTGAATCGCTTATAAATCATTTCAATTTTCCATATGTTTGTACTTGTTAAAGAAGTCTTTCAGTGTATTTGTGTTTCAATTTATTTTTTGTGCTGTGAGTAATCATGGAAGAGAGAAAAGATTTTGTAAAAGGATTTTTTCTCGTTGTAGGCAATTGATTAAATGCAGCTACGCTCCGTTAGAAGAGATTTTATTCTTCTTACTTTCAGCAGATTTTCCAGATTTCATTACCATTTTGTTGCAGTTGCTGCTGGTTGTTGTTTAATCTTCATATCATTGCCAATAAATGTGCACATGTGTGCGTGAAAGAGAGACAGAGGGTGTATGTGTAATTTCTCTTCAGATTATTAAATTTTTAATACATTTTTTTTTCACATATCGAGAGCAACAGCGGTTTCATGTACCACTACGACAGGAGTGTGATGTGAATTTTATAGAAATTGATGGTTGTTGTTGTCTTTGACTATTGCCACCATGTTTTTTTTTTTTTGTTTTTTAAGGCTTTTACGGCCTATAAACTGACAATGAAATTTAAAAAGCATTTCGATGTCAAATGTGTCAGGTTTCTTCCTGCACTTGTTTTTTTTTTTTTTTTTTGATGAAATTGGGTTACGTTAAGAGCACTTGAATTATCACATCAAATGAACTCTAATAATAGGGAGCTCTTTATACCACACAGTTTGCAGAACGATTATGGAATGTGGTAGTATACGTAGACGTATGTAAATATGTGAAATTTGCTGGTAATAATACAGATGTTGAGCAAGCAAAAAAGATGCTTCAGAGGCATACTTAACTGTTCATAATGAACCTGCCTAATGTAGTCGCCGTAGTCTAGTAGGTAGTGTGTTGGCTTATTAGACGTAAAGCCCGGGTTCGTACCCCAGGTCAGGCATCAAAACGAAATATGGAAAAAATATTTCTTCGGCGACTGCCTCTCGGCAGATTTCTGGCAAAAACTCTGAGAGTAAATAAAATTGCCATGAAAAGCTTCTCAAAAAATCTGTCGTTCGGAGTCGACTTTAAACTGTAGGTCCTGCCACTCATGTATAAAATTAACGCACTCAACATAAGTGGTGTGAGAAGCTAGGTCGAAATCCTGACTGAAGGGTTGTAATGACCAATTATGACATATGTAATGAACCTGCCATTAGGATTACGACCTAGCTTCCGACACCACTTATTTGTGTCTGTTAATTTTAATATTCTAATAAGGCAACACACTGGACTACGGCGATTACAGACCGAATAATCTGGCAGTAATTCAAGGCATTAAGTCGTCTTAAGCCCAGCAATCTGAATGTAAGAAAATTATCATTATAAAGAGGGCATTTGTATAACTCAGTCCGAACAGACACGTAGCCTGAAACGCAACAGATTTCCTAATCATACCAAATAGCCTCCTGGCAACTCCATAAGGAAGATTGGGCTTGAAAATGAATAAATTTCGTTTGCCTGGAGATTTCTGACCTGGGGGATTAAACCGCGGCCTCACGTCTAATAAGCCAAAACACTACCTTCTAGACTACGGCGTCCAAGTCAATACCTGTATGTTAGCCGCTGTTGGAAGTAGCTGTTTCAAGATGTAATTTGATATTGATGTGCCAGTGTCATCATAAATCTAGGAAGCTTTTTTGAAAGAAGAACACGAAATAATTGTTGAAACACACTACAAACGTGGTAATTCAAACGAGACTATTTTTTCTTTAAAAATTACTTAAAATGTCTTAAAAAAACTACCACCACCAAACTAATGCCTGATTTAGTATCTAACAAGCGCTGGATTTATTAAATCCCTACTCATTATCAATCAAAACGTCAATCTGCCTGCCTGCCACTAATCTTTTGTAAGGTCGACGAAAATAAAATAAAAAAAACCAAAAATTTGACATAAAAAATCAAAGAGAATGGAATGGAAATGATGTCATCATAATCCAATTACAAGAAGCCTATTAATTAAACTAAAACTGTGATTAATATTATCTTCCCTTTCCTATACACATACACACACTCATATATTCATATGTAATCAATGACAAGAAAGAATTTTTAGTCTGACGGTGATTTTATGAAACAAATTACAAACAACAGTAGCAATAGCATTAGCAGTAGCAACAACAATAATAAATAAAATTTAAAAAAAAAGAAAAAGAAAAAGAGAGAGAAATCCAAATACAAATACAAACACAAACAAAAAAGTAAAAGCCGATATAAAATTATAATTAAATCTTGTGGCACTAACGAAGCCAACAACAACATCATATGTATCGTCGCCCCCAATCACCTCAACAGCTGGTGGGGCAAGAATAAATTTTAATTGAGTAAAAGAGCTTGTGTAGCAAGCAGTAAAATGATGAACTCAGTGTTGGAACCAACAAAATAAAATTGAGGAAAATCGTAAAAAAACAAAACAAAAAAAGAATCTGAAGAGATATGAAGTGATACACACATGTGGCGAAGACAATATACCCCTACAGATAAATAAATGATGACATGTATCCGCATATAACACAACGTCTTTAATTCATACATTCATTAATTCACTTCATTCATTCACTCACCCACTGACTCCTTCACTCATTTATTTCATAAGTTACTTAAGGCCAAATAGTGTGCCATAAAAGTTGTCAAACATATGATTTAAAAAAAATTATTTCAGAGAAAATTCTTTTTTTTAAGCAAAAAGATACTTCTACGTACTACTTTCGCATTATATTGTTGATTACAACCATTAAGTTAGGATTACGACCTGGCTTCATGTGTGTGAAGTTAGCTACGAAAGTTATATTCTTTTTTTACAGTGAATGTTATGTTAACAAACACTGTTAACTTAACATAATTGAAAAATTTGGAAAATATAGGAAAGAAAATCGGTTAAAAATCGCAAAAATGGGGATAAATTAGAGAAAAAATGAAAGGAAGACGAAGCTAAACCTTTGAACTTGACAAAAAAAAAAAACAAAAATTTATGAAAATAACAATTTGCTTATTGGAGATAATAAAGTTGAAATCTTGTCATACATGAAGGAACAGGGTAAAGTATGTAAGTAAAGCTCATTTCTAATAGTGATTGGACTTAATTTATGCAATCATATATATTATAACATATCATAGAAGAAAAAATATTTACAAAATTTTGTTCAAACTTACCAAGAATGATTTCAATTTAAGCCACTGCTTTAGCTCCTGAAAGTAAAAAAAAATAAAAAATAAAAATACTTCAAAATATTTGTACGCAATAAAACTTTTATAATAAAGCGTGAAATAATTTTAAAGAGACAAGCTTAAATATACAGATAATATACGAGAGAATACTGACAATAACGCCCAACAAACTGGTTATCTTTATGAAACCAATTCCAATGATAAGAAGATCTAGGGGTTCTTGACCCCCAGAGACAGTAACCTTAACAACAAACATCATAAGAGGGACTGGTAACATCCAGTCTGGAGAAATAATAGAATTCAATAAGTAATATTAACACAACTATACCCAACACAACAACTCGTAGAGGGCATTGTTTACTGGTAACCTTCAATCATCATCCTAGGATCTGCAGCAGACCAATCCCCTTGAGCTGGAAAGACTTATTGAATAAAAACTGAAGCAAAGCAAAAAACGAACAAGAATATAAAAAACACTAAAATGAGAATGATTTAGGTTAGGCTAGATGGCGGAACCTCCACAATAGGTCCCACAAAGGCCATAGGTATGATAGATTGGCCTCAGCACTGCAATGGATGGTTATGAAATACAACGTTCAAAAAGTCCTCCAATTATGCAAACCAAACATGCAGAGGCTAGCAATACTGCACGCGCTATCCTACTACCAGCGAAAATGAGTCTCCTTTCAATAAAAGATCTGAACATACCCGGTTTAATTAAACCGGAAACACATATGCCCCGAAGCATGTTGGAATTTATGTGCTCTGTATCAGTCCCTTTGAGTTCACCGGCAATGCGACTTCAGTTGATTTTCCTAAGTCCAGCAGATCATATAACAGTTTCCTTAGGATGGTTCGAAATTTCCGAAAGAAATCCCCATCATTCATGGAAAATAACGGTCGTAAAGGTGACGAAATTTCCGTAAGAAAACGTATCTTTCATGGACACGAACGGCCGTAAAGGTGACGTTCGTAAAGAACATGAACGCAGTAAATTAGAAGCCGAGTCAATCAGGACATTCCCATCAGAGATCAGCAATGAATCGTTTTTTCGCTACTCATAAGTGGTCATGAAAATTTGAGTATGTGTAAGTCAAGAGTATTGAAATTCAACTACTCTGATTCATTCGTACTCGCTACAACATTGATTTATAAGTATAGGTTGCAATGAGTATGAGTACAACGTTGACATCAAACCCATAACATTCGAAATATGTTTGATTCATACGCCTACTCATTCAGAATCATAAATTTAGAAAAATACTTATAATACTTACGAATGATTCGAGTCACTCGACTCATTCATCAAAATTTACAGTAGTAGTTATTGTTGCATTTACAAAAGAAGAGAAAAGAAAAGACAAAGACAGCAAGCAAAGCACACACACAACCTTCTAGCGAGTATTGTGGTGTTCGTACTCAAATCATACTTATTTTGTGCTTCGTGTATAATTTGAGTCATGGAGAGTCGAAATCAACAACATCATGCGTATTGTTAAGTATGAGTACGATGAGTACTTCAAACTTTGAATATGAGTATGATATTAAAATAAGTATGAATGCGTATAAGTATCTGAAATTATAAGTATGACTCGAATCTACTCATAGTTTTGAATACTCGTTGCTGATCTCTGATTCCCATCCAACAACCCATCATCCAACAAGTATGGTGAGGGCAAGCCTAGCCCCCGTGTCGCAGCTACGGCCTTCTTAGAGATGCAAAGCGCTACTCAATCTTAAAAAAAGTTCCCAATAAATAAAGTTTTAGTTGCCATCCAGTAATTTCATTGCTGGCTTAACCGTGCAAATTTTTTCATTCCAAAAATTTTTTTTTCAAATTTTTTCTCAGTGTAATGCCCCAAAAAAAAAATACAGACAAGCAGACACACATAAAAACATAATTCTTTGCCACAAAAGTAGAAATAAAAATAAAGCAGCATAGAATAATAAGAGAAAATAAATCAATAATAAAAGCGAATAAAAGTTACAAACATGAAGAAAAAGATGCAGAAAAAGAAAAAGAAGACAAAACTATCCTGATGATAAGAAATATGAAACTCTTGAAATAAACGCGGAACAAAAATATAAAATTAATACGAATTGAGCATAAAATCATGGAATACCGTGGAATATAAATAAAAAAACATACACATACATAGGGAGAGAGAGAGAGAGAGAGAGATAGAGTGTAAGAGAGAGAAAAAATACACCGAAACTTAATAGAGCAAATAAATTGAGATGAAGAAGAAAGTTTCATTTGCTCATACATTTATTTCGTTTTTTATTGTTCATTCGTGAAAAGTTTTATTGAAAATGAACAGTTGTTTTGGAACTCATAAGCACACACTCACTCACTCACACGCACACACACAGAGAGGAATAAACTATTTATAAAAAGGAAAGGAAAAATTATAATTGTTGCTATGGCATCATCATACGTACTCACACATGCATACATTTGCGTACGTATGTGTAAGCGTGAATGTAAGTAGTTGGAATAACACATGCAAGTTTTTATCTCCCAATCTCACATTTCCTTACGCTCTCTTTCATATCCTTCTTTGTATACATTTTTCTTCTTCATTATATTGTATTGTATTGTATTGTATTCATTAACGTATGTCTTGTATGAATGTATGCATGCATGCAAACATGTATTCATTAAAGTTTTATCTTTCAACGCCAAAGAAGAAAAGACTCGATGTTGGGTTTTCTTAACCGTCTAGAAAGCAGAACAAAAGAGCGTGGCACTTACTATTGCAAGGGGAGTTTGCTTTATTACAGAACTTTATATGGTTTAATCAATCAAATATCGGTAATAAATTCAAGCAAATTACCCCATTTCCCCTTTTATTAACCAACGCCTCTGTTCCACCCACAATATATCTTGCGATGAATAATAAAACAATGCTTTTGTCTATCAATATTAAAAATGTATGATGACAAAATCGAATTGAAAAACACGAGAAGTAAGGAAAACAATTGAGAAAACGTAATCAAAATACAAACTTCAATAAGAAAAACGTAAAAAAAAACCAAAAAAGGGACAAAAAAACTGAAAAACTAAAACGCACAAGCCGCCACTGCTAGAGCTACTACCCACACTCACAGGGAAAGAGAGAGAAATTAATTAAAAAACATGCCAATCAATGAAATTTTGTTATTCTCACAGCTGCAAAAACAATTGCAATAGCTTCAGCTACTGTTGCTGCTACTAATGCTGCTGCTGCTGCTGCTGTTGTCATCAAATGTTATTTCAGTTGTTTTGTTTCTATCAAAATCGACTAACATTTGACCTCTGAAAGACACACACACAAAAAAATCATTCATACTTTCACACACACAAACACTTACAAAATAATAGCAATACAATAAACAAAACAAAAGAGCAACAAAATAGAATATAGACAATAAAATGTCAAAAAGTCAAATTAAATACAATACTCGCCTCTCTCTTACTCAAACACATGCCTATCAGCGTTGCCACTGCAAAAAAAAAATTTATAACCAAAATTAAAATAAAAAATAACCAAATAAGGAAAAAAATAACCAAAAAAATTTTTTTATATAAATGTATTTGTTTTTAACAAATTTAAGGTTTAATACAAAAATTTTATTTTTTTTCTGTATAGTTAACCTCTCATGCCCGAATTAAAACGGGAGTGGCTAAAATTTTTTGGAGTAGACATATAAGATAGAGTTGACCTCAATATCAACTGACAAAAATTTCAATGTCCTAGGTGTCCTGGTTCAAGAGCTACAGGATGTTGTGTATAGGCAACATTGGGCAATGGTGTTATAAATTTAAATACAAGTTGATTTTTTTTTTCCAAATGTCGTTTATTTCAATTTATGTATGCAAGGATACAAAACAATTTTTTTGAGGATTGGAGCACAAGTGCACATTGCATCTGCTGCATTTACAGGCTTTCCAAAGTCTACATCTGCCCCTTGTTCCCCATTCCGCCTAATGATTATTTATTTATTTGCTTACAAGAGCTTTAAGAATATTATTCTTTTATAGCTCAGTAGGATATACACAAATTACATTGGTCATTAGTATTCCCTAAATTATAGTGCAATTGTTTTATAACGTATATAACTAATACACAAAAAGGCAATAATTATATTTCACACAAAATTTCTAAAATAACATTTTCTTTTTTTTTTTAATATTTGAGGACATATAGTCAAAAACTGCTCTTTCTCGAAATGTTTTTAATATTCATTGGTAAGGAGTTCCACAAATTAATTGCGTTGACGAAAAACAATCTGCTAGTATTGATGTAAGTGTATCTAGGTATAATTAGAGTTGTATATCTAGTGGATCTACCAAATACAATTATAACCATCAAATCGTAGGGATTTTGCAGGCTGTGCAACATGTGCTCTTTTATACTGGACGAGGTATAGTTATGAACTTCTTGTCTTTGCGGTACCATCTCTTGCATTCACTTGCATTCTTACTTGCATAGTTTGAAACTAGTTGTACCCTCTTATTACATCTTCTTCTTCTTCATTTTCCTCGTCAGCCGAATCATCCCAATCAAATTTTTCAATTTCATCCTGTGTCAGACCGTTTGGGCGCATCTTAGAATGTGAATACAAAAATAAGTTTTTATTTTTCGAAACTTACCATAATACGCATATACGCAACACTACATTTATAAAATTATTACAGACAAACTAAATAATATTTTCAAGCCGGGTTTTTTTTAACACGTTGACAGCTGCGGCAATTTTCAAAAAACTAGCCAAAAATGACAACTTGATTTTTTTCACATTAGTGAGTACGAGATAACTAGTAGTTTGGCTCCCTAGAAGGGAACGCAATCTATGAGTTATCTCGTAGTTTGGCTCCCTAGAAGGGAACGCAATCTACGAGTTATCTCGTAGTCGTGTTAAATTACTCACCTACCTTTCATTATTTACAATAGTTGTCGATCTTGGTTTTAGGATGACTTAATTATATTAATGTGTTTTAACACTTTTTAAAATAAGGTTTATTTTGCAAAATGAATTTGTCAATTTCGCTCTCGGGAGAATAACTACTAAGTGAGCACGTGCAAAGCTGACTACCAACCAATTAGCTGTAAGCTTAAACAACACATGAGGCTATATTTTTGCGAAAGAATCAGGATAAAATATTTAAAATAGCTGTACTTAGAGGCTCATAAACACAATGTTTCATATACGCAACATAGGGTATGAGAGGGTTAAACTACAAATAATAAATTAAGGTTTTTATTTATTTGTATTAAAATTTTTTTAATATTTCAATTGAACGTAATTAAAACGCTTAAAGAATTAAAACGCTTTGCTAACGATTGCAAAGCTTATAATGCAAATTTTCAAATAAAATTAAAGAAGTGATTACTTTATTAACCATAATAAAAAAATAACCAAAATGAAGAAAAAATACACATTTACACATTACAAAAAAAAATAACCAAATTTGGTTAAATTTAACCAAAACGGCAACGCTGATGCCTATAGAAACTATTTTTTTCCATTATTTTAGGTATCACCATATCAGCATTACTACATCAACGTAAATTTGATCAAAAACAACAAATTGTTGTTGTTTTAATTGCACGGAAACAGAGAGAGAGAGAGAAAGAGAAAAAGAGACAAAGAGAAAGTAAATAACAACATATGTAAACATCAAAACTATTTATATAATAAATTGAGACAAATTCAATGTTTGTCCAGACAATACAAACACATTTTATTTACAAACTCTCTCTCTCTCAACTACATACACGTACATATGAAAATAACTTGTATTTTAAGGTGAAAGAAAAATATCACATTCATAAGAAGTCGTTGTAATAGCATAATGGGCTCTTCACATGCACTTTTGCTTACACGGATTCAAATAATTTCTTTTATGAGGACACTCTTAAAAAGTGTCTGAAGCTTAAATATTCTAACGTCACTCCATTTAAGATCAGCACCTGAGAGGTTTTTACCAGAAGACTGCAAAGAAGGAAGTCGCTGAAAGAAATATTTTTTTGTTCGAATTTCGTTTCGTTTGAGATGTCTGAGCTGGACTTTGAACCAAGGACTCTCTTCTAATGAGACAACACACTACCTACTAGACTACGGTGATTTCAATAGCTGACCTTTGTACCGAACTGTACAACGATTGGAAGAAAACTTTCGATATCATCAGACGCTTTCCATATGAGAAGCAATGACAAAGGAAAGAAACACTCCAGAGCAATAATAAGCGGAAACTGTTTAGAGAAAATTGTAATTACACGGAGTTTCTTATGCCAAATCCACGATATAGATTTAGATGATACGTAATCGAGTTCTGCGAGCAAGCAAGCAAAACTAGAAGACCTGAAAAGTTAGTGGATAATGTTAGACTTCAGAAAAACTTCAATGATTGCATGGAGAATCCCAAGCATAGCTGCCAGATAAATGTAAAGTATCAAATCGTCAATTATTAGAAAAAAATCGTCAAAGACGTTCATGGAAATCGTAAAAAAATAAGCGCAGCATTAATATTAGAGAATCAGAAGCTCTTGATGTTCTGAACATGAAAATTCAGTGTGATGTTCGTTGGAATCGACACATTTTTCAGTGCCTTAGCTTCTTAAGACGGTGCAAGATATACTTCACTTCATCTGATCCTCTAACTAATCACACCACTTATATCCGAAAGAGAATGGAATACAACTCTCAAGTATAGGCCGGTGCCTCAACGGCTATTTTGAGACTTCTCGACCGCGTGCAGAGAGGCCGACGGTAGGGTATCCAACTCTACTGATGCATTGCAGCATCGTTGCAATGTGCCTTGTATTTCACTTTTCTATTGCTATTACAACGGATTTTGCTCGAGCGAAATAAGGGGACTTATTCCCGAGAATCATGTATTCCTACGTAACACTCGTCTTTCTTGGTGAGCAAATTGTCAAATGGTCAATATGATATTTTTGGAGCTCAAAGTCGTCAAAATGACGATAAATCGTCAAATCTGGCAGCTATGATCCCTAGCCAAAAGGTTAATCAGTCGAATACTTGAATAGTTTCTACTATCTTGGAAGTATTGTAATAACAATTAGCTAAGCAGACTCAGAGAGTATCAGACTAAACAAGAGTATCTTTTGGATGATAATAATCAATATGAAGAAGGTTACAAATATTCAAACCAAGCTCAGAAATGTCATGCTTGTTCTACGGAATCAAAATTACTCAGACCCTAATAGTACATATTCACCAATAATGGTCTCAGACACATATAAAGGATATTCTAACTCTGCAACATGGATTTCTGGTATTTAACACAACAACTAGGAACACATACTCAAACTGAAATCAACGTAGAAAATAAAGGTGGACCAGTTCAATAATATCGGAAGATGGCATTGTAGTGGAATTCTAGAGATCCAAGATCAAAGTCAACCAAATATTCGAGTTTCTTCATAACTTTTACAAATTCCATGTCAAAGATGGCATTTAATAAGCAATTTTTTTCCATTTGGTTCCACTGTGCATTTGTAGAGCTAGAAATAAAATTTGATTTGAACTGAAATTCATAGAAAAGCATCATCAAAATGTTAAAAAATTTTCATTTGTCATGATATATGTCAGCCATAAATATTTATTGACAATTGCAAGTAAGTTAACGTAAAAGAATAATAAAAGAATAAAATCAATAATTGAAGATTTTTATCATACGACAATTCAGTTTAAAGCAGATTCAGCAAAATGTTTAAAACAAACATTTTAGGAACTGCAACAAAGTGTCAAGCGATAACAAGGGAAAAATTGTGACCGTACTCTAATGAATCAAAAGAGTTGAATAAGACCTACCCCCAAATAGTGAGTTCAAGAGCTCTTAAATTGGCCAGATATTGTCGTAATGCTGTTCGATGTTCACAGCATCTGGAATGCTATCAGTTGTTCTATTCTATGAGACATTAATTCATTCTCATCGTCACAGCATCCACGTGTTGGGCCTGAGACAACACCCATTATAAATAAGTGTATTTTCAGTCTACAGTGTTTTGTCAAAATACCGGTTATTACAACCCTCCCTTCAGTCAGGATTACAACCTAGTCTCTCACACCACTTATGTTGTGTGTGTTAATTTTATAAAAGAGAGGCGGGGCCTACAGTTTAAAGTCGACTGCCGAACGATAGATTTTTTGAGAAACTTTTCATGGCAATATACCGATTATTAACCTCAGGTTATTTCTTCATAGTCGGAAACGTTATGCATCTGATAAATCAGATCTACAGCTGAATTATCAAACTAGACGCAGTGTTTTCTAATTGTAAATCGACTTTAAAGTAAAAATACTGACGGAAAATATGAAATTCTCCTACAGTATACGCATTAATAACATGGAAGTGATAGATTAATTGAAACAAAAACCAAAATGTAATTGACATAGCAGTGATTACTCCAACTGCCGTAATATTAATCTCAAATAAGATTTTCTTTATCGATAAACTTTAATTAATTGCAACAAAAAGTTATCGAAATAAACCACCCTTTCTGATCACCAAAAATATTGCTGCTTTAAACCTTAAATTTCTGCTGAAATGACAATTTCCACAAATTGTATGTATATTCTAGCAAAATAAACATACATGGCACGTACACATACACTGCCTCTCTCTCTCTCTATCACATACACATACTCAGAGTCATATAAATTTAATTTTCCTTTTGATAATTTATTTCCATTTTTCTGGCAGGGCTTTTGAAATTTAAGACACCCTTGCCTTATATGCTCTCTGTCTCTATTTTGAATCACACACATTAAATATTAAAGAAAATAAAACATTGCAAGTATTTTTTATTGTGTAAGTATGTTTACACAAGTGTGTGTGTGTGTGTGTGTGTGTGTGTGAGGGTGTATTTGTCATTGTTGCATGCTGTTTTGCTTTTTTTTTTTGTTACTTTTTGTACACTTTTTGCATAATTCAACTCTCTAAGGGGGAAGAGCAAACAGACAGAGTTCACTTGTTACACATCCTGTATGTGTATGATTATGATAAACATTGTCTCACCCCCCATACTTAGTTATTCAAAACACACACACATACTCGCTCTTTCTCTCTCTCTCTCACTATTTTACTTTCTCGCCTCCCCCCTTTCTAAACAACTGCACAAAATACCGAATGATTTATAAATATTTCGTTGAAAAACAAAAACAGAGCGTGTGTGTGTGTATATATAATTTTGTCATGTGCCTATGTAGACTTGTGTCTGTGTGTGAGAGAGCATATGCTAGCGTGAAAATCAAAATAAAATAAAGCAGGCACAAACATACATGTATTATTGCCGCTGCACTATTAAAGAGTTATCCGCCTTAGGGTTGCAAAATTAAAGCTTTGATTTCAATTAAACTTATATGGAAGACTCATATAGCGGGCATTGTCATATATGTAGATATGCAGAAGGTTTGCAGGAAACTGTCGATATGCAGCCCTAGAATTTTGTGTTGGACGTATAGCATGGGGATCAGGCAAATTGTGCCGTGTAGGACCGTTGTTTGGGTACGTGTGTGAAAACAACTTAGTTGAAATAGAGGCAGAGACCTGTATGAATTAGTATTACCGAGTCAATTAGAATCTGTTCTATAGCGACGCTAAGGGGCCCTGTTGTGTCAACTCCACACATAATAATGAGCAATGAAGACTTCGGTTAGGATCATGGTTAACAAAGCGAACACGAAATTCATTTTAGCGAAATCCTGTGGCTTGACAATTCGAGTGACAGAGTTTTGTTTAATTTTGAGAGACGCTTTCCAGTGTCAGATTAAGTAATAAGGATGAATGGAGGAATTTTGCGGGGAATTATTCTATAGTATACGGATGAGTCTATAATAGATAGTGGGACTGGAGCGGGTACCTTCCAAGCGGAAGATGTGGTCAATTCAACTTGGACAGGAAGTACAAAGAGCGAGACATGGCAATACTGACAGCCTGAATATATTTCGAGCACACAGCTTATACGAGATTAACTCGAAAAGTCTCACTCAGCTAGAAGTGAGAATACATAGCAAAGAGCAGGCTTATGAGTAAGAAAGCTTTTCACGAAACTGATAGAAGCAAAACCTTTCCGTAGAATGGGAAAAGAAAATCTGAAGGATAATACACAGCAATGAACAGGCTTGAGAGTAAGAAAGCTTTCGCGAAACTGATAGAGCCTGAACCTCTGTATGTATAGAGCGGGAAGAGAAAATCCGAAAGATAAACTCGAAGAAAAAGAGAATACAGAGAGAGAGGCGAAAACTTTTCCCAACACAAATTGGAGTGTGACAAACTAAACTTTTCCTGGGTAATCACAATACGAAAAATTTAAGTTTTGCTTCAGACTATACAAGAGTAGGCAGAGAGTGGTAGCGACGTTAGGCTCAAAGAACCCGTGGTTAGAGTGAAATTGACTTCAAGTCCAATATGCAGATACTGTGATCCAAAATCAAAATATATCTCAATGGGCTGCAAAATAGATCCAATTAATGAGAACTCTGTGAAATCCGATGATCCAAAGCACTTACTCTGACTGAAGCGATATTTCCACAATTCGTAGGCTTTCCAAACGTAACGTAACGTTTCCTTTCTCTTCAAATTTCTTTATAATCTTAACAATTTCTTACGCCGTACGTCGATTGTAGGTCGAAGAGTGGTCACGTTTGAATCGCCATTTTTCGAATCACCATTTTCAACTCTTTTTACACGTTTGTCGGTTGTTTTAAGAGCCATCTTCGTAAATCACACTTCAGATGAAAGATATTTAACAGCTGACAGCCTTACCAGATCGGCAGTTGTGAAACCCCTTAACGTATAACCCAATACCATCACTATCACCACAACCACCCCAACGTATGAGTCATGTCTTGTGTGTGTGGCGATTATTTGTTATTCTAAGTGACACGTGCTTGAAACCATGAGTGCTGCTGCTGCATGCATACAATTTCTGTCGTTATATCGTTAAAAATATTGTGTATAATCAAGGGGAAATGAAGACAATAATAATCAGAAACACACACACAAACGCAAACACTCATACAACAGAACAATAATCATAATAAAAACAATTGCTAGTTTTATTGTCGGTTTCTGTGTGTATTAGTTTTATAAACATTATGATGGTGTTATTGAAAATACACTAGGCCAGTCATATGCAAGCAATGAAACGTGAGAGCAAAAGAGCAAGAGAGAGAGAGAGAGAGAGGGATTGTAGGGTGACACAAGAATAGTGTTTGAACTCGAGAGCATTAGTTTTATTATTCAATTAATTGTGTTAAAAAATAAAACGAAAAATATTTGCAAGAATTTCATTTTATTGTTCCTGGTTTATTTTTATTTTTTATTAAAAGTTTTCTCTTATTGAAGTGGAAATTGTTGTTGTTCTTTTTAATTAGAAAATAATATTTCATTCCATTATTATGATTATTATTTGATTATCGTTATTAAATGAGAAATAATTTAAATTGAATTTGTCTTTTAAAAATAAATTTGAAGAGGCACTCACACACAATAGAAACTGAAATAGCGAATGACAAGCAGTGTAAATTAGAGGAAAAAAGAACGTGGAACAGGCATAGTGGGCACTTGATGGCGACAGAGGAGATTGGATGGAAATGAGTCCTATTTAGCTCTGTCTGGATTACGACCTAGCTTCTCACAACATTTATGTTGTGTGTTATTTGTTTTTACATGAGCGGCGTCACCTACAGTCTAAAGTCGATTCTAAACGAACTTTTCTTCTTGGCAATTTACTTGACCATTTACTCTCAGAGTTTTTGCCAGAAATCTACTGGGAGGCAGTCGCCGAAGAATTTATTTTTCAAATTTCGTTCTGTTAGACATGTTTGACCTAAGGTTTGAACCGTGGTCTCATGTCCAATAAGCTAACACACTACCTACTAGACTACGGCGTCTTCCGCTTTATGAAATACCCTTTACAATACAAGCTAAATATTACTAATATTAATTCATGCGAATACTCTTCATACAATTTTTTATATGCAAACAAGGATTAAAGATCAAAAAGGATATGTAATAAAGTAACCTAATGTAAATGAAATGCAAGTAATTAACATTAAACCACCACAATGTTATTACAATATTTCTTGTTAATTAAGGTATACATACATATATATGTGCACTTGTAGTCATATTTTTAATTATTAATACTCGACATAAAAAATCAATAGGTTTATGCCTTGAAATGTGCTTCAATAACAACCGCAGCATCATTCATGTTGTTTCCTATCAATTCTAATTAAAAACAATTTTTTTTTCTTTATTTTTTTGAAATATAAAAACAGAAACAAAAATAATTAAATTGTTGCACTTTCTTCTTTAACCCATTGAACAGTTCTTTTGAAATGCGAAAAACAAAACGGCATAATGCCATTATGAAAGGAGAGGGTGAAGCAAGCATTTTGAATTTCATTTGAAAACTTAATTAAAATTTCATTAACACTTAAGATGCTAAAAATATTTTTTAATGAAATATATAAACTGAAGTTACACAGGTCTGCAAAGCATTAATACAAGGGTTGTCAGTTGTAGGAGGAGAGAGAGAGAGAGCGAGCTATTCAAACACTTACCATAAAGATTATAAAAATTTTGAGAACTTTAGTAAACTCAAGACGGCCTCACCCACATCAGCTCAGATCAAACCGAATAATTCGATTTCATTCAAGGAATTGAGATATTTATTACCGAAAGTCTATTCGAATCATCGACGAGCAATCTATGCATTGCACTTCATCAGATAAACGCTGAAAACTAAAAACTCACTAAAAAAATTAAGAAAAAACATCCTTTATATTTAAGAAAACTTTGAGAAAAGGAAACTTCGCGAAAACTTATGCAAACTTGGCGAAAACTTAAGTAAACTTTGCGAAAACTTAAGCAAACTTTGCGAAAACTTAAGTAAACTTTGTGAATCCGATTCACAGACGAGCAATCGTTGCAGTGCGTTTCATCAGATAAGCGCAGAAAACTCAATAAAAAATTAAGAAAGAACGTCTTCATATTTAAGTACTTTTGATAAAATTTTGTAAAACCTTAAGCAAAGTTTGCAAAAACTTAAGCAAGCTTAACGAAAACTTAAGCAAGCTTTGTGAATCCGATCTACAGATGGGTAATCGATGCAGTTCGTTTCATTATATAAGCGCAGAAAACTCACTAAAAACAAAGAAAAAAAATTCTCATATTTAAGTAATTTTAAGCAAAATTTGATAAAACTTAAGCAAACTTTACGAATCCAATTAACAGACGGGTAATCTGTGCAGTGCGTTTCATCAGATAAGCGAAGAAAACTTATTAAAAATAAAGGAAAAAAACTTCTCATATTTAAGTAATTTTAAGCAAAATTTAAGAAAACTTAGCGAAAACTTAGGCAAACTTAGCGAAAACTTAAACAAACTTTGACAAAACTTAAGCAAACCTAAAAAAACTGGATAAAATTAAGCAAAAAGTTAGGGAAAAACTTAAGAAAACTTGAAACAAAATATTCAAAGCAAACTTAAGCACCCTGAAGCAAACTTAAATTAAACTTAAGTAAAAGCTTATATTAACTTAAGCAAACCTAAAAAAACTTAACCATACAAAAAAAAAATTATTTATACAAACTTAAGCGATAATTTAGGGAAAAAAGTAAATAATATTAGTAAACTTAAGAAAAAATTTAAGCAAAACTGAGGTAGAAAGCCATGCCAAACGAATGGATGTACTTAAATAAGCTTAAGTGAGCTAAATCAATGGCTTAAGAGAACACCTAATAAAAAACTAAGGAAATATTTAAGCTAACACAAGAGACATGTGAGCAAAGCACTTAAGCACAAATTTAGGCAAGGTTAGGCTTAGTGGCGGTTTAGGAAGAGGTTTTTCACTTAGGCTCATTGTAATAAAAATTTAAAAAAAAAATTCGAGAAACTTAAGTAAGCTTAGTAAAAACTGAAAAACAAACAGATATTGTGGCTTTTGAGGCCTGTTTCAGAAATTTCGCTTTATCTTCTCGATAACTTTAGCATTGCCTTAACAATACGAATTTAAACCAAAACTCTTAGGGCTGCTGTTACTTTTATTATTTCATATTCAGTCCACAGACCATTTTCTTTCTCTGTGTTACCAAATAAAAATTTAAATTCAATTCGAGAAAAAAATTCCATATACCAGCCATTACCTCTGTTGCCAGCAATCATGTTTACCCCTAACAAATAAAGAAGCATATTGGAAGAGAAGAAACCTTTTGAAGCTGTTCTGTTTGGCACAATTAAATAGACCTTAACTTTGTTTCTTTACCAGCAGCATTCAAAATTTATTCTTTCATTTTCATTTACAATTCTTTTCTTTACTACTTTTTTTTATTTTTGTTCTTTGCTTTTCTTTTCTTTATTTTCTGTAACAATTTCAATATTTATTTCTTTACTTTAGGTTTTCTTTGCTTTTCATTTTATTTTTCATTTTTCATTCTAGTTCTTCTTTTTTTTAAGCTTTATGCCCTTATGTTTCCATATGCAAAATTTATTCAAAAGAAACTTAAAAAAACAACACACACTCATGCATTCTTAAGCACACACACAGAAAAATTAAATAAAAAATTTACAAAAAAAATATAAATTAAAAAACAGAGAGAGACAGAAAGAGAACAAGAGAGGGATAGAGTAAAAAAGACTTGTGCATATTCATGCATAATAAAGGGTTAGCCATAGTGGGGTTAAATATGACACATATCAGACTGTAATTTCAATTCATTACAATGCGTAGACCTGGGCCATTACGCTTGCAATACACTGACATTTAAATGATCACCTGTGAACTGGTGCTGGCAGTCGATCCTTTGAGATAATATTCGAACACTTTTTACCTATTTTGAGCGGTATTTCACGCGATAACTTGATGAATATTGGATTTCAAATGCCTCAACGTTAGGAGATTATCGCGCAAATACGGTCATTAGCTTAGGCAGACAAAAAGTAATAAATACGGCAAATTCTTTATTCTTAGTGACCAATCTACCTCGTGAAATTACTGTTTCTGTAAACTTCCCATCCAAAAAAGCCAAAATCGGTCATGTTATAAGGGTTATAACCGTCTGCAGACCACTTTTTAGACTTCAATTACAGGCAACTAATTGGTTGGTATAATCATTAAGTCAGGAGTGCTAATTTTAACCATCAGTGACGGGACATACAGTTTAAAATTGATTACGAACAGCAGATTTTCGAGAAACTTTTCATGGCAATTTTATTTCAAATGTTTTTACCAGAACACTGCGGGGAGGAAGCCCCTAAACAAATATTTTCTCATTGTTCGATTTGATCGAGAACTAAGCTGGGATTTGAACCACGGACTTTTGTCTTATAAGCTAAGGCAATACCTACGGTAACCTAACCTAAAAATCTCATCTGAATTCTCTAAGTACCGTATGCGGAAACTTTGCTTATTCACATAACTATCGAGTAAGGAAGCAGTGACTTCGGTGAAGAGAATTTCGATACAAAAATCAGGCGAAAGCCTGTTATTCTAGCAACCAATCTATGATGTTGGGCATGGTCAACCGCCTTTAATGTTGATGGAGATGCAAATCCAACTGCAAAATATGCCATAATGTGCGCAAGGTATACTAAATTATAGAGAATGCTGTACAATCGACAAATTTAAATTCTTTTAAAGAAAGAAGCGATATTTTAGGCAATGCATGCATTGCGATGCTACACGGGCCTGAACACGTTTGTAATACTTCAATTCTCTTCAAATTTCTTTCTAAGCTTTCAAATTCGTTGGACAGCTGGTTAATACCCTTTAATACCCAAAAACTGTTCACGTGTTAATTATTTACACAGGTTTTTCGAACTTTAAACACTCCATTGATCAAATTTTCCAAAGCTTTTACTGAATAAATGACAACTCGGTTTAAAGATATTTAACAGCTGACAACCTTGCCAGACCGTCTGTTTTAAAACTATCAAAATGGGCAAACCGTTGTAAGCATAAAAATGCAAAAACTCTTTCTTAAACACACACATGCACACATACACTTACATTTACAAAAAGAAAATAAAAACAAAAACACATCTATAAAGAAAAACAGCAACAACAACTATAAAACAAGTAAAAATAAAACAAAAATATTAAATTATCAAAATAAAAAGAAATAAAAAGGAGAGAAGAGAAGAGAAGAGAAGAGAAGAGAAGAGAAGAGAAGAGAAGAGAAGAGAAGAGAAGAGAAGAGAAGAGAAGAGAAGAGAAGAGAAGAGAAGAGAAGAGAAGAGAAGAGAAGAGAAGAGAAGAGAAGAGAAGAGAAGAGAAGAGAAGAGAAGAGAAAAAGCAAATAAAAAACACTACACTTACATACACACACACACAAAACAATTGCATTTAAGCTCTTGGGTCTTGAACGTAAAAGAACGAAAATAAAATATAAACATAAGCAACAGCAACAACAACAAACAATAACAAACTTAAGTACATGTCAAGGATAAAGAGAGAATAAAACAAGACTATAACAAAAACAACAACAACACAAATAAAACACTGAAATGGGTGAATAAACAGCAACTGCTGCAGCAATAAAAGCGGTAGCAACACAACAGCAACAACAACAACAATACTTTAAACTTTAAATTTTAACGACAGTAACACGAACACCATACTTTCCTTTAACTTGGAAAGAAACTAAACGTTTTATTTATTTATTTTTAATATATATTTTTGCACGAGTGTGTGTGTGTGTGCGTATACGAGAGAGAAAGCGAGAAAGGGAGAAACAAGGAAATCGTCTAAAGGAGTATTAAACCTGTTTATGCTCAGCTGCTGCTGCTCTTTTCAGTGTGAACACGAGTTTTATGTTTAAATTTAAATAAAAATGGGAAGAAGAAGAAGTTCAAGACAAAATAAAAAGAAATGGTGAATTTTAAATTGTATGTCTTTGCTAGCGTGCGGTCAATTGTATTTCGGTGAGTGCGTATACAAGCATAAAAGTGTTAGTGATTGTTTACATATTCAAACACATTAACGGGAAATTAACATTCAGGCCTTGTTAGGCTGTGTATTTAACACACGAACTACTACATCACCATGGACTGTAAGAGTATTTGTAATATTTTTAAAGAAAAGCATTCTATAATCCCTGATGTAAAGTACATATGTGCTTGTGTTACTTTTGTAATGGGAACTGTTCCATCTTTTCACCGCTGGCAATACAGTAAATACTGTCTCTGAACAGTACATTAGGCAAATAGGGTTTTTGAAGAGTTTATTTTAAATACGAAACCAAAATAATCTTTTTTTTCAGTCAGTTTTATCAATTACGTTTAATTCATTAACAATATAGTCAGGAAACCCTCTAATCACTGACTCCTCCCAGAAACTCTAATATTAGGAATGAATTTCGTGGAAAGGGCGGAATTCATCCTCTCTTGGAAAAGAGTACGACTCATTTCGTAAAGATTTCAACATTTATATTCAAAATAACAACACAATACATATTCAAACAAAGTATTGTACAAAGGCGACGGTAAATTGTAACACTACCATCCTGGAACTTGCTATAGTAAATCAATCACATGTTCAGCTTGAAAAACTCAACTAATGAAAGTGTTGTTTCAACCGGAGAGGCTCTGCTTGCATGAAAATGACTTCTTCAGTTGTTGTAGATTGGTTAAGGAAAAAGAAAGTAATCTCCATTTTATTTTCCAATATCTGCCTCTAATTCTACGTAGACGTACCTCATTTAGCTCACCTATCCCACCTATTCCCTCACCTACTCCCAGATATCGAATCAATCACTAAATGCATTACACTTTCATGCTAATTTTCAGCTTGATTCTGATGGACACTTTTTTTAAATGCATAGTCCCGATGCTGATTGTCAAGACGGGTAAAAAACAGGTTGCTGTGGGTGCTCATACATACATAATTGGTCATTACAACCCTTCGGTCAGGATTACGACCTAGCTTCTCACACCACTTATGTTGTGTGCGTTAATTTTTATACATGAGTGGCGGGACCTACAGTTTAAAGTCGACTCCGAACGACAGTTTTTTTGAGAAGCTTTTCATGGCAATTTTATTTACTCTCAGAGTTTTTGCCAGAAACCTGCTGAGAGGAAGTCGCCGAAGAAATATTTTCATATTTTCGTTTTGATGTCTGACCTGGGATTCGAACTCGGGCCTTCAGTCTAATAAGCCAACACACTACCTACTAGACTACGGCGACTTCAGCTGTGGGTGCTCAAGTGAGTTTTAATTCAACATACACATCAGCCGCTCTCCCGTATTACATCACTAGCTCTTCTGCATGCAATACATCAAATTGGATCTGCCATATCGATCAATCGATCGGATCAAGTAAGGGGTGATTTTTTAAGAGCTATAGGAAAATTTTTCAAAAAAAAACACATAAAATTCAGAAAAATGCATGAAATCTTTATTTGAATCGATAGTACGGTTCATATAATTTAATGTTTGAAGATTATTTCATGCAAATGTTGACCGCGACTGCGCCTCAAATGGTCCATCCGCTTAGTCCAATTTTGTCATACTCTTTCCAACATTTCGGCCGGTATCTCACGAATAAATGAAGCGGTCAATTGAAGCGGGCTTGTCTGTATGAACATGAGCTTAAACATAGCCCCACAAAAAATAGTCTAAAGGCGTTAAATCGCACGATCTAGGCGGCCAATTGACCGGTCCCGAACGTGAAATAAAATGTTCACCGAACTCGCCTCTCAATAAGTCCATTGTTACGCGTGCTGTGTGGCATGTGGCACCGTGTTGTTGAAACTACGTGTCATGCAAGTCAAGCTCTTGCATTTTGGGCAAAAAAAAAGTTGGATATTATCTCACGGTAGCGCTCACCATTCACAGTTACGTTACGATTCGCAGCTTTTTTGAAGAAGTACGGTCCAATGATGCCAAATTCAATGATTTGCAAGCGTTGTTCGTTTGTAAGACGATAGCTAAAAAATCACCCTTTATAACGTGATGGTTTCGTTAAGAGGAAATTTAGGTATGCAGTGTCACCTACTCTCGTAAGTCCTTAAAGGATTTTAAAGTACAATAGTCTACAAAAAGTGTCCCATTACCAAAGACTAGAAGAATATCCCAACGAATAAACTTTATACCTGTTATCTGCCTGCTCCAAGTGTAAGCAGGTCTTCCTCTTCCTTTGCTGCCTTGAGAATTCCCTTCAACCGTCATTTGTGGTGCATCATATTGTGTACACGTGTTAGTATCATACATAACTCATCCACTTCTATTTTCCCTTCATTTTCGCTACTTGTCCATAATTCTGTATATGAAATGATGTTCAGACAAAGTATATTCGTAATTCTATAGTAGTATACAACGTACATACCCTGCAGGAAATGCCAATAGTGAAACTCTACTGACTTACTATTGACACAGTCACCAGTACTAGTGACATTTTATACCCCAGCCAATGTTATTTACTATAGACATTTAACATGTGCGTGTCATTGAAAATCTACTACTGACATTAGTACTATTGACTATATAGTGAATAGGTACTCCTTTTGGGACCATATGTAGACATTGGAACCAGTGAATCAATAGTACAATTTAGCATTTCTAGTCTACACTTTTGGTACTTTTCTGTAGTAAAAGACGACAATAAAATTTAAATTTTTGTAAATATTTGATATTTTATTAAAAAAAATTAAAAGGTACGATTTCATTGTTACAGCCTTTTTTAAATTTAAATATAAAAACTAAAAAAGTACTATTAATTCAATATCTCTTATTTATATAAGAACATCAAAATAACGTTTTTATTTTATTAAAATTAAGTAAAATTATTAATCCTCTTTGGGAGAATCGTCTTTTTCACGATTTACATCATTTTTGGTTTTGAAATGCTGTTCTAAGTTGATATTACATCTGGATATTAAAAAAACGAAACAAATTTTTTAAATATTACAAATATTTATGAGAAGACAAACAAGCATTTATTACCTATTAGGGCTTTAAAAACATTTGAGTATTCGCGCAACCTCTTTTTGCCAAAAGAGCCATCAACATTAAAATTCGTGATAATATTTTGGCCAAATATTTCATGAAGGTTTCGTTCTGCCCCCAGGGAGTGATTTCATTTATCGAATCTATTAAATATAAACAAAAAATGCAATTTTATTCGTTGAAGTAGTTCCACAATATAAGTAAATACTTACGTATGGGTCTGAATGACTTTTCAAAATAGCATCAAATTCTCTCTGTTTTTCTTCGGAGTCGGTAGGGAAAAATTCTCGGGCAAACTATATCTTGGAAAATCAATTTGAGACGACACAGAACATTCAGGCTCCACAAAATTTTCACAATTCACACTTGGACTTATAATTTCCTAATTTTCACTACTTCTATAACATTGATTGTTTTTTTTTATTAAACGTTTATAATTTCTTGACAATTTGACAATTGACGATTTTTTTTTAACAAAAGGCAAATTAAATAATTATTGACGCTTCGATCACAACGTCACCATAAAGTCACCAATATAGTCGACAAAACTGGTGACTTGGAGACACTTGTCGACATGTTTCCTTCAGGGTACATATGTTTAAGATAGGGTTGGCAATCCCGCTCTATATTTTCAATCCCGGGATTTCGGGATTTCATTTACCTAGTCCCGGGATCCCGGGATTTATCCCGGGATTTTAAAAAATTTGTTCTTGAAAGATATTAACATATTTCAATAAGTTTAATAAGATGACACATCCAAAAATAGGTTTATAAGAAAGAATTTATTAAATTATAAGAAAATTAATTTTATTTTTAATTTTACACATTTTTAAATTAATTATAAAGAGTTAATTGTTTTTATAGATATATACTCTTTTCTTGTTCAAGTGCGATATGTTATTATTTTTTATTATTTTTAAAATACGTTTTGAGGAAGCATAGAGCATCCAAAGTTTCGTCGCTCAAACGACGTTTTATTTTAGTTGCGAAAAATCCAGCTGCAGAAAAAGCACGTTCAGACTCTACACTGGCTGGCTTAATAGTCATTAAAAAATCGTATGCTCTTTGCAAAAAGTCACCACGTGTTCCTCCATTTTCAAACAAGAGCATTTCTCTCTGAATTTTTACAGACAACGTCTCACATCGAATTGCTATCCTCGGTAAATGTGCTATTTTTATAGCTTCATTGAGCTCGTCTGAAATATTTAAAGGTTCTTCAAGAGAACAAGAAAGAGATTCAGATGGAAGCTCAGAAGAATCTGATACAATTTCGAAAGGTGCCTTATCTGAATCAGAAGGTGTAATTTCTGACTCAGAAGCTATTAGAAGTGATGTACGTAGTTGGACTTGAAGCATTTAGTCTTTCGAGTAACGCAACTATTAATTTGCGACATTTTAAAGAAGAAGGAAGCGTTACGAACTCTGTTTCGGATACGGACTGAACATTTGTTCTACTATTGTGCAGATACTGAAGTTCCCCACTGATATCTGTTCTCCTTTGTTGCATGCGAAGGATGAGGGCTGAATGTAGTTTTTGACTTATAACATTGTTAGCATCTTTAAGTTTTTTAACATTAAAGTTATGGCAACATCGGTTGTGAACAGATTAGCATCCCGACGGCAAAGGGTGTCAACTGTTGCTTTAACTGGGACAAGAGCACTAATGATTGCGGATACCATATTAATCTCATTTTTGGATAAACCAAAATATTCACCTTTAGGTGGACCAATGTCTATTAATACCTTTTGTATACAATTTCTTAATAAATAAAGACGTTCCAGCATTAACAAAAGGCTGCTCCACCTAGTTTTACAGTCTTTTATTAGAGTTAGTTGCTTTCCAAATTCAGCCGTAACATACTTTTGCAAGACATCGTTTTTTGTTGGCGAAGTTTTGTTTCTAATTTCTGAGCGGTTAATACATTGAAACAACAGATTAAAATTCCTGGAAATTCGAATTAGAAAGAGTTCTAATATACGATTTTTTTCATTGCGGCTTAAAAAGTCAAATCCCGGGATTACGTGCTCAATCCCGGGATTTCGGAATTGTTAAAAACTGCGGGATCCCGGGATTTCGGGACCCCGGGATCCCGGGATTCCCAACACTAGTTTAAGAAGAAAAGACAGAACTGGGCAGTCATTTTATCATACTCAACTAAATTCTTATCGGTTTTCTATTGATTTCGTTTTGTTGTTCAACGGGTCACAAGAGTCTTAGGTGTGCGTGTACATCTCTTCTGCTTTTAGTTTTTAATTTTATTCGCACTTCTTGTTCATTCATAAAAGGGTTGACTTGTATTCAAAAATTTCGTATGTATGCGGCTATTATTTGTGAGGTTTGTGTGTGTGTGTGTGTGTGTGAGAGAGAGAGAGAGCGAGAGTGAGCAATGCATTGTTATCCTTTATATTTTATATGCCAACATTAAATTACGGTTATTTGCCACAATGTTCTCTCTCTTTCTCTGTAAATATTCCGTTGTTTTATTGTTTTTCATTTATTTCCTTCGTGTTGCTATGATTCTCCCTGGCCAATGAGTATTTATTCGTAAAGCAAAGCGAGCAGAGAGAGAGTGAAGGGAGGCTTATGGCAGTAAAAAAAAAAAACAAATGAATTGTTTTTCCATTTTTTGAAAAAAAAAACTTTCAATTGTTTTTGTAGCTGTTGCTGTTAATGTTGTTCTTGTTGTTGTTGTTTTTAAAATTTTTTACACAAACATATTCTATTGTTTTCTTTAAAAACCGATGTTGTTATTGCTCAGTTAACGGTTGCTGTTGTTGTTGTTTTTGGTTTAAAGCGTTATTATTTCAACAACAATAAAGAAACAACATTATTATCATGTTCGTTCATCTTTATCATGATTATCAGAGTTTTATAAACACAGCACTTGTGCTCTCTGCTCTGCTCTGCTCTGCTATGCTTTGCTTTGCGTATAGCTTGGCTTTCAGTATTTATGCTGTAAACATTTTTAAGTAAAAACAGAAAAACAACAATTTTTGGAGCATTAATCATGCTGCTCTTTAGCCTTGCATGCTAACGCAGCCCCACACCTTTTGTTTACATTCATTGAGGTGTTGCTTCCCATTATATCGTCGTTTGTATTTGTTTTGTTTTGTTTCGTTATCGTTGCTCTTGTTCTTATTATTGTTGTTGTTTTTGTTCTTGTTATTGTTGTTTTTAATGTTTGCATTACAACATTTTTTATTATGCCTTCCTCTTATTGAAAAAGGGAGTATTTTTTTATCTCTCTGCCGCACACACACACACACACACACGCATTAGAAATATTTTACACGAAACACTTCTTTACATTGTGAATGTTCTTTTGACTGTCGTCTGCACTGTGGGTTGTAGAAGAAAAAATGGTGAGGGAATTAAAACTGTTTACTTAGCGAAATGCAGTGGGTTTGTAACACTTTATTTACTTCGTAAATAATCCATCCAATGCTGGGCGATGGACCATCTGTATCCAACATCGTAGCATTGCGACAGAGACTGGGTATGAAAACTTAATTCCCGTTGCATACTGAAGATACCATATTCTACTTAATCTGTAGCAACTGATGTTCTAATGTGGAAAGGATTTTGTGGAACAGACTGCTTATGGTATCTAAAGTATCTACAGAAGGTACTTAACCCGGGAAAAGCTAAGAAGGTTAAAGAATATCGATTCAAAGAGGGAAATGATTCCTAAATCGTCAACAAACGTGCAAAAGAGGTGGAGAGGTTATTACGCCATCACAAATCAAAATTAAGACGAGAAAGCATTTGAACGATTTTGCCAAGAGTCCTGCCAGATCGGTGGTAATAGCAGGGAGCAAGTACTACACGAAGGTTTTCAAAGACGAACTAAATAGCAATACCACCGAAGTGATCAGCAGTGAAGAGAAGCCACTTTCTCAGCCAGGAGAAAATAATGATATGAGTGAGCAGGAGCGGGCGGTCCGTCATGCCACAGAATTTAAGTTTCCAACTTAGCAGCGTGCTTAACATATCAAAAAAAAAAGGCAAAGACATGCTCTGCATAGTCTTACAAGGAAATCAAAAAGAAGACAAAGTCTTGGATGATATATTCGCCTGTTTCTTACAGAAAACATTCTTTAAAATTTAAAAACAACTGCAAATGCAAGCAACGTTTTGGAAACAAATTGATTTCCTAACAATTTTTGAGCAGCTTCTGTTGTCTCGTATTTCAACAAATCCCCCGTTTATTTGTAAAGTAACCCTTTAAAGAATATTTTTTTTCGTTTCTTTTACAGTTTTTCTCATATTTTTCTCATATTTTTTGTAAATCCTTATTGTGTTACAAATCGTTACACTGTTATGCATTCAATTTAAGTTCTTCGTTGATCTTCTTCTGCTGAGACTGGCGCTGTATTTATTCAGTTTTGTTTTTCTATGCTTTCTTCTTCATGCTTCTTTATGACTTGATATGTGTGTGCGTTTAATTTCTTTCTTTTTTTTTGCTTCTAACAACTCCTCACTCTCTAACTTCCTTACACTCGTGCTTGCTCCCTTACTTCCTGGGATTTTTATCATAATCCTGTGTGTGTGTGTGTGCCAGCGAACGTTATTGTTTCTTGTAACTCATCTCTCTCATGGCATAGAGAGTTTTGTTTGTTGCATCTTTATTTACAATGTCTTGTTGTCGTTGTTGTAGTTGTTGTTATATAGTATGTCTTTGAAAGCCGTAAAACGGAAAAAGAGCTCTAGAGAGAGTGTAAGAGAGAATAGTGGAGTTTCAAGTGCAGTAGAAGACAATGAACATAAACAACAAAGTACAACTGCAGCAACAGTAAATATGTGTGTGTGTGCGTGTGTTGTTGTTGTTGCACTTGTAATAAAACATTAAGACACTTTCTCGTCAATTTCTCTTCGCCTTTTTTCTTGTTGTTTATTTTACTGTGTTACTTGTGTTGTTGCTGTTGTTGTTGCTGTTGTTTATGTTGTTGTTGTTGTTGTTGTTGTAATATTTTCTAGGGTATTAAGATAAGCAAAAATCTGATTGTTAAAGTCAACAACAATAAATTCTTGTTCTTGTTCTTCTCTGAATAAATCTTTATTTATATGACTGTGTGCTTGTATCCAAGTCTGTAACTGTATGTATGTGTGTTAATACGGATGTAAAAGCATGTGTGTATATGTATGTGTGTGGATTTGTATTGTTTATAAATCTTTGAAATTTGTCGACAAAAGTTGAAGTTTTCATCATCACAACTAGGCAAGTCAGGCAGCGTCATTGTCACAAACGAAATATGCATTGTAATGCATTATTTGTGCACAGTGGGACAGAATAAATAAAAATATTAAATTGTTTTCAAATTTTATTGAAAATATTGATTATCTAGACGCATATGTGGTAGCAAAAAATTATTATTATAGATTATGACATAATCGGTTGTACGAGGGTGGGTCCCAAGCTTCTTCACTTTTACTACGTCTTTATTAAGCCACTAAATAAAAGAGATTCAAGTGTACACACTGAATATTAATGCCAATAATATCAATCGATCAATAAAATCCCAATGTTTTCTTTACAAAAATCTCAACAAATTCATTTTCTCAACCACTGTTGCTCTTGCTGCATGAATTTTACATTTTACGACGACACTTTATGCTGCTGTACGCCAAAGTAAATACAAAATAAAATCTCAGCTTTTGTGTCATTAAATTCTCTACTTTGTTGTGATTTTCTTAAGTGTCCTGAAGTAAGAAAAACAAACTTAAAACAACAACAATCGTAATAGATGTAAAAGCAATAAAAACAACTACAGCGTGAAGTGAAGGAAATTTTCAATTTTTAATTAAAATTTCAAGGCAAAAACCAAAGGAAACTTACATACATAGGAACAAAAAAAGGAACAGATTTTACAAAACAGCCCAAAACATGGTTGAAATTTTATTTTGAATTCAAATATTTACACGGTAAAATATTTTTATTTTTAACAATGAAATCCAATCCAAGTCAATTCGGATGTAGAATTGATCACAGCAAGACGTTAAAATAAAAACGACAATTATTTGGTCTACAAGAGTAATTGCAGTGCCTATCCTACCTCAATATCGAACTTATTTGTTCAATAAAAAAAGTTCAAAAAGCCCTAAAGCCACAAAAAAAGCGACAAATTCCATCAAAACTCGATCCTTTTAGGGGGTTCTTAAACAGTTATTACTATAGTCCTCATGACAACAAAAAACAGCCGGAGAAGAGGAACCGTAAGTCGTGGTCTTTTGGCATCATTTTGAATTTTTGTCTGATTTCGGGGTTTTGTCGCTGATATGTCCTACATTCCTACATCTTTGTTGCTTTATTGAATTTCTGAATGTTATTCGCTGAAAGTGAAGTGATTTATGATCCTAAACAAATGGCCATTGAATCTGCAGTATCCGATAAGAAGGCATTTTACTATCCAGAGGCTACTACTGTCTGTCTTCCCGTTGTATTTACCCGGAATAAGTTTCTCTTCTTCTCCTCTTCTTCTTCTCTTCTTCTCCTCTTCTTCTTTTTTTTTCTCCTCTTCTTATTCTCTTCTTCTTCTCTTCTTCTCCTCTTCTTCTTCCCTTCTTCTTCTCTTCTCTTCTCTTCTCTTCTCTTCTTCTTCTCTTCTTCTCCTCTTCTTCTTCTCTTCTTCTTCTCTTCTTTTTCTCTTCTTCTCTTACAACTCAATTACCTCTCTTAATTCTTAATTCTTCCTCTCTTAAAACAGCATATAGCCTCCTAACTTTTACATTCAGAGGCCTTCTTCGACAAAATACCTTTATCTGGTTTTTGGTCACACTCTCCGTCTAGAATCGTATTTTGCTTATCTACTAAAGAAAATGCAAGAATATGTTACAGGCTAAAATAATTTGCGAATTGACGGCAGACGATGCTTTAAATAGAAAAAACATCTTCAAGCGAAATGGTTTCTCTGTTTTCAATCTGATAACTTTAAGGCTTTAGTACACCAATAACTAAAACGTTTCTGAAAAATGGAAAAATCTGGGACAATTATAGCCTGAACTAAAGCAACGAGAGCTAAAGAGCTAGATTTTGGTAACCAAACAGTTTTTGACCATATAAACAAAGCTGAAGCCACAACGAAGCTCGATGTTTGATAGTCCTTTGAATTATAAGTCAAAAATTTAATGGACCGTGTTTCCACTAGCAATTCATTTAAAAAACGCAATAAAATTTAAACATTTCTGATGGGAATGACTGCAGGCTATGGAAATTAGTTTATTTATAACAATAAATTACCAAAAAAAAAAAATCATAAACGAAGCAAGGTAAGGCCCGCAGTTTTTGGAAAAATCAAGATTGACACCAAGAACCATACGTGTGTTCGGATTAAAAGAGAATTGTTCATTAGGAGCTTCTACAACCTGCTTAAACAATTGATTCTGATCTCTTCTATTTACAATTAACGGGACTGAGACAAGCAATTTAAATAAAATGAACAGATTTGATTTGGTGTTGAGTTCTATCAAAAAAAAAAACGCCGGACCATACACATTGTTGATGCCTCGATAGAATCTGAAAGACTTTAGCTGGTAAATTATTGATGCTTTCACCATATAGCTCGGACCTTGAGCTTTCATAACGTCCTTTGTTTCGAACTCTGTAGAACTCTCTTAATGATGTAAATTTCAATTTCGTAAAGGCCAGAAGATCTCGTAGGGTATAACACTAATGGAATAATGGCTATATCTTAAAAATGGCATGAAGTAATGGATTAAAATGTCTTCTTATTTGCTTCATTAAGCTCGTTTAAGCTAGTTTATAAGAAAAAGGAGTTGAATTTATGATCAAAGAATTCTTGGAGAACGAATACGTCTTCCTTATTTTTTTATTTTTTTTCTTTTTTATTTTTTTTCTTTTTTCTTTTTTTTCTAATTTTTTTTTTTTTTTTAATTTTTTATTTTTATTTTTCTAATTTCTTATTTTTTTTATTTTTTTTTTTTTTAAAATTAAAATTTTTTTTTTTAGACTCACCTTTAAGTTCTCAAATCTGAATATCCGTAATTTATCTGTTAATGTTGGCTGAGTACATCGTAGACTATCGTTTACAATATTAGATTTCCGCAGTTGTGAAGCAATTGATTTTCAAACATTCAAAATAAATTTTTTATTTTTTCTCTTTTTTTTTGAATTCAGTGAAGCATTAAAAATATTTTATTTTCAATTTTATTTATAATTCATATCATTTGTTTTAACAAGAACACACACACACGTATTAAATAATTTATTCTTATTTAGGGAGAATAAATTTTTTTAAATTTATTTTAGAATTTTAGGAAAATTTTTTTTTTTCATTTTATTAGATTTAATTTAATAAATCATTTATTTAATGTGTACATATTATTTAAATATTCATTTCCGTTACACAAAAACTGCTGTTTAAAGAAAATAGAAAAGAACAGCAACAATTTTATTAAAACTGAACAAAACAGATTTAGAAAAATAACCACAATAATTCTTGGTTTTGCAAAAAAAAAAGAAAAAATTGGTAAAAATTTCAAATTTTGTCGCCAAAAATAGAAAAAAAAAAACACTGAAAAAAATTTGCCGCACACACATGAAATGAATGGAAAACGCAATAACAACAGAAAGTTTTTGCCACAAAACCTAAAACACAAAACTTTTTTGGTTGTTTTTGCTGTTGTTTTTCATATAAAACACTATAACGGTTAAAAACAGAACTTTTTCGTGTAAAAAAAAACTATCAAACACACACACAAACATTTATTACTACAGGGAAGAAAATAGAGAAAGAGAATTAAGTTGTTCAACAAAAACAAACAAATTTTTAAATTTTATTATATATTTTTCACTTTTTTTTTGGTTATTTATTCAAGTATTTATATTTGTTTTTCTTAAATTTTTTAAGTATTTTTCTAACCTTTTTCTAAAAAAATTCTTTTTTAACCGCCGTTTGTGTTCAACCCGCAAAACATCACTCACAAAACTGATTCATAAACTCACCATTATTATCACAAATAGTAGTAGAAGTGCACAAAATTAAATTGTTTACAATCCAAATATAAAAAAAAAATAATAAAGAAAAAACAACAACAACAAAAACAACAAATCAAAAGAGAGAAAACTTTCAATGAGCATGGGAGATAGAATCACTGGGCAAGCGTACATACAAATTAAAGCTTTTGTTGAAATACTCATTCGGTTTTTCACTGCCTCTACTAGCAGCAGTAGCAGCCATAAAACAAAAATTCACCATAAACGGTAAATAAAAAAACACCCGCTTTTAATGCAAACGCACCCACCCATATTGAAAGGAAAAAAAACACCACCACCATCTTTAATCACCACTAACACACACACACAACCATTAGCAATAACTTATCACGTCACATTTATGCTGTATAAGGAAAAATACACCATTCAACCCACCATAAGCTTCGCCACCACCATCACCTTTTCAAATGATGATGATGAGCTACATATTCACGTACAAAATATTCTCTTTTAAGTACAACAGCTATACTGAAAACAACAAAACACAAACAACAATAACGAAAATGAAAAACCAAAACAAAAATAAAATCTAACTTTAACACAAATATACATACATGCATACTTAAATCTGTAGAACTGTGCGTACATTTAATTTTTCTAACAAGTCTATTTAAGGTACTTGTAGTTGTTGTTGTCGTAGAAGGTTAACAACAATAACATTTTGGAGAACACCGCAAGTTTTTTCTCTATTGCGTGTTTCAATGGCTGAGTATACCGTAAGCATGTAAGTGTTTGGTTTTGTTGTTATTTTGTCTTGTTTACACTTAAATAGCTGCCATTTTTGTCAAACTTACCATTCTAAATAGAATTAAAAGCTGTTATTATTTGTATTTACTTTTTTGTTTTTGTTTGTTTACTTTTATTTTATATTTTTTTTTTGTTTTTATTCACTATACACTACACTTCTCTGATTTTGTTGTATTATTTTTGTAAGCACTTGTCAACCCTCGTTTCATCATTGTAAACAGCACACTGCTAATGCAGCGCTTTCAATACAGTTTCTAGAGCTTTTTTTCAGCGAAACCTCGTTTCAAGTGTTTGTTATTGTTTTTAATATATTTTTGATGTTCTTGGTTTTCAGAACTCTCCTCAACGAAAGGGAAAATAAAGAATGGCAGAGAGTCTTCTCCAACCAAGTGTGTTAGAGGCAGTCGAACGTATATTGGGAAACTACAATAAGGGAAGATCTAAGTCATGCATCAGACTATCCAGGATTAACCTGTGGAATCTGAACAGGGTACACTTATTAAGAATGGAGGTTGCATCGAGCTGAAAATGTAGTTTTTGTGACGATGGCATTTATGATTTAAATATATTCTTAATGCATTCCAGTAATAAACAACTGGGTGCTTCTCAATTGCTAGGCTAGGAATTGTCTTTGTTGACATCGAGCAGCATTCTGAAATTTGTCGGAGCAATAGGCTTGGAGGAGATGTTATGTGGAGAACAAGCGATCGCATGGTCATCAAAAATAATAAAAACCATCTAAAGAAACTTATAGCAATTAAATTGGGACACTGACCACTGGGTACAAACGCCTATTGTCTGACAACGACTTCTGTAGAAATTTTTTAATTACAAGGAAAAAGAGAATACCACAAACCATTTCCTCTGCCATTGTCTGGTACTACTTGGGAATTAGGGGCCCCGAGTTGGTTCACAAACAGCTCTAAACAAAGGTGATGTGGTTATAAGCCACACCTTCATAAAACTCTCAGGACGACTGAGAGATTCCAACCAGAAGTTGCAATTGTATGACGGAAGAGATAATGTTGATGTTACAACAGTGCCTTATAAAACCCTAGTAAGCTATGCATTTCAACGCGACTGACAATTTCATCAAAGCATTCTTCTACAGGAATTTTCAAGTTTGAGTAATAAAGAGTGTACAATTGATCGACTTTAAATGCTAACTGCAATAGTCGTGTTGACTCTACATATAACTCAGAGATATCTTGAACCAAATGAAATATAAGAAAAAAATTTCTCTCTCCAGCAGTCTACTGACAAAAACTCTGGGAGTAAAATAAAATTGCCATGAAAAGTTTCCCAAAAAGTTGTCATTCGGAATCGAGTTTTAATTGTAGATACCAACACAATTCCTTTTTAACAGAAAATAATGATGCACAACGATTTTTATCCCTTTTTTCTCAGTTTAAGCGCTTTTTTTTCACAGTATAAAGTCGTCAACACTGATAACAACTTTTTTATTTGTTTTTAGTTGTAAATACTGTTGCTTCTCTATTAAATACATATATTGTTGTTGTTGTTATAATTTAAGTTTGTTTTTATTGTATTTGCAGTTGTTGCTGCTGTTATTACTTTAGTTTTAATGACCCCAAGCAAAAGAAATTGAAAAAAAATTCAAGTTTTTTTTTGTTTTTTTTTTTTTTTTTTTTTTTTGAACATTTATTTCCGAGAATTTCAACACCACTTTGGTATCCCAAAAACAGAAAAAATCCAGAAAAGAAAAACCGGATACGTTATAAATTAATTAAAATACATAGTTTGGCCAAAATTATTCAAAAATTTATTCTTGGAATTGCCAGACAAAGAGGCGTAAACAGCTGGGAACTACAAATTCTTAGTAAAAATATTATAAATACTTATTTTTTTTGTTGATTTTTTTTTCTAATTTTGTTAAACTTTTACGAGAACAAAACAAACCCTAAGAAATAAATTGTGAAAGCATGTCTAAACTTAAAAAATTTATAAAATTAAAAATAGAAATAATAATAACAAAAAACAACTACAACAGAAAATACCAACTAAATTCCTCAATTTAGGGAAAAACAAATGCAAACTGACTGGCACAAAGAAGAGCAGCAGCAAAGTGAAATGAAGTGAAGTAGAGTGAGTCTTAACTGTCATAATTTGTTGCATCACAACACACTGTTACACTCTTATAAGCACACAAAAAAAAACACCCACACATAACTGCACTGGACTGTACAGTGGGCTGGAACGTATAAGTAAAGTAGAACAGCAAAGGAGAAAATTTATCTTAAAAACTTTATTTTTGTTTGTTTAGCATTTTATATGGAAAATTTGTCGATGACTTGCACTTTCTACGGAAAATTTGTCGATGATTTGCATTTTTTACAGAAAATTTGCCGATGACTTGCATTTTCTATAAAAAATTTGTCGATGACTTGCATTTGAGCATTTGATTTATTTATTTTATTTATTTTTTATTTATTTATTATAATTAACATAACACAACAAGATTTTAATCTTATAAGTTGCATTTTCTATGAAAAATTTGTCGATAACTTGCATATTCTTTTAAAAATTTGTCGATAACATTTTCGATAGAATGGACAACATGCCCATCTTTTCTTCTATCTATTGAAAGTTCTTTGCATTACAAAATTCCATTCCATTTGAAAATACGGCATCAATCGCTTGTTCATTTTTGTGCACTTCTTACAAGTTCCGGCACCACTGTGCTGGTTTTAATAACACGAAGAAAACAAAACAAACAAAAACAACAATGAAATAGAGAAAGAAAAAAAAAACAGAATGAAAAAATAAAAGGAAAATATTTTACGCATCGTTGATTATTATAAATCAACAACATCATCATAATCACCTTCTTTCACTGCACCGCTGCTCTCTCTCTGCTCTACCGTTGTTACTATTGTCGTTTCTTTTAAACCATTTCTACCTCCTAAGCTTTAAATGTCTCAGTCATTATTTTTGTTGTTGTCATTGCTGCTGTTGTTACTCATTTTGTTTTCCGTTTTGATAACTCATTCTGTCTAATTGTTTATGACGTACAACAATAACGGTAAAGAAAAAAAAAAAGAAAGTGATTTTTTTCTTTTGTAATTTAATACTTAAAGCGCATGCTTTACAACAAGAGATGCCGATGATAATAATGTTTTATGTTGTTGTTGTTATCCTTGCTCAGCATAGTGTGGTGAATATGCAAAATTTGTCTTGCTTGTACTCTGAGAGTGCAAAACTTTACATGCACATAGAGGGTGGTAATGATGGTGGTGGTGATGTTTTTCTTTTTGTTTTTGTTTCACAATTTACTTGAGAACTGAGAAGGTTAAATTCGAAGTTTGTTGAGTATGTTTTTACAGTTTCTATTTCTATGTGTTTTTGTTGTTGTTTTCCTGCTGAGCTGCTGGCTTTGGTTTGTAGAAAATGGTTATTTGGACTGTGGGAGACAAGGTTTGTTTGGGTTTTTTTTTTTTTGTTATCACATGGGGTCACTGATATCGGTTGTGATTTTCCACCACAACAATCGTTGTTATTAAGATGTTGCAATCGATTTTTATTACATGTTGCTTTCCTATGATATTTTCAATAATCACTTGTGGTGGCAGAGGATATTTTTGTTTTTGTTTTTGGACTGTCTTTAAAGCATTACGTATGTATGTATGTGTTTGTGTGTATTTGTTAAAGTGTTTCTTTATATGTAAACACAGGAGTATATGAAAGTGTATGTGTACTAAGTTTACTTATATTGTTTGCAATTAAAAATAGTCGAAATGCCTTTTATTTGTTTTTGCGTTTTAATTGTTTTACTGGGTATATTTCGTTTATTTGCTGTGGTTGCGGTATGTTGTTAGCGTGCTGCAAGTTGGTCACAATTTGATTTATGCATGAAAGGGGGGCTTAAAATTATTTTTTTTTTTTTTTTTTTGGATAATGTTTACACCTGCTTGCATTTTTTCGATTAATTTAAGACGCGCTTGCATGCGAGGCAGGAGAGAGGCATCTGTTGTAAAAATTTTAGCATAAAATTGCTTCTAAGAGCCTTTACAAAGGGTAAACCATTTAGTGTTTTGAAAAAAGGCGGTCAGACAATGATGTTAGCCAATAGAAGGTTCCCTTTTTTCGATTGATGAATCGTTTAATAACCAGAGAACTTATAAAATTAGTTGGTGTTTCGAACATGTCTACTTTTTAAGCAATATTGGGTGGTTAGGGTGGTTTCAATTGTCCTGCTGTGCAAGGAATGGAAGATTATAAAGATATTTCAGATGTGGTTAGGCCTGTACATCATCGCAATGCAAGCACTACCGAAAATATTGCTCCGCAATTGAAGATAACAAAGTGAATGATATAAGCTTTCAACAATGTGGTACACCAAGCAACACAACATACCCAATTTTGGCTTTATTGCATGAGAAGTTTCCAAGAAAAGTAATTTCACCTTTCAACAACGTCTATATGGCGCCAAGATCATAAAATTTTATACAGTTGAACTTTGTTTGTAGGGCTAACTAGAAAACCATGCCTTTGTGTCAAGTTAGTGTCGAGATCCTGTCTGAAATGTAAAAGAAAATGATCGAAAACAACATCATGCGTGATTGTACTTCACTACTTCCAAATAATACTCGAATTAGTGTGGAGGACAGTACTTGTCGTGACATACTTCACTACTTCCAAATAATACTCGAATTAGTGTGGAGGACAGTACTTGTCGTGACAGCTTGGTATGAGAGTGCTGGAATAAATTTAATATTCCCATTTTCTTTTTTCGTATAGTCGTGGGTTACGAACAATCGAAATTTCGAGGAACATAAAAGAGTAAACACTTTTCGGTTTAAGTGGCCTTAACCATACCATCTATTACAATAACTATTTTCGACAAATATTTCGAAGAGACTAATTGTGGTTTAAGAGGATCTCGAGGTTAAGAGTTCTATTTCATTCACAGGTTATAAAGGGTGATTTTTTAGCTATTATCTTTTTGGCAACACTGGTTTAAACAGCTCACGCACGTTTCGTGTTTTGTTTCACTGTCAAACATTTTCAGTTTGGTCTATAATTTAACCATGAATCGTCTTACAAACGAACAACGCTTGCAAATCATTGAATTTTATTATCAAAATGGGCTCTTGTAAAGTTGGCCGAAGATCCACTTCTTTATCGAAAAATTGTGTTCAGCGACGAAGCTCATTTTTGGCTCAATGGATACGTAAATAAGCAGAATTGTCGATTTTGGAGTGAAGATCAGCCAGAAGCATTGCAAAAGCTACCAATGCATCCAGAAAAAGTCACAGTTTGGTGCGGTTTATGGGCTGGTGGCATCATTGGACCGTACTTCTTCAAAGATGCTGCGAATCGTAACGCCTTTAGACTATTTTTTTTGGGGCTATGTTAAAGCTCATGTCTATACAGACAAGCCCGCTTCAATTGACGCATTGGAAGACAACATTGAAGCATTTATTCGTGAGATACCGGCCGAAATGTTGGAAAGAGTATGCCAAAATTGGACTAAGCGGATGGACCATTTGAGGCGCAGTCGCGGTCAACATTTGCATGAAATAATCTTCAAACATTAAATTATATGGACCGTACTATCGATTCAAATAAAGATTTCATGCATTTTTCTGAATTTTATTTTTTTTTTTTTGAAAAATTTTCCTATAGCTCTTAAAAAATCACCCTATAGTAGGGAGGGCGAATTCAGACTTGTGGCTGTTGTATTGGACAATTTTAGATCAGGTTAGGTTAGGTCAAAGTGATAGCTCTTGATTAACAAAGCGCACTTGAGCACGCATAGCGGCCCATTGTGACGCCACATGTAAACGCAGTCCCTCTACTGACCGAATTCCAGGGAAAAAGTTGGTCAGCGTAAGGACTGCACATTAAAAGTACGAGTAACCTACGCTGGAAAACCAGCCTGAAAGTTTAATAAATGAACCTATGTGCTTAACATCAACGGATGATAGCTCCGTTAAGCTGACAAGGATTGAAGAGCCAAATAGCCTATATCTGCACCTTGCAAGAGATGGGCAATGATAAGGAAAGTGAATAACAGTATTCGATCATAATGAATTATTAATTCCCACTTCGATATCTGTTACGATGGAATATATTTAGATAGATTAGTGGTTGCATTTATCGAGCACTGATCGATTATAGACCATGCTCGACAGATTACACAACAATTTAATGAACACTATCCTATGGAAGTGAAGGAGGATACAATTGATCATTTTCTTTGCGATTGTTTAGCCCATAGACACAACCATTTTAGAATGTTTAACTAACGGTTCTGAGACGACATTCCCGTGAAGGCAATTATTGACCCAAGAGTCGTCTTTCGGTGCCGTGATTTGACGAAATTAATTAGAGCCTATCAACACCGTATCTCAAGTAATTACTGGTGACCACACAAACCAACCATCTAACCAGTAAGCGGTAAGTGTCCATTTGAGATGAAGAAGTAACCAAGATTGTTACAGCGTTTAGCCATACTATGTCAATGAGACTTATTTTTCAATTTTTCATCTTCACCTGAACAATATCTAGGCTTTCGTATTAAAATAATGCAACATTTCAACTCCTTATGGCCATTTACTTAGTTTAACTCATACTTGCTTAATTCCTTTTATCCCTCTACCCCGTCATCTTTGCCGTATTGCCATATTGGCCATTAAAATAATTGCAATAAATTTTATGATTTCTTCTCTCCGTTTCCTTTTTATGAATTCGTTTTCTTTTTTTTTTTTTTTTGTTTGTTTTTTCTTTTTCAATATCCTTACTCTTGAACTTGTATTGTATTGGTGGACATTTTGTTTACTGCATTTATCATTCATCAACCATCTCTACCTGTACCTATGTAGAGTTTATAATTTTTCTGTGGCTTTTCAAAATGTCCAGGTAATAATTTCAGTTTTTTATTTTTTTTTTAGAGAAATTATTAATTTGTTATAAAATTTGAATAAAAGTTACATTTTTTTGTTAGTTTTGTTACTCTTTGTTTACATATGGCAATTTTTCATGCAATTTTCAATGAAACTTTAAGGCAACCAATGCCAGTCGTATGCCATCTTATCTGTCTTCAAATTCAATTCTTCAAAAATTAATTTCACCAAAAAAACTTCCTCTAGAGTTTCTCTATGTAAACACTGTAGTACTGTTAGCACTTGGCAGCATTAAAACTGGCTAGCTTTCTTTTTTCAATTCCTCTCATGTATTTGCATTTTGGCCATTTACTTTTTACTACCTCCTCCACCACTGCCAATACTCTGCTGCTTGCTACCCATCCTTTTCAAGTTCGGTTATGACTGACTTTGACTATTTCCGTTTACTATTTATTGGGCTCCAGATTTAGTTGTTGTTTGTGCCTTGGTTTTTTGAATGTTTAGCCATGAATTATCCTGTATGTATATAGGCTTGTGCATGTGTTTGTGAGTATTTGAATAATTTTGCCTGTCTAGTGTTTGTTTATGTCTCCAACAGTAAATGGGCTTTTTGTGCCCACTCCTAAGCCTTACCATATGGTACCTGTAGTTGAATTGTGGTAGTTTTTACTACCACCACTATATGGTTGCCATTCTTTTATTATCTAGATTTGTTGTCTTCTATTTGGTGGAAAATTGTTTTTCTCCCCATAAATATTTATTTGACTCTGTAACGGGTTTTAATACCCTACAACACCTTAAACAAAGCAGTTCCATAGTCACACTTTATTGTTGAAATCGATTGGGAATCACTTTCTACCAGTGGTGTTGTGCGAATTTTTCTTTTACCGGAACCCGTATATATAATTATATAGACAGGGCCGATACTGGGTAGGCGGCCGCTCTGTGCGATCTCATGTCCCAAATTTAACGACGGGGGTGATTTTCCATGATAATTCTGGTGTCGGCGTTTTTTTTTAGATCCAAATTGTCCCAAATTTGACGACGGGGGAGGGAGATTTCCCCCAATTTTCGCCCGTCGCCAGGATCGGCCCTGTATATAGCATAAAAAGGAATTTTTAAAACATATTGCCGGGATTCCCGTCAAACATCCATAAGCAATACATACATATGTATATATAAAACTAATTGAATTTCTGAGAGCAATCCCGTCATCGCGGGAATTCCCGTCATTTGACCCACAGTTAAAAACCATGATTTAACGATAAAAAGGCGGAAATACCCGCTCTTCATTTTCGTATGGAAAAAATAAGTGATTCTCTTGGTAGCAACAGTTAAATTTAAATGCGGCCGAAAGGGTTAAAAAAATGGTATTTGTTTCGGTTTGGGTCGAGTTCCGGTTCAGCAGAAAAAAAACGTTCTGGACTCCGGTTCACGGTTCGGAAAAACAAGCCGGTTCGTTCCGATTTTTGTTCCGGTTCGGGTTCGGTTCAAACCCTTGTTTATAAAAATACATATAAAAATTCGTCAAAAATTAGAAAAAGAAAATCAGCAATTCTTTTTAATTATTTTTTTTTCAAAACGTCAGCCAATTCTCGTTATCAGTAATCATCTTTAGTTCCGGAACGCGTTCCTGTCTAAAAAGGAAGTACCGGAACGACGTTCCGGAGCGTTCCGGCTCGACAACACCACTGGTTTCTACTTGACAAAATGATGGTGAATTCAAGCACGAAAGCCTGTCAGGCCTCAATTCCACTGACTTTAGTTGTACAACTATGTACAACTCACATCCATTTCATCACGTCGAGGTGCTCAAGAAGGCTTTTGGATCAACACACTACATCCTGTAGATGTCAATGGTCTCACAGTGAAGGTTTTTAACTGCAACACAGCTGCAAAGGATAAAATCACTTGTACTTTAATCTTCCACATTGTCACACATGCGACAGTGTCCATTAAGATCGTGAGATTCTAGATCGTAATTCTGGCTAAAGGATTGTGGCATTGCCTTACCATTTTACTCACTTTCGTCAAACATTTCATTAGGTTTTCAATTAACCAAATGATTTGTTTGCTTTAGCTGTTTCTAAAATAACAGGGTTGCCATCTAACGTTGCCTAGACACAACGTATTCTCTAGAAATCTTTTGAGTGTAATGGTAGACGATCTTGTTCCATATAACCTACTTTTTTCCAAACCCTCAACTTTTCTTTATTTATCCATTGAAACAGCAGCTCACTATAGGGCGCTCTAAAGCTGTTCTTGATCGATTCTAACCTTATTTATTATTTGTTCTTGTTTTTTTCTTATATTGTGACAGATAAATTTGCATAATTTTCTTTGACATTCATCAACAACATCATTCCAATCCACAACCAACTCCTTATTTTTCTGCTCATACCAGGTCATCATCATCATCGTCATCATTGTGCATGTAACTTCAAACAAAACAACAACAAAAAGAAGAAGAAGAAAAAACTAAAATGGCGTCCTTTTGACATTTAAAAATTCAAAATTTCTTTTGTGCATTTTTTCGTTTCTGTTTCGGTTTTTTTTTTTTTTTTGTTCTTGTTGTTCTGTTGCATGTTGCACTTGGCTTTTATGAAATCCAATATGGCTTCTATACGATTTAAATTATTCGTTTTTTTCTTTTTCTGCTTTTTTTTTCTTGATATTCAAATGCCGCCACATGAACTCTTGTTGTTGAAATTTCAAGTCACTTATTTGTTACTGATAGTGTGTCGCAAAAGGTAAAATACATTAGCAATGCTTCCGAAATTGTGACAGAAAACAAAATATGCCACAGCATGGAATGGACGTTGAATTAATTTTTTAGGGAAGCGGTCAGTTTTGAAATATGTAGGCAATTAAGTGAGAAAAAAGGCGGACCAGACTAAACCATCAGAGCCAGTTAACTGAAGAAGATTTCCTTTTTGCTGGTAAATTTAGGACATATTTTACTAAGGATGTAATAATTTAAGGGAAGTGTTCTTCAGTAAATATATTTTCTGATTTATATTCATTCTTAGAGTTATACCGCCCTCCATCGATCGGGTTATCCACTCAGAACTTTGAAAACCGCCTGTCAGGCAAGGTTGCCAGGCGACGTAAATATCATTAATTAAGCGAAGGATTTGCAATTTATGAACATGGATTCTTTAACAACCAAAAAACATATAAAACAACTAATGAAAGACTTAATTAGGTTGCGGCTTCCAGCCACTAACATCAACCCAGTGTCCAACAGTGGGTTCGGCGAAAATCACCCATTAAGTATTAGACGAGAGCATGTGGTTCAAATCCCAGCTAAGACACCTTGAACAAAGACAAATTATGAAAAAAAAAATATTTCTTTCGGCGATTTCCTCTCAGCAGTCTTCTGGTAAAAACTCTTGAGAGTAAAGAAAAATTGCCATGAAATTGAAGAAACTCAATTTGTCATACGGAGTCGACGAAAATCGGTAGATCCTGCCACTCATGGAAAAAATTAATATTGTGTGGGTGGTGTGAGAAACTAGGTTGTAATTCTGACTAAAAAGCTGTAATAACCAGTTAAGTAAATATGCTGGAATTGTGGGTATTCATGCGAAACGCTATGGTCATATGACCAATGACTTCTGCACAAGTCTCAGAAACATAAGGAGGAAATGGAAAAACTACTGTCGTAAAAGGAGAAAGCACCTGGACTCTTCTCTGTCGTTCAGTATCGACGATCATTTGTGGGTTCTGCGTGGGAGTGGGTGGTGGGAGAAACTAGGTTGTAATCCTAACTAAATGGCTGTAATGGCCAGTTACGTAAGTAAGTAAAAAGTGTAAGTACTAATGCGAGACGCTGTGGTCATCGTATGACCAATGACTTCTGCACATGCTACAGAGCCATTAAGCAGAAAGAGAAGAAGACTGCTGACTTAGATGAAACAAACACCTTGACTTCTTCTCTGCATATAAGCTCTCTGTTCTGTCGAGGAGGGATATTGAAAGTTTAAGCAGTTTCAGGGGTAGTTCATTTAAAAATTTGCTCATCTTCATACCTTGCATGAGGGAGGCTTTAAAATCTCGAGGTTTTAAAAAATATTTCATTTCTATTTTAAGGTTTTAAATTAAAATTCATGACATAATCTTCTTCCATTATATGAAAATTATCTACACAATAAATCTTTTTTTTATTTCCATATAATTATAGGCTTAAAATTATTTTATTGTTGTTGTTGTTGTTTGAGTATTTAAATCTTTATTATCTTGAAAACAGAATGAAGTCAATTGGAATTTGTTTAACACTCTGATACCAAATTATTATAATCATCTTGTATGTGTATATGCATGTGACTGTCGCTGTGTGTGTTTATCCTTTTGAAAGTATGCTCTATTAAAAGTTTTCTTCATTTAAATTTAAAACAGAAAAATTCTTTTCTCCCTTAAAAATATTTAAATTTTTCCTTTAAAAGTGTCAGTCAGTCAGTCAATCCAGCTTGGGCCTGTGTGCATGTGTCAATTCCTATACTCTCTCAGGTTCTTCCTCTCCCTCTCTCTCCCACTCTTGCATGTGTATTGAAAATGAAGTGATAAACGTTGTAATAAAATCACAACAAAAACAACAACAGCAGCAACAACAAAAAAAGAGATTTGCATGTGAAAAAAAAAATATAAATTCTGTTCACATTTTCAACAGTCTTACACATGAGTTGTTTTGAAATTTTAAATTTTTTTTATTTTAGATTTTGGAGAAAAAAAAAATTCTGTATTAAAAACTAAAAAAAAAACAGCAAAAATAACAACAAAAAACAACAACAAAAATAATAATAAAAAGAGAGAAATATTGCAATTCTATTTAACAGCCGCGGGCCTAATGAACATGTACTGATTGTGAGTGCATGAAATTTGAAAAACAACTTTTTTTTTTGATTCAATTCTATTGCTGTTGCCCTATGACCAGCAAATATTAACTGGAAAATTCTGGGGATATTGGATTACATTATTTCCGACCCCCCCCCCCCCACAGTCTATTCTGGCGCCACTTTAGCCACTTGATGCTTTTACCATGAAAGTAGAGTTGGACTTACAGATAAGCACGGAAGTGAGATGGTTACCAAAGCTATAGCAACCTTTGGTAGCATTAAACTGAAAATCGATTACGTAGTTCATCTTGATAGACAAGTGTACTATGAGAATAAAAATGTTAGGTTAGTCTACCACTATCACTGGATCAAAGTTGAAAGAAAAAATCATTGCAAGGACTTGGTTCGTATTATATGGCGCTGATAATTGGACAAGGAAGAGAAAAGGCTCTACAGAATGGCGACTTTAAAATGGGAAAGTACCATGTACTGGTGCTTACTCTCCTCCTTATATGCTGGTTAATATCGAGGGTATGCTAGTCAATCTTAGAGGGTTTTAGACCCATATTGTATAATATATCGTACCTAGCTCAACCTAAAATGATTTGTGTAACTCAAAGGACTTAACTAGGAAGTATGTTGGCTTATTAGTTAGTTAGTTCAACCACTTGCGCATACATCTCCAACAAAAACGAATTATTTCGGCGTCTTCCTCTCCACAGTGTTCTGGCAAAAACTCGGAGAGTAAGATTAAATTGCTATGTAAAGTTTCACAAAAAAATCTGTCATTGGGTGTCAACATTAAACAATAGGTCCCGTAACTCAGTCATACTGACTAAAGAGTTGTAATGAATAATTAAGTAAGCAAATGACTTACCCTGTTTGTTGGCTTTTCCTCTGTATCCTACTCCTCGCTCACTGTATCCTACAATTGTTCAAAATTTAGTGTTGCTTGATATTTCTTTGACGTTCGATGTAAATAGTAGAGATGAGGAACCTCGCTCACTGTATCCAACAATTGTTCAAAATTTAGTGTTGCTTGATATTTCTTTGACGTTCGATGTAAATAGTCACATCTCTAACAAATCATGGTAGAGCGTCTCCGGATGGATTACTTGCAGACGCATTAAAGCCATGTTGATAAATTGTTTGCCTTTAGCTATATTCGATCCAGGGTTCGAATCAAGCACTTTCACTGCTAAACCACTTTATGCTAAAAAAAAATAAGATGTGATGCGAAGATATTCATTAGTTTTGCATATAGAATATTCACCCTTATTCTGGTTGTCGTCGTCGACGTCGTCTTGCGTCAACGGTTTAAAATTGGTATTCTGTTTGTCGTTATTGACAGTTATAGATGACTGTCGACACACATTTGGTATTCTGTGAGTCAATACGACGGCGATATTGTGTTGTGTCGACTCTGATTTTGTCGACTCTGATTTTATCGACATCATTTTTGGTAACGACGACGACGACAACCAGAATAAGGGTGATTGACTACCAATCTAAACCAATCCCATAAAAGTAATTTGTCGTATAGGGTATTATAGAGTCGATGTAGATGAGCTTTAACTCTTTTACTTGGTTTTCAAATTCTGTTTTTGATTTTAACATTATTTGAGCGCTTCTATTTCCAATTTCAATAAAATACGATATTTATTGGCTAGTAAAAGTAAATTTACAGAATCAATGAAAGTTGCAGTACAAATATTACCGAAAAATATAAAAATAAGCTGGGAAATTAATCTGAAAATCTAACTTAAGCAAAATGGATTAAAAGTATATCTTCGAAGCAATGCCTATTTTCCGCACGTAAATAAACTTTTCGACAACTTCAATTGACGTAAATTTAAGCTCCTCGTAATTTCTTTTCTACTTCAGTTTATATCATGCATTGCGAGGAGAACACATATCCCCGTCTAGGTAGGCAGAGAAGTAGCTAGAAGTGGAGGAAATCTATCATAGACATCCAAGTCTAAATGGTTCAATGACGTCCATAATGACTTATTTAATTTGCCTACGCTTAGGCTTAATTTACTCATGATTTTCTTTCCATTAGCATCGCCTTAAACTAACATTGTTTCGCAAGAATCTAAGTATATAACGCTTCCGCCCACTTTCGTAGACTGGTTTTAATGCCCTAAAAGGCATTAGGTTATAAAGGTTTATGGTCTCTAATTCCCCACATTACTTATGTTGTATATGTTAATTTTATCCACGAGTGTTGGGACCTACAGTTTAAAGTTGACTCCGAACGACAGATTTACCTGAAATTTTTAAAACTTTTTCTGTAAACAACAAAACCCAGCAAACATTTTGTTTGTCAATAAAAAAAACTAGTTTTCCTACTCCTCCTGTACAAGCTACTCTACTACCGTACACCCACTTAGCTACTCGAAATCTTTCACTGATTTTGGGAAAAAAAAGAAAAAAAACGACAATTCATTTAAAACCACCACCACTTTTACTTTAGTAAAGTTTTTCGTACTTCTTTTCTAGTCTTCTTATCGTTCTCAATAAACGGAAAGTCATAATAATGGTACTCAGTTTCCCCAAACGCAAGCAGATACTGGATACTGTAATCAGAGCACAAGTACAACAAGTTTAGAGTTCAGTACAGTCTCTCAGACTGTTTGAGTTTAATTGTGAAATGGTGTGGCGTAGACAAAAACTAGAGACGTGTAACGTTTTGCTATCGTGGCTCTCTCTAGCGTTATAATGATTATTATTAACATCATTATTGGAATCATGATAATAATGAAGTTGATCATCCCACCTTTATGCTATAGTAACACGTTTATTATGCGTGACTTTTTGCAATTTTATATCATTAAAGTCTTCTTCGTTTTTGTTTTTTTTTTTTTGTTGTTTTATTTTTCAAAGGATTTACAATGCATCCTGCGGTATTGCAGACTGCAGTACTAAAAAGTACAAAAGAATTAAATTTGAAACCACGACATGTGTTTAATATTTATTTCGATTTGTTGTTGTTGCTGTTTTTATTCTGTTTTTTAAATTTAATCCCTATTCGGTAGCATTGCCCGTAAACAGAATTTCAAATGCAGACGACAATTTTAATCGAAAAATTTTTGAAATTTTTTTTATTGTTGCTCGCAATCCTTTAGTAAAAATTATTCGTAAACAGCTTTAAATTCAAACAAATGAAATTAGAAATGAAACAAAAGAAATTCAAATACCTTCAATATATTAGAAGAGCTGTCTTTGAGGGAATAAACTTCCTAAAGAGTTTCAACACTCTCTTACATACTTGATGGGTCATTTCAAGCCTTTAGTTTGGACTACAATCTATTTTCTCAAATCCCTCGTATTGTGTATGTTAACGTTCAAACGAATGCAGCGGAACCTACTGTTCAAATTCGTCTCTGAAAGACATCCTTTGAAAATAATGAATCAATATGTTCGTTTAGGTATGACGGAGGGTTTCTCTAGGACTGATGCCGCCATGCACTTTGAACATCCTTATAATATCTACGTCCCTGTCTGTCAAACCAAGAGAAACTATTCCTCTTGAATAAGCCACTTAGGCACTCTAAAGCACTCTGAAGGTTCAAAATTGATGTCTCATTCTGTGTCGTTCTAAAACTAAACAGTCTCCTATACTTTCAATGCCAAGAAATATGTCCCGAAAGTTTTTTACTGTATACAGTGACATATGAACCTAAAGCCTTTGCGTTGGATAAAAATATATTCGAGTATATAACCCAAAGAGCAAGGAAGTACTTTTAAAGTGGAATAATGCTTTAACGTATCTGCGACAAAGTTGAGCAACCCAGGTTCGAATACAAAGGAAGACGAACGGCGGAAAACAAACTTTAAAGGTTTCTCATTCCCGCCAAATAATTCATCCAGAAACCGTTGACCTACCGGAGAGAATAACATCGATAAGGATAAGGAAAAAAAATGAATGGCAAATGAGGAAAAAAGCTAAATCTGAATTAGACACTAGGAAATGACATCTCCGCTTAAATCATAGCTTACTGCAGCACATTTACTCGTTGTGATACCGCATGAAGCAATATTTCAGCCAGCTGGTAACTCTTAATTAACCAAATAAGCAACTAGGCATTGCATTAAAGTATAAGTCCCTTAGAACCAGGCTAAAAACCAGTCTCAAAGTTTAATGAATTTAGTAACAGGTCTGATCGAGAAAGATTGAGTCGTATTGGGAGAAGTCAACGTCGAGCTATAGATAGACAGTGGAAAATAAAAGTGAACAATCCTTCAATTTCCTCAACCAATCTACGAACTCTGCAAAAATCAGTTACAGTTAACCACCACTAACGAATCCATGACAAGGGAGCTTACCTTACACTGGGATACATCGAGTGAACAAGACTATCAGCTAAACTAACCTAACCCAACCTAAGGTATACCTATCTCACAGAGTCACAGAGCTACAGGGGTTTTCCCTGCCATGGTACGATTTCTATGCAATTTATCCGATTTTGCCTAATAAACATCCCATTCTAGAGCAGTGTAACACTAAAACGTATTAGATCGTCACAAAATGCCGCGATTGTCGATCAAAAGAGTTGTTACATAATCCAACGAGTTTAAATCCGCAAAATGCGGCCGCAGGAAAAGAACTGATCGCCAATTGCTTGTCAGAGAGGTAATAAAAATGCCAGGTGTTGAAGGTACCCTATTAAGCATTGCCACGGACTAAAATATGCTATAGCAGTCAGAGAGTTGAAGTCCCCGTAGTCTAGTAGGTAGTGTGTTGACTTATTAGACCTGAGGCCACGGTTCAAACCACAGGTCAGACATCTCGAACAAAACGAAATATGAGAAAATATTTCTTCCGCAACTTCCTGTCAGTAGATTTGTGGCAAAAACTCTGAGAGTAAGAGAAAATTGCCATTAAAAGTTTCTCAAAAATCGGTCGTACGGAGTCGACTTTATACTATAGGTCCCTTATGTATAAAATTAACAAACACAACATAAGTGGCGTGAGAAGCTAGATCGGAATACTGACTGAAGGGTTGTAATGACTAATTATGTATGTGTGTAGTAAGAGAGGTGGAGAGATGTTATAAGATAAAGCCCTTTAGAGAAAGTCGATCTTATCCTCAAGTTGAGAGGTGGTGGCTATGTCAGAAGACCAGTTTTTAATGCTTGCAATTGTGAAATCTTCTAAAATAATAAAGAAACCTTTAAAAGTATGATTCGAGAGGAAAATATGAAATTATCTTCTTCTGTTGTGTTGGAGATAAGATAACATAATGCAATTAATTCCGATTTTAAATAAACCAGTTTTATTGGGCTTTATTTTGAAAATACATTCTAAAATTTCAAAAAATTGTGAAATTCGGCAATGAATTGTTTACCCCCCACCAAGTTAGGCAATTACTTTAAAATTTAATTGCCCTTATAATACCTTTTGTTTGAATTGATTAACCTTTCCGTATATTCGTACTCATTTACAAACACAGCATTATGTTGTATTTCAAACAAAAATAACAACAACAACAAAAAAGTCCACTATTTGGCAGTCCTTTGCTTTGACACAAAAAAGCATAATAAACCACCCTCATGACTTCAAAGTACTTATGCAAACCAACATTGCTTTGCTATTAACCTAAGGGGCAGAAAAACAGAAAAAAAGCAGAAAAAGAAGGCAGGTTTTTATTATCCAGTTTGTTTGTTTGTATTCACTGTACTCTGTCACTTGACCCAAAATTCGGTTTGGTTTTGGCAAAAGTCTTTTCAATAAAGAGTGAAGAGAGTGAGGAAAAGAAACGGAACCTTTGAAAACATATTCAAATACTTTCGTTTAAAATTAAGTCTCTCTTAATACTTATGCATATACATACACATACACATACAATGAGTGAATAATTGCAACAAAAGGGAAGTACACGAGCAAGACTAACTAACTGAACGAAGTGGGTGGTGGAATTGGATAGAGGGTGTTGTACAGGATAAACAAATAACATTTTCAAATTGTATCCATTATGCGCTTTTATGCAATTCATGCAAAGGATTTGAATATTTCATCATCAAATTCATGGGCAAACAGACACTTAAACATACACAGGCACACACAAACACTCATTTAAAGCGCAAAAACATTCATTAGAACACATTTTAATTGTAAGAGAATACAGCTATGTACTCCTCTTCTCTCTATCTCTCTCTCACTCTCTCTCTCTGTTTTAAAAACCCATTGCCATAGACACTTATTTGTGCATATTTAACTGTGTGTGTAAATACATAAAATACATAATGTGTGTAAGTGTAAGTACTCTCGCTCTCTTTCTCTTTCACTCACCCACTCGATCTCAATTTGACCACTTACATACAATTATGCTAATAACTTTAATTTACACTTGGGAGAGTATACATACATACACACATACACATACCCATACTCATTGTCGTAAGAGTATAACAGCCCACAATACCATTGCAATTCATATGAATTGTGTATGCCTTGTATGAATAGTGAGTGGTGCTTCAATGAATGAATGAATGAATGACTGAATGCATGAGAACGAACAAATGAATGAATGTATGACTGACTGACTGACTGACTGACCGAATGGTTAGTTGATTCGCTGCTTTGGTTTGTAGGTGGCAATGCATTTTATTTCAAAATTGTATCACATCCATTCCATCAAACACTTTTACAATCACACTCGCACACAGATTGCCACACAAAAGACAATCTCATTATGTTGTATTCCATATGAAATACTCGATTTAAAATTTATTTTATTTGTTGTTTTTGTGCTTGTATTTGTTTTATATTTTAAAAATATTTAAAGGATTTACATCACTTTATTATTGAGAATAAAAGTACCTGGTACTTTAATGGGTTGACAAATTGATTTTGAAATGAAAAAGAAGGAACACTTCTTTATTTTTACACAGTTTATGTTAGGTTAGGTTTTTAATGTCGGTTGAATAAAAAATGTATCATTCACTACCCATAGCCAAGGTGAAAATCCATCTGAAAGTAAATATGAAAATCTCTGACAAAGAGAATAGAAAGAATGTAACAGAAAGGAGTTGACGATGAAGTGACAAAGCGAATACAGATCATCAGCTTAACACTCGGCCAATGGCATTCTAATACAGAAATTCTAGTAGCCTATAACTATCCAAGACCATTAACAATACCTGGTTAAATATGCTGAATCTGTGTTTCTAATTTCCAATCCATTGTCACAAGATGCATTCGATTGTATTAACCTAATTCAGATGCCTGTGTCCCACAAACTATTCCCCTTCCTCAAAGCACAACATACATATGTCCATAATTAGTCATTACAACACTTCAGTCAGGATTACGACCTAGCTTGTTGTGTGTGTGAATTTTATACATGAATCAACTCCGAATGACAGATTTTTCAGAAAATTTTCAAGGCAAATTTATTTGCTCTGAAAGTTTTTGCAAGAAATCTGCTGAAAGGAAGTCGCTTACCTGGGGTTTGAAACATGGCCTCACGTCTAACAAGCAAACACACTATATATCAGATGACGGCGACTTAAGCTGAATTTATGCCTCTAATTTGAGTGTCACAAAATGCATTCAATTATATCAACCTAATTGGGATGCCAGTGTCCCACAAACTATTCCTCGTTGGCAGAGCACATTCAAAAATGTCACTATTATCCTAATCGGCTCTCTGACCAAGGTTAAAACCTATTCTACCTAAAAGTTTTTACTTGGAGCCAATAAAAGCATGGATATTCAACAGTCTTCCCTATTTCGCCATAAAACTTTTACTCTCTGTCTAAACTATTGGTCTAACAACCCAAAAAACTAACTCACAGGGGGTTAAACGCCCTATCTAGTCTGACCACACTGTCGTCCACACTCTATCTCTCTCTCTCTCGGAAGTTCATCGTCGACTTCATTCCCATTAATGTCTTAGTACCACAAATTTAGGACATTTGTATACTCTACTGATCTAGAAGCACCATAGCAGTCAACCTGGAAGATACAATAAGGCAAGAGCTGATTTAATGTCCAGCCAGTGCCAGAGAGTTCAAATAAATGCCTACTCTTTCACTGATCAGCTGCGTTGCTGTAGGCTTCACAAACATCTGAAGCCGACCGTGAAAATCGCATGACCATAGAGCAACCTATTATCAACCCGATTTTGCTAACTCTCCGAGAATATCGTTGAGGGCAACTTATCGAAATCTTATACACACAACACGCAGTCCATTTAAACCGGAACTATAGTGCCATGTATCGTCAAAAGTATCCGAGTGAATATCAAGTATTAGGGCCGGCAGTCGTACTTCTTGACAACGAACAGCATTCTGAGATTCTTCACGGCAACAGGGATACCTAACAGTAGGCCCGCGAAAGCAGATTGGTTGATGGTTATAGGAGATTGAATCAGAGCGTGAAAGCTAACGATTTAAAATCGTGCGCATAAGTCTCTTTGACATATAGAAGGCGCTGATCCGGTTTATCAACGTATTTTTTGATTGACAAGCTTAATTGACAATAAATGAATGGTGATCTCTAAGCAAAATGCCGTTTAGGACTTAAACCCACCTCTATTGCATTACATTACAAAGTCTACTTTAAGATAGGAACGAAACGATCTACCATGAAAAGTACTCAACAAATGTTTTAGGCATTTGTACTATTTATTTAAAAAAAAAAGTACTAATAAAATAGTACCCAAAAATCTAAACAAACAAAATTATGCATCTGTTGACAGACAGCATATGTGTCCACCACCACAATGATGTGGGTTAGGAAAGGTACTGTTACAGTTGTTGCTGTGGATGCTATTGGTCACGTATCCAAATGGTTGATTTTCAAATGCTTTCCCTGGGATTTATGTTTCCAATGCTTTTCATAGCTGCTGTTAGGCGCTGCTCATTGCAGCAAATAAAAAATGAATGATTGTGTGTGTACGAAAGTGTTTTCCATTTTCTATTCCATTTTTTTATTATTGTCATGATGTTTGCTGAAATCCATATGAATTTGCCAACTGAATTGTAATGAAAAGTTTCAGGTTGTTTTAATTTTTTTCGTTTTGCGAAGTTGCCTGCATCATGACATCAAAATTTTTTATTGAAAAACAAAATTTACAAGTTTTTACCCCAGTTTTTAACGCGCTTTAAAGGAATCAGAAAAACAAACCAAAACCAAAAACTAGCCGACTATAAATTTTATCCTGGCAATGGCAAGCAAGCAAATGCCATTTGTAATGAAATCTACACTTCAATGTATAAGTGTGTACGTGTGTGTTTATGTGTATGTGTTTGTTTAATTGTTTGTCCTTATGAATATGGATAAGTTTGGGTATATGTCTGTATGTGTTTGTGTTTAAATTTTATATTGATTGACTACTACACACAGCACAGCAAAACACATTTTGAGTTGCAAATAGCACAAGAGACGAGCAAAAAATTAGTGTTCATGACACAACAAACAAAACAAAAACTCTCTCTTTCTGTCTCTCTCTCTCTCTCTGTGACTCTCTATGTGCATATGGCCAATGATTAATGATTTATTTCATGCTGCACTTTGGCTGCACTTTTTTTTTGTCATAATTTGCTATGGAAACCGTAAGATAAAGCGAGACAGAGAGCACAAAGAGGGACCCTTTAGTTAACTTCTGTTATTGGTAACGTAAAATAAATTGAATTTTTAATTCTTGTTTTTAATGGGATTCTTTCCCTTTTTTTTTTTTTTAAACTTTTATTCTCATTTTTACTCCACATACTATGTACTATGTTTGTGACCACAAATAGAACACAATGAGTGAGTGAAATCTTTTTTTTGTTTATTTGTTGCAAAATAAAAAAATCCTTCAAAAATTAGGTTAATCACAGGTAGAAAACTTTTTAAAAATCATTGAATCTTTTTCTTTTTTTTTTTTGGAAAAAAATGTTTTTGTTGCCCGGATTATATTTTTTTTTTTTTCGAATGCAACTAATTTTTCGTATTTAAGTTGCAGCATATTTTATGAAAAATCCAAGCAATTGTGCATAAATCAGGGATTATCGTGTAAATTTTATTTAAAATTTTAACAGAATCAATGAAAACAAATGCAAAAAAATGTTATTCAACAGATTTTTCTGTATGTAGTCAAAGCATTTGAGTATTTAAACAATATTAGCGAACGTAATATTCGTGTATCATTTCATTCACCAGCCTAATTGCATTCGTTTGAATAGGATAACGTAGGCATTTATTAACAGGCAATAGAAGTTTTAATCAAAGGCCACAGTAATTGGCTTTAAGGTCGTAATCCACTACCGCATTGTAACCACACACTGCTATCTTTATTCATCATATTATTCTGTGAAAAGTTATTCACGTTTTAAACTAAATGATAATTCGAAACATTAACGTCATAATTTAAGGAAAAAAATTTAAGACAAAAATGCAACGAAAGGTGCTATAGTAACTAGAAAGATAGCAGCATAGCAGCGATATAGTTTGCTCGCTTTCGATCTAAAAAGGACAGGATTCTGCGAAAAAATCCATGTAGGAAGCAGTGTAAAGCTTTGCAGACAGTGACAAACTTAGGATTGACATCAAGAAAGCTACTGCTGTGTATCTAACAGGTTTGGAAAGAAGAAGTCATAACTAACTTGCTTGGGAGCTTCCAACCGGGAATTTCGAACTTCGAAAATTGGTAAAGGCCATCTTGTTTAAATTACATTCGTCAAATTAGTCTACTTTCACATTGGATATAGAATTCAACAACACATGTTGAAGATTACAGCGCTTTACTTCCAAGAATCAACTTCGGCCCCGTTCTGGAGCACGTCAACAAAAAAATTATAGAAAAAGAGCGTAAAATGCATTTAGAAAAAGTCACTGTTTAGTGTGGATTTTGGACTGCGCATGCCGTCAATCCATATTTATTTGAAAACGATGTTGTCCAAGACAACACTGTCTACGGAAAACACTATGGGTCTATTATTATCAACTTCTTTTGGACTGAATTAGATGATCTGAATACCAACGACATGTGATTTCAACAGGATGTTGCTACGTACCACATAGCTTACGCTACAAGGGATACTCTGCAAGAACAATTTGGCCACCGAGATTGTGCGATTTGATCTCGTTAGACGATTTCTTGTGCGGTTTTCTTAAGTTACAGGTCTTCGAAGCCAACATAACCCATGTAATCGGTTTAATGCAGGCTGAGTTATACGCCAGACTCATGACAAATTGGTCATTTCGGATGCTCTACACCCAGAGAAGACGTGACGTTATATTCCACACATAATAGCATCAGTTAGTCTTTCGGTGTAATCCCACACACACATTGTTTGATTTAAATTTCAAGATAGGAAGCCCTTAATGAAGTACCCGATACAAACTGATCAAACAATTGATTTTAATATCGACTGCCTACAGTTAATGGCTACGCGATTAAAGGAAAAAAGACAATCTGTTTTGTTTTTATCTACATATATATTAGTCCAATGGAGCCGAGTAATATGGCACGTGCTTTCATACTGCCAACGAAGTTGAGGCTCCCAGTAACTAATTTAACTGAGCAATCCGAACAGTTATGCTCTGTAACATGTCGGAGGTTGCAAGCTCTATAGCCGCTCTGGCTAATGTATCAGCAATACAATTCCCGATCATTACCTATATCCAGCAATAAAATGATTCAAAACTATCCTGAGACGACCCCAATGCTCATGGGCAAGGACGAAAGTTGCGGTGGCGTGTGTGAATGACTTGATCTCAGCCTCGCTGTCTGAATAAATTGAGAGATTTTTAGTGAAAGGTCAAACATACAATTTAATTGAAGAACTTCTAAAATCAAGAGAGCAATTTAGCGAATATCTTTCACAAATTTTCTAACCATGAAACAGTTTCATCAAAACGGGGTTAATTATTGCAGAAATATTCATAAGCACGTTTATAATTTTGTCAACTCCAAAGCGTTTTTTTTTTCTTTTTCGCTTCGTTTTTAATTTTTTACGCTGTGATACCAATAAAGATTACAAAACATAATTATCACTTCGGTTCTATTTCAACAAATAAATTTTTATGTTGTGTGGCAGTATAGTAAAGGGTCCGCCAAATAACTTTTTTTTTTGAAAATGCTTTAAAAAAAACTACTGAATATTTTCTCAAATTTCTTTTTTTATTTGAAAGTACAATCCTTCCGGTTAATAATGGAAACTAATTTCATTCAAATGGCTGCCTCGGCTGGCCATGCAGTAGTCTACACGATCGGTCCAATTTTTAAGCACATTATCGATTGTGTGCAGCTGTATTTCACCAATGGCTTCACGAATATTGTCCTTTAAAGCGTCAATTGTCTCTGGCTTGTCGGCGTAACACTTATCTTTGACGGCACCCCACAAATAATAGTCCAACGGTGTCAAATAGCAGCTCCGAGGTGGCCAAACGACATCAGCTCTGCGGCTGATAATGTGATCTTCAAAAACAGGGCCCAAAACATCGAGTATAGTTTCGGCTGTGTGGCACGTAGCGCCTTCCTGTTGAAACCAAATGTTGCCGATATCCTCCTCTTCAATTTTTGTGAACAAAAATTCGTTCAACATGGCCCGATAACGATCGCCATTGACTGTAACGGCCACTCCTTGCTCATTTTCGAAGAAAAATGGCCCAATTATGTCTATGGACCAAAATCCGCACCAAACAGTGACTCGTTTTGGGTGCGTCGGCTTTTCAAAGTATGCGTGCGGGTTTTCTGTGCACATACCCGGCAAGATCAAAATGAGCTTCATCTGAAAAGATGATTTTTTTGCCAAAATCGGCTTCTTCTGTAAGTCGATCGCAGGCCCACTTAGCGTTGTTGTTCAAGCGTATACACAACCATATTCGTTTAGCGGAAGGATAAAAGTAATTATCTGTCAAATCAGACATGAGCTAAGTGTTACCATTCACGAAATAAGCACTAGTTGTAAAAAAACGTTAGATGGCGGACCCGATAGTTATTATTACGCTTGTTTTTTTTTTGTTGTAAAGTTCGTTTATTAACATGGTTTAATTGCAACTGACAACAACAACACCAACAACAGTAACTACAATACAAACAAGAATTTAAAATTTAACACTAAAGCTTGGTTATTGAGTTGAAAAACTACTGAGTTTTTGGGGAAAACTTTGTTGAACTGTTTGTTAGTCAGTAGAGCGTCCCGTCCCATTCGTCATTTGGGTGGATGAGCGAGCGGATATGAATGTAGTGTAGCAGTATTGACGTCATTCACTTTTATTGGAGTTCATAAAATGGCAACCAACAACTACGACAAAACCAACTGACAACCAACATTTTGCGTTGCACACAGTCGTTAACAAAAAAAAAAAAAAAAAAAAAAAAAAAACAACGAAAAAAATTAACGTTAAACACACGAACAGCAAGCAACACGTTTATGGTCATGTCTGTTGTCCCCAAAAATGGCAGTTGAACACACACCGTAAAACGTAATTTGCTGTGTGCTCTGCACTGCATTCTTCTATGCTTTTGTAGGAGTGCGTGTATATGTTTGTGAATTACTCCTCCAAAAATGGTGACTCTAAATGAACGTATATAAATTCGTTGGTGTACATTTGAAAGCGTTGCATTTCATTCATTCAATCAATCATTCATTCATTCATGCTTACATTTAATCATTCATTCATTCAATATCATCTGTGTATTGCTGACATGCTATTAATGGTGACGGGATGGGGGGATCTTTAATGAAATAATTGTAAAAATATACACAACAAACCAACTACAACTACAAGGGACAGAGACAGAGACCAGAGACAGAGAGAGACATGATTAAAGTTTATTTGTGTGCCAAATGTATTGGATTGAATGAGTATCTCTCTCTATGGGCATTGGGTGTATATGGCGTGATATGAAACTTAAATTAATTAATTATGGCCCGAATGCATTGACGAACACACAAGAGTATCAAAAAGATCACTTTATTTTGCTTTATTTTCCATTTCATTTAATTTTTTTTTTTTTGGCAAATTATACTTGATTTGTTGCAAAAATGCAATTAACGTGCAACAAATTCAATGAAACTTGGATAATATATAGTAAGCAGCACGCACAGTATTCGTTGTTGGAAATCTAGGGATATTGTAACACAAAACAAACAGTTCTTGACCAGTCCAGAGATTTGGAATTTTTGAAAGTTAAAAAGTTTCCTTTCTCTTATGAAAATGTTAGAATTACTAATTTTGTTTTAAAGCGAAGATAGCATGGGTTTAATCACGTTTTTCAGCAATAGACAAACAATTTTGCATTGTAATTATTTTGAATTTCAAAAATTAAGAGCTTTTAATTCGTCCAACAAAGGAAAAAGGAATTCTAGGAATGTTAGGGTCTTGGAAAAAAGTAGATCCCAATGAACAAGTTTCCTTAGTACTACAGAGAAGACCATACAGATGACAAAGCGATCACCCTAAGACCTGCCGCCTGATGTACATCCATCACCTGTTTAGCTGGAAAATTAATGTAACTGAAACAAAGCAAAGAAAAAACGAAGAACGAATAAAATAAATGATGACATGAAATGTTTTGTGGCAATTGTATGCTGCTTAAAAACCCGAGTTTAGCTTACGTTAGGTAATAAACCTCTTCAAAGGGTGAAGACCCTATTATAAGTTAAGAAATCAATATTCAATCCGGCAAAAAAAAATTCCTCATAGAAACCAATCTCTACGACAAAATAAATCTTTCTATGGCACTGGTCCGTATTTTGAGAAACTTAAGTCCAAGATTGAAACTGCGGTAATCTAGTAGGGAGTGCATTGGCTTATTAGACGTGAGTCCTTGCTTCAAATCCCAGCTTAACCGACATCTCGTACAAAACGAAACATGAAAGAAAAATATTTCTTTCGGCAAATTTCTCCCATCAGTCTTCTAGCATAAGCAGAGTAAATAAAATTACAATGAAAAGTTTCGCAAAAATCCGTAGTTCTGATTCGTCTTTAAACTGTATGATGACTGAGAATGAGTAGTCAGCCTCTACCTCTTTACAGCAAGATCCTGACACTGACACATTGTGTAGAAGATTGTCCCATCTTCCACCTCAGACCTACTTCTTGTAGAAGTGATTTAAGGGAATACCTTCTAAGAGGGAAGTAAAATAGTTTCCACAGGTTGATCATTGAGTAATAAAGAAAGAAGGCAATCAGTTCTCTTCTTATCCAGGTCAGACCTGCAGAATGTAGCAATATTGCATGCAACCTGTGGCGTCACAACGGGCCGATATGCTCAAGTGAGCTTTGGTATCAAAGTTACCGCTCCAACCTACCTCCGCAACCTCTTGCTGCCAACGATGTTAAGCCTTTCTGTAAAATTACAGGAAAATACCCAGCTGAATTGAGGCAGTCAGAACACCTATGCCTTGTAGTAGTAACACCTCTAACCAGTTCATTAGCAATGTAATTGACGACGATATCCATATGTCCTGTACCCATATATGAAGATGAGTCTTACTGTAAAATAACAGGAGAATACCCAGTTTAACTGAGGCAGCCAGAACACCTGTGCCTTGTAGTGGTACAAGCATTAGCAATTCAATTGCCGACTATATCCATATGTCCTGCAACCCATATAAGAGTTATCTTTCAATGATATGGCTGACATCTCGGTAACGTTTAAGCAGAGGAAACCTTAGGTTAAATTAAACCAACCGGTACCAAAATGTCATACCAGAAACGTATTTCTAAAATTACAATAAGTGCTGTACGGTTACACAAGAGTCGTGTTTTATCGCCGAATACGTTTAGATTTGCTTTTAATTGCCATGCGGCCCCTCCTCTCTGTAATAAATTCCAATTGTTATGTGACCAATAAATTGGTCACAAATAGAAATAACAACAACCACAATAACAACAATTGCAACATAATTATCATTATTACATTATGTTAATTAACATTTATTGCTGGATATTGCTGTTGTCTTCCCCCTCGTTATTATTGTGGGTGTCACTAACAAACTATTGTCACTGTTGCAGTATTCAACTGCAAGTGATAGGCATTCAATGAATCTAATGACCCATAAGCATGTGAATACCGGCTAAATTCATTACAATTGTTGTTGTTGTTGTTATTATTATTGTTGACTTTTAACAATTAATTTCTGACGCACTTATTCTTCAAGGAAATCACGTTTAATTCAATTTGTTTTTGGGGGGAATTAAAATTTTTTTTTTTAATAAAAAGTGAAAACAAAATCGATTAAAAATTTTATTTAAATTTCCGCTGCTGTGAACTGACTGACTTCCAACAGAAGACCGGATATTTTAGTGATGATTACGTAGACAAGAATTTTTTTATTTCGCCACAATACAATATTTTTGATGGTCGAAAATGATAAAAAAAAAAAAAAATTGGAACAAAAAGAGGGACAACGCCGATGGGGTTTACATGGATACCTGTCCGCGTGGACCTAATTCCATGGTGCTCTTAACACAGGGTGAAATACAATGCGTCTACCAACGCCCTCAGATGTAACTTATGCTACTCCTGAGTGCCAATTCGAAGCCATGTATTTGGACATGACTTCCCCCTTGGTTAGGAGCGGAGCCTATCTAAAACTCCTTCCGATCTTTGGGTCACGGCACCCGGTTGAAAATGCAACTCCACACCGAGCCTATTAGACTCTTCCCGCGATTTGGGTCCAAACCACAGCCACCACGATGCTCCCAAAAGGGGCCACACCAACAGCCAGGCTGGAACCGAGGTTCCAGGGGCTCCCGGCTCCCGTGGTACCAGAATTAAGTCTCCGGTCAGACCTCGTAATCAAATAGATTACTACCAGTTGAACTCCAAACAGTTCGGGACTGGTGACCCACAGCGACAACAATAAACATTCATCAACATAAAGGACAACACTTACGGTACTGACATTGAACAGCGCCCTCACGGACGAGGCTTTGGCCACATGGTGTGGCACCAGGGGTGGACAAAACGAACAAAACAAGAAGACACACAACAACGCAGCAGGCTTGGCAGCGGCAGTGACGGCAAGGGCGGCAATGACGGGCATGACGGGGTTGATGACAGCAAGGGAGAGGGGCATGTGGACAACAGCAGCAGCAACAGGAGCAACGAAGCGGAGCAGAAGAACCAGCAGCAATCGACTCAAAACTGTCAACGATCGCATGCCTATCCGCGGGCGGGGACAGACGAAATCGGCAAAAGGAGCAAGGGGCGCACGACTAGGAGAACACCACGCAGGGTGATCACATTTCGGGGTTGCCTCCGCTATACCTCCTATTTCTCCTAACAAATACTTCCCGGGCGAAATCGCCCAACCTACTAAAAGTCCGGCTGTCTACTAAGGCCCTACTGTAATCCCAACCCTCCCCAGTATGGGCTATTCCCATACTATCTAATCTCCTAATGTCATCACAGTATGAACACATTGTAATAATGTGTTCGACAGTCTCAGGTCCCCTCCCACACCCGCAGTCCGGAGAGTCGGACAGACCTCTTTTATGCAAAAATGCATTAAGTGAGCCATGTCCCGTAAGTAAAAAACCGAGACTTAAGCCGAAGCCAAAGTCCGGACGTCGACGTACGAAGTCCGCGTCACGTATGAAGCCATACGTTACCCTACCCTCGTCTGCATTGGTCCATCGGGTCCGTCACCTTGAAACAAGGCACTCGTCTAAGAGTGTCTTTATTTCCCTACTCTCCAAATTCACCAAGTCAGAAGCAGAAACCCAATCATGATCTAAAAGTGGTAGTCCCTTCTTGATTTTGAAGATGATAGCACGTCGTATCACCTCCAAGTCAAGGGGTGCTACTCCTAACAAGACCTGCAGAGCTACCGTCGAAACGGTCCTACAAACTGGCATACATGCTAACATGGCTACTCTCTGAACTGATAAGACCTTGTATCTGCCAACAACAGACATAACCGTTTCGTACCATACAGGAGCACCAAACGCTGCACAGGCAACGAAAAGCCCCCCATATATGACACGGACAGCACGTCTGCTTAGGCCCCAGTCACTTCTAAGGATGCGTCTAATCTTACCTACTATGGCAGTAAGCTTGCTTCTAACAAGAGGGAGATGAACCAAAAAGTTCATTCTCTCTCCAACCGTTATTCCCAGATATTTGACCTGAGTCGCATATCGGAGACTAGCGTTCCCAGATCGAATGAGTGGAGGACGACCCCGAGATAATTTGCCCTTGAGCAACATCAGCTCAGATTTGTCCATCGCCACTTCGACGCCTGCACGGTCGGCCCACTCACTTACATCACGCATGGCCTGCTCTCCCCTCATCTCAAGTTCAGCACGAGACTGACCCTCGACGAGGATAAGCAGGTCATCCGCATATGCACACACCTTGAAAGAACGCGCAAGCAGCCTCAACAGAGGATCCATCATTAGGTTCCAAATAAATGGACCACAAATGGAACCCTGCGGACAACCACGTACGACATCCCTCCAAACCGTGTCGCTGGCACCTACAACACAAGCTTTCCTGTCCCGGAAATAACTCCTCCAAAGTTCTAATTCCCTACAGCCTATTTCTTCTAACCTTGTAAGAACTCTATCCCAAGAGAGATAGTCAAATGCACCCTTAAAATCAATAAATAGTCCTAACACATATTTGGCAGATGAGCCGCCAACACTATTCTTGACATGCAGCCAAGCATCTTCTACACTTCTACCTTCCCTAAAACCAAACTGAAACTCAGAAGGACCCTCGCTGTAACACTCCTTCAATCGATACACCATTATCCTTTCCAATACTTTTCCAAGTACCGGAAGAAGACTGATGCCCCGATAAGAGCGAGGATTACTCCTCACCCTATCAGGAGACTTCAGGAGAATCACAACGCGGGCTGACTTCCAAGCTTCCGGGAAATGGCCCTCGCTAATACACCTTCCAAAGATTGACTCCAAATGTTGAGGCATGGCCTTATAGATGCTTTTACACATCTCTCCAGTCATGCCATCAACACCAGGCGATTTCCTACTTCTGACTCGGCAAATACTGTCCGCAACTTCCAAGCTTTCCAAGATTGGAGGATCAACCATCTCCCTAATGAGAGGAGAGTAGCCGACCGGTTCCGCACCAGGAAAGAGAACCCCCAGTAGAGCGTCGGTACATTCTCTCCAAGAAGACAATCTGAAATTGCCAACTTGTAGGAGAGAGAGGTCTGCCTCACGATTATTCTTGCCCCTGCAGATACGGTAAACCGTACCCCAGGGGTCGTCCCTATTGTCCCGTACGAAACTCCTCCAATCGTCCTCCTTGGCCCTAACAATTCTGTCTTTGTAGCGTCTTAAAGCAGAACGGAAATCGGTCTCGCGAGAAGCCAGGTCAGAGGCACCTGAACGACGGGCGCCCTGGAAATGACTCCGAAGACGCCTGACGGACCTGCGCATCCTATCCAACTCCTCTGTCCACCATATTACCTTGCTAGGCTTAGTCTTACGACGTCTACCCAGCAGAGTATCATTTGCCGAACACATCCACCGATCTATTTGTTCTACTTGGTCACGAATCGTAAGTGTCCTAAAGTCATCAAACGGCATAATCGAAGCCTGGTGCCTAACAAATTCCGTGTAATTGTCCCAGTTCGCGTATCGATCCCGCCACCTGCGTACAGGGTCCGATCCCCACGTTCGTCTGCGAGAGTTCACAACAATCTCAATGAGATTGTGATCACTCACGCCCCAGTTGTCACACACCCTCCACCTAAAATCAAAAACAGTATTCGCTACCCCACTTGCAGCTGTCACGTCAATGTCACTAACACCTCCAGGACCATCACACAAAAAGAGGGACAGACAGAAACCACAAAAACAGCACCAATACCGACAGAAGCGATAAAGCTTTTACTTTTATTTTCAATAAAATTTGTCTCCTATAATGCCACACAAAAGGTGAGCGGAGGTGTTGGCGTAAGCAATACTTTAATGCACTCCAAATATGTTTAATGGACTGCATAAATAAATGCGTTGAATGGCAAACAACAAAGTATTTCGGCAAAAACTTAAACTGAAGAGCACTTTAAACTTTGCCGCCATTCAATAATTGAACTTAAAACGGAAGTAAATATTATTTGTTATTACTGACCCCATTATGGTTCGTGGTAAAATATTTTAAAAGGGGAAATCAATGTAATATTGACCCATATTGTTCCATATTTTATTTCAAAAATATTTTAAAAGCAACAATACTGAGTAAAAACAATACTTCCTTAAAAGATTTCAGCCAAATAATTAAACTGCGGCAAAGTTTAAAGTAATTATCGGGCAGTCTATTAGGGATCCTAAATAAATATGGTAGGCGACCATCGTAGGAGAAAGTTCTGCAAAGCTGTGACTCTCTGGACATATCAAATATTTTTGAGAATACTCCACAGTAGTTATTTAATATGATTTAAGCTCTACTTTCCGTAGAGGTTGTGAATAAGTGGCTGGAGGCAAAAAATTTTTTTAAATTATTTGAAGGGGGCCTTGATGGAAGCCAAAATTCCGAGGGTTTTAGATTGTAATCGGGTTTTAAGGGCTACATTGTCATTTTAAGTGATTTTTATAAGTCGCCCTAATTGGTATCTTTGCACAAGGACAGGGAGTAAACAGATGACGGATATTGGTATTGATTTAGGTCTGTATTTTGGGAATAGTGTGAGGCTGTTGAAGTCGCTGTTGTCTTGTAGGCAGAGTGTTGGCATATTAGACGTGAGGCCACGGTGCAAACCCCAGGTCAGACATGTCCAACAAAATGAAATATGAATAAATATTTCCTCGGCAACTACCTCTCAGCAAATTTCTGGCAAAAACTCTGAGAGTAAATAAAAAAAAAATTGAAATGAAAAAGTTTTTCAGGAAATTGTCGTTCGGAAAACGAAACTCCACGCCACTCTTGTATAAAATTAACACACAGAACATAAGTGATGTGAGAAGCTAGGTCGTCATCATGACTGAAGGCTTGTAATGACCAATTATGTATGTATATATGTGAGGCTGTTCTACAGGCTCTTTGATAAGCGTAGTGTATACCAGACCAAAGAGTTTGCTATTGGGACACGAATTGTAACATGAAGTAGAACAGCTATCTATGAATGCATTACTAACTGGGTATTACGTCAACTCGACGGAAGGAAGGTCCTCAATGCTCTTATACGGTTCGATATTCTTAGGCTTTGTGACAAGAAATGGCTCGGCAAAATGTGCAGATCTGTTGGTGCAGTAGAGTAAGCCTTTCTTGGGACACTTCTTTGTACTGGTCGACCGAATGATCAGACGGGTAGTGGGAAGAGAAATCGTATTGCCAATCCATTCTTTGCTTGCTTTATTCCTAAAGCCTATATGACCCTCAGTTGCTTAAATAAAGGCATATCTTGTATTCTGTTCCCTGTTATTAAAATAACAATAAGCAATCGAATAAAATCACATCCAAATTGTTTAAACTTTTACTCGTTTACATTTACACTCTTCAAAAACACATATTTCATGATAAAATTTAAAAATCAAATTTTAAGATACCCCTCACCTGTATCCAAATTCACAGAACTCGAATGGATTACAAACAGCTGGACAATGTCAAATATTTGCCCCCATAAATCCTTACTAATGGCAGTGGCAACGGTAAAATTGGTCACAATGGTGATGTTAATCTTTGCCATTGTTGACTAATAATGAAATGCATTCGATTGTAATTGAAAGTGCTTCGCAGTGTAAGTGGTCAATGAGAGCAACACATACAGTAGCAGTGGCAGTAGCAGTAGCAGTAACATTCTTACTGCAACTACAGCAACAACACAAATTAACCCATATTCAAAAGACAAACCCAAAAAAGATGGAACAAATACCCGGTAATAATTGGAAAGAATGTAAGAAACAAAGAGGCTAGAAACGAGAGACGAGGAAATGGTAAAAGGAAACTGTAATAAATGAACGAACGAACGAAAGAACAAGTGAATTTAGAGTGTATTGCTGTGCTTGATTATACAAATACATATGCACTGTTGTAGAGCTTACAGAAATTGGGGGGAAAACAGGGGCCACATAATGTATTCATAACGGTAGCCTGCATTACTTTTGCAGCTCCTGCATGCTCTTGTCTTTCCATATTTTTAGTGTTCCGGCTACTACTAACGATATATTGTCATGAAAACTCTTTTCTGTTTGTCCACTTCGGTCCTTACTATTCAGCTTCAGACGTAGACATTGTGTAATATGATGCTGTTCCATAAAGAAAATTGCAACATACAGTATTGCAGTCTTGGCAAAGACTTTCTAACACTGGTTGGCAACACAAACAAACACTTTCATTTACCATTTACCAACTCAACTACCATTACCAGTAGCAACGCAATTTTGCAATTTTTTTTTTCAAATTCATCAAAGAAATGAAATGAATTTTTTTGGTCAATATACGAGACCACAACTTAACCACACTTGCCACAAACCAACTATAAGAGTTCATAAAAGAACTGTCTTAAGTTGCATGCGTACATCATGGGGGAGTGTAGATAAGCTCAAGAAAAATTTAATTTTAAGCAATACATGTTTAGCAAAATAGATAGTTAAAGAGGTAAACGTCCCATAAAGTAACTATTTAAAATGGTAAGTGGTTTCACTCAGAACCCTAAAACATCTACAGCCTCATATCTTTTAAACACGAGGTACAAGCTGCTGAATATGTTGACTTCTCGTAATGCCAGAATAGAGTGATTGGAGTAAACCACATAGAATACTCGTCCAGTCTATGTCTGTAGAAATCATTCCGGCATCAATGACATCGTGCAGAGACGCATTATGCCTTAAAAAGTACAAAGACCTCGTTTAGAGTCCTCAAGGATCTAGAAACGCAATAAGTGGTAACAAAAGGCCATCGATCTTCACCGTCAACGTCGATTCCGAATGACTGACTTGAGAAATTTTCAATGAATTTCTGAATTTTTCATAGCCGGTTGGCTTCCATCCCGTAGTCCCATGTTCAGACCGATAATACAACAACACTTCAGGCTCCCAGTGTTTCATTTGCAACAATAATTTGGTTGAGCCGTTCCTCATGTAAATATCCAGAAAAGCCAAGAAAAACATTGTCTCCAGACTAGCCTCTAATTTCGATGTTTTTAGTTAGGACGAGAATAATTGCAGTATTTCTACCATTCCTTCCAATCTTTTCTTTAATACTTCAAAGTGCTCTCATTTTGAAATGCTCACAACACTTATCTTCCAATAGCCAACGAATCACAGCTCATTGGAAAAGGGCAACAAAATCAAATCGTGAAAAAAAAATCAAAACGAAAAACAAAGAATTAAATCTTCTGTTCACTTTCAAAAAGTATCAACTGTGCAGTGGAACTGATGTCCAACCTCATCATCATTATTTTCGCAACAACAACGTCAGATGTTTTTATTGCTGATTAATGCAACATCATAATATGAAAATGCTAGGGTTTCTAACACACCAAAGAAATGGCAAGAATTAGGACAAATAGGAGTTCAAAACTCCAAATAATAGAAAAAAACGAAAAATAGAACTGACGAATATAACAAAAACAATAACAAATCAACAATAAGTTTTGGGAGTTGCCAGATTGAAATGAAGGAAATATAAATAGAGTGACACAAAATCATAGAAAGAACAACACACTTAAAGTGACATGAGACAGAGACTGCTTCTGTTCGCACAGGAATGAGGAAAAAGTTAACCCACCTGTAGAGAGACCAAAAAATTTGTGTCTTTAGGAACATACGTCGGATGTAATTTCAGTAAGAATCCATCTTTAGAGACTGATAGCAATCATATCAATCACATTGAAGTAAACAAGCTTAAAAGCTGGGAGCATTCTACGACAATTTCTGCCGATGCCATAATAACAAAGAATAATAGGAGACTATATTGAGCCTTTTCTGTGACATTATCTAACACTTGACATCCCAGAAATTGTCGACAGAACTTGTCTACCGAGAAGTAATTCAAAAAATTTAAATCGTGGCTGAAAAGCATGCCAACCAGGAAAAATAAACTCGGAGCAGCAGGTGCAATGGCTCCTTCTCACTTTCCCCCTTAGTTTTGAAGGATTGACGTGGCATTAGGAACTTTTCATGGGTCCAATATATCTCACGTGATTAAGTGTGCTGATGTCACCTTACCTAAACTAGCCTAGTAACCTACCAGAAAAAATACCGACACGGCATGCGACCCTGCAAAGGTAAGCTAATGGATAACCAGGGACGGAAGTGTATTGGTACTAGTAAACCATTCACCCGAGAAAATTTGTAAACACGATTTCCATAAAATTGTTTTAACTGCGCCAACTGGAATGAGTTCTGCATGTGAAGGATTTCTTACCGGCAAGTGAAAATTATTTCCGATAATTCAGTCAAGCTGGACTTTTAAATGAATAACTAGCCTTTTGAAGATAAGAACCCAAACTATCATTGTTTCCTTTCCTTATGGAAGGTTACAGTTGTCATTGTGGCGCGTAAAGTTCGCATCTGCATCAATAGGACATTTAAAGTTTTCATCTGCTTCAATAGCACAGATGGACAGTAAGCGCACATTAGTTATCGTGATGCCTCGTCTTATGGATCCAAGTACTATGTATTAAACGATTTGTATAGTCGGAATTTTCTTCCTCAACCATAACGAATCCTTTCCCCACTAAGGGAATTTAAGTTGCTTATGCTGTGTTTTGATGAATCAGGCTATTAAAATCCGTTTCTATTCCCCCCTATACCACCAATCTACTCTAGTAGATATTGCTCTTATCAATGATGTCCTTATTGTGCAATTTGTTTTGCTTCGTATTGTTCGTTTTTCTTTGCAATTTTCATTTTAAACAAAACAGTATGCCAGCCAGTGAAATCCTTTTCGGATTCTTATGGAGAAAAATAAACAAAAAAAGGAAGAAAAAATTCAGAGAAAAAAATCGATTTTAAACTTTAAACGCTTGAATAATTCTGCGAAAAAGGAATTTGTCAGTGAGTGTAAGCACTTGTTGTGTTCTTAAATGTGCAGCAACAGCAACAACAAGAGCAATTTGAGCGGTGGAGTAATTGTTGTTACCGTAGCAAATGCTATTGGTTGTCTGCTTCCGCTGCTGCTCTTGCTACTTTGCTTTTTAAGATGATGTTGCAAGCTGTTGCAACAATTCAATTCTATTGTTAGCAAATGTTTTTTGCTCAGGGAAAATCTCGTTCAATATTATCGGGAACAAATTTGATAACATCGCTTGTTGTTCGTGCTGTTGTTTTTCTGTTAAAAAATTCCCGAGTATTTACTTTTTGAAACTGCAATACGATTATTTCGATTATTTCTTCAGGATAACAACGTTTCATTATTTTGTATTTGTTGATGTTGTTGTTGTTGTTGCATTTGTACATTTTACATTTCACATTTGAAAAATAGTTGTAAGAGGATTTAGAGATTTTCGTGATAAAATCGGGTTTTTTTTCTCTCAACTCCTTTCGTTTCGATTGAAATTTTATTGGTTTGTTAAAAAATTCATGGTGGATGGCAAAAGCATTTGAATTTATATGTTTGTGGTGGGCCAGGAGAGGAAGCTATTAGCGATTGGGAAGTTTAAATTGAACATTGATCAATATGTTGGCTTTTAGAACAAATTAAAAATGGCTTAAAACTATAGTTTGGTATATTATTTATTCAACAGGCGTAGTAAATAAATATTTCTACAACTTTTGGTTTAAGATCTTGAGAAGTTTATGCCATAGAGAATGAACACTCACTCGGTGTTGTAAGACAGAGCATAAGGTATTGGTAAAGGAATCGAAGTAGGTCGACCTCTACTGCCTCTCCTGCTTCTGAAGAAATCAAAAACTTGCTTTTGGAACTAAAAGAGAACAAAAAGTACAGACCATATGTTTGCACCGGAATCCTTAACGCTAATGTTCTACCATAACTGGAAAATAAACACCATAACAAAGAAATAAAAGAAAGGAATTAAAATAACAATATCTAAGAAGAACGATTCACAACGTATAAACCAACTCAATACAATTAACAAAGTCCTGGAAATTTAGCAACATGGGAGCATCAAATCAAAGCGATTCTGTACAAACTATTGTTATTCAACAATTCCTGTAATTCACCAGCTCGCTGTACTTGCGGTTCGTCTATTTTGAATGTGTTTTCAATACCTTTTCATGAGGTAGTCCATGAACTTCTCTGTATTGCAAAGGAATTAATCTGTGCCTGGGAACTGTAGCACAATATAGATGCTCTATTCGCTTTAATGGCAATGAGAACTTTGCCTCTATCATTTATACTTATGTGAGACTGTGACGTATTCCGTCTCTATACATACATACATACTTAATCGGTCATTGCAACCCTTCAGTCAGGATTTCGACCTAGCTTCTCACACGACTTATGTTGTGTGTATCAATTTTATACATGAGTGGCGAGATCTACAGTTTAAAGTCGACACCGAAGGACAGATTTTTGAGAAACTTTTCACGGCAATTTTATTTAACTCTCAGAGTTTTTGCCAAAAATCTGCTGAGAGGAAGTCGCTTTTCGTTTTGATGCCTTATCTGGGGTTTGAACCGTGGCCTTACGTCTATAAGCCAACACACTAGCTGATAGGCTACGGCGACTACTATTCTGTCTCTTATACTTTTTCTTATTCTTGGTTTTTACTGGAACTTAACTGATTGTTTAAGTGATTTTGATTACGCTTATGACATTTACTGATCACAGTGCAGGACAAACCATCTTTCTAGTAACACAGCGAATGTAGATAACAAGTAAGATGTCTAATGGGATCAAACTGCACGATCTCGGAGGCCAGTTCATATCACTGGTCATGCCTTTGAGTATTCAATGTGGGCATCCTGTTAAAAGGGCATGTCGTTGGTTGGTGTCACCCAAAATTCAGTAAAAGAAGAGCTAAAACTGCTAACACATGTAGAAAAAAAATTTAAAATGAAGTTGGCACGATGGGAAAGACTTGAGCCGAAACGAAATTAATGGCACAGAACAGATCACATTTTGAGGAAATTTATTGCCACATTTTGTGCTACCCTGGAACTACAGGAATAAATTATTTTTACTTGGAACTTGTTCAAAGTGCCGTTAGAATATTATTGTGCCTATTTACACATGGAAAGAAAAAGATATGCAACTTCTCCAATACAATGGCCTTTTTTAAGGACATTTCTTTTAAATTTTTACATCAAATTTTTTATTGGTTTTTTTTTTTTTGCTATTGGGGTCCAAATCTCCCATTAGTGTTTATTTCACTCTTTTATACACAATTCGTGTTCTTTTTAAATTCTTTTTTAAGTTCTTGTGACAAATCTTTTAATATGATTGTAATAAAGCAGTGGATGCTAAAGAAAAATCGTTTCTTTGTTCCTTTTTTTCTTCTTTTTTATTGGAAATCACATTTTGTATTGAAAACCAGTCAATAACGCGAAAAAACACCAGCCGACAAGAAAAGAAGACACGTTTTTTCGTTATTTACCAATAACTTCAATGAAAAGCTTGCACTGAGCCTCAACTTCTGTTTAAAGCGTTTCATTTGTGTATACTGTGTTGTATTCTGTTAAGGATCTTTTGTATAGGTTTTTAGCATTCAATGAAAGCCATCTATACATTCATTCATTCATTCATCATGATATTTCAATTACAAGAGTGTGAAAATAGTTTCAATGCAAGAGTTAAAATGAAATTTATTTGGCAGTGCAAAGAAAAGGAAAGTTGGAAGAGGGGGGCGGGTTTGGATTACCAACTAAATTTAATAAATTGTAACGTGTAATACGTGAGCTTGGGAATATTAAAAAATAATTTAATCCCTATATTGTACAATATTATTATTAAAAATACATGTGTATATAATTAGTTTTGGCTGCCGGCAATTCCACAATATTAACTGCATTTAATAATTTCAATATGAAAATAAAAACATCATCATTAATTGAAACGTCAAGGTTAAATTACAAACAACAAAAAAATAAATCTTGTCATTGTTTTCTTTTTTAATAATACAAAATTATTATTAAACTCTGATTAAATAAATTCGATTTCCTCTAACGAAGCGAAAAACATTTCCACACAAAACCGTTCAGAGTTTGTATTTCCGCACAAAATTAACTTTCGTTGACCGTTGTTCACCGTTTCGCTTTGCTAAGAGTTCAATATTATTGAGTTGTACACTGAGAAAATGAACACAAAATTTTTTAAACAAAATTTTAAATTCCTTCTAATGGTTTTCTAAGTGCTTTTTTATTCCTTGTAAAAAAAAAGACATTTTTTATAATTGTCTACAGTTTCATTGGATTTGTTTTCCACTTGATTTTGTTTCCTATGAATTTTTTTTCAGTGTTTAAATATAAATTCTAATTGCAATGTTATTGTCAGGGTTTGTTATTGTTTTAATATTTTTTTCTCTTCTTTTACGCTTTTTATTCTGTACATGACCCCAAGTCATTTTGTCTATTGATCACAATTTCAGTTTTTTTTTCTCTTTTTTGTTTCATGAATGAATGTCAGACGCACTCTAAAATATTTTACAAATATTATAGAAGGTGTAGTAGTAAGAAAATGCATATGTAACGTGATACATAAAAGGGAAATGCTCATAAAAAATTAAACCAGACATTTGAAAATGTGGACAGCGTTTTATGGTTTAAATCAAAGTATATTTTTACGTCGCAGTAGTGTGTTGTCTTAATAGATCAGACATTGCCAACAAAACGAAATACAAAACAATGATATTTCTTCAGCGACTTGCTCTCAGCAGATTTCTAGCAAAAACTCTGAGAGTAAATAAAATTTCTCAAAAATCTGTCGTTCGAAGACACTTTTAAACTGGAACCAACAGTCCCAGATTTGTCTTATTTTTTGCAGATGAATGTTACACCGAATTATGAGTGTTATATGGAGATGCTTGACTACTTACCACTTCCAAGTACGAATACAGTAGCAGAAAAGCAAAATGTGATTACAGTTGTTCGTAATTTCAGTAAAATTGAAAGGCTTCATTCCTCCAACAAATAATACAATCGGAATTTATCTACGCACGATAGATGGCAATCCTATCACTCTAGAATAATCTTTATTAATGCAACTGAAGCAGGAAAAGAGAAAAAAAATTGAAACGGAATAAAAATATAACGTATAACGTAAATAAAACGTACCAACTAAAGCCCGAATCATAACACGGAAAAACAACAGATTTCTTTACATTACACCGTATATTTCACAGTAGCTAAAGCTGTTGTTGTTTTAGTTATTATTCTTGCTACAATTTGTCCTAATACAAAGAACTATTGAAGGAAGTTTTAATGACATTATTTGTATCCAATATTGGACACTGAATTATTTATTTTTCATTTTTAACGAAATTTTCTCTTTTTTTTATGAAAAATATTTCCAGATTTCCTTTTCTTTTTTTTCCAATAATTTAATGTGTGTATTAAAATAAATTAAAGCTTTGATAACAACAATAACAACAATTACATGTACAATAATATTAATATTTACTATATTGTGTTACGAGTATGTTACGTTTTTAATTAAAAAATATTTCATACTGTTTGAATACACGCTACACTACCGCAGTTGTTGCGGATGAATAGGGTTAGAACTAGGATTTGTAACGCTCTCTGATTTTATTTTACAAGCTTTGAGGTAGATTTCTTAGCTGTCTTATATGAAGAACAGTGTTTGAATGGAAGCATACTTGTGGATTCATTGTTTACCTCCATATATGCTATGTATTCGTTTTTGAAGGACGTGTTTGGTTATAAAGGGGGTCTAAGGTTATAGGAGTAAATTGCGATTATTATGCCTACAGTTGCATACTCAGTACAAGCGATATGAGGGCATGCTTATCTCACTTGGAGGTATTGGGCTCGCACAGAGAGCGTGCACTTTGACCCTGTTAAGAGTTATTCTCGAAGGTCCCAGGTGTATGCCACAAACCATAACAGTCCTCAAAGCCAATATAACTACGGTGACCATTATTTCCATGAGAAAAAAGCGGACAAATATATAAAATTGAAAAACAAAAAAATTCAGTTATTATAATTAATATTTTATATAAAGATTTTTAAAATACAGACATAAATAGGTACAAATAATATACACAAACTTGAATCTATACATATCCATATGGATATACTTACGTGTATAAATTTACTTCTGATATTTCTCTACAAAATGTATTTTTTTAAGTATTGGGCCTGTTAGATAAAAATGTTTTAAATTCCGAACAGTCCATTTCAAAATTGCATTTTATGGTCAAAAGAGATCCTAAAGTTTCTAGTCCCATTTGGATTTTTTCGGAAAACCAAATATTGTTAGATATAACAAAAACTCTTTCTATTGGTGCGTTGGACGCTGGCAAAGCAAATGAAAAATCTATTAATTTCAGAATGTTTTTTATAAGGAACATTTTTCGTTTCGAAAAATTTTAAAAATTCAACCCACTTTTTACTGGGATTTAATGCTGATTGTTTCCATATTTTCATCAAAAATTTCGTTATTATTTATATTATTTCTGATTTCTGTTATCTTTATTAACGAATTTTTAACTGAAGACCAAGATGGAATTGCATCTACAACATTGACAATATATAGAGTTTCCAACTCAATTTCATATGTAATTCCAGCTAATATAAGCGTTTTTACCGAATTAGTGAAAAAAGTGGACAAAAGCGGACATTTTGGAAAATAAATACTTTTTAGATGTTACGTGTGATAAAATAGTGGACAAATAGCGGACGCGAAAAAAAATAGCGGACAGGAGGTTAAAATAGCGGACTGTCCGCTATAATAGTGGACAGTTGGTCACCGTAAATATAACCCATGTCATCGGTCAACATTTGAATGATTTTTGAGCCAGAGTCATGGAAAATTATACATTTCTGATGCGCTTCTCACAGAACAGTCGTGGCGAACATTTGAACGATGTTCTGCTCCAACACAGTAGCATTAATAGGTCTTTCTAATGAATAAAAAATGTCAAAGACATCTCACACCCACTTAATTTTTTTTTTTTTTTAATTTGAAGCGAGGAAGCACTTAATGAAAGGTCCGATACCATTTGCGAAAAATCATTAATTTGGTCAAATTCAGTAAAGCAGGCTATCAGTTTGAATTAATTTGATTTCAGATGAAACTGAATGCTGAGTTTAATACAAAAAAAAAAAACATCAATCAATGAGTTAACCCAGTTGCCTTACATTTCTTAGGATAAAATCTAACGAAGATAACGAGTGCTTAATTCCTAGTTAGTATAGCCAATTAAATAGGATTTGCTGCACAAATCTAGGCCTTTATAGTCGGCTTAGTCTCTTCAAACATTTTTTTCGTATTTTTTTTTTCCTTTTTGATGCCACAATTAATTCATATTTTAATTGCCTTAAGGTCAACAGCAGAGTAAAATACAAAAAAATAAAAAAAATAATAATAATAAATATTTAAAAAACAACAACAATAAAAACGGAATAAAAAAAACAATTTTTATTTTAACTTCACTATGTGAACTTCATTTCCCATGTAAATGATGGTGAAATTAAAAGTTGTTTTAAATAAAAATTTAAAATATTTTTCAACTTTAGTTGTTGTTGTTTTTTATTGTAAATTTTATTTTATTCATAATTGTTTAATTCTACAAAAAGTTTGTTTAAAAAATTGTGTGAATTTCAAATAAAAAAATTTATTTACTTGTGAGTTAAAAATTTTAAAATAGAAAGTTTAGATTTCGTTGTGGGGGAAAGTAACATAATAATCGAGGAATAAGAGAGATTTTTAAATAAAGTCGGTACACCGTAAAACTGATGGTTTATTTACTTCTTTCTATCGAGTGTTTCTAGTTCCATTTTGTAAGGTCCTTCACTTATTTGAGACAGTCCAACAACTACAGAATTCTCGTCTAATACTCAATAAGTCCTTTCTACAAGATTTCATTCGTTTACCGCATCGTTAGTTCATCGTGACAAATGCGTCGGCAACGAGATACAGTAACTAAAGTGAATAAAGCAATATGGAGGCTACATACTCTTTTGAAAGAGAGTATATTTTGTGGCATATGGATAGTAGGACAGACAGAAGGATATCAGAGATCAGCAACGAGTATTCAAAACGATGAGTAGATTCGAGTCATACTTATTATTTCTGATACTTATACGCATTCATACTTATTTTAATATGATACTCATACTACTCATACTCAAAGTTGGAAGTACTCGTCGTATTCATACTTAACAATACGCATGATGTTATTGACTTCGACTCGTCTCTACTTAACATTTACACGAAGCACAAAATAAGTATGATTCGCGTACGAACACTACTATACTCACAACAAGATTGTGTGTATGCTTTGCTTGTTGTCTTTGTCTTTCCTTTCTTCTTTGTTTGTATATGCAACAATAACAAAGGCTGTAAATTTTGATGAATGATTCGAGCCATTCGAATTACTTATAAGTATTATAAGTATTTTTCTAAATTTATGATTCAGAATGAGTAGGCGTATGAATCAAACACATTTCGAATGTTGTGAGTTTGATGTCAACGTTGTACTCATACTCATTGTAACCTATTCTTATAAATCAATGCTGTAGCGAGTACGAATGAATCAGAGTAGTTGAATTTCTATTCTGTTGATTCACTCATACTCAAAATTGCATGAGTGCTTATGAGTAGCGGAAAAACGATTCATTGCTGATCTCTGAAGGATACATACGACAGCGATCAGTTTCACAGTGAAATCTTTGAAACCCATGGGGAAAGTTGTGAAGATATTGCAAGAGGAAGTCTAGGCAATCGAAAGATATGCTCTATTGTACTTAGACAGGAAGTACAAAGAATAGGACATAGCAACACCATCTCGCCAGTCGACTCGCATGATCTTAATTCGAAAATAGTATGGGACTGTCTGGCCAGCTGAATGAGATAGGCTATGAAAACAGGGTCATCCTCTGCCGGATCCACGATCGTGTTGGAATTCATTCAATGTCAATGAGGTTTGTGCAGACGCTTGAGAAATCAAGAAATTCATGACACAATCCATTAAAAAGTATCAATGAATATAAAAAACTTCTTAAAATTCCGGAAGAAAATGTTATGTGCCAAATAACTTTGTATTAAATCTTGATGTTTTTCAAAGAAAAGGAAAAAAGTTTCTTATTTTGTTTTCGATTTAAAATAAAATTTTAAACAAAATATCCATGAATAGAAAATAAAATTGAAAAAAAGATGAAAAACTTTTTCTCTTATTATCACACCAAAGTTAGAAAATAGTTGTAGTTTACGGCCACACTCATCTCATCTACAGGACAAGGAATTGAAATGAAATGCACAATAAAAGAAATGTTTCTATAAGGTAAGTTCGACTTCGATAGTACCCTACGTAGCAAAGTTTATAGAAACAAATTTCTTATTATTGCCTTTGAAACAACTACAAACCGATTAACTCCATTTATGATTTTTAATTTGCACACTAGGACGGTTATTTGTACAATAGGGGTGATGGTTATAAAAGTTTTATTCTGGTAGCAGAGAGCTCTTTGAAATTAAGACTTGAGATTTTCATTCAATTCTGTCTTCTGTACCTTCTATCAAAGTTTAATGGAGCTTATCTTTCGATGGTATAGACTTCCGGTGTAGTCGCCGTAGTCTAGTAGGTAGTGTATTGGCTTACAAGATGTGAGACCACGGTTCACACCACAGGTCAGACATCTCCAACAAAACGAAATATGAAAAAAAAAATTCTTCGACGACTGCCTCTCCTTTCTGGCAAAAACTCTGAGAGTAAATAAAATGACCATGAACAGTTTCTCAAAAATCTGTAGTTCAGAGTCGACTTTAAACTCTTGGTCCCGCCACTCATGTATAAAATTAACAAACATAACGTAAGTGATGTGAAAAGCTAGGTCGTAATCCTGACTTAAGGGTTATAATGACCAAATATGTATGTATGTACAATATCTTTCAAGACTTAAGGAGTGGTCTACGTCTTCCTAAATGACTAGTAAAACCAATAAGCAATAAATATGTAAACAATGCCCTTTTTTGCTCCTTACGACTTTCTTTTATTCAAATAAATAAAAAGAAAACACCACTTTCAGTTAAAATTCAAAGCAAAACTCCATTTGAAACGGATACCCCCAAAGGTTAAAAGGGAAAAAATCAGTCAATAGTGACGAAACCAAAATATTTATTTTTGATTGAAGTTTGCAGAGCAAAAACACGAGAAATTAATACAAATATTGGACGACACCACCATGGAACAGCAACAACAACAACAGGTACGTCATAAACATTGGCCAGCAATGATGAGCCAAATTGTTGGCAATTGTTTCGGTACCTTTTGGTACATGAATTTTGGTAATTTATTTTTGTTGTTGTTGTTTTTGTTGTTATTTTTAGTTGGAATCTGGATTTTTTTTTAAGTTATTCTATACCCAGGCCCTCTTTTGTTTATTGACACGTTTGTTTTTCGTGACATTTTACCATAAAATATTATTAAACATTGTCGATCCTGGAACAATAAAAATACATGAACGAACGTAAATTACGGTCTCTTTTTCCTGAAACCAATTTTTGTTTTTCGTTCGTTTTTTCCTCCCTTTTTTTTTTTTTTTGTTTGTTTTGTTTTTGTTGGGGGGTTTTATTTGATGAAAATAGAAACAATTTGCCAAAATATGCGGAACAGGATATGGCAAACAGAAACATACACAGCCACACACATACACACACTGTCAAAGAGATGTGTATTTATTGTATATGCATACACACAGTTACACACATGTATGTATGTATGAACTTCCTTTTTTATGAGATTCACAATTGCATTGAATGTGACAAAATTGAAAGACCGGAATAAAAAACGGAGGACACTTTTTTCTGTGAAAAAAAGAAAGGAAAAACTTGCAGGACAAATTTTTATACAAACATACATCCCTTAAAAGGTCATAAAATGTACGCATAAATAGTAGCAAATTGTAGAATTTAAAAATCAACTGTGAACGTTTCGTTTTTTATGCGACAACGTTTTATACCCAACACTGGCATAAGAGGCAGAAAATTCTCTTGAAGATCAGTGGCACTTTGCGAACATATAAGAAATAGTACACCGTACAGATTATATGCAAATGGTAGTCCAGAGGGTGCTCTTTCCAACCGTGTTAGTGGGATAGCTGAAATAATTTTGTGAGTCGAGATTTTGAATTTTAAAAAAATCGAGTTTTGTCCAAAAATTGTATGAAAATTCTCTTGAAGATCAGTGACCATTTTCGAACATATAAGAAATAGTACACCATATTTTATGTCAATAGTCTGTAATAATTACAAAGTAGTAGAATAATCCACTATTGCCACTGTTAAACAGTTAACAGTTCTCTGTTAATAGTAAAGTTTACCCTGTTAGAGACAAGAAGTGGCGCTGCTAAAAGTGTGGGTTTGCGTCTTTGGTTTTTAAATTCGAATTTATCTTCACACAACTGTTTTCACTATAAAAATTAAAAAGATTTAATGAGGATGAGACGAATTCACGATAAAAACGCGAAACTTTACACTATACCGTTGTAAAGTTGCAAAATAGCTGTCGTCCGATAGAGCGAAAAGCATTTAGCACAGCCGCCAGTAGGCGACAAGCATGAAATGAAGCGCCGGCGTGAACGTGTTAAGGCTCAATAAGTCTAAGAACAGGCATACATCCTTGGGGGTTACACGTCGTCTCCCTGCTTAAGAATACATTAGGTTCCTACTTAAATTAAAAAGTGACGATATCCACATTATGTGTTCAAGCCTAAGCCAACCAGACAATTTCTACAGGTATATCAAGAATGGAGTTCTAAGTGTACACGAGTGGTGAACAATGACATATTAAGTGACATACGATCTCTTGCTTCTCCTTCGAGTATCGATATCAAGCCGTGAGAGAAAACTGAGATGTTTTGTCTTCCCTGGATCAATATGCGGCCAGCTCAACTTAGCGTTTATACTGGTATTCTCTTGTACTATGGTGTCGGGAAAGAAGTGAAATTTTTCAGAAATGAAATATTCCATCATTTCGAACCCAATTGTGGCTAAGGGGACCTTTATGAACAGATTACATACACATTGTGGCCAGAACGTCAGCAAGGCAATTTTCGGGTATGTCCAAATAATGGAGATCTTAGAATACTCTTCCATTTCCCGGAGGTTATGGACAATTTCAGACAACATTATGACGTGTGAAAGGAACTTTGTGGCAGCCTGACTATCAAAGTACATCACTATGACGAATGATGGGCAGCGTTTTACATTTTCTTACAGCACGAGTTTGCTCTTCGGTGGATTTCTGGAGGTTTTTTCTTTGGTAGATTATTTGGGGGCCCACTAAAGCCTCTAAACTTTGATATTCTAAAATCATGCTTCCGGATTAGTTGAACTAAATTTGTTAAATTTATTAGATAAGGGATTTCAGTTTGCAGAAAGTGGTTCACAATAAAAGAAGAAATCCATTTCTATGCTTTTTTAATTTTTTTTTGTATTTGAAATGGTTTTTTTTTGTGTTACAACACTGTCCCCTAAAACTCTATGGCGTTTAACTACTTTACACTCTCGCTTATCATGCTTGTCTTGAGAGTAAATGTATCGTCATTATCTCTAACATTTCAATTGAAGCAATTCAAACAATTTTCAAACATTTAAGAAGAACTTCCAACATCTTTTCATCTGTCCATTTACAGTTTCATTTGAAGGAAAGAGAAACTCAGCTTGACTTTAATTAACTTTACCATTGGAAAACATTTAAAATGTCTTTTCAAAATATTGTTTTTTGTCTTAGCTTAAACTGAATGACTGGCTGACTGACTGCTATACTGACTTACCCTGATTATCTTCTTAAATTTTTGTTTTTTTTTTTTTTGGAGAAAAACTTCTTCCAGATTTTGGGTGTTTTGTTTTATTTTGTTGAACTGTTTTGTTTCTCTCTCTCTCTCTCTATTTAATGATATTGTTGTCGGTCTTAGAAATAAGATAAAAGTGAGATTAAAATTAAATACAGGTAAACAACAAATGAATACTCGTACATGAGAATAGTGCAGGTACACTGAGAGAAATTGTGACATTCAAATTATTTGTTAATTCGGATGTATTGCGTTCATGGTCCTAGGCTTTCCAGAAGCTAGAAAAACCGGACTTAATTATTGCTTAAAAATAATTTTTAAAGCCATTTTCCGTCTTTATTTGATTTCATTTAGTGTATTTGTTAAGAATTGTGTTCTTTATACTATAAGTTGCTGGTCTATCTGTCTGTCTGTTTATATTAGCTGTAGTAATTTAAAGTTTTAAACACTTAACAACACAAACAACAACAACTACAACAAACAAAATAATACTTAAAATCTGTGAACGTGAAACAATATAATTTTGGTTACTTTTGCCAAAAAAAAAAAAAAAAAAAAAAGGAAACATTTTCAGTAAAAAATTCATTTTAGACCGGATGTTGGTGGATAACTTAAACAAAAAGTGTTTGTATATGTAATTAAAGCTCCTTTTTCTTCTTCTTATGTACATAGATTATATAAAAAATCAAGTATTGTTTACAATACACTTAAAGATTGAAAAGAATTGACAAGATTCAAACAAACGGAAAAGATTTTTTTTTCATTTTCTTATTATTTCTTTGGTTTTTTTCAATATCATCAATAGAGCTGCCAACTTGTGGTGTCTAGGAGTAACACCCTCAGTGAAAATTTATTAGTTTGCAGTATTGGATGTCGTACTGAAGAAACTTATTCATGGAGTCCAAGTGTTACCCAACTTTTACTTTTTTCCAGATGAAACCGCTGCAGATGCGTTTGTGGACTTAAATCGGAGAAAACGTAGAGATTGGAGGAGAATAACGCATCTAAATGCGATAAATAGTGTGGTTATACAAATTTGGTATAAGATATTATCAATAAATCTTGCACCTGAGCTTAGAAAGGAGAAAGATGGTATCCATGCTGACAAAGCGTTAAGTACAAAGGCTTTTTACGGACATTACCTCTAGTTTGCTTCACAATTATAGGCATATTTGGGAAGCCATAGAAACGTTCAGGTCGACTACAGTGAAAGCTCAGATAGGCGGACACCGACCGTCGAGACATTTTTGTCCGCCTAGGAGAGATGTCCGTCCAAGGGATATTTTGTTAAAATACTTCGGGAAAAATTTAATAAATACATATTTACTTGTATATTATTTGTTGTCAACGATAACTGTGATAAAAAATAATCTTTAAAAATATTTTCATTAACTTTTATTTTTCTCATATTCATATTGTACATTGTACATACGTAGTATTCAGAGTAGCTAATTAACTGACATATAAAGGCAAGAAATCTTATTAAGATCTAAAAAGTTGTTGTATTGTTGTTTGTTTATAATTTGCTTGCTTGTTTTTTTCCATATTATATCCTTATAGCGGCATTCTAAATTCATTAATTTTGAATATGTTACAAAGTCGTTTGACGAAAAGGCTTTTAATCGTTGAATTTGTGTAAAAGCTTCCTCAAAGGTATTTATTCCGTTGGGCTCCGAATGAATTTCTTGGTCCTCATCACTAATAAGTATTTCTTCTGGATCTTCCAAAATATTTTACATCAAATCATTTTCAGTTGAAGCACATTCATCAATGTTAACGAAATCTTCAAAATTATCTTCATTTACATCGGATAGTTTATAGAAATTTATTAATGTTGATAAAGGCAAGTCATCTTGGGGTTCAAATTCCTCAACATCATCGTTTGTTTGCATAAATCCGGACTTCCGGAAACAATTTTCGATGGTGGCAGGTTCAACTTTTTCCCAAGCCTTTTTTATGAAATATAAGGCATCAAGAACATTTATGACTTTTGAAAGCTCTGAGGCCGAATTTGCTAAATTCATTTTTGATATGATGTGCTTTAAAATTAAGGTCCTATAACTAACTTTAAAGTTTTGAATAATGCCCTGGTCTAGCGATTGACAAACAAATGTGGTATTGGCTGGTAAAAAGTGTATTGTTACATTTGTTAGCAGTAACTCCTTTGGGTGGGATGCAGCATTATCTAAAAATAAAATAACCTTTCTGTTGCATAGCATCATTTTTTTATTCAACCCTTTTAACCACTCCGTCATAATTTCACCAGTCATCCAAGCCTTCTTATTTGATTTCCAATCAACCGGCAAAGCTGCAACTGCGGTGTTATTAAAGGCTCGTGGGCGAGCCGCTTTACCAATAACCAATAGTTTTTCCTTCTCTCCCAACATATTAAAGCAAAATAGAATTGTGAGTCTTTCCTTAGACAATTTACCACCTGTACATTTTTCTGACTTTAGAGATAGTGTTCTGTTAGACGATGCCCGAAAAAATAAACCACTCTCGTCAGCATTGTAAACATCCTCTGGCCTGTACTTACTGAGTATTGAAAGGAGTTTTTCTTTGAAGTGAGTAACATCCTCTGGAATGATGTCTGCAGCTTCACCTAGTATGCATTTAAAAGCAACATTATGACGTTTACGCCATAATGCCGGAGTCTTTCCAATATTAAATCTGTTAAAAAAAAACAAGGATGAATAAGGCTGGCCTATCCAAAATTTGAAATACACAAACATTTTTGCGATGTCTCGAACTGAAAGTTTTTCATTTCCTGCAATATCGATTACAGACACTTTTTCTTTTAATGAAAGAAAATTTGGCGGAGCCATCTTAACACCTTGCGATTTTGAAACACACTAACTTTAAACTTTCACATCATATAATAAAAAGGGGAACCACAATTTAGATTTTGTCTATGAAAATCACATTACATAAAATAATAAACCGGGAAATGACCGCACTACGCAATGTTACATAATCTGATTAAGTTGAAAAATACACACTCAACAAAGAAAAATTTATGTAATCTCTACACATTGCGCATAGTATAAAAGGGGGATAAACCGAAATACACTAAAATTGCTCAGCTTTGCCGTTTGTAATATTTATTTGTCCGCCTATGGGAGATGTTTTTGGAAAAACAGGTGTCCGCGTTCGTCCAAGGGAGCGTCCGTCCAGGGGAGATGAATTTGCTCTAAAAATACGACCTAATTGACGGGACTTAGAAAATCGTCCGTCTAGCGGAGATGTCCGCCTATTAGAGCTGTCCGCCAGTGGAGCTTTCACTGTACATGGTTCCATTCAATGTGCATGTTAGATTTCATTTTAGGATTCCAAATAAAGAATTTTGGTAACACCCCTCCCCCCTTAAGATAGTGTAGACTGTGGCATATAAAGATTCTGATATTAGACTTTCGTATAGACTGCCTTTAGGGTTTTTACAGGCGATGGTTATAACCAAAACAAAAGCGGGAGAAAGCTTGTTGGATTATGGGATTTTCCCTAAAAATTGGTTAATATACTCGGATAGCCAGGCTGCGAACAACTTCCACACGAACAACACCTCGTAACCCTCAAACGTACGATGGGGATTTTTCAGGGCAAAAGTAACTTTTATATGCGTTCTACGATATTGAAATGTAACATCTGACCCTAGTGGGACTTACCAGCCAATGGACATAAATAAATACGACTTTTAAAAATCAATGTCTTAACAAGAAGAGCCTGGTTTTTGAATAGCAAATTAGCAAATTGTACGCTGCAGTTCGTTGAATATATTTAAAGACAGGTGGACGTCTGGCATGTCTCACATTGGGTTCATTTGTTGTTGAATAATGTCATGTATGGTGTTTTGGGCCCTTTTAACTTCTGGACCTTAGGTTGTGCACTGGTAAATAATCATTCCAACAACGAACTAGTATTCTTCGCCAGGAGAAACAATATTCTGGACTTCAGACTTTCTAGCATATGTGGACTGGCGAGCTATAAGACTACTCGTACTAGCTAGGATTCAAAGATTAGTTTACATCGGTGTCACTGTAACAATGTACACCGGCTCATTTGAGGCCCTTAATACGATGTTGCAAATCGATATGTTTATCCTTGCTACAGCAGTTTGTAAAGCAGTGAGACTGATACTCTTTCCCGCCAGTTACTACACTGTAGAATTAGAATTTAATAATCAACTCAGTGTTAGAACCCTTTCGAGTTAAAAATGGAATCGAAAACCCTCTACATGAGCTCGATATTAAGGTTTCTACGGATGGATTCAAGTTAATTGTGATGTTGAATTCAATCTGATGACGGTTATTTCAATCATCACTACAAAGTTTACTCCATCTCTTACATTTTTGGGTTACGATCACGCTATTATGAATGCCAGCCGATTACAATCTTCTTATGCAGCCTAACAACTTATTTACGTAGACAGCCAGGCGGTTCTACTTGTCTTTAGATCATGCATGAATACCTCTGCTCTGGTAACAATACGAAAAAAATAAAATGAATACTTTATGTCGCTTGTTTAGGAAGAAAATGCGGACGTCCTTAACATCTTATTTTGTATCAGGTTTGACTTAACTCTCCAGGAGTTTATTTTATTTTGAAGTGGAAGAGTTTATTTTGAAGTAAAATGGTTTCTCGGAAATATGAAATTGGCTCTCCATATTATTTTGAATGCCTATGTGATAAGGCGTTTTCAATTGTCTAACAACAATACATAAATTTATGCATACAAATTATCATAATAGAGGCCTATTTACTACAAATATTTTTGTAATAAGTTTTCGTATAAGAATTCATAGCTAAAATTACTTACCAGAATTATTTTTTTTTTTTTCAGATATCTGCTCCCTATTTTACCAAACATCTCTTGCTTCTCGCCTCTTAATCAATATCATAAAGTCAGCCAATATGTTTCCTGCAAGAAAACAAGAAGTAGAAGAAGAATATCAAATTCCTTATTGGTATAATGATGAAGAAAAAACAACAAAAACGATGAGGAAGAAAAACTTGCACTGATTTAGTCAAACTTTACTGGCAGTCTTTTACATTTTTTTTTTCCCTTTTTTGCTTTTCGAACAAAAACATTTACAGTCTGTTTCATATCTGCGGGCTTATTTATTTTGCAATTTTACGATAATGGAATTTGAAAGTAAAAACAGTAACAACAACAACAGGAGGAACACTGTACAAAAACTACACTCTACGTACTACAGAGAGAAACTAAAGAATACAAGAGAAAAAAAAGTAAAAGTAACAGCTTGTTGCATGCTAACGTTTGTTGCTTAAAGCAGAGAAGAAGCAACAGCGGGCGCCAACATCAATAAACGACAACACAGCCCTGTACGAATACTACCAACAGCAATAACGGCATTACGGTTGGCTCTATTTAAATTATTTCTTTTTATATCCTGAATTTCCTTAATATCCTGTAACATACTCGTTGTTGTAGCTATCATTATTGTTGTTGTTGTTGATTTATTTATTTGTAGTCACGCACAGAATTTTAAAAATTATGCTGCTCTAAAACTCTATTAAATAAAATAGAAAATAAAAAGAAAAGAAAAGAACAGCAACAACAACAAAAAAATTATAAAATAGTTTCGAAAAAATATTTGTGGTTAAAGCGTTAAATGGAGGCAAACTTTATCCTTATGGGATACCAGGAATATTTTTTATGTATAATGGTAGTAAGAGGAAATCTATGACTTTAATATATTCAACTCAGTAGATAAAAAAAGCTCAGGGTCGCTGCTCCAGGATACTTTTTCTACTGGCTCCGGTATCACGTGGCCACCAATACACAGTTTTGCCTTTGTTCCCTGCTTAACGCTTCCACTTTCAGTATTGTTAATCCCAAACCAGTATTATTCAGTTATCTTCGTATTCCTTGCTCGTTCCTCTTTTCTTCTAGAATACAATACCATCAAGATCGACAGCTATTGACTCGATATCCGCGAGAGTAAGCCATCGTGCAACACATTCTACAAAGTTACTGCAACCAGCATCCATTCCGTACTGCAGGATACGGTTACTGAAAGAGTTACTTCGCTAAATTAAATACTTTTCTGACAGCTATTCGAATTACTGCATAGAATTTTATACTCGTGTGAAAATTGTCGTAGTTTAGTAGGTAGTGTGTTGGCTTATTAGATGAGACCCCATGATTCAAATCCTAACCGCTCAAAGCGAAATGTAAAAAAGTAATTCTTTTGCCGATTTTTTCTAAACAAAAAATTCTTTTTTTAGCAAAAAATCTGAGCGTAAATAGAATTGCTATGAAAATTTCTCAAATCTGTCGTTCAACTCAATTAAACTGTAGATCCCGCCGCTCATAGATAAAATTGAGACAAACAACATGTATGGTGTGAGAAGCTAGGTTGTAATCCAGACTAAAACGTTATAATGACCAATTAAGTAAGTGGCTATCGCTGCAAATATCCTTGGCGTTTTTCTTATATTTTACTTTCGAAAATTCCCAATTGTGGTACGGAGAGACCATTCTCACCAGAGATCAGCAACGAGTATTCAAAACAATGAGTAGATTTGAGTCATACTTATAATTTCTGATACTTATACGCATTCATACTTATTTTAATATCATACTCATACTACTCATATTCAAAGTTAGAAATACTCTTGGTATTCATACTTAACAATACGCATGATGTTGTTGACTTCGACTCTGCATGATTCAACATATACACGAAGCACAAAATAAGTATGATTCGAGTACGAACACCACAATACTCGCTAGAAGGTTGTGTGTGTGCTTTGCTTGCTGTCTTTGTCTTTCCTTTTTTTTCTTTTGTAAATGCAACAATAACTACTACTGTAAATTTTGATGAATGATTCGAGTGACTCGAATCATTCGTAAGTATTATAAGTATTTTTCTAAATTTATGAACCTGAATGAGTAGGCGAATGAATCAAACAATGAATCGAATGTTGTGAGTTTGATGTCAACGTTGTACTCATACTCATTGCAACCTATACTTATAAATCAATGTTGTAGCGAGTACGAATGAATCAGAGTAGTTGAATTCCAATACTTTTGACTCACTCATACTCAAAATTTCATGGTTACTTATGAGTAGCGAAAATACGATTCATTGCTGATCTCTGATTCTCACCTAAGAAGTTTTCCTAGAACCGATTTCACGTTACTCACTCAAATACTGTACCAACTGTTTTGAGCCTGTATGTTGTAAGCTGTGTGCCAGACTTAAGAAGTAGCGGCACAATTGCTTTCTTCCAGAAAAAACTTTTTCTATCCGATAACATTCGTAAGACCCTATTTGATCGCACTTCGGTAAGATAGTGAGTAATACGATAGTCAGGATGCCAGTAATAGGCGCTGCAACTGCTTTCTCGCATGAAAAACTTTTTCTATTAGGTGACATTCGAACCCATTTGGCCTTAATTCGATAGGATAGTGAGTAGCACGTTAGTCAGAGTGCCAGTAATGGGTTTGATTTTCATATGGTCTTGTACATCCAACTTTTCAGAAGTAAAAGTAAGTATGGGTGAGCAGACACAAAGGACACTCACTAACTAAACCCAACTAAATTTTCTTTTTTGGTTCCCGTTTTCAAGTGTTTTACAATTAAGCAGGTGATAAAGCAAACCCTAACGACGATAGGTTACTATCTGTCGTTGCCTAGGATCAAGGTTGCCCTCTACGAAAATGAATTGCGTTGCTTTATTGAGTGCGGTGGTGAGTAAACTTACTCATGGAATCCGACTCTTGCCTTAAATATGGCGCTGCCTGATCTTTTTGGGATGTTCGTTTTGATCTTTTTCTGTTCGACTGGCTTTTTTGTATCAATTATTTTAAGGGGAAAGTTCTTTTTTTTTAAATCTTTATCTTCAGCTATATTCCATGGAATACTGTGATTTGGAGTTAAGCTCTTTCACAAAGACACCGCGACACCTCTGATAAGCAAGATAATTTGTTTTTAAACAATATTTCTTTAATCTTTATTAATAGCCTAACTAGTCCATTTGCATTTTTTTTTTTTCAATGAAGCAAAATAGGTTTTCTTTTCAATAAAAATAGGCCTCTAATTATGAAATGTTGTTCGCTCATTAGGTTGTTCTTTAATGTTAGCTTCACTTCATATTAAAACTAAACCTCAACTAAAACTGAAGCTCTATCTTTCTCACACACTTTATCTCTTTCTGCATCTCTTTCTTGCACACTAGATTCATTTTATAGAAGAAAGAAAAAGAATAGAAAATCTTAAATTTCATTTCTATTTATTCTTTCCTTCCGTCCTTCCTTCCTGTCGACGATGAGCGTTTGCAATAAACGAAAAAAAGATGACTAAACTAGCAGCTGTATCTGTACCTGTACTTGTAATAGTGACAGTGCTAGTACCACACCTACACACTACACATAACAACTACAACAAAACAGCAGCATCATCAACATCATAATTTATGGCTCTTCCGCGCATCGAAAGTTCCTGGAAATTCGCTTTTGTGGCTGCACTGTAACAAATGAGAAACTATAAAAAGAATTACCTGTGAGTGTGTCTGTGTGTAGGTGTGTGTTTTAAGGAAAAATCCTAAAGGAATGTATGTGTGCATGTATGTAGGTATGCATGTATGTGAGTTTTTATAAATTGGTGTGAGCTTTGGAAAAATTATGCGTGGAGTACGCTGTTTGTGTCTTGTGAACTCCTGAGTATCTATGCAATTTAGTTGATTTTTATGAAATTTCCCGCTCCCTCTCGTTTCTCTTTAGGTTGTCATACTCGTGTGTTAGTAGTTGTACTTGCGTTTATAAGCATAACGCATGTTTGCTATATCCGGTTATAGTATTTCAAATTAAACTGCATTCAAAGTGTACATGAGATGAGTAAAGAATTGTTGTAAAAATATGTTGAAAATAAAAAAAAACCGGCACCTCTAATGCATTCACGCAGTATGCAAATTAGATTAAGAATATGGTTATGGCGTTGCGATAAGTAGTGAAGCTGTTAAAATACCAAGAGATGCTTCTCTAAATTCCAAGAGAATTTCAAATTAATACACACAGTAATTGAATTATTTCATGTCAAGGGCCTTTGAATATTTTTTTTATTTATTTTCAACGATAATAAAACAAAAGTGAAGGTCTATTAAGGAGGTTAATGCATGGATTTAAAATAATTTTGTAATAGGTTAAGCACAGAAAAAGAGTATCATGTAGATTGAGAAGCTAAAGCATTTGATAAGGAAGCTTACAAATAATATGAACTAAACGAATATAAGTAAACAGTATAAACAGACAACTACATAATACACACATCGTACGGTATATAACATTACACAAGCAAATATGTAGAAAATTAAGATTAGGAAACAAAACAAATATTAAAAAACCAACAACGACACATTAAAAGAAGTAGATCCAGATAGGTTTGTGGACGTGTATAACCTTATTGACAAATACAGAAACACCCGGAGCTTGATATACTCATTGTGTTCATACTAGAAAGAGGAAACGGAATAAAAGGAATGAAATAAAAAACAGAAAACAAATTGGAGGCATTAGCTACACTAGCCTAAATATAAAATTTAGTAGAGCCTGAATATCGGCACTCAAAAGAAAGTTTAAACCCCCAAAGAAACCTACTGCCAGGGTACTCAGCATTTTTCTACAAAGAGCCGTATATTCACATACTCTATAGAAATTGTCTTCATTTTCTTATTTTTTTTTTTTTTTGGGATTTACTCCCTCACCGCATTCTGTTGCCCTTCTAGACAACACAACAAGTTCTCCAAGCGTTGACAGAAAACTTGACGCATTCTGTAGCCCTTGTAGACAACACCTTAAGAGTGGGCTTCATAAGTTCTCCAAGCGTTGACAGTAATCTTGCTTGCTATAGATTTTGTAATAACTGTCCTAGATTTCTAAGCTGACTGTCTGTTTAGCGAGCAAAATTACTTGGCACAAGTCTTTTTTGGTAGATTGGATTACATGCAGACTTCTTGTTACTCGTTTAAACAGGCTTCTGGCCCTAATCCAATAAAGCGTTCTCTTTACTTGATTAAATAAGATGTTTTTACGTCTAAAGTATCATTACACTCAGAAAAATTAACCATTTTTGGTGGATATAGTCCAACAGTGTACGGAAGGCAATGGAAAGATCTGTGGTACAAACACAAGCACTATATCTTACATCCATTTTTTTCACTTATGTATATTTAAGAAAGTAATTTACGCCATTAATGGATGTCGTCGAGCTCACGTTAAATAAGATGAGTGAGTGAGTGATAAAGGAGCCAGAAAAGTTCAAAATTTTATTCTGTGTCGTGCAATTTAATCATTTTGCTGCAATTAAATGATTTAATACACGATAACACATAATATACATGTCCAGAGTTAGTCGATATCATTTATTTAAGATCCGCTGTAACACTGTATGTACGAGTAAAACCGACTATAGTTTTCTCTTATTTGTGTGTTTTGTCATTGTGGCTTCCAGCATTTAAAATCATTTTAATCAAAACATGTTCTCTATCTTTATTTTTTTGTTTTTGTTTTTATTCTTGTTATTGTTGTTTTTGCAATCCAAGTACTTTGTGTTCAATATGGTAGGACAATTAATTTTTCTCTTTGCCAGTACGTCTATGTCTATGTTCTGTGTGGGAGTGTATATAAGAGTTTACATGGCTGTGGTAATTGTTGCCTCAAAATGTTTATTTAAAAAATTTCACAAACTAAACCGCTAAACTGTCAAACAATAAAACCACATACACATACACAAATGAGCTTTTAAGACAAATACATACAAGCCAAACGTACCAAATGGTAATTAGTGTGAGTGTAGTGCATAATAAGTGATTGGCAGTTAAATGGAACCTGAGTTCAGTAATATAATATGAAATTATAGAAGGATGTAGACTATAAAATTAGAGGTACTGGCTCACATTTTGACTAAAGCCAGTTAAGTCTGAGAGAATAATCGACTACCTCTTCATCGTTTGACCAGGAGGCCCAAGCAAATGGTTGCGTTAGATTAGGTTAGGTTAGCGGGTAGCTTGCCGTTCGTAGGCAAGTTCACTCAGTGGCTATATGGCCCATTGTGTTGTTACATAGCGTGAGATAAGCCCCTTTGTCATGATCCGTTGGTGGTGAGTTTGAACGACCCCGAGCTGTGGATGAAACCGGCTAGTTCCCTTACTGGCACGTACGCCAGATCTTCTGTCACCCAAAAACCAATTACGTCTATGCTGAAAAGCAGGGCACTACCAAAAAAGCTATTGTAACGATTCCGTTTCGTCCACAGGCAGCTTCTGCAGTAATCCTGGTGGGACAGACCGAGCTTGTCAGCGAAACTGCCAATATTGCAGTGTCCCGTTAGAATTCCCATTAGAATGCGAACAGTTTTCTTGCCGAACACACAAAATGGTTGCTTTACTAGAGAGAGCTGAAGTTTTGCACAACTTTGTTCAAGATAAACTGAATAAAAATAAAAAAGCCAAAGAGACTGGCAATTTTAATTCTAAATTAATGTGTTGGTTTGGGGAAAACATTTGAAAGAATTGCTAAACTACTTATAAGCCTTCCATTACGTTCATTCCTTTCTTTAATTTGTCCCTTTATTCATGTGGACTTTCATAATGTTTGTATTTTAGTTTCAGCGACCTTTATTTACTCGTATATCTAATGGACAGCGTTTTTATATTTTATTTGCTTTAAAATTCTTTGAAATACTATAGAAATCTCTTCTCTCAGTCAAATGATAACACGTTCAAAGCCAACGTATCCAATTAATTGGTAAAATTCATTTCTCTCTCTCTCTTTTTCTCTAAATAATCATAATCTTCCTTTTCCTTTTTTCCCTCCCCCTTGTAAAATCCTAAAGAAAACCTAATACTGTTAATAAAGTCAACATCTGCATAATTACATAGATAATGCATCGTTATTCCATTCAATTACTCGTTTATTCCGTTTACTTAAAAGGAAATACTCTTTCATACTTTATTTCTAAAGAGTTTCGTTAGTTTTTCTTTATCTATTTTTTTTAATACAAAGTTATCTAAAGGTTTAGCTTTGGACTGCTTTGAGTTTTCTTTACTATCATGAGCCATGAGCTATGATGAGCCATGTGCTGCCATGTGCCAGCAATAAAAGCCAAACATGAACTTTAAACCAAAAAGTGCAATCCTGTCAACATCAGGACAATGTCAGTCATTTATTCAAGCACTTCAAACTTGTGCAAGTTTAAAAAGTAATCGTTTATTATTTGCAAACAGTTTGTATGTCTCTTACTTGTTTATTCGCCATTAGGGTGGTAACGATTTATTAAACGAAGGAGCAATAAACACATCTTGGGAATATTTAAGAATTTATGTAGGAATTATCAGAAAATTCGTCGTAGCGGAAAGAGGTTTACAATAGCGCTGAAAGCACAAATACTCTCACTACAGAGCGCTGTGGCCGGCCATATGATAGGCGACTTCCTTTTAGCCAGCAATCGAAAATTATGAACTGAACGGTTTGTGATTTCAAAGAGTCCAGAATCAGACTCATACAACACACCTGATTTTAATTTTATTGCCTGAGTGGTTACATAAAAATAAGAAAGCCGTTAGTATATTTTTTGTGGGACTACGTCACAGACCAAGTCTCTGGCGAGATACTGCGCGAAACGTGTGAAAAAGTAATCGAAAATTATCACAAAAGGATTCGCTGTTGCAATTAATCCAGAGGCCGCTATAATGATAAGGTCCAGGCACTAGAATTAAAAACAATAAATGTTGGATTGCTTGAGGCTGGAAGTATCGAGCAGCAGGTAAGGTACTTGCATCAGCTTATTTGCAGGATATAACTTAAACGAAGTATGCGCAACAACTAAGACCTCAGCATTCTCTTTCCTTTCCTGAAAAAGGGTAGACTTTTGATATGTGCCAACTAACTGAATCCACTAACCAAAGCACTAATACGACCACACTAGTGCACATTTATAAAGCCCACAACTGACCAGGTGTTCACACTATTCCAAATCCTGGAAAAGACCCATTAAACCCAGAACAAACACCATCTTTCTGCCTTTTCTGTCGATAGGACAATAAAGGAAAGCGCATTTGCAATCTGAAATATCTAGGATCAGTATTTCTATGAAGCTAGTCAGTGCAATATAACGTTGAGCAACTCCTACAACTCCGTAGAAGTAGGAAACCTTCTTCGAACTTTTTAATCATGCGACCTCTTCAACTTTCTCCTGGAGAGTGCGTTCTGTGGAAAATAACTGTTCATGCAAAAGCGTCCAGATTCAGTAAGCCAGCGACATCGACATCATTAGCCGTACTAAGCCGTCTTTAGTGTCATAGAACAGAGGCATAAAAAGACGGGTCTAACATATATGTATAAGGGCAAACCGAAACGAACTAAACTAATTTTTACAAATCATTCATCCTTTCCGTTCTTCTCTACGGCGCAAAAACTTAGACACACCGATTTCGCTTAAGAATTTTCGAGAGTTCTACGAAACATCGGTCCAGTGCAAGTAGTCGATGATTTTGGCATATAAATCATGAGCTCCTCAAGGACGTAGACATTTTTCAGCACATTAAAATTCAACGGCTTAGCTGACTAAGCCAGCTATACATATACCCTTTTCGTATTCATATGCCTAAAAACTTAATTTCTGCAACATTGAACCTCCCATACCATATGAAGAGATCTTCTTACCGAATAGGTTTTACTATGCCTAAAGCCGACATAAAGAGGCTTCAAGTATAATTTCAAGTGATTCCATTGTTTCATTGTGCACCTGCGGCTGCAGCATACTGTAGGCTTTTGAATTCTGTTCTCGGTAAACGAAAAAGAACAAAACAACAGAAAAAAAACTTTCAACGTTTATCTCATATAAATGTCGCCGTGTAGTAGATCAAGTGTGTATGAGAAGAGTGAAACTCATTTAGAATTTTTTCCACCGTACTGAGTGTGCAACACAAAAATGGCAGTTGAAAAGTAACTGTCACCCTTGTATACGAGCACAATGCACATACACTCATGGCATATGCATTAACAGCTGCATGCACATACATATATGTGTGTAGGCGGTGGCATTTATGTGTTTGTTCATCCGTTTTCTTCTTCTTCTTGGTAACATATCCGTTTCCGCAAATAAACCAATTTATTCAAACATATACGCCAGTACGCCAGCACACATACTCCTACATAGGCTTACCTTTTTCCTTTTACTCTCGCTCTTACTCTTTAGAATTTATCTTTAATGTATGCCACACCGTGTGAATGGGGGCAAGAGTGCTATGAAGGCAAACAGTTTTTTTTAAATTTTTATGTTTGTTTTGTTTTTCTTGTCGCTCCTGCTAAACGATTTAAAAGTTTTCTTTTTTTTCTCAACTCAATTTCTTTCCTTTTGATTTTGTCCCTTTATAACCTTCTCTTCTTGTATTTTAGAACCGTCCCTCTCCACTCCTTTTTTGCACTTCTGAACTGTTGAACTTTGTATGTTGAATAGTTTGTGTCATCAAATGGTTAAAACAAATGGAATGCAAAAACCAAAGAGAGAGAGAGAGAGAGAGAGAGAGAAAAGGACATACAATGCCAACTTAAAAACAGATTTAAGTAGAGGAGGAGAAAGGTGGAAATCTGTGGTTGGATTTAAAATGAAAAGTAGTCGAAAGCCAAAAATGAAAACCCCTGAATATGTTGTTAAATTTATATGCAATAAATATTGCAAAAAAAGAAAGGAAAAGGAGTGTTACAGAGCATATATTTTATATATTCACGCATACACATGCATATATGTATTTTTAATACTCGTTCATCATATGTATATGAATTTTTGTGTGTGTATGTAGTATGTATGGCATGTGAGAGCACTTATAATATATGGTTCACTAGAAAAACAAGGACAAAGTTTAAACCGCTTAAAAGGAATCTTTAAGGCTTTAAGAGTACTTTACGCCACAATATTTCAGATTAAATTGAGACTTCAATAAAAAGAAAATAAAATTTATGAATTTCTTTATGAGTTTTGTAGCTCAAACATGAAAAACATTTTCCAAAAGGAATATTTTTTTTAAGTTTTGTCATGGCCACATAAACAAATCAAGTGCAGTAAATATTATTTTTATTTGACATTAAAGCTTGACTATACCAGCCTTTGAATAGAGCTATTCAAGTCAATTATGCATTGCTTTATTGGGTAACTTTTTTGTCGTTTGAAAAGTAATACTGCTATGCATCTGTCTTTAAAATCCATGTTTCTTATAGGCAAAAAAAGGAAACTTCTCGTAAGGAGTAGTACTCACTAGGTATCAGGATTCAATTGAAATATAGATGCAAGAAAAGCCTAAATCAAAGGGTTGTCTTTATACTGGATTCTGGCAGTCTAGGTTAGGTTAGAAGAAACTCATATTACTATATCAGCAGTGGTACGCCTTCACCTGGACATCCAATGGTCCATTGTAAAAAAAAACCTTCTAAAATAGAAACATAGAGTCAGATGTTGACAGAGAGGGAGAAGGGAGAAAAAAGAAAAGTGCGGAACGAAAATACAAGAAGAGAAAAAAAAGAAAACCGAAATGCCCCATAACCATCATGCCCCAATGTAACAGATAAGCCTTTTTATGAATCCTATTAGCGAAGTCGCCGTAGTCTAGTAGGTAGTGTGTTGGCTTATTAGACTGAAGGCCCGAGTTCGAATCCCAGGTCAGACATCAAAACGAAAATATGAAACAAAAATATTTCTTCGGCGACTTCCTCTCAGCAGATTTCTGGCAAAAAGTAAATAAAATTGCCATGAAAAGCTTCTCAAAAAACTGTCGTTCGGAGTCGACTTTAAACTGTAGGTCCCGCCACTCATGTATAAAATTAACGCACACAACATAAGTGGTGTAAGAAGCTAGGTCGTAATCCTGACTGAAGGGTTGTAATGACCAATTATGTATGTATGTATGTATATTAGCACCTTAAACTTACAGTTTTTCAAATCTACCAATTCCTCAAGAAATCGACTTCCTAGCCTTTATTGCCTATATACCCCCAGACAAAGACAGTGCCTCCGCTCATCTGCCTACAAAAATCGGAGATATTACTCTTCTATCTGTTGATCCTTTGTTAGGACCTCCATAATAGGTCTCATATTCTTGGCCATACGACCTCAGTTTGATCGAAATCCTAATGCATGAATCGAACCTTTCTTCAATAACTCCAAAAAAAGAAGCCTATTTGTGGTTTCACCGACCTACCTCCGTTTCTTACTTCGAAAGCTGATGTTGATGCTCATCTACAACTCCGTTGACAGTACCATCATAATGAGCAGATACCCAGCGAAATCGAATTCTTCTAGAGACTCTATTCAATTGCTTTTCAAATATGTCAGAATATAGTCTTTGCAATGGATGTCTAATACCTCTCGTTTTGCGTCATTTGATCACCATTTCATTCGGGATTTACTCAGTTCGCACACAGAACTGATTATTGTTGATTGTGTTTGGCCAGCAAATTTTTAGGATTCGACGAAGGCATCGGGTAATGAAAATGGTCTGCAATTCATGATTCAAAACCGAATATGACAATTGAAAAGAGAAGATTTGTCAAATACCAGTGGCCTGCAGGTACACATATCTTATTTTCTGATGTTATTTTCTCGAATTTATTTGACAAATATATTGCAGAGTTCTCTTAAAGCTTGTAAAAATTGATAAGGGCCTATTGTAGCATTAAGCTGCTTTACCCCATTTCAAAAATAAGGTAGACCCTATGAAACGAATGTTTCATAACGCTTGTTATAAAATCATTGATTGCTGTGCAGCAGTCCTAAGTGTGAAAAAGACTTCTGCAGCGTTATACCCAGAAACAAATACTCTGCCCTGTAACACATATGTATTTTTTTAGAGTGATAAAAATAGAAAAAAAATAAATTGAATAAAAGTATTTAAAATTTAGAGATCGTTTTCGTAATTATTGTACAGTACAATACATTTCTATCCATTATAATATATTTTCCTACTTCTCTATAAATTGCAATACATAAGGACGTACAATTATATTCAAGCTCAACAATTCATAGCAAAGCATAAGGCATAGCTGGTAAATAAAATTTTAAGTATTTTTTTCTTATTCTCTACAGTTTAAAGCAATCTGAAATGACCCATTTTTTCTATTTGAAATTTCAATTTATTTCAAATTCACACACACATACACACACACACACACATAGTTCTTGAGTCTCTTCTTCTCTCTCTTTCTCTTACGTTATGTCCTTCATTTCGGCAAATTAAGTTTTTCTATGGCTGTGTAGCACTTGAAAATAAAAATATTTCTTAAGGGAATTCATAGGCAAACAAACAGTAGCAGAAATCTTCCATTACCATCAACAATTGGCCAATAACTGGAAGCAGGCAACTTAAATTAAGAAAAAGAAATTAAATTTTTGAAATACATAAAAAAAAATAAAAAACCTTTCAAGTATAGATTTAAAGATTTCTATTACAAATGCGAGGCTTGTGAGAGAAGGAGAATGCAACAGTTTTGCAGAAATTAATATTAGATGGCATACCTATTAAAGTTCTCAAGAATCAATAAAGGCTATGTAAGACAAAGTTAAAAAAGGCAATTAAAACTTTGAACAAACCCTTAAACAAAATTTAACTGCAACGTATGAGTCATTTTGAAAGTCTAAGGGCCATTATTACAACTTGCCCTTCAGCTAAAGGGAACTGTAAAGTTACCTTTAACTGATTTTCGTTATTACAACTTACAGATAAAATAAAATTAAAATATGGCAGTGCCGGAGCAAAGTCGATAAAACTGCTCAATTAAACAAGTTTTTTTTTAACGCAGTGGCAACAGCGGACATCGTTTTTTTTTTGTTGTATATGCTCATTTTGTTTAAATTTGAAGCTGCCATATCGAAAATAGAAGTCGCCATAGTCTAGTAGGTAGTGTGTCGGCTTATTAGACTGAAGGCCCGAGTTCGAATCCCAGGTCAGACATCAAAACGAAAATATGAAAATATTTCTTCGGCGACTTCCTCTCAGCAGATTTCTGGCAAAAACTCTGAGAGTAAATAAAATTGCTATGAAAAGCTTCTCAAAAATCTGTCGTTCGGAGTCGACTTTAAACTGTAGGTCCCGCCACTCATGTATAAAATTAACGCACACAACATAAGTGGTGTGAGAAGCTAGGTCGTAATCCTGACTGAAGGGTTGTAATGACCAATTATGTATGTATATCGAAAATAGTATATGATATGGCAAGTTCAAACATAAAGTGACCTTTAAATGTTAAAGGTAGGATGATCTTCCCTTTAGCTTAACGATCACTTCTATCTTATTGGGTACTTATAATAATGAAAAACAATTTATCTGCCCGTTAAAATCCTCCCTTTAGTTAACGGCAAGTTGTAATAATGGCCCTAAAACATGTATGACATAACCTACAAAGCCTTACAATAAGGCCCGATAATGAGAAAGCCAATAACAAGTACTAAAGCAGGCTTAAAGTCTTCAAAACTGCATTACGAAAGATTCTTTTAAAGAACCGAAAACATGCCGTTTAACCGTAAACATGCCTCGTTATATTTCTAATAATAATTGCACTCCTTATGCCACTATTTGTTACAAATATTGTTGAATAGTATCCTTATTTTCCTAAATTATACCAAAAATTTCATTTGCATGACAGAATTTCATGAAAAATTCTCTCTTTATCTCGCACTCGCTCTCTCTCTCTCTCTCATCCAACTACAAAAATTTAATAAACGAACGGATGGAGAACCTTTTTTGTGCGTGTATGTGTATAACTACTACAGGAGACTGGTTTAGTTATTTGCCAACAACAACTATAAAAACCCTAACTAACGACAACACCATTACGGGAAACAGGTCCATTGGCAGCAGTGAAAATGTAAAGGAATGAAAATAAAAAAAACAAATTTGGGTTATTTGGTTGAAGTGGAGACTCCAAATTAAGCCAAGAAAAACTACGTGAAAAAAACAAACTACAAGAGAAACAACGATATAAGCGCTATACTTTGGAGAATTAACTGAAATATAATAATAATAAAGAACAACAACAATAGTGCATATGACCACTTGTTTGCTTCATATACAACTACAAAGAGAGTACGACCACGAGTATAGAAAATAATAAAAAAAAAGTTTATTTTTTTAGAATATTTTCTGATTGTCGTTTTTCGTTTTTATTCAAATATGGTTGGTTGGTATACAAATATTTGTAGGGATTTTTTTTTTGCTGTAGAGTCTCTAACTTATACAGCAACATCGGTATCCATTGGTAGTACAAGTTCGCATATACCCATGTCGCATTATGTGTTGAACAGAATAGTTGTACCTGATGCGTGTGTTGAATTTAAAATTTTAATTTTTGAATCTCAAAACCAATTTTTCAACCTTAAAACACCTTACAAATCCGTTATAATCTATGAAATAGTTTTGATTTTCAAAAACCCGTTTATTAGAGAAATTTCGTTAAAAAAAATAAACAGCCTTTCAGATCAGTGTACCATAATATCATCTACTGGCTATGAGTATAACAAATCGTATCACCAGGGTGTAAGTTGGAAGTGAGACACTGGACGGATACTCACTGAACGCGGAATTATCCGACAGGATGCCTAACACATGGATGGCAACAAATTACATCACTCTCATGCTAGATCAACTTTGTTCTTCAAAACGATCCAAGCCAAGCCAAGCTAAACGGATAGCTCAAAACATGAAGACAGGTTGGGACTGGACCACTATATAAGAGAACCAGAGCCCAGACAATCGAACGCTTAAACAGGTTTTCAATTGGAAGTATGCACGATCAGCTATAGAATGATCTGGACTAGCGATAATTTTATAAGCTTTGCGTAAGGGATTTAAATATCTTCCCTGATAGTCAAATGACAATTACGACAATAACAACCTACAGATTCAAGGATTCTGCAGGAATTTACGTGGCACAGTGTGCATTGTATGGGTACCCAGCAATCAAGGAATGATCGAAAATAAGGAAGAGAATATTCTGGCCAATACAGATACAGGATTGGATAACCCAATTTTTTCAGCACTAAATTGAAAGTGTGTATAAACGCCCACTGACTTTTGTGGATAAATAGCACCGTAGAAGGACTTACGTAGGCACTTTGGGGCGAACCCGATGAGGAGAAAGCCATGATTATTTTAAGACAGACTAAAGACGACTTGATAACACTAATGAGCGTACTCACAAGACACATTGCCTTAATCCTACACCTAAACCGGATAGACGCAGTAGATAATAGTGAATGCAAGGCATGTGATAAAGAAATCGAAATGATGGACCGAGAGCTTAACATTTTGATAGAGACACTATGCCAGACGTTACTCATCTAAGAGTAGACTAGAAGAAGGTAGGAAATAATGGTTGATAACCTCAATGGTGGGCCCACAACAAGCCTCTCTCCTCTCTATCAACCTACCCAAACAATAATAATAAGAATAATACCCTTCAATAATAAATGAAAATAATAAATTGTCGACCTCAAATTTAATTCCATTTTTGGTTGCCTATGGGGCACGGAAAAATAGTTTGGGAGTGTAATGGTAAACGAACTTGCTAGGGCTGACACCAGCTTAGCTTGTAGGGTAACGAAAGTTTAATTTGTGTCTTAAAAATCATAAGAAACAATTCACAATGGGCTCAGTGGGTAAATTTTATCATGATACAGAGTCATTTATTTTGCGGCTCGTTCCACTGTGCAATATTATGCACAAACACTAGTATTTTTCCATATACTGCATATGCTTAGGATGTCCCAATGTTTACAAGAAGTAAGTTTTTATTGCAGAACACCCGAATATATGTTACACTTCATACACTTCATAGTCTAAATTCGTTAATGTTGTGACCTGCTTTTTTACAGGATTAATTCACTTTCTTGTCTTTTTCATCGTGTGTTTAACTAACGTCGTGTAGTGCAGTAGGTTAGGTTAGAGGACGTGTACTTGTCAACTGTGACAAGTACAGTACCCGGAGGTCGAACTGACCCATTGTGTAGTGCAGTAAATTCGCTACTCTGTCCACCATAGTGTCGGGTCCAAGGTAGCCATCTTGGCTACTTCTTTCATGCTACCGATCTCTCTATTGTCCATGTAACGGAACTACATTACGTCCTGTGACAGCTTTCATTATCTTTTCATTGCATAGGTTTTTTAAAGTCTTCATAAAAATTTGTTAAATATTCTTTAGAATTACTATCTGTTAGCGTTAAGGGACACCCTAAAAGTTAGTTGACTTACATAAATATCCTCTAATACAAGCGAGCTATGGCATTCCCTCGTATACAGCGTAGTAAAGTAATTGTATTTTCCTTTATTTGGTTATACTTTTATTATTATTTTCCTTTTTTTTTGTTTATTTTTGCCAGGATGTTTGCATGTTATTCGACTAGATTTCTGGCTAAGTGGTAGGCAGTCAAGCTCTTGTTTGCACATACTCGTTGTTATAACCGTCATAGTGCCATAACTTGACTTGCATTTTAAATTATTTCAATTTTGCCAGTCAGTTGTTGTTGTTTTTTTCAGTTTCTGTATCATTGCCATACTTTAATTTTATTTTTTTACTGGTTGTCCTTTGTGGGTCGCTTTGTGCATTTGCCGTCATCTACTATTTCTTTTAATATTATTTTCATATAACCAAACATACTTATTGTGGCATAGCATAACATAATCCACAACAGCGCTCTATTCGTGCTGGTGATGAACAACGGAATCATATTTCGTTGTTTAAGTACACTTTGAACATGTTGGTACTGTTGTTTCCACGCTCAAATAAATAAATTTTCTTTTGAGGTGATTTTTTTCCAAATTTTTTTGTCTTTTTATTGGAATTTTTCTCTCTTTCTTTTTTTTTTGTTGTAATAGTTGTTGAATATTTGTGTATGAAGCCTGGTTCTTTGAAATTTTATTACCTGACCCCATTAAAACTTCACAGGCCATGTTCCTCGTCCTGTTATTATTTTTCTACATGATTATTATGAAACAGAAACAAAATGTGAACAAAAGAGAAGAACAATAATAAAAACATTAAATTTAAATTTTGCATAAAAATATGTGATACTCACTCCTCTTATTAAATTATTTCTCTGTGGTTCATAAAATAAAATTAAAATAAAAAAAATCTAAAAAATCTCTAAGGACTTGTAAAGAATTTTTGTGTTCTCCTTATAAAATAAGACAATAAAACTTATTTTTCTTTTGGTTTCATTTCAGTTTGTGTGCCAAATTCATATTCCGGCCAACCAGCCAACAGTAGAAGAAAACAAAAAGAAACTGAAACAACAACTGAAATGAAAATATTTTTGAGGCTTCTTTACGCAACAAGAAAAGGAAGACGTTGAACACAAGTTTTTTTTTTTTTTTTTTTTTTTTTTTTAGAAAAGAAACGTAAATTTTTTAGTAAATAATTTAATTTTAATCTCAGGCACTGACATAATGTATGAAGTAAATAATTGCACAAAGACGTGACCATAAATTCTATGCTCTTTTCAGTTTAAAGAACAATTTACCAGCAAAAGGAAGGTTTTAATTGTTAAAATTTGTGGCACATAAATTAAAGTCTTTTTTTTTCATACTCATACAAAAGGCCTAATTTTGTTGAATTTGTTAAAGACAAAAATCTTAAAAGAACTTTTCAATAGTTCATCCTGGTTTACATACCTTATTGACCACTAAAACCCTGTAGTCAAGATTAAAACCTATCATCTCCCAACCATCCATGTTATGTGTGTTAATTCAATCCTTTAGTGGTGGTTCTACAGTTTAACGTCTAATTCGAAAGCCAGATTTGAGAATCTTTTTCAGAGCAATTAGTTTACTTTCAGAACTTTTGCTAGAAAACTGCCGAGGCGGAATTGTCGAAAAAGCTAAATATTTGAATACTCTACTCACTAGACAAAGACGATCACTTGATTTATATTTTACTAAATACACCTCCTATGGAACATAGGAACATAGTGGACGTGTACTTGTCAATTTAGACAAGGACAGTACCCGGAGGTCGAATTGACCCATTGTACAACGTCCTTAAAATGGAAGGATAATAGAGTGGATAGGAAAAAGGAGAGGAAGTAGGAAAGGGAGAATGGGAAGCGGAGGAATTACACAGACCAAACAAAAAGGGAGAGCGCGACTACACTGATAAAGCCCTAGCACTTCTCAACCAGTTCAAGCTACTAATGAATCTGTGGAGAGCCTTGATTTCGGCTCTCGACACAGGATTCAAACCCTGAAAGAAGCCCCTGGCAAGGGTGTCCTCAACCTCAACTTACCAAAGGCTGGGCAGTTACTAAGGAGGTGCTCGACAGTCTCCAACTCCTCTTCATCGCAAAATACCCTGCAATAGTTCGGCTTTGATCTGTTTCAGATCCCCGTCAGTGACCTAATCGCGCAGTGCCCTGTCATAAATCCGATAACTAATCTTAAACTGGCCTTATCCAAGCCCAGCAGCCAACCTGTTCTTGCACTGTCTATAGCAGGCCATAGACACCTAGAAACAACAACCCGATGCGTTTCGCCAACGCCTCTGCTCCTCCCTCTTGACCCATCCATTGATGAGGCCGTAGAGGTGGCAGATTGGGGGTCAGGACCAACTATTATATCGCCCTCAGAAAGCGAATCCTATGGAACATGGTGAGGGACAAATTACTTTTGAACCTCTTGGAAAACTGCACCAAAGTGATAGGTTATGCTTATGATATTACAACAATGGATTAAATTGTTCTAGGTTTCTCCTCTAGGGTTAATTTGCTGTGAATTAACCCGGATTCCAAACTCTAATTCAAGCAGAATATCCTCGAAAAGGCCCTTTATCATATGGTGCCTATTCAGATTAACCGGTAATGCTTTATGATACAACTTTTTGGAAAGTAACAGTTGCGAAACAATACAACTGAAACTTTCTGTAGCATAGGGGAAGGATATCTGCCATCCTTATTACTACTGCACCAACCAAGTCACACTACGCCATATTAATTTGGCTATCTGCTGAGTTTCTCCTACAGCAGCTTGTGGCAATTAGTTTGAATTCGGTAAAGTGCAGGCCTAAGCGACCCCATGAACATACTAGAGTCATAGATCCTTATGGTAACTTAAAGAAGAATATACTGACATACTAGAACAGCCAAGCTATCATAAAGCCTTTTTCAAAAGTCATAGCGAGAAAATTAAGCATTAGGTTGTCTTCTACTGGTCAAACACTTTAAGCACTACATCATACCGTCTCATTACCAGATAATTTCAAAGATTATTCTCTCAGTGAATATGTCGTCACTGGAGAAATGTACCCCAATTTGTCTTCACTTCATCTTTTGTCCATTAGTTGATGGAAAACCCAAAAGATCACTTTTGTGTGTTTTTCGAAAACTTTTCATTGGATAATCTTACTTATTAAAGTTTGTTTTTTTCTTTTAAAAACTTTTTTTTTATAATCTTATGTAAGTATATTACCTGCTTTCTTATGGTTTCCATATGTAAATCATTCAGCACCTTTAAATTCTTCTTTTGCAATTCTAACCACAAATCATGTTCTTCCTGAAGAAAAGTTTTTATGGGCCAACGACCAAAAGAAAAAAAGAGAAAAATTCCGCCCCAAAAAAAAAAGAACTTAAACTGTATCAAAAGAGTATATATTTTAACTTTGTTGTAAAACATAAAAAGGAAAGTTAATCATATAAATAAAGAGGCTTTAAATCTTTTAAGAAATCCTTGTAACTTTTACGATAAAAGTGTTCTTTTCTTAATGCTGGAGTTTAAATATTTAATGAGCCAAAGCCGAATTTTCGCACTCACAAATACAGCCATTTATTGTAGACTTGTATAGCCTGGGAAGCACCAAAAAAAACCAGAGTAAAGAAATCTTGTAACAAAGAGGAAGTAGAAGGACAGAGGAAAGAGTAAAGAAAATCAGTTACATTTACCATGGGAAAGCCATTGACATTCAAATAATGTAAACGATACAATATTTCTGTGTGAATGTTAAGCAATAAAAGAAATCCTCACTATGTATGAAGGTGTGGGTATGGTTTTGGGTATGTGTGTGTCTAACTGTCTGAATGTCACATCTGTATGTGCGTATATCTTTTTCTCTTTCTATCTAAATTTTCATGTGTCAGTTTAGGGAAGTGTCTTGCTGTTAAAAATTATTTAAATTTTCTTTATTTTTTCTCTCTCTCTCTCTCTTTCTCTCACTTCATATGGGAAAAGTTTTCTCATTCGTACGTTTTTTATGTTTTCATTGAAATATCAAAAGGACTTCTGTTATCAAATTCTATTTCCTTTAAAATGTCACAGAAATGTCATATGAAAAGTTTTTGTATTACACAGTAAAACATTGTGTATTACGTATGTAGTTGAAATAAAATAAATTGTTGATGCCATTATTATTACATTTCTTGTTTTTCTATTTTCTTAATATCCTTCCTTTATTATTTGTTAGAAAAAAAGTATTTTTGTTTTACCTACAAATGGTTATTGACTTCATAGGAAAATTTTCCAAAGGAAGTTTGACAACAAAAATTTAATAATCGCGTAAACAGGCTTTAGAAAAAACAAGTCGAAGATGTTTTCTTGTTAAAGGAATCTGAAATAGAAAAGTTTATTAAAACTCCTCAAGTGCCCATTATAGAATCTGAAACAGTAGAATAAGAATATTGGGTTTCTGTTTGCAAATCCACCGATGAATTATTCGAATCTTCTTCAATCACCAGGATGAAGAGAAGGCAACTGAACACCTCTGTCATATTTCAGAATGCAAGTTATATCCTTGGATGTTATTGCCATAATTTTTATTTGACTATCAGAAGATATTTAAATTCCCATACGTCGAGTTTAACAAAGTATAACTAGCCTGGATCATACATTCCCTAATCGCTATGGACCTGTTTAACCAAAAAAGTCGATCTGGTACCAGATGCAATACAACGTAATTACCCAAATGTCCAGAGGAATAGGTTTTTTAACACCACACAGAGAAAAACAATAGTATACTAGCATTGATCCTTAACCTCTATTTCTTGACATTCAGACAAGTCAAATCCAAATGTTGTTTGTTGACAACAAGCCTATAAAAGCGCGGCGTAAATAATATTTCACTTGTAATTATTGAATGCTGTTTGTATTCCACAATCAAAAGGCCTTAATATTTCGAACATAAACACTCAATGCGATCCTTGCTGGAATTGTTCGACTGTGGACTGTATTTAAAGGTGTGGGGGGATGTGGCGACTCCTTGAAACCAAAATTGGGTTCAGATTTCTGGCAAACAAAGGGAAAATTATCAAAAAATAAATGGTCCCAAATAAAGAATAAAAACAAGCAACACTTTCCTTTTTTTGTTTACTTATTCCTTTTGTACACTGTGTTTTATTCACAATATATTTTTTTTCTTCACAATTTTCTTTCGTCACAATATTTTTTATTTATTCCAATTTTAACTTTTTTCCAAACCAAACAATGGCCGAATGCTTCAAAATAATAAATAAAAACAAGAAAAACTCAAATATCTCCTTACCTCAAAAGCCAGTGAGAGCCAGATCACCTAATTCCATGGTTCTTGTAGATGAAAGTTTAAGCTGCTTTGTTAAAGGCAATACTGACCCAACATGCTTCAAGAAAATGTTCTCCCAGAAGATGTCATCCTTTTCTCCTAATATAATTTTCTTTACAGATGGATCTTATCAAAACGGTAAAACCTCTTATGCCATAGTCAAGCAGCGATCAAACACTCAATTTGAAACCATAAAAGATCTCGATTACCAGATAATACGGGTATCTTCACGGCAGAAATAGCTGCCTTAAAAACTGCGATAACTCTTGCCTCTCAGCACACTGGTAAAACCCTTATTTGCACTGATAGTCTGAGCGCAACACAAGCCTTAATGAAAAACCACAACGGTGTTTATGACGATTTTTTGCAGTTGGAAAATGGATTTTGCCAAATCCTAATATTGTGGATTCCATCGCACATTGGAATACAAGGCAATGAAATAGTAGATCGTTGTGCTAAAAGAGCATTAAGCTTACTTCAAGTTACTGAAACTCCTTGCTTTACCAAGGCCATTACAAACCCTTTCAGAGCAACCCTACAAAACCCATCCTCAAGAACAACCAAGTACAACAAAAATTTTACAAGATCCAAATGCATAATGCTATTAAATGCATATTCAATTCGAAACATTATTACGAGAAAACTGATCCGCCCAGATGCTTTAATTGTGATGTTATACTTGACATTCCCCATATACTGACTACCTGCCCAATCTCTAAGATTAACCAGCCGATAGAGGCAATTCTCGATTGTGAAACCACTGACAACATTACAAGGATTAAAAGAAGTCTGCAACTACACAACATTCATAATGTCTAGGTCCAAGTCTTATGTTTTACTTTTTTTTTAGTATGTATATTTCTAAATATATATTTTTTTACATAATACGAGCGCATATGGTCTTGCTACCGGCGCCCTTTATTCCATATTTTATACATTGTATTTATAAAATATTTTGTAAATAAATAAAAACAACTATTTAAGAGTTATTGATCCTTATGGATCCAATCAACGAATAAAAAAAAAAAGTTATTAAAAAACAAGAAAAAGATTTATATCCAAAAACAACTCTAATGTTAAAATATAAAAAAGCTTAATGCTACACGTCAGCGCCCTCTGTTGCCAATTTACCATCGTTTAAACAATCCTGTTTATGTCGCCAAGGATGGGAAGTTTGGACTATTAGACATAAACAGGAATCAATACCTTTTTCAGATGCCGAAAGGAGCATTCGACTGTCTTAGATTGTGAAAACAGTGCAAGAAAATCTTCATATTTACACCCCCTGTATCGGATTAGGAATCCAAAACAACTCTTGTGTATGGACTGGTGACACGAAGTTCATTTTAACTGCATACGGAAGCAATGTGGCTTGCGCTTCACTGTGTTGTCGATATCACAACAGACAGTGCACCAGTGAAATAAAGAAACTTCTTTGCAAAATTCTCATACTCTTCAGTCAGAATCTTTTTGTTGTCGATTAACAAGTGGGTTACACGGGACATTACATAAAGAATTCGTTCTCTAACCGAACTATACGTATATGGAAAGCTCGTCCTATCATTTATACTTTTAAACCGATTTAAATCTGAGTAACACAACTTGCATATTTTCCTAATTCCAACAAATTGCACGGCTTCATTATTATTCTTTACAAAAACTAAAACTTTATCAACGACTGCATTGTAGGAGTTATTCTATTTAGTGCGTATCTTTCTTAATGGCCACTCTCTCTTATAAACTAGATGTAGTCGTCATTCATTTTTCACTAAATATAAGCCAAAGTCTTCAAAGATTGAGACTAAAAGGCTTAAAGCCAAACTTATTTTATTTTAATTTAAGATTTCTGTTACCAATCCTTAGTACACCGCATTGTTACCCTGTGTAGAAATTTTACTACTGCTACTACTACTACAACCACTATCTCACCAGGTGAATGCAACTTCATTAGTCATGTCTACAAACTTATTTACGCCAACTACAATAGGCTCAAGAGTTCGTAGAACTTGAATCATAACTATCGTAAACTACTATTTAACTGTAACAGCAAGTCTCGTATTTCGTTAGTTTTTCATTCATTCTTACAATATCAACAACAATAGGAATAACAACAGCAATGAATGAATGAATGAAAGAAATGAAAAGAAAACTTTTTGGCTGAAGGAAATAAGTTATCAGTTTAAGTTTAAATTTATCAACGACAACGATAACGACAAAATGTGTTAAATTACAAGCGAATACAACTGTTTGAAAGAGTGAATGAATGTGAGTGTGAATGAGTAGAAGTAAAGTGAGTAGAAGTGAATGAGCTAAAAAGTGTGTGAATGAATAAATGTGTGCGTATTTTTTTCTTGTTTTTCTTTTTTTTTTGTTATTCTGTTTGCCGGCACTCGTTTATTTCATGCTGTCTTTCCTCTCAGCATATGTTAGTTGACATATCGGATACACCATGTTGTCGTGCCCTATGCACATAATTTTTGGTGTACAAATTTCGGTGATGATTTTGTAAGTGGGTGATATAAAGGATATATTTTTTTTAATTTTATAAGGCTTTCTACAAAATTGGCCTTCATTTAAGAGAAAGTAAAACGCTGTTTATATGTATATATCATGGTTCCAAGGTGGAAAAACATTGTCATCAATAGTTTAATAGTTATTATTGAATTGATATACAGGGTTTTTATTTTGGCAATTTTATTCATTGTTCTGCAGTCATCACTGCTTTTAAAATATTGCTTTGGTTCCAAGGAATATCTAGCAAGCCCTGTGTGCTTCACATCTGACAAATCTTATTTCCTCTGATTTTTAAGAATCTTCTTTTGAAAATATGAGACTAAAGCATGCCTGTTATTCGTTGAGAGCCCAAAGTAGATTACGTCCTTCCGTGTGTTCCGAGTATTTTAAAAATGTAAGTTTTTTTATAGTTTTTTCTCATACATTTCCACAACGTCACACAAATTATTATTTTTTTTTTCTTTCAACAAAAGCAGCAACAATAAAAAATACATATACATATGTACATCCTAGCAAATAGCAAAAGCAATAGTAAAAATATCAGCAACAACGCCATCATCATCACCAACACTTCTGCTAGCATTCTTTTCTCCCAATTGCTGTTTTTTTTTCTATTTTCGGAAATTTTTATTTCTTTTATTGGTATGTGTGTCTGTGTTTTGTATATGTAATTGTATAAGCACATATATTATAAATATGTGTATGGAAATGTCTGTGTGTGTAACACATTTTTCTACAACATTAAGTTGATGACTTTATGTTGGTAAATAAAATTTAAGTGGTTTTCATGAAAATTACATTCTGACAATAATTTAATTGTACAGCAACAAAAAACAATAACAATAAAATATAATAAATAATAAAAATAAAAAACAAAAATCTACTTCTGTTACTCGTAGATAATATAACAAATTATAATTAAAATAAATGTTTAATAACAAAGATTTATTTTTTCTTTTTTTCTTTCATCTGAAACCGGGCAAAGTTGGTATTTTAATCACACGAAGGACAAAAGGATAAATACTTTACGACTGCGTGAAATTGACATTCCTCTGCAGGGGAGCAAACAAACTTTGCTCTTTTGTAAATGATAGGTAAGAATGGATATTGTATAGAACCTTGATAAATCTAGGCCACTAAGGAATTTGAATTAAACCTAACGAGGATTCATTCTATCAATCTTATTGCAGTTGTAACGATGCACTGGAGCCTAGATACACACGCCCGGAGGCTTTTGCAGAATCTGTCAGTACCAGGAAGAATAAGAAGAGACCACACGATTTCGTCTCTGACTTTATCAGATACTTGGGAAACTGAGGCGAAAGATTATTGGACACCCACAACTTTGAATAGAATCCATACCTCTGTAAAACTTTCTGTATTGTTAAGAAATGCCCGCCAGAAGTTACATTTCTATGTATTCAAACAGTTCCTATGCAAGCAATAGCATACGATACATTTCAGATTAAAAATATGTTTTTTGTGCCAGCGTATCTAGAAGACGTAAACGTTAAAAATCAGACCAGTAAGCAAAAATAAAAATCGATTTCATAAATAACTAAACTCAATCCATAATCAATTCAAATATCCAATGCTGTGTAGGGCGTTATGTACTAAGACTTGAGTGACATGAACTTTCGTAGTTGTTATTAAATATAGTCGTTAAGATTGATTTTTTACTTATAATTTTTCTCTATTTAATATAATATCCGTATTTTATTAGAATGCAAGAACCAGATTTTGATTTTAACGGTTACATTTCCTTACAGTTGAAACCAAAAAAAAAATACAGCAGGAAACAAAATATAACTTGACTTATTGAAACTGATGAATTAATTAATCATCTGTCTCACACAAAGTAATAAATTATAGTAAAAGATATTAGCCAAGAAAAAATACAAGCCGACTTCGTTAATAATCTTTCAAATTTTGAAATCATAAACAAATCTCGAATGCATGTATGCAAGTGTACTCTAGTAAAACTTTTATGAAAGGCAGAAATAAAAAAATTTCCCATATTTTATTGTAAAGCTTTCAGCTTTAATTAAATTTATCATTCCTGTTAAAGCCACAGTAATTAATTTGTTTGTCCATCTCTAACGTCTAATCTAAACACAAAAACTATGTTGTATGAAAACATACTAAAAAGTTTAACAATTTTCAGATTCTAACTGTAAAACTATTTTTACACATGAAACGTATGAGTAATACGGAATTAAATACGATACTCATACGCCATAGTATACATCCAGCATATTTAGGATGATATTAAAGACAATAAGCCTGAGTTCTAGTAAAAATATATTAAAATTTCTTAACGTATACATTGCAGCAATTAGAACTTTTATGAAAAAATTAATTAATAATTATAGTTATTTTTTTGTTATAAACTACTATAGCAAAGCGTTAATGCATTTCTGCAACGTATACATACATATATTTGTATTTTTTCCCCAAGTTATCTTGGCTGAAAACTGGAAATTTGTTATTTTAAACCCGGCTTAATAAGCATAGATGGCGAAAAAGATTGTAGGGCTAGCCTGTATCAAAAATATGTATGTATAAAACACAGTTTCAAAGCTAAGAATTTAGAAAAAAGGATGAATAATTTAATTTTAAGCCTGACTTAAAAACCTGGTGCCATATTAGAACGATTAGCTACTTTTCTAAAACAGAATACCCTTCCCAGTCTGTATTAATATGTGGAAACACAGAATAGAGCTGGGATTTCAAAAAAATGAATTCTTCAATTTAAAGCTCTCTCTTTCCTCGATCAAGTCAATGACATCCTTTCATGTACTATTTTTTTCGATCGATACAAAACACTTTCACTAGAATATGATTCCTTTCGAACAGGGTATTCTCAATTTACTGAATCCGTTATTAAATGTTTGACCGCGGGATCCATTTATTAACAAAAAGCTGTAAATAGTCACATCAAATACTGAAATTCTGACCGATATTTTACAAATACCTCAAACGAAATGCCAAAACATTCCCCAAAATTGATTAAGTTTTTAAAGATTCTGGCTCTTTTTACACACTGCTGTTAAAAAATCAAAATGAAAATATCTATTTTGCAATTGTAATAGACATTAAGAGGTTTTAAAACGACAACAACAATAAAATATTATGCAAATCATACTATCAAACCAAGTCAACAACAGCAAACTGACAAGCAGACTCTATTTAAAAATAAGGAAGAAAACTACGGAAACAAAAACAATTTCAAAATGCAACAATGACAAAAGACTTCTATCTTTTTCGTACTACATATATCTACATCTTACATCCTTTATTCTTTTATTTTTTTATATTTTACTATATATTTTTGTTTTTATTTTTGTTTTTATTTTTGGAAAGAATAAAGTTAAGAAGAGTTGAATACTTTTATCAAAAAGTCAAAATAACAACAAATATTGTTTGTAATTTTTATAACAACAACATCAGTAACAATAACAATATAATACTTTACTCCTGCTACACGTACATACATATGTTTGTATGTATATCGCAAGCATAACCACACAAATGTATTATAAAAATATGCATTTTATTGTTTAATAAAACTCTACATATTCGTAAAACTATAAAGAAACAATAACAACAACAACTAGAACATGTCGAAGTAAAGCAAAAAAAAAATAAATGAAAGAGAAAAAGAGAAAACTATGAAAAATTTGCATAAATATGAACATGGTTTATAAAATAAACCGACAATAAGTATAAAAGATATACGAGCACTATAGATAGACGTGTAACGTTTAGATATAAAGGGATTGATACCCAACTGCATACAAGGGATTCATATTTACATACATACATACATAATTGGTCATTACAACCCTTCAGTCAGGATTTCGACCTAGCTTCTAACAAGGGATTCATATTTACTTTTGGAAATTCTAAAATCTGCGCAGAAATTACTAATTAAATGGTGTAAAAAAAGTGGACTGGGAGTTAAAATTGTTCCCAGCGGCCATACAAAGACCCTCAATTCACTACCAATAGTATCAACGTATTTACGTACTTAATTGGGCATTACAACCCTTTAGACAGACTTAAAACCTAGCTTCTCACACTACTCATGTTGTATGTGTCAATTTTGTCTATAAGTAGCGGAGATCTACAGTTTTAGAGAAACTTGTAGTTCTCAGTAGAAATCAGAATCAATCGTTTGACCAGGTTGTAAAGGCTTCTAACGAAAAATTCTCTTTTAAGCCTGCCAGACCACTAACATTATCTTTCTCGGTGTGAGTTCTGGTCTTGTCACCGTTTGCGAAGCTTGATCTTTTAATGCCCATGATCTTTTGCCCATAATTCTTCGCTTCAGAAATTATTCAAATTCATTTTGTTTTCTCAGAGGATCGAAAATGGAAATTTATGAACTCTTGTGTTCGCCTAGAACAAGGAAGTAACAATTGCCTTAAGCAGACACCTTGTGGCTAGTAAAGTGATTAGCAACAAAAGATAATCAACAATAAAACGGATTCAATCATCATCCTTGAATCGGAATGGGATATGTTTATGTGCACTCATACACATAAACTTCTAAAGATATTGTTCTACTAGAAGTAATACATACAAATCGTAGGATGAATATATTAACTCGCATACTTTCTCTAAATAGATGTTATTGTATTATTTTCACTCTACACTCCCCAGCGTAGTCTCTAAAAGTATGTGTGTATATGTGTTAAAATATAATATTTTACAAAAGTTATTTACATATATTACGGATAACAAAACAACAACAACAACAATCACACTGAGAATAATGAAAAACTTGGCTAAAAGAAAAAATAAGAGAAAAAATAGCAAAATAACTAACAAACTTTATAAATTAAAGTCTCTTTTTAATGTCATTTAAAAGAAATTTGTCACACAAATTTTATAAAAATAGTTCCATAAGCAAAGTGTAAAGAGATATTTTTGTATTATAAACACCCAACGTGATTATCGTATTTTGTACTCCAATGATAAAGTAAAGGTATACTTTAGTTTTCTTGATGGGTGTTGTATATTCTAGATTGAGGTGTTTGATTTCACTAAAGCACTAGGATAGCTACATAAGTGATTAGGCTTCCCTAAAGGCATTAACTAGGCATAATGGTAGCTTGAGGTTGGTTTCCATCAGCAGAGAGGCTCTGGCAATGTTCTTGGAAAAGTAATAGAAATAATTTACTGTGCTGGGTGCTGATGTCTTATTGTGTATGGGATCACGATATTACAGATGAACAGGCAGGAGTGAGGTGGTGAAATGCGTGGCCGGCTAGTTGGGCGGCTAGTTTTCTTTCCCTCAGGTGATCAAGCGGAAATTGGACACTTGTTGGCCGTAAAAGAGAAATTATAGAATCTTTAGATTACAAGGCCTGTCCATTCTAGAACAGAATGAGTATTGAATCTTAGTAAGGAATCTATTAGAATCCTGATAGATTTTTAATCCGACATTGTGTTTTAAATTTTTTGTACAATGGGTCAGTTCGACCTCCGGGTACTGTACTTGTCACAGTTGACAAGTACACGTCCTCTTGTGTTTTAAAGGCAGGAACCAGCTTGTAGCACACATGGTAATGTGAGAAAGCTCGTCTTCTTCTTCATTAGAATTCTGAAGAGGATTATGGAAAATTGTCACATAATGGAAACATCCTAGTACATAAGAATTATAATCCAAGGGGTCTTTAATAAAAACCAATTCCCAAATGATTTTGGAATTCGAGAAAACACAAACCATTCCATACAAATCAATTCAGTTATTTATAAATGGTAATGAGCTTAATGAGAATTTCTTTCCGCATAATTGTGAATTGAGGATTACGTTGCATAACAAAAAAAAAAAACCGTAAATTAAATGCTTTCCAGCTGGAAATGGCTACCAAACTACAACATTACAATTATCAAATATGAATAAAAGTAATCTTTGACTTACAGCCAATTGTGTCTGTTCCCAATGTATGAATGTAATGAAATTTGTATGATGAATGATGGTGTGTTTTTTCTTGTTTCTTTTATTAAATTTGTAATCTCTGTAGAATTAAAGAAAATATTGTAATTATTAATATGTTAACATTTAAATTGAATGCTACCAACCAGGCATTCAATGAACTTGCAATAAAGCATTCCAGGCATTTATATTTTGAGGATACAATAGTATTGCTCGTTGTATAAGCTTCAGCGAACGTTGTTTATTTACTGGCTGCAAAGCTTTGCTAGCAATTAATAAAGTTTTTGAGTCTTCAATGCAATTGCTTCTGTAAATCAGAAAAATAAATTAAAAATTAAATGAAAATAAAATAAAAAAGTTCATACTTTTTTGTTTTGCTGCCATGTACCAAATTGATGGCACTTAAAGCTATTTGGCTGGTGGCAGTATAATATTGACGTTTATGGCCGTAATTATCCAAAAGGAAACTGGCCAAAACTTTACGCAATTCGGCACATTGTGGGAATATATGAACACGTGTCATTAGATAAGTAAGAGCTTTGCGAGGTTGTTGCTAAAATGAAACGTAGGCGTTATTATTATAATTTAAGGCAGTTTATACATACATTAGCTTTATAGTATTGGGCGGTCAAAAAAGCAATATGGGCGGCATATTGTTCTGAATTTTCATACTTCTTTAACTCTATTAATATGGTTTCAGCTAATTGCTTGTCTTGATGCAAAATACCTAAGGCACAGGCCGAATATAAGGCCTGTATGGGAGAGTCTTTGAGTAGTATGCTAAAAATATTTAAAAATAATTTTTTTAAACTTTAAGATCAATCAGAATGTTTACTCAATTATTACCATTGATACAGGATTGTCTTGGTATCGGCTTCACCTTGAAAAGCATAAACCATTGAGGCCATAGCCACTAAAATTCGAGCAGCTTTGTCATCTTCTGTGCCAGCAACTGTTTTTAGTACTGAATTATAAACGGTATAGGACTCTTGGTGTTGACCAGCCTTAAAGTAAGCCAAAGCCAAACCAATAATCGGTTTAAATGAAGCATGTGTGACTTTATTAAAAGCAACAATTGCTTCATTTGGTTCATTTAGTTTTAAGTGCACATAACCCAAGTTCGTATACATAATATCGCGTTCTTCACTGGTTGCAGCCTTTTCTGCTGCTTTTGCATATCCTTTAACGGCTGGCCTATACAATTTTTGTCGTTCATTTAAGAAACCTTGAAACGAGTAGGCCGATGGAGATGAATTGCTTTCTTCAATAATGGTATACCAGTTAATGGCATCTAAAGCTACTGTATCAGCATACATGGAATTAATGGCGTATTTATAGTGCGGTAACTGGTATTTTTCTTTGTCCGACAATATTTTACACACCCAATGGGCATAGCCAATAGCTGATTCTGCATGAAATTCAAATTGTTGGCAATGGCGAAACAAGTCAACAGCTTCTATCTCTTCCAGTATAGCTTCGGCAATCATAGCTTGGCCTATCCAAGCGTTAGGATATATAGGCGAAGATTGTTGGGCTCTTTGAAAGGCCTGATTGGCCAATTTGATTTCTTTAAGTTTCAAATATAAAACACCCAAATTTGTCCAAGTTGTCCAAGATTTGCGCTCCAAATTCAAAGACTGTATAAAACAATGTTGAGCCAAAGACAAATTATCGAAAACTGGATGCATATTAATAACGCCTAAAAGATTCCAATTTTGCCATCTGTTTGTTTGCTCCTTAATGGCCATTTGACATGCTTTTGTAGCCATTTCTAAATGATTCTTTGCCTCCTCTGGTATATAGTCGGCCGCAAAATATGAACATAAAGCCAATTCATACCACGCGAACGTATTTTGTTTAATTTTTAAAGCGCAGGTGTAAAATCTATAAGAATATACGAAATAAAACGTTTACACTCCACACTCAAACTAATTTCATTTACCTTATGGCCAAATTTATCAAACATTTGCGTGTTAAACAGGCAATTTCCGTGTCACGTTTAGCAAGCTTACCACTGACATCCAAATTAGCCAATGACTCTGGCAATTGTGCTGTGGTCAAAAAAACATTAGCTGTTAAACGCCATAACCATACCATATTCAAATTTTCTGGTGTCAAAAAGCATCTGAAATGAAAGTTATTCTTACTTTTTTTTATATGTATAATAATTGGAAATTGAAATTTTGAATTACCTTTGCAGCATGTTAATTGCTGCCTGAAGGTGATGTTTAGCTCGACCAAAACGATATTCCAATTTCAGATTATTCGCCATGCCAATATGAGCTTCTGCGGCACCTTTTAATGCTGGCAAATAGTTGTCATTATCATTCAAAATATTATCGAAATCCACTATTGCTTCGGAATACATGCGAATTGTGGTTTTCATTATAGCGATTTGTAGTTTTGCATATAAGTTGTCCGGTTGCATTTCGAGAATTTTTTGAAATACTCTTATCGCTGAATTATATGAACCTCTTTCGGCATAAGCATCACCCAAAGACTCCCAATAAATCATACAACTGACATTATGCTTAATTGCTGTACGGAATGATTGTATAGCCTGACAAATCAAATAAGAAATTAGATCAGTTCTTATTACTTAATGGATCATTACAACTAATTATGTATACTACCTCATCACATTTGTTAACATTAAGATAGTGTAGGCCCAACTTATAGTGAATATGTTCTGATTTAACCGAATTTTTTAAATATTTTAAAGTGTTTAACAGTAGTGAAACATTTAAATCCTATAAATACAATAAATTTTTATATATTATTAAAGAGAAATTCATTTAAAACACAAACCATTGTTTACCTCTTCTTCCAATAGCTGATAAATGGCTGAAAGATTTTCCACTGCTTTTTCATTTAAAGGATTCAGTGTTACACACTTTTCAAAACATTTACGCGAACGTAAAATATCATTTGAGGCATAATAAATTTTACCCAAATAATAGAAACATTCCGAGCTATGAGGTTTAAGGCGTGTAGCTTTTAAAACGGACATCAAAGCCTTGTCAAGGCTTTGTAGTTGAAAATAAAGTTTACCCATTAATAAGAGGACAGGGAAAGTGCCTAAATCATCGCCTGTTGATTGTATAAGCTGTATAGCTTCTTCTGCGCAACTAAAATAGAAATGGAAGTGTTTTAATTAAAAGAAAATCGTTGAAAATTTTATAGAAAAACTTACAGCAAAAACTCTGCTTTGCCTAAAGCGTCCAATTCCAAACTGTTTAAATTCCCAGTGTCATTTAATTTTTGATAACACCTTAACAATGGCAAGTTATTAATTGAAAACGCTTGGAATATTAATTTAAAATACTAACCTGGCTAAAGCATATTGAACATCTAAAGAATATTCTTTAGTTTTTAATATTTTTATGGCTTCTTTTAATTTGTTTTCATCTTGACTGTATGACAGACACATGCCAAGTTCAGTGCTTTCATTTGCTTTCAGTTGATACCACAAGTTCTCTGCCAGACCATAAGCTTCCAATTGCATTTCAGTCAATGCCAATAGCTCTATTGCCTTATTATTATTGGCATCCAGAGATTGAATTTTATATAAAATCTCTCTAGCTGCTACATACTGTTGCAAATTATATAGATTAATAGCTTTAACAAATAATCCCAAACTGGATTTTTCATTTAATTCCAACAACTTGCTGGCATAAAATTCCACATCTTTACTCAAACTGCCTAGACAATCTTTCTGGTTGGTGTTGTAATGTTCACAATAGATTTTACATATCCATTCGTAGGCATATATGTCTTCAGGATAGAAATCTATTAAGTTACAAGCCTTTTCCAAACACAATTTTAAATCGCCTTGTTGATACAGTAATTTGAGAAAACGTTTATGGGCCGTAAGGTAAACATCTAAACCACTGTCTAATAGTATAGTTTCTAAAACACATTTAAACTTAAAAGAGAGTATTTTTTATAATGAAATAATTGATGTTTTACGGGAAAATAATTCCATGCTCACCAGTTCTTCATCGCCTGTATCTACAGGCAAATTGTTTTTTAACCATATCTGCCCCAAATACTTATTTAATATGGATTTTTCCTCATTATCTTCACATTTTACAACTAAACGCTTAAAAATGTTAAAACATTCCAGTGCAACACTTGTATTGGACGAGATATCGAACAGCTTTTGATAATAATCCATTTGTTTTTCGCTATGAAATAATATAAAATTAATTAAAGCTTAAGATTAAACATTAATCTGAGGTTCCTTAAATACTGTTTTTATTTTAAATATTTTTGATTAATTGCAACAGACTTGACTAATTCCTTGTGACGAAGTGTGCCATTTACAATTTCATTCCATGGCGAAGCCGGCTTCGAAAGAGAGAAACTCTAAATTCAATAATTCACTGTCAGTAATTGAAAAGCATAATCAATCGCAATCTGTTAGCTTTGACCAATGAACGAAGAATTGACTTTCATCAAGGCAATGCCAGGCGGCACATATCGAATCTAACGTGCCAGTAGATCCAATAGCTTGATGACAAGCTTTCTACTTTCTTTTCTTTCTTTCCTTTTAGTCCGAATCTAGAACCAACTGATTACCAACTGTTGCTGCCTTAGCAAAAATTATTGCTAAAAAGTTCGCTTCAGTAGAAGCTTGAAAAAATCAAACCATTCCCGTTTCTTGCCATTAGTGACGAAGATATCAATGAAAGACACCATTTTACTTCATTAATCTTAAAATGGCGACAAGTTATCGAACAAAACAAAAAAAATGCCTTAAAGGCTAACAAAATTAAAGAATTCCTTCCTACATCTTTCACAACAAATTTCTTTAACTTACGGCACCAAATCGATCAACTGCTCATAGACTCTTGGCAACTCTCCGGTTGGTGCACAATTTGCCAGGCCCTGCAAGGCAACAGTTGGGGGTTGTGGTGCACAAAACTCAATAGCTTTGCGTAGATATTTGGCAGCCTCCTGCTTATTAGTATTCTGATAAGTAGCTCCCATTAGTAAATGGCCAATATAACTGTTGGGGTCTGCTTTGAGTATATCCTATTATTATTTTATTTTTAAGAACAAAGAAAATATACGAATTTCAATAATTTTGTTAACTGATTTCGCCATTGTTTTTACTCACTTCACATTTTTTTCTAGCTTCCTGGTAGATTTCCGCCTTAATAGCTTCCCTTACCTCCTTAAGCAAAGCTTTTGTTTCTTTAGAGGTCATGTTATAATTATTAAAAACTTTTTATGAGTTTTTCAAATAAAAGAAAATTGCAAGTACACAAACCGGCGTAAAAACCGCAAACAGAAAATAAAAACATAAATTTTATGGCGTCAGTCAGCTGTGGTAAACATTCACAATAGAACATCACAACCTATTCACAATAGTTAATTGCACAGTGGCTTATTAACTGAATATGGAGAAAAATTATTTTTTACCTGTACCAACCATAGACCAGACCAACATTTGACCATATGGCCCAAGAAATTTTCCTGCGACATAGCACCAAATATCTTAGAATGGTTTTTATGCACAGACTGGTACAGATTTAGTTAAATTAGGCAGGACGGCAACCAATGAATTAGAATGGTCACACCTTCAGCGGAAGTTCCATTCGCCCATTTTGAAAAAATCCCTTCAGAAAAAAGTATAAAATAGAACAGAGGCAGTTGGTAGGAGAAGAAGGACAGAAGGGTAACGAAAAGTATAGAAAATAAAAGTGAGGAAAGAAAAGATAAAGAAAGGGGGGATGCCTCCTAACCATCATGCCCAAATTGAGTTTATCTTGCACAACTGTCTAATATATTCATAAAAGCCATCTACGTATGATAGTCGAGCTCTTTAAATTTGGTTAGTTCCTTTACAAGCTACTAATTGTAGGAAAAGAATTCTTATGTTGATATGAAAATAAAACTAAAAAAAAAATTAAATTTCATACTGTGCTTATTTTAAACGTATATTTTGTCGAAGTGTAGTATAAAGTTGATAACTGTAGGGTTCATATAATTCTCATAATTTAATATTTTAATCTGTTTTGAACCACAAAATCTTAACATTTTGTAAAAATATCAAAGCTGCTTGTGTTTGTTTTCACTTCAAATGAATGAAATGCCATTTATCAACTGAAACGAGAAAAGAAAGAAAACCAGAATAAAAGAGTTGTTTTTGAAAGATAAAATTAAGTATTTAAAATAAAAAATGCAAAACTACTACTGGTGAACAAAGAATAAGAAAGCGATACAGAATATATAGTGGAGAAATACATTAGCCTACACCAAATAAATCATAAATATGTACATAGTATTTTAAATACTTTTATTGGCATTTATTTTAAGCTCTACTAAAGAAAATTAAATCAATTTAAAGCCTTAGAATTCAATAAAAGTTATTTGATACAATTGTCTCATACGTTAAAAACAATGTTACAGATTATTTAGGGCAAGCAAATAAATCTTATTTTAGTGCATTACTATCAATTACTACAATTTGGAATATACAGTGTTGGGTAAATAGAAGATCTTACCTATGTCAGTAACTTCTTCAACCTCACCACCTTCAGGGGCACTGGAGATAATAGTTTCAGCCTCTTCTTGACTTGTAAGGAATGGAGAATCAGTAACAGTTGTATTTAAGCTAGAAATTATGGCAGCTATTATAGTAAAGAAAACTTTCGTATTTTTAAAAGATTTAATAACTTACCAAGAAATAGAGCCACCTTCCAACTGTTGGCTTACTAAACCTTGCCAGAATTTGTGAGTTTCAGTAATCACATTGGTAGCAAAAGCAGCATTCTTGGCATCACCATTGAAAGCAAATTGATTTTCGGGCTTACCATCGGGAATCTTGTAGATCTTGAACCATTCAACGGTGGCACGCAATAAACCGGGGAAATATTTATCGACATCGGTGATGTCATTCATTTTCTCGGCCAAGGGATCATTCACATCAATGGCAATAATTTTCCAATCGGTTTCACCTTCATCGATCAAAGCAATGGTACCCAAAACTTTAACCTGCACCACTTGACCGCGTTTGGCAACACGATAGCCAATTTCTAAAACATCAATGGGATCATTGTCACCCTTGCAGCCAGTGCTGGGTTCAATATGATCGGGATTTTCCCAGGTTTGTGGGAAAGCACCATAATTCCAAATGTAACCTTTGTGTGGGAAACAATTGGCTACAAAACGTAATTTACCCTTTTTAACATCTTGTTTGATGGGATTCAAGGGGTTCTTCAAACTGATCTAAAATAACAAAAAAAAAACGTTTTTTAATAATTGATTGCTGAATGATTACTTATATTTATGAGTTTTTACCTCCATTTTAGCATTTGTCCAGCGTGGCACTTCAACAACCATATTATAAACGGTTTTCTCTTCATTGGCATACAAGGGGATATCATGTAGAGGGGAAACTCCTTTGCCGCAGCCGGTTTCTGTAATAAATTTTGCATTTGAAATGAAATACTTTGATTTAGTTTTATATAGAGCAAAAAACTCTGCCCTCAGGCAACTTAATTAGTTTATAGTGTGCTTTATAAAGGCTATGCATAGCATAGTGCTTTCAATTATTGAAATTTAAATAAATTAGTGTGACGCCAAACTATTAACAGCACAGCATAGAAACAAATGAAAGCAATCAAACAATAAAATAATTTATGTTTGGTATAAAACTCAATAGAAGCATTATTTTAAAACTGTTTAGAGCTTTAATTATATTTAAAACACCAATGGCTGGAAAAGTTATCGACAAGGAGTACAAACATATCGTCCCTAATAGTTATACAATATTTTATTAATTTAATTTCCTTTATGACAATTGCAGAGGAAATTTAAGAATCAGTCATAGTTATTTTTAGTTCAAACCTTTACCTATACATACTCAAAAAAGACGTTTTTATAGATTATATATTCTCAAAAAGCAAACGAGTTTCTAATCCGATATAAATATATATTCCACAAGCATAATGACTCAACGATCTAATAATCTAAACTGTAGTTACTGTAGAAACGTGTCAAGTCAAACAAACACAAAAATCAAAAATAAGTTCTATTAACTTTCAATTTTTTTTATCTAAACTTATAGGAAAAATGATAAGACGGAAAACTTAATCCCTTATTATTACGAAATGCTACATTAAGATTGTTTATGTTTTAAGTAATATTTACGTAGTTTTAGTTTCGGGTAGTATTTACTTTATATCTTTAGCTAATCAAGAGTAGATAGCTACACGAGAGAAGATTTATCAACTAAAGTATCAGATAATTTTTTTTATTTTAATCTTTAAATAAAGGTAAAGTTCAAAGGTTAAGTATGCAATTGAAAGTTGTATAATAAAATAAATGGAATTATTTAATACTTTTTGCATAATAATTTACTACAATTTCATTTTGAACTGCAAGCTAAATTTTTTTAATTTAAATGACTTTGACTACGAAACAGTAGTAATACAACAAGCAATAAATTTAAAAGTAAATTTTAAATCCGCAGTTTTTGTAATATTCAACGTTTGAAAAATTGTATTCCAAACACACCCAGGTTACATTAGCTTCGTCAGCCAATTACCTAAGTTACTTAGGCGCTGAATAATACGGTTTAATCGAACCTATAACCTGTGAAAGATAGACCTTATCTGATGATAAGGACGTAGAGTAACACAAACTAGCGCAGGTTGTTTCCAAATCGAAAAACTGTTCTTTTAGAGACTTTATAGACCTTACTAACAAATTTATCCTTTAAACAAACTATTATTGAATAAAAAACTTTACATTGCACTTTCTTTTCACCATAACTTTTGGCAAATATTTCAAGCAACAGCTTATGAGATATATTGAATCGGTTACAGGACGGAGTTTTTTAGTTTTTTGATTGGTTAAGCTGAGTCAAAAATGAAGAAAATCGCGGAGAAATTCGTTGTTTTACAGTTTTTCTTAAAGACTACAACGTAAGCCAAACTGCTGAAATTGTTTATAGTCCCCACACTTTTCAATTAAAGCTTACGAAACTGGACAGTAGAATTACATTCAACATGGCAACAAGTTATTGAAAAAGAGGGTACATTTACGAATTGAATGCCATTATTTAACACATTCAGGCAACATTGGCCATCGCTTTAGTTCAGATTGTGGTCTGGCTTATCACACCTATGAGTAATATGGCTTATTTCATGGAAAGGTAATAGAGTAGAGTAGAATGGGAGTAGTTTGAGTATAATGGGAAAATCCTTTAAATTTTCGATTTTGTATAGACGCTATAATTTTAAAAGAGTAATCAATCGATTTGTTCAAGACAAAATACAAAACAATTGAATTGTAAATGAAAAAGACCTCATATCACGCAATATACAGGGGAATACCGGGAAATGAAAACACAATTGCCACTTGGTGTTGTTTTGTTTTCCTAACCCAAAGTTCACTTGCTTTTGCTTTCCTGCGTCTCTTATCGGACCCAACAGCTAAATCAACCCTTTCCTTCTGCTTTCGTAGACAAGTTGCATAAGCATGTATTAATGTGTGTGTGTGCCTTTGTATGTGCAGTTACAATAAAAAAAGATTATAAGATTTTCCATTTCAAGTCCGTGTATAATTAATGATAACAAAAATTAAATCACACACTAATAAAAATACTACTTATATGAACAACAACAATAACAATTAGTTATTGATGATGGTCAATGTTATTTAAACAACGTTTTACACACACTTTTCATATTTTTTTTTTTTTTTTTCATTTCGTTTCTACTTACTGAAAAAAATGCTATAATTGGTGGAATTGGGTGCTCCCTTTTCAATAATTTCGTATTTTGAAGACATTATTTTAGTTTTTAATTCAATATTTTCTTTTAATTGTGTAGATAATGGTCCTGCTGTTGTGGTCACCAAGCGTTTGTGATGCAGAAAACTTGCTGACGAATTCAAATTTTCAATAAAAATTGTTAAAGATGAAGCCGGTTTGCCAAACACGTTGCGGTGCAGAGCGATTGAAGGAATTTTTGTGAATAAAAAACGTAATGATGAAGTTGCCGCCGCTGTCATTTTGTGGTTTATTTTTCTATTCTATTTGTTTGATGTTTGACAAAACGATTTTCAACACTGATTTCTAATTTGACAGCAAGTAATCAAAAGAGAACTACGAACATAAACAGTTCTATGTTGTTCTTTTTATCATCATAATATTAAACAAATAAAAGGAAATTAACCCGCTAAGACCAGAATTTTGTAAAATATTCAATCCTATGTTCTATGCAATTTTTCTAAATGTTTTACAGCACTCAATCAAGAGGAAATTATGAAAATAAGCAATAATAGATAAATAAAGGAAAATTAGCTCTTTAACCTCTGAACTAGAATACAATACTTTGGTAAACGCTTTACAACACTGATTTCTATCCTGCAGACTTAAATAAAAAATTATAAAAATAAACTGTATTTAAGTAAATTGATGGAAAATAATTTATTCAGACTGCTTTATCTAAATTAAGTAAATTTGGTAACTTATGCAGGTCACTATTGGGGTACCTAGTGGGTACATTTTACCAATAATTGTTGGAATTAAATTTTAATACTTTCTAGCGCTATCTTGCTTGCACTCATATGTAATTGATGGCTTTAGTGTCGAATCGTTTATATTTATTTTGTTCAATTAGAATTAAATATAGTTAATTATCCAAATGGGTTAACCGAATCAGCTGTCAACTCCTCACAAGCACCAACCATCTGGCATCGTTTCTTCACTCAACCAAAATATTGAAGCAAAAAAAGATTACGATTAAAAAAATCACGACATCCACGCTAACAAGTGAAATTTGCTTTTTCCCTTAAAAAAAAATATAAAAAAATCTAAAGTTTTCCTTTAAATTTTCCACATATTAAACATTTAACTGTTTAGTATATCACAAAAATTATAAACAACTGTAAAAGGTTCTTTACAAAAAATACAGAACATTTGACTTAGCTTGGCAAAGACGTCGTCACTGGTTTTTTCATTGTCACTTCGTTGAGACACGCACACGTTTCTTCAAGTGGAATAATAACAACAATAATTATAGTGGATCATATATATTATCAAGAAGTGGTTTATATTTGCAATTTCTTAATTTTTTGTTATTGTAAAACGTTAACTTGCATTCATTAATATGAGTGGTGAGAGAAAAACCGAAATTGCCTCAAATCAGGATGATAAGAAAGTAAACAACAATAATAAAACTGGAGATGCTAAAGCAGCAGCCGCCACTGGCGATGATAGTAATGCCTGTGTTGTTTGTTTTAAAAATGTCGATCTGTTTTCGGTGGGAGAATGTGATCATCCTGTTTGTTATGAATGTTCAACACGCATGAGAGTTCTGTGTCAACAGAACGAATGTCCCATATGTCGACAAGTACTTTCCAAGGTAAAATTGCGAAATTAAATGTTATTCTACAATTATAATATAAATGAGTATAAGAAACTAAAGAGCAAGGTTAAAACGCTCAATATATTCCTTTAGTTGTCATAAAATGGTTGGTTTGTAACCTCAAAATATAAAGATTGTAAAATAAACTTAATAACATTAGAATGAATGAAAACCGAAATGGTTAACCATCCCTACTTGTAGGGATTATTGTAAGAATGTAAATTAAACTATAAAAGTATGTTTCGTGGTTGAGATGATTCAAAGATATGGCTGTCACAAAAAAAAAAAAAAATAATTCCGATAAAACCTATAAAAACAATATTTAATGCAACGTTACACTGAAAATAATTTAATTTTCAAGAAACTTTAAATCAGAATCTAAATACTCTAGTCACTTCTTAACCATTTCGATGGCAAAACATTTCGGAAATTTCTAATGTTTTAATAGTTGAATTTTTAATCATTCTAGGTGATATTTACTTATGATAAATTACCCTACCGTGAACTTGAAGCCAAAAATCGCTCAGAGTATTATAGTAAAAAATATAAAATTGGTTTTTATTCCAGTGATATACAACAAAAATTCTTCGAATTACTTGATCATCCGTGTCCAAAGTAAGTTGTCCATTTTAAATATTTTCCTTAATTAAATAAAGTAGTGCTTAAGATCATTCTCTATTAAACAGATGCAATTGTCCACCTTATCGAACGTTTCAAGGTCTTCGTAATCATGTTCGCAAAGAACATGATCTCTATTATTGTGATCTTTGCGTTGAACATTTGAAAATTTTCACTTTTGAAAGACGTTGTTACACACAAGCCGAATTAGGTTTGCATCGCACTAAGGGCGATCCCGACAATCGTTCACATCGTGGCCATCCATTGTGTGAATATTGTAATAAACGTTACTTGGACCGTGACGAACTCTTTCGGCATTTGCGTCGTGAACATTACTATTGTCATTTTTGCGACGCGGATGGCTGTAATGAGTTCTATCGCGATTACAGTGCTTTGACGGAACATTTTCGCCAAGATCACTATTTGTGTGAAGAATGTGCAACAGTAGAATTTACCGGTGCCTTTCGAACTGAAATTGACTACAAAGCCCATGTGGCCAGTGTTCATGGTAAAGGTATGAATAAGCAGCAAGCAAAACAAACTCGCACCTTACAATTGGAAATTACATTGGGACCTCGCGGGCGCTCAGGACAAACCGAACAAGGTGTGGCAAATATGAGAACGAGAGGGTAAGTTTAAAACAATAAATGAAAGCAGAAGAATTATTCAAATACTTTCTAGTTTCTATCTAACTAAATTATTAATATTTCACTTTAAAAATTCGTTACAGTGGCAATGATGTAGAACCCGAAATTGAGGAACCATCATATCAAAATCTCAATCAGCAACAGCAGCGACCCAACATTGATCCTTGTAGCGAACAAGAATTTCCTTCATTGGCTGGCACAGCAACAGGACCCAGTGTCTCATTAACAAGGCCACCTCCTCCAGCTATATTAAATCGGAGTCGTATGTCTGGTCTTGCTCGGACAAAAGAGAATTTTCCAGCTTTAGGTGGTTCGAGCAGTAGCGTAGGCGGTAGTGGGTCTGGCGGTGGAGGCGGTGGATCTTCTGCCTCCACAAGGTCTCAAGCTCCTATATCGAATGTTTTAAAAAAACAACCAACAAGCGCTACTGGTGCTATACCACGTAATAGTATTTCCGGCAGTATACCATCAGCTAATGCCGGTGGTATGGTTATTCATGTTTCAAATCGACCATCTAGCAGTAACAATCCAACAGTGCCTAATAAAAAAGCCAATGCCATTGATTTCCCTGCACTACCAATGGGAAAAACGAAAAAAAATCAAGCTAAACAATCAATTTTGGAGGAAGATATGTCCACTTCGGGTGTAAAATTACCTATGACAAGCGTTTCATCGAAACATCGTTCTTTAGTCGATGACTATGTATCTGTTGCTAATCCGGCCAATTTCCAAAAAATTCAAATGGTACAAAAAGAGGAAATGGAATCCAAGGCTCGCAAAGAAGCTGAAGCTAAAAATGCGCCAAAACTAACCTCACAAGACTTTCCGTCTTTAGGCGGATCATCCTCGGTTAAATCTAGCTCTTCGAATAGTTGGATTAAATCGACAATGAGTGAGAAAAAGCAAAAAGATTTAGAAAATCGAAAAAATAAAATTGCTCCTGCTCCGCTTTTACCTAAAAATAATAGCTCCCCTAAAGCGCCCATCATCACTAATGGCAATAATCAGAACAATGTTCTAAACAATAAGAAAGATAAAAAAACGAAAGATAAGAAAAGTAAAGAAACGAACAACAATAATAATAATGAAAATAAATCTACGAATAATACCATGGCTAATGGAAACAATAACCAATCACCTCTGCGACCACCACCAGGCTTTCAAAATAGTAATGCCTCCGTGAAACCACCACCAGGATTTCAAACGAATGTAACTGTTAATTCTGTAGCAAAATCTCCCAATAATTTAACTTTTACCAGTTCATTAGGAGAAAGTTATAGTATTTTGCCAGCTCACTCATATACAGCACCGCCAGATGCTTTGGCACGTAATCAGGTGAGCGAACTCTATATATTGTTGTATCAACTTGAGATATGGTGACATTAGTTTAGTCATTGTCTAGATTAGGTGGAAATTAAATCATTTCCAGCCGAGGTTATGTTGACGTCGTATAGTATTGACGTATAGTACAGATTGTATGTGTATGAATGAGGGCACTTTATCTCAATACACATACGTGATGATATAAGTTCCGTGTATCCGCAAATTGATCTCCCTTAGTTTATTATAATAACTATATACATTTACATATGTAAACATGCAGGTGATGTTATTTTAATTTTCATGCGTTTATTTATTTTAGAAATTGGTTGGATTTTTCAAGGATGCCTTAAAGACTCCTGAAGGTTTAGAAGAATTTCGTCATATATCACAAATGTTTCGCGAAGGCGTCTATAAGGCTGATGCATATTATCAGCATTGTCAAGCTGCCTTAAAAGATAATTTCGATAAAGTTTTTCCTGAACTTTTAGTGCTTTTACCGGACATTAGTAAACAACAAGTAAGTAGTGAAACCTTTACATTTATATCAACTGTAAAGCAAATATATTACCTATATATTTAAACGGTTTATTTTAGGCTTTATATTTGGTACATCAACAACGATTAAATACTTTGTCGCCACAGCAACGCAAATCACTGCCAAAACTCGAGGTTTGTTCGACATGCAAACAAGTTTTGATGCAAACTGACTTGGATGGCCATCGTAAAATGCATAATTTAAGCCAAAACTTTCCTAAATTGAATGGTAGCCAAAAGTCAACAACATCGGCTTAATAAGCCATGAATACTTGTTACCTGTTATAATGAGCTAAAATCTTAAATTTACAATACGTATCTCGTCTGTATGTATGAGTGAAGTTTTAGAACATTTTCATTTTGCGACTAAACCTATTTGTGTTAATTTTAAACATAATAAGTATAATTTATTTGATTAATTTCTTTTATTAAATGTTTTCCATAATAAGAGCTGAGATTTTATTTAAATTTGATTAAGTTATTAATAATAATAATAACTCCTGAAGTTCTAACGTAATTGTGTTTAGTTATTTCTAACTTTTATTTTAAACCTTTGTGTATAAATAATATTTAAATACAAATATTTGTATGTATGCTCGTTTACTACTTTTACTCTTTTTTTTTTCAAATCGCTTAAATAATATAAACGATATCAATTTGCAATAGAATAGCAATGACTCGTGATGGAACGTTTGTTGAAAACAAAATAAAACTAATAATAAAGAAAATAATTTATAAAGTTAAATAGTAAACGAAATAAACAACATTATAAAAATTTTGTTTAAAAATTCATTTTTTATAACAACAAAAAAAGTTTATAAATTGAAATTAAAATAAATTAATTATTTACACACGCAACCCTAAAATAGTATTTCTATTTTATCTGTACTAATGGTGGTTAGAATCGGTGTTCAAACGATTTAATAATAATTTATGTTGTGATTGTGGTAAACTTTTTGATTTTACAAATACATGATAAGATTATAATTATTGATTATTGTTTCATATAAATTATTCACTCTGTGATATACATCCTGGCAGGACGCTGTTACAAGTAAATGTCCTTATTTACAGATGAGACATCCATAATGTCAAGCTTATGTTAGGTTAGGTCGGAAAGGTGACGTGTCACTATATTAACAGTTAACCTATTGGGCCCTTCAATTAGGAAAGGATAAAAATATGAGAGAGAAGAAGAACTTGTACATCGATTTATACAAAAATGTACAATTATACCAAGCTCTATATTTAACCATACCAACTGCAAAACTTCGTTGGAGGTCATATAAAAACCATTCAGCAACAAGGTAATTATATCGACACTGTATAAGGTGCTGAAAAAGTTTGTTAATGAATAAACGCGCGTCGAATAAAATGTTTAATCCAAATCGTTGCGGTTATAAGGTATTCACTACAATTAAAAATACAATAAATATTAAAAACTAAAGCACTAACAACGAAGCCTATCGGCTTAGATATTACGGTTATAAACCGAAATGGTTTGACATTTGGGGCAAGAATCTCGAGAAATAAACCAACACTCTTTGAAAAGGGCAAGAGTACAAGAACGATGCGTGCATTTGCTGTTATTGTGAATGATTTTCTATCGACTTTACTGCAAATAAACAATGTAAAATATATGCTAAGATATAAAATTTATTTAACATAAACAAATTTTTTTAAGGAAAATTCAGTAATTTTACTTTTTATGTTCTTTAAACAATTTGTATTTACTTAGTGGTTTAGTATCTCACACTATTGTGAATATTTACATACGTTGTCATTTAAATCTTTTGTTTTGATTACAGCTACTCCCCCTAGCGGCTACCATAAGTATTACGAATAATAGCTTGCATTTTGACATTTCTCAAAAGTAAAGTCATCCACCATCTTGTAAATAAAAGTGAAAAGAAATTTTCTTCATAAAATCACGAAAAGTGATAAAACTTTTATTAAATTGTGCAGAAAGAGCAGATAAATCTTAAAATTTTTAACAAAAACAAATAAAATGGATACTTTGGATCAGGACGCATTACAACAACAATTGAAAAAGAAGAAAATCTGTCGATTTTGTTTGTCGCAGGAGCATAACACACTGACAAGCATTTATTTTCGTGATACACGCATTAAATCTTCAGCACCGTTGCCCATACAAATAATGGCCATTGCATCCATTGAGGTACGTGTTCCCCAAACAGTGTTTTTAATAACTGATAAGTTAGGACTTTTATTTATTTCACTTTGGCGAAGCATTGTACAAACTGTTTGGGGTCTTGCTGACAGACTTTTACCAGCTAACGAACAGCAGGCGTCACGACTAAGCCAATACACACACGGTTTTCCCTCGCAATAAGTTTGTTTATATTTTTCGATTTTCTTGGCTATTGGGTGGGTTTGTTAACTAAAATGGGGTAAATACAAACTATTTTTTAAGTGAAGACTAATTAACTGGTTTGATTAAAATATAATTTTAAATCCTTGTCTGGAAAATGTTTTTTATTTTCGGATTTCTTTATATGTACAGTTTGTTATGTTGGCCTATGAATGATTTGTAAATATTTATTTGGATATTTAAACACATTTTTGTAAAGGCGAGCGAGTAAATAGCACAAATTACAGATTCCAATATCTTGTTATTATGCTCGATTGAGTTCATATTTGTTTCAGTCAAATCTTTTATTAATTAATGTTTTAATTTTGTTATAGAATAGCCCAGTCACCAGCTCCATATATGGGCAAGTCTAGGCAGTGCCAACATTAATCTTGATATTTCTATTCTAGAAGGCTTAAATTTTAGGAACGTTGATTTCTATGCCACTGAGTCCAAGAGTATAGATTTTGAAAACAATTCATAGAATACAGATTATTCCAGTTTTCCTCGAGTTTCTGGAGTTTCCCAAAGTATTCTTCAAAATATCAAACCAATGCATAATACATACATGATACACAACCTAATTCCTACCTAGACTGTAATCAATGTTGTATTTAACATTTTGTACCGTCTTTAACCTCATATGAACTGATAACTCGAGCTATTTATATTGTTAAGTACTTTCTGTAAAAATGGAAACAAATAAAATTTGTTTATGTTTGCTATTGAGTTGTATCTAATTCTACAGCATGAAATCTTTAAAGATCATTTGATTAAGTAAATATTCCTTTAATGGAGACGCTTTCCCTGCAGAGTCTCTCTTCAAACAGTCTTAAACGAATTTAAATTTTTTATAAAAATTGTTATCGATTTTTATTAAACAAAACGCTGGCTCAATAATTCTTGATTCCTGAATTATAATACCTCATAATATTATTATTGAAAAACAGTTTTCCTAAATAAACAAATCTTTTAACTTTTGCGACATTTCACAACTTTTTTATAATTATTTATAATTGTATTAAATTTTCCAGGTTTTTAGCAATGATGGTATGCCTTCCCATGTGTGTTCTGTTTGTATTTCCATGTTTGAGTTCAGCTATCAGTTTAAACAGATGTGTAAGAAGGCAGATAACTTATTACGTCAGTATCCATTAACTGGAAAATGGCCAGATAGCTTGGAAAGACCTACAATGCCTCGTACAATGACGGTACTTAATAATCTAACGCCAAAGCAAACTTCTAAAACAACGCAAATACGTATCCAGCAGTCTAAACAAACTGCAACTCAAGAATCTTTGTTATTGCCGAAGAAAATATTAAACGTTGGCGTAGAACATAGTGATAATAACATTGCAACCAAACGCAATGATAATTATAAAGAAACAGTTACCAAAGTGGAAAAGGGTGAAGACGATTGCAATATTACATTTTTAGATAAAATTGACAATAACGATGAACTTTCAATTGACGATATTCAACTCTTGGTGGCTTCTGAAGATGGAGCCGAAACGGAATTTGTCAAAATAGAAGATACGCCACCTTTAGATTTTGATTCGTCAAATAAAACTGCTAAACCGAAATTATTGAATAAATCATCGGTACGGATTTTAAACAAGGACGCTAATCGCGATAATGAACCTCGTTTAAGTCTGCCAAAAATTAAGAAGAGCCAAGATGGTAATATGGAAATAGTCGCTGAAATATTAAGCATGGACGAAAAGTATGAAGAAGAGCCAGACCCAAAAAATGCTGAACCTATTGAAACCAATATCTTTCCGTGTCCTCATTGCGAACGTACATTCCCACTAGTTCAGTTAAGGGATATACATCTCAAGAATCATCTTCGCGATCGCAAATTTCAATGTGATGAATGTGATAAATCATTCTTTTCTAAATACGATTTGCAGAGACATTCGTTTATACATAATGGCGAGAAGCCATTTAAATGTTCGGCTTGCGATAAGGCTTTTTCACGTACCAGTCTATTGACAAGACATGAGAAAATCCATACTGATGTACCGAAATATATATGCGTACATTGTGAAAGATCGTTTATCTCAAAGGAAGATATGGAGAAGCATGCTGAACGCCACAATATTAATCGCCCATACCAGTGTAAACTGTGCAACAAAGGTTTCGCCTTTAAACAGGGTCTCGAACGTCACGAGGTTATACATTCACGTCAGCAGCCCTATTCTTGTCAATATTGTGCACAAAGCTTTTCCACTACTACAAAACTGGCTCGTCATTTGACAGCCCACGCCGGTTTGAGACCGTATCCTTGCAAGTTTTGTAAGAAATCATATTTACTGTCACATCATTTGACACGCCACTTGCGATCTCACAAAAATATTGATAATCTTAAAAATGTCATTATTTTCAAATGCAGTACTTGCAATACGAATTTCGATTCACGTGATGAGCTAATAAATCACTCTAAAACGCATGCTGACGAACGGAATCTTGCCTGTCCTTTGTGTAAAGAAACGTACGATGATATGAACAGTTTGACCTCTCACATACAAGATCACTCTGAGGGCGAAGCATATGCGTGCGAATTTTGCGATTTAATCTTTATGACAGCACAAAAGCTACAATCGCACACTGATCTTGATCATGCTCAAGAAATGGAAGCTTATCATGCTGACGATCGCGCTCAGGCAGATAAGAAAAATAAGGAATCTCGTAAGCAGGAAGGCGAAATTAGCGATGAAAATTTACAAAGCGTAGTGAATGAATTTCTCACGAACGAATATCCGGACGATGCAATCGATCCATTGAAAACGGAAATAAAAATCGGTAAATAAATTAGTTTTATTAACAATAAGAAATGATTAACATTTCATCATGGTCATTAATATTTTGATATATTTTACTTGCAGAGAAATCACCAGTAATAATCAAACAAGTGGTAATCCGTGGTAAAATCGGAACTGAAGGACAAGAAGGCAGTGAAATTGAAAATCAAACGGACGAGAGTAATAGCCTTTTAATACCGCTAAAACAACGTAAAATTGGTGAAGCTGAAAAAAAGGCTGTTGTAAAATCTCCACAAAAACTTAAGCAGTCGCCACAATTAAAACGTAAAATTCCAAACGCAAGTTCAGCAACACCAGCAAAGAGTGCAAAGCAACCAACTATACAGACATTTTTGAAAATGCCCAAAGGGGTTACGGTAACAAAATCAACAACTCCTAAGGCCAGCCCCAGCCCGTCAGTACAAAAACCGATGGAAAATAAGACATCACCGGCAACATCAAGTGCTGTAAAAACTGGAGCACCAAAGGTCAAAGTAACAAAGATTACCGTAACTAAAGCAGAAGCTGCAGTCATGGCAAAAGATGGTCGCATCAAAATAAAAGATGGCAAAATGATTTTAAATACTGAAAAGTTATAATTTTGTTTAGTTTTTTTTTTAATAATTCATTCATGTATTAGAATATCTATCTATTAAAAACGGAACATAATTATTATTACCATAACTGAGTTACCATGAATAAAGATCTTATAAAAAAAATACTTGTGGATGTTCTAGTTTTTTACATTATGTCGCATTTACTAGGGGGATTTCCCTAGTAAAACAAAATTTTAAATTCTGATTATTATCAAAGTAATCAAGTACTTTGTGCGTGTGTTAATTTTATTAGGCAGAGTCTTAGCTTTTAATTACTCTTAAGAGATTTTGCTAGAAGACTGCTGAGAGGCAAAGTTAGTGTATATAAATCAAGGAGAGATATTAGGATATTTTATTCATTTCTCATATCCATCTTATCTAAAACTGAAAGTTTAAGACAAATTACAGTAATAACAATTTATAAAAAATTAAAACACAAACTTTATTTCGAAATCCATGTATTTTTAATTAAGAAAATTTCAAAAGTTTTATACTAAATAAACTTACAATATAATAAATGGCAACCATTATGGAAGGCAGGAAGGAAGTTAATGTTTTTATGCAAAATATAAATTATTTAGTTCAACACTTGTTCAGTTCATGTTTGTATTTCTTCGTTTATCTGTAAACATTTTCAATTATATTTCTAAACTTTCGACTTCAGCACCACCAGGATACTGACACCATCAAGCAAACAAAGTCATTGGTACTATATAAATATATTTGCATTTAAAATTAAATGATTTCAAAGAAGAAGACACTTTATATATATAATGTAAAAACAATTAATAGAAATGCATATAAAAATAATGTAAAAAAACATTACAGATTTTAAAGCAAGAAGTAAATACTAGAGAACATAGAAATAAATCCTTAAACAAAAGCAAATGAAAAAGGATAAAGACATTATAATTAAATTTGCTATTTCAAAATGGCATTCTTATTTTACTAAGAGAGATTATATTTGTTATAAATCAAATGCACAACAAACTGAATTGTTTTAAAGGCAAGAACATTTCAAAAATTTAAATAATACATATGTATGTATGTATGTGTAACAGGATGTATTACAATTCTAAAGGAGATAATAATTCATCCAAGTTTTAATTTTTTTTAAGAAAATTTTGTTCTAATTTATAAATATTAAGTAAATATTTATATTTAAAAAAATTGTGGTCTAAATAAGAATTTGTATGTATAATTGTAAATTTGTACACATTTTGTATGACACATTGTTTACTGTTGTTTTAAAAGGTCCGTTAATGTCAAAAGCTTTTAAGTATTAAAAATTAAGTTCGAATGGCTTTTGTTAAGTAGACAATTTTAGACCGAGTTTTACACGGTTTGTTCCTTATGTGTAGACATAATTATTGTGGGAACAATTTGATTTTTTTTTATTTTTTGTTGATGTTATTGCTTTACAAATATAATAATAGTAGTAGTAATGAATTATTAATTAATTTTGTTGAATTTTATCAGTGAAACGTAAAATACGTGTTAACATCGACGTAACGCAAGGTATTTGCTTTTGTTTATCGAATATGGGCCGGCTTTCATCACACGATTCAAAATCTGTTGCTACACGCCGATTAACAAATGTTAATAGAGTTAATATATCATAGTTTTTACCATTGCTATTCAGTTCATTAACCAGCGACTGTATAAACCATGAACCATTTGAGGTATTACGCCAGGAGTAGAAACCTTCAAATAGATCAAAAACTTTAGCAAATGTCATGTGCATTTACATATAAACAGTAGATTTTACCTGGTATTGTTGAATAGGCTATAAGAAAGTCGGCATGTACCGGTATACGATAACTCATTTCAGATGATGTTTCACCATCTGTTTCAGTCTTTTGAAGTTTAATACCTGGATCTAAGCCATCACCACGGCAAGCTTGTATAAAGAACAATTTTGGTTTTCCAGCTAATGTTTTGCATTCTCGTGCAGTGAAAAAATGCCAAACACTTTCTAATTTGTACATAACATCTTTGGCATATAAGTAACCATTTTCTCCATGAGTTAAAATTGCAATTGCGATACAATCATGGTCATTATGATCGTATGAAGCAGCTGGCAATTTAAAAAACAAGAAAATAAAAAGATTAAAAAATAAAAAATAAAACTTTATTAAACTTAAAACAGAACTTGCAACAAAAAATTAAATTATATATATTTATATATATGTATGTATGTATGTACATATACACCTACCCTCTGCGATATGTTCTAGAAAAACTTTTAGTGTACAATCCTTATGTATTGTAGCTTCAAAGTGCAAATTTTCAAAGGTTTCCTTCAATTTTTCGGCATCAACATTCGTACCCTTGCGATTTTCCAAAAATGGAATTTCAAACTCTTCGTGATTAAATATTAAGGCAAGTCCTCGTTTTTTATGATTCATATTATATTCCACAGCATTGCGATCGACCGACATGCGGGCCACTGTATATTTTAAGTCCGGAACCGAACTATAAGGACAGGAAAATAATTTGTATGTGTAATGGAAATAATTCATATTTTCATAATAAATAACAATAACTTATAAATCGATTCAACAGTTCGATAACAACAAAATTTATTTATTAAAAATATATTTTATGTTGGTTTACCAACTATTGCCCACTCGGATACCATAGGAATATGTATGTATGTATATACAGTGACACAGAAAACTATACATACCCCCCGAAAAAAATGACTTTCTGTAAAACCTTAAAATCTTTAGATAAAAAAATTATATCGTATTATTTCTTGTAATAAATAAAATATTTTCCAACCAATTAATTTTTTTTTTAAACAGTAAACATTTATTAAAAATTAAAGAAATTCAGTTTTCAGGTTTTGCAGAAAATCATTTTTTTCGGGGGATATGTATAGTTTTCTGTGTCACTGTATATAGATATACATATATAAAACTATTATCATGTTTTGCTGCAACAGAACATATATTATTTTTTAATATTTTGATGCGATCCGGCTTCACGTATTGTTGGAGGAAAAAACTACTCAACACCTCATACTTACAATATTATCAGTAAAGAGGAAATGGCGTAGAATATACTTTTTAAAATACTTATCAAGGCTTTTTCAAAAACTATATTGCATTTATTCTTAAAAGAATTAAACTATTTTTACAATTGTAGTCATAATTTTTTAATGCAAAAATAAAAGGAAAATTAAATGAAAATATGTAGAATTATAAAACAATTTGTTGTAAAACGAAAAATTTAATTTTATTTTGTTTGATTTTACAGCCAATCATTCATTTGAAAACAAACAAAACACCAAATGAAATAATAATCGCCAGAGTTATACCTATAACACGGTAGACAATTTAGAATTTATCTTTTTTAAATACTAATGACGGTAATTAAAAAAAAAAAGTTTTGTGTCATGAAAGGTTTTTTTTTAAATGGAAATTTATTTAATAAAGCATTCCATCTTAATTTGTCGTATGCATATATACATACATAGCTCATGTAGTTTAATCTATAAATACTTCTATCGAAAAAATCTTATAAGCCCTTTATCGAGTAGTTATTTTGTAAACAAATGTCTGAGAAAGATAAATAATTTATTTTCACTTAATGGCACATATAATTTGCTATCAACTGCAAGGCCAGCGTAATGAGAGCCGTCCAAGACCTATCTGGCGTTGACCAGTAGAGGCGGAATACCGCAACAATAATCTATCCGATAATGAACAACGTGCTTCGATTTTGAACCATTATTAGTGTTGATAGAAGCTCCATTTCAAGAACATAATACAGGAGTTAAAACTAAACGAACAAATGCTACAAAAAAACTATTTAATTTTTTATAGGAAATTGCTTAGAAAATAAAGTAAACTTATTACCATTATCACACACTATGATTCTATCATTATCAATTCTTTAAAACTTTTTCAAAATTAAAAACGTTAATTTAAAGCAATTTTATGAAACAATACCATATTCTATACATAATAAAGGGTGATTTTTTAAGAGCTATAGGAAATTAAAAAAAAAAAACACATAAAATTCAGAAAAATGCATGAAAAATTTATTTGAATCGATAGTACGGTCAATATAATTTAATTTTTGAAGATTATTTCATGCAAATGTTGACCGCGACTGCGCCTCAAATGGTCCATCCGCTTAGTCCAATTTTGGCATACTCTTTCCAACATTTCGGCCGGTATCTCAAGAATAAATGCTTCAATGTTGTCTTCCAATGCGTCAATTGAAGCGGGCTTGTCTGTATAGACATGAGCTTTAACATAGCCCCACAAAAAATAGTATAAAGTCGTCAAATCGCACGATCTAGGCTGCCAATTGACCGGTCCCGAACGTGAAATAAAATGTTTACCGAACTCGCCTCTCAATAAGTCTATTGTTACGCGTGCTGTGTGGCATGTGGCACCGTCTTGTTGAAACCAGATGTCATGCAAGTCAAGCTCTTGCATTTTGGGCAAAAAAAAGTTGGATATCATCTCACGGTAGCGCTCACCATTCACAGTTACGTTACGATTCGCAGCATCTTTGAAGAAGTACGCATTTTGATAATAAAATTCAATGATTTGCAAGCGTTGTTTGTTTGTAAGACGATTCATGGTTAAATTATAGACCAAACTGAAGATGTTTGACAGTGAAACAAAACACGAAACGTGCGTAAGCTGTTTAAACCAGTGTTGCCAAAAAGATAATAGCTAAAAAATCACCCGTTATTTAATATGAATATTGGATGACTATTCTAAACATATTGGATATTCATCCCACTAGAATTTTTCAGTTATTTTAAACTCTTTCATAATGACTCTTTTTTAGGGGATATTGTTGAAAAAGTGTGTCATTTTAATTGGTATGTCTTTATTAGGGGATTTACGGTTAATGGCCGATAAACTGCGCTAAGATGCGTTATACAGTGACTATTTAGCCGTGATGAAATAAAAATTCCCTCAATAACTTAAATATTATTTTTAGCTATTTTTATACAAATTTTCGATTGTCTGAAGTCGATTGCCCTATAGAAGTAGAGTGTTAGTAATATGGTTTAGTCTTGTATTATATGTATATACTATACATACATACATATACATATACATATATGTATATTAAATTTTTTAATAGAAATTTTACCTAAATAGTATATCACATTTTTAATGGTTTACAACTATGTGGACTGACGTTAACAAATAGGTTGGTTTACCCATCCTAAAAAGCTAAAAAATCATTCTTTAATTATTTTTATTGATAAAGTAATTTGTCTTAGTAATGCTCGGTTTTTCCAAGACATAGGGCTTGGAAAAGTTAATAGACACGGTGGCAAATAAAAACAATTATGGTATGTGTTATTCATTACCAATGACTTAATAAAAAATATAATTTCTTATTTTATCGGTATAATACCTTCCATATCATGTATTGAGCATAGCTAGTATTGATGTATATTTGTTGCATTTTAAAATAGTTCGCATGAACATACTTTGTACATTTGTGCCCTGATTCATTGGGATAAATTTTTAACGTCTGAAAGTGTTATTGTACTAAATTTGAACCTTTGGTTAGCTATAAGCATTCGACTTATGTAATCTTCAATTGGTTCCAGAGTTTTTTTTTAGTGATCTTGAAGTGATCTTAATACACCTTATATTTTTATTACTTGTTCTGTATATTTATTAATTGATACTTGATGTCTTAAAAAACTTTTCATCATATGAATTAAATAAATATATTTTTTAATTAAATATTATTATAACAATTATTGTTTATAGATTAATAATATAATTTTAAAATTAAAGATTTTAGTAATTTTTGTTAGACTGTGCCCTCTTTTTCAGTGATGACTTTAAAGCAAACGTTCATTGAAAAGTCTTTATCGAATGATGTTATATATTATATACGATAATTTTGCAAAAAATAAAATTTTTATTGTGGCATAAAAATAAAAATAGAATTAGAAAGTTGAGAGTTCAAAACATTCCTTTTTAATATTTAACAATTCTAGATTATGAGATATACATATATGTACATATATGATATTAAATCTAAATAACTCACACATTATTTCCATTTTTTGGATGAACACCATTCTTTTTCTTTTCCTCACGTCCCAAGCCCAGGGCATCTGGTCTATCGGTTGATACTACATCAATACCATGGCTGCCCACTGTATCGTCATCATTATCAACATCGTAGACTTTATTTTGTTGCTGCGAGGTCTTATTCATTCTTAACGTAGCACTTGTTGTGTACTCTACTGTCGATACGCATTCGTCCGTCATGATGGATAAAATCTATTGTAAATTTGTGATTTTCCACAGATACTTTTTATAACTTTTATTTTAAACTATTGCGCGTCGTATTGTTTAATTTCTATTTTTTATTACTTGTGTTTGTGGTTGACAGAGCACTTTGTTTTCTGTTTTTTTCTTTTTGTACTTGTGATTATTAACTTATATTTTTTATTTCTATTTTGTTTACTTTACCAATACAACTTCATTCCTTCCTTTTTCTCTCACTATTTTATCACCATAACTCACTGTCCTGCCTCTGTCTGATTCTCTTCATTTATTTGTATTTGTAAATAAATAAAGCCAGACACGCCATACACCAAGAAAAGAGGAAAAAGACTAACTATTGTTTCAAGGCAGTAATCGTAGTTTCCTAATAGTAGTAAAGTTCTACAAAAAAAATATCCACAAACTGTTTCTTACTCTATTGATTAAATTTTTGTGTGCCCAGTAGATTATTTTGCTTTTTCTCTTCCAATTATTTGTCATCAGACTTTTTTTTTTTTTAATTTTTGTTTTAAAAATTTATTTTTACATATAAGGTAAAAGACCGCTTTTATTAATGTCGTTATAAATGAATGTTTTTGTATATTTGTGACGTTTCGTTAACATTGTATCAAGGTTATTATGCATTTTCAAATGCAACAAGCATTTCTACTCTATTCCTATTATTTCAAGTTGAGCTTTAATGAAAATAAACATTAATGAAAAAAATTATAGGCGGCTTTTGTTCTTTTTTAGCCTTTGCTCCTTTACGATTGTTCACTTTTCTATGCGCTTATAACACAAATCAATCCGTTAGTAAATCACAACAAAAACTAAATACAAATAGACGAGCGCATCATAAAACGAGACGCTCACTTGTTTTTTATTGCATATACAACAACAACAAAGTATGAATTTTCTTTTTGATTGAAACAGTGGAGAAAGCGCAAGTAATAATTCACAGTAACATTTTATTAAATGTTGCCGGACTATAGCCATTTTCTATGACAATTTTATCGTGCATTCTTACAATTCTTAGTTCGTTATTTCAAAAAAGACATGAAAAACCTATTAAAGCGCTAACAATAAATGTCAGCTGGGTTTCGTAATATTTTTTTAACAATAAAAAGTATTCTATTCACTGTAAAATATTACCAATTTCAGTAATTTAACAATATTTTGAGATAAAAATCGATACATATAGAGAACATAGGAAGAAAATAGTTTTTGCCAAAGTGCAAAACGTAAACGTAAATTTCTGTTAGCATAAATAATAAGTCGCTGGAATTGAGATTTTTATTACATTTTATTTATAATTTATTGGTACAAACAGCTACCGCTCGGCTATTGATGAATTGCTTTGGGAATGGTAAATGGTACAGGTGCTAACTTAAACTTGAAAAGCAAGACAAGATAAAGAAGATGACTTAGTTAATGATACTTAGTTAGCAGGCTGTAGATGTAGTGATATCGTCGTCATCAGAGGAGTCACATTCAATTACTTGTTCTTCTTTGCTTTTGTCGATTGAAGTGGGACGGATTTCCTCACTTAATGGCGTGTTTGCCGTTTTCTTATCAATTTTTTCACACCACCGTCTTAACGTCGAGGAATGAGGCAGTGGAAATCCTTTATCATATAAATGATTGTAAGCTCCCGGCCCGGCTTCATGTAAATAAATGGCATTGGTAATATCTTCCCAACTCCAATGCACTTAGTTCGAAGACATCAATTATCGAATTTGTCCCTCTGAAAAAATTTTGCGCATGGCGTCTACTGCCAAGTTCACTTGATAGAGCTTACATTTAAGATCTTTATTTTCCGTTTCTAATTGACGCTTTTTTTCTCTGCATTGCTTAAGTGCCGTTACCAAATTTTGTAAACTATATACATAACAGAAATAAAAATAATAACAAATATAATTAACAATGTGTATACATAGTATATGACTAGTACGTTCAACTAAAAGGATAGTAAAAATTCATCTAAAATGTAAGAAAACTTACTAATAATCAGTACAGTATTTAGTTTATATTTTAAATAGGTATATGAATTATAATCTATTTATTAAAAATATAATATTTACCCCGAGCATACTGTTTGAGTCTGTTGATCTTTGTGTGATGGAACATTTAATGGATCCATTTCGGTTAAGGGAGGAAGCCGCATGTTGGCCAAATGTGTGCTGTTTGAAAGACCTATAAATGTATGTATAGGAAACATGCAATTTGACATCTACTTACTTTGCAATTAATTCGTTTCCTTGGTAAAGAGGCATACACCTTGCTTCATATGTTGTTCTATCCGAGGTTGACACGCTGTGTTAAAGATAGTATAGTAACCTCATTATAAAAAACATAGTATTTGCCGAGGGAATTATAATGTTTGAATAAGTACAAAATATGCTTATTAAGAGACATTAATACATAACAAATATACTAAATTTCTTACCTTTGAAAAGAAGTTTTGAGAACTGTGTTCATAATGGGAACAGCCTTGGGCAATAATAATTATTTTGTGCCACTAACGATCATGTCGGCGAAACGAAAGTGATCAGAGCAAATTCTACCACTTTTTGTTAAATTCACCTTACATATTTCACTCCATTTTCTTCTCCTCTCTTCATCATTAGGTACGGTAAAAGCTGACACTTGGCCTGGTATTATTTTTTGGCCGCATATCTGACATTTCTGCATAATCATAAATTTTCCACGAAATCTATAAAATTTTCAAAACAATTTTATTTAAAAAAAATTTCATAACATTCACAAAAAAAAAAACACTCACAAATGGCACGCACGAAAATATTTATTTTGCCACAAATTACGAATTATAATCATTTTTTTTAATCAACTATTTATATGTATATAAGTACGACAAACTTTAATTTTCACACAAAAAATTGTAAAATATTTCAACACAAAGTAGACCAGTGATGCCAGGAGATTTTTTCCAAAAATCCCTACGTCAATGAAAAAAAATCCCTTTTTTCCCTACACCCACTCAAGGCACATCTAACAGGTAAACCTATGTCAACAGCTGACGCGTTTTTAAATGTCAAAATTTTGTCGTTTTTTTGTTTGTTTTGTTTCGATAATCATTTTCGCATTTATAAACCCTCATATGTACCGGATGTATCTTTAACGATACGCACTCTAGAAATTCTTCAGGATTACTATTTCAAAGCCAATTTTATTAAAATTTTTGCAAGATGATTAATAATATTTAAGCTTTTAACACTAAATCCATATATCTTTTAAACTACAACCTAGATTTACTATATTTATATTTATTTAGACGAGGCTGATGAATTACCCAAAAAAAGATTTCGGTCTCTCCAACTAAGTGCCAAAACTATGACCAATAACAAATAACGTTAGCATCTGCCATTTTTATCGATGGCCATATAAAAACATGTTCTTTATATAAAGTGGAAATGTTATTGACTGCATGGAATAATTTTTTTTTAATTTATAGGTGCCCCACTATTGCGTAATTAAGCATGACATAAAAATCAAAAGAAATTTCAATATATAAAATGTATTTAGTTTTTTTAATTGCTTTTATTAATTTCCTATAGAGGTTTGAGGGTTAATTTTTTTGACATTACGCGTACGCTTTAACAAAAACAAAATGCCTGTTGTTTTTGCATTGTTGTACTTGTTGTACACTTGCGGTTACCTGTTAGATGTGCCTTGCACCCACTTTTAATTTTCCCTACAAAATTCCCTATGCCACTTTTTCCGTTTTTTTTTTTTTTTTTTAAATATTTATTTTAAATTTGTACACTTTCAATTCAGGTACATACATTTATTATACAAAAATAACATAAAAATAACAAATATTATAAATTAATGAAAAAAATTATTTGTACAATTCTGTATAATTAATTTTGTTTAAATGACTCGATGTGCATTTAAAATTTACACAATTAATTAAATTAGCTTGTAAATTAGATCTTATAATGCAAATAGAATTTAATAACTCATGGCTTAATTTGTTCCTTTTTTTCGTACGTACGTCAGTTAGAACAGAAAAAACTCTTTCAGCGTCAGCATTGGCATGTGACAAACTTAATAAAATTTTTATAATTTTTGCAAAATTTGGAAAGATCAAATTGTCATTAAAATTTTTTGATTTGCAAATTTTGGACCAAAATGCTTCAACATCTAATTTAGACAATGTTTGTTTCTCATATTCAGAAAAACTGTATTCTAAAGTTCATTCCATTCCATTCATGTGTAAGTAAATTTAAGTCAACTTTATACTTATAACATATCAATTTAAATTGATAGACACTTTTGTTACTTTTTCCAATGGCCACTACGGGGTTTAAAAATTCCATTTCTTTGAAAATTGATTTGTCATTAAGTGGCAGTCTTCTTTGCGTTTCTTCAAGTGCAGTTATGTAGAATTGTAGACAATCAGATTTTACCTGATGAGCACTGGCTTTTGGAAATGTTTTCAACAATTCTTCACATTCACTGCCGACATAGACATCATATATTGGCAATGAAACATGAGGTGACCTTATGACACAATAAATTTTCAAACATTCTTTTTTAATAAAATTTTTGACAAGTTTATAAAAAAATTATGTTGACTCTGAATGCAAAACATGAACCAACATTTTTTTTGAATGAAAAAGTGCATTTAACGAGTTAAAATAATTTAACACATATCTCAAAAAAAGTAAGTAAGCTTTATTACACTCATTTGTAAGTTCAGTCAGTATAACATCTGCAGATTTCAATTTGTTCTGTTTAATTGCAAATTTAAAATATTCAACTAGAGCTTGCCAATTATCCAATATTCTTTCGATGCATTTTTGATGAGACAGCCACCTTGTTGTTGATGTTCTTAATATTTTCCTTTTTTTTCGTTAATTTTTTGGAACTCCTCCAACTGAGAATATCTTTTAAAACTGCCGGAAATGTACGTTCCTATTTGTCTTACCAAATCCTCTGGGGCTCTTGGCAACATTAGGCAAGATTTGTTTGCTATGATGGCGACAGTGTGGCAAATACATTTGATTGTTATTACGTCGGGATTATCCAGCAAAAGTCTGAATGCGAACGAATTGTTTTGTCCGACCATAACATTAGCGCCATCGCAACACAGTCCAATGATGTTATCAAAGGGAATATTGTATGATAAAATACATTTTTTAATTTATATTGGAAGAAAAATAGTTTTTAGAAGCTAAAAATTTGAAATTGAAAAAATTCCCTACTATTCGAAAAAACTAAGAAATCTTTCCCTTTTTCCCTACATGTGAAATTTTTGAAAAAAATCCCTACAAAAAGGGAAAAATCCCTACACTTGGCATCACTGAAGTAGACTGCAAATGTTATTAATAAACAAATCTTGATGGTAAACAACAAAAGTAAACATAAACAAACTTTGCGCCCTGTTTATGACACATGGACGACAATGTAATCAATTAAAAAACTGTCAGCTGTGTTTCTGTATGAATATATTTTCCTTTTACAAGCGCTTATAACAGAACAAAAACCGCCTAGTAAGACAAAAACCACAGAGTAACACAAAAACTAAATAGACGAGCGCTTCATAAAACGAAACGGTAATTTCAAGGCATATCCAATTAGATATGCCTTGGGTAATTTCTTCCTAAAATCATATATTACAACAACAACAAAGTATGAATTTTCTTTTTTATAGAAACAGTGCATGGCATAATGGCCATGAAACAGTGGATATAGAGCAAGTAATAATTCACAGTAACACTTTATTTTTATAGGTGTTGCCGGACTATAGGCATTTTCTATGATAGTCTTATCTATTTCGTGCATTCGTATAATTATTTATGTTCGTTATTTTAAGACATAAAAAACTTATTAAAGGACTAACTATAATTAGCTTACGCCAGCTTATTCAACACGAATGCGATATATTTTTTAATAAACATTTCTTAATAATAAAAATTAATCTACTTACGGTAAAGCATTATAAATTTTAGTTATTAAACAAACATTTGAATTAAAAATCGATACATATAGGAAATATAAGAAGAAAATAGTTTTTGCCAAAGTATAGATGTTATCAATTAAATGCAGCTAACAGATTTCGTTGGATTTAGACGTTTATGTTAATGTTAGCATAAATAACTGGACTAGAAGTTTCTTAACATTTTCTAATAATTTATTTGCACAAACAATTGCAGCTCGACAGTTGATGAACTGTTTTGGAAATATCAAATGGCACTGGTGCTAACTCAAGTTTGAAAAGTCATACTCGTACATATATATCGAATAAAAAGGGTACAGATTTCGTCGCTGAACGACTACCTTTCACTAAATTCACAACCTACAATAACACGGATTACATACTGGGCCTTATGAATATGATAACAATGTGTTTAATTCCGGGGGAGGCTATTGAAAAAATTAAGCCCAGTACCCCCATATACCTGGAAATTATGGCGAATTTCCTTGTGAAACGCAATCTGAAACTATTACCGAAAAAACCTACAAAGTTTATTCACCTTCTGTACTAAATATTATTATAAACACTAGTATAACTGAATCTGGATTTTGCTATCGGAGAATGAACAACGCTTGCTACCTTCTATTTAGATGCTACGACAATTGCCAATGCCCATAAAGCGTGGTTTAATCCTGACTTCAGAAGCTTTTATATCTTCACCTTCTTGCATTTGCAACTTTTTGGAAATTAGAGAGTTTAAAATCGTCTGGTTACAAAATTTCTAAACATTTCGCGCTTTCTCATTAATTACTTCTTTACACAGAATATTGACCCATATTTATTCTTCTTTGTTTTAATTCCACATTGAATAACTTACACAAGTGATGATAAGTAATTACACATTCCGTTAAAGAATTCACGTTATACTTAGACAGATGTTCCAATTAAAATTTCGTAGTTACACTGCATATATTTGCAAATTAACGATTTATGTATTGGCACTAACATTTGCAATCTTTGTACATATATTTAAAAAGATATTGAATGTTTTTGGGTCTAGGTATTTTTATTACATGAAATACTTCATTTAATCAATTTGTTATCATTTATTTATTATAAAAACACCTTAAGCCTCATAACCGTCGGGTAAAGCGTTGGCGTGTGGGTTGTGAAACAAAGATTTGTTACCATCACCCCAGGGGAAACGCTTATCACGCTTAGCCAAATATTCGTATTTAACAAACTCAGGACGGGCGTGATGAGCATGTTCCTGGTGAGCCAAGTAGGCGTTCAACATGCACAAAGCAACTGAGGGGAAGGCAACGAAAAAGGTCAAACGTTTCCACACTTTGTAGCCACCTGGAACAAACAAATATAAAGGTTAATATTTAAATTTATTTTGCTTAGTTGTATCCTTAAAAGCTTAAGAAATTTTCTTATGCTATTTTTTTTTCTTTTCATTACATAACCTACATATATAGTTGAAACTCTATATTTCATATATGCTTAAAGAATTTTGAGATTTTTAAATTACCTGAGTGGTCACCGGCAGTGGCAGCTGTGCCCATTCTTGGGGCGGAGGTTGCAATTTTGCGGCGAATGATTTGATTAAGGATTGCAGACATTTTTGGAATATCAACGATATTTTTCACGTCTTGATTAAATGAATTAAATTTCTTTCAATGCTTGAAAAAAATATGACAACCAATTTGACAGTTGTATGTTTTGACATAATAGCTGAGTTGCCAGTTAAATTCCTTTTAAACTATTGTGATTGATTACAAAATAAAAACAGCGTTTAAAGGTTAAAATCTCTTCTGTTGTGAGAAAACAACTCTGTTAATTGCATTATTTTTGGACACATTTCAACATATTTTCAGAAGAAGTTGTCTTCGTGTGCAAATATTAAATAATTTAAAATAAATTAATAAAATCATTACAATTTTATAAAGGTAAGATCATAAAGCTAAATATACATTAATTTATTGTTGCTATTATTGAAAAATATAAAAATTGCTAATGCCAATAACATGAATTTTTGCCAGACTTTAAAGGTCATTGGCATATGAAAGTAAAATTTATTAAAATTATTTATTTACATATTTATTCTATGATATTTTATATTTACATTCATAAAGGATACCAATATGCAGGTATTTTAAATTTTAATCAATTTAATTCCAAATTTACTCTATATTGATATATTTTAATTGTTTTTTCTGCTACAGCCTTGTATAGTAAAAGCAAAGAGGAAAGGAAACCCAGGAAAACGGCCAAAAATGAATCCAGGTGATACCATAACAACAACTGAAATTAATACAGAAATTAAAGTAGAAGTACAACTCGAGACTGCATCTATTGTTAAAGTAGAAACTATAAAAAGAATTGAAAATATTGATAGTTCTCCTAAATCAGCAATAGAAAAGGCATTAGCTGCCCATCAGGAATCGGCAACAGAAAAAACACGAGAACAAATTAAAGCGGAACGTGAAGCCAAAAAATTAGCTAAACAATCAAAAAAACAGAACAAGGGTGCTGGTGTTAAGAGTACAGAAACTAATTCAATTGCTAATACTAGTAGCCCTCCTCAGTCCTCTATGGACAATAAAATGGCCGAAAGTATTTCTGTTCCTGGAACTACAGTTTTAACAGAAGACAACAGTGAGAAAACTCGTGAACAAATTAAGGCTGAACGTGAAGCTAAAAAACTGGCCAAACAAGCAGCGAAAGCTGCTAAAGCTGGTGACAATGCCGCTACGGTGGCAACTGTTACAGATCAATTGACTCAAGTTAAAATTAATGAAAATACTAATAAGGAGCAAACAGTAGCAACTACTAGTAATGAGGTTTCTACCGGAGAAAAGGTAGGTTTATAATTGTTAATAAAATTACTTAATATTAGATATTTCGTTATTATTATAAAAAAAAAGTCAGTAGGGAACTTTTACATTTGCTTTCTTTTTTTTTTAGAAAAAACCTGCTTTGACAAAGGCTGAACGGCGGGCCATACAAGAAGCTCAAAGAGCTGCTAAAGCTCAAGCAGAAAAATCGAAACCTACTAAAGGTAAACCAAGTGCAGTAACAACAGCCACAGCGACAACCCATAATTCGGTGAAAAAGCCAGCTAAATCAAACACACCAGCATCAGTCATAAAAGAACACCAATCGCTAGTTAAAAGAGCTGCAAGTAATTCGCCTGTTAAAATGGTCCGTTTCAATGACGGCAATGTGAAACTGTTTAGCCACTTGGAAAAACCCAATACCAATGCAAATTTATTTGTCAACAACACACATATACATCCCAGTATAGCACGTTTAGGCGAACAATATGCCAAAAGAACTGTAGTTGGTTCAAATGCAAGATGCATGGCATTTTTAAATGCCATTAAAATGGTCAATATTCTTCTTTTCTTTCAACAAATTTGTGAATTATTTTTTATAATCTTTTTAGGTTATACAAGATTATGAGACACCGCCCAAAAAGGAATTCAATCGTAGTTTAGAATCATTTATAGCCAATTGTGTGGATTATTTGCAAAAATGTCGCACACTGGCTGTCTCAGTTATTAATGCTCATAAGAGTCTTAAACAAGTTCTAATGCAACTGCCAAAAGAAGAACCAGAATCGGAGGTAGTATTTCATACAATATAAATTTATTTATCTATTTTAATAATATAAATTCTGTTCTTTATTTATTAAAGCTTAAAGACAGACTTTTTACATTTATTGACACGTACATTGAAAACCAAATTGGCAAAGCTGCTCAGGCCATCAATTCCATGATGCAAAAGAAAATTAATAACGGTGATGTTATATTAACTTTTGGCTGGTAATTTGCTTTAGAAATTCGATAAGAGATTTAAAATTTCATGAGTATGTGTTTTTCCCAAAAAATTTCAGCTCTTCCCTTATCAACTACATATGCGAAGAAGCACAAGCGCGTAAAGTTGACTTCCGGGTCATTGTTGTTGATTCACGTCCTTTCTGCGAAGGCCAAGAGTTGTTAAGACGTCTTACTGCCAAGGAAATACCTTGTTCGTATGTCTTGATCAATGCTGTTAGCTTTGTTATGCCAGAAGTAACAAAAGTCTTACTTGGAGCTCATGCTCTATTAGCTAATGGTTATGTAATGGCTCGTGCTGGTACCGCTCAAGTGGCTTTAGTGGCGCGTTCATTTAATGTTCCTGTTTTAGTATGTTGTGAAACTCATAAATTTAGTGAACGCTTCCAAACTGATGCCATTGTGTATAACGAACTTGGAAATCCCGATGATATTGTAGTCGACGATAAGTGCTGTTTATCAAATTGGCAGGCCAAACATAAAATGTCGCCATTAAATTTAAATTATGATATTACCCCACCAGAGCTAGTAACTGCTGTCGTTACAGAGGTTTCTGTTTTACCATGTACTAGTGTTCCTGTTATTTTGCGTATAAAACCAGATTGGTTTGTATAGTAAATGTCTTATTGCTTAAATATATGATTTCTTAAGGAAATTTTCGATACAGAAAAGTGAAACATAATAAACGAAAACCTGATTTCCCGATATTAATGATTCTTTTTTTTTTTCGGTAATATTTAATGTTTTATTTTAATTTTCAATTGTGCTCAGGGAATTTATGTAAATTGCTTTTAACATATTATTGAGTTCGCACGGCGTAATTCAAACTTTTAAGAGCTACACAATAATATTAAAACACTTTTCTTTTTGCTTAAATATGCACGATTTGTTTATTTAATATTAATTTGCGTATATCGCGCTTTAAAACAATTTGTTTCCACCGTGTCACCATAAGAACTACTTTGTTAGTTTAAAAATGATCTTTCGATTTTAAATGTTTTACAAAACAAGAGACTACCGTTATTAAGCAGAACAGTAACAAATTTAGTACAATTTAAATAATATTTTAATAAAGTAAATAAGGACAACGGTGGAATGAGATAATATGTAAAATAAGGAATTTGGGTTTTTATACATATATGTATATTTGTTTGTATGTAAATAAATTACAATAAAATACAAAATACAGTGGCGGCGGTAACATTCCCCCCATCGTAAGCGAATTAGGTGTCCATGAGCTTGCCATCTTTCTTACCGACGTCTAACACTGCTATTTTTGCTACGGGCCTCTCATATGTACCGGAATTTGTTTTGATCGTGACACGCCGAACTTGACCGTCTTTTGCGGGAAAAACATTTGTTATAATGCCCTTTGGCCAACTATTTCGGGGAAGCGTATCATCGACTATGACGACTACATCTCCTACTGAAGGGGGTTTTGTTTTTTCGAACCACTTGCTGCGTCGCACTAAACTTGGACCATATTCTCGCACCCACCTTCGCCAGAAATGATTAGCAAACTTTTGCGTTTGGTGCCACCGGTGTCGGAGATCATGATCGTGTTCTAATAAAGGCTTGTTGCCGGCAGCAGACCCAAGCAGAAGATGATTTGGAGTCAAGGGGTCGTCTTCACATGAATCCACTGCTACAAATGTCAATGGGCGAGAATTTATGATGAACTCAACTTCCCATAGGGCACATCTTAAAGATTCGTCGTTGAATTTAAATGCAGGGCACATGGCGTGAAGATTTGATTTAACCGTCCTTACCAATCGCTCCCATGCACCGCCCATATGTGGGGCTGCTGGAGGGTTGAACCACCATTTAATTTCCTCGTATTTCGAGCAGACTTGTCGAAGACTTAAATTTTCTTCTCGGATGATTTTTTCCACAGCTTTGAAATTAGTGCCATTGTCTGTATATATTTCTCTTGGAGTGCCACGCCGACTTATGAAATTTTGTATACACATAATACACGAACTTGTGTCGAGACTATGTGCCACTTCAATATGTAGTGCTCGCAGTGTCAGGCAAGTAAACAGTACACCCCATCTTTTTTCCTTACGTCTGCCAACGGTTACATATAAAGGGCCAAAAAAGTCAATACCAACGTAAGTAAATGGACGTTCAAAACTTGCTAGTCTAGCTGGCGGCAAACAGGCCATTTGTGGTAGTTGGGGCACAGCTGCTTCGTTTTTACAAAATTGACACTTCCGTCGAACAACTTTATAGAGCGCTCTTAATTTAGGGATATAGAAATATGACTTTATTCCACAGATCACTGCCTCGTGCATGCGATGATGGTAATTTTCATGATAATATCGGACTACGAGAAAAGTTATATAGTGGCCATGAGGTAAAACTATCGCTTGATTGCAGCTTAACATGTTTGCTCTGCCACAAGTCCGCATTACACCATCTTTGTCCAGAAAGACGTTAAATTGCTTCAATTGACTGCTTCTCTCGATCTCTTTGCAGTTTTGCAGACTCCATATCTCATCAGAAAATTCGCTCAGTTGCGCGCATTTAAATAAAATATTTTTGGATTTTCTGATACATTCAAATAGATTGTCGTCTTGTATTTTGAAGCCGTGGACTACAGACTTTAATTTTTCTATATAAAACAGAAACAGGGCTAAGGCTCTATAGAGTCGTCTCCAACATGAGAAATATTCGAAATTTGTAGAGAAACTTTTAGGCACATCGATATACAAAAAACGATTACGTACCTCTTCCTTATTGGGGTTACCTAAATCTGCAGATTTTGGCCATTCACTTCTCTTGAGCTTCAGAAAATCGGGCCCCGTAGTCCACATATCGTTGTCTGTTGGGCCTACTTTTGTAGCAAAATCAGCAGGATTTAAATCTGTTGGGACCCAATTCCACTGGGTTACGTCAGTTGATTCTAAAATTTCACCGACTCTATACATTACGAATGCCTTGAAGTTTTTCGGATCCATAGACAACCATTTTAAAACCGTTTTAGAATCGGACCAAAAGAAGCGTTCTGAACAACGAAGCCTTGTAGTATTCTGGATTTTCGTGGCTAAACGGGCACCTAATAAAGCTGCTTGCAATTCTAATCGCGGTATTGATATGGGCTTTAGAGGAGCAACCTTGGACTTAGCTGCAACAATGGACACGTCGACGTCATCATTGCATTGAACTCGAAAGTAGCTTACGGCTGCATATGCATTTTCGCCTGCATCAGCAAACGTATGCAGTTGTACGTCAACAGTCATTCTGAGAAGTTTAGAGTAACATCTAGGAATAACTATAGATGATATTTTGCTCAAATTCGAGAGCCACAAATGCCATTTTACGCACAGCTCCTTATTAAGTTCCTCGTCCCACTTTGTGCCTGAGCGCCAAACATCTTGCAGTAAAATTTTCAAGCCAATTGTAAAATGTGAGACAAGGCCAAGTGGATCAAATATGGACATCAGAACTTGAAGGACTTCTCTTTTAGTGGGAACCACATTCGCTTGAAACACATCCCTTTTAAGCCTCGAGAATTTGGAGTTATACTGAAAAACATCATTATTGGATTCCCAATACATACCGAGAATTTTCTCCACTGCTCCAAACAAATTTCTTGCGGTTGATTCATCATCGCATAAATGTTGCCTAACTAAAGTAGAGTTTGTAGCCCAATTTCTCATGTGGAAACCTCCAGAAGCGTGGATCGTCTTAACGTTTGTCGCCAGTTCAAGGGCCTCTTCTTCTGAGTCGACGCTGTCGATAAAGTCGTCCATGTAGTGGTAGCTCGTAATTGCTTTAAATGCTCGGGGATACTTATTGCGAAATTCTTCTGAATTTTTGTTTCGAACAAAATGGGCAATGCATGGCGCACAGTTAAGGCCGAAAGTTAATGCCTTCATCACGTACATAGTAGGACGTTCACTTTGATTACTGCTTGCGAGCCACAGAAATCGTTGTGTGTGCATATCTTCATCCTTTACTTTAATTCGATGAAACATTTCAGCTATGTCGCCACAAATCGCGATTTGCCCAATCGGAATTCAATTAAAATATTAAAGAGCGATGTGAGCAGGTCAGGACCACTTAATAAAAAATCGTTTAGGGATTTACCGTTCGACTTTGCTGCTGCATCCCACACTAGACGTATTTTACCTGGTTTGTTAGGATTTAGTGCTACAAAAATTGGGAGATACCACGTACGACCGGGATATGAATATACTTCTGAGTCCAACACCTTTCTTGCGTAGCCTTTAAGCAGAAGTTTATCAATTTGAGCTTGCATGGTTTGCTGTAGTTGTGGATCCTTTTTAAACTTTTTCTGAAGACACTTTAATCGATGACATGCGACCTCGTAACTATCGGGCAACGATACCTGTTTATTTCTCCAAAGCAAATTTACCTCAAATTGTTGTTCTTTCTTTACAGCTGTACTCTGAAGAATCTGCATGGCCTTTTCATCTTCGGCGGATAAAATATTTTTCTCCTGAGAGACTTCTAGGGCAAAGTACTCTCTTACTTCATCGTGAAGCTCCTTATAACGGTCCTCGCACTCACATGTATGAATGTTCAGTGAGGCTGATTTTTCGGAAATTTTTCCACCACCCTGCAACGTCCAGCCCAAGCGTGTTTTTGTTGCTATTAGTTGCCCGCGGTCACCTTCTCTTATTTTCATCGGGACTGCCACTCTCCAATTGTTGAGCCCAATCAAAATCATTGGTTTTGCATTCGTATATGATTTTACTGGTAAGCCTTTGAGATACGGGTTAGCTTTTAATATTTCAGCAAAATTCAGAGACTGAATGGGCAAATCAAGGTTTCTAACTGTACGGACGTCATATAAAGAGAATTTGGATTCAGCTTGTACGCTAGAAACTTCCAGGTTAATTTTCATTGAATCATCTTCAGAGCGTGTAGTATTGCCTGTCCATCGTAGCTCTAGAGGTTCACTCTTACCTTTTAGTCCCAGTTTGTTAAAAAATGTTTGCTCCATTAGAGTCACTGATGAGCCTTCATCCAAAAACGCGTATGTATCTTCAAAGCCACCATTAAAGTAAACACGGATTGGTAGTATTCTGAAACACGATCTCTCTTCATCACTATGTGCATTTACTATTTCTCTCCGTTGGGGCTCATTAGCATGCTTGTGCAACAATGGGTGATGCTTTGCTGTACAGCCATTAATACCACATTGTTTGTTTGAAAAACATCTACGACGATGAAGATTTAGACACTGACGGCACAATCTATTTTCTTTTACTATATTCCATTTAGCATCTAAATTTAGTAACGCGAACTCACCACAAGTCTGGATTTTATGAGCCTCGCTTTTGCATGAAAAACAAATTGGCTTATTTGTGCTACTTTGATGCGTGTTCACTGAACCACTTTTCTTACACATTGCTGGGGATACTACTTGGCTAGCTGCAGCAGCTATAGTGTATATCCAATCGCTATACAATTTCACTATGGGGACCTTATTGTCTTTTGGGTGCATAGCCCAACTGAGCTTATGATTGTTTGGCAATTTTTCGACTAAAGTTTTAACAAGCATTGGGTTATTTAAGTGAGCCGTCATATTGCAAGCTTCCATCGTTGAGCAAATGTTTCGAATAGTGAGAGCGAATTCAATAATACTATCTAATTTGTCTTTTAATGGAGGAATTTTTGTTGCCTTCTCTATCATGGAGTCAAGTATATGCTCCGGACGACCGAAACACATTTCAAGAGTTTGAATTATTTCGCCCACCATAGATGGAATTAGTAATTTACTTTTTACCAGTTCTTTAGCACGACCACGGAGACACGACTGAAGGCGCATTAAATTTTCACCATCACTGTAACCGGCTAATTCTGTGCTATTCCTGTAATTGCTGATAAAAAGCGGCCAATCTTCTGGGTCACCATCAAAATTTGGGAGCTCTTTAGGTATTACCTGTCTTGCTGCAATCTGCGTAGCTGTTGGTTGGGAAGACGAAAATGCATGTGAAAAGGAACACGACGGCTGTATTGAGTCACCTTGAGAAAGTATTCTATATTTCTTTTCCAAATACTGGCGTTGAATCTCTTTTTCTTCCTCCAACATTTGCAGCCGAAGCTGTGTTTGAGAGGACAAGTTCGAAGCACAAGGCATTTCAGAGTGGCGTTTACTGCAATCATTATCTTGAGCGACGGTTGACTGAGACGATTTCAACGTTTCTCTTGTATTTGGTGCAATGGTTTTGGAATTAGGCACATTATTTGGTTTTCTAGTGCACTCATAATTTGTAGGTGAGGATGTTCCTTGCGTTCCAGCAGAAAATTCGACGATTGTATCAACCGGCGGCAATTGTTGAGTAGTTTTGGGCATGTTCATTTGGACCACTGATTTTTGGTCGCACTTTGAACAACTCCAGCTTTCATTAGCAATATTTGAGTCTACCCCTACACACTCAAAATGATACCATTTGTCGCAGGAATCACACTGCACCATACGAACGGTGTGTTTTAATTCGCATTTATTACAATTAAAATCGGTTTGAGACATTTTATTTATTTAGTCTTTTATGAAACACGATTTAATTTTTATTTTTTTAATAAAAATGCGATATATTAATTTTGAAATACACACGAGATTTATTTAAAATTGTTTTAAAGAATATTGAGTTCGCACGGCGTAATTCAAACTTTTAAGAGCTACACAATAATATTAAAACACTTTTCTTTTTGCTTAAATATGCACGATTTGTTTATTTAATATTAATTTGCGTATATCGCGCTTTAAAACAATTTGTTTCCACCGTGTCACCATAAGAACTACTTTGTTAGTTTAAAAATGATCTTTCGATTTTAAATGTTTTACAAAACAAGAGACTACCGTTATTAAGCAGAACAGTAACAAATTTAGTACAATTTAAATAATATTTTAATAAAGTAAATAAGGACAACGGTGGAATGAGATAATATGTAAAATAAGGAATTTGGGTTTTTATACATATATGTATATTTGTTTGTATGTAAATAAATTACAATAAAATACAAAATACAGTGGCGGCGGTAACACATATAATTCAAACATATTTGATTTAAAATCCTTGCAAATTTAGTGAAACCGGTAAAAGAATTATGCATTTGGCAATACAATAGTTGAGCAAAGTTTAATTAATAATAATTTTTGATAGTTCTTAACTGTTTAATCTTCGTCTACGCTACCGTGATAACCTTTGCGAAACCAATAAATGCGTATAGTGAAAAAATATATGCAGTCCAACAAACTGTAGACACAAAACCCAAAAAATGCTGACAATACACTGGATAATGTAACTGAAATTTAAATGTTATTTGAAGGTTTAAACAAAGTTATAACCACTTACCCATGTAATCTAATTGAGTGTAGATAACATTTCGTTCGTGCGCTTCCAATGGTGGATATTTAATTTGAATACGAATGATGGAGCTATTGCTATGCCTACTAGTTTTGTTTTCAATCTAGAAAACATATTAAGCTATTAATTTTAAAGCCAAAATCTTTTATATGAAGTTTTCTAAATAATTTTAAGATTTTCAATGCATCTAACTAAAATCTATTGATCCGTTTACTGGGGGCTAATTCAGCCACTTACCTTCGTTAAAATAATTTGATCAATACAATTCGGCAGACAGTGCGAACACTTAACAATGTTACTGTTGCGAAAAATTTCTATATACCGTTTAAAACATTTCAGTTCTCGTACATTACATACTTTCCAATTTTGTTTCAGTAGTTTAGGATGATAGAAATGTGGTATACAATTACATATTTCTTGAATGTACGGTACTCGACATTCCATTAAGCAAAGATTATGTGAATATGAAGAAAATATTTCTGATAATTTTTCGTTTTTACTGCGGCAGCGTCTGTCTTCAATCCATATCTCACTGGAATGTATGTAGGTTAAAATGCATTTATTAACCACCGGAAAATTTCGAAATAATTTTCTTAACTTGTTTTTTTCTTACCTTAAAAGTTTTTCATCATAGGATATTTCTTTAACAACAGCTGTAAGTATTAACTCTTGCTGCTTTTCGCCCAGTATAGTACCAACTGGCCTTGACCAAGATGCTGGTATATCATAAGGAGAGTGCGCATAGAATGTTATGTTGCCGGTAATATTATGCTTAATGGTTTGAAAAGTTGGAAATTGTTCAAAGAAATTAAAAGTTTGTGCCTGCGATAAAAAACCTTCATTTAAGTCTTTCGGATATGGATTCAAATCTAACGGCTGCCTAGATAAACACAAAAATTAAGTGATTACAATATAAATTAGCATTTTGCTAAAGAATAAGAAAAATTACTCTGCATGTAATTCGCCACTTAATACATTGTTTATAGTATAACAAATACCAACTTCTGTTATTATTTTTACAGCAGTTTTGTTATCGATTCTAATATCAAAAACTTTAGACAAACTGCAAAATATTTGTAAAAGAAAAAAGAATGAATAGTATTTTGTCTTTAAAAGTTAATTTGAAATTGTGAAACGAACTTGAATATTAAATTTAAATAATTATAGTCTGGCATGGTATTATACGGTAAAGAAGGAATCCATTTCGCAGATGTTCTTGACAGATCTCGCAGAAATGCTTTAGATGGGCGAATCCTTTTTGTAGCTCGCGTTCTGAAATAGATTTTTGTGAATAAATAAGAAAATTTGTTAGGTTTAGAAATATTTTAAATTAATTTATATTCTAAGTACACCGTCATCATTAAGACGGACATTGACAGTGTATTGTTCAGCAGATTCTTAATAGTCAATCATTTGACCAGGTATGTTTACTTCTTGTGCACTTTTTTCGAAATGCAGCTTTTCATTTGACATTAAAATTGAATTTATTTTAAACTTGCAAACTTACCTTATAAACTCTTCTACTTTAGTGTCATCCAATATATCATGTGGACATATTGTAAAAGATGGAAATGAAGTATTGAATCTCGTAAAATCAATATTGTTTGTAATAGCTGAACCTCTAGATTTATAGTCCTGAACTAACTTAAGACCAAAAAATAAGCCAAAAACAAAAAATGAGAAAAGTGAGAAAATCCAAAATAGGCTGTAAATAAAAAGCAATAATTTTATACAGTCTATCAAGTTCGAATTTCATTTTCAATAAGAATTTATGTTTATTGACAGATTTTTTTACTTTTTTGGAATGTGAATGAAATCAATTTTATTCGGGAGAAGATTAGAAATAAATAGAATCCACTACCAAAGTGGGGGATTTGTGAAAACCACATTATTGCAGGTCTTTTCTGCTTCTGGATTTTAGTATAAATGGATAGATTTAGTATAAATGGATTGTTATATCCTTCTTCCTTCACTTTTTTCCTAGTTTAGACACAAAGCAGTGCATGAGTAGAAGGCCATCCGTTGAATACCGTTCAATACTTACAGCTCGGTCCAATGAATATATTTTTTCGTTAAATATGATGTACAATGTATAGGATTTCTCTTTAAGAAATCAACACAATAACGTATAATAATTTGAATTTTTCGTTGCCGCAGAAAAGCAATCACCATCTCCTTTATAACTTTATTACAAAACAAGAAAATTGAAACTACAGTTGCAATAATTGTTTAAAGCATAAGTATATATAGTTTTATTTTTTTTACGGATTTTTTAATATATGGTATATTCTTTTTTATATTTTTTTAATACTTTTTATTTACCACTTAATATAATTGTGTTTGATTATAGATTGCTGGTATTAAAAACAATTATATTTATAATCAAAAATATCGGTTATATATAATCTATTGTTATAGCATTACCATAACGGGGTTGGTAGAATTATTGATTGCATTTTTATACAGACATACATATTACTTATTATTTGGATTTTGCTATGTTTTTTTTCTTTTGTATTGTGAATACATACATATGTACATACATATGTACATATGTATATTAAATATTGTACCTCGTTTGTAATTAAAATTTATATTTAAATTAATTATATTTTTCATTCTCTTATTGCTATGTATATAAGTATGGGGAATATAATTTAAGAAAAACATACTTAACAAATGAACAACGTTTTTTCGGTTGTTAATTATTAAACAATATGAAAATATTTTTCATATAATTTTGTAATTGCAAACAATAACTAAAGAACAAATTTACTTGCTGTATTTAAGGGGAGGAGGGTATTCTGATATAGATTGGTATTTTGTTTTTAAAAATATTGGCCCGAAATTTTTTGTTAATAGCTGCCATAATTTTGCATTTTCATTTCTTCTTCAAAACTATTTAATACGATCTAATTGACATGCTGCCGCAAAGTATAATTAAACATTGTTTTTTAATTTTTCTTTAAGAATTCGTTAGAGACAAAAAAAGCTATCACAGTATTTTTATTTAAAAAAAATATATATGTATACATTTTCTTTTCCCCGGTCCAAGCTTTAATGATTAAGATTTTTTTTTTCAACACCATAAACTTTTCATCACATAAAGCTACTTACTTGTACTCAATGAAAGTGATGTACTCGAAAAAAGATTCTGAAATTTAGATTCTAAGCAGAATACCCTCTCTCTTTAAGTATGTATTGCAAAAGTATCGAAATACGGTTCATGACAACAAAGATAATAAGACTTGCACGTTATTCTGAAAAAAAAAAAATTAAACTGTGTAAAGCTTTATTTTAAAACTAATCAAACTATAATTTTGTAAGAAAATCAGGATATATTTGAGCGACTAGAAAATTTTATTTTAGGCTAGAAAAAAACTCTACAAAGTTTATCGTTAATATAGCAGCGCCAAACGGTATTTGACCGTCATTGACTTTGGGCCAAAGAGGCAAAAAATCTGTATATGTTTCTATGTTCCTTATGAGCTTTAAAAGCAATCAATCGAACTGCCACAAACGGAAAGTATGTAAGAAGAGTAGGGAAAGTGGGCGTAATGTGCGACATTATTTACATAATTGCTTGATCATTACGACCCTTTAGTAAGCATTACAAACTAGCTTCTCCAAATCACTCGTGCTGTGTATGTTAATTTTATCAATAAGTGGCTGAACCCACAGTTTACTGCCGACCGGGAGCGACAGATTTGAGAAACTTGTCATGACAATATTATATTACTCAGAGTTTTTGCCAGAAACTGCTGAGAGAAAGTCGCCGAATGAAATATTTTTTCATATTTCGTTTTGTTCGGGATGATTGAGCATTACATAGTCCACTACGGCGACATTACTTATTAAATTTAAGTTAGTATCTAGAACGTAGCAAAATTATTCAAAATTTTTGGGTCAATATTGAGAACAAAAAGAGTTTCAACAAATAGACTTGAAAATGGGTTAAGAATACTGGAAGGTTAGACAGCAATATCAATAACATTCAGACCATAAATCAAAACTGATAAAAATTAAATGATTTATATAAAACCCGTTTTTAATATTTGAATATATTTTACATTTAATTCGCAGCATTTTTTTTTTAATTAAGGTTTCTATTGTTTTCTTTCAAATTGTATGTATCACACAATGGATTGAATTATGTATAATTTATTATATTATATATTACGTTAAGGACTTTTTGTCATAATTTCTAAAACGAAGTACATTGTTTGTGTACAATTAAATGAAGTGAAAAGTTTGGATTTGCCAAATACGATGTTAAGTTGTTTTTTATATGTTATATATTATAATTGCTAAAAATTTATTGGGGATAATTGTTTCATTTTTAATTTTTTAATTTGTGCTCAAATAACATTTTAGTTTATATTTTATATCGCTAATGAGATTTATTTTTATTTAGGCTTTTTATTATAATATTTCAGTCCTTTATTGACTGCGATCGAGTACGCATGTACAAGAATTTCTTTAATCTATTTAAATAGTTATTTACGAAAAGTGTTTAAAATAATTTGCAAAGACAAACATTCTTTCTTGCAAAAACAATTTATATTGTTTCACTAAAACATCTATTTTTGGATAATAAAAGAAGTAATATAAAAACAAAGAAAAAAAAAAAAAAAAAAAAAAAAAAAACAATTTGTATTGATCATCATAATGGATGATGATAATGAAAGTGATGATTATGATGTGAGCTGGCAGGTTGTCCAGCCATCTAAGTTACAAAAAAGACGATTAACAGAATCTCCGAAAATATTCAAATCAAAACGGCCAAACAATAACAAAATAATTACAAGCACTAATTACAACAATACAAACAAAACAATTAATAACAATATCATTGATATTTGTAATCAACCCAGCACTTCGAAACAAGCAGCAATGTTTAAAAACATTACAACAACAGATAAGCATGTAAGTCGAAACAAGTTTGCAATTTTAAGCAGTGACGAAAGTGATGATGAAGAGGATGAAGATAATGATGTTGTTAAGGAATGTAAAAACGATAATGACGTTAAAGAAATTAATTTACCAAAACCACCACCAATAATTATACCAAATGTGGCAAATATTAGTGCAATGACCAAAGACTTTTCTAGGGCAATTGGAGCCAGTGAATTTAAATTTAAAACTCTTAAGGATGGTCAAATCAGAGTAATGGTTAGCAATATTCAGTCATATAGAATATTGGTTAGATACTTGAATGATAAAAAACTTAATTTCCATACTTACCAAGTCAGACAGGAGAGATCGTATAGAGTTGTTTTGAAAAACTTACACCACACGACATCAACTGAAGAAATTAAACTTGCCATCGAAAATCATGGACATCAAGTTAGAAACGTCACCAACATACGGAGTAGGATTACTAAAACACCCCTATCTATGTTTTACATTGATTTAGAACCAAACTCGAACAATAAAAGTGTATATGAGATCAGACATATAAATAACGCAATTGTATCGATAGTTCCACCCAAAAAATATAATGAACTTGTTCAGTGCCACCGTTGCCAAGAATTTGGCCACACAAAAAGCTATTGTAATAAGCAAGTTAACTGTGTTAAATGCGGACTCGGTCATCTTACTATTGAATGTACGAAACCAAAGGATACTCCTCCCAGATGCGTTAACTGTTTACAGAATCACCCAGCTAGCTATAAAGGTTGTGCAGTATACCGGCAAGCTTTAAGAAAAAAACTACAAAACAGCAATAATTCTAAAGGAACTCGGAATGTAAGCTTTTTACCCGATAATAGCACATTTACACCATTAAATGATAACAATACTCAATATAATCCAAATTCATATGCGAATGTCCTAAAACAACAACAAAATCAACAAGATACAAATAACAATTCCTTTAAAAATATTGAAATATTGCTTCAAAATCAAATTGAACTAACCAACAAACTTTTTAATATGATTACTCTTCTTATGTCAAAATTATGCAATTAGATCTCCGTATAGCAGCATGGAATGCAAACGGGCTTTCCAACCATGCTCATGAAGTTGAACTTTTTATTAAAAATAATTATATAGATATATTACTAGTATCAGAGACACATTTTACCAGTAGAACGTTTTTCAAGATAAGAAACTACGATTTAATAATTGCTAATCAGCCACATGATTATGCTCACGCCGGATCAGCGATTCTTATAAAATCATCCATTAAGTACGAGGTAACCAACATAATAAGTCAACCATTTCTTCAGGCAGTTTGCATTAAGTTAATATGCGATTTCAGACCTATTTCAATATGTTCTATTTATTTTCCTCCACGCTTTAAAGTAAGCAGCCAAGATTTTCAAAATTTCTTTGATCTTTTAGGACCTAGATTTATAGTTGGTGGCGACTTTAATTCTAAGCACCAATGGTGGGGATCACGAGTTCCCAACCCAAAGGGTATTGAGCTGCGCAAGTGTATTATTAACAAAAACTACTCAGTTTTGTCGACCGGAAGACCAACTTATTGGCCCACGGATCCAAGAAAAATTCCAGACCTTTTGGACTTTTTTGTTTACTCTGGCATTTCAAGTCAGTTTTTAAATATATCGAATGAACTTTGCGATGAACTAAGCTCTGATCACTCGCCAATTCTTTTGAACTTTAATAGTTTCTTGCACAGTAACTCAAGAAAGTATCAAATTGTAAACCGAAGGACTGATTTTAACTCTTTTAAAATTTGGATAGAAAGAAATTTAAACCTCAACATACCGATTAAATCCCCGGAAGAATTAGATGAAGTTGTTGAAAATTTTAACAATTTGATACATGAAGCAGGTTTTCTATCTACACCAGAGGACGAAAGTTTTTATTATCAGGAAAGAATGGTTATAACGAATGAAATTAGAAACCTTATAAGAAATAAAAGACAACTGAGAAGAATTTGGCAATACACTAGAAATCCCATAGATAAACAACGGTTTAATAGAGCATCTAAAGATTTAAAAAAACGTCTTGCTGAACAAAAGAAAGAACAGCTCAATTACTTCCTAAGAAACCTAGGTACTTCAAAAAATGATGAATTCAGTCTATGGAAAGCTACAAAATATTTAAAACGGCCCATTAAGAGAAGTATTCCCATCAAAGATGATAATGGTGTTTGGTGCAAAACAGACAAAAACAAAGCTGAAGCGTTTGCATTACATCTTCAAAATACTTTTCAGCCACATCACTTTTGCAGCGGAAACAATAATAATGATATAATCAACTTTTTAGAATGTGCTTGTCCTATGGACTGGCCGATTAAACATGTATCGCCAAATGAAGTTGAAGCTGAAATTAATAAATTAAATAACAATAAAACACCAGGATATGATGGTATCAGTGGAAGGATCGCTAAATGTTTACCCAGAAAAGCAATAATATTTTTAACGTTTATATTTAATTCTATCCTGCGTCTAAGTCATTTTCCATCCCAATGGAAATGCGCTCAAATAATAATGGTAAATAAACCAAATAAGCCAGAAAATGCTGTTACATCCTATAGGCCTATTAGTTTGCTGGCTACATTCTCCAAAATATTTGAAAGAATATTTATGAGTAGATTGTCACCAATTCTTGACAAATTAAATATTATTCCTGAACACCAATTTGGTTTTAGGCATAAACACGGCACTCCAGAACAATGCCATCGTATTGTGGCTTTTATCAGAAATACCTTGGAAAGGAAAGAATATTGTTCTGGTGTCTTTTTGGATGTTCAGCAGGCATTCGACAAAGTCTGGCATATTGGTTTGCTCTTTAAACTCAAAAAGTTATTACCAACACCCTATTATTTACTGCTTAGATCATACTTAGACGATCGAAGTTTTTACGTTAAAGTGAACGATGATTTTTCCAACATATACGATATAAAAGCAGGTGTTCCGCAGGGCAGTGTTCTGGGACCAACCCTCTATACGATATTTACTTCAGATATACCTTTAACAGATAACGTTCTACTTGCAACTTATGCCGATGACACTGCAATTTTAGCATCGAGTTCTTGTCCAACAAATGCATCAAATCTAATTCAAAATGAACTAAACCGAATTGAGCTTTGGTTATCTCAATGGAATATCAAAGTGAATACTGAAAAATCTGCACATGTTGTGTTTACGTTACGAAAAGGAAATTGCCCACAATTATTCCTTAATGGCAACACAATTCCCAAAAGAGACAGTGTGAAATATCTTGGTCTTCATATTGACAAAAGGCTTACATGGAAGGCTCACATTAAGGCAAAAAAAAGAACATCTTAATATTAAAACCAAACGTCTTTATTGGATTCTTCAACCTAAATCTGAAGTAAGCATTGAAACAAAATTAATAATATATAAAACAATACTTAAACCGGTGTGGACTTATGGCATACAATTGTGGGGAACTGCCAGTAACTCCAATGTAGAAATTCTTCAACGGTATCAAAATAAGACATTGAGGCTAATTGTTAATGCTCCTAAATTTGTTTCAAATAAAACTATTCATAATGACTTACACATGCCAACAATTAAAGACGAAATAAAGAAATATAGCGAAAACTATCTTAACAGATTAAGCAACCACTGCAACCCACTAGCGATATCTCTACTAGACGAAACTGAAGAAGTGAGAAGACTTAAGCGTTATCATATACTTGATTTACCATTTCGATAATTGTTATTGTTTTGTAAATATGTACATATATACATTTAATTATATGTAAGATAGCTTTAAAAATAATTACAATACTATAAAAATTTATTGTTAAAATGATGTTGTTCTCAATGGAGTGCAACATTTACTTGTATATATTATTGTATCAAATTTGCTTATTATCCCCAATGGGATAGATTGTAAATAAAGAATATGAAAAAAAAAAAAAAAAAAAAAAAATTATAATATTTAACAAAACTTTATGAAATAAATATAAATACGAAATATTTTTTATAAATAAATATGAATTAAAATATTTTCTTATAGCGTTAATGTAATTGTGAATAGAATTTCGAAATTTTACTGGAGGATTCTGGAATATAAACAATTTTCGGATTTAAAACTATCGGTAGGTCCAAACAGGTTTAATTGGAATTATGAGGAAGGAATATAGTTTGCAATAATTTTTCTAAGGAATCGATAAATTTAAAACTATTTTTTTTTATTTATATTTTACGTACATTTTCATCATAATGTATATTCAAATGCAATTTTCTATATATCAGGAGGTTTTTTTTAATTAATTTTTAAATTATTATAATGAATTTAAACTGAAACTATTATTTTTACAATTAAGACAAAATTCATGCACATGCACACGTTATTTTGATTTTTTTTTAATATTTATTCGAAGAGAAGAGACATTCATACCGACACAGCACAGACACGCTATTGATTTTAAGTAAATAGTATTTTTTTTTTGTATCTTTCTAAGCATTATACTTATTTTAATTGTTGTCCCATACACTTAGCACGGCAGATTTACGTTTGGTATACATGCGATACAGGAATTCTGTTTGACCAAATAGCTTCTGTTTCATCATAAACTTATGGGCTAATCTTCTGTACCAAACGAAAACATGTACGACACACTGGCACCGGTCTGCCACTATCCTGCCCAGGTAGAGGAATGTTCTTGTCGATACAACGTTCGCAGAATATATCGCCACATTTCCAACAATGTGTTTTCTTACTGAATTGATCAAAGGGTGTTGAGCAAGAGCAGGCGGTTACGTTACGCATTGATTTCCAATCAACGGCCACCGAATTAATTTCTTCATTTAAAGTGCTGGGATCAACTTCATCGGAAAGCTGTAAACAAATTTTTAAAATGTTTCAAAATTTTGAGGAATATATAAAAAAATCTATGCCGAGTTTTCTAGATACGATTAAATAAAGAAAATGGAAATCTATATTCTTCATCGTTAAATGCGCTTTAGGAGGCCTATTGGCTTGTCAATGTAAATTCTATTGCGATTACACAGGAGCTAAGTATTGCTGTAAAAGCTCACTTGGATTTATTTGAATTAGGTTGGATAAAACATTCAGAGAAATACAGTGTTGGAAAAAATAATAGAAACGCATCAAATTTTTATTATTTCCTTAAATTTTTATTTATCTTTAAGTAAATAAAAAAAAGGTATATACATAAACTTAAAAGTATCCCCATTGTCATTTACATTAGCAAGAATTTAACAGCGATTTCCAACAATAAAAGTTTATTACGAAAAAGTATACAATATTTTTATGATAAACTAGTAATCGTTTCTATTATTTTTTCCAACACTGTAAGTACAAAAATGTGTAGAATAAATGTTTCTGTCGTAGTTTCAATTCTATAGACTGTCACAAATGGTGTCCAAGCCTGGAATAACCTTTACGAAAATTTTGGTGTGTTTTTAAAAGCGTTGGCCAAGAGCTCCTTCGGCCAAACTTAGTAATCTTTTTAATTTTCAAATAAAATGATCCTAAAGTTTTGTACTTCAAAAATAGATTGTAAAGGTCTATTCTCGAAAAAGTAGTGTAAAGCCAATTATGTTTATAAAAGCCTTTGACACATAAAAGTGAGGTTTAATAAATTGATATATTTTTTTTTTTATAAAACTGACATACATACCGATAAACTAGCAAATGACATGCCAACACCACTATTAACACTTTCACCACCTCCATCGGATGGTTTTAAAGGATGATCATCGTCAGCTGAAGATAATTCACTCATTTTCTTATCGTAATTATATCTAAAAAATTAATTGTACAAAATAAAAACATGTTTGTAAATTTTGATTTTAAATAAACTCACTTGTTATCATTAGTGTCTGTGGTATTAGTAGGTTCTTTGGTTGTTGACTTAGTAGAAGTAGCATCTTGTAATTTTTTAGCGGATTTCGAGATATAATTTTTAAAGCTTGCAATACGCTATGAAAACAAACAACAATAAATTAGTACTCTACAGAAATATGTTTAAGAAAAACTATAAACGTACTTTGGTTAAGTGCTGTACATGATCCTCCAGAGATGTGGTATGGTCTTTACTGGCTAGAAGTAAATCACCTAAAGGTTCTCGTGGATGAACGCCACTTTCAAAACGACTGTACATACCACGCCAGAATCTAAAAAAAAAACAACAGCGGTATTTAGGTATTTAGTACCCTAAGAGGTGTTTGAGTTAAATAAAGAATTGACTTACTTAATACATTGTGGAGCCAAATTAGCCTTAATAGTTTCATCAATATTTGGTTTATATAAAGGATTAATATATTCATTCATATGATTAGCCATATAGCCCCATAAGGAGAATGTTCTCTCGGCTAATTTCAAATCTAAACGATCTTTTTCACAGTTTCCTACAAAGGTGCCATATTGACATGAATGCACATGATCATGTAGTATTAGTAGAAAGCGTTCGTTAAACTCAAAAGCATCACAACGCTGTGACATCAACTGCCAAGTGCAGTCAAGAAATTGTGTAAATATGGGTGATACTTCACGAGCATCGTTTTGTACATGACCACAGCGATCGCTGAATTTATGACCAAAAGCCAACCAGTCTTTTTCAATAAGAGCCTAATAAAAGACAAAACATTTTCAACAGAAGCATAGTGACAATATTTTCTCTTTAAAACTTACTTGGAAACCCTTAATAGTACGATAGTATGGATCCAACATTAGTGAAGCCAACGAACATACTTGTGCTGTACGATCCCAGCCATCAGAACAGTGCACCACTACTGATACGCCTTTATCAACGACATTTGAAATAAAACTGCAAACATGTTACAACATAAAAAAATTATTTCATTTGATTTGTATGACAGTTTTTCAATTAACTTACCTTGATGTATCCAAAATGGAACGTATATGCTTAAGCCAGCCTGATGACTCTAAAGCATTTAAAAATCCACTCATGCTTGGTGTCTTTTGTTCACAAGCTTCGATTAACTTTTGTAAACTAGTTCTTTGCGTGTGGATATTCTCAATACCAAGAAAATGAAATTTAATATTCTCATAAAATGCCTCATTTTCATAACCTTTGCCAGCAGCACGATTAGCTAAAGCATTTATCTATAAATAGTTACAAAGAAAATCTTTTAAATATCTTCAGAGTAACAATATAGAAAACTTTTTTAAACAAACTTTTGTGTTTAAATATTCAACTGCAATACAATGTTAATGCAGGGCCGTAACCATATTAAAATTTAGTATTAAAAAGCAAAATTCCTAGAACATCCTATGTAACACTGTGTATTATTTTGATATTTATTTTCAATAGCGAATTCGCTTTGTATTATAAAAGTTTTTTCCTAGGAGCTACATATATCTCCTAACATAAGCTTTAGAACAATTTTAAAATGATTAAATTTGCCAAAGAAACCAAAAAAAATTGCTGGCTACGCTTCTGTTTTAGTTTTACAACATTTTAGCAGGGAAGAATGTTGTTGCTGATGAAATCCTCCCCAAAGGAAACATGTTAATGGGATGCAACAAAATTTCTTTTATATTCTCGTTTTGTATGGCTGGTAAGTTGAAATGCATGCTTTGAATATTTTATCGTTTCTTGTTGTGTTTTGTTTTGGGTGCACATTGATTTTTATTTTGTTTTCTTTTCTTTTTTTTTTAATTATTTTACTTACTCTGGGTCTTGTATCCACAACATACATATAATCAGTGTTTGGATTTGTCTTGCGTATGGCTTCAAGCATTTGTTCATCTTCTAAGCAACGAGCACTAAATCCTGACAATGGTTGACTGCAACGACAAATGGAAGCCTGTGGGAGGGGGGAAAAAAGGAAATAAAAATATCAAATTGATTTTAAGATACATCTTAATAATAAAAATGTTAAACAAATAAGAAAATATGTTGATTGCACTTTGAGAAAACGTTCGTCCAGCAATTCATAATATTATAAAAGAAATTATTTTATTTATTTTGCATGGCAAACGAAATTGGTATACTAACGTTTCACTTAAGGTTAAGGATTGAATAGACAGACATTTTATAAATTTGTTATTCTCTATATAAGTGAAAGTAAAAAGTAAGGTTTCCTTTTGCATTTCTTTTATCTTCTGATGGCACTCTCAGTGCGAGCACTTGTTAACATTTTTCTTAGTAATTTTTATAGTCTTCTTTATTATTCTCTCATAGGCATGTGTATATACTAGATGCATTGCATTCAAATTACTTTAAATTTGGGGAGTTGCTAACATTGAGTTTATTCTAGGCGAATTTGGTATAATATCTTAAAAAGATTTGGATCTTGAGATAGGATGCCGCAGCAAATCCGAAACCAGAACCGTGAAGGCCAATGGCAAACAAAAATTTACAACTGTTTGGAAAGTAATACCTGCCCCAATGAAAGAATACAATGTTATACGAAAACGTAGTTTTCAGAAGTGCTTTTGAGATTTATAAAATTTATGTTAAGGAAACAAAATACGTACTTATGTACGTAACAATGTACATCTATTTATTTGAAAGTTATAACTGCCTTACCCAAGTCAGCTAGTCATGCACAATATTCAAATTAGAGCAAACAGTGAGCTTTACATATGTTGATACTCTAAGCAATAGTAACTCAATGTGCTATTGTTTCTCATATTGAATTATAGTTTAATTAAATTAGGACCTGGAGACTTATACTGGCATTGTTCCATTCATCCTAATATATATTATAAATCTTTCTGTAAGTCTGTTTTTTTTGTTTGTTTGTTGGTTTGTTTGTTAGCCAATCACGCCTGAACGCCTGGACCGATTTTCTTGAAATTTGGGATATAGATCGAGCCATTGCCGGTGCAGGTTATAGGCTATAAATCTTTTCAAAATTTTGACCAAAAGGGGGAAAAAAATGGGACAAAGGGAGAAAAAATGGGCAAAAATTAGTACTTTTATGCATAAAATCTGTATTTTATCTGTTTTATAGGTAATTTTTTACGATTTAGCTTGGTTAAGTTTCCCAAATAGCTATTGGAGGTGTTCCGTTTCAAAAGTTAAACCAAAAGGGGTCCAAAAAGGGGGAAAGGGGCCAAAAACGGGCAAATTGAGTGTATAGCCAATCACGCCTGGACCGATTTTCTTGAAATTTGGGATATTGATCGAACTTTTGTCGGTGCAGGTTATAGGCAATAAATATTTTCAAAATTTTGACCCAAAGGGGGAAAAAATGGGTCAAAGGGGAGAAAAAATGGGCAAAAATTAGTACTTTATGCATAAATGCTGTATTTTATCTGTTTTAAAGGTATTTTTTTACGATTTAGCTTGGTTAAGTTTCCCAAATAGCTATTGGAGGTGTTCCGTTTCAAAAGTTGAACCAAAAGGGGTCCAAAAATGGGGAAAGGGGCGAAAAACGGGCAAATTGAGTGCATTTATATTTAGAACTTAGAATATTCAAAAAACTGGGTTGTTTGTTAAACCGGTTTCCGAATAATTTGAAAAATTGCATTTTTTAAGAAACCGGTTTCAAAACCGGTTTTTTATTTATTGTTATTTTTAATGCAAAAATTACCCAATAATTTTTTTTAATTTTGTAAACTAATCCAAACTACATAATCCGCGCAACGCCGGGTACAATCTGCTAGTTCGTTTATAATTTTTAATTATAAGTTAATTTTTAACAACAAAGCAAATTAATATAAATGAAATACAATGGAGTAGCAGAGCACAATGAGTTTTGATTAGTTGATTAATATGTTTCAAAAATAATATTAAATCATTTGTGCATTTTTTAACCAAACATTGTTGATACTAATGTGATATTGATTGAAATTAGTTTTTTGATACTTACCTTATTGGAATGTAAATATGTTAATGCTGGTAGTCTGCCTTTTGAACGAAAACGTGAACTGCCAATTAACATTGCAGTATTAGCCTCTTGTGGTACATATATTTGTCTGGGATAAGTATCACACAGCTCATAGTTTGTATTTAAATTGCATAATGTCCAAATGTCATTAGGAACACGCATACGTTTAAACTCGTTTTCCAATTTGAAATAATCCCAGCCAGCATTTTTTGGAAAATCATCTTTGGCGGGTTGATAATTAAAGCAATATAATTTGTTGATAGAAACTAATGAAAATAAAATAAAATTATTGAAGATAAATTGTTGAAAATAAAACTTAAATTTAATAATAATAATAAAAATAAAACAAAAATACCTGGTTGGTAAAGTTTTTGTAAAGACGTGTAAACATCATGACACTCCGAATCTTTTGGTACAACAAATGTAACCGAAAGAAAAGTTTTACAGCGTATCAATAATGGTGAACCTGTGGTAGTTAAGGGTAGTTTTTCAATTGTTGCAATATGCATATGTGGTATCTGAAAATATAATTTTAATTATACGTAAATAATTAATTACAATTGCGATTAAGGTCATCGACATCAATTTATGTAACTTGATGGTTTATGTTAGAAAATGCAACTGGCGCAGTAGCCAACAAGGTGCATTTTAATAAACATTTAGTACTTCAAAGCAAAATCTGTTATTAAGCATTAAGCCCCGGTTAACCAAACGTCCACGGAAAATTCGTTCGTTTTTAGAATACAATAAAAGCTATCGATTACCGAACCATAATATAATTTCAATAAGATTTACATTGCTCTCATATCGTAAAAACGAACATACCATTCGGTTACGTTTCTTAAACGTTTGGCTAACCGGCGCTTCAGATACAGTTTAAAGTTGAATTCAATTCCAAAATAAAAAGGTTGTGAATATTTAAAAAGTTGAATACTGCCAGCAGTTTGTATAGATACAATTTAATTCAGTACATTTCCAAACTATGGTTTTGATTTTTGGGAAATGTTCAGAATTTTTATTAATTGTGTTGATTATTCTGTCTGATAACCGAACCCTATATTGTATAATTTTCCTTTTCAATTGCAAAAGTCATATCTATTTATATGTATTTATCCAATCAGTCTAATTTATTTTAATCTTTTTACGTCAATTTATTCTTTGGAATCAAATTTCTTTACTCGCTTAAAATTGATTTTTTCATTTTATATCGTTAGCCTTATTAAATATTCTTATTGGCTTTCAATTTTATTACGCAAATTTGCAAATTTTTCAACCCAAATTTTATCCTTAAAATTTTTGTACGTGTGGGAGAGACAGAACACTCATACATTTATTTTTATACTTGCATTTATAATACACACTTTACAGCCATAATAGCACTACTGGGAGTTTCAATGGCATAGCAATCATGACAAGAAAAAGATATTAAAAAAGCAGAAAAAAGTATTAAATATTACTGCATATATTTTGATTATTACAATACAGATGTGAACAAATGTAATTTAAAATTAAAATCTGTTTTATTAATTTATATATGCGAAATACAATTACCTAGAGGTTTACATTTAGGTTAAGGTTAGGTTGGGTGTATAGCGCGTTGTAGCACTCTTCGAAATAAGCCTCATAAGCCTCTATATTAGTGAAACCTAGACTCCTGTTTGTCTACAGTTAAGGAGGTATGGCTTAAAATTAGGTAACCTGAACGACAGACTGAAACCAATGCGTTCCAGCTGACTGGCTGAAAAAACTGCCGGTAATATTACCCACACTCCTGTCTGGCTACAACTAAAGTGAAAATGCTTAAAGTTGAGTAATCTGATCGACAAACTGAAACCTATGCACCTCAGCTGATTAGGTGGAAAATAAACTGCTGTTCGTTTTTTCCGCTTTGCGGCTAGTCTGTCTAGAGCTGGTTGATAAGCTCAACACTAGGGTCAAACAAGGTGGCTTAAAAAGTTATTTTGTCCTAAATCCACTTTTATTGTTGAGACTACAAATTATTCAATGGAACCCCATGAATAAGATCTTCAGGATGAAAGCTAATATTTAAGAAAAGCATTATGCCGTTTCTAATATGCCAGAAGTAGAGTGTTTTTTAATTTATAACACTGTTTTGTATACATACATATATTAGCAACATGTATGTTTACTTGTTTGTTTGACATATTCTTGTATTTGGACGTGTGTACGTGTAATTTGTCAACTTTTTAATTAATTGCGTAAATACAAATTGTTGTTTAAGAATAGAACAACAAAAAAAAAAAAAAATACTTGTACAATATATTACCATTACTGTTACCATTACTAAAACGAAAAATCGATGAACTATTTCTGAACTGGAAAATTAATTTCACATAGAAAAAGTTGCATAATCTACGGATTGCTTGCATTTGAATGCACATAATTTTATTTCATATCTTCTTTCACACCAAACTATGCAATGTATTCCGAATATACTTTCCTTTTGCCAGTGTTTTAAGAACTCAACCCAATGAGAGAGGTTTATTGAAATGTGAAAATTTAATTAATGCCTGTTACAACACCACAATTACAACCTGTACGTTCTTATTTTGATTTCGATAAAGACTTTTTCAAAAAGTGAAAATTTGTTTTCTGTTCAATTTCATTGATTGGTCCATTGTTTCCAAAACTTCTTGCACGTTTTCATTACTTCATTGGTTCTATGTTTTTAAATACATACTATTTTCGGTTAATTAAAAGCATTTAACTCGTTTTTTATTCTGCAAATTTGGTCATAAAACAATTGAGAGTACAAAATAAAAACTTTTTTATAAATGACTTGGTTTTACAATTTACAACAGCAGCCATAAAATAAACACTTTGCTTGGTAATACGTAGAAAAAATAAAATCAAATATATTTTCCTAGCATCAGTTTAGTGTTGGTAATTAAATTTTGTATAATATAAGGTTCTATAACTTTGTACCATTTTAAAAGCAATTTCCACCAGGCAAGTTTATCACCAGAAGAAATTGTAATTACTAGTTACCAGCTTTAGACTGTAAGGTGTATGAATAAGAAGTCCCTAAATAAGCAAGTGCATGGACTTCCCTTGTTTCTTCAGGGGTTGACCAAACATTGTAGTCTTTTAATTTATAGTAGATGATTTTCTGCTTATATCACAGCAAACGTTGATTCTGGTTCTATTCATTGCAAAAAGAAGCCGATTTTTATTCCGCTCAATAAGCTTTTTACGTAAGTTATTGTGTAATCCATAATGGAACTTTTTTTGTAACCAATCTTATCTTATCTTAATAATTTATCTGCAATGGGAACGTATACAGCTCAACTGAAAATGGGTAAAACACAGGCGCGTGTTGACATGAGTTGGGCAATCGGAAACTATTTGACTTCAGAATCTATGCTAGAAAAAACAAGTACCATAGACTCTATTATAAGGATAATGGGAGAGAGATCGGATATTGTCTAGAAATTTTTAGAGAATATCCTAACCTGACAGATCAGAAGATTGACGGCTCTCAAACAAAGAGAACAGACATTTCAACAAATCCTATACACGAACAATGGATAGAAAGGTCGCTGAAGACAATAAAATTAAAATCTTTTGAAGAATCCAATTCTTATACAACTTCATATCCTTAGGTTAGGTTAGGTTACCAAAAGCTCACTTGAGCACGCATAGCGGCCCGTTGTGACGCCACAGGTGAACGCAGCCTCTGTACTGACCAAGTTCCTCCGAACTAAGGAGGGAGAAGTTGGTCAGCGCAAGGGCTGCACATTTAAAGCACGACTACCCCACGTTGGAAAACCAGCCAGAAAGCTTGATTAACGAGGCTATATCGTTGACATCAATGGACGATAGCTCCGTCAAGCTGACAAGGGTTGGAGAGCCAAATAAACTATATCTGCACCTCGCAAAAGATGGGCATTGACAAAAAAAGTGGATAACAGTCTCCTCTTCCTCAGCGGATCTGCATCCACGGCAGAAGTCGTTAAATGGGAGCCGCATTCTTTCCGCGTGTCTACCCATAACACAGTGGCCTGTAAGCATGGCCAATGTGATCGAGATGATGTTATGACCAAGTCCAAGTAACTGGTTGGTGAGCCTTCTATCCATTGAGGGCCGAATGAGCCTAGCGGTGGAGCAGGGCTAGTCATTGATCCAGGATAGGTTGGCGTCTCGTCAATATAGTATTTGCCTACATTGACTTTAATAAAAAAGAAAAATGTAATTGAAAAAATTCAATTCAATTGACACTAATTGCTTTATAATATATATTAACAATGTATGTATGCATAAAGAGGCGTTAAGGAAATAGCAGCAGATATATTTCTATTCTTTTGTATTCTTTAAATGTTTCGATTGTAGGATTTATTGAATGCATAACTTTGGCCATTCACAGGACATCAATTACATTTTATTGCACAATGACTGAATTTTTGGAAACCGTCCAAATATTGTGATAAATTCATAAATATTTATGTTTGTCTGCTGCCATAGAAAGAAAAAAAATATGCTAACAATTTTAAAACTACAATCAACGAAACAATGATAAAAAACTATGCCTATGGCCGTTAAACAAAACAAACAGACAAATGTGACCAACTAAAGAGAGATTTATAATTTTTAAAACATTTTGAAATTTTGTTTTTGAAAGATTATTCGTTTTCGCTTTTTCCTCACTGACCGTACGATATAATTGGCAACTTAAAATTGAGAAAAAGTGAATACAAAGTGTATTAAAAGTAAAATACATACTCGTAAAATGTTGAAAATTGTGTTGTTTTACATTGAACAACTATAATGTTTTGTCTATTGTAAAGCGATTACACATTTCAATTGAATGGAACGAGTGGTATGTGTAACATATGTATGTATGTATGTAATCCAGAAACATATTGATCAATTAAATATTATTCATACGTCATGTTATGTTATATAGATAGCCAATACTAGGGTGACCCTTAAAATTAAAAGTCAGATATTCTCTAGTCTCACCCCCCAGTTTGGTGAATATTGGCAAAAAAAATGATATTGTCAAAGTTTCAGATAAATCGGTTGGGGTTAAGACGTGCCTCAAGACCGATGAAATTTAGGGGAAACCCTAAAATTTAAGTTTCATGACTTATAACTTCAAAAATATTAACTTTATTGAAAAATGTTGTAAGAGGAAGATGTTTCCTGTAAAGTTTTAAACATTTTTTACCTTGACAACATTTCTCTAATTCCCAACGTTGAGAAAATAAATTGGAAAGAAATAAATAAAGTAGTCATATTCCAAGATTTTATAAGCGTACACCTCATTGAAATATTTTTTTAAATGTTTATATTTTAATTAAAAATATGTTTAGACAATGTATATACATGTACTTACTTACTTACTTAATTAACTGACTGTTAACAACGGATTACGGATTTCTGTCTGATTCCTTCCTTGACTACATCGAAACTATAGTTATCGGCCGTAATCTGAGATCCAATACGCCGCATATCCCTACTTGTCGATAACATATACTACGTTTTGCCCTCATTTATATACATGTAGAAAAATATATTAAATGTTTAAACTGTGTTAAATAATTCACTTTTTAGGCTGTAATCTTGTACAGCTTGTAAAATATGTATACTGTTTCTGATGCTCATATTTCGTAAGAATCGAATTATAATCCTCTATCAACTTAACACCTCTTTCCGCTGCGTCATTGATAACATTTAATAAGCAAAGAATATTCTACATTTTCGGGATTGAGACACCATAAATGATTTAGTAATTTTTTAGAGCAACCTGCGCTATATCCTTGTCAATGATTTTAAAATTGTATATTTGCTGTAGTAACATGATATAACTATAGGGCGTCATAATTGCAGAAGTAGACGAAAACCAAGCTTCTATATATATATAGTTATTACAAAGATACATATTTGTCGCAAATCACTTTCTTCTTGTTTTGTCAATTTAAATTCTTCTCGGAATAAAAATATCTTTCGCCATCCATCTCGCATGGTGAACAGAACCAGGTGCATTAAACATTATTGCTTCAGAATTGTGTTTCTTAGGATGCTGTCCTAAAAACTCAAAAGTGTAGTCATCTCCTGATAGTTTTGTTTCGAGCATAGATTGAGCAAAACGACTGATTGATTGTTTACAGCTGTTGTATCAAAAACAATAGCGTTCGTGTTATCTTGAAGGCCCTTTCCTTGAATGGCATTACACACAGCTGATGTCCGTTCTCATTCCGTTCCACTTTTCAAAGCAGGAACTTGGAGCAATTTTTCAGTGTGCCCGCAAGATATAATAAACTTAAAGTTAACTCTGGTAATAGTTTGCCGTCCCAATGTAAACACATAACATTAAAACATTCAGTGCCACGTTGTACGTTTCCGTACGACACCTATCCCGTACGACAATTATTGTTTTTACTTAGAGCCTGTAGTTCGTTTATATACGACACAGAGTGAAATTTAATGTGATTTTTAAATAAAGAATCCTTTACTGAACATTTTTGTAAAAGCATTCATGGAAATGTGCGACACAAAAAAGCCCGTATAAAATAAAAAGCATGGGGCAGAATGGAGCATGGAGACCTCAGAAATCGGTTTTTGTCACTAATACACTCAGTTAACAAACAAAATGTTTGGCTTCTTGGAAAGGTTTTCGTCAAAACCGCTTGGCACTCAATGTGTTAAAGGTCCTAATGTCGATGTTTTTTTCAACTCTAACATATGATTGTGTCGTTTTTTTCTCGGGCTGCTCGAATAGAATTTTTATTAATTGTATAGTTTTGAGCGTCAAGCTCTAATGCCTCAATAACCGCAATGACAATATGTACAGATTTTCAGTTACTTATCATGCACGCATACAAAGCAAGGGCTACAAATTAGTATAGAAATAAACCGTGGAGGACATCTATGGATTTTTTAAAATATTGCCTCTATTTTGTTCAATATAGGATTAAGAAAAAAGTTGTCAAGGGGAAAAATGTTTGAAACTTTACAGGAAACATCTTCCTCTTACAACATTTTTCAATAAAATTAATATTTTTGAAGTTATAAGTCATGAAACTTAAATTGTATGGTTTCCCCTAAATTTCATCGATCTTGAGGCACGTCTTAACCCCAACCGATTGATCTGAAACTTTGACAATAACATTTTTTTGCCAATATTCACCAAACTGGGAGGTGAGACTAGAAAAATTTCGACAAAAAAGTATTCCATATAGCTAAGGATCACCCTAAGCCAATACATATGGTATAGTAAAAAATTGACAGTAGGTTGCAACAGATGGATGCGTTATATGGGTGTAATATGGTCATTGTCAGCGCGATTGATGCAAAAATCAACCGTTTAGAACGAATTGAATTAGTCTGGATACATGTAAGAACTTCTCATAAGTTAACCAAAGAATCTAATCTTCTTTGTGCAATTGTCCCTTAACGATATACATAGATTACAAGTGCACCATCTTTGTTATGCTTCCTTGGCCAAACAACCAAATGCCCTGCCACCCTGACCCATTATACCCACTGGACACTTCTCTATCCTCTATTCTTAGACAATAAATACTGACTATACCTGTTTTAAGTGAAGCCTTGAAGGAAGACTTATCCCTTGAAATGATCAACTCCGGGAATTCTGTGGTGGTCTCACGAACAGTTCTAGACTTGAGAATAAGGTAGCCTGTGGAATTTTCTCACAGTTATCAGGAGGTATGCGGTTTGACATAAACTTTCCGGTAGATTTTTTATTTGATTCTAAGGGAGCTATGCTTTAATTGCGCTCTTTTAAATTCGCATACGCCGTTCGGTCTAATAAAACTAGGGTTGGCAATCCCGCTCTATATTTTCAATCCCGGGATTTCGGGATTTCATTTACCTAGTCCCGGGATCCCGGGATTTATCCCGGGATTTTAAAAAATTTGTTCTTTACGAATTAATATTTCTTCAGATTACGGAAACAACCGATTTGACAAATTCTTGAAAGATATTAACATATTATTTCAATAAAATTAATAGCATGATACATCCAAAAATAGGTTTATAAGAAAGAATTTATTAAATTATAAGAAAATTAATTTTATTTTTAATTTTACACATTTTTAAATTAATTATAAAGAGTTATGTAATTGTTTTTATAGATATATACTCTTTTGTTGATCAAGTGCGATATGTTATTATTTTTTATTATTTTTAAAATACGTTTTGAGGAAGCACAGAGCATCCAAAGTTTCATCGCTCAAACGACTTCTTATTTTAGTTGCGAAAAATCCACCGTTACGAACTCTGTTTCGGATTCGGACTGAACATTTGTTATACCATTGTGCAGATACTGAAGTACCCCACTGATATCTGTTCTCCTTTGTTGCATGCGAAGGATGAGGGCTGAATGTAGTTTTTGACTTATAACGTTGTTAGCATCTTTAAGTTTTTTTTTAACATAAAAGTTATGGCAACATCGGCTGTGAACAGATTAGCATCCCGACGGCAAAGGGCGTCAACTGTTGCTTTAACTGAGACAAGAGCACTAATGATTGCGGATACCATATTAATCTCATCTTTGGATAAAGCAAAATATTCACCTTCAGGTGGACCTATGTTTATTAATGCCTTTGGTATACAATTTCTTAATAAATAAAGACGTTTTAGTTAGAGTTCTAATATACGATTTTTTTCATTGCGGCTTAAAAAGTTAAATCCCGGGATTAAATGCTCAATCCCGGGAATTTGGAAGTGTTAAATACTGCGGGATCTCGGGACCCCGGGATTCCCAACACTAAATAAAACTATCGAGATACGTGAAGCGTCTTACGTCTTCTTTGGTTAAAGGAGTATAGTTTATTGATGTTGTTCTTTACACGACGCATCACGATGTAGTTCTCTGTTTATAAGTTTACAAGTTAACTTTGACCAATAGGAAAAAAAATTGCGTGTCACAATAAACCTTCCGAAAACTAGTTTAAAAACTTTTTATATATTAGGCCGAATAAATTTGTTGGTGAAAAATTCGCTGCAGTAACAACATTCTAAGGGGTGATTTTTTAAGAGCTATAGGAACATTTTTCAAAAAAAAAAAAACACAAAATTCAGAAAAATGCATGAAATCTTTATTTGAATCCATATAATTTAATGTTTGAAGATTATTTCATGCAAATGTTGACCGCGACTGCGCCTCAAATGGTCCATCCGCTCTCTAGGACCGTTAGGGAATGTCACCGCTGTTTCGACCTTCTCTCAGGGCGCTTCACCAGTGTCTCTCTGGTGTGGGATCCTGGGTACAGTGAAATTCCGGGAAACTGTAGGGCCAACGAGCTCGCCAGAGCTGGTGTGCTCCTTCCGGAATCCTCTTCTGTTGAATTGGGTATGCCACTTGCCTCGGTCAAGCTGACCATTGTGCGGAAGTTCTTTCGGGACGCCAACCTATCCTGGGTCAATGAGGAGTCCTGCTCCACCGCTAGACTCACCTGGCCCAAGATGGATAGAAGGCGAACCAACCAATTACTTCGTCTCGGTCGTGATGTCATCTTGACTACAGTGGCCGTGCTTACGGGTCATTGCGTCATGGGTAGACACGCGGAAAGAATGAGGCTCCCTTTCAACGACTTCTGCCGTGGATGCAGGTCCGCTGAGGAAGAGGAGACTGTTGTTCACTTTCTTTGTCAGTGCCCGTCTCTTGCTAGGTGTAGATACAGGTTATTTGGCTCCCCATTCCTTGTCAGCTTAACGGAGCTATCATCTACATCAAGGATATAGCTTCGTTCATCAAACTTTCTGGCTGGTTTTCCAGTGCGGGGTAGTCGTGCTTTTGTTGTGCAGCCTTTGCGCTGATCAACTTCTTCCTTTTCCTTGATTTTGGTGGAACTTGGTTAGTACAGGGACTGCGTTCACCCGTGGCATCACAACGGGCCGCTATGCGTGCTCAAGTGAGCTTTGTGATATCAAAGCTACCACTCCGACCTAAACGGTCCAATGATGCCAAATTCAATGACTTGCAAGCGTTGTTCGTTTGTAAGACGATTCATGGTTAAATTATAGACCAAACTGAAGATGTTTGACAGTGAAACAAAACACGAAACGTGCGTGAGCTGTTTAAACCAGTGTTGCCAAAAAGATAATAGCTAAAAAATCACCCTTTATCTATTGTTTCGTTGTTTTGCTAAGTTTCTATCAAATCAGTAAATACTTGGGCTTAATAGTATTATTCTAACCACTATAAATACAAATTTCAACTTAAAACAAAAATAATTGTATTTTAAAATACTCTTTCATACTGAATAATTAAATATTGTTCATACGTCACGTTACATTGCAAAAATCATAGTAATAAACAACAGACAAATAAAAAACAGAAGAAACTTATTAATTGTATAATTATTTCGTATAAATAGAATTCATTTAATTTACGTACATATAAAAAAGTGGAAATTTATATATAAATAATTTATTGGCTATTTAATGTTTATTTTGAAAAATATTCTTCTTTCCTTAAATAAATAATAAAAGAACGCCTCTTATAGCCTTTTTTACAGCGTTTATTGTTCTTTTTAATTAAAAGAAATCCTTTTAAATAGATGTCATTAAAATGTTTGCCACGGCATTGTAAGCACAAATGCAAATAAAAAGGAAAATATTTTCGAAAGAGAATTTATAATTTTAAACATACCATGACTAAGCTTTAATAATCAGAAAACCAAACATATTCGTAAAAATATACAGTTGTGGACAAAAAAAATTGGAATAGGGTGAATATACAAATTTTTATTTTATAGGAGTATTTTAGCATTAACTTGTGAACTTTAACTCCACTATGTAAGAATCTGCATCTGTACAGACCAGAATAAAGTAGAAAGAAAGGAAGAAGCGCTAAATATTCTAGTCGGTAAAAGTGGTGAAGCGTTACCAAAATGCCGAAAATATATTGTATACTACGTTGGCGATTGCGTAATATTCAAGAGTCACATGGATTACACGAAAGTTATAAATGACGTGTATGTACGTAGAAATATCTAAGCTAAGTAAAAAATTATTGTCGCGCGGGTCATGATAAGAATTTCCTGCAAAATTGCTGTGTTTGCTGCGTTGCGTTTATTGTGTTTATAGCATAAGTGTCGAATATGCTATGAAAATGAAGTTGTTGGTTAAGTTCATTATAACACTGAACGAACTACTGGTAATAACAGCGAAAACTGTCAAAAGGGTATTACAACCCATGTGAGGGTGAAAAAGAGAGAAATTAATAGAAGAACAACAAAAGAATTAACTATCTGAGGAATGAATGTCGTATTGTAAAGAAGTATGTTGTTAAGAATTCTATATACCCAATAAATGTATATACACGAAATACCTCTAAAATCTGTTGGCACATTAACAAGTCAAGCTTGAAAAAATCTCGAGCGACCAGTGTCCATAGGTCTTGGGAATTGTATAATTCTTTAATATCCAAGATTTTTCTGGCAGTGTGAATCCTTAAACATTTCAGTTTATGTAATGTGATAGGGTGCCACACTCCCTCTTTCCTTTCTCCCAATTCCTCCATAGAGTAAGTTACAATGGTTTCGTACACCACTTATCATTTTTTTATGTTTTCAGATTTAAATTTAAAATGCAAACATAAAATACATTTTATGCCTGTGGCTTTAACCACAGCGTCGTTGCAACATACACAGTACGTTCGTAATTAACCATAGAAAAATTTCTTATGGATTCAGTTGATTCATATTTGTGGAAATGTCTTTTCTGTGCTACTAATTAGAATAAAAAATATACAGAATAAATATAAAACTGAAAGGGTGTTTCTTAAACAAGTGTTAATTCGAAATGTGCTGCTAAAATGAAAAATATAATGAAATATCATAAAAACTAAGTAGTTCTCTTTCCATATTAAATCAATCCAAACATATTTGAAAATTCATTATAAAGCAAACCTCCCTTTCTGTTTACAAAACGACACATTCAACGTTTAAGTGAACATAAAATAAAATAGCCTCAAAGTAGGTTTATATATGTGGTGCGATTATAAATAAAGTTGCAACAGTTTGAGGTATGTTTGCATATATTTTATAGGCTTGCAATGTCTACAAACCTAAATTGTGGTTGCATTAATAAAAATGCAACAAAATAGAAGAAAAAACAAAAAACAGAAAACAATTCTCAAACTATTAAAGAGCTGTTGGCAGCTCAAAAAAAAAAAGGAATTTTAAATAGCTTTTTAGGTTTATCAGAGCCGGAAAAGGAAATTGCAAAAAAAATCCACAACGCTTTTAAAAACTAGGACACTTTAACCACTATAACTTCACAAAAAAAGTTCGCAAAATATAATAATTTCTTAGATGTTTTTAATTTAATTTTCAGTTCCGTTCCAAAAACAACTTTGTGGCGATGTCGCTTATGAATAATATCCTTTGTGACACAACCAAGTGTCTTAAGATGTAGTGCTTGCTTTTTTGTTTTCACAGTATTCGCCTTCGGCTTTTTATACGATAGTGCTAATGCTTTAATTTACTTTTTGTAGTTTGCTTAGAAAAACTTACTATTCATTGTTATTAAAAATAGAAATTCTTGAATGCAGAAAAAATTACCGTTGCGTATAGAACACGGTTGTCAAAGTTTGAGCCTCTTTTTTAATAGTGTTTCATTCATTCAATTTGTGGCATCGAGAACATTATGGATGATAATTTCGAAAATCTGATCGCTTTTCTAAGTATAATTGACTGCTTTAGGATGGCTGTTCCTATGCCGAGATAGCCTATGCTTAAATATTAACAACAATTTACTGTCAATATATTAGGAAATATTGACTTTAGGACAAGGAAATTCTATAGAAAGCCAGCAGCATTGATGTGTTCGCAATATGCCACTTTAGTTAATAATGTTCTGCCGTTCAAGTAGATAATTCAATTGTTTATTTTTTTTTTTTTTTTTTTTGAAACATAAAATAGTTATTGATTATCACTTAATGTTTAATATTTTCCTTTTGACATACTAAAATTTGTATTGTATTTTTCAGAAATAAATACTTGTTTACTAGGAGTTATTTGTTATTCAGTGAATGTGAACGAATTTATCAGCTATTATGCAATAAACTCATGATAAATGAAGGAAAGGAAATTTTCTTAAAAACAAAACGTCAGAAGAAATAAGCTCGTACTCACTTAACTGAAATGATTGACAGTCTTTCTGGCGTGCAAGTGATGTTACAGACTTGATTTTAATATCAAATGACGATGATATGTTATGAAAACGTTTTTTATTTCCATAGAAATTTTCTTTAAAACAATAAGAGTTGATTTTCCACAGAAATTTAAAAGAAGAAAGCAAAATATAGTCCAACCGATAGAATCTTTATTACATGATAATAACAAACAAATAAATAAATAAATATCACGTGCATTGCAAATATAAATAGAAGAAGAGCTTTGGTGAAAGACTTAATTGTTGAAATACTGTTGAAAATATTTTATTGTTCGTAAATGTCAAAGTTGTAGTTGTTATACACAATATGCGCATAAAAGAGTATTTTTTTTTTTTTGTTTTTGAATTTTAATTGCGTGAAACTGAAAATAATAGGCTTTTAAGAGTTTTGTAGTATGTGTTAAGTAATTATGTACTTGAAACTTTGAAACAGGATGTACACACAAAATTACTCTTATGAGATGTAGTAAAAAGAAATCTATTAATTTGCTTAAAATTGCAAAATGTATTTAGTATAGCTATTTAATAACTTGTTGCATAACTCAAGTATGCGCGTTAGAACAATCCAATTAAGCTTTAGAAGTCTCAAGCAAATCACTATGTACACTATGTATGTACAATATAGGACAATATAGAAATAACGTGTAATCTGATGAGATATCAAGGACAGTTACTAGATTGCCTATATCGGAAATGAATCACATCGTTGGTGTCCCATTTGCCTCACTCAAACGAAAACCCTCGCTTCGGCTGTCTATGATTAAAAAAGGTTTTTTGTGTTAACTAGGGTTTTTAGAAGTAAACTAAGCACGCTTGTGAAGATGAGTACTGGTCATTACCTAATGTACATATGTATAATAATTTTAGTAAAAATTATATTGACACAGAGGAAAAGGTAATCATCGCTAACTTCCCCTACAATTATCCTGTTTGATGCAATACTAGAGAAAATTTTCTACAAATGTCTACCCTGGATGGTTGCATCTATCGCTTAAATTTATCGAATTAATTGGTATTATCTTCTAAAACCAATTAAACTGTACGTTTTTAATATTAAATACCTTTCGTTTTAAAATAATGAGGTTAAATTATTAAAAAATTTCAGAATCTTACAATTTGATAAGGAAATATGATAATTTGATATATCTTAAAATTTTTGAAATATTCTACTAGTGACTCCGGAACCATATTTAACAAACCATTTCCATTTAATTCTATTTCTAAATTCTATTCTTCCTATAAAAGGGTTTTTGAAGAGAGAGGGTAAGAAGACATCCATGATATTTACTTAAATTTCTAAAATCGTTTACATTATATTCTGTATTAAAATTCCTGCCATTTGTTATATGTAAATAAACATATGTAAATACATTTGTGTATGCATATGTTATATTACAATATTTACATGTATTCATACACTTTACTTGCGCGCATATGTTAGAGCAAATATATTAGAATTTTATAACATTAACCTGCACATCAGTATCTAGGTGATGACAACTTTATAATTTATTAACTGAATTGACAACTAAACGCTAAACTGAAAGGTTTAATTAAAAACCTGCATTTCGAAAGTAATTATTATTAACATTGTCACATATTTCTGATGTTAAGTGTATGTTACTAGCATTAAACCTGTACACTATTTAATGGCCAGAAAAATGCATAAACTTTACGGGATTGTAATGAAAGATAATATAAAATCCGATATACTATCATACATATGTACATGAAGACATAAATGTGTTAATTGCTATCGTTTTCTTTAGTTTGGCAATTGAGTTTTTGAAATATAAAATGAACTATGGTTTCTATAAGAGAGACAAAAAGGAGTTTTTCAATTATTTTAGTATTGGGACGGGTTCCTGTAGGTACTTTTTGATTTCGGGGATAAACATTATTTTTTTGGTGCACCAATAGAGCTAAACTCTTGCCTAAATAGTAGCAAACCTTTCAAGTAGAGTTTTTCATCTAACTTAACCATTTCATTTAACTTCACATCGAACACAATGGAGTGCATATTGATTTTTAAGGAAAGCATTCTAACTACACTAATAAAGTCTTCAATTTAATGGAAAAATTGAATATCTCTTTACCTACACCTTGCATATACAAATAATTTTTTACTTATTTAATAATAAAGTGCCTTTACCAACAACAACAAAAATTTGTAAAGAGTTTCTTGTTAGTAAATGATATTTTGTTTGTAAATCTATTATTCTTAACTTCAAATATGAATAAGATTTCTTTAATTTTTTATTACATTTAAACTTATTACTGCAGGACAAAATCTATTTGATAAAAATGTCTCTTTCAAAATTTGTCTAGAAATTGGTTCTTTATTTGGTTGAATGTCTACAAATATAGACTTTTGTCTAGAGATAATTTTGTTGTTGTCACTGATTTGTATCTTTATGAAATATCCTTACTTGTCGGCTTATAATAATGACATTTTCCAAAAATGTAATAAGATTTGAGAAGAAATCTGCCCTAAATTCAAGTGTTGACATCACTGATACCATTACGCTTCATTCATCCCATTGTTAACACAAGAACGATGAAGAGAAAAAATAAAAAAGCTACGGACAGTGTAAGAATTTCACAATGGAAGCCAACGATATCATACAGAATATAGAAACGACAACTGCAAGCTAAATTGCCTGTTAGCTTGTCAACATTCGCCAGAACACTTAAAAAATGTTTTTAAAGTGTCCTTATGATGGTCTTAACTGATAGAGTGAGCAAATAAAATCTTTTTATGTGTCAGTATTTTTATGATATGTTTGCTCTTTGAATATGAAAAAGGATACGAGGGTGACAGGAATAATTTTATATAAAAAAAAAAAATATTAATTTATATGTCAATACGTTATGTCCTTAACGTGATAACAGTAGAGTAAACACTCATTCCATTCGGTTTATTATATAATATTAACTTCTAATGAACTTAAATGTTTGCCACATCTATTGCAGAAGACAAGCTAGTCATTACATTGATAGTCTACTTACATATAAAGTAAGTATCTTAAAAAAGATCTGCATTACTAACTGATTAATTATTTGTATAATAAAATATATTGTATTATGTAATAAAATATTTATATTGTATTACTTTCTATTACAATTTCGCAAATTTTTCACTATTACTTTACACATACATATGTATGTATATTTTCTACCTTCAGTATTTCTTGTCATATTTCCTCTAGATGAAAAATTATTGTAAAATACACTGTTTATATACAAACGTATAAATAGGTTTTTAAATATTAGACGTGTTATTATTCTTTAACTAAGGTATACATACGTATAAACATTTATATAAGCGTTATAGTACTTGTACATATAGGTAACCATGCCATGTGAAACAGAATAACTTAGTTTGTGGCGGCGGCAAATGGTGACGATTATAATAGTGGGGAAATTTTTTGTACATCGAGTATAGAAATATAAACAATTTTCATTTTTTGTTTTTGTAAAGAATCACTGAAGGTTATAATTATATAATAGCAGTGGCTCATGTACTATGAGTCACTACGTCTTCTTAGACAATGTTATTAAAAATGTGGCGTCGAAACAAATAATAAAAGCTACTTGCGGTAGAAGTTGTTAAAATGCTAGTGATTTTGTGCAAAGATAAATGTCTAGTTAAGGGTATCCAAAGAAAAATAGAAAACGTAACCATTCTTAAAGCGTAAACTATAGGTTTATAATTAAATACCAAATTGTGTACTAAAAACATACAAGCAAAAAGAAAATTGCACGTTATTTTCCAGTTTTCCATCGAAAAAGAAGTCAGACAACTGCAAATATAAGAGTGGTTACGGTTATCATGAAGAGGCATCCAATGGTGCGGAATTACGGTTTTGTTGCAGTAATTTCATAAAGTTTTGGAGGATCAAAAAGCGTCACTAAAATATGTAATTAAAATTGTATGCCCGACAGTCCTGCAAGCCCACTTTCAATTGCCCAAGATCTAAATACTGCACAAAACCCACTCGGAACAACTAGTAAAAAATTCAATTTAAGCGCCCCACAGGCACAAAATATCTCATTTGCGAATCGTTGTTGAATCGCAGCAAAATCTATTCAAGCAAGCAATAGAAGCAAACTCTTATAATTTTTTTTTTTGTTTGATTAAACTTTTTTCTACCGTGTATAGAAGAACTTCACTTTAAATTTTTATAACCACTTAATATGTTGTTGTTGTGGTAGCAAAAGAATTATAGTGCTAACGTAGTTGTGCATATTATGTACACCTATCCCCCGCTTTACACGGAAGATAGGTTCCATAAAAAACCGTGTAACTCGAAAAATTCACTCTTATATGGAAAAACCGTGCTAAACGAAAATCACTATAAAAAAGCCCTTTTTGTCAGTTTTTAATATGATGAATAACAAACACATTTAACGAAAAATAAATATTAATATTATTTAATATCAAACACATTTAATAAATTATAAGAATATTAATTTAGTCACGATTTTACTGTCAAGTGAAACAGAACATTTTTATTAAAAATTTTTTTTAGTTTTCAATAATAAAAAAAAATATAAAATAAAAACAATTATTCATTCATTGGAATCAAGAGATCAAGAGTCTTCTTATGACTGTGATTGGATGTGCAAAGTGTGATTGCTCGCAATTTAAAATTACATATATTAAATAAAAAAAAATAAAATTATATTGAGTAAAAGATAAAATAAAAGAAAAAATAGAAAAGAAGGAAAAAGGAGAATTGTGTGAACGCAAACAATTTTCACTGCCCTTATCATGGATGAGGACAGTGATAATAGTGACTTAAATAGCAACTGGCAAGTTGTCTCTTCGCCAATAAGAAAAAATAGCAAAAGGCGTCAAAGTGGGTCACCAAAGGTGATCGAAAATAAAAAACAATTTGTTATAAACAACAACCAACAACAAACAAAGTTAAATATAGACAAAAACAATGATAATGCTTCGTCGAATTCTCACATTCCAATTTTAAAAAACAACGATGCTAGCACAATAAAACAATCACTAATAAATGTAAACAACTTTCCAAAAACAAACAATATAAACCGTTATGCTAGTCTTGATGATGAATATGATTCTACAGACTCTGTTGATGAAAGTGAAAAGAACAATAACAATGAACCAAAACCGCCACCAATATATATTCCATTTGTCGCTGATGTAAATGGAATGATTAAAACATTAACTTATTTAATTCCTTCTTCCGAATTTTATTATAAATCACTACGAGATGGTCAAATTCGACTTATGATAAAAACTATTAAGTCATACCGTATAGTTGTAACCCATTTAAATGACAAAGAAATTAAATTTCATACCTATCAGGTCAAACAAGAGCGATCATATAGAGTAGTTGTAAAGAATCTACATCACTCTACACCTATCACTGACATTAAAAAAGAAATTGAAAATAATGGTCATAAAGTAAGAAATATAATCAATGTACGTAGTAAAATCACTAAAAATCCTCTGCCGATATTTTTTGTTGATCTTGAGCCATCTGTAAATAATAAAGATATTTTTAATGTAACTCAATTAAATAACGCTATTGTTCGTATCGAACCTCCAAAAAAATCAAATGAACTTGTTCAATGTCATCGATGCCAAGAGTTTGGACATACTAAGACCTATTGTCGTAAACGGGTTAATTGCGTCAAATGTGGACTAGGTCATCTAACAATTGACTGTACCAAAAACACTGAAACACCTCCTCGCTGCGTTAACTGCTTGCAGAATCATCCAGCAAATTACAGAGGTTGTATTGTATACAAACAAATGCTGAAGCGAAAGTTGCAGAATAGAAATTTATACAGAGGAAATGGAAATAGGCAATTTGTACTTAATACTGAAGATTTTCCAAATCAATTAAATCAGAATAGTTTTTCACATACAAACGAACGTAATATATCGTACTCTGACGTACTTCGGAATCAACAGCAGCCTGTAAATGACAATTCTCTTCATAAACTTGAGAGTTTAATTCAAAACCAAATAGAGCAGACTAATAAGCTTATAAGTATGATGTCAGTTTTAATAACAAAATTATGCAGCCAAATCTAAGAATTGCAATATGGAATGCCAATGAGCTTTCCAACCATACACAAGAGGTAGAAATATTTCTTAAGACAAATTTTATTGACATCCTTCTGGTTTCTGAGACTCACTTTACGGATAGATCATTCTTTAAAATAAGGGATTATGATTTGATAATTGCTAACCACCCAGATAATAGAGCTCATGGTGGAGCTGCTATACTTATAAAGTCTTCAGTTAACTACGAACTTTCTGATGAAACAAGAAAACCTTATCTTCAAGCTGCATGTGTGAAAATTTTATGCAATTCAAATTATATTTCAATATGCGCTATTTATTTTCCGCCACGATATGCGGTGAAACTAAATGAATTCCAGGAATTATTTGGAAACTTAGGACACAGATTTATTGTAGGTGGTGATTTTAATGCCAAGCATAGTTGGTGGGGCTCAAGATTAATTAATCCTAAAGGAAGAGAATTGTATAGATGCATTAATATGAATAATTATTCAGTTTTATCTACTGGCAATCCTACTTATTGGCCTTCAGATCCATCAAAAATACCAGACTTATTAGATTTTGTTGTGTATTCTGGTATTCCTAGTCACCTCCTTCAGATAAACGGTAGTGACGATCTCAGTTCTGATCATACACCAATTATTCTTGAGTATAATACATTTCTACACTGTCATGCAAAAAAATACAGAATAGTTAATAATAATACTGATTTGAATTCTTTCAATACTTGGATAGACAGAAATATAAATCTTAATGTACCAATCGAGTCAGTCACAGAACTAGATGATGAAGTAGAAATTTTCAACAATCTTATTCACGAAGCCGGATTTTTGTCCACACCGTGTAATGAGACCACGATGGTACAAAGCCAACTTTATGTTACAACTGAAATTAGAAGACTAATTCAAAATAAAAGAAGATTAAGAAGAGTTTGGCAACTGAGTAGGAATCCTAACGATAAACGTAACCTAAATAAAGCTACGAAGGATTTAAAAAATCGCCTATTACAATTAAAGAATGAAAGCTTTGAAAAATTTGTAAAACATCTTAATGTTTCTAAAAATAATGAATACTCTCTATGGAATGCGACCAAATATTTAAAACGCCCAGTTAAAAGAAACGTTCCTATTAGGAATGAAAATGGATCATGGTGCAGGTCAGATAAAAGCAAAGCCGAAGAATTTGCCTTGCATTTGCATAAAACTTTTCAGCCTAATGATATTGACAACAATAATTACACAGAAGAGATACAAAACTTTCTTGATAGTCCATGTCCAATGGATTGGCCCATTAAACACATTAAACCTGAAGAAGTGCGAGAAGAAGTGGCAAAACTTAATTCTAAAAAATCACCTGGCTATGATTGTATCACTGGAAGAGTTGTTCAAAACTTGTCGAAAAAAGCAATCTTATATCTCACTTTTATATTTAACTGTATTTTAAGACTAAATCATGTACCCTCGCAATGGAAATGTGCTGAAGTAATTATGGTATATAAACCTGGAAAGCCTGAAAATGATGTAACATCATATCGTCCAATAAGTTTATTGGTCACATTCTCCAAAATATTTGAACGAATATTCCTGAAAAGAATGCAGCCGATACTGGAAAAAGTCAATATAATCCCAGAATATCAATTTGGATTTAGACCAAAGCATGGTACACCAGAGCAGTGCCATCGTATAATTAATTATATACGAAACTCCTTAGAGAGTAAAAAATATTGTTCGGGTGTATTTTTAGATGTACAACAGGCTTTTGATAAAGTTTGGCACGAGGGGCTGTTTTTTAAACTTAAAAAACTTCTTCCGACACACTTCTACCTAATATTAAAATCGTATTTAAGTAATAGACACTATTATGTTAAATATAATACAGCTTACTCAAAAATTTTTAAAATCAATGCTGGCGTTCCTCAGGGGAGTGTCCTGGGGCCAGTTTTATATACAATATTTACTTCTGACATGCCAGTCATAGATAATATTTTAATTGCAACGTATGCTGATGATACTGCAGTACTAGCAGCAAGCACAGATCCGAGTGATGCTTCTATACAACTACAGGAAGAACTTAGAGTGATTGAAAATTGGTTGACTAAATGGAAAATAAAGATTAACACTGTGAAATCGTCACACGTAACATTTACTCTACGCCGCGGAAATTGTTCAAGTGTATACATCTATAACAACCAAATACCTCAATACGAAACTGTCACATACTTAGGTCTGCACATTGACCGCAGACTAACTTGGAAAAGTCATATTAAAGCAAAAAGACTTCAATTAAATCTAAAATATAAACGTTTACTATGGTTACTTAGTTCAAGATCTCAAAATCATCTCAGCCTTGAAAACAAACTAAGAATATACAAAGCTATGCTAAAACCAATTTGGACATATGGTATTCAATTGTGGGGTACAGCCAGTAATTCCAACATCGAAATATTGCAAAGATTTCAATCGAAAACTCTAAGATCATTTGTAGACGCCCCATGGTATATAACAAACAAAGCAATTCACGATGACTTAGAAATGCCGTTGGTTAAGGATGAAATCAAAAGATTTAGTATAAATTATTTGGACAGACTAAGCAGTCACAATAATCTGTTGGCCGTAATGCTACTTGATGACACCAACGAAGTTCGTAGACTCAAAAGGAAGCAAATATTAGACTTACCTTTCTGAACAAATTTAATAGATGTAAAAATTTTGTATAATTATTATAATTGTTGTATATGTTATTAACTAATATTGTAAATACCAATTAAAGTAGACTTAATTATAAATATATATAGTATGTATATATATTATAGTATATTGCTATTCTCAAGGGAGTATGGCAATGAATTTTATTATTTACTTTATAGAATTTACTTATTATCTTTTTTTTTTTTTTTGATAGATTGTAAATAAAATGAATGATAAAAAAAAAAAAAAAAAAAAAAAGAATATTAATTTATTTCAATAATAAAACAAATATAAAAAAACCTATTTTTATAGATAAAAATTATTTTTTAGTGTTGTATTTTGACAGTAAAATATTTTGACAGTAAAACAATGAAAATGTTATTGTAGATATAAGCAAATTATAGTTTAGTGTTTATAATTTCGTGTAAATGCAAAATTAATAAATTTCGTTAAAAAAATTTTTATTTTCAAAAACCGTGTAAGATCGAAAACGTGTGAAACGAATACCGTGTAAAACGGGGGATAGGTGTATTAACAAATCAGTTGTTGAAGGATAATTATAATATTACGTATACGTACCCATGTTTCTTTATTACTATCCGGTTCAACAAATATTAAATGTGTCGCTGTCAAATATAAAGTGCCAACAGTTGGATTCTTTGTATTATAACGATCTATCATGCGAACATTTTCGACCTGAAAATAAAAATTTATTAATTAATATTTTTTAAATACGTTATTTTTGTATTTCTTATAAATATGCCCTATTTTGTTTAATACAAATACTAACAATGTAAGAACCCATGTGGAAGTGGAGAAAAAAATATCTAAATAAACCAGAATTTTCTTTTTTCCTCTATAGTTGGGATTTTTTGGTCACAACAATTGAATTAAAACAATTATTTTATTTTAATCTTTTTTTCTCATCCGACGTTTCGTTGGATAATCCCAACTTCTTCAGGGATGTCGTTTTATTTGTTTATTTATTTAAATTTTTAACAATATTATATTTACAAAAAAACTTTGTTTACAAAACAAATAAAAAACAAAAACAGAAATTATAACAAAAATAACAAAAAACAAGACATTGTTTCGTCAAGTTAAACTAGATAAAGTAAAAATACATTTGAAAAGAGGTCAAAATAAATTTGAAAACAAAATTAAACCTGAATTTTTTAAGTTTATTTTCATACAGAAACCTAAATTTTCTAACTCTTCTCCGACTAAGATGAGACAGAGAACAAAAAACTTTTGTGCTAATTTTTATGAATAATAATTTTTATTTATAAAGTCTCAGTAGAGTAGTAGGTTAAATTTCTAAACGAGAGCTTGTGAGTTTAAACCTCAGTTCTGAGAATTTGTACAAAAACCCAATGTGAAAAAATATTTGATTCGGTGACTTCCTCTCAGCATTCTTCTGGTAAAAAGACAGAAAGGAAATAAAATTACCATGAAATTTTCAAATATTTCATTCGGACGAGGCGATTAAACTGTATGTTCAGCTACTCAGAAATTAATAACCACAATATAGGTGGTGTGAGAAGCCTGGGTCTAAACCTGGCTAAAGGATTGCCACGGCCAATTAAGTAAGTATTTAGAAAATCGAAATAATTTTCCATAAATATTCTGTTTCTCATAATTGTATAACTTTTAAATATCAAATTCTTGGTTAGTAGAGACGAGATTATAATTTTATAATTAATTTTGGTAATATTTTATTTATATTAATATTTTTGAATACAATGTGAAAAAAATTATAAAAAAAATTCTATTTTCGAAATAAAGAGGAGTATGTGAACAATATTTTCCAAAAGTATTTAGAAAATGTTTATAATGTTACCACAACCAGATCAATAAAGGTCCTAATTTTTTTAACAATGTAAAGCAGCTATATTTCTTGTTACTGTCATATTTTATACAATTCATTTAGGCTGAAACAAGTATCTTTAAATCTAAAAACTATCTATGTGAAAAATCTAAAAATCTATCGAGAAAGATTCAGATTCAGAACCGTCGTGATTATCACCAAACTTTGTATTTGTGTTTAATATATTTACCTTCCTCAAGACCAAAAAATCATTAAAAAATATCGGTGGATCCGTAAATTCCTCTTCAATCCAAGAAACAACTTTATCGGATACAAACGGTGGTACTGGTACACCCCAAAGGCGTTTATTTTCGGGTTCTTCCGTTTCTGGTGAAATATTGTCGAAACTTAAGCGTAAAGCAGAAGTAGGCGACAATTGTCGCTCAATTTCATTAAACTTATTCATAAATTTAGTAAAATCCATTTTATCAAGCAATACAAAAATAATATACTTCTATGCTTTTGTTCACCTCACTATTATTCTTTCACTTGAAATATAAATATTGATTTTAATACTTATTTATTTCATGTAATAGCCATCTAAGAAATTTATAAGACTCATAATAACAGGGTCACGTGAATTCAAAATATGTTTGTAGTTCTTTTGCCACAACTCCTATTATACTTGTATAGATAATTATTATTTATTATATAGTCCTTTTACATACGCAAGTAGAAACGTTTCAAAATCATCATCAAAAATTTAGAAAAAAAAAGGTATCAAAAGCACTTTCACTTTATTACACCAACAATTCACTCAAACGCACACTACTTTCAATTTCTACTCAAACCAACTTTTACTTATTTACATTGATATTGAACAACAACAAAAAGGATGTCTCTAGGTTATGACGTCTTTTACAAGTTTAAGTGTAAATTTTTATCAAATTTTGTAGTAAATTGTGTTACTTTCCCCTTTAGGGGATGTGAAAGGAGTTATAAAAAAATAATAGTTCCTCTAGTATACAAAACCGTCCGTGCACAGCTTTCAATAGAAGGCTAAACCGTCTTGTCCGAGGTTCAAAAATAAACTCGTTGTTTTCGTTTGTTTATTATAGTTAAATAATTGTCTAAGGTTTTACCAGCATATGCATTGAAAGGGAATTTATTTTACCAAAAAGAGAGGATATTTTCATCTAAATGGAAGTCTCTCTTATATGTAAAGTCAGGGATTAGAATTGTCAGTGGGCCAAGTATTTCATCGAATAAATGTTTTATTTCTACCTCTTGCAGTTTTTAATTACGCTTCTTCAAAATAATGATTAATGGTGCGATATACATATATTTCGCTGAAAAGAATGAGAACACTTGGTAGATAGTCATTTTTTCACACCGTTAGCAAGAAATACGACCAAACATTTAATTATTTATTTAAAAATTAGTTTGGATATTTGGCACCAATAGAAATAGTTCACAATTTTGACTTCTTTAAAAACTTGGCTATAACCAAGATATCGAGATAAAATTTAATAAATATTAAAAACATATTTACTTATATCTTAAGGGATGATGTGTCAAGTTAAAATAGTATCAAGTAATTTTTATTGCAACCCTGTGTGGTTGACAACCTTGTCTTTTTTGAATTCAACCGCGATCGATTATTATTTCTTTGGTAGTCAACGAGTAAACTTTAACAATTGGATTCTGTGTTGAACATTGGATTATAAAAACGTTTTGCATCCGTTTAATTTTCTTAAATTGTGTTTTTTTTTGTTTATATGAATAAAGTTATTCTAATAAAATATATAAACCTTGTTAACGATTACTGAATTACACAAAATCAACGTCGAAACACCAATCTCCTGACAATTTTTCAGAAGTGGGATCTGAATTCCTAGAAAACGTACGAAGTTCTTAGAAGAAGACCGAAATTCCTGGAAGACGCTATGGAAAATTTAAGAACACTGACTGTTAAGCAACTGCAAGCTAAGTGCAGAGAAATTGGTGTTTCATGTTCCGGTAATAAGAACCAATTGATTGACCGAATAGATAATCACAACGCAAAAGATGCACGCATGGCATCACGAACGCATTCACCTGATTTGTCGCAACGAATTTTGCAATTGGAGGAACTGATAGCAAATATGCAACCGTTAATGAATCGATATAAACCATCGGATTTCAATACACCTATAGTATCATCTCCTATGCGAAGTTTTACGGCGCCAGAAAATACTCCACCGAATTCAGCCAACGCTATCTTGCATGATATACAACCACCTTCTCGTTCACAACCAACAACATCCACGAATACACCCGTACGGCAGCAGTATTCATTTACTTCGACCGATACAGCAGCACGTCCTATTTTTAGCCACCAATACGTCACAGCTGGTAGTCATTATCCTATGGGAGTAACGAATAATGCTACGTCCCAGTACAACAACCCACATGTAGCACCGTCAACCTACACTAGTAACGTTTCGTCTGTGTTGCAACATCAAACACCATCTTTGAATTGTGAGAACATAATTTCACCGACTCCTTACGCTCAACCTACATTCCCGCAGAATATTTATATGGAACATACAATGCCCTCAACGACCTACGGTCAGCCACCGCCAGTATTACCTAGTAGTGTGTACGCTATGCCACCGTCATCTCTGCCTTCACAAAATGCTTTTCAGCCATACCACAACACAGCCAACCCTTATGGTCAAATAAAAGAGATAATTTCTCTAGTTCCAGATTTCAATCCTTCAGCAGATGAATCCATAAACTCATCACAATTTGTAAAACGTGTGAATGTTCTAAAGACAGCATATGGATGGGATGATCAGTCGGTAATATTTGCCGTCCAGCAGAAAATGAAAGGCCCTGCGAAATACTGGGTCGATTCGTTACAGGAGGTATTTTTGTCTTGGTCTCATTTCACTAATAAGTTTCTTTTAGATTTTCCCCATACCGAAAATGAAGCTGACGTTCATATCAAAATGTCTACGATGATACGTCGGTCGAACGAGTCTCCCCAGGAATATTATTATAGAATGTATGCTGTTGGGAAAAAAGGTAATCTTACCGAATCAGCTATCGCCCGTCACATTGTCATAGGAATTAATGACCCTGACTTGAAGAGGAAAATTTCAAACGAATATATAACGTGCAATCAGCTCTTGAATGATATAAATTGCTACTGTAACTACAACGAAATAAAAACAACGACCAGTATGTACAATAAACCAAAAAGGAATAATTACGGCAACCCAACAGACAACATCGGAGCGAAGAAGAAGGAAAGCAACAACCCGTTAGATAAAATCAAATGCTACAATTGTTCCAATTATGGCCACTACTCCGCTAAGTGTCCCGAACCACAAAGGAAAGATCGCTGCGGTAAATGCAATCGTACATCACATAAGACAGCTGATTGTAAATCAAGACAAACCCAAAGTGGAGAGGTAAACAAAATCGCTGATAACAACGTAAAGCAGAATGGCAAACTTTGTAAAACAGTCAAAGTTAATGACATTGAAACCGTAGCATTTATAGATTCTGGTAGCGATCGCAGTCTTATAAGGGAAACGTTCTCAAAACGAATGGGTGAAATAATGAAATGCAACATGGTTTTAAAAGGGTTTGCAGGAGGCGAATATGTTTCTTCAGGTAAGGTGATCGTGACCTTATTAATTGACAATTCTATTTTTGAGGCTGAGGTATTTATTGTCGATGACGCCTTAATACCTATGGATATACTTATTGGTCGTAATCTATTGTGCCAAGAGGGCAAACGTACGATCATTGAAGGAGGCGATTGCTGGGTGCAGAACATAAATGCTAAGGACCCTCTGACGTCTGACGAAGGTAAACAACTCCAAGTCGTGCTTAATGAGCATAGGGCTTGTTTTGCGGAAAATATAAATGAACTGGGAAAGTGTAATCTGGTGAAAATGGAGATCCGAGTCACAACGCCCGAGCCTATATGTTCCAAGCCGTATAGAATTCCATTTGCAAAACGCCCTATAGTATCGAATATCATACGGGAGCTCCTCGACAGTGGAATTATTCGAAAATCAACTTCTCCGTATGCTTCAGGCATAGTACTTGTTGAGAAAAAGAATGGCGAGCATCGGCTGTGCATAGACTATCGCCAATTAAACAAGATCACAGTAAAGATACCGTACCCTATGCCGGTAATTGAAGACCTTCTCGCTCAACTGTCCGGTTATCGTTATTTTACCACCCTTGACTTACGTATGGGCTATCACCAAATTGAAATTGAGGAGCAGTCTAGGAAGTTCACGGCGTTCGTCACTTTCGAAGGTCATTACGAGTACAACCGGATGCCATTTGGGCTCGTCAATGCCCCGACAGTTTTCCAGGCCTTAATGAACCGTATTGTGGAATTTATGAAGCCAGGCGAAGTATTAGCATATCTTGACGACGTCATAATCCCCAGCAGAACCGTAGATGAGGGTATCGACCGTTTGAATCGATTTTTAAATATTCTGGAGGAAAGTGGACTCACCTTACGCTTGGATAAGTGTAATTTCCTCGCGGAAGAGATTTCGTATTTGGGTCACACTGTGAATATGTCCGGTATCACGCCTGGGGACGAAAAGATAAGTGCCATTAAGAACTTCAAGGTACCAACGAGCACAACCGAGGTCCGCAGATTTCTAGGTCTTACAGGATTTTTCCGGAAATTCGTTGAAAACTACTCTTTAATTTCACGACCACTTACGATGCTACTACGGAAAAGTAACGAAGGTAAATTTCAATGGGGTGAACCGCAGGAGAAATCCTTTGAAAAATTAATAGAAGTTCTGTGTAATAAACCTGTACTTGCTATATTCGATGTGTCGGCTCAACACGAGGTACATACAGATGCGAGTAGTCTTGGGCTGGCCGGCGTTCTTTTACAGTCTTATGGAGACGATAAATGGCACCCAGTATTTTATTTTAGCCGACATTGCTCTGACACCGAGGCAAAATACCACAGTTATGAACTTGAGGTCTTGGCCGTAGTAGAGACGCTGGAACGTTTTCGAATTTATTTACTGGGTAAACCATTCCGACTAGTGACTGATTGCGCCGCAATTACTAAGGCTCGGACACACAAGGAGTTACTTCCCAAGATTGCCCGATGGCTAATGAAATTATTAGAATTCGATTGCGAGATTGTACATCGAGAGGGCTCTCGCATGGCCCACGTTGACGCCTTAAGCCGGGCACCCGACTTACCAGCCTTGGAACCAGAACCTGCTGGATTCGTTATGAATATTAACGTAGGTAGTGAGGACTGGGTTTTCACCATGCAGCTCAAAGATGAGGAGCTTGAAAAGATAATTGGTGTCCTACGTGGCGATATTCAATCTGAACAACAGAAACAGCTCAAAACAGATTTTACTTTGCAGAACAACAGGCTTTATCGTAAAACGAAAGATGGGCAGAGACTTGTTGTGCCCAAAGCGGTACGATGGCGAATCGTCAAGTTGTGTCATGACGACATAGGCCACTTCGGTATTGACAAGACCCTTGAGAGAGTACAACAGACCTTCTGGTTCTCTCGTATGAGAAAATATATAAAAGAGTACATAGCCGCATGTACAGAATGCTGTTATAACAAGGTGAAGGGTGGAAAATCTGAGGGTAACTTACATTATGGTGCACTGGAACCACTCCCATTCCGGCAAATACATGTGGATCACTTGGGACCGTTTGTGAAAAGTAAGCGTGGTCATACCCATATATTGGCAATTTCAGATGCATTTACCAAATTTGTGGTGGTGAAGGCGGTTCGGAATACAAAGACAGCTCCTGTTATCAACGCGTTAAACGAGCTGACCAGCTATTTTGGTTTACCACGACGTATTATTTCCGACCGAGGTACGGCATTTACAGCAAGAAATTTTGAAGAATATTGCGGAAAACACAACATTCAGCACGTGAAGACAGCAGTGCGTACCCCTAGAGCCAATGGCCAGGTCGAGCGTGTCAACCGGACAATTTTAGCTTTCCTCCGCACTACCACTGAGGAAAAGAGAAATTGGGACCAGTCGCTACACATTCTACAGTGGTCAATCAACACACAGAAAAATTCAACTTCAGGGTTTGCTCCTTATGAACTAATTTTCGACTATAAACCCATCGACTTAGTGCAAAATCGTTTACTGGCTGCTGTACAGGATGAAGTGAAGCCCGATGGCTCTGTATCGATTGTCGAGAAACGAACTTTAGCTCTCCAGAATATAGAACGTGAACGAGAACGGTGGAAGAAACGTTTTGACAACAAGCATAGTCGTCCTACTCTCTACAGTGAGGGTGATTTAGTTCTTCTTGAACACGAACCACAAGCAACTGGTGACTCGCGGAAATTGGAACCAAAATATCGAGGGCCGTATATCGTAGCTCGAGTCCTTGGGAACGATCGATATTTGATCGAGGACATTCCTGGCTTGCAATTGACATCTCGAAAATTCTGCTCAGTTTTTAGTTCGGACAAAATGAAGAGGTGGTGTGAGTCATTCCCTGAAATTGATGACACCGGCGAGGAAGTCGAGGACGACTTGGGTCCAGGATTGGCCGAACTGTCAAGTTAAAATAGTATCAAGTAATTTTTATTGCAACCCTGTGTGGTTGACAACCTTGTCTTTTTTGAATTCAACCGCGATCGATTATTATTTCTTTGGTAGTCAACGAGTAAACTTTAACAATTGGATTCTGTGTTGAACATTGGATTATAAAAACGTTTTGCATCCGTTTAATTTTCTTAAATTGTGTTTTTTTTTGTTTATATGAATAAAGTTATTCTAATAAAATATATAAACCTTGTTAACGATTACTGAATTACACAAAATCAACGTCGAAACACCAATCTCCTGACAGATGTTTCTCTGAATACCTTGACTTATTAATCGTCGGTGAGTTGTCACTCAAAAGTTGTAGTTTTATGGTTGGTATCAGTTGAATCCTGTCTTTGGATCTTATCGGGTTTGGAATATATCCATATTCCCTTCATGTCCATTGTAGATTCAGTCAGGGTTACGATTGTCAAAAATTGCAATACGTTATGAATATGCATTCGATTTCTGTCACGGTCATGTGTCTTTGACAAACTGCTTCTAAATATAAAAAAACTTGTCAATATCTAATAGATGGAAAGGCATTTAACAGGTGGAGTTCTATCTCCCCCTGCACTATTCAAAGGGAGTATAATGGATTACTCCTATTACCTTCCCAGCAAAAGCTATTTGAAACACCATCTCAGAGAGGAGTAAGACAATTATTAATTTTTTCTGTGCTTATATATGTCTTGGTATAGCAATCAGATTCTTAGAGGTATTCTTCAACATTTCGTTTAACTAGACAACTAACCTAGTTAATCAAACAACAAACTTATAAAAGCATAAACTACAAACCCTGCATACACATATGACACACGGTGAATTTCCCTTAAGGAATTTCTTTCGGCGCATAGTCAGAAATATAGAAATTCATTTCTCTTAAATTATATTTTCGATGACTCTCTTCACCCTTTATTTAGCGGATAGTTTTAAAGTTTTCTTTATAAAACTTTTTTCTATCCATGGAATCTCATCTAAAAGATAATAGGACAATTATTTTGGAACAAAAAAAAACACTCATGGAAAACAACACTGGATAAAAATAAAATGCGTTTTTGTAACAACTATTGGGTAAATCAATATCTCCTTCAACAACACCTGTAGATGCAACTATATTGACGGTGGCCTTAAACTATTATGGCAACCAAATTTGAACAAAGCAGCATCATTTGAGGTATTTGAATGAAAGAAACAAATGACAAAATAAATGGCCTTGCAGGACTCTATAACAAGTCGTCTTCGTCTATCTATACGATCGAAAATTAAATATTTATTTCTTCCTGTAGTAAGTTAGAAAATTCAGCAACTTTTGGAATCAATATCATCAAATCAACTTTTGCAGTTGCTTTGACAGATTTAACTTACCTTTGCTAATTTTATATGATCCATTGTTTAATATATTATTGTTTTAAATTTTCACTTTTGTATTTTATTGTTTTTAATTGTCGCTAATTAAACAACATAAGTAAGACAGTAATAACAACAATATGGTTTATTGTTAAAACAAAATTACAAATATGTAATTTTATGTTACACCACCTTCTATAAAAAATATTCAGCGTTTGCTTGCCTCTTTAAGCACATGCACTTATTATCATCTTATTCAATTTATGTTATAAATATATTTACTGTTTTATTTTCAATTAAAACACTTTTTATAAATATTAAAAATAAAATTTGCCTAAATTTCTCCGTGAGACAACAAAAAGAAAAGTTTTTCTTTCAAGAGACGGCAAGAAGAAGAAGGAAAACAACCACAAAATAACGAATAACGCAATCAAAACAAAATTAAGCAAAATGCCAACTGTCTTGTCATTAATTCAAAGGAAAACAGCTGTCAAAGTTTCTACAGTACAGTAATGTCGAACATAAAAGGTACAGAAACCCAAAACTTTATACAGAACAGGCCAAGCTTGCATGTAGTAAACATAATAAGTAGAGAGGTGAGGTGAATAAAATGACGTAGAGTATTAACAAAAATGCGGTGATTTTCCTTTCAAAATGCATCATACTATTGCTACTCAAAATACGCGGTATTACCAACCTCCTGGTAGTCAGTCAGTCTCTAGAAACATGAATATTACTATTAATTATTAAGCACCCTGTCTACCATATGATTAATCATTACGGTTATCGAGTATTTGCACTTTTCGCAACACCCATAACTATATAACTATACATTCACAATAGTGAATATTCATGTTTTTTTTATTTATTTTGCTTTATCACACATTTATTTCCTATTGTTCGCGATTACAAAGCAGACGTTTTTTGTGTTTAATGAGACGTAGTACGAATTAAATTGAACAGGAAAAAAAGTCAGTTGAAATTTAGCAAAAAAAGAAATTAAATATTTGATAAAATTCCAAACAGTTACGAAAACGCAATTAAATCTTTGTGTGCGAAATTTTCAAAGTGATTTTTTAAGGCAAAAAGTGAAGAGAGAATTTTTTTTGCAAAAGCTTGTCGTCTGTCACAACGAAGTGACAACAAAAGAAAATATAATAAAACAACAACAAAAAGTAAAATGATATGAAAATTTATTGCAAAAAAATAATAGAAGATAAAAAGTAAAATTCATTGAATTGATTTTGTGGAAAAATTTATAATCAAATCCAAATGTTACAAAAAAATTCTAACGATAATGTTTTAAATCAATTCCAAGTATATATTTAAATTTTAAGAATATTCATTTTGCAGTTAAACGCAACATGAGTTCCCGTAACAAGTGAGTAATTACTTTATCAATATGATTGAATATATGTGTTTGTGTGTTAAGTTTTCAAGGAATCTATATGCTAGATTCAGTCTATCATTTTACTGTGGGAATTTCAAACTTTTTTAGGTGGGCGTTCTGCTACACAGCTTTGCGATGTTTACCGTTGGCAACTCTTACAATATCCTCTTAAGAAATGATGGTTTGTGTTATATGTACCCTATATTGAGTGTCTTGGGTTCGTGCATAGAAAAAGAGTCCTAGTCAAGGTTATGATCAGTCTCTTAGTCAGGCCAATGCTATTAACCTTTGCATTGAACTTAATGGGAAGAAAATAGGATTAATTGCAATTAACCTGAAAAAGGTCTTTAGAGTATACCTACTAGATTACAAAACTAGGAAGAGACGAAGTGTGTAAGAATCATTTTATATATACATACATATGTTATGCTAACGTTTTTAGGAAAGGCCTTAATGCATACTTTACCTGCTGCAATTTAAAAAGAAAATTGTTTTCGTTGTAAATATTATTTTCTTAAGATGTATTACAAGTGACGAGGAAAACAATAGAAAGAGATTACCTGTACATCTGCTATTCTACATACACAATGAATATTATAAGCGTTAGGACTCGAAAGGCAGTGCGTTTCTGAGACTTTCCAACTTTTGGCTGCATATTGGATAAATTTATAAAAATTAAAATTTATTAAAGGCTTTTAGCGTGGTATGGTGTCATGTTTTATTGTTTATCAGTTCACTGTAAAATAAAAGGGCTTGATAAGAAACTTGAAAAGAATGGCTTGTGTTTAGATTGCAAGAGACCATGCAGTAAATGGACTTTGGGCTGCAAGAGAGAAACGCTAGTCCTATATATATAGTTAACGCAAGCTAAGCAATATATTTTTGAGGTCTTTTTTCTCTAAGATAGATATCGAATTTTAATTATACTCGATAATAGTCTTTTCAATGCAATTATGTAATAACAATTGTTGTTATTTTTCCAGAATGTAGTATATGATAAAGTCGCACTTGACTGACGCTTTAAAGTTCTAATTAATGTAATATTTCTTTTTATATTTCAGAACCGATGTTAAAAAATTATTTGAATATTGGTGTGAAGTATCTCGAGCTCATGGTATTGATCAAATATCATCACGTATAAATGGTCATAGTAATGCCTACTCTTCAACACCCGAAGGTGTAATAGCTGAAAGTTTTCCAGAAAATTTTCGTGATGAGAAGACAATTGCCAACATACCCGCCTTTGCATTTCCCTGTGAATTCGAAAGGTGAGTAAATGCATATAATTGTATAAAAAATCAACAACAACAAGCAGAAGCATATAAATATGTTTGAATCTCGGTATAGCACAATTTAACACATTTAACAATTCTGATGATGCCCCTTCTCTGAACATAAAACAACTTCCGGTAATTAAAAATGTATAAAAACAAAACACAGAAAAGCAGGTGTCCTACCGAATATGTGACTTTAAACGAGTATTCTTAAAAAAATGTTATCCTAGCAGTTTAAGATTGTTGAAAAGGTTTTAAAGAAAGCGTTGAAGTATATTAGTTAATGGTAGCCAAAAGAAAAATACAGGCAATTCGAGAAAAAAAATGTTTAAAAAGGGTTTATAAAAGGGGTTTAAAGCGTGTATTATGTTATTGTAGTCAATTGAGAATGCTGAACAGAATTTAAGAAAAACCAAACTTCTGCCTTTAATTTCATTGTGCAACTTGCTTCTTTGAATAATATTGTAAAGCTTAAAAAATTGTTTGTTAACTAATACCTATGTTCTAAGGAATTGTTTATATTGTTGAAAAACATACAATTTTTCTGTTAAAACATTTTAAGTACGTTTTTTATTTATTTCACAAGAACTTCAAGCCGAATAATATTATTTAATACTATTCTTTTATTGCCGAATATTCAAGGTGCTCTCTATAATAAACAAAAATCTTGTTTTTGTCTTAAGTTTTCTACACTTTTAGTTTACAATCCCTCCTTTTACTTTTTATTCATTGTATATAGTCCGGTTGTTGTCTGTCTGCCTTTCTGTGCTGTTGATTTTCTCATTAACAGGTTACCAATTTCATAACGTATAAACTTTGAAAACTCTTCTCTTTTCATTTTCAAGTTTTGTTATTTTTGTGTTTATTTACACTGGATGAGATGATTCATTCATCCATTCATTCAGGCATTTATTAACTTGCTTCTTGTATAATTTTTTTATGCTGTTTATTCGTTTAACGTCATTTGTTCTCGTTTTAAGTATCTTATTAACTATATATATTTTTTGTTTATATTTTCTATTCGCTTCTGTATTATTGATAGTTTTTAGATGTTTATTTATTTAGTTTTTTTTTTTTTCTTTCTTTAAGTTATAGTTTACCAAATCTATTTTTATTATGCGATAAGAAAATTTATTGTTTAGTTCAACAATTCTTTTCAAACGTGAAGTTGATGACGTTGTTATATCTTTAACCAAAGAATTAGATCACTAAATAAACTATAAGTAAAGTATATTTTCGTAAAATTTGTTTATCATGTATTTATGAAATAGACATACAATGTTTTACTTTAATTAATTAGTTTTATTTACCTTGAAATTATGGAGAGTATTAGTTTCCTACACATTTATTAGGTAACATTTTGTTTATAAATTTGTTAAAATTAATAAAAAAAAATATGATATTGATTATAATATACCATATCCATTTTTTACTTTTTGATTTAAGTTAGGTAGAGTGTTAAAAAATAAATCACAATTGTTTCTCTTTTTTTTCATGTGGATACGTGTAGAAAACTATAAAATGATCTTAATTAGTGAATTTTATATAATAAGAAAAAAATGTGAAAGAAAATGACATTTTAAAATTAATACTTTTAACGGAAAGATGTCAAAAACTTATAATTTATTAGTCGTCTCGTATGGCAACAAATTAAAGTCTTTTATATTCTCTACCAGTAAACTAAATTTACCAATGAGCAGCAATAAGAAAATATTTTATATTAAAGATGTTGTAATAAAACATTATAAAGTGGAAATTTATTTATAGATAATTAAAATATTAGCCATTTTATTTATTATTAATTTAATTATTAAAAAAACGATAGCCTTTCCTTCCTTATGTTATATCTAAAATTAGATACTTATCTGTTTACTTTATTCTTTGTCATACAATATACAATTTTTTATTAAAGTTACAGTTTTTTGTTATTAAGTAAACCTTTTTCATGAGTCAAAAGAATAGAAAAATAAATATTTATGCGTTTTGTTGGAAAAACATTCTTATAAAGGAATATAGAGTGGCCTTTTGATTAATTTTTAAGGAGCAATTCTGACTTAAAGTCGTATTTTCGCATATGAATAACAATATTGTGTTCATTTTTTAAATAATAGTTATTGCTACTTCTAGAAAATTATATAATTCAACTGAGAGAAGAAAAAATATTGTAGTTTGCTTGACATTATGTCTATCTTAGTAGAGTTCCTAAAAGAAACATAGGCTTATTAGAACATAAGTTATCACGTCAATCCGTAGTTACAAAGTTTTGGGCGGTATAACAAACATAATGGCCAAATGTTACTGTAATAACATTAATAAATTCTATATTTTTAGAAAACTATACCCCTTCTTTCTGTAGGGTTTGCAGCAAAAAGTCATAGCCTGAAACTAGCGTGTGAAGGCGTAGATAAGTTTACAAAAAAAAATTTTATTTTTTTTAATTCATTTTTATTTACAATCTATCCCAAAGGATAATAAGTAAGTTATATAAAGTTAAATACAATAACATTGATTGTTGAACTCCAATGAGAACAACAATATTGTCTTTAAATACAATTTTTATAAACTTGTTTAAATTTTAGTTAATAATATTTACATTATTTATATTATATTTATATTTAAATGGTCTTTTTACAAATACATACAAGACATTTTGATACAAATTTAATTAGTGTCGAAATGGCAAGTCCAATATATGATTCCTCTTCAGTCTTCCTACTTCGTTTGTGTCATCTAGGAGTGTTATAGATAAGTTTAAAAAAAAAATTGTGCCAAATTGTTGGTAAATGTTTACCTTTTTTTTCTGTTCAATATTAAATAAATGTGATCGAACCTTAAGTGTACAAATATTTATTTCTAACCTTAAACACGCTTTTCCATGACTTCATTATAAAACTATTTTTAAATTGTACTTCAATTATAAATAATTACATACAAAATTTAAACATACAACAGTGGCTTTGATAACAGTATAAGAGAATAAATATATACAAATAAAATATAAAAATTTTTCTAAATTGCATGCTTAAGGTACAACAAGCATTGTTTGAAAAAAACAAAATATATTTAAAGATTATTTGTTGTAATTGGAAAGTTTTAAACATTCGTAGTAAAAATGTTTAAAAAATTCTAGAAGTAAACAAAAAGTTGGAATTAAATAAACTGTATTAAATTTCGATTGTTGACTGATGCAATTGATATAATAGTACTTTTTTTTTAATAATGCACTATGCTTAAAATTAAATAATTTCAGTTTAAGTACATAAATCAAACGAACAAGTATTTGTTCTGTGAAATACAAACTGTAGCTGACGACATCTGTTAACAATTGTTGCAGTCAGTAAAGAAATAATTGCTATTGCATCAGCTAACCTTTTTAATTGAAAAGAAATAAAACAGAATGCATTTGGAAATAAACTAATCAACTGAAGTTTTATGCTTTGTGGCACGAGAGTTTTGTTGACTGAAATATTGAAAGTAGAAAAATATGAAACATTTATCATCAGTCCTAATTTTTAGCCCAAGGAAAGTCTAACTGACCGCTGCACCAGATGTATGCTCCTTGTTGCAATCTCCTTGCTACTTATGCTCGTCCTAAGCATCACAAAACTGCGAAAAAAATAATGTTTTTTTACAAAATATTATTCTTCTAATGCCAACTACAATTATCCAATAGATACACAAACATCTAAAACCAATTTATTGCAAAAAAATAACTGATTTCTTTTTTAATAATTTTAAAGTACTTTAATTTCCATATAGCAAATAATGGAATATAATATAAATATTTATCATAAATTCGTATTTTATTTCTTAAATTTGAATTTTGATTTAGATAATCCATTAATAGACGTTTTAAATCATATTAATTTCAATTTTATTAATACATTTGCATTTAATGAAATATTTTCATTGTTTTATATGACACACTTCTGATTTATGAAAATCTTGTGTATAGATAGACACAATAATAGAATAAATTAATTAAATTGTAATAAAAAAAACATATCATTTGTATATTTTATACCCTCCTCCTTCCCCACATCTCAGTCAAATTGAAGATTACCTCAATCAACACGAATGGTTTGTAATTTAATGCTTCGCTTAACCCAAACATACTAACTAAAGCAAAAATCCGAAAGCTAACGTCTATCTGCCTATGGGTCGAACTAAAAATATACAATTTTTAATAACATTCATTTTTATGCAAAAAGATTTCATTAGTGAAAATAAATAATAAACAAATCAAACCAAACCAAATTAAGCCGGCACACATTTATACATAATATGATAAAAACAAAAACAATTTTAAAGAAACAGAAAAAAATGTAACAACAATAACAATGCGTTAATGAATATTGAATAATACTTTGTCTGACTTGACTGGCTGGCCACCGTTTATAACGTGTTTTTGTAACGATTACTCACTCATTCATTCATTTATTTATTTAGTCATTCATTCAATACAAAATGCACATAAACACAATTGCCAGTCTGTTTATTTACAAACATACATATGGTATAACGTACTGTGTAGTATATATTGTATGTTGTTTTACTGAAAACTTTGTTTACAGCCATTTTTTTTTAATTTCATGCTTCACATTTGTAAACTACTTTGCACACTTCAATTTCAATATATCACTTTCTTCTTTAAGTTTATTATTAATCATAGTTTTGCAAGCATTAAATGATAATAGTATTTTTGAATTATTTTAATCAAAAACAATTTAATATGATTTCTCAATTTCATTTTATTTAATGTGTCCTCGAGCTAAACAATTGAAACGTTAGATATGAGCATTGTATCGATATGAACCGCGAACAGTGGTGTAGTATAAACATATTTTTTTTTCAATGAAGGGTCTAAAATAATCATAATATGCTGTTAAGTTCCCAATCGAGAAGTTTTATTTTTCTATTCCAGTTTCCGAAAGGAATAATTAAAATTAACACTTTCTTAAAACTGCTATAACGTTTCCAAAGTATTTCTTCAACGTTTCCAAGTCTCTTGTTGCCATACCATATCATGGTCTCCAAAATAATGCCCATTTTAATCAAACAAGTCTGTAAGGATAAGTTAAGAATGCTTTACGAGAGGAGTTGAAGTTTTGAAAATTCGTTATGCTGCTCGGAACGGTATGTTGTTACCATCAATATTTTCCAATTCAAAAACCAACTTGTGAATAACCGTTGAATGTCTCGTTATCGCCCTTAGAGACACCTGCATTCTTGAGCAATCTTAGAGATTGTGTACACACTCTGCAGAGATTTAATGGTGGCATTACTCTAAGTAAATACGTTTAAACCTCTTGATACTGATACTGAATTCGCACAGCAGCAGTCTTATACTATACCTCTATAGTAATCCCATATATATGTATGTTTGTTTATGAATACGTCTCTGAATTTAATGCATCGCGTATTTATTTTACTGTACGAATGTTATTCTTTGTCAATGGTTTGCCTAGCCCAGCCATATGTAAATGTTTGTTTATATATATTGTTTCTGTAGTTTTCATTGTATGCTCATTATCTTATTAAACAAAAAATACTATGTCTTGATTTGGCCTACAATATGACACTTTATTTCTGTTTTTTTGTGTAAAATATTTTTAAATTCATATACAAATACATATGTACGTACATGTATATACTTGTTATATATTTGGCAATGTTATTTCTTAAAAAGTAAAATGGTGTGATACCAATGGAATTAATGAATCTGAAGTATTATTCAATACGCTTCCGATAAAAAAAAAAACAAATTAATAATTAAAGTGTAAATGTGTTCTAATTATTTACAAATTTTATAATATTCTTTATATACTACACATATGTACATACAGAATTATTCCATACCGGAAATATATGCGATAGAATTATTTGTCATGTTTCTGTTAATTTGTTTTTGTTTACATTTTATTACTACAATATAATAAAAGAATGGTTTTGTTTGTATATAAAGAGTCTATTTATAGTTATAATTTATACATACTTTTCCAACAATTAAATCGATTTTTTGGAAGTTAAACTAAGCCGCTTTGCATGCAATACTTTCATATAAAAATAAGTAAAAAAAAAAATTAGCCATGACTTGCTTAATATTTAATATTAATGACCGTAATTTATATATTAAGAATGATTTCTAATGTCGCAAGCAGATATGTATTGGAGTTTTTACTTAACTTATATGATTGGCTTCTATATTTATGGCTTTGTGTAACAGAACTTCTCCCTATGCACATTTGGCTTCGAATTGCTAAATATTTTTTAATCGCAGACTTATGACGTCTTCTGGCAAAAATTCTGAGAATTAATATAATTGCTATGAAAAATTTCTCAAAAATATGTCGTCCGGAGTCGGCTTTAAACTGTATATCCCGCCATTCATGAATTAAATTAACACACACAACATGAGTGGCGTGAGAAGCTGCTAAACTGATATTATTTTAATTCCAACATGTACAAGCATTATTCTGACGTGTCAAACTAAATCGTTAACGTAACAGTTAATTACAAAATTGATTGGCAAAACCGTCTTGTTGATATAAAGATGTGTGTACCTTAAGAAACACAAGTTTCAACAATGAAATGAATGAAAACCACATTTCAAGGTTTTCCCATATAAGTTGAATGTAAAATTTGTATTTTCCACTTAGATCATTCAGGCTAACTGTAGGATATTCTTTAAGAGGTTAATTTAAGTCATATACCCTGCGATTGTAAATAAAAATTATAGTTTTTCCTTTCCTTTATATTTTTGTCTTTTTAAATAGTTACTTACTATTTATTGGAAATTATATAATCACACATGCAAACATGTCTAAAAAAGTTTTCGAAAAATTTCAATACATATGGAGATTTCGATTTTTTTTTTCATATTTATATTCCAAACGCATACTGTTGGTAACGCCCGCTCATGTTGGCACATGAAACGGTAAAACATATTGTTACCGGCATTTCAACGAAAACAAACTTAGTTTAAAATATCTTCACGTCATTACAAAACCTCAGAATGGTTTTGTACGCATTAGGTAACGAATACTTGGTACTAAGAACTCAAGTTCTTTATATGTTCTACAATGAAGTCTCTACAAAACAAACCATGTCATTTCAATTACTAAAACAAAATTGTAATAATCCGTAATAACTTTAGTTTTTTTATTTTAATTTTTTCATTAATTTTTGCCGTATTTTACTTTATTGATCAAATAATATTATTTATTATTATTCTAATAACTTTTGTATATACATTCGTATATATTTAGATTTTAGACATTTAGATTTTCATATGTACTTATGTATATTTGTAATAAAACTCATGTGGCATTCACCTTTTTGACTGACTGCATTTATATTATAAAAACAAAGAATAAATTGCTTTTAAAATTTCAAAAAAAGAAATCATTTTTAATCTGTTTTCAAATAAAATTCTTGGCACGAGTTATAACAATTTGTTTTACATGAAATGAATGTTGACTTCCACAATACAAAGGGATTTGGAATAATTGAAGTCAATTTGTATAGATAATATTGTTGATTAAAAGTCTAAAAAGGAAGTAAATAAAAATCAATACATTAATTGGAACTTTGTAAGCTATCAATATAACGGTAAAACATTTAAAATTCTAAATTTAAGCAGAATACTTAAAATTCTACTTAAAATCTTGCCTTAAGACAAATGTTATTGTACAAAAAAGTTGATATAAAGTGCTATTTTCATGTGATGTGTGGGAGAGAAATTTCAACTAATTGAGGTACAAAAAAGTTTCAAATTATATCCATGTGTTGGCATAACCAAGGCAATGAGAACCTATCCTTCAGCGGCACTAGAGGCTAGAAGAATTTTTTTCTACTTTATTTTTTAGTTTTATTTATTTCTTTGTTTTGTTTATTTACTTTTACTGAACAATGCATTTTTAGTATTCTGTGTAGAGGAAAAATTTAAAAGTGTATGTCAGGCCTTCCTGAGAAAGATTTTAATAAAATTGGATCTTATAAACGGTCTAACTAATCCACCAAAGTGATTGATTAGCAAAAGCCTTATACATTTGCCACTGAGAAGTTTCATAATTAAATAATTTACTTTCTCAACTGAACTTTTTATAAAAAAATCTTTACCAAAGATACATACAGACATACATTCATATGAATGATGGTCATTCACATTGTGATTGTATTATATTATATGCGATCATGTAGTAATTTACTATCTTATATTTAGTTTTCAAGGCTAGAGAAAATTAATTAACATCATTATTGGGGTTACTGCTATTAATCGGTCTTTATAATGGCTTTGAAAACAGTTTTCGTTTCTTTTGTTATTTTACACCAAACGTTCACGCTTCTGTGGTTTTAATAAATTAATTACCAAAATAATAATAATAATTAAGTTCAGTACATACATTAGAGATGAGCGATCCAGTGATTTTTGAACAACGTTGTTCTCAGTGAACGTGATTTGTTAATCACTGTTTTAAAGAACAGTGATCACAGTATTTTCAAAAGAAACGCATTAAAGAGGAATAAGTGTAAATACAATAATGACAATAACGTATTTTATTAAGTCGTAAGAGAGAGACAACTAGATACATACTACGAAAAGACTACTAAACAAAATCAAAGTGGTGTCATCAATGTTATTATTTTTAATGACATTTTTTTTTTATATGAAGTTTGACAATTAAGTTTCACAGAAAGTTCATGTATAAAAGACAAAAGTAAATAATCAAAACAAAATGAAATAAATTTGAGTATGTAACAATTTTGAAAGAACGACATTATTAGTACATCTTATTTGGCAATTTCAATCACTCTAGTTACCAGTGAATTATCAATCACCGTGACTAAATCACAGGTTTGAAAATATCGCTCATCCCTAACATACATACATACAGTCCTAGCAATGTGTCTGTTGCTATACTGGTGCATATGAATAATAATTATGGTGCTGGTGGTGCAATATGACTACATTATTGTATTTCAAAATTACACTGAAACAAAATAAATTGCAATGTAAAACATTTGGAATCTGGATTTTCTTCATTGCAATTATAATAGATTAGCCATTGTTTAATACGCACGCATTCAATGCGCAATTGAACAATTTTGTGATTGATTGCTATTACAAATGCAGATGATTATTTTAGCTCTCCAAAAACTTATTTGTAATATTTAAGGAACAAAAAATGTATACTATTTCTTATATTTTTGTATTCTTCTAATCCTTTACAGTGAAGCTGTACAATTATATTCATTTGTGCTAACGACAGACGATTCAAAATGGCGATTTGGATTCTGCCGACATGATCCAAAGGCAGCCACAACAATGGTCATTATCACACTCTTGCCATGGCATGATACATTTCTCAAATTACTATCTGTACTTGCCGAGTTGAGAAGAACTGATACAAAAGACTTTCATCAATTTCTAACAGAGGCTTATAATAGTGGTGTTCCAGATGTAGGCAGTCAACTGAAGTTGGTATATTGTCAAGGACAAAGTGTAAGCTTTTATAATTGTTTAACATCACATGTTTTTTTTTAAATATAAAAATTGCGCTACTTTTTGTCTTAGCAATTTATATTTGAACGTCCAAAGCAGTTCCAATTGCCTAGTATACCAGAAAATGTAAGTGATAGAAATAAAAAGTGAAAATGTATAAAAATTATTCAATTTATTATTTACTTACAGCACAATTTGAATTTATATTACAATTTTGTATATCCAAAGAATATGATTGCCGTTTTTGCGGCCATGTTAGCAGAAAGACGAATAATTTTTACCTCTAAGCGTTTAGATCGATTATCATCATGTATACAGGCGGCCAATGCGTTTTTATATCCGATGGTATGGCAACATATATTTATACCAATGATGCCCATGAAGCTAAAGGATTATTTAAGTGCCCCTATGCCTTATTTAATTGGTGTACCTTCAATGGTTTTAGAAACGGTATTTATATCTTTGGACGACTTTTTATTATTTTTCCTTATTTCTTTTTTCCTTTGTTATAGATGATGCCTGAGGAGTTAGGCGACGTTGTGATTTTAAACTGTGATAATAATACATTTGAGAGTCCGTTTGATGATGTCCATTCTATGCCTCCCGAAATTGTTTCTCATTTAAAAAAGGAATTAAGTCGCACCAATGAACACATGGGCGATCGTGTTTCAAAAATATTCCTTGGAGTTTTAGTCCAACTAATCGGTGGCTATCGTGACGCTGTAGAATTTCGTGATACAGGCAAAACATTTAATAGCGATAAATTCATCGATTCGCGGCCTTCACATTTAAGACCGTTTCTACGAAAAATGATGGAATTGCAAATATTTCGGCAATTTATCGACGAACGTTTAGAAATGATGAATACAGGGTTAGGATTTTCCGACGAATTTGAACAGGAAACTGTACGTTATGCCGAAAAACGGAAAAAGCACGGACGTTTTTATCAGTTTAAGGAAAAGGTAAGAAAAGATTTCTTACCCCTATATAAGAAACGCTTTCCGCTTTTTATAATATTTAATTTGCAGCTATTTTAAGAAATTCATAAATACAATATTATAATTTTCTTTTTTAGTATGACATTTGTTTGCCTATTTGTTTAGTTACATTTGTACTTCGTTTGTATTATACATGCTTTTTATACTTTGTTTATAATGCATTTTTACAACTCTAGGAATAATTTATTATAGCAATAAAATCATGCAAATTTCATTACAGACACTAATAGTTGACGGACAAAATTCTTATAAAAATTATTTTTATTGACAGCAACAGTAAACGTTTCAAATCATCATCGTGTATTAATTTAATTGTGTAAATTATAACTTTAATTTCTTATTTGGAAATTCTATTGATATTGATATTAATTTTTGTAAAAGCTTTCAAAGAACAAAAATGATTTTATAAATCATTTATTTTATAAACTTATACCTTTTTACAAACCTTTTATTAAAATTTTGATCATTAGTTTTTAATTATCACTGGTTTTGTAAACATACAAAAGTATACAGTGAACCAAATAAGTTTACATACAATAAAGTTAAGCTCTATCAATAATTAAGCGTAAAATTTAATTTATTAATTTGTTTGCCTAGAATTATAGTCGAAACAGATTTCTTTTAGGCTTTCGATTATCTGCCATTTAGGTTTAATTCATACACAAATAAATTTTTGCATAAAATATTTGAAACCCTTAGCCCTTAAAAGCCATAAAAATGTTTAACATTTGGACAATTTTAGCCATTAAGAGGTTCACAAGAAATCACGATATTTGTATTTAAACAAATTGTGGACAACATTTTTCATGTGCACTCACACTCCATGCTTTATAAGTATAAAAAATTATAAACAAATGATTTATTTAGAATTTAGTAAAATTCAACACCAAGTTTAGTGCCAATACAGTGTGATAAAAGATCAATTTGATGCTTTTATTGAACAAAGACCACAGTATAAAATAAACAATTTAAAATCAAAATTAAATTGAAAGTAACTAATTTATTATGTTCTTGTTACACTGGTTATATATATTTTGTTTATATAAGCCTTCAAGTTAATTTTTATTGCACAAATGTTTTTAAATAATTTTTCTTTTTATTTCATAAAGAACTTAATTTTTAATTTAATTTTTCGTTAATTTTTTTCCAGTATTATTTGGGAAAACATGGTTTAAATAAAGTTTTCAATAAGAAAACTTACACTATTAATCCTACTTAAACATTTAAACACATTTTTCTTTAAAATTTTTATTTTATCGAATAAAAACGCAACTCAACTGTGATCAACAATACCTTATCTACCGTTAAATTTGCTTTAAAAGTTCGTAAAATTCCCTATTCATATGCTTTTAGTATTTTTTTTAATTCCTTGCAGTATTACTTACTAACTCTTGATAATTTTGGGTTGGAAGCACAGTAAAAATAATTTTCTTATTTGCACAGAATAATTTAAACTTTTTAAGTAGCTTTTCATGCTCTATTAATTTGCATTGATTACTTATATTTTTGGAAATTATTTAATCATATTTTTAGTAATTACAATTATTTCTTATCACTTAGACCATCAACAATATTCATCATGAAATGCTTTTTAGTTTTTAGCAAAAAAAAAAAGAAAAAATTCAAAATAAAATATATATTTTTCGTAACTTTTTTGTATTCTTTTCATATTGAAATGTATCTGCGCGGCAACAACAACGTCAACCTAAATATATAAAAATAAAAATATTAAAACGTTTGTCCTTTATTGCTTGCATACTACTCTGTCCATATCTTAAAAAACAAACAAAAATTCATCTTAATTTAAAACCAAACAAACAAATCCAAAAAAAAAATCACTTTTTGCAGACTAATCCTGCAGTTAAGTCCGCTGTTAAATCGGTGAGTGGTAAACAAAAAAACTATAATTAACGAATGTTTATATAATAACATACTAACATTAGTTCTTAAGTAGTTAATAACGATTATAATAATCATAACAGATAGTAGTTATATTTTATTATACGGCTTTCTGTTTCACATTTATTATTATTATGTATGCAGGAAATTTTCTTTAATAATTTTTCTTTCATTTGATAATTTTTACAGGTTAAAGAAGGCTCACAAACTGCTAAACATGCATATAAAAATCTTAAATCAAAATTACGTGATATAACACCACCACATACAACAACCCATAACACTACACATTTTCGTTCTCATTTAACATCGAATTCGCAGCATGATCGTATTGATGGTGTTGTTTATGGCAAAGATATTCCTATAAAATCGTATATGGGTCGTCATTCAGCACCAAGCTCTCCCATTTTCGGTAAACGTGTTAACGGTGTTGCTGGCTCATCAACTGTCGGTTTCCAATATGCTTCCAAAGAGCAAATTACTAGTGCCTCTCTACAATTGCGTCGCGCTCCAACGCCTTTGGCAATGTCTAGCTCAAGTTCTCAAATACAGTCGAACGGTTTTGCGAAATCTACAATTGGTTCTCATAATCTTAATAATAATTTGGCTTCATCTCCTACGGTTAGTCCGGCAAGTTCGCTTTGCTCGTCCGAAATGAATTTGTCTCAAGAGCTACAAAATCATCCCTTATTTAAGACACCAACTGTGGACAGAAGTGTAAGTACTATTATAAGCATATAATAAATACGCAGCTAAATGTTATTTGTATTTTGTTAAATTCTATAAGCCTGTTATGACGGAGTTTAGAAAAGATCAAATTGAATTTATTTTTAAAATGTATACTGTATATCTCAATACATTTTAATTTATTTAAATATATATCAATAAATACTGCAATATAGTGATAAATTAGTAATATAGTTGAAAATAAATGCAACACTATGCAGTCACATAAGAAATTGCGTCCAACGACCACAATGCGTTTTTTAAATGTTAAGATCTCTGTTTCCAAAATTAACATATCGTAAAACAATACCTTTACCGCCCAATATATGATATTTAAATATATATTGAATGAAGTTTTCTCAGCCATGATTTTCCAATATAAAATGTTTTAAAACATGTTTCAAGCTATATTGCTTATAATCCTTCAATGTGTACGACAGGAGTCAGAAAAGGTCTTCAATTCCAAATTGGGCCACTGTGAAAGTAGATAAATAAAGGTTTTCAATCTCAATAATGAAATGAAAATAATTTTAACAATTAAAAAAATTTTAATAATAGCTTAATGTAATGTAAAATTAATTCAAGCGTTTAAATTCCAATAAAAATATTCATAAAATCGTAAATATGTTTAAACTTTGGAGACCTTAGCACTTAAAATAAGCATAGTGTATATCGAACTTAACTACTTCAACTGTGTACTGCGATTAATAAATAATTAATAATACATATTCAAATAGAAAATTTTGTAGTACAATGTTAAAGAAAATTAATCGCCTTTCTTTTTATAAAACACTGATATTTTATCATGTGTAAATTGTAAAATTTCTTTAGTTAAAGTTATGTAACACTTATCTAAGTTCAAATTTGTTTTATGTTTGGATTTGCCAGGGTCTTTCACACATAATTTTATTTTTCAAGTACAATTAAACACGCATTTTGAATAGAAATGTATCATGCTCAGTGATGCCAAGAGATTTTTTCCAAAAATCCCTACGTCAATGAAAAAAAAATCCCTTTTTTCCCTACACCCACATTTAATTTTCCCTACAAAATTTCCTACGCCACTTTTTCCGTTTTTTTTTTTTTTCAAAAAATAAATGTTTATTTTAAATTTGTACATTTTCAATTCAGGTACATACATTTATTATACAAAAATAACATAAAAACAAATAAAATTAACATAAAAATAACAAATATTATAAATTAATGAAAAAAATTATTTATACAATTCTGTATAATTAATTTTTTTAAATGACTCGATGTGCATTTAAAATTTACACAAAATCTTATAATGCAAATAGAATTTAATAACTCATGGCCTAATTTGTTCCTTTTTCTCGTACGTACGTCAGTTACAACAGAAAAAGTTATTTCAGCATCAGCAAAACTCAGTAAAATTTTTATAATTTTTGCAAAATTTGAAAAGATCAAATTGTTATTGAAATTTTTGATTTGCAGATTTTGGACCAAAATGCTTCAACATCTAATTTAGACAATGTTTATTTACTTTATAAGTCGCCGTAGTCTAGTAGGTAGTGTGTTGGCTTATTAGACTGAAGGCCCGAGTTCGAATCCCAGGTCAGTCTTAAAAACGAAAATATGAAAATATTTCTTCGGCGACTTCCTCTCAGCAGATTTCTGGCAAAAACTCTGAGAGTAAATAAAATTGCCATGAAAAGCTTCTCAAAAATCTGTCCTTCGGAGTCGACTTCAAACTGTAGGTCCCGCCACTCATATATAAAATTAACGCACACAACACGAGTGGTGTGAGAAGCTAGGTCGTAATCCTGACTGAAGGGTTGTAATAACCAATTATGTATGTTATGTATGTATGTTATTTACTTTATATTACAGAGGTATTACCCGATTTTTACAATTACAATGATAAAATTACAATGATACACTTAAAAAATATACACATTTTTTAATTTATATTGGTATAAAAATAGTTTTTAGATGCTAAAAATTTGAAATTGAAAAATTCCCTGCAATTCGAAAAAACTAAGAAAGCTTTCCCTTTTTCCCTACATGTGAAATTTTTGAAAAAAATCCCTACAAAAAGGGAAAAATCCCTACACTTGGCATCACTGATCATGCTTGTTAATACAAGAATGTATATATGATGTACAGCAAATTATTCTCATTCGTGCTTACATATGTACATATTTGGATACTTTTGGTGATATTCTCGCTGATATACATTATAATTATGACTTTATGTGAGCAATTTTACCCCAAATCTTGTCAGTCAAGCCTATCAGTATAAAATCTAGCCATCTTGGCAATTAAAATTGTTTAAAATATTTAAGAAATTATACTTTCCAAGAATTTCGTTCACAATAATTTTATTGTTTCGCGTTCTGTGGAGATTTATCGTATTTTCCCAAAACTAACTTCATATCAATAAGAATTGACCAAAAAAGGTGTTAAATTTTTTAATTTAAAAATATCGCTTTTTCAGCCGAAAAATGTTCTAAAGACAGATAAAGGGTTTGCCTTTAATGAAACTAAGATATTATCAACGTTGCTTAAAATCAACTGAAGCATGGATATTTTTACGCTCATTTACAGCTCAAAGCCCGGGTTTAATAAGCATACACTGATGGTTTTTCCTTCTTCGCGCCACAATTGAACATTTTCAACTGGCACCTTATAAAAATTGAATCTATTAAAAGAATTAAAATACTATTGTAAAACAAACTTGAACTTGAAAGACCCTGTGTATTCAAATATAATTTATTTTAAAATATTTATACAGAATTTATTGTGTACAGAATAAACTTCACCGTCATTTAGTAATATATACAACCGTCTCGTTTTCGTTTGTTACAATAAATGTTTCGTTTTCTATTTGTTAATATGCGCTTGTCTAATGCAAAAGAAAGCTTCATACGATATTTAAACTTTATGTTATTACTATCGCTTTAAATGTGTGTCATATTGTAATACGTATACTATGTTACGATCTCATTTAATTGTCTTTGTTTTCGTTTTATATATTTATATTATTTTTTTGAATTATTCTTTTCTTTTCTATGGTTATTTGTTCGACTTATATTGCATAATTATGTGCGGTCAACATTTCATTTACATGAACTTCATTAAACAATGAATTATAAAATTATATATATTTATTAAACAAAAAAAAAAAAAAAAAAAAAAAAAACAGCTTAAACCATGTCACAGTTTAGAGCCAAATCATCGCATAACGGCCTCGCGTACAGGGGGACAACAACCCCCCGCAAGGCCACCACCACCAGCACCCCATTTATTGCAGCTTTATCAAGAGCAGTCGCAGCAACAGCAATTTCCACCGCAACAACAGCTTAACGGTCCAACATATTACAATCACCCATATGGATCACATCCACGTGTAGAAGGAAAACCACCACTTGTACCTAGACCGGCACTAAATTACATTCCAAAATTAAAATCACAAACCCTTAATACTGCCACCCTTACTACTACCACCAATACCTTTAGTAATCATTTAACACATCTACAACAACTACAACAGCAATCACAAACTTCATATACATCAATACCAAATAGTAATAAATTTATACAAACGACTGATTCGTCTTATGATACACCACCTGATATGCTATCACCACCAGTGCCACCCAGACGTCAGCCTCTAGCCACCACCCCTCCAGCTCTAACGTCTTCCAATGGAGGCGGTGGAAGTGGTGTCGGTACAAACATCCTATCAAATGCTGTAGCAGCAACTGCTGCAGCTGTTACAGCTGGTATTACAAGACTTGAGCGAAACTGTTGGCAAGATTATGCAGAGACTCAACTATTGCAAAATGACTCATTACGCAGTTCAGCATCGTCATCATCAAACACATCAAATTCATCATCTTCGAGTGCTTCTTTTGTTACAGCTGCTTCTCGATTCTCGCTTTATCAATCATCGCCTCCCGGTTGCGAACCTCCAGTACCAGCTCCACGCATTAAAAAAGATAAAGACAAAGAGGTATACTTTTCTAACAAAACTCTTCTTCAACACAGTAATGTTTTCCGATGATTTTTCACTTTGTCTTGTTATGGTTGGGAAATGTATTTGTCTTTTGTTTCTCCATTTAATTAAAGCTTTTATATTTCCAATTAATTTATTTTAATAATACATATCGCCAGCCTAAATCTCAAAAACAGTACCAAATTCAGAATGTTCTTCATATTTGTATATTTTTCCTTCCGATTAAATGTCACTGTCAGATAAACTACTGCTTTACTTTTTGTTTTAAACATTTTTCCAATTCCAACGTTTATATGCAAGTAATGGGTGTAAGAGGGATTATTCGAATTTCATGTTGACTTGGAAAATTTTCTAAATAACTTTATGTAGATCCAGATTATTTAGGATACACATATTGCAAAGCTACAAAATATTTTGTAAATTATGTGAATAGGAAACCCGTCTCACCTCAGTTGAAGCAGTTTAAATTTAAAAATCAGTGGCATTTTCTAGCACTATAGCGCCTGACAGTTAATTTATGTATGTATATGCTTTAGAACCAATCATAATGTCTATGACGCTAATTATTTTCAAAATTGTAAAAAAAAAAATTGTCTGCTTTGGCGGAGCAAAAGCCCAAATTAAAGAGATTAGTTAGGGATTTGTTTCTGTTTTGACTTTCTGGGAACAAATATCATCAGATGGAAAATTTTCGTAGAGGAGAATTTGTAAAGACAAAACCAAAGAGAGCTTTCAGCAAAGCCTTTTTGCCATTTACATCAGCTTGAAAACGGAACTGTGTATATTTATCGATTTACATATGTACCGATTTTTCGAATTCCTATCCCAAAATATAGAATTACTCCAATAAATAGCTTGGTATAGGTTACGCTGTTTTGGAAGTTTATATGACGATTGTATATGTATGTTGATTTGTTGTTGTAAAATTAAACTAAAGTCTTTTGTTTATTTCATATTGTATTCACATTTATGTATGTCAACATTTTAAGTTGTGTTCAACTCGTTAATAATTTTATCCAAAGATAATACCTTTTCCAACAAATGTTATATATTATTATCATCTTATATTTATAGGATTTAAAATAATATGTAACAAATCCGATAGAGTGAAATGATTTGGTAACATTACTGATACAATCAATACCTGCGTGTAGACGACTGAAATCAACAACCTTTGAATCATAAAATAGAAATTCATTTTGTATATTTATTAATTAATTAAATACAAATCCATTTAGAATTAATGCATACTTTACATACATATATATAAATATATACATATTTAACAAGTAGTCATCTAACAATCAAAATCATCATGGTAACTCATTACAGTTATATTAACATGCATATAGAGTAGCGTTAACGTAGTGTCTTGATAATAGTCCTTGTCACATTTATTTCTTTTAGTTTGCTTGATTAATACTTTTGTTTTTGTTTTTTTGATTTGTTAAATTCCTTAAAGAATTATAGTTCTAAACAAATAAAATATTTTAACTTTAATATATACACTACACTTAACTAACATTTAAATGTTATTGCTTTGCTATGTTCTTTTTTTTGGCGACTTTCTTCTCTAAAACAGTCCTTACGTTCTCTACAGCCCCAACATATGACCATGGGTATGAATGGCATTAATAACACAGCTTCCTCAACCACAACAACTACTGCTGCTACTAATTCCCACGCTTCTGAGGATTCTATGAAAGATTTAATATCGCTGGACGATAGTCATAACAATAGTTTTGATTTGGAAGATTTTGATCCTTTAAATCAAAATGCTCGTCCTTTGCCCACACTTATCGGTACTAATAATGTCGTTTGTAGTCAAAGTACTCAAAAGAAATCTACAACCTTGCCTACAAATGCTACAAACCCCTCAACGCTAATGACAACATCCAGTATAAGTAATCCCCTATATACCTATTATACACCACAGCATATGCCGCAAAATTCTTTAAAACCTCCCACTGAGAAACCACCACCTTTACCAAAATCAGTGCCACCTCCCATGCCGCCGCCAGATGAAGATTTTGAATTGTTGCGCAAATATGGTCTCGATCAATTTACACTGATTACCACCACTGTAACATCGACTAGCAATAGTTCAACTATAACAACAACTGGTATGAGCAATTGGACAACATTCGATTGAAGAATATATTACAAATGGGTGTAGCATTCAATATGTCTCTTCTTCCATGTAAATACCTTACAAGCAAATAGATAAGAATTACGATTATTTATAATACGTATATAAGATATTTTTTAGAATAATGTATTATTGCCAGAGGATGTATGTATATGTATGTATGTGTATATGTAAAAATTATGTAAAATTAAATTAAAATAATAATAGTTTCTCTATTTAAGTCCTAATTATGTGATTAGTCTTTAATTATTCAAGTGTATGTTATTTAATTATTTATACAATTTCAAAAACATATTGTATGTGTACGTACACTGTGTATAAATGATAGAATTAAATGCTTTTTATTAGAATTTTCCTTTTATTTTAATATTGTTATCATTTTTAATTCTCACTAAATTCGCACGAACCTAAAACAAAAGCTTTTAAATCAAGAATTATCTAAAATATATATACATATATATTATACATATAAAACATATACAAATACATATAAAAGACGTACTTCGAAATTTACTAGAAAACTTACTATTTAAATAAAGAAAATTATTTTAAACATTTATTGCAATTTTAGTTTTGTTTATGGTTCTTTTATTACAAGGAAATTTCAAAACCATTAAAAGGAAGTAAATCATTGTACAAACTTCTTTAGCTCATACGCATATTAAATTTTAAGTTATTTTATTTTCATAAAAAAAAATATGTATGTATGTATGTACATAAAACAAATATTTCCAATTTACAGAATATATAATACATATATTCCTGAATTATTTTCCACTTTTCGCTTTATTCTCAGCCATTACAGTATTTATTCGTGTACATAAAGCCTCTGCACCTTTCACATTAACTTCTTCATAATCGGGCAATGATTTCATACGTTCCATCCAGGCAGTAATTAGGGGATATTTTTCAGCATCCACTGGTATTAACTTATGCAACGTTATTAGCGTAGTATTTATAGAAATATCTGCAACTGTCATTTCGTTACCCACAACGTATTGTCCTTGTTTGAGAAAAGCCTCTAAAAAGCTATATGCATTTTGACACATTTCTAAGGTTTTGGGATTGAATTCACCTTCACCACCATAAATGTTACGAGCCTTAAATTTAGAGGGAGAGAATATATTAAAATTCGAGAATGAATTTTACTTCAATTCGTGCACAATTTCGTACAAGAAAATTAAAACGTAAACGAAATAAAATGCTTAATTTTTGTTCGTAACAACGGGGAATATAACATTTAAGATTTAATTTTTGCTTTGAGCTCAACATTATTGCTCGTTCAAAAGGTTTTTCGATGTTATTACGTGTGTTAGATAGGCAATGGTTATCGGTGCTATATAGCAACAAAATCTGGCGATTTCCAAAACGTATGATAACTGGTAATGAAAACTTAGTCACGATGCGTTAATCGAAAGGTCTTTGTCAAAGTGGGATTGGGGCAAAGGAAATAATCAGATGCAAGCGGGCAGTTTTAGTCAATAAAGGAAATTCTGTATACTGTCAGGAAAACGATAGACCACACACATGGACGATATATCGCCTGTAGCTGATACAAATTAATTGTCATCTGTTCGTGTTCAATGCGAATAATTTTTAGGTTAAATATTTAGAAGTTTGTGAAAATCGATTGATCCAGTTTTTCTTGTTAATACTTTTTACGAACAAGTTATATCAAAACGGTTCAAACTAATTTTATATAAAAATGAATTCCTTTTAAAATAAAAACAATCGTATTATAAAATCTTAATACTTACGACCATGTCTTTTATAACTTGAAATAGAACTCCATTCTCATAATGTAATCGATGATCAACACGGGCTCTTTTCGACAAATCCTTAGGATATAATTTATCGTCCTTGGCATATTTTGAAACCATAAAACAGATGATGGCATGACTGGAATAAAGAATTTAAATTATAAACGGACATTACAAAATAATACCAAAAATATTTCAAAAAATAACAAGTAATTGAGCAATGCGTACAGGTATGGGGTAATAAAATGATATAAAAGTTTTTAATTCTTAAGTTAATATAGTTTGTGATATCAGAGCTACCACTCCGACCTAACCTAACCTAATATACAAGACCAATTAAAGAAAAAAACTAAATTGTTTTACCACAAATAGTATTATTACCTGTCTATATAAACTTCGCCATCGGTGTCAACGAAAACTGGTATTTGATGTTGCGGATTCAACTGTAAGATTACAAGACATTTCCATTTAGCAATACACGGTGGCTTTTATTTTTAATCAGTAGTACTACTTGCCTTTATAAATTCCTCACTCAAGTGTTGTTTTTGTGAAAAATCAACAAATCTTTTTGTGGTTGAACATACATAGAAAAGAACATTTTATTATTATGTAAGCTATTAATATACATGTGTATATTGTGTTTTGATATTTCATTTCAATAAACAGTTCATTGACTTACTTTAAATCCAAATCTAAACCAATTAATTTTGCTGTAATCATACAGGTTCTTGCTGGAGGACTAAAAAGTGCATAATATAGCGCTGGTTTCGCCATTAGAATTTAAAAAAAATATTATGTTTTGTTTATTGTTTATATATTTTCTGTTGTTTTGCGTAGTATGCAACTAACGACGTGTTTTATGTCGTATTCTCTTTTGAACACTAACCAAACAGAATAATGCATTTATAGTTGATAGCCGACATAAGCTTTAAAAGCTTTTAATTTTGATGTACATAACAGAAGGAGAGATATTATAACAACATACGTATAATATATTTATTCCCTATGCCACTGATTAGAAGTAACTAGCTTGTTGCATTATATGGCGGAGGAAAACACAAATATAAGAGTCAATTTTGTTAGGTTCGTTCTTCGCTCATCTGCATGTAATTATTTTTGAAATTGGAGGCCTATTTATACATATAATTAGAGATATCCCTACAGATCGTATATAAAGCGTTTTGTTTTCGAACTTATTGATCTTACTCTTATAAGAGAAACTCCTTTATTTCTGCCTCATAGAAACTCAGATCCCTATTGTCAAAACTCTAGAGCAATCGGCTTCAAGACATACACAATTGATCATCGCTACGTTCCCAATAGAGATGAGCGATCCAGTGATTTTTGAAGAACGTTGTTCTCAGTGAACGTGATTTGTTAATCACTGTTCTTTAAAACAGTGATTGTGATCATAGTATTCCAATAATGACAATAACGTGTTTTATTAAGTCGTAAGAAAGGGACAACTAGATACATACTACGAAAAGACTACTAAACAAAATCAAAGTGGTGTCATCAATGTTATTATTTTTAATGTAATTTTTTTTATATGAAGTTTGACAATTAAGTTTCACAGAAAGTTCATGTATAAAAGACAAAAGTAAATAATCAGCATCATCTAATAGCAATTCTGCCTCGCTCAAAATAAAATGAAATAAATTTGAGTATGTAACAATTTTGAAAGAACGACATTATTAGTACCTGTTATTTGGCAATTTCAATCACTGTAGTTACCAGTGAATTATCAATCACCGTGATTAAATCACAGGTTTGAAAATATCGCTCATCTCTAATACTTTGTTTCAAAAAAAAAAAAACAAATATTTGAAACCTTAAATTCAATGTTTAAAAATATTTATAAAAATTAATTCACTTACTTACTTCATTACATTCGAACGCAAAAAGGTATACGATTCATTTCAGTCACATTCAGTTTTCGTTAATTTAATTACACTCTGACAGTCTCTCTTTTTTTGATTGCTATTAAGGCCTTTTACCTTATAAGAGGAGTATAGGGACGAATACATGGACAGCAAAAAAGATTCTATTAATGTAGCTATGTGATGTCAGTAAGTATGTGCTGGGAATATGTATGTGCTGGAAGTATGTTTGTATTCCTATGTAAACAATTCCCCAGATACACTAGAACAGACCAGGTTTTTGTGTGTGTTACTAAAAGCGATTTTAGAGAGGGAGAGTGAGACTGAGAGGGAGGGAGATGGAGATTTCAGAATTAACAATTGTTGGGTTAACGCCCGACTACGTATTGCCACATTCATCTCTAGTTCCCAAACTCGGACTTCAGGGTAGTAAAAAAACACTTCCACAGCCTCCGACAATTTACTATTGATATACATATATACAATTTCCCTCCTTTTGTCCAAGTGCGATCTTTTTTTGTAGACGATTTCTTCCTTTAATTGCTGATAGGCTCAGATCAATTTGAGTTTTTATTCTGATACGAACACAGAAAAAATAAGAAATTTTATACAATTTAAAGATATTTTATTAAAAAAAATTTGTACTTCATGTACGCGTCTAATACAATACATACAATTAATATATCTATGGAGATTTATAAATATGGAATATGTAATTAAATAATAAAAAATAAAAAGAGTGGTGGTATGAAAAATCAGAATTCAACAATGTCTTTTTAAAGACATAAAAACTTTAAGCATGGCATGGCATCATTTATGAAAAGAAAAAAAATTCCATTTACTTTTTTTGGTTTAGCTTTTATAAGCACTTAGGTCTACAAAGAATTTATTTTTGGCTTCATCCGATGTGAAATATAGATTTAGATAAGACTTTACCGTCTTCGAAGCTGTAGTAGTAGATGAAACACCTGCAAAATTAAAAATAAAATTATACGTGTTACACAACGTCCAAAATGTTTAGTCCAATGTTCTTTTCACAATAAAAAAAAAATAATAATAAATTTCTTACAATATTTATTTTTACATTCTTTTAAATTAGTTTTTGTAAATGAATATGAATTTTTGTGCGCATATGGTCTTAGATATCCGGCGCCCTTTTTTATATTTTATAAATTTATTTTGTAAAATATATATTTAATAAATACAATTATACGTATAAGAATTATAACAGTTACTTTGGAAACGCAGTTTAGCCATATGAGCCGTTTATTTTGAAAGTGGTTTAAGTCCATTTTTTCTTATATTGAGATATTTAAGGGTTTGCGTTTGAATTGTTTCAAAAATATTGTTAACTGGTATTAAGTTGTTTTTATGGCTTTGTAACCTTAAACATGTTAGAATATATAACGTAATACTTTTTTTAAACTTTACTAGAAAAATAAGCTGTTTCAGAACCTAAAATGGACTTAAACCACTTTCAAAATTAATAAAATGACTTTTTTGTTTGTGGAAAGGAATAAATCCCCTTAGTGTTCTTTGTTTAATATTATTATAAGTCAACAAAATACTTTAGTTTCACAATAATATTGAACAAATTATCCAAAAGAATTGTATACCTAGTGATTCCTCTAATTAGTTAGGTTTTTAAGATAAGTTCTTGAACTTATTATTTTAAAGATATTAAATAACAGAAATTGTAAATATTTTATTTTTGATGTAGATGAATGTAATAGCTTTAAAATAATTAGGGAAGCTTTCAATTTAGATATAGATTTTTATATAATTATATAATTTTAATTTTAATAATATTAATTCATCTATTAAAAAATTAAACCAACATTCATTTATTAAGGATAATATTAAAGATTTTACCATACTATTTCTCCTCATTTAGATTATATGTGAGGTTGTTAAAATATTCATGGTGCTTAGGTAGTATATACCTTACTAACTCCATCATATCCTTATACTTAGGAGTTGAAATGGGACGTACATTTTTGTATAGTGGTGTTAATTTAATTTTATTGAAGTTCCTTGGTCTTTGCCGACAAGGTAATAAATCAAGTATTTTGAACTCTGTATCCACTTCCATAGATTCTTTCTAAAACATTTTATAGGTTTTACTTTTTATAAATCGCATCCAACATATCCTTAACCAATTTACAGGTTTGCCACTAATGTTTTTTAATCTTTTATGAAAAAAATTATTTCTTTCAATGGACTTAAACCAATTTCAAAATAATTTTTTTTCCATTTCGTTAACTAACTAATTTTCAAGTGTCCCAAATCATAGCAATTTTAATGATACTAGCTTAAATTTTTTATAAAATAAAAGGTTATATAGGATTATGATTATTGTTATCATTAACTAAATTTTTTTAAAAAATGGACTTAAACCACTTTCAAAATAAACGCCTCATATAATGGAATGTAAGTGTAAGTGCATTAGACATGAAAAATGTGATTGACTATGGTGTAAAACAAATATTATAAAAAATTTAATGATTTTATATACAAAAGCCTCTGTTCTCATTTTTCCAAATTTTTTTTGTTTAACTAAGAAACAAATAAATTGATGTTAATTTTTCTTCAGCATGCTAAAGATAAAATCAGAAGCTAAAACAATTTCGCAGTTGGTCAATATCAAATGTAATTGTATGTGACTGCAGTTATTTTCCTAGTTTTTAAAATATTTCAGTAAAAGTTTCTTTTTTTGTAAAACGTGTATACGTTTGCAGAATATTAATTTGTTTATATTGTTGTAAAGAAGCATAACTAGAAAGTGCCAACAGCTTAGGCCATACAAAGAAATAAAAAAAAATTTCTGCCAAAATTATCTTTCAAATAGTCGTGGCAAAAAATGCCAGGTAATACCAACGCAGTAGACAAGACTAGTTAAATGTGATAGAAAAATATTAAAGAAAAATATGCTACACGCACTTCGTTATTAAGGATTTTTAAATATCCTACAAATTTTTTGAGCCAATGTTATCTCCAATCAAACAGATAAAAATATAAGACTAACATAAACCATATTGTTAAACATAAAAACTACGTTAATATTTTTAAAGAACTTAAACCCAAAATACGATCACAGGGGCCTGTGGCCAAAGGTTTGGGTTGGCCGAAACATCATACTTCATCGTTTACGTTTGTAGAATTTTCAATACTAAAATTCGAATGGAATCATTTGCCAATATAAAATTCGACTGAAGGTTAGTTCTAGAGAAAATTAATAAATGTGGCCTCAAATGTGGTCAACAAGAGAGATCATTGTTGATAAAGAGAGAACTATAAAATATGTATTACAATTTTATTTCAACCATATTATTAAATACGTACGCTTAATTTATTTCTGATATTCATCGGGAGTAAATATTTAAATATGTAAGATTTGAATAATGATTATTAATTTAATTTAAAATTGAGGACTCAACACATAAGTTTTATAAATAAAATTTTTATTTGTTTGTGTTATGCACTAAATTAAATAAAAGAATCCTGTAAGGTTTTACACATTAAAATATGTTTTAAGACAAGTATATAGAAATATAATTTATTTTATCCATTGGAATATATTCAGTTATTTTTTTAATTTCTACTACTTTCTGGTTTAGTAAGGATTTTTACCATAAATAAATGTAAAGTTTTTATTCTCAATTTTAAATTAAATTTTAATTTTTTTTATATTCTGTATTTTATTAAATACTCATATTTTTAAATGCTTATCCGTACCAGATGAAAATAACAAAAATGTATTTTGTACTAATTAAAGCATTAAATAGCAAATACACACATACGCTTTCAATATTTACCCATATCCTCTGAATGTACAGGACTTCCTGGAGGTGATGGCGAATCTAATGATATGATTTCATTTTGTATGTATTCTGTAAATAAAAGAAAAATATAAACAAAATAAAATCAATAGCTTTCGCAACTAGAAATAGAAATTTAATTTTACCGCATGAAACCATTTCGTTACCTTAGATTTTATATACTTTTTACCATAACATTTGTTTTTGATAAATAAAACAACGGTTCTTTTTAGAGTTTCAATGGGTATTTTTACATACGTTTTCATTATAATATAATTCATTTTTAAATTTTTTATTCAATTTCATTTCATTTTTAGTTTTGTATACTTTTACGCTTAACTTATAGAAGTAATGATCTTTTTAATGGTTTATAATATATGATTTTCTTCTTTTTAATGTGTATTTCTTTTTTTCATTTTATGTTTTTGGGTAAGAAATGTTTAATTTAATTTTGTTTTATGTAATAATATTCTTGTTTTTTTTTTTCTTTCTTCTACTTTTCTTTTTATAAAACTAAGTCATTGATTAATATTTTTTATGTACATTTGTTTTAAATTTTCTTATAAAAAGTTTGGAAAATTATTTACTAAAAGTAAATTTTAAACATAAAATTTGTATAAAATAGTGTTTGTTTTTTGTTAGCAAAATTATTGTATAACAAATAATGCCTTTGATAGTTTTACTATTATTTTGTAAGTTGTTTTTTGTCTCCTATTAATTGTTTTATTTATTTTATTATTGCGATTATTATTATTATTTTCTTTAATGTGGCAGAATTATTGCTTAACCCTAAATTAGTTTTGTTAAAACAGATAAAAATACGACAGGAATTAATAACCAAAGAAAACATTAAGGAAACAAAAAGGAACGAATGATAATATATAAAATCAAGATATTGAAATGATTTCGTTATAGTTTTTATTAAAAAAAAAATATATGTATATACAATTTTCAAATATAGATGTAATTTAAATAAATTTTATTAAGAGTACTTATGTGATAAAAGTAATCACTATTTTCATTAAGTTTCACAATATATCTAGCCAACTCAAAAACAGTCACTAACAAAGAATGTTAACCAATGCTGTTTTCATTTTTTTTTTTTTCTTGGACAAACTTAAATCTAAAGTGTGAAAAAAGGGCAAAAACTGGCAAATTTTATTCTTTTCAAGTTTGGCAATTGGATTGGGACTTTACAAAAAGAGGAGAGAATTTATTCATTCAATGATTTTGGGCATATATGTATGTACTTCATCGATTTTAAAATGGAAGGGAAAAAACAAAATTTTAAGTAGCTATACGAAAAAGTAAAGCGTGATACTTGGAGCAAATGAAGTGGATTCAGTAATAGAAACTAAAAAGGAAGCTCAAATAGCGATGTAGAAAGGACTAAATGTTGATACTATCGTTTATTTCTGTACACTGCCATAGACGATTAGATTTTATTAATGAAGGTATACGAGTATCGTTAATGATGAAAGTATTAGAATGAGAAATATGTATTTTAAATTGCCAGCAAAGTAAGCTATGTATTTCTGTTCTAAAAACATGAAATGTCAATTTTTTGAGAATAAAGTATATTTTATTTGAAAATGGTTATTCAACCTTATTACGATATTCAAATTATAAACGAACTTCGAGAAAAATTCTTTGAAATTCAGACTAAAACTAATTACAAAATTTTTGAGTCTCATTTTGCTAACATACATATATTTTAAGGTGAGGGCTAAAGCGGTGCCACTACCGATTTATCATGGTTCCAGACCAGACTAGAGAGAAAATTGAAAAAAATATCCTTCTTCCCTTTCGAACAGCTTTGATTTAACGTCCCTTATAATAAGCAATGGTTTGAAGTATAGAAACTTTATAAACATAGAATTTTTAACTGTATAATTAGCCAAGGTTCAAACATGTTTACATAATATAAAAATATACGTAAAATGAAAATATCATACAGTATACTTTTAATATTCATTTAAACTTCATAATGGATTTTGTTGTGTATTCAAAATAATGATAGATACGATTAAGTGTACTCCATATGTAAAATAAACTCAATGTGAGATTAACAATTAAATTTAGTTTGTAGAAAATTTTAATATTAATAACGTATATTTTTAAAATATTCTACAAATAAATTATAGTAAATTTTAAAATATTAAACCTATATAAGTATGTTTGAGGGAAACTTTTAATATAATTTAAAAAGATGTGAAGCATATAATTTTGTATTAATAGTAAAAATGATTACTTCTAACTTCTAGTTTTTGTAAAATTTTCAATTTAATTGTTTAAACCACAAATACAATCAAAATACTTATTTAGCTACTCACTAAATAAAATAAATTGAATTTAATTTAAATAGGCTGATAGGAAACAATACATAAGTTATCTCCGGGCTGAAAATAAATTAATGAAAAATAATAAAAAAAAAATGATTTAAAAAGAAAAAAAAATAAAACTTAAACGCAGTTAATAAATAAAAAAAAATAATAATAAGAAAAACAATCAGCAAAATGAAGGGAAAAAAATGAAATATGTAAGGGAACATATAATCTTAATACATATATTCACAATCTTTAAACTATAAACTAAAAATTGATTTTTTGTTATTTTTTTGCACTATTGGAATGTGAATATATGCCCTTATCGCTAACGTATATAGAATTTACAACGTAACTTTCAACGGCGACAAAGAATAACACACAAATTTAAGAAAATATACACAGCCGTACATACAAATGTATATATGTATGTATATGTGCTATGCAAATATTTTTCAAATAAAAGAGTATTATTACACGTTCTATTTACATATCATTATTTTCATTAGAAGTTGTATTATTATTACTATTGCTGTTAAGCATTTGATTCGATGAAGTAACAACAATATTGTGAGACAAACGTGTTGCTGCTACTGCTGAAATCGTACCCGATGATGGCGAAGAAGACGACGTTGAAGTTGGTGCGGTTGAGGAACAAGATGTCTTTGCTGTTGAATTATTTTGCCGTAAATCCATTAAAATTTGATCCTGCATTAAATCCGTAGCTAAAGCCCCCTCTAGCATTATAAAGTTTTTTTTTTTGTACAAAAGCAATATTGGATAAAGATTGAAAGATAACAACGTAGAAACACAATATTTAAATATTTGTTTTTTTATTATTTTAAGGGCAGCAAAATATAGAGGTTAAGAAAGAAAAACCCAACAAAAAAAAAATAGAAAAAGTTTTTATGTTTAATAATTATTGCAAAACAATAAGTATTACAACTATACAAAATAATTTATTTGAGAGTTTCTTTTACAATGATAAGCAGTATTGGTTTTAAACAAAAACTGTGTTTACAAAAGATAACTTTAAAAATATTAACATAACATGTAAGAAGTGTGAAGGACAAATAAATAAAATAACAAGATTTTTTGATATACTAAAAATAAAAAAGAAAGAAACATTCAAATAGAAAGTAATGTAATGGATTTTGAAGTAGTTATTTTTTCCTTTTAAGCGTACGACTTAGGTTAAAGCCATAATCAGTCAGTTTGAAAATTGGTTTTACATTTTGACAATTTGTTGCGCTTGCACGCGTAATAGTTATGTCGTTTTTTGTTACAATATTTTTATTATCGTTATTATTACTACAGTCACTAGAGTTCAAACTTATATCAATGCGATTTAATATTTTATTATAATGACGTAAAAAATCACTATTTGACGATTTATTTGCACAATTAGATCTTAAAGGAAGAGATGAAGAATCTTTTGTTTTATTCATGGGTGACTTTACAACTAAATAAAAGAAAAAAAAGTATCAATATATGCACTTAAATGTAGAAGAAACAAACAAAAAAAAAATAGACAGACATTTAACATACACATTTACAAAATATTTTATATGAATTCATATAACGTATGAAATATATGTATAACACATTCTCACTTTATTAAATAATGCTTTTAATGCATGTATCCCAAAATGTTTAAACTTATAACACTAAATACTTTGTAAGCAAATATTGCAATAAAAACATTCTTATTAGCAGAAGATGATGTTTTTCTTGGTTATGTTGAATTTTTAAAATGATATAAAATTTTTGTCAATATGACGTAAATTTAGATAATTATTCTTAATTCGTCAATAAAAACTTTCTAATTTTATGAACGTATGAGTTTTTAGCCTTAGACAAGTAGGAGCCAGGAATAAATATTTTATATTTTTAATCTTAAAATTGACGTAAATACCGTATACGTAATTAGGAGGAAATTCAACATTTTCTGAGTTAAAGCAAAAAAATATTTAAGAATATTGTGAGCATTGTGCCTCAGGGCAAACAACACATTACACTCCTCGGTTTTTGTACTAGCGAAAATTTAATTAGAAAACATTCAATAATTATGTAAATATTTGTGGGTTAAGTTGGTACAAATTTTCGTTATACAATTCACGAACAATCAAGAAACGGATTGTTTTTGCATTGTAAGTATATACTAGAGAAGCAGCGTTTGGACCATTGTTTGCGAAATACACACACATTTTGTGTTACAGAAAACCCAACCGTTCTTACTTACTCTTAAATATATCATTTATAATCCTATGTGCGTTTTGTTAAGTACATGACAAAGAGTATTGAAAGTATTAATATTATTAATTAAAAGCTTCTCAGAAATATCTTTTACAAAATTTAAAAACTTGTTTAATTAATTTTGCTTAAATTTTCAGAATTAAATACATTTTGAACAAATTGTAAACAACAATGTGAACAAATTTAGGTCAAACAACAATAACAATTAGCGAGAACACTTTGGTTTAACAATTGAATTCATTAGACTCCTCGTCTTTAAGTAAAATCTTTTTCTTCTTTCGTCCACCAGCTGATCCCTTTCTTCCTTTAACGACTCGATGAGCCATAATTAGAATATCTTCCTGAGGAACGCATGGTAATTGATAAACATCAAATGGAACTGATTTTAAAGGACCAACGTTTTTGTTAAAATCTTGCATTTTATTGTCACTGGTTTGTATGACATCGGGGCAAATTGTGTCCAATTTTTTAATGTTAACAAAATCTTTTGTTTTTAATACTTGCATCATACCAGTAGAATCTATCATAAAGATGAATGAAGAAACTGCCAACATAAATCTTGCTATGTAAAAAGCATCATTACGTATCCAGTTAGATAATTCTGGTGCGTTGTATAGTATAAAACTCTGATTTGCTGCTAGTACGTAATGAGCCAGGTAGTTGCATAGAAAATTTAATAGCCTAAGACTAGGCAGCCATACTTGACGCAATAGAAAATCAGTAGCGCAAAGTATCAATGCTAATTCCACAAGAAAGATTAAAAACTTTTGAGGCATACGCAAGGTTTGTGGCCAAAGAGGTCGTAATTTTGCAAATAAACACAGAACTGAGAACACAAATAAACTGGAGGCAGCATTAGGCGTTAAAAGAGGCAATTTTGAGTAACGTAGTTCAATGATGCTTATGCGATATAAATGCATAAACATGCCCACGAAAACAATAATTGCCGACTCAAATATGTTAATTTTGTTTGACATTTCGTTGTTTTTTTATTTTTGTTTTTTCTAGTAAAACCACAAAGAATTTTCTATGAATCTACCGCAAAAGGAATTTCTGAATAATATGGATTTTCCGCTGCGAGTTTGATAGATTATACAACTAAATTTTGGATAGAAATTAGAGCAAAGATATGTATATATGCTAATAAAATTTTGATATTTTATGAAAAAAAAAAAATGAAAATAATTTCAATGTAAAAAAATTTAGAACAAAAAATTTCGTAAATAGAATTCGACAAGCAAGCGTAAAGTAAAAAAAGAAAAGGAATAAGGAAAACTTTATTTCGCATTCAAAATCTTAAAATAAAATGATCAATTATCAATGATTATTTCTAAAAATAATTACAGAAATATTGAAACGTAGACAAGAATATTTTAATAAGGATTTGCATTCAATTAGCAATTCCTTAAATTCACAATTCATGTAAAATAATAAAGAAAACTGAATTTTAATTCATTATTCATAAAGAGTAATAATAATATTTTACCCGTTAAACATTTTATCATTGTATAGGTATATCAATGTTCATGTAAACAAAAAACAAATTATGTCTTGTTTTGTTTTTAAACAAAATATAATTTTCCTTATTCCAAATGAAACCATAAATGTTGGACAGTGCTGAGCTGATGCTTAAATGCATAGGGATGATAAAGAAAGCAGAAAACAAATGTACAAAATAATAACAAAAACAAAAAAAAAATTAATATAAGAAAACTTTGTAGACAATTAAATTGAAAATTAGACCTTTGAAAAACTAGAAGTAAAAAATATGAAATAATGTTTCTTTACCTCTATAAACTTAAAACATCTATTATAACTAATTATATAAAAATAAAATTAAACTATGTGTATATAAAATAAACTAAATATGTATGTTTATGATATTTTCTTTTCTTTTTTAATGAATAAAGAAAAATGTGAAAGAGCATAAGAAAAAAATTAATGAATGTAAAATAAATAACATAGACATAGTTATGTTATCAATGTGTTATTGGATTTCTATTTGTGTCAATTTTGACATGTGTAATAAATTTGTTTTTACTACAAATATATATGTATATGTATATAGATTTTAAGAGATACTTTTTTTAAACGGATTTAGTACGAAAATGAATCCAACGTACCGTTTTTTTGTTGCATATACATGCCTCTTTGATTACCACTTCCACCGTTACCATTCATAGTTGACGATGGTGCCACTTGATTAGCATTCGGTTTAGCAATGGGACGACGTTTTGCCAAAGGTAAATCATCATCCGAATCACTAAGAGTTAAGTCCACCTATAAAAAAATTACATATATTTTTTATAATTGCAACAACCAAAATATAATTAATTGTTGGCACTTACCGTTTCACTATTTGTAGTTGACGATGGTTGTTCATTTGTATTATGTGATGCTGAAGCTGCTGCTTTGACAGGTTTAACGTCTTCTGTTGTGATAAGCTCTAAAAGTCGAAAATAAAAGCAAACAAACAAATTATTCTTTGATGTATTGTACGAAGTTACACGCCGATTAAGTATATAAACATTATTAAGAGTGTACCAGTAGCCTGCATTAAACATTTATTTTAACATATCAGGCATGCTATTTTTTTTATATATAATCAATTATACATTAAACATTATATTATTAGAATGGCATGCATTTTCTTATTACAAAAAAAACAAAAACACATTTTTAAGATATATACCTAGAAGACCTTAAATTAATTATTTTAAACACATAAAACATAGATTAAACTATACTTTTATTTACTATTAATAATTCTATGCACAATATAGTACAACTATTTGTCATAACATTGAAGTAACACATCCTCAAAAGGCTAGTGGTTTGAAATATTAAGGTTAATTCCTTATATCAATGTATTCAAAGCATTGAATGCCAGCATTAGAGTCGATAACTAAATCTTAAGTGCCACATAATTGATTTTTTACCTTGCACTACTGGTCGTTCAAGTTGTTTTTTTTTTTAATTTTTGGTTGTCCATTTTCTCTTATAGTTTTTGTTGTTTCTATTATTGCAATGGTTTAAATGAACTTTTGATCGAAGATTCAATGCATGCAAAACAATCTCTCTTACTTTGCTGAATTAATTTAAATCAGTGTCACATGTGACTTAGTCTTCTAAAAAAAAAAAAGGAAAATGAGACTTTAGCATCATATTTATTAATCCATTCATTCACTATTTTTCTTGTAAACTGTGCGCTGCTACTTGTAGTTTTTAGAAATATTGAAATGAAATCAATGAAGCAATTTCTATTGCTATTTTCTAAAAAAGCTTGTATCACAGTTATTGTCTTTTTATTGTTATCTATTACAAAATTGTATTCCTTCCGAATATCGTCGGCTTGAACGCAATCTAATATTTTGCGTTGCATTTATCGATCAGTTCGTTAAAATTACGAAAGCTAATCACCCTTATTCTGGTTGTCGTCGTCGACGTCGTCTTGCGTCGACAGTTTAAAATTGGTATTCTGTTTGTCGTTATTGACAGTTATAGATGACTGGTCGACACACATTTGGTATTCTTTGAGTCAATACGCCGTCGATATTGTGTTGTGTCGACTCTGATTTTATCGACATCATTTTTGGTAACGACGACGACAACCAGAATAAGGGTGAATGTAAAAACAATACTAAAAATCGATTTAAACTCCATATATATTTGTTTTTAAGAAAATCTAGAATACATTAAAATGTTTAAATAAGTTGCTTTAAAAACCAAATACAACAGGTAAACAAATGAATAATTAAATTTTTGTTTTTATTGCACATCATTATATTGCGCATACATGGGCATACTGCATTAAATAAATACTGCATTAAAAATTTGAAATTTACTGCTTACTGAAAAAAATTGCAGTAAGCAGTAAAATTTTACTCGTTACTGAAAAAAAAGAAGTAAGCAGTAAAACTTTACTGATTACTGAAAAAAATTGCAGTAACCAGTAACATTTTACTGATTACTGAAAAAAATTGCAGTAACCAGTAAAATTTTACTCGTTACTGAAAAAATTGCAGTAACCAGTAAAATTTTACTGATTACTGAAGTAATTCTTATAATTAATACAAATGCAAAAATTGCATTTTAACTGACGATTGCATAAAAATTTACAGAAATATACAATAGGATATTTTTTTTATTAGAATTGTCTTAAGAAATGAAACATTTTTATAGGTTTTTTTTCTTTTGGTAAATAAATTTTTATTTATTACGATTATTTATTTAATCGTGTTATTTAAGTGATTTTAGACACCAAGTTTGAAAGATATTGTATGAAAAATTTATAATCTTTATTATGTCTTCAATAATTAATAATCTTGGTAAACGCATCTGTTTGAATGACTATTCAACATGGCCAACTGGGAATGCGTTGTTGTAAAAAAAATCTTCTCTTTTATTATGGGATATATTTTGTTGTAACGGAAAAATGCTAAAATTTCAATGATTAATGCAATACACCTAATTCTGTTTTTACACGATAGATCGTTTATCGAAAACTCGCGTAAAGGAAATCACGTAAAAAGATAGAGTATCCATATAAAAGACAGGATTGTTTCCACGTAATAATAAGTAATTTAAACTTGTGTTGCTTCATGCATTTATTTTTTTAAACAAAAAACAATAGAAAAGTGATTATTGAATAAAATATTAACAAAAAAAAATCAGAAGTCAATTTTTAATCAGTATCGCTCTCTAACAATGGCTTTAGTTTACGAAAATTTTCCCTTAAATTGCTGGAAATATTTTCAAAATCGTTTCCATTTGCTAGTGGATTTTTACTCGTTTCTTAAATATTGCAGTAACCAGTAAAATTTTACTCGTTACTGAAAAAATTGCAGTAATGATTAAAATTTTACTGGTTACTGCAATTTTTTCAGTAACGAGTAAAATTTTACTGGTTACTGGAAATTTTTTCAGTAATCAGTAAAATTTTACTGCTTAATTTAAATTTTTTCAGTAATCAGTAAAATTTTACTGCTTACTGCAATTTTTTTCAGTAACGAGTAAAATTTTACTGCTTACTGCTATAAATACTGCATTAAAAATATAATGCAGTGTGCCCATGTATGATATTGCGTCATAAATTAAATAATTGATCGGAGAACAGCAAAGTTTCAAAAATGTCAGGAAATTAAAATATGCGCCACAGAATTATAATATTTTACGATTGAAATTTGTCTTATACACTCAAACCTCGTTTTATGCGATAAATTCGTTTCGCAAAAAATCGCATAAAACGATACACTAGCTTCATACAAAATCCACTAATAGGGATTTAAATAAAAAAGCGCATAAATTCAAATTCAAACAAAATCGCATATAAAAAATCAACAAAAAATTAATCCCTTGCTGAGACCATACAAAATAAGGAAAAAGATAGGAAATAAACAACAACTAATACAAAATTCCAAATAATGAAGAAAATACATAATTTTTCAATAAAATAAAAATATAATATTACTCCACGTCCATAGCATTTGAATAATACTTCATACATCAGAACCGGAAATGCCGAAAAAATTTAAAGATAGTAGTAACTTTGTTACGAACAACACATTTTTTTTGGATTTTAACATTCAATATTTCCTTAAAATCGTTTTTGCAAAGAAAAAATTTGAGAATTTTGAAACCGCATAAATTTGAATTCGCATAAAATAAATTCGCATAAAACGAGGTTTGAGTGTACATACTTACCCGTTTTAGCAATTGAATTTATTAATTTTAATTGCGTATAGCGAAAATTATTAGAACAAAAAAAAGATATTGAAGAACACTAATCTTAAAAAGGCAGCCATAGAAACATAAACGTTTCATTACTTATGTGAACTTCAAAATATAAGCGAGTAATTCAAAGAAACACTTGCTCTTATTTTAAGAATGCCGATTACTGGTACATTTTGAATATGAGTAGAGTTACGATACCTTTTTCTTTGATCTTTCTTCATACAAACTTACCAATATCATCAGATATAACTTCCACTTTTTCCACTGGTTTGGTTGGTGTGTCAATAATCTGCCCTTCATTTCGTAAGCTATGAGTGCTCCATGAGCCATCTTTGTGCAGTTGAATTTCAGTATCATCTGGTTTAAGTAAATTCGAGGCTAATACTTCTTGGAAGTAGCTTCAATTGTCAGCAAAAATAAACAACATTTTTATAAAACTATATAGACAGACAATACTATAAGAACGTCAGTTTTAAGTAAACTTACCCATCAATAACCAGATTATCATAAACGGCAGGCTTATCACAAACTGGACAATTCCATGTAGGTTTGCGTTCGTTCATTTGCAGGTAAAGACTAGCATCAAAACATTGCAAATGTGAGCAGGTTGAAGCTCGACAAGGTATTGACATTTTCATTTTACCCAAGGGACAATTCAGTGAAACTTTTAGCATTGTCGTTGCAATTTCACAATCAGCATCCTCAGTTAATTTTTCTTTGACTGCATGTATCGTTTAAAAGATAGCATCAGAAGTTAATCAAATGAATGTAAAACAAGGAATCCTTATAAGAAGAACTTACTTAGGGCCCTAGTGTAATCTGCAGGCTTAACACCCTTTTGCTTCATTCTTTGCAATAATTGAGCTGATGTTAATTTCTTAACTAAATAAACAGCGATACAGTACCCTCGTGTATAATCTGGACACCATTGAACTGTTATAGTATTAGTCACTGTCGGAGATAATTTGACATTTGACGTAACATTTACTGGTCTGGGTGGTCGTTTCGGTTCCACGTTGGGACGATTTGTTGGAATGACATTCTAATTATCAATAATTGAAACGTTACAAATTCGTATACTCTTTATATTTAATTTTACTTACAGGCAGTTGACATAACTTATTATTTACTTTAACGCTAACACTTGGTGGAAAGCAATCTTCTTGGTCACATGACGTTTCTAATAGACAGAATCTCAACTGCACTTGTATAGCATGTTCAATTTTTGAACTATTACGTATATCACGATTCGAAGCTATTTCTGTGGCTTGCTGTGGCGTTAATGTGAAATAAAATGGTACCTCCTGTATGCGTTGTGCATTTCGTGGTACTAGCGACGAAGGTTTAATTAAAGTGCCCAGCACATCATAGAAAGCCAATTTTTTTAAACGCACATCCGGGTGAATTGGCATTTGTGTTGGTATAGCATGTAGGAATGGTACCACATTATTTCCGGGCGCTACACCAGTCGGTAAGCCAGCTTGATTTGCTGGATTTAGTATTTGTTGTGCAGTTCCCATTTGGGCCGCTGCATTCGCACCCACCATTCCACCGGCGTTTGGTTGCATTTGCATTTGAGAATACATTCTTTTTGGATCTGTTGGACCGTACTGATTGGCTTGCTGTTCAAGACTGCAACATAATTTCGTAAAACATTTATTAATCTTCATAAAACTATATTTTTTAAGAATATTTGCTAAAGTTACTTACATAGATTGAGTATAGACTTCGCGTACCTTTGGTGCAATTAAATCAAAATTTGAACGCAACAAGGCAATAATTCGTCGTTGATAATCAACTTTGCGTCCGACGAAAGAAATGTTTAAGTATGAGAGTATCTTTTGTAGTTCAACTACACGAAGAAGACTTATCATTTCTTCCAATTCCTGTAAAACATATTAATTTAAAAACAAATTTATTTTAAAGGAATACAATGTGTGTCCATCAAAAATTGTATTTTAAATAAAAAATTAACTCAAAATTAACGATAATGAAAGAAATTAATGAATTTTCAATTTGTGCTCCTCTTAAACACTATAAATTGAGTATTAACCTGCATAACGGTTACTAATAATTAAAAATGAAATAACAAAGACTTCCCACTTTTTTACATATTTTCCAAAGATATTAAGTTTAAATAATATTTAAAACAGTCCTTTGACAATTTTACCTTTTTAGTAACAATATGAAGATGATCAGGACCAGAAAATCCTAAAAAAATACTTGCTTTCGTCTTAGTTCGTTCATTGTAAAGCCGTAATCATTGTTGCTTGTAATAGAGAAGAATCAAATGCTGTATAATGCTTCCCAGCTACTAAATTGAGAAGATAGGAACAGAATTGCTGAAAGTACTCATGGAGATATACTAACAGAGACTAACGCTCCAAAGCCATTAATAAAACCCAACCTAAGAGTCTTGAGTATTAGCCTTTATCCACCTGGGCAGAGGCGCAGAATGTGCTCAATAGATCCCGACTTTCTCATATTATCACAAAATCCTGCAGAAAAAACGTGTACCCCTTTTTCCCAGGTATTAGATTTTTTCCTCATGCCGTAAGAGATTTTTTCCCCAGTTTCAGAATCAATTCCATCCCCGAAATGTCCAACCGCTTCACCAGATAAGTGTTCTGCACAGCGCCTACTCTTGATATCTCGTCTTCAATATCATTGCCTCAAACCCAACACAGTTCTAGAGTGTAAATGTCCAGGAGCCTCGTCAGGGTCTTTATACAGACTGAAATCAATTAAATTCTAAATACATATACATATGTTCATTTCTTGAACATTTGGAATAACAATACGGTCAGACTCGACTATTTTCAATATTCTAACGAATTTGACTTCTTCCTTACCGGGCAGTAGCAGCCTAACTTAAGGTTATGAAGAAAATATGTTTAACTTTTTCACGGGTATTCAGACAATACCGTCTAATGCAATCACGACAGTAAGTGAAATCGTCAAAACTCTATCCAATCACACCAAGCTTAATCCAATCAGACTTAGAATAAGCCATCGCTTAGGTAAACAATGGAAATCAGAGAATATTTTTTGATGGAAACCTTTAAGACATGATGCATACCTTAAAACTAGTTGGATAACTCCATTCCATTACTTAATGATCACACTTATTTGAAGACTTAAGCTTTTAAACAAAAATATCTGATCTTGCAATCTCTAACAAATAATACTCTAGACAGACAATTAAATTTTAATTTATTTATTTTTTATTTTTAGTAAGAGATGTTTTCTAAGTTCAGTTACACATTTAAAATATATATAAAACACAATGATAACAGACAAAACTCAACACTAAACAAAAAGGGAAAAGAAGACATTTTATATCGAAACCCAAATACTAACAAACAAAATATATACATAAACAATTCACACACAACAGCAGTTCCAATACTACGATAAAACACAAACAATCCGCACTTGCACACATAGGCAAATACTCAACACGCAAATGTTCACACTAACACATCAACAAAATATAACTGTGTTACAGTCATATGTATATGTACACAATATAATAAAATGTCGCGTTTGTGTACATACACATATACGCATACATAAGCAAACCACACGCACACTTCTCCATACACAACTTCACACACTCATACAAACATCTATGTGCATGTATAACTAACTTATACATTCGTAACAAAGCAAAAGAAAATTTTAGGAAAAAAAAAATATGGGAAAAAATACAACTTGGCAACATATTAGAAGGAAACTAAAAAAAAGATTCAATAATAAATTAAATAAACTTTAATTGTTAAAGTTTTATCATCATATATTTAACTTTTTTCATTATGTATACCCTACAAACTATATACACTGGTTAAAAGTACCTCAACAATTATGCAAAATTTTTGCAAACCTTAAACGGGCCATATTTTCTCCTCCTTTTGCTGCTTCTTTAAATATAAAAGAAATAATAACTCAAAATTGTATTTGTTGGTGTTGTTGCTTATTAAAAAAATGTTGTATCGTCTCCGAATATTTTCGTATTTTACTATTCTTTTTTACACTTTTTGCTATAAATGCTTTTTATTCTTGTATATATATTACAATTTATTAATATAAGAGATTTTATTTAAATATTTATTATTTTAATAATTTTATTCCGTTTTTTTCTTTTATTTATGCGAGATTTACACACATTAGTTTCCTTTTTTGCTTCTCTTGATTAACACTACAAAAAAAAAGAAAATAAAATTCTATTCCAAAGAATATGGCGGCGAGTTTGGTCTTTTTGACAGCATATCCCACTATTTAATGTGGGTTTATTTTGGTAAAAGATAATGAACACAACCGAACATAAAAATAACACATAGTTGCATTACAAGTGAATAAATTTTTAGTGACACCAATTTAGCCTTTTTGTACATCACAATGTAAAAAATTACAAGTTTAGAAAAAAAGATAACAATTTGAATGATTGAAACATAGGAAATTAACGAATTCAAAATTTAAAGTAAACGTCACTTATTTTTTGCTTTAGTTAAACTTGTGCGATTCTGAACAATATAAACATAATACATATTATGAAAAAGGAAAAAACGACAGCTTTAAACACGAACCATATTATATTCCTTTAGAGAGTTATACAAATAAAAAAGGAGCTAATTCCGTTCTCATAACCTGTTTAATTCAATTTTAACATTTTGTTTGATTTTTCAAACTGGTTGGAAATCAATTTCAACGATTTAAAATGCTGGCAACACCAAAAACGGCTTTATTTATTTACAAAAATACTGGGAACTACCAATAAAAATAATGCCTTAAATTTTTTTTTTTGCAATAAATAAAGAAAAATAAATGAAAAGTTTGTTGATCAGGTTCCGTTTTTGCAAAAATTCATCCATTTCTTATAGCATGCAAAAATGTTAAAAAAAAAAATCATAAACTTACCTTAAGCCTGGTCGTATCAATAAAATTGAGGCTGTTGGCGGAAGTTTGCGAGTTGCGCTTTTGTGAGTTACTGGAATTCATTTGAGACTGCTGTTGGTGGCTTGTCGTAGTCGTTACTGATGAAGTGGATGAGGACACAACACCAGAACGCGAACTGTTCAAGCTGTTGCCCGACAGTAACGCGTTTTCTGCTTGTGTTTGAGATCGCGTCTTACGCATCACAAAAATTCTTTAAACACGAAGAACAACTTGACAAAACGCACTTACGCACAGACACACTTTGAAAAGGATTTCAATATAAAAATGTCAAATTCATAAAAGTACACAATTAATTTTTTAGAAATTCCAAAGCCTGAGTAATAAGTAAATCAAGACTTATTTTAACGATAACAACATTTATATTTATAAAACAAACTTTTCTAATAATATCCATAAAAAACCGTGCGGCGGAAAATTTTCAGAATACAACTTCTGTGGGGTATGGTTCTTGGATATTAAAAAGAATGCACTGAAAGTGGGAAAAACAGCTGTCATGTGTAGATAGATGCAGATGCCAAATGTTTACAAAATTCCCATTATTATATTTTTAATTGGTTGTGTTCATTAAAATAAAAACCAGTGTTGCCTTCAAAGCAATGTTTTTTATTTATTTTTTTACAAAAATGTCTTCAATACATTTCAAATTTAAATATATTACAAAAAATATTCTACCTCTTTTCTGTATTCCAAAATAATTAGTGTTTACGGAATTATAAAAATATGCATGAAATAAAGAAATTTGGTTTCCCAGTAAGATCTTTCAAATTCGAAACACAGAAAAAGGGGTATTTCATAATGTAAAAAACCCTGTTGGGTTTCATTAGAAATTTAAACAAATTTACTGAAAATAAAAACTTGGCTAATTTGTTTCTTCTTCTTTTAGAAATAGTCCATATCTCCACAATTAACGTCTAGAAAATCATCTTCATACGTTTCTAATGTTGCTTCTGTTGTTTCAATGCCATGTGAAGTAGAAGGTTTTTCGGAAATACCCTCATCATCGTCATTTGTTACAAGGTTTATTGGAATCGATTTTAAATCCAATTCAGTTTGTTCGCAGGCTTCAGGAGAAGGTGGAGGATTTGATACTGGAATTTAAATATTCAAAAAAGGTATCAAGAAATACATCCTTATATGAATGAATGAATTCGTTAAAAAGAACTTACAGTTGCCATCATTTGGCTTATGAAAAGCTTCATCTCCTGCTACTATTAGCTCTTTGCGTGTACTGAGTGTCGGTAATTCGACACCTTGTTCGCATAGGCGTTTTTTCAGTTCTTCTACTTTACGATCACGCATAATTGTTTTCAAATCTTTGTGTTTCTTCATTGAATTATGACGATCTTCAGCGAATATAGCCTTTTGATCTTCGGCAGTAATGGAATCATGATGTTTAAGTAAAAATAGAAATACACCACCGGGAGTACGGCGTCGTTGTCCATTCTATTAAAGAAATAAATATTAATACCAACAATAAATTAGGCAAGATTGTTCTTAAATTATAAAAATTATTTGTTGAGATGAGTGTTATGAGCCGAACTTTTGAATACTTAACATTACATTTATATATGAAAACGATTTGTTTTTATTGGAAAATATTATTCTATGATTTCGCTTGTGAACAAACGTTTTTTTTTTCGTCTAAGATTTAGCCCTGAGCTTAATAATAGAATTTTCATTAATTTATTTCAATACCTATTAAAATTCTCACCTTTATTGTCATACCACCTTCAGCTTCAATACGCTGTGTTTGTTTATATATTTCTATGGGCAATTCTAAACCCAAAACTTCTACAACGCGGACTATAACAGAAAATATATTTTAATAGTTTTTCATTATATCGTATTACTAGTTATTCTTTTATTACCTAACAAATCGTCTTTTTCCTCCCGTAACTTCATGGCCATTTCCTTAGCCACGTCTATTGGATCACGGTTATTCACATTCGTTAAATCTTCAATGTGTTTAGGATCGTAAGAATTCGAATCAGAACTGCCACTATATGGAGATGAACGCCGGTGACCATGAAAATCTTTACGTTTTCCTAAACGTTCATGTACCGATCGTCTAGATGAAGACGATGATGACGACGATGCTGTTGAAGGTTTTAATTCTCCACGACGACTTGAATGACGTTGACGTTTGCTATGAGGCTGATATTGGTCACTATCGGAAAGATCATCGTTAGAGTTAGACAAACGGCGTTTAAGGCTGTTATCTCCGTTTAAACGATATTTTAAAGAAAAATCGTAATTCTCAACATTACGATCATTAAGACCATTCTGTGTCACGTCGCAGCCACGCATGTTCTCTGTCAGTGCCTCTTCCTGCAAGGCAGCTGTCCAAATATCATACTTTTTGAAACGTGCCTTTTTTTGATCCACATTATTATCCGAAGAGGGTTGTTGTATGCGCACCATTACGGTTCGTTTAATACGTTTCTTATGCTTTGATTTTTTGTCATCTTCCTTAGTTAGCTTGCCCAAACAAGTGTCTGATAAATCTCCCGACGACGTAGAATAGTCATCATCGTCATCACTTTGGCATTCATCTTCTAAAATATTTAATGTCGTATTTTTTGTTTTTTCTTCATCCATAACGCCACCATCAGAATCCATTTTCGAACATTTTCCTGATGTAGGAGCGGTGGTGCTGGTAGAAGTTGCATTTTGTGTCAATAATGCTGGTCTTTGAAGTGGGGTATACACTTCCTCTGATGTATCAGAAAGCTGAAATATTTTTTTTTATTTGTATGAAAAAAGGTGAGTGACCTTTGCAGATTAAATTAAAATATTTGATATCACAATGCATACAAAATGCGTCTTAAAACGTTCAATATATTTCTACTTACTTCCCCATCTTCTAGATCCACTTCGTTTGCTGGCAATAACTCAACGTCCATCATTGTAAGAAATTCACTTTATTTTTTAAACCGTAATCAAAATAATCGCTTTACTTTTGCTTATTTTTCGTTTTATTAAGCGAATTTTCGTGAACACATTTTGTGGTATTAAATAAAAAAGTTTATTTAAAGCAAAGTGCAATAAAAATAAGAAAATCAGCTGTCATTGTTGGATAGATGCAGATGCCAAATTAAAGAAAAATCCCTGTATTTATTTCTTTGGTTGTGTTCATTTTAAAAGTGTTGCCAAGTTTACGATTTTTTTAAATATAGATTCTCATGTAAATTCAAATTTGTTTATATCTTTTTCTATTTTGGTGACTATTTTTTCACTTAAAGCGACACAGGTAGTGGTTGGATCTAAATTTAACATCAGGAAAAATTAATAAACAAAAAAACTATGAATTAAATAAATTTTGTTATTTTTTCTCCTCTTTGTTGATTTATTTTTCAGAATTTAGTTAGACAAATTTCTATTTTCTGGCAACATCGATTCATTTCATTCGTTGCGTGATATTTTTAATCAACTGGAAGGGAATATTTTTATCCTATCCTCAAACCATAGCAACGAAAACAATTTGCAAAAATATTGTCAAAACAAACAAAAGTGCTACCAAATTTTATTAAATGAACGCTTGGCTATTGTGAATGCTTATTAAAAAAAGAAGAAGCATTACAAAAATTCTTTCAATTGGAAAAAACCATTTTTTGTTTGTATGAAAATTTAGATAAAGAATTTCCAATCTTTTAACGCGAAACATTGCAAAAGTTTATAAAATAAGAAAAGAAAAATGTGATAATCTAAATTCTTACAAGTTAAAATAGTATAAGTGTAAATAAATTGTGATTAAACAATTAAAAACTTGTTGAAATAATGTAATCCAACAGCAATAAAAAAAACTACTACAAGTGATGTAGACCGCACCCCCTTTACATGAAATAACCCTCTTCTTTGTCTATAAGCGGAACGTATACAAGAAAACCTGAAAAAGCCCCTCATCATACATAAACAGTTACGGCCGTAACCAGCAATCAGCCACAGACCCATTCATTGTAGCGTGCAAAGTAAATTTTACCTGTGGTTTTTTGAACAAGAGAGAAAGAACGCTGCTGCTTATGCATATGTATGATACGTGTGTGTGTTTGTTTTTTTACGAGCCTATAATTGTGTGCGTGAAAGAATTTTCATTAACATAGACACTGCTTTTATATTGCAACTTACAAGAATTGCAAGTGAAATTTTCTGAAAGGAAAAATAACAACAACATTTAGAATAAATAGAAAAAAATAAGTAGAAATTGTTAACAGGTGCCAAAGTAGGCGTGTTTGGCAAAACCCGAAACAAACCCATAAACGCCCAAATTTTTTCAAAACATTTAAAGCCATGGAAAATGAATCAGTGAAATCTGAACAAAGTGGCCGTTCTCGACGCTCCAGAAATCACAATAACAATGGAGGAGGTGGTGGAGGTGGGTCTATAAATAATGGATATCATCGAGATCGCACACGCCACTCCCATCGCAGTAATTCACATTCGAAATCTAAGAATAGTCGTAATAGTGAATTGAATCCATATCAAACAACAGTCAATATGACAGGAGAAGAGGGACGCGATGGCCAAGAAATAATAGAGGTACAAATCTTACCGCAGGATGATAACTGGGGCGAAAATACCACTGCAGTAACGGGTAACACCTCGGAACAAAGTATTTCTATGGAAGACATTAACAACGGTTGGCATCGTGAAATGACTGAAACGGGTATCGGATTTAAGTGTCGTCGATATTTGGAATCGATATTTTCGTTTTTGCTTGGGTTTGGTGCGTTTTTCTCTCCCATCGCCATGGTGGTAATGCCTCACTTGGGATTTTTTCCATCAGCCTTTGATCATCCCGAACTGACGCAGACTGTAAGAACCCAATTGCTGGCTTGTGGCAGCGAATGTAAAGGTCTATTGATCTCAATGGCTGTTCGTTTACTTCTATTGGCTATTGGCTTATGGGCCTTATTTATGCGCCATTCAGCAGCAACAATGCCAAGGATATTTCTATATCGTGCTATAGTATTACTACTTGTTACATTATCAACATTCGCTTATTGGCTTTTCTATATAGTGCAGGTGAGTTCACAAAGTACTTGAATGTTGTAATTAAGAAATATATTAAAGATTACTGTGGATAGGAAGACAATGGCACTGTTGTTTATATACTAAAATTAAGGAATTTATCGTCTAAAACTTGGCAACCAATAAGTATATGTCAAACGGTATCATATTGATTTCAAGTAAAATTATGAATATCGCCTGTAAATTATGATACAAATTTGTTGAAAACACTAGTAATTATGAGACTGTGCCTTTTGTTAACTTTTGTAATTTATCTAAAACTAATTGATAATATTTCAAATGTTTTCAAAAAAAAAAAAAAAAAAAAAAACCAAAAAATCGTAGTACAACTTCTAAGGCAATATAGTAAACTGATTTTATTAACATTTTAGGTCACAAATGGAGCAAAAATTGTTGTTGAAACTGGCGGCGATGCAGTCGACTATAAATCTTTAGTCGCCTATGCAACAAATTTAGTTGACACCTTACTTTTTATACATTACATTGCTGTTGTTTTACTAGAATTACGTCATAATCAGTCTATGTATTACGTTAAAATAATACGATCGCCTGATGGTATATCTCGTTCATATACATTAGGACAGCTAAGTATACAAAGAGCTGCAGTTTGGGTGCTTCAGCGGTATTATGTTGATTTTCCAATTTACAATCCATACTTGGAACGAATACCAATTTCGAAGTCACAAAGAAATAAAATAACAACAAGTTTTAAGTACTATGAAGTTGATGGCGTTAATAACTCACAACAGCAGAGCCAAAGTAGAGCAGTTTTGGCAGCAAATGCCAGACGTCGTGATTCATCGCACAATGAACGTTTTTATGAAGAACACGAATATGAGCGACGTGTGAAAAAGCGTAGAGCTCGCTTAATAACAGCCGCTGAAGAAGCTTTCACGCATATTAAGCGTATACATAATGAACCAGCACCAGCTGTTCCATTAGATCCAAACGAAGCGGCCCAAGCTGTATTTCCCTCAATGGCCAGAGCTTTACAAAAGTATTTACGTGTAACCAGACAGCAACCCAGACATACGTTTGAAAGCATTCTAAAACATTTGGCGCATTGCCTTAAACATGATTTGTCGCCGCGAGCCTTTTTAGAGCCATATCTTACTGAATCGCCAGTTCTACAAAGCGAAAAAGAACGCCGCTGGGTGCAGTCTTGGTCACTGATATGCGATGAACTGGTTTCTAGGCCAATAGCGGGTGATATAACATTTCAACTTATACAAAATGATGTATCACTTATGATTTCAATACATAAATTGCCGCACTTCAATATAGCCGAAGAAGTGGTTGATCCAAAAAGTAATAAATTTGTATTGAAACTCAACTCTGAGACATCTGTATGACAACAGCCAACGCAGACACCGACATTAACACCAACGCACAGTAACGTTACACAATCTTCATATTTACATGTTTTTGTATAGAACTCATTCACACATTATGAAGTGTTTGGAAATTATCAAAGGTCAGTGTTACTTTCTGGTATTAATCTTTTCTTTTTCTTTTGAAAGCAATACCAAGGAATATATGCTCAAAACTTTAAATGAAATTGTAAGCAAACCCAGTGTACTTAAATTAACTCCTAATTCCTTTTAAACATAATCATTTTATTTCCTCTAAGAAAAATACTCATTTTATTCCTCTAAAAGAACATATCAATTAAGAAATATTTATAGAAAATGTATTATAGTTTCTTTAAAGAGACTACAAAAGAATTTAGTTTCAATAATCTCGTATCATAACTTATAAAATATGCAAAATTATTGTTTTTAAAATGGCTGGTCCCTTTTGCTTTTTATCATTTTATACTATAACTAAAGAAGAAACAATTTTATGATCCACTTTTTCCATAAATATTAAACGTATTCAAAAATCTTTTTAAGGTTATGTTTTCTAAATTAAGGATACTCGTATATTTAAACAAATATTAATGAAATCAATTTCATATTCATATTTTCTAAAGTACTACTGTCCATAGTTCAATCAATGGTCCATCAGGCTTTTCTGATGAATACTGCAAATAAGTTTTGACATTATTTTGAAAAGGTCAAGATTCTTTAAAAAAAAGTGATCTTTTTTGACTTGTGGAACATTAGAGATTCTTAACTTTGTATCTAAAAGATCTCATCAGAGACATAATTATAACTTTCTGATATAAATAGTACTCTAAATCAGTAATGTTCACGCAATCATTCGTTTAAAATTAAAAGATTTTTGCTCTTACATATTATAAGCCATCATAAATTATGACAGTTAATGCATTCACTGGAAAAATCAGTTCCATTTGGTGTTAAAAATTGAAATTGCATTTAAAAATATGAATGTCTTGAATATAGAAGAATTATATACCTATGTACACATGTATATAACTGTAGCGTATTTGACAGTAATTGCAATTTATTTGAAGTAATCTTTGACAAAAAAATACTTGTCCTATTACTATCAATGAAAGAAAGCCCAATTATAATATTGCATTTGTTCCTAGTCTAAATTCTTATATAAAAACTTCTCTATAAAATACAAAATTACATATGTAACTGTAATCTATATAAACAAATTTTAATCTAAAACAATAAAATTTTAATTTTCACTTCAACTTGCCATTTTATAAACAAGTTAAATATGCCCTAAATATAACTTAAGATTCCTTGACACACAATAAACACAATAATATATATAACAAAAAGAATCCTATTAACACTAGAAAAATACTAATACAATATATTTACATTCAAACAAAACAAACAAAAAAAATCTACTCTAACAAAATACATTTCGAGTCTTTGAACTATAAAAAAGATAACAAACATGCCTAAAAGAACTGAATAAACAATACATAACAATACTCAATCAGGAATGTTCTGTATATTTAAATCCTTAAGAAATAGAAAAAATAATCAAAATTTTCAAAAATCAAAGGAAAATAAATGTTTTTCAACAGAACAATGCCAAATTAGAAACTCAAATTTTTTTAACAATAAGACATATAACGTTGGAGACTGTATAAATAAATAACTTTTTTTAAACAATAATAATAATAATAAATACAAATTTATCTAAAAATAATATTTTAATAGAATATAAACTTTATACAAAATATATAAAAAATTTTATAACTGCCAGTTGTATAAGTAAATATTAATTAAGAGTATACATTTAATTTCGTTTAAATAACGGAAACATAATTATAAAGCATAAACCTATTGTCTTATTAAAATATTAATTTTTCTTTCTTTGATAGTAAAGACACACACACAGAAGCTGATAATATATTCAAACCAATGTAGAAATGTATTATTTTGTATTAAATATCAACATTATTGTTGGTAACATTTGGAATTATAATGGAAGTTTGTTCAAACAGTTTGTCATCCAATTTTGCTTAATCTGTCGATATACTAATACTTTCTTATTTTAAAAATATATTTTTTAAAAACTTTTTCTTTTGTCTGTTTGTACATGATGAAAATAATAATTTTTAATTTTTTTATATTATTTGCCGTAAATATGCTGAACCATATTTTTTTCTTGTTCAAATAATCTTTTAAAAACAATATCTCACTCCACTCATCTCCAATGATAGCTGTAAGATAGCCTTTCAGGGCTGGAAGTGAATTGAATGACTTGTCCCTGTGTACACGAAAAACTTCGTATATCCCCTTCTAAAATGTATGTTTAGTGAGGTCAGAAAAAGGCTTTTCTGCATATGATAATTATTTAAGTTTTAATGGTGATATATTGGATTAGGGATGTGATAAACAAAACAGTAGTTTTCTGAATTTCTCTGCTTGTTGTAGTGAACTCAAAACCATTATAAAATTCACATTTCTGAGAAAATAGAAATAAGTTTCAAAAATATGAAATTTTACCCCATATTAGACATATTTTTCTCATGTTTAATGGAAATATCATTTGATCTCGAAATAAATAGTATTTGTTTTTGTTGGAAATTCTAAAATTATACATACGTTGTGCATTATTTAAAAATGTGTATCTCATATATCTGTTGATTGTAATTGGTGGAGTTGTTATCAGTTTTGTTTGACTATTCAAGTTTCCATTCATTTGTTTTTTCTTTTTTTTATATAGAAATTCTTTACTATGTAGTTAAAATAAAGTTATATAAATACATTCTTTTGTAAATTAAGTATTTTAGTTATTTAAGGTATTAGTCTCTATATAAACATACACTTGGAAAGCATTTAGTATGATATTATTTAGCTAATTTTAAAACTTATGTTTATTAAAAAGTATTTTGTGTTTTTTTTTACATCCGTCTTTAGTTTAACATTTAGTGATAAGTGAATATTTTCAATAGCTTTTAATCGATCAAACGTAATTTTAAATGAATATACAGTTATGACTACGATATTTCAGATTTTAATAAATTTTGTAATTTAGTATTAAGTTTATAATACAATATAAGGAAAACAAAACAAAACCACTACCAACCCAATATATTTATATATATTTAATACAAAAACTATATAAAATACTTTAAATAAAGGCTAAAAAGTAATACTTTTTTATATAACAAAATTATTGAGTCTATTATTTACAAAATTTACAAATTAAATGTAAGTGAACATTTAAAGAAAATGCGACTAAGTGAGGAAACTTTCGATGCAGACACCAGACCAGACTCATTATACCAAAGTACAAGCCTACAGATAAGCAAATAATCTTAAGACTGAGTTGAAACGAGTTGGAAGTTCTTAACGGAGCATGGTTTCCGGAATTATCTCTAATTTTTGTAGGTTATGTAAAAAGGCAGAAGAAACAGTGGATCAATTTAATGTCCCTGGAGTTTTCTGCATGAACATAGGCAGAATTTGTTGAAGAACTAGTAGCTCGGATAAACTGAAAATTTGAGGATTTAGTTAGGTTCGTAAACGGTATTGAATGGATATCAATAGGATGGTATTTATTTACCTAATGTCAACTTAAGGCACCATCTATCCTTTCTGCCTTATCTTTACTTCCACAATTTTGTTTACTTTTCTCCCTAATAATCACATACACAACAGGACTAATACAAGTATTTTCCAATTAATCTCATAAGATCACAGGTTTCTAAATGTCATTGACCATTAGGAGTAGACGCTGTCAACAGCGTTTAACAAATTTCTAATAAGAATAATTCATAGAATTCTATAAATAATAGAATTCTGCTTAAAAATATAAAAAATATATGTACAGTGGACGTCCAGTAGTACGAACGCTCTTTATTACGAATTTCCAATAATACGAATGGCAAAATTTTTGCATTGACTACTCTATAGTACGAATAGATGGGCATTTTTTCTATTCGATAGTACGAATAGTGGTTTTTATAAGAATTTTTGTTTTACTTACGTATGAATAAAGTTTTTATTATGTTTTTACTTCATCCTTTCGCGGTCATCCACGTTTAGCGAAGTTATTGTGAAGTTATTTTTAAAAGTGTTTTGTGTTTTTAACTGTCAAGTAAAAACGATGTAAAAAAGCAGTATTCGAAAAAATACTCTAAAGTACGCAACGTTTATATACTGTAGTAAATGTCGTGGGTAAAGAACACAAACACATTCACTACAACGAGAGCAAAACTTTTCGTTTCTACATAACGTATTTTTAGAGATCGCGTTGTGGTTTTTGATGCAATTTATTATTCTTTAGGAATAATAGACATATTTCGCTTAAGAATACAAATAAAAACTGGTCATTTTTCTCTCTCTCTCTCTTACTGAATGAGAACATAAACTCTCGCGTACACTAAAAATGTTAGTGTACTCAAAAAAGTTCACTAAAACCCAATTTTTTTCGATGTGTACTGATCTTTTTAGTGTACTTTGTACACAAACACTAAAAAATAGTGTTGTAATTTTCAAACTCATACGTGAGGAAAAATTAATTAAAATATATAATAGTATGCAAAATAGTGATAAATGTAGGCCGAAACCTATAGAAATTATATTATTTAAACAACCAGAAAGGATAATGGAAAAGGGTAGACAAGAAGAAATTATAAAAGAATATCATGAAACTCCATATGGCGGTCATTAGATTAAAACAGAAATATATATGGAAAAATATGTATAAAATGATTAAAGATTTTATCAGTCATTGTGAAAGTTGTAAAAAGAATAAAATTATTAGACACACTAAGGCACCAATGCAAATTACTAACACACCTACAAGACCATTTCAATTTATACAGTTAGATACTGGAGGTCCTTTAAGAGTATCAAACGGATATAGATATATACTAACGGCACAATGCGAACTAACAAAATACATTGACGCATTCCCAATAGAAACAAAAGAAGCATCTGAGATTGGAAGAATATTAGTAGAAAACTTTATATTAAAATATGGATGTTTTGACACAGTGAAAACAGATAGAGGAACTGAGTTTGTAAACGAACTATTTAATTGAATATGTACTCTTATGAAAATTAAATATGTAACTTCTACAGCATACCACCATGAAACTTTAGGTAGTATTGAAAGGAATCATAAAGTATTAAATGAATATATGCGTTCTTTCTCGGAACAATACAATTGGGATAAACGGATTCCGTACTATGCATTCGCGTATAACACAACACCACACACATCCACAGGTTTTTCTCCATTTGAACTTGTATATGGAAGATTAGCGTCAATGCCAACCGAAACCATTCCTAATGAAAAATTTTATAACTATGAAGATTATGTTACAGAATTAAAAATAAAATTGAATCATGCCCATGAAATAGCAAACCAAAAATTACTGGAAAACAAAATAAAAAAAAAAACATATTAAAGATAAGAATACTAACGATATTCAAATAAAATTAGGCGATAAAGTATTTATAAGAAAACGCAAAGAAAAGCGAAAATCAATATATTGGTCCTTTTGATGTAATAAACACACAAGATGTAAACATCACAATCTCAAAAGATAATAAACCGTTGACTATACATAAAAATAGATTGAAATTAGTTTAAGTATCACATATCTGTTAAAATATTCCACTTTAAAATGTAAAATTTTGGTAATTCAATATTTTTATACAAAAAAAAATATATATAATTAAAATTTTTTTTTCTTTTAAACGATAGGGGTGTAATGTATTCATTCATTTATCAGCCATGTCACAGAACGCAATTCCGATCGAAAGTGGTTTCAATTCCGAAAGTCGAGTCTTTAGAAAACGAAAAACGAAAAATTTCTTCGGAATGAAACCACTTGAAATATTCAAAGTGGTTTTGATATATTTGATGATTTATTAAAGCAAAATATTAATAAAACTTAGTCAAACTGAAAGACAAAATGGTATGTTTTATTATTACATAGGTTTTCTAAGTATTTACTTAATATTTATGCTTAAGAAATTAAATTTTGTAAACTTGCTGAGAAAAACAAAACAAAGTGATATATTTTCTCATCGAAGTATTGTTATTTTTTTGAGCAAACCACTTGTTTTTGAGAACAAAAATTTATTAAGTAGAACAAATTTAAGCGGTGGCAACACAAACGATGAACAAAAGAAAATACAAAAATATTTTTACGTTGCATTTAATTCAGTTTTATAAAAATGTAAGTACAAATTTATTGAAATTTTTTTGTATTATTAACTTATATTTTTCAATGGGTAAAAGCGCATTTTTCATATAAAATTTTTAATTTTTTTTTTTTTTATTTTTTTTTTTTTGATTTCAATTGAAATTTTTGTATCAGCGCCTTTTTCTTCTTTTGTTTTGGATCTGCTTTTTATTCACCAATTATGTTTTTTTTTTCTGTTGTCATGCACTACGTTGCCATACATTATTTGAAAATCAGCAATTTTATAATTTTTGGGAATGAACAAAATCGTTCGGAATCTGAAGAACCTAAAACAGAATCGATCGGAATTGCATATTCGGAATCAAAACCATTCCGATCGGAATCTGTGACATGCCTGTATATGTAGAATAACTAAATAAATATGTAGAATAACTAAAATAACAAAATGTAAACAAACGTAAAGTGACTTCACAAGATATAATCGTAATGTGCAGAGTATGCAATATCAAGTGGCTTGTGTTTATTAATATGGGTCACTAGAAATGCAATACAAATGAATACGATATTAATATTATTGTAGGTCACTTAACTATTAACAATTTATAGTTTTAAGGGGAAAAGAAAATGAAAACATAGAATAAGTAGGAGAAATAGTTTAAGATTATTATAAGAAAACATAGACTAAGAAATAGTATACAAGCAGTGAAAATTTGTAAAATAAATTAGAAATATTTCTGACTCCAAAATTAGAGTTTGTTTTTATTTCTCGCAAACTTCGGCAATTAACTTTGCCATGAGATAGAGCCGTCTACTATTCTAAGGCTCTTTAATAAATAAGAATACTATAGGGAAATATACTATAGACAGAACTTATTACAGTATTTGTGAACTCTGTTCAGTACGTTATGTTAGAGTTTGCGTTCATTTGTTGTGTACATGTTGTGTACGTAATGTGTTTGAGTACGAGTTCACAAACACTTAAATGAAAGTTAAATATATTTTATCAGTTACTTACACAATGGTTAGTGTACAGTATTTTTTCGAACACTGAAAAAAAAGACAATTTCTTTGCAAGATAAATTAAAAATTATAGCAGACCACGAAAATGAAACATCGTTGTTTGAAATTTCAAATAAATATGGATTATCCAAATCCACTACATATATGTATGTACAATCATTAAACAAAAAACGCAACTGCTGGATAATTCCATGAGTTCGTTAAAAAATCGGTAAAGACTTACAAGTGGTGAATTTAAAACAATGGAGGATGCACTTTACGAGTGGTTTTTAGCACAAAGAAAATTCCATATCACAGTCGGTGGATAACAATTAAAATGCAAAGCTGTGGAGCTGCACAAAAAATTCTACAAAAATTCTTCAGTTTTGTGCCAGTGATGGTTGGCTAACAAAATTTAAAAAGCGTTATGGAATACGATTGTTAAAACAGTCTGGTGAGAAATTATCTTCTTCTTTTATGTGAATAATTTGAATTGGAACATAAAAATGCGTTGTTCAATAATACGAATTTTTCGGTACTACGAAAGGGCCTGACAATATATAAGTCGTACTAGCGAACGTCCACTGTATATTTTTGTTATTGTATTTATTTAAAAATTATACGAACGATAATAATAAAATTAAAAGTAAATGAACTTTCTCTATACGTTCATTTATCGACGGTCTATTGCTAATTTTTCCAAATTCTTATATTTGGCAACTGCAATTAAAAAAATAAGCAACTTTTTATTGCATACAGAATTTATAGATTATTTTTTCACTTGATTTGATAATTTTTTTTCACATGACTGCCTGCTACTGTACAGAGAGACCCCCCACAATCTCAAAAACAAGAAGACATTTTTGTTGTTTCCATATACTTTCGTTACTAAAATTCAACAGTACATATTTTATTTTTTATATAAAATTTTTATTAGTAGTATATGTAGATCCATTACAATTAATTTTTATTTGTTGAAATATTTTTTAAAGTATATTTTTATATAAATATTTATGGTTGTCAATATTATTGTTGACTACATACATATATCATTTACCAGAAAAAACTGCAAATTTTTTTATATTGAAATAAATATATTAAAATAAATGTCTTAGGAATGTGCGTTGATCAAAAGATTTGATGTATACAATACAGTATACTGAATATGAACAAAACACATTTAATCGGATTTGGGTTTTAAATCATTTACGGATGGCTGCAAAAATTCTTCAACTATGGCATTTACCATACGATCCAGAGTTTGTCTTAAGGATTGCCAGTCCTTTTCTTCCGGTTTGGCGCATAATTCAGCATAATACTTAATCTTTGGTTCGGTGCCACTTGTGCGTATTGTAATCACTAAGCCGTTCTTAAAACTAAATGTTATCATTTGACTACTGGCACTAACAGGCAATATGGCTTTGCCATCTGGTTGAGACGTATCAACGCCTGTTGTCAAATCTCTGATATTTTCAATTTCGAACTCACCATTTAATATCGTTTTAGGATACGTATTAGGTTTGCCATCTTGATAATTACGTAGACGTTCGAAAATGCGCTTAATAACTGGAGCTTTATCACAAAATAGGTATGAACAATTTGTACAATGATAGCCGTATTTTTCATAAATCTGATTTAGTTTTTCTGTTAGAGTAATGCCCAGAGTTTCTTTGATGTAGCAAGCCATGGTAGCTAAATGGGTAGCAGCACTTACACCATCTTTGTCAAGTACTGCAGTGGAAAACATAAAACCGATAGCTTCTTCGAATGCAAAGAGAACTTCTTTGCCCTCCTTCATAACATCAATAGCACGATTGCCCATCCATTTAAATCCGGTTAAAGTTTCTATAAAATTATAGCCGTCTACATTTCCCATTGAACGTAGAATTTTAGAGCTGACCGTACTGGCCAATAGATAACAATTGCCTAAATTAACATCTGGATGTAAGGCTTTATAGTTTTGAACCGACCACCAGCCTAAGAGAGCTCCAAGTTCGTTACCATTGAATACCTAAAAATAAATACAAAAAACGTTATTTCTTTAAGCAATTTAATTCTAACTTAGAGTTTTGTTTAAATAGAAAATATTCAACTACTCAAGCTAATTTTATACGATTCGTGTAGTGTTCGTAAGAAAATCTATTATGTTCATTGAATTCTTTTATTTACATGTCTTTCCGTAGATGACTATGAAAGTTCTAAAATAAAACAGTGTTCTTGCGTCACAAAAATTATATTGCATGGATATTTTTCTTCCGGGTATATGATCTAAATATAAAAAAATAATCGAACATTTACTTACTCCCCTCGTATTTCTATTCCTAAGAAAATACAGCGACATTTTATAAATATAAACAAAATTCTTGCTTATTTTTCTTTCTGAAAACAATAATACTTTGTTTTTCTATAAAACTATAACCCATGATATGATATTAAGTGGAGTATTAATATCACGTTGTACATTATTTAATCTAGCGAATATATACATTACTGGCCATTTAAAGCTTTTCGTCAGGATTACAGCTTATCTTACCACTACACCACTTACGTTTTGTATGTTAATTTTATCCAAACGTAGCGGGACCCACATGGACTTTAACGCTAAATCCAAACGGCAGATGTGAAAGACGTTTTTTCATGGCTTTTGCCAAAAGACTGCTATTGGAGACAATACTTCTTTTCGCATTTCTTGTTTTAAAGTGTTAGAGCGCCAAACAAGCCAACACACTACCCACTAGACTACGGCTAAGAACACTTGTTTATTTTATTCAATTATTTTCTTACCTTCCATTGTCCTGTTTTGGGATCCTTTTCAGCACATGCCAAACGATCTGCATCTGGATCGTTGGCCAAAATCGTTGTTATACCTTTGGCATCTGCCAATTTTATAGACAACTCTAAAGAGCTTTTGCCTTCCTCAGGATTTGGAAATTTCACAGTGGGAAACTCGGGATCAGGTGTTTTTTGCTCTTCAACGGGCAAGAGCTCTGGTAAATTTGCATCCATAAAAGCTTTTTCAACATATGGCCAGCCAACACCATGCATGGCTGTATGTACAAACTTAAATTTTCCTAAATTTTTTTGTTTTTCATTAATTTCCAAAAATTTCGAAGGAATATGTGCTCGCAATGTTTTATAGTAGGCGGCAGACATTTCTTCATAGGGGTCTTGCAGTAGTGGATTCTTTTCCAATATTTCCGTTTGCCAAGATGAATCTTTTGGTTCTAAATTATCAAGTATAGATTGTTGTATGCCCTTGTCATGTGGTGGTATGATTTGGGCACCATTTCCCCAATAGACTTTATAGCCATTATCCTCTTTGGGATTATGAGAAGCGGTTACCATAACACCGGCCAAACATTTCTTTTGCAATATAGCAAATGGTACAAAAGGAGTAGGTACCATACGGCTGTATAGGAAAACTTTAATGCCAATCTGTATGAAAATGGTGGCGGAAAGCTCAGCGAAACGTTTGCTATTGTATCGACCATCGTAACCAAACACAATGCCACGTTTATATTCATCGGTACTATAACTTCTTTTAATATACTCACACAAGCCCTGGGCGGTCTGTACAATGACCAAATCGTTCATGGAATCGAAACCGGCCCGCATGCAACCACGTAAACCGGCAGTGCCAAAAGCTAAACGATCTAATAGACGTTCTCGCAACTGACCCCAATCTTTGGCATCTGCCAATTGTTTTATTTCATTGCGGGTCTTTTCGTTACGATCCCATTTCAACCACAGCTGGATTTGTTCATCCAATTTTGTTTCGCCAGAATTCGTGGCCATCGTTTTCGTTTTAATTACTTGAAACTAGATTTTCTTTTTTAGTATTGCAATTTATTTGAAAAAACAATTGCAACTTTTTTTCACCTTATCTTTTACGGAACAGCTGGTAGCACTTTGTTTTGATGACAGCCTCTTTAATCTTTTCACTGTTATTCAGTCAATCAAGGTCGGCTATGCAGAAAAAAAAAATATTTTCTTTTGTAATTTCTGGAACAGACGTTAGAATTTTATTTATTAAAATAAATGTGACATATAAATGCTATATTTTAAAGGGAACGACCTTTGCTTCAATTTGTTTACCCCACACCCTGTTTAATTTTGTGTATTGATTTATTTTTGTTTTTTTCAACGTTAATTTAGTAATATTGCCGTGATAACAAACAGAACTCACAACGATGTTAACAATATATATCTGTCACAGGTATAATATCTGTGGTTAACAATTTATTCTGTGGTTAACAATTCGAACAACGAAATAGAAATAAATTTTATACAAATCGGGCCGGTCTTTCTCTTTCTATTTTTCTCTTATTTTTGCAAAAACGCAAATCTGTATTAGAGTTACCAGGATTAATTTTAATATATCGTTAATTTTCTTAAGGGCTCATAATATTTTGATTATACTCGTTTAGCTTTAACTGATAAAATTTAACGAACGCTTATTCCTTAAATGAAGTATAATAAAATGTCCTATTTGCTTAAAGCAATGCACTTGACAGACAAAAAAGTTGCTAATTTTTAAAAACTTATGTAAGCACATTATAGTTAGCACTTTTTATACTTCTATTTGACGTAAGCAGTTCGTAGTAAACTCTTCAGAGTGTTGGCAACCATAAATCGCCATTGATTTTGACAATTGGAACGCCGTGTGGATTAAAGATTTCTAAAAGAAAAGTTAATAAAATTAATTTCTACTTATTTATTAAAAAGAGATTAAAATAATTCCCAATGGCCGATGTTTTAGATATTGATAATGCTGAAGAGTTCGAAGTAGACGAAGATGGAGATCGTAAGTAATTTTCTTTTTGAAGAATAATGAATTCTTTACCATGAGTAGTGTTTTTATTTTTAAAGGCGGACTATTCTTATAAATAATATTTCTTTTTTTGTTCCTTTTTAGAGGGTATTGTGCGCCTAAAGGAGAAGGCAAAACACCGCAAAGGCAGAGGATTCGGCAATGAGACCACCACCCGTGAGGCAATACATCAATATGAGCGTGTACGTCACGAAGATGACGATGAACTAGAACCTGGTCCACAGCGTTCCGTAGAAGGCTGGATTCTTTTTGTTACAAATATACACGAAGAGGCTCAAGAAGATGAAATCCAAGAGAAATTCTGTGATTTTGGTGCTATTAAGAATATACACTTGAATTTGGATCGCAGAACGGGCTTTTCCAAAGGTTATGCTCTAGTTGAATTTGAGACACACAAAGAAGCGTGGGCCGCTAAAGAAGCGTTAAATGGGGCTGAAATTATGGGTCAGCCAATACAAGTTGACTGGTGTTTCGTCAAAGGGCCCAAACGTGTTAAGAAATCTTCAGAGAAGAGACGTCGCTGATAAAAGAATCTTTGGAAACATTCGAATGTAAGCAACAGTGACTAGTTTTTTTTTTTATTTTTTTAAATAATTTATGAACTTGTATTAATACCTAAGTAATTAATGAAATAAAAATAATACAAAATAATCTAAACCATCTAATAATAATAAAATACGATAGCAATGGAAATTCATTAATTAATATTAAGTATTAAAAATGCCATCCAGTCCATCCAAAATACACTCCAAGCACTTTGCGATGAAATGCCAATCTGGTCTTTAGCACGATTGTTAAGATTTCCAAAGTGCAATCTATTTTATTTAGATTCGATTCAGACCACTAGACTTAATAAGACCTAAGCAACTATGTTTTAAATGTCTTCTGAAATTTTAATTCTCAAGGCTTGGTGGCATATTTACATTATTTTACTGAAATAGCAAAATATAAAAATACAGGGTTTTTCTTTAATAATTAACACTTCAGTGCCACTGAGTTTTAAACTCTTTTAAATTTCGATGATATTAGATTTAAACTATTACTCTAAACATAGATATTTTATGTTTAAAATCTAAAGACTTTTTCAAATCTCATAGTTAACTAGAAAAAATAAAATCAACACCACAGTTTAGTTTTAAATATAAAAACTATTTAAATTATATATTTATCTTTTAACTAAAAGGAAATCTATCATAAAATTTAACAAACCTATATTGTTAAAGAGGGAAATATATTTTTACAAATAAGTTATTGAATTATTTCATTTTTTTAATGTGTAGCAAATGTTTTCTCATTGCCTGCTGTTTGTCACGGAAACTCTTTTTCACCTTAGATCTAGCCTTATGGCGCATCATAACAAAGTTCTTACGTTTTTCCTTTTCACGATTAGTCTTGGAACAGTTTTCGTTTTTACGACCATCTTTCCAGCCGAACTTCTCACGATCCGTACGACCGCTCTGTACTGACTCTAATCGTGTTTCTTTATCGTGTTTACGTTTTTTATAGATCATTTCGATTTTATCAAGTTTAACAAATTCTTCACGATCCTTTTCTAGTGGCCGTTTGCGGGCGTTAGTGACAGCTTTCTTTACATTGGCTGCATTAATACGCTTGAAATCTTCATCGGTAAAAATGCGTGTAAGTGCCAATTCTTGTGCTGCCTCTTTTTCATTGAGAATGGTGGCATTTTCTGGTAGCTCAGAAGACTTTTTCGATTGTTTTTGTGACTTTTTAGAAGATTTTGATGAAATCGATGAAACTGAAGTGGAACGTGATTTTTTATTTTTACTTAATTCCTTGGACTTATTGGTTTTCTTGTTGTTTTTAATTTCTTTTTTCTCTGTCTCGTTTTCTTTTTCTTCCCCTTCCTCTTCATCATCTTCCTCATCGCTAGCCTCACTTACATCATCTTCCTCTTCGCACTCTTCATCGTCTTCATCATTTTCACTATTGGTTTCGTCGTCGTCTTCATCATCTTCGTCGTCTTCACCTTCACTGTCTTCTTCGACAGAATCTTCGTCGTTATCTTCTCCTTCACTGTGACTTACATTCACCCAGTTGCCATCATTAGAATCTGAATCATCGTTATCACTACCCAAATCAATAGTTTTAGAGCTTTTCAATAAAGCTTCTGCACCTGGTATTGTTTCATGTACATCAACAGCACCATAAGCTTTTGGTTTAAGTTCTGCTTGAGCTTCGGTCAAGCGACCCCTGTCCTTCTTATGCAACAGTGCAGGCAGTTGTTCTCGGTACAACATGATCAAGGAACGAGCAGCCATCATAACAGATTTCTCCTTATAAGTTTTGTACATGGCCAAATCTCGGAGTAAATCTTCTCCCATAGCTAAAGGACATCTTAGACAAATTTCACGTGTTGCATTCAAACCAATAGCCATAACATCAGATGAATTTCTTTCTGTTATGAAGTTGTTAGCTATAGTTTTCAAAATCGGTTCGATTATATCTCCCGGTACCAGTTCATGAGATGCTTGGGCAGCAAATTGTAAAATTCTTGTTACTTGACGCTGATGTGGTTGAATAAAACGTGTTATATATGGATAAAAGGAGAACAGGAACAACTCGTGTATACCGATAAGTCTAGAGATCACATCTAGATGCATCAATTTAACTTCAAAACGTTCATTACCGGCTTGCATTTGCTTAAATAGTCCTTCAGCCATACCTTGTGGATTGTGTATTAAATGTATAGCAGAGAAATTGAAGGATACAGCATTTTTCTTTTTCTTTTGTTGTTTAACAGCTTGCTTTTTTATTTGTTCCAATTGCTTTTTGCGTTTTTTGGTCTTCTTATTGACGCGACTTTGAATCAGAGCCGATTTCAAATCGATCTCATTCTCCGTATCAGAATCATCAGAACCTTTTTCATCATCATCATGACCCAAGAAGAATTTTAGAGATGCTACTTGTACCTGAAAAATGAATATATAGTCAATAACAGAGGTGTTTCATTGTAATCGAATGTTATCAATTGATTGAAAAGAATTGATCTTAAAGACTTACTTTAGTAATTTTGGAAAAACATCCTACAGTGGCTATTACATTCACGGTTTTCTCATCATTCCAAATATTCTTTTTGTATAATTCAATCATAATATCTACAGACATTTTGGCTGCCTTTGGATTGGCATCCTTCAACATGGAAAACATGAAATTTTGCAAAGATGAATTCAGTTTCATGTCCTTATGTTTGGCATTCATATTTTTAATATCCGTAACAATGTGGTTCTGTAAAAATGTACGCAAATGTTTGTCGGGACAGCGCAACAGTTGAAAGAACAACTCCAATAAATCTAAAGCCGGTATTAGATTTTTATTTCGTAACAATATTAAAGCCTTTACAAAACAATTACGCATGGCAGGATCCAATGTTGTGGCATGATTCTTAAGCAAATCCACCAAATGTTGGGGAAATTGCAGACATACTTCGGGATAACATTGAGCCACCTAAGGATTATGATGAAATTTAATAAACTGAAATTTAATATCTATTCTAATATAAACACTTACCTGGGCTATAAACATAACCAGCTCATCTAAGGATTTACTCTCTTCTGTAGGATTTAAGGCAAATACTTCCAAGCTACTTAAGAAATGATTATATTGTTGATTGAATTCATCTCTATAGGACTCTGGATCACGTTTAATTAAATTCTGCAGTTGTGGCAGATTATCCGGCAATTGATTATTATGCCGTACCATTTTTACAAAATTTTATATCACTAAATTTAATATATTAACAAATTTTCTAAAATCTTTTATAAAATAAAAAAATTTATAAGATGAGCACGTTTTTATGTTTTTTGTGATCTCCTTTATTGACGTTTTTGATAATTGTGCAAAAAATTATTAGTGATGCCGGATCTATAATTATGGTAATTATTATATATTATAAACAGGGTTGTTATACAGCATTCCAATGAAAATCGTTGCTTTGCATTCCAAAACGATAAAAACATAATTTATCAAATTAAAATTTAATTAAAATGTTTGCGGTGGTAAATAGAAGCTATCATTCAAATTAAATTCGCCATAATACGAAAAAAGTTGGGTTAAAAAAGTACCTCGAGCATTTGAAAAATGTTTAATCGAATTTTGATGCAATTGGCAATATTGTTCATACTGTTGATTCACGTCAGACATCTGGTAACTCTATGCAGTCAAGTTTTTGCGTACAAAAATAATGAGAAAACATTTAAAGAAAAAAGATCAAACAACAAAGCAGTTTTTCTTTCATATTAATTTTTTCTTTTCTTTAGTTTTCCTTGATTTTCCAAAAAATTCTAAATACGCTTATAATCATATTTGGTGCATTTATTTATTGTTTGTTAAGAAAATAATCGCTTTCAACGAAAGATATTTGTTAAAATGTGTACATAAAAATTAATACATAGTCTAAACAAATTTTTAAAGCGTAACCAGGAGTCACAAAGTGGCTGCGTATGATGACGGCATCACAATTATCATTCGTTTGCAAATTGTGTCTATAATTAGAAAAACAAAAAAAAAAAAATCTTAATCTCCAAACAAACACACACAAAGGAATTTGCAACAACTGCCCTGAGAATAACAATAACAAGCCATAACAATAGGAATTGCTACAGTATTGTCATAAATTTATTAAATAATTATTGTCATTGAATTGCTGCTCTATAAATTTAAAATCAATGTCTTTGCGCGCTATTAAAAAGCGCGAGAATCAATTACCCCCACCTGGTGTGAACAGTACAATAAATTCAAGAACCACACTCTTCAAGAAATTGACCAATAAAAACAACAACAACAATACCAAAGGTTCATTGCAATATTCAACACAACAGAAACACGAACAGTTCAGAAGTGATGGTGGGGGATTTATAAAAAGTACAAATTTTACGGCCAGTAGTTATATAAGACAACAATATCAACTATTGGGCAGGTTTACCCAATCGAATCCGGAACTAGGAAAACCCTCAGAGAGTCTTAAACGTTTTGAGGCAGCTCGTTTGGTGAGAACCAAATCTGAAGGTGATGTTAATAAGCTGTTGAGCAGCATTGGTTCAACAAAACAAGGTGCTCTATTGAATGCAAAATCTGAGGTTTGTTTAAAAACCATATCAACACATAGTTATCAAGCGCCTGTGTGCAGTAACAACAATACAATAACGCCCCGTAAATCACTCTCACAAAACAATAAGAGCAACATGTTGACGGGTGCACGTTCACATCGAGACTTAACACAGTCCGCCTATGCCTCTACACCTCATAATGTGGAGGTTAGTAGTTGTGGTGGCTTAACTCATGCTTCACGCAGGCGCATGAGCGAAGGAAACTATGTTCGAACGCAAAGAACCAATTCAATGTCCACCAGCGTAACATCATCTTCAAATGCTGCTTCTTCCTCTTCGCCTTTAAGTCATACAGTGCCGCCAGTCGATCCGAACAGTATATTACGTATACCCATTATAGGATATGAGGTTATGGAAGAGAGAGCTCGTTTCACAGTCTATAAATTACGTGTGGAAAATCCTCATACCAACGATTGTTGGCTAGTAATGCGACGTTATACTGACTTTGTGCGTCTTAACACAAAACTAAAACAATCATTTCCTCATCTTGTCTTGAATTTGCCACGTAAGAAGATTTTTGGCGATAATTTCAATGCTGTCTTCTTGGATAATCGTATACAAGGTTTACAAATGTTTGTGAATTCCATCATGAGTAAGGAAGAGTTAAGGAAATGCCAACTGGTGCGTGAATTCTTTTGTTTGGATGAACCTCCCTCCTATTCCGAATCAATGGAAGAATGCAGAGTAAGTATAAAACTTCGTTGTGATTATTCATTCAAATTTGTTGCTATTATTGGAGCAAGTGTTAAATTTTTTTCATTAAAATTAATTAATCAATTCAATAATACTATAAAAGCTGTGCATATGGTAATGTTTTTTTTTTTGTTTTATTCTGATAAGCAAAATTAATTAACTTGTTATTTATTGTATTTTGTAATACAATGAATTTGTGTGTATATGTACTTACTTATATGGATAGTAAAGCAAATTTCTCTTTTACCAAATTAAGTTCGGTATTATGTAGTATTTAAATTTGTATAGCGAGTATGGGAAATGTAGTATTAAAGTTTTAGTTTCTTTGTATTTTGGAATGTGAGAATGTGAAATACTATAAACAGCATATTTAGAAATTACAAACTATGCCTGTGGTTGGGGTTTAGTTCGCGATTAAACTGTATGGCAAACAAAGTAATCTAAAATTCTTGCATGCAATTCAGACAGTCGTAGTAGTATTACTAGAATGATTTTATATGCAATTCTTAACCAAAATTTATTTTCACAGACTTCTATTGAGGAAACTTTTCCTTCCTGACTATGTAGTATACGAAAGCAAGTTGTAAAGTATGGCGTATTCTCTTCATTTTTGGCATACGCTTAAGCAATACTGAATAAAGCAATCACAAAACTTTCAAAGCATTTTTTTACAAAAAAACTTAGAAAGCGTTGTTATTGAAAATAGAACTTATTTCGGAAACATGTTTTAGTTAGTTGATCAACCAAAACCTTTGGTATAAAAAGCAAAGAATTGATCTGCTTTTTCTGAGAACTTTTAAATAAAATGGTCTCCATGGTAGATTCCCCTTGTTTGTGACAATAAAAGTGTTTATACACTCTACTCTGCGACTTGTAGTATATGTATAGATGTACATATATGTATGATGTATAGAACTATGAGTCTTTGTTTATCAGACTGTATTACATGCGAAAAGAAAAACTTCGCAGACAGTATCAAGGCCACGATTAAAAGGTAATGCTGTACTTCTAGAGGAATTGGAAATGGATTGTTCATTATGAACTTCTAATAACTCATCAAATGCTTGATTCTGACATCTAGTGTCAACAATTAGTGACATCGAAGTAAAAAATTCAATTAACAGACAATTGGTTAACAAACACAACAGCAGGTCATACACATCTTTGATTATTTTTCACCATCATTTTTTATTTTTAAATTGTAAAAAATGGAAAAAAATATTGTTTCTTTATTCATAAGTTTTTCAATTGAAAATTTTCTATTTTTCTTTCTGTCTTATTAACAGGCTATTTTCGAGGCACAAGAAGAGACTATAGCCCATTTGAAATTACAAGTTAATAACAAAAATGATTTGATATTACAACTACAACAGAAACTACGCGAGGAAATGCAAGAGAAAGAACAACTCAAAGAAATGCTAAAGTAATTATTAAATAATTTACAAATAAATGTTTATAATTTTATTTTTAATAAATATATGTATATATATGTTTGTTTTTCTTTACAGAAATCTCAATTTAAATCCAACAAACGGAAATGTTTAAATACAACATATTCACATAAGGTTTAATTAACTAAATAGGATGCTATATTTAGAATTACTCCTTTAAATATTTTTGTTTTTGCAACGATAAAGGTTCTTAAATAAGTTTATTTCTATTTTTAGAAATGAATAATAATGGTGTCTACATATTGTTAGCAATTGTAGCTAATAGTGGTTGTTCATACTGATACTTATGTTGAGCATAATTACTCAGTATATAAATTACACACTAACAAACAAACATACACATTACATAAAAGCACACAAACCTTTTTTTATAGTAGTTTGCAATTTAGTTTATTAAGTTTATGGTTTATTTAATTTTTTTTTCTTTTTGTAAAATAGAGATAAGTATAGTATTTCTTTCTTGTAAGTTGAGCTATATTTTTGTCTCTTTTTAACCACCTTCTTTTTTTTGTTTCATTGAAAGATAGAAAAATAAAAAAACCATTTAAAACTGTGTCTAAACAATAATTTACAAATGCAACTTGTAATAGACTAAATATATATTGTATATATATACCTTAAATAATGTATAAAAAATGTAGTTAGAGAAAAAGTGACCTTAAAACTAAAGCGTACATATTAAATTGAAATCTCAATAAGACTTTTAAAAAATTGTACACACTCAATAATTAGTATGTAGCGTAATTAAGATTGAAGGAAGAAAATAATAAAATAATTTAAATAAAAAATTAAATATAATACCTAAAATATTATTATAGCAATAATTGAATATATTTAATTTAAAATGTACAACACTGTAAACAAAATTTCAAATAATTGTTCTTTTTATTTCATACAGACTAAGTTGGAAGGCTAAATTGGAAGGCACAGAAAACGGAAGTACATATGTTAAAAATAGTATTTAGTGTTATTGTGAAATTTATAAACTTGTCATTGCGGGTGGCCGGGCATAGGCCTTGGGTATAAATCCATATTTACGTGTTTTAGGCGCATAAGCCCATAACCAACCGTCAACAGTTTGATTATTTAAATCAGCATATATCCAATCACCACGTCTAACGCTTAAGTCATCGGGAGCCTGAGCCTAAAAACAGGGAAGGGAACAGAAAAGAACATTGATTTCAAAAGCTAATGCAATATTAGCCAAATTTAAGTGTGCAAATTTCAATTGCCTTCTAACTTAAAAAGGACAGTTCCACATCTCTAAGCTCTGGGTATTGAATAAAATTCAATTAACTTAACCAATTTTTAACGATTGTCTTACCTTATAATCGTATAACATTACCAATTCGGTGCCATATCTCAAATCATCGGCCGGTATTTGGGCAGAATTTTGTGTATTTTGTTGTTGCTGCTGCTGTTGTTGTTGTTGCAAAGAATTTTCCAAAGAATTGCTGTTAAGTACCACAGGTTGGCTTAAAGAATTCAAATTTCCCTGCGTAGGTCCAGAGCCTAACAATAAATCATTTGTTAATTGAGTATTCGTTTTATTTAAATTATTTTCCAATAGCTTCTGTTGGGTCTGCAATACACTATCAGCGGGATAGATAAAGGCTGACGGTACAAATCCTTCCTGGCCATCACTGCGTACTATCCAAAACCAATCTGAATCATCACGATTTAATAGAGTAACAAATTCGCCGCGCTCCACCGAAAGATCATTCTCGTCACGGGCTATAAACGTATACAGTACAATATAACGGCCATTGGGTTCTTTGTGAAAGGGTGTACATTCCGGCTCGATGATTATGGGTGAAACCAGTTCGGCAACAGCATTTTTTAAAGCCACCTGAGCATTGTTAACCTCTTCTATTAAATCTAATTTGCTTTGCTCACCATTATTCTGTAATAGTGGCATGTTTTCGGCGTGATCTTCATTTGTAGCCGCAACTCGTGGTATTTTTTTCTTAATGGCCATATCGGCCAATTGCGTGTTATACGGGGCACAATAGGAATATGGTATGAAACCTTCTTGGCGTGAATCTTCGCCTATAACATAAACCCAATCATTTTCACGATATAGTATATTCACGATTTGGCCACGTTTAACTTCCAGCTCATCGTCTACACATGGTGTAAAATCATGTAGAACTACCATCTTAGAGTCGGGACTTAAGCCATGCTCTTTCTCAATGCCCACTCTAACGAGAGTTTCAATGCTGGAGGAACCAGTAATACGGCCCAAACCTACACCACCAGGTAAAGGTAAATCACGTTCAATGTTGGCATTGGTGGCTAAAATTACATAAAAATGGAATTAATTAAGGATCACGTACGCATGTATGTAAGTCTTTCAGGGTGTATCTTTTAAATCAGGTTTGTGTCTTAAGTCTTTTGTTTATCTAGTATTTATTTTAATTTTCTTTAAATAAATTATTGTTGTTGTTGTTTATACATATGTTTCTGTTATACACAAAGTAGTTTGTTTATAAATTTTTTTCGCCGCTTTTGTTTATTTACCTTTCTTTTTATCGCGTCTCATGCGCACTGGGCACAAAAATGCCATATTTTGTATTGTATTGTTTTTTTTTATTATTTTAATTTAATATGATCCAATTAAAGATTTGTTTTTATTTCCTTTGGTGTTTTTAGCACATATTCCGTTTTGTTTTCCGATTAGTTGTTTAAATTTGTTCAACTAAATAAAATTTTTTCTTCAGCTTCAGTAGTGACCTCTAGAGACGGTATTTGCAATAGGATTTGTTACTGTTCAAATAAACAGGCTGCCTATGAATATATTTTATTTAAAGGTGCAAGAAAACAGAATGAGGACTATATGACGTTAATTGTCGAAGCGACAGCAGAACGAATAAAGTAACGTTTTTGTTATACTTATAATAGATCATAGTAGTTAGATTCCTTGTGGAAATACTATTAAAAAACAAGAATTATAGGCACTAAATGTTCTAGTTTTATTATTTTTTTAATTCAAATGCAGTGGTAACCTCACTTTTGATCATATTATTCGACTTGGAATTATTTTATTACTTATAAAACCTTATATTTTTTAAAAGCAGTTTCGGCTCAGACGTTTCCTGGATCTCCACCACATACAATAACACCACAATGTCCAGTGAGAAATTCAGTTACCTCCTATAGCAACAGCTATACTCAGTAGAGCTAGGCTAGATCAAATGATAGCTAAAGTTTCTTCGCCATGTAGTCCCCTAGGATTTACTCCTAGCGGCATTGATTCACCTTCTTACGAGTCTGTGGAGGAGCAGAAAGGTAAATTAAGACCAATCACATCACCAATTGAGAATGGACCGAACCTCGTACGTACGTTAGCCCTCTTGTTCCCCGGAATACCACTATACCTCGTTGCCTAACAGAGACTGCAACGATTCGGTCGATAACAATATAATCCCTGGTTCACGAATTTCCCCCCCGCCCCATCATTGTGGAACATTGTGGAAATACGGAATGTTGGAGTAACCATTCGGACGTAGTTTCCAACAGTTGGTTTTCCTTAAGCGTATGGCACTATTACACTGGGTTATATCAATATACTCGATCGGATGTGAGATCATCGTAGCTTTAAGCGAAACAATTCCATTACATTCAGCCATCTTCACTTTTTTGAGGTCATTCTACTCAATCTACTCGACTTTTACAGATGTATCTATAGATACATACATGCACCAATGTGGTCCCAAAATTATGTTATCGCCAACGTTAAACTAACTCATTTTCTAGTTGATCTCTTCTGCGGCCAAATGAATAGCTGTCAGGCCGATAGCCTTATTCTATGTCACCGACTAGCTAGTGATCGAATGCTGTTGATTTTAAAATAATTCCGTTTGTAACTGCATTTAACATAATAGCAGTTTTAAAGTTTTTATTACGTTTTCTTTATCAAAGAAAACGCGCTAAATATGTCAATATTCGTTCTACTAAATCTACGCAACTGCAATTCTCTTTTGCATTTTTGTTGTTGTCTCTTGATTACTTTAAGCTCTTAAAAATAATATGAAAATAAAAAGTGTAAGTTCAATAAGAGGGTTACCACAGTTATAAAAAAATTGAATTCAAATTATTCAATAAATTCAGAGTAAAGTTTGAGTGAATGATCAACAAATCCGTTCCACACTTTTTAAAAGGGGAACGGTTGCTAAATATATTTTTTATATAGTTCCTTCGAGTAGCAAAGAGCTACCAATAAGTCCTTTCATTTTTCCATCAAACAAGTTTTTAAGCAAAGCAGGTAAATCTTTATAAATTTTTTGAGATTTATTAAATCACTGCAATACGGCATTCCTAGCCCAGTTACGAACAAAGTTGACATTTTATTTTAAAACAAAAAAAATGTAACAATGTGAGTGTGTGTTTCAATTTGAGTGTGCGACACCAACAAAAACTACAAGCACAACAACTTAAGCAATTCGTGAGTGCAATATTTTGCGTTCAAGTGTTTACTCGGCTAGAAATAGAAAAACGATTAAAATTCTAATAAAATCAAGGCGTTTACGATAAAAAAAATTAAACGAATTTAATTTAATTTATTCACAAATAAAATAGAAAATGTTGAGTTAAACAATTAAAACATTTAGTGAACATTTAACAAAAAATACAATTCATTTCGATAGTAGCGTTTTATTAGGTGATAAAAAGAATTTGGGAAGACGGTTTTTAATTTCACAATGTTTTAAGAAAAAATTGAAAAAGTGCGTGCAAGTACAAGTGTATGTGTATTAAAGACAAATAGTGTAAAAAAAAAAATAATTATTAAGGAAAGGAAGAAAGTGTATTAATATTACGTGTATGTTCAATAAAAAAAAAGTGAAAATTTTATTTTAAAAACGAATAAGAAGAGAGTGGAAGAGTTGGTAGCAAAGGAAAACAAAATACAATTTTTTTTCCTCTTTAAAGTTTATTGAACTTTACAACTTATGGCAATAACAAACTAATTGTCCAAGGTAAGTTGTAGTATTTTTTCTATATTATATGAGTATGTATGGGTATGTAGGTATAATTATATTGTATTTTTCTATCTTTTATAATGCTGTACTACATATTGTTATTGGTTTTGGGCAGTATGGGTACATACACATGTGTGGGTAAGCACAATTACTATTTCTCTCATTGCACACGTAATTATATTGGCTTAGCCTCACTATATCACCACCCAGTTTATTTCTTGGAAACAGCAATCGTTTACAAAGTTTTTTTTTTTTTTTTTTTGTAAGTTTATCGTTTAAAAATCCAATTTTTTTTCACAAAGTATGGGGAAACAAGTAAATTATTTGGAAATAAGTTTATTGTCCATTCTCCCGTGATTTTCTCATCTTACGGAGCCAATCTATGATCTCTATGTAAGTTAGATGACGAACTCTCTGTGAAGGGTAATCAGATACCAAAATGAAGATCCAATATTATCTACATATAAGAAACCGTCCTGATTTCAAAATATGTATATCTTGGTATTGCGAAATGGCAAGATCAATCAAAGATGATAAAACAAGGTGGAGTACAGAGTTTCCGTCTCTATCGTATCAAGTAATAGCCGGACACTAATACAGAAGGTAAAATATAGTCTTTTCCTCTTCACAAGATTCACAGTTCCTACTTAAGTCATTCGAGGGAAGTCTAAGTCTGTTAGCATGTCTTTCAATATGGCAGTGGCTTGTGATGGATAAAAAGGGGACGGATTCAATTCTATTCTTACATCGCATGGGCATTCGTCATCATTCATCACAATCCAATTTAAATTCGTTTAAATATGTCGAGAGAGATTCGAGCTCTTGATTTGTACAAGGAGCTCCAAGGTTTTTTTTAGTTGACTCCATTGTTCAATTTTGGTTCCTAACTTTCGAAATCTTCTATCTTCATGGAAAGAATATCAGTTTAACATTAGCGATTTGCATATACAGTGTTGGAAAAAATAATAGAAACGCATCAAATTTTTATTATTTCCTTAAATTTGTATTTATCTTTAAGTAAATAAAAAAAGGTATATACATAAACTTAAAAGTATCCCCGTTGTCAATTACATTAGCAAGAATTTAACAGCGATTTCCAACAATAAAAGTTTATTACGAAAAAGTATACAATATTTTAATGATAAATTAGTAATCGTTTCTATTATTCTTTCCAACACTGTATGTAACTAGGACCACTTCTATGGCTTTGAAACTCCTAAATCATAGTCCCATAGTATTTCCCATACATTTTCATTACTATTATGCTTCAATTTACAATTGTTAATCAAGATTTTCCAGCTAAGCTGATTCTAGGATGATAGAGTTCTCAACTGTCGTTATACAGGGTTGTTGTATGAAATATGGCGGTAAGAAAACTTGCTTACTATGAGTTACGCTTTCCCGAAAGGTGCCACTAACTGTTCCTGTCCTGTGATGTTGGTGCTGTATGGAGTGTCAAGAGACGGCTTCTATATATATCAACTATTTGCCGTGGTAATGAAGCCTCTTAGCCTTTTTTAAATATTTGAAACAGCAATGATAAAAAATCATTTATTTTCTGCTTAAGTTTGTAGTCATTCACTTGAACCACCAAAACCACCCCACATCAATCATTATCAATTATTGTTGCCTGTTAATAATTGCAACTTAAATCAATAGCCATCGATCTTTCGAGAGCATTCATAACGATCTTGAGTGGGTTAAACATTGTTTTTATTTTCATCTCTATTCCATTCAATTTAATCATGTGACTTGTTTTGCTAACATTTATTATTTAGACACAATATTTTATGCTGATATTTTTTGTGTTTCTAGTGCCTCAGCGTTGTAGTCGTATTTCTAAGCATAAATTTTTTTTTTTCATACGTTTGCCTTGGCATTTTTTGAGGCAATTTCAGTACATTCACCCCAAACAAAACAACAACAACAGAAATATAAAGAAAACAAAAATTAGAAACAACAACAACAAGAAGAGTGCATTTGATACTGAAGCGTTTGACGCGTTAGTCAATATGCCCATATAACGTATGTTATTGGGACGTACATACATTCATACACAAATAAATACATTGGAGTGCATGAATCGCATAAAGTCTATAAGTGCGTAGGTAGACTTTTCTTTAGATTCATCATACCATTGCCATTCCGTTAGTATATTTCCATAACGACAATCATTTTTATTTTATTTTCATTTTTAAATCGTCAGTAAGTTTTCTCCTTTCTTTTCTTCTGTTTTTTTTTTGCTCTACAAAAAGAAAATTTTAAATTAATTTCTTTTGTGCTGTGGAAAGAAAGCAACTCTTCAGATTTTCGTAAAGCTACTTGGGGGGGGAGGGTGGGTAAACTTGAGTTACGCCTATGCCCTATTGGAGGCAATGATCTTTTTTTTTTCTCGTTTAAGATCTTTTTTGCTTTTAAAAATTTGAAGTTTATTGTTTTTTAAAGAATACATACGCCACTGTTTGGGGCAAGTTTGGCTTTCAAAATCATGCAATTTTTAAGCATCTTATTTGCAGTGTGTTGCTAAAGTAAATGTACAATTTAAAATAAGATTCAATATGAATTCGAATTAAAATATAAAAAATGTAACCTTTGGAGAGAAATTTATCACTAATACAAAAGGAATGTAAAGATTTTTGCTTGTATTGCCCGGAATTTTGATTATAAATCTTGCACTGATTGAACGTTGTATGATTTAAACGTCAAAGCTAAACAATTATTCTACTGTCAATGATATCTTCTGGCTTAGGATGCTAAGAACAACCTGGTCATTCAATGTCCGATAAGTACTCTATTCTCTTTCTTTATTTATTGCGTAAAATAGCCACTGATTCATTGGAGTACCATCACAATGCGGCTTGTATTTCACTGTTTAAACTTTACAGCAACAGATTTTGATACAGCGAAATAAAGGGACTTGTTTCCGAAGATCAAATATTCTTAACTGACATCCGTTTTTCCCGCAGAGCACCTGCATTTGTGGTCGCTTGCCCAGTGGATCAACTTATGTGGAACTCCTTTTTTTTGTAGAGATCTTTACTGCTACTTAAGATATAAAGATTCAAATCTAATTTCCATAAACACTGCCATCCAAGGGGGCCAATCCCTTGAGTGTCGATCGTAATTAAAAAAAAATGAGAATGACAAATACTTATGCTTGAAATATTCATCAACATTTTCCCTTTGTCTTAAGTTTGCCGCAGAGATACTATTGCCTTTAAGCTTTTTGCAAAGTGCTATTGTTTCTATGTCAATACACTGCTGCCCAATGGTTGATTCATCGGGCGTTAACGAATATCAACTCCTACATTAAGTCATAAATTGTAAACCGTCAACAGAATGTTTGTAATAAAATTGTTGCGAGCAGATTAACAGCCTGATATGATGGCTTAAGTGTATGCTAACAAGGCATGGGGCAGTCTGTTCGGCCCTCTCACTTCACCTTATAGAGTCATCATTGCAACCTAGCTTCTTACGACACCCATGTTGTGTGTATTCATTTCATTAATGAGCGGCGGGACCTATTTTATCATATTTTGTTCGAGATGTCTAAACTGAGGTTTGAACCACGGGCTCGCTTCTAATAAGGCTATACACTACTTACTAGGCTACGGCGACATACACATAACACTTTGAACGTATTTTATATTTCGATAGACGATAATCAGGATAGAAAAGATATTTACCTCAATAGTATTCTTTTTCTTCTCTTAAATTGAATCATTTTTTGTGAATTGCTTTTAGAATAAAAGAATAGCATTTCAATTGTCATATTGGAGATTCGATTAAAGAAAACATTCAACTGAAGACAGATGGAAAATATATAAAGGAATTCTGTAAAGAAAAAAAAAATAATTAAGGCCCCGATTATGGTTTACAACAGTTGTAAATTTAATGTTGTATTTTTTAAATTGCGATTATGATTTACAACAGTTGTTTTTAAGTGTTGTCAGAACTGTCAAAAACTTACAACAGCTAATTAGCTGTTGTCTTGTTGCCGCGGTAAATTTAAAAAAGGTAATGGAGAAAAATTTGTAAGTATGGCTGCCTTCCAAAATGTTAGTTGCTTTGTGTTTGAACAAAGTATCGTGTTTCATAATGCCGCTGTGCAAAATATATACAATGTATTCTATTTCAAAACGTCGTCAATGTGTATTTTTAACGCAATCAAAAAGCAATCAGGGATCGGATTTATAGTTGATGCATTGTTTGGTTACTTTGCATATCTCCATAGTTTGTATACAGTAGTAGAACTGCATACAAACTTTGTATTGATACATTTTGGAAGGCAGCCTATATATGCAAATAAAACAAAAAACTATCTGATCTAAATGAATTTTAATGTGATATCAAGTTTTGTTATATTTATATATTTTAATTTTAAGTATTTTTGAAATGAATGTATTGCAATACATACAATAAAAAAATTTAATCAAGCAGAACATATATTTGTAATTTTAGTGGCAGTTTCAGGAGAATAGTGCAAACCTCTTGCAGAAACCAAACATCGAAATCTGCTTTTCTGTTCTACACCAATTGTTCTTTCAATAACGTTTCTTGCTTTGGAATGGACTGTATTAAAATGGAGCTCTGGTGATCCTTCCGCAGCACAACCAATTATTCCTGGGAAACGTGTTCGTGAATAAAAGGTTGTTTTACTTGTATTTATTTCCTCTTCTGTCATCCTGGCGTTTATCCATTTCTTGCAATTTTTTTTTTCAAAGAATTTTATAATCTTTTAAAATGCAGCAAACAGTGGGTTGCGACACACCAACATTAACATCGTTAACGCTACTCCTTTGATAACCTCCATGAGCAAAAACTCTCAGTGCGCAACATAATTTTAGGATTGTTGGAATGGCAGAACAGCGGATTGACGGCTTTAAGAAATTTCTTAGTTGTTGCAGCAAAAACATAAAACCATCTTTGTAGATGCGAAAATTTTTTACAAAACTGAAAGAAATCTTATAAACAATGCCGAATTTTATAATTGAATAATTTTAAGTACTCAGTATCTGATAATTCCAAAGGGTTGGAACTGTCCCGAATTCCATGTGCGTTTCATTATCACGGAATAATAATATCCATTATTTATATTTCAACTGTTTTAAACTTCACTATGTGCTTAATTTTTTTTTAATGTAATAATTTTTGTTTTCAATTGACAGTTTTGTACACTCAGGGATGTATTTTAAAGGAAAAGTATACTAATATTGAAGAACAACCCTGTGACATACACAACATCTAGATGTTGTAAACCATAATCAAGAAAATAATAAATGTTGTGTTGTCTCTGTTACAACACAACATTTATGTGTTGTGAACCATAATCGGGGCCTAAAATACTTAGAACATCTTCAATAAGTGTGCAATGTTTTCTCTAAAAAAATAAAGTGTCTACATTATTTTACATTACAGTGTTTGCCGTTATTTTTTATTTTTTCCAAATGTTTAGTATTGCAACTCTTTTTAAATTGTGTTTCACTCTCGTATCGAATGAATTTAAAAACAACTATTTTACAATCACATTTTATTTTTAATTAGTTTTTAACACTACCATGTATATATTGCGATATATGTATTCATTCAGTATTTTTGTTATAAATTGTTTAAATACTACACACATATGTATTATGATATTTGCGGCAAGTCAGTTAAAAAAATTTTCCAATATTAAAAATTAAAAATAAATGGAATACAATAACAATGATGTAATGATTGTATAATAAATAATTTGTGTTACTTTTTGTTTTAAATATGAGTATGTAGTTTGTTTAAAATTTATATAAAAAAAAGAATAACGAGTTATTGGAAATAATAAGGGCGTCAGAATCGTTAAATTATTGCCTTTAATCATGCTTTGTAATGTAATCTTCTGGATGTCAATGCAGCATGGTTTTTAGTGAAGAAGCTATGAGAGTTTAGATGATATGAGTATCGACTATACTGATGACTTTTGTCTTCTATACAATCACTTCTTTCGTAAGCAAGCCCAGATCTAAGCAGATCTGCTACTCGTGCTGCTAAACCAAATAAATACAAATAAATTCATCATGTAACAAGCCTTTCTTTTTAACCTTTCCGAATTTTTTAGTAGGTATGTATGGGCGTTCTTTGAAATGTGTTTTATAATGCAATATCAATTTGTACACCGGTATGTATCGACTGTTAGCTAGGCTTTAAAAGCTATATTTTCCACAAACTCACACGTTACTTAATTGGTTTGACTAGAGAATCTAAATTAGCGGTTTTACTGATAACATTTTGAGCAGTGGCGTAGCTAGGTAACCAAGGGCCCTGGGGCAAATTAAAAAATGGGGCCCATTTCTATGTAAACTGATTAGGATTTATCAAATAGAAATAAGAAATCTACAAATACTTTAAAAATGCTAAATAATAATAATATTTAATAGTAATAAAAATATTTATTTATTTTATTTGCCTATGGAAATATTCCTTGCAGGCAATTAGGTTATATTACAAAATATTAATTCTAAAAAAACTATGAATTTAAATACTTAATTACATTAATTTTTATAACATTATTCGATAAAGAAATATCAATTAACAAATACAATTTATGAAATTCGTTACACATTCTCCTTATTGAATCAGCACCAGCGTAGTTGGATCTAAAAAAATTGTATTGATAATGGGGAAAAATGACGTGACGGACGTTGAGGAACATTAAACGTGATATCATGGATTTAAACGTGATATCAACAGTAACAACATAAACTACAATTAATACTTGGTGTAGGTTTGGCTAATAAAACGAAATAGAGAAGAATCAAGAGTTTATTATATAAAGGTCGGGCCTACCAACTGACTAAATACCAATTATATTTACAATTTTTTCCTAGCTTTAGTTTTCGCAAAAGTATCAATGACTTCGTTTAAATCCAGGCTTGATGCGGTTTTGTTTTCAATTGCTATTAGCGATAAATGTCGGAGTCGAGTTTGGCCCATATTATTTCTTAAATAATTTTTTATTATGTTTAATTTGCTTTCAGCTGCTGCAGAAGTGACAGGAATTGTAAAGAATAATAACATTGCTCTAAATACTTCCGTTAGGTCGCATTCTAGCACTACATATTTGCTCATTATTTCCTTACATAATTGGTGAACAGTCCATGCTTGAGTTAGTTGAGGTAAAACTAGGTGGTAAATATTAATAAATTGAAGTGAAAAACTAGGCCCTATTATATCTGAATATTTTCTTTGGAATTCGTCACACTTTTGTAATAAAGTTGCTCCATCTCCATCAACATGTAATAAAAATGTTGGTGTTAGAAAATCGAATATATGACAGACTGCACTCACACCAGTAAAACGTGTATATCTATTTGAGATATTACTGTGTCTAGTACATTATTAAAAATCTCAATTTTAAATATTTTTTCTCGGTTTGGAAATCGGTGATCAGCAGCTAATTCATCAAAATGTTTTTTAACTTTTCTTTGCCTTTTTTCTTGAAAATGGGTATCAATACCATATTTTCTTGCAGTTTCACTGACTTTGTACTTGAATAATTCGAAATCATTTCTATAAATTTGCAACTTTGCTTTGGTCTCTGCTAGAACTTTACTCTCCTTGCCCAAATTGATGTCGCATTTTTGTAAAGTTTTGGATGCATAATTGATGTCGTCCAATACACTGTGCATTAATTCGCAAAGTAACTCTGCGTTAGGCTGGATATCCTTAATAAGTTTTTGTACACCATTATACACACCACTCATCACACTGGCTACATCATAGCCATCAATATTTTTGTCGATAAGTAATGTTGTCACTTGGTTGACTAAATCTACTGCGCCATGTTTGATGGGTGCATAAAAGCCTAGAAACACTTCTTTTACTTCTATATCAATTGGCTGTCCATTTTCCGATCTAGTTATTACTGCATACCTCACAACAATGCTTAGCTGATCTACCTTCGATATGTCCTGTGTCGTATCCATTATGATGGCAAAAAACGGTGACGCTCTAACTTTTGAATTTCTCTCAACTGAGTTGTCACGATTAAAGTGGGGTTGCAACCTGTCATATTTATTTTGAAAATGGGAGAAATTTCCAAAAGTTCAGTTCGATCGAGATTTCTGGTAAGGATTCGAGGGTCCCCTGTGCTTGAGGGCCCCGGGGCACTGCCCCGCCTAGCCCCTATGTAGCTACGCCACTGATTTTGAGACTCTTATTCAAGCAACGTTTAAGGCATTTTCCAGATGACCTGTCTCTGCAATATGTGTAGAGTCGGTTTAAACCTCGTTTTAAAGTTGAGCTATTTTTTTATTTAAAGTCGGCTCTGAACGACAGAGTTTTGAGATACTTTTCATGGCAATTTATTTTAGTTTTACCAGAAGACTACTGAGAGAAAGTCTCCTAGAGAAATATTTTTTTCCATATTTCGGTTTGCTCAAAATGTCTTTGCTCAAAATGTCAGATTTGAACCACGGGTTTGCGTCTAATAGTAGTCGCCGTAGTCTAGAAGGTAGTGTGTTGGCTTATTAGACGTAAATTCCGGGTTCGTATCCGAGGTCAGGCATCAACACGAAATATAAAAAAAAATATTTCTTCGGCGACTGCCTCTCAGCAGATTTCTTGCAAAAACTCTGAGAGTAAATAAAATTTCCTCCAAAATTTCTCAAAAAATCTGTCGTTCGGAGTCGACTTTAAACTGTAGGTCCCGCCACTCATGTATAAAATTAAGGAACACAACATAAGTGGTGTGAGAAGCTAGGTCGAAATCCTGACTGAAGAGTTGTTATGACCAATAATGTATCTATGTATGTATGTTTGCGTCTAATACGATATCAAACTACATTATGGACTATGTCGCCGTAGTTTAGTAGGTAGTGTTTAGGGTTATTAGATGTGAGGCCACGGTTTAAACCCCAGGTTAAACATCTCTAGCAAAATGAAATACGAAAAAAATATTTCTTTCGGCGACTTTCTCTCAGCAGATTTCTGGCAAAAGCTCTGAGAGTGAAATTGCTATGAAAAGTGTTTCAAAAATCTGTCTTTCGGAGTCGACTTTAAACTGTAGGTCCCGCCACTCATGTATAAGATCAACACACACAACATAAGTGGTGTGAGAAGCTAGGTCGTAATCCTGACTAAAGGGTGGTATGTATTTATGTAAATAGGCTATCACACAGGAAAATATTCTTTGGGTAAGTTTTTAGATAGAAACATAGGCCTTCATTTTATATTTTTTTTTACTTAATTTTAAATCAAAATTTTTTATTAAATATTCATTTTTCCTTTGTAAATAGGCCACTAATGGACTCTTTTTATTTGTTTATTGGTGTTGTGTTTTCCATGTGCAAGTAAATTGCATTGCAACTGCTGCAATGCACTAACTGTTTTAAGGTCGAGCCAAAACGGTCAATAAAATGTTTTTTTTTTTTCTAATTTTATAGCATTTTTTGCTTGTTTATGTTTTTGTTTTTGCTTTTTTACAATTCAATTGTTATTTTATTTTGCTTTTTTGTACCTCTCATCATCATCATTATCAGCATTGACAGAGTGCAAGTGCATTCAAGGCAAGTCATTGAGTGCATTGTACAACAACAATATGAGTGCGAGTGTAGTTAGAAGACCCATTTATACATACGAGTACATACACTTTTCGGTCTAAAATTTATACTCACCTGACTGCCAAATACATAGTCTGTCGTTGTATGTTTCGCAGTGTCTGTTTCGTCTGTCTGTCTTTTTGCCTATTCCTCTAATTGTGGTAAATGAGAAAAAAAAACGTTATTTGCTGTTTGTAATACTTTGTGCTTTTTGTTTTTTGCCTTTCTTGTAACCGCAAATACTTAGAAAATATATTGCTTTTCTTGTTGTTGTTGTTGCCCCTATTTTTTTTTTTTTTGTATTTGCACTTTAATACAAGGACGTTCAATGCACCTTAAATTAATAGATTATACTAGCAGATTGTACCCGTCGTTGCGCGGGTTATGTAGTTTGGATTAGTTTAAAAAAATTAATTAAAAGTGTTTTTAAATTAAAAAAAAAAACAGTGATTATTTGTTGTTGTTAAAGAAATTTAAAATTTTTTATTATTAACACTTAAAAAAATACAAAAATCAGTAACTTAAGTATAAATATTAAAAAATAAACTTATTCTATTATTAATACTTATAGGAATATATAACTACATACATACATATAACTATTAAATAAATGCAATATAAACTTATTCTACAATTAAATAAAATAGTATTATTATTTTGATAAAACGTTTCTATACACAATATTAGCTGTTTTACCAGTTGGGGTAAAAATATATAAATTTTTCCCACTTGGTACCCGTGAGCAGGCTACATACAATTGACCATGAGAAAAACATGGTGTCTCCAAATTTAAACCAGCCACCTTCAATGTTTGACCCTAAGACTTATTAATGGTCATAGCAAATGCTAGTTTTTTATAAAAATCAATTTAGAATTGTAAAAAATATTTTTAAATGTGATTTTCAATTGTTTTGTATTGAAATTCAAAACTTTAAAACGTTCTCGTGAAAAGTTAAAAAAAAACAACATAATACCATAATACTATTACAAAAAAAATATTTTTTTCTCGTAATTAGTGCATTAACAGGCATCGTTTGGGAGGTATTTCTACAAAAAAGGTGGCCATGGGACACCCTATTGTATAAATTTTTCTTTAAATTTAAAAAAAAATTATAATTGGGTAATTTTTGCATTAAAAATAACAATAAATAAAAAACCGGTTTATCGGTTTCGAAACCGATTTTGAAACCGGTTTCTTAAAAAATGCAATTTTTTAAATTATTCGGAAACCGGTTTAACAAACAACCTATTTTTGAATACTCTAAGTCCTAAATATAAATGCACTCAATTTGCCCGTTTTTCGCCCCTTTCCCCCTTTTTGGACCCCTTTTGGTTCAATTTTATAAACAGAACACCTCCAATAGCTATTTGGGAAACTTAACCAAGATAAATCGTAAAAAAATACCTTTAAAACAGATAAAATACAGCATTTATACATAAAGTACTAATTTTTGCCCATTTTTTCCCTTTTGTCCCATTTTTTTCCCCTTTTGGTCAAAATTGTGAAAATATTTATTGCCTATAACTTGCACCGACAAAAGCTCGATCTATATCCCAAATTTCAAGAAAATCGTTCCAGGCGTTCAGGCGTGATTGGCTAACAAACAAACAAACAAAAAAACAGACTTACAGAACGATTTATAATATATATTAGGATTTTCTAAAGCAATTTTTTATTTTATACAGTTGTTGTTGTTGTTGTTATTACTGTTGCTGTTATTTGTATTAAATTTGATTTATTTAGAGACAATCCAAGTGCTATGAAAGCTGAAATAGAATATAAAATATTTATAAAATCAAATTAACGCGCCTGATTGCAATAAAAAAAGCGAGAAAATGAAAAAGAAAAAAAACAAGGAATTATTTTAAGTAAGTCATTAAAGAGGTTTTGTTTTTTCTATAATAGTGTGTTAAGCATTGAAGTCACCTGCACTATGTATGTACATAGTTGTTTAACCCAGATATGCCGAGCGTACTACATGTAGTACACCTATTATTTTCAGGTTTTTGAGTTTAATGTGCTTTAAATTTCCAAATCTACTTGTTGTTGTGCTACAGAATATAACGGTCAACAAAGCATACCTTGATAAATTTTGTCTAGGGTAATTGCTTATGTGTATTTTTATGAATCAAAGATTTCAGTTTTTTGAAATTTGCAAAAGTCTGAAGATGTCCCGTAATCGGTAAGAAAAAGTTGTATTTGCATATTTTATTATTGTCGCGTTTCTATGTTTTTTTAATTATAATAGATGTAAAAACATATTCGTGGAAAAATTATATGTGTAAAACAAAATTATATGTGATTTTAGTTGATGTATTTGATGACGTACTACATATTGTACGTTCGGCATTAGTGTGTAAAAATAGTGAAAAAAAATTTTTGCTTTTCTAAATTTTTAACATTAAATGAGGTAGTAAATACTCAAGAGTAAAGTGAAGAAGAGTTTTCGCAAAATTTTTACGGCATTTCAATTGTGCCCACTCAAACTACGTCACAGATGAAGATTCTGAAGAAGAAGATGAAGTGAATTTTGAAAACTACCTCTCTTATTATTAAATGCTGAGGCTGAGCTTTTTCGAAATTCTTATTCTACTGAATCGGATAGTGAAGACGACATTCCACTTGCGTTATTGCAATAGGCTAAGAAACGCAAATGTATGTCAGTTAAATGGTTAAAGCACGATCTAGAAGAAAAGCTTATTGTTACAGCATGTGAACAGGAAATCTTACCTACACCTCTTGAACTGTTCGAAAAATTTTGTGATGAAGACGGTGCAAACTATTACTCAATATTCCAATGACTCTGCGGCCAAACAAAGTGCAACTGTAAATATAACTCCAGGCGAAATCAGGTGTTATTTTGGAGTTTTGCTACTGAGTGGCTACAATACTGGGACTTTCCCGAATAATATCTATAAGGAAATGGGACTTGGTTCAAGCGTAGTCTTAACGATGGAAAATGTAAACAGCAACGTTGTAATCATTGCCACAATAAGACCACTACACGCTGCATGAAATGTGATGTACTGCTCCATGTAAAGTCTAATGTGAAGTACCACACCACCAAAAAATTTTTGGTTAATTTTTTTTTATTTACTTATATAGTATATAATAATAAATAATAATAATGAATAATAAGAAATTTAATTAAATCCCAAGAAAATACTGTATTTTGTTCCCATATGTGCCGAGCGTACTACATGTAGTACGGGTTCAAAATCCAATTTAGAAAATTTTTTTTTATTTCTTCTTCAGTTTTGTAATAAAGGGTGATTTTTTTTAGCTATTATCTTTTTGGCCTCACTGGTTTAAACAGCTCACGCACGTTTCGTGTTTTGTTTCACTGTCAAACATCTTCAGTTTGGTCTATAATTTAACCACGAATCGTCTTACAAACGAACAACGCTTGCAAATCATTGTTAAGAAAGTTCATCGCGCGATTCTTCCATTTTATGGTCAGTTTAATCGTGAGATGATATCCAACTTTTTTTTGCCCAAAATGCAAGAGCTTGACTTGCATGACATGTGATTTCAACAAGACGGTGCCACATGCCACACAGCACGCGTAACAATGGACTTATTGAGAGGCGAGTTCGGTGAACATTTTATTTCACGTTCGGGACCGGTCAATTGGCCGCCTAGATCATGCGATTTAACGCCTTTAGACTAATTTTTGTGGGGCTATGTTAAAGTTCATGTCTATACAGACAAGCCCGCTTCAATTGACGCATTGGAAGACAACATTGAAGCATTTATTCGTGAGATACCGGCCGAAATGTTGGAAAGAGTATGCCAAAATTGGACTAAGCGGATGGACCATTTGAGGCGCAGTCGCGGTCAACATTTGCATGAAATAATCTTCAAACATTAAATTATATGGACCGTACTATCGATTCAAATAAAGATTTCATGCATTTTTCTGAATTTTATGTGTTTTTTTTTTGACAAATTTTCCTATAGCTCTTAAAAAATCACCCCTTATAATCAGTCAGAATAAAGCTATTTTGGAAAACTACCAAGATTGTTCCACTAGCATGCCCGTCTTCATATCTGGGTTAAATTAAAGGATATAAAATGTTTAAGTTTTTTAAGTCATTGTCCATTTGATGACTTCAAGACCGGTGATCTGTTTAGGCTGGCATGTGTTAAATTTCGTGCCTAATGGAGTATTTATGGTCGTCATAATTGAGATACTTTGCAAGGAATTAGTAAAATAATAAAGAAATTCAAAGAGTGTGCAGGCGTTGCAGATGTGGTCAGGTCTGTGCATCATTGCAATAAACACAATGTCGAAAGCATTGCTTTTTTGAAGAAAATGTGCTGGATAATCATAATTTGTCGATTCCAAGAAGCACTCATCAATTGAGCCTATCTTATCTCACATAAAGTCCTACTCACTCAACCATTAAGGCCAGCTGATTGAGTGCTAAAGCAACAGGCTTTCAATGTTGGTTTTTTAAAGAAAATTTTCTTCACCAATAGCGTTTATTTATGTTTGGCATCACCCTCCAAAAGTGATCGCTCAAGGAAGCAGCCAGACCTCTGCATTACATCAATAGTGAATACAATAGGAGGATCAGGCAGCGCCACATTTTGCGACATAATAGAATTCAATGAGAAAAGTTTTGAATGTTCTTCTCAGAAATTTTTTTTATTAATCATAGCGTTTATTGAAACATTTTCTGTTTCTAACTGTTAGGCTAATTAAATAACAATTATTACAGAATATTATTAAAATAAAATTAATTATAAAATCCATTGTATTATAATTTCTATGATAATTGTCTACATTTATCTCAATTAACTAACTTGGTGAGTAGCAAAAAAAAAAAAAACAATTAAGTTCATGCCGTTTCTTATTTTAATTAAATATTTATGCCATTATAAAAAATAAATAGGAAATTATAATACAATACAATAGAATTCTATTACATATTTAATATTAAAAAATGCAATGTATGTGAAGATAAATTCGAATTTAACTAACAAATACTTTAACACAGCTAACGTTAGCGTAATAGCGCAACGTTAAATATTTCACAGAAGATATATGTAACAAATGGTCATGGAAAAATTATCCAAATATACGATGTAGCAGAATGGTATATCTATCCAATTCCTTAATAATTATAGTCCACACATTCCTGAGTGGAATAGCTTCTATGGTAATTTATAAATTGTTTTGAAAATTGAAAAATTTTGACAATTTTATTTGTTTTAACAAAATCTGGGGAGTATACATGGTATTAAGTATTGCAGAACAATTTTCCTAGTGGTCGGGCGTTACTTGGGACCAGAGATATTGGCAACGAAGTAAATTGTTTTCTTCAAAGGAGCAAGCAAAACTATTTTGTATAAATGGAGCCAAATCTGATAAAAAAAAATGGACTTGTGGGGGAAATGGACTTAGTGGGCTAGATAGCCATGATATCAAGGATTCCAAAACAGGTTTCCTTACTGTCGGCCATTACTTGGGTTCAGAGATATAGGCGACGAAAGTAAAAAATACTAAATAAATATATAATCTTTGTAACTTTCTTAACTTACTAAAATCTTTCTCATCGACAAAAATAAAAAAATGCAAATCATCGACTAAAAAATTGCAAGTCATCAGCCAAAAAGGTGCAAGACATCGTCCAAAAAAATGCAGGTCATCGACAAAAAAATGCAAGTCATTAACAAAAAACATGCAGTTCATCCACCAAAAAGTTGCAAGTCATCGGTCAAAAAAGTGCAATTCATCGTCCAAAAAAGTGTAAGTCATCTACCAAAGAAATGCACTTGCGAAAAATACGATATTTTGTTAGATATATTATATATAAATGAATATTAACTCAATCGAGAATAGCTCGATCCTAAGGAAAATTGTTTTAGAATTCTTAATACCACACCTATTCAGCCCACTAAGTCCACTTCCCCCACAAGTCTATTTATATCCGATTTTGACTGATTTATATAGAGCACTTTTTAATTTGACAAAAAGTTAGCTTCTCCGCCAATATCTTCGGTTCCAAGTAACATCTAAACGAAAGGAAACTTGTTTTGGAATCCTTCATACCATGGCTATCCAGTCCACTAGGTACGAGACTAAGTCTATTTCTCCCACAAGTCCGTTTTTTATTCGATTTAGCATAATTTATACAGAGCACTTTTTTTCCTCATTTAAAGACAACAATTAGCTTCGGCGCCTATACCTCCGGACATAAGTAACGCCCGACCGTAAGGAAACCTTTTCACATCTTTCTCATCGACAAAAATCAAAAAAAAATGCAAGTCATCGACTAAAAAATGATGCCTTTATGTGATAAATATTATCGAGTGTCTTAAGTTTTGGGTACAGTTATTATATGTATGTATGTAACACCCATTTCGTTGGTTACATAACCAATAACCAGCCTTTTTGTTGATGCAGACCCAAAACACATCAGCATTATAAGGTTGCTTCTAAATCTAAATACTTTAGAAAAACACTTGAAAAATCCTTTGACAAACACAAGAAAACAACAAAGAAACCTTAAGATGAAATCCTTTAAAGGAAATTACAAAAATAGCACATCCTTTAAAATGCATATGTAAGGTTGGTATTGTTCGGTTTACTGTTTTTCTATACATCTTTAATTATCTAATAATAATGCTTTCTTGTACATATATGCTCGTATGTATGCAAATAATTGTAAAAAAATTATATCCTTTTCAAGGACATAATGTCATCATCATCATTATCAGCCACATATAGGAATGTGAAACAAGATAGACTGTAAAAAACATTCTATGAATTCCTTTAAATTTATTTGCATTCTGTAAAACAGGGTGCGCCCTTTGGAGGACTTAAAATACTTAAGCTAACGTAGTTTATTTTATATTTAAAGAAATTAATTTTGAAATAATAAACATTTATATGGTTTCGCCTGTGTTTTTTCTTTTATTACTTGACAACTTTGTGTTGAGGTTTTGGTCACATTCTGGCTTTATTCATCATTTCATATACAGACGCACGCCTTTCAAACAATCATCTAAATATACACACATACACACATATACATACATAAGCACATATTTGTTTTCGTACAAAAACCGGGCATAAATAATTTGCACCATTTAGAACGTATAAGTTCCGAACGGCTGGGCTGGGCTGAATTGCACTGAACCGTACTGGTTGGTGGTATTAGAACGGCAAAGTGTCATCATCTGGTTTAGCTAACGAAATACAAGCTTTCGTCACACTAATTCAAAACAAATGCAGAAATTGCGTTTTAAAATAGTTATCTTTTCTCTCTCTTTCTCTCTTTCTTCCATAGAAATAATGAAGGCAATACCACCGACCACAACAATGCCACAAAAACTATTTTTTTTATTCCCAAGGCTAAGGGGTCTACTTAAAATTTTGTTATTTGACAAGAACACGAAAAAAACAACAACGAAAAAAAAAAAGCAAAATATGAAATCGGAATTGTTGTTGATATGTAAGTGTGTTTCAAAGAAAAATTGGATGATTAGATAATAAACACAGGTAATGTGATGAAATCCGACTGGGCCTTATTTAATATGCCCTACAACAAGGTGTCTTATGTCAATAAGCCAGCAGAGTATCGTACCATAATACAATAGGCACCACAGTGGAACTCTCGCATAAAGTCTCTAATTTGGGCGCTTCTATAAAGACCTACGAACTTGTAATTGTCAGTGCAGTTATGTAGTCGCCATAGTCTAGTGGGTAGTGTGTTGGCTTATTAGACGGAAAGCCCGGGTTCGTACCCCAGGTCAGGCATAAAATGACTGCCTCTCAGCAGATTTCTGGCAAAAACTCTGAGAGTAAATAAAATTGCCAAGAAGAGCTTCTCAAAAATATGTCGTTCGGAGTCGACTTTAAACTGTAGGTCCCGCCACTCATGTATAAAATTAACGCACATAACATAAGTGGTGTGAGAAGCTAGGCCGTAATCCTGACTGAAGGGTTGTAATGACAAATTATGTATGTATGTTATGGATTCTGTCATGCTTGTTGGATGGCCTGACTTTCCCTGGAAATCTTTTGATTTCCTTGGACAGTCAGGCCGTAACGAAGCGTATTTTCAACGTCCGTCCTTGTCCGTAAATACCGATGAATTCTCGGGGAAATTTCACGTCATTGAAAAACAGCTCTTATATGGGTTCTGGGACATAGGAAAATCGATGGAAATTGCATCGTGAGCTCGCCAAGAGCCGGTATATGATGTTGGGCATAGGTATTTAGATTGCCTCAGTTAACTTGGAAATTATTCACTCATTTGACGGGGAAGCTTTATTCGGTGGCCGCACGAGGTCCTATGTATTATTGCTAGACTCTGATGGACTCGTATGGATAAGAAGAGGCTCGAATCACTTCTATCCTTAAATCCCATGGCCACTCATTTAACCATAGCGATTCTCACAGGTAACTGTCCTTTTGGTAGGCATGCCAAAAGACTCGGCATTCCGGCAAATGACTTTTTTAGGAGCTGTTGGTCTGAGGAAAAAAAGACACTCTCTTTCAGTCCACTGCTTTGGTCATAAAAAGACGGTGGTTTCTGACCACTCACTTCCTTATATCCTTGACCGAGCTCTTGAATATAAAGATTGCTTCAATAGCAAGATTTATTTCTGGCTCGGGTTGGTTTCCTCTAGGAAACGTTCAAACATTGCTCGGGTTAAACATTGATTGTGGTATTGGAATGAGCCTAAATGACGGCCAAAGTGGGACTTCTCCCTTCAAGCAGGAGCAAGCTCAGTATGGTGGCTGAGCATTGCATTATGGACCCTCAAGCAAAGCTCATTGGCCTTTGACACTTGGCAAATTACACTCCAGGTGCTGAGAAGATGAGGAAGAGGAGAAAGCTGTTCTTTTTCCAACTAAAGAGCAGCCTAGGCCTACAACTTATTGCATTTTTCGATTTTAACAGCGAATGAAAACTTTGTCGACCTAGCAAAGGGGTGGGAACTAGCATTGGCTGTTATGATTGAATGTTCGTATAGAAGGTCATTAAAGACCATGCTCGACAGGAAGGTAATAATGCTCCATCCTGTGCGTATTTCAATGTAGATACTATACTAACCATGTTAGGCGTAGTTTTGTATTTGAAGAACAAACAGAAAAACAAAACCAATAGTCCCCCTAACAATTTAAGTCAATTTTAGAACGACGCAATAGGAAACCTACACAAAGGAATTTCACAAGATGCATTTACTTTTGTTTTTATTGCCTGCGAATTATAAAAATGAGGAGAAAAATAAATCAAATGAAAAGCAAAGGAAGAAAGAAAAAAATAAACGGCCTTCACAAGTTTCTTTGATTCACACACAATAAATGTTACGAAAATACATACGGAAGCTGTTGATTTAAGAGAGTAGAGCAGCAGACAAGGCTCACCAGTTGCCAGTGGTTGCAGCAGCAGTTTCTCAGAATTGTGGCTTAAACGGCACAAAACAATGCCGAATGGCACGAATTCTTGAATGGCGCCAAATTTTTTTGTTTATTTTATGAAATTCCGCTTTTGGGACTAAAGAGAGAGAGATAGAGAGAGAGAGCGCAATATAAGCAAAGAGTCACATACAGAGAGCCTATAGTGTAGACATGCGCTAAAGTATTGATTTCTAAATTTCTTAAAGCTAAAGTACGGCGTAATTATGCAAACACGCTGGCACTTGTGTGTTTTTTTTTTTTTTTGGGAGCACCTTGCAGGGCTGGTAAATAGTGATTCTTGAAAAGCAGTTTTTTGTTTTTGAAACTGAAAAGTATTGGTTAAAGGGTTGGAAAAATATCTAGGAAAGACAATCTATTAAAAATCAAGCTGAGCTTTTGCAAATCTTAAACTGAGTGCTGAGACACTCAAAATATTCAGTCGTATGAGGATGGTGGAAGTCTTCCAATGCTATCTATACTTACAATAAAGTCTTGAGAAGCAAATGGGATCTCAAATAGAAGATGACTCACTGGATCTGCATTGTAGTTATCATACCTAAGTGGACTTAAAAATGTAATAATGCATCGGAACTGGAAATGATTCCACATTATTTCCATTAGACCTTTACTCTCGAGACTTTGCGGCTTCTGGGCAAATAGACAATAGGACAAGTTAAATAAATATTGGTCTCTCAGGAATGCCCTGACCTATTTTATTTTTTTATTTTAATTGGCCATTAACAATCCGATTAACGGATTTCGGCCTACCTTAACACATCCTTGCAGGTGTCTCTGCATGACAGGGCTTCCTCGATTTGGTCCTTCCAACGCAAACAAGGTCGTCCTCTTCGCCGACTTCCGTAAATCCCCGCATCAAATATCTGTCTCACCGGAGCATCCTCCTCCATTCGAACGACATGGCCGAGCCAGCGCAGAGAAAGAAAAAAGAGACTCCCATCCCTTCTAATAATATTAACATTGTTGTTACATACATACATACATCTTTCCATATTGAACTTTTGTTAGTGAGTTAAACGAAAGTGTAGATGTGTTTCATGTTTATATGTATGTAGGTACATATATGTTAATTTATTTAAACAATGTTTGTATTTAAATTTGTAAAAGTTGAGGTAGGATATGCAGAATATTTGTGACAATGTGTGGTGTTTGTTAAACAAAAACAAAAACTTATTGCGTAGCATTTATTATTATTTCTATGCTGTAACAATAAATTTCGTTTAAATAATATTAGTTAAGGCATGACTATATAAGAAATGGTTTCTAAATCTAACCTGATCCTACAATTTTCTCAATACTTTTTATGGCTTAGCGTGGATTTAATTCGTCATAGGTTGGTTGGTTAGATAGTCATAGAAGAATCCAATTTATCTTAAACCACATGCAACATAGTCCCATTGTCCTCCCATTGGTGAGGCTAGTGATCTATATACTTTTGATGGTCCTGGAGGTGTTAGTGACATTGACGTGACAGCTGCAAGTGGGGTAGCGAATACTGTTTTTTATTTTGATGACTTTAGGACACTTACGATTCGTTACCAAGTAGAACAAATAGATCGGTGGATGTGTTCGGCAAATGATACTCTGCTGGGTAGACGTCGTAAGACTAAGCTTAGCAAGGTAATATGGTGGACAGAGGAGTTGGAAAGGATGCGCAGGTCCGTCAGGCGTCTTCGGAGTCATTTCGTTCAGGTGCCTCTGACCTAGCTTCTCGCGAGGCCGATTTCCGTTCTGCTTTAAGACGCTACAAAGACAGAATTGTTAGGGCCAAGGAGGACGATTGGAGGAGTTTCGTACGAGACAATAGGGACGACCCCTGGGGTACGGTTTACCGTATCTGCAGGGGCAAGAATAATCGTGAGGCAGACCTCTCTCTCCTACAAGTTGGCAATTCCACATTGTCTTCTTGGAGAGAATGTACCGACGGTACTTGGAAAAGTGTTGGAAAGGATAATGGTGTATCGATTGATATCGGTAGCTCTGCAGGTCTTGTTAGGAGTAGCACCCCTTGACTTGGAGGTGATACGACGTGCTATCATCTTCAAAGTCAAGAAGGGACTACCACTTTTAGATCATGATTGGGTTTCTGCTTCTGACTTGGTGAATTTGGAGAGTAGGGAAATAAAGACACTCTTAGACGAGTGCCTTGTTTCAAGGTGGCGGATCCGATGGACCAATGCAGACGAGGGTAGGTAACGTATGGATTCATACGTGACGCGGACTTCGTACGTCGACGTCCGGACTTTGGCTTCGGCTTAAGTCTCGGTTTTTTACTTACGGGACATGGCTCAATTAATGCATTTTTGCATAAAAGAGGTCTGTCCGACTCTCCGGACTGCGGGTGTGGGAGGGGACCTGAGACTGCCGAACACATTATAACAATGTGTTCATACTATGATGGCATTAGGAGTTTAGATAGTATGGGAATAGCCCATACTGGGGAGGGTTGGGATTACAGTAGGGCCTAAGTAGACAGCCGGACTTTTAGTAGGTTGGGCGATTTCGCCCGTGAAGTATTTGTTAGGAGAAATAGGAAGTATAGCGGAGGCAACCCCGAAATGTGATCACCCTTCGTGGTGCTCTCCTTGTCGTGCGCCCCTTGCTCCTTTTGCCGCTTTTGTCTGTCCCCGTGCGCAGATAGGCATGCGATCGTTGACAGTTTTGAATCGATTGCTGCTGGTTCTTCTGCTCCGCTTCGTCGCTCCTGTTGCTGCTGCTGTTGTCCATATGCCGGTCCAATTTGCCCCTCTCCCTAGCTGTCATCATCCCCGTCATTGCCGCCCTTGCCGTCACCGCCGCTGCCAAGCCTGCTGCGTTGTTGTGTGTCTTCCTGTCTTGTTTGTTTTGTCCATTCCTGGTGTCACACCATGTGGCTAAAGCCTCGTCCGTGAGGACGCTGTTCAATGTCAGTACTGTAAGTGTCGTTCTTTATGTTGATGTATGTTTATTGTTGTTGCTGTGGGCCACCAGTCCCGAACTGTTTGGAGTTCAACTGGTAGTAATCAATCTGATTACGAGGTCTGACCGGAGACTTAATTCTGGTACCACGGGAGCCAGGAGCCCCTGGAACCTAGGTTCCAGCCTGTCTGTTGGTGTGGCCCCTTTTGGGAGCATCGTGGTGGCTGAGGTTTGGACCCAAATCGCGGGAAGAGTCTAGTTAATGGGCTCGGTGTGGAGTTGCATTTTCAACCGGGTGCCGTGACCCAAAGATCGGAAGGAGTTTTAGATAGGCTCCGCTCCTAACCAAGGGGGAAGTCATGTCCAAATACATGGCTTCGAATTGGTACTCAGGTGTAGCAGTCTGTTACATCTGGGGGCGTTGGTAGACGCATTGTATTTCACCCTGTGTTAAGAGCACCATGGGATTAGGTCCACGCGGACAGGTACCCATGTAAAACCCATCGGTGTTGTCCTCCCATTGGTATGGAATTTCAAAACTTCTTCTTCCACCGTATTTCTAAATTTTTAAATTCTATGTCGAGCCTCAGTAGATTCTCTATAATGCGAAACCTCTGTGGATTTTATTTACGAAAGCATTATGTATTCGCATATGTGCTTTGAAATTGAAATTATTTGGAAGGCAAGTATGTTCTTTGTGTTGAAGATTCCTCACTGAGTACGTCGAGTTTCTTTGCACAAATCTACCTCCATCACAAGCATTATACGTTTTCGATTTCGCGGTGTTGTCAGCCACCTGTTTCTTCTTCAATTGGTTAAGGCCTGTGTTACCATAATAGTTTTAAGGATTTCTTCTGATATTCGTTGGCTACCTAATAAACTTTCCCATCATTTTTTCCGTTCTTATCTTATAGTGGAATCACTTCCATTATCAAGCCTAGCGTTAGGCTCTGATCGATAATTCCGTTCATTCGATTATAATGATTCAAATTCCTTTCGATGTTCATAAAATCTCGGGCATTTCAACACAACATGTTCCACATTTTAAGCGTCAGTTCAGCTGTAACGACTTTCTTGTTTAGAATTGGTTTAAATTGTAGTTGACGCTTCCATAATTTCTATTAATTTAGAGCCTGTTCAGACCTGTTTTCCCATTTTCATTTCAATTTTTGCAGAGAATTCTTTTTAATCGTTTGAACATTTCATTTAAGGACTTGCAGGTTTTAAATTACCAGATGGTATAGAACTTTGATCATCTGGTGAAGCATAGAATGCAACTGAGGTGGTATGCCTCGACATATAAGAGTTCTAAAACAAAATGTCAAGGACCACCTATCAAATGATTTGTGACTCATCGTCGTTGCCGAATGCGTAACACAGGTTCATGTCTGAGAAATTGTTCCTGAAGGTTCCTACCAGATACTCTTTAGCGAAGCTAGTGTGTATCCCAATGTCAGCGAATTAAATGCAGTTTTAGCATGCATGGTAATAATGTCATCATATTGCCTATCCTTACATTTACCGGTAATCGTTTCCTGGCTCTATTTGTGTTCGATTGAATTGCAACAATCAAAAATACTTTGGATATTAAAAACACTTCTGAATCAGCAGTATTGCTATTCAAAACATATGGCGACAAAGTGTACTAACAGTGCTTATTATCATGTTTCTCTCTTTATTGACCATCTAAGAACACGTTTGTGTTCAAATGAATATTAATGTGCCGCCATGAAGGACATGAAAATGAAACGATGTCATTTAACATGGATTTGACAATTTGTGTTAAAGACGGTATTATGTTTACATACGTACAAATATTTGCAAAGTTGTGCATACACATACATTCCATTAACTACATTCCTTTAAATACAATACAGTGTTCTGGTATTTATTAATCCCTATTGGTATTATGCTTCTAAAGATCTCATTTAAAATCGGATCTATTATGCATAAGTTAAGCTACAATGGTACGAAATGTCAAAGACTGCAGAAGCTGCTGTTATTGTTGTTACTGTTGATACTACTACTGCTACTACTGCTGCCACTGCTACTGCTACAGCTTCTACTATTGCTACTGCTACTGCTATAGCTTCTACAATTGCTACTGCTACTGCTATTATGTGGAAGCAAGAAAATTTCTGAAAATAATTTTGTGGTCATTTTAAATGTCTCACGAAATTGCTTTTGACCTTAAATGCTTTCCCATTGTGGTTTAAAGGCTATACAAGTAATGTAAATCAAAAGGTCTGTTAAACATTGACACACTGAAGCGACTTAAGTTCATCAATGATGGTATTTATTATTATATTTACCAGCTTGGTACTGTAATCCTTCCATAATACAAGATGTGGCCTTGCTTACTAAATTAGTAATTACATCTATTTAATATCTACTTTATCACAGCAGTTACGTTTATAAGTCTACGTTTATACGTCTATAAGTGATGGGACCTACAGTTTAAAGTCGACGCCGAACGACAGATTTTTTGAGAAACTTTTCATGGCGATTTTATATACTCTCCGAGCTTTTGCCAGAAATCTGGTAACAAGAAGCCTCTGAAGATATATTAAGTTTTATTCGCGATGTCTGAGCGTGTGGCCTCACGTCTAATAAGCCAACACACTACCTTCTGGACCACGACGACTTTAAGATGCGGTCGTAGTTCGTTTTATTCAAGTAGAAATATTCTACATAAATAACACCCACAACGTGATCCTCTATTAACTAAATGCCCCAGTACATCCGCTATTGGTTATAGTGAAGGAGATAAGAAAAGAAAATCGAAAATTACTTTAGAGAACTTAATAATGATATTGTTACGTTTTTATCTTTTTAAAAACGTTTAAAATATGAGTTCGTTGACTGCAAACAAAGTAAAAACAAATATGTGTTTAGTTTTAATTAAACTCTTTATTGTCCGCACTATCTTATGTGCCACTGTTTCCAACTTATACAACAATAACTACTTGTTCGTTATTCTTCTCTGCTCACAACCTTTTTGTAAGCAACAGCACTTGTTCGCTAGATCTGTATAGCGGAGATCTTCAAACCACGACCGTTTACTTCGCACGCAACTTCACACAAGACTGACTGAATTACTACTACTCGTCGTCTGCTTTGTCTTGCCCTTTTATAGTCCTACACAAACAGTATAACGACTTCTAGAGAACTCTATAGCGACTTCATTGTTGTTTGTGTATTTTGTTCACATTGCTTGTTTGTCGTTTAGTTGTCTATCTCCTTTTCTCATACTGATGTTGTTGTTAGTTTACTTATAATCAGTTCGATGTATGTGTTAGTGTAGCTGGTAGCTTTTGTTTATCGTTTTTATTGTTAAACGATACTACACCGTTTTCATTTTCGTAACAATATCAACAATTTGTTAAACTCGTAATATTTATTTTTTCGATTAGTTCGGATAAGAAGTTGCCGAACGCTACTAGGTAATGTGTTCCTCTTAGTAAATGTGATGCCGTGTTACGAATTCAAGCTCAGTCATCTCAAATAAAACGAAAAATAAAAACTGTAGGTCCCGCAAACAATGGATAAAATTAACACACACAACATGGGTGGTGTGCAAAGCTAGGTCGTAATTTTAACTAAAAGGTTGTAATGGGCACTTTAAGTAAGTAAACACAAAGTATAACCACTGAAAAATTTTTAAAATTCTTACAAAATTTTTCGTTATTTATTTAGAGTTTATTTAGCCACCAACCCTCGTTAGCATTCTTTAATTGCTTTATAATTTTTTTTTTAAATTTGCTTTACATTAAATTACAATACAATACAATGTTATTAAAATAATTTATTTATGCAAAATTGAAACTTGACTATAAAATCTGTTTACAAATGATTATAAAAAAACAAGAGTGAATGAATGAATGAATGACTAAGTAACAGAGTGAATGAATAGATGAATGAAAAGTTCTCCTTTTATGCAATATATATACATACATACATATACATCTACATAATATGTGTCTAGGAAGGTCCATGTATAACATATCTACATAACAAATACAATATTTCACTGTAGACGTGGCAAACAAAAATGAAAACAAAAATTATACTCGTACTCTTGCCAGTTGTTGTTGTTGCTGTAAAGCTTCTTATTTGGTTAGCAGCTGTGCAATTGCTGTGTGATACATACATACATACGAACATACATACATACGTTTAAAATATCCTTGGCATCATTTGAGTGCATTGCCTGCATAAATTTTTCATTATTGTAGTTGTTATAGTTGTTGTTTACAAAAAAATTTTTCTGGTTTTAAGGACACACAATTTCGTTTTTATTTGTAACCATCAACCAAACCGAAACCCTCCACTCCCCTACTCTTACACCGCCGTCCTGTAAAAAGAGATGCAGAAAAATGCCATTGCAAGAGAATTTTTTCTGGTGCTTTTTGCTTTAAATTTCAAAGTTCAACATTTTTTTAAGGAGGCAGGCAGAAAATAACGGAGAATTTCGAAAAGAGAATAAGTATGAGACTGAAAGAGAAACTTTAATGATGAGTTTTTGTTTTGTAACGGCAACCAAATCTTTGTGGTCGTAAACTGACAATTTCGTATGATTTTGGTTTTAAAATTAAAATTAATTTTTTTGTTTTGTTTTCTCATACAGAAAATTAAATTAAAAATAATAACAACGATTTAGTTCCGGTAATTTAAATTAAAATAAAGCCAATACAAGTCTTTATCGTCTTTATCTTTTTAAATCTACTTTCCTTTCTGTTAGAAGGTGATATATGTAGCTTAGGAGATAATAATCATTGTTGTTGAACTTTTGACCTTTTATTAGTTTTTGCTAACTATCACTATTGCTGAAGGTTTCATGCTAAAATATAGGTTAGGTCGGAGTGGTAGCTCTGATACCACAAAGCTCACTTGAGCACGCATAGCGGCCCGTTGTGACGCCACAGGTGAACGCAGTCCTTGTACTGCCCAAGTTCAGCCAAAACAAGGAAAGAGGAAGAAGTTGGTCAGCGCGAGGGCCGCCTATGCTAAAATATGCAACCAAAAAATTTGTAAGTAAGCCGTCATGTGAACGATATACTTATTGATCATTACAATCCTTCAGTAAGGATTACGACCTAGCTTCTCACACCAATTATTCGTGTGTGTCAATTTTATACATGAGTGGCAGAAACTATAGTTTAAAGTCGACTTCGAACGACAGATTTTGGAGAAACTTTTCATATCAATTTTTATTTACTCTCACAGTTTCTAGCAAAAATCTGCTTTCAGGAAGTCCCCGAAGAAATATTATTTTATGTTTCGTTTTGTTGTAGATGTCTAAGCTAGAGTTTGAACCATAGCCACATGTCTAATAAACCAATACACTATCTACTAGATTATGACGACTTCCTTTGTGAAGAAAAACTATTGTGAAGAAATAATGAATATCCACTTGTAGTAGAAACAGTGTGCTATACTCCCCTATCGGGTGTCGTAGTTTAAAAGGCTAGCATATCGCATAATTTGGTGAAGGAACCCTTCGTTGTCATTATAGCTTCCGACAAACCACTAAGCGTCCCTTTCAAGGTAATCCCCATCAAATATCATACACTGGCATTAACGCTTTTCCGAAGATTCTCAATTCTTCTCAGCGCTGTTTTTGAATTATTTCTAAAAAGTCGTTTTTATCCGTATTATTTTCTATGTTGTTTTTCGACACACCGGCGTGATGCTGGTGCTGGTGTTCTGTCATCTGTATCTATGGGTAATGTAAATATTGAGGAGGCGGATGCTCTTGATGTTCTAGGCATGAGAATTAGTTGTGATGCTCGCTGGAACGATCACATTTTTCGAGTGTCGAAGGAAGCATTCAAGTGCCTTGGTTTTTTAAAACGGTGCAGAAAATACTTCACTCCATCCGACCTTCTTACTATTTACAGGACCTTTATCCGACCTCGGGTGGATTACAACTCTCATGTATGGGCCGGTGCTTCAAAGTCTATTTTGAAGCTTCTCTACCGCTTACAGGAGAGGGTGAAGGTGCTTATTAATGACAGTAGGGTATCCAACTCTATTAATTCGTTGGAGCATCGTCGCAATGTGGCGTGTGATTCATTGTTCTATTGATACTATAATGGGAGGTGTTCTCGAGAGATAAGGGGCTTGGTTCCCGATAATCACATATTTTTACGTTGTACTCGTAGTTCTCGCAGAGCACATTCTTTTGTGGTTGATTGTCCAGTGAACCGCACAATGCATTACAGGGAAAATTCATTTATTGCCCGCACTGCTCGCTTGTGTAATGATCTTCCTGCGGAAATTTTTCCCGTCAGCTACGATATTGGTTTAAATCAAATGTCCACAAACACCACTCCCTCTTTCCATCTTCCTATAACCTATTTTCCTAAACCAGCACAATGCACTGCATGAGTAGGGGCCATCCCCTGAGTGCTGGTTTTACCAAAAAAAAAAAAATTTCTATGCCTTTCAGTTTAAATCATAATTTCTAACAGATACCGTTGAAAGGTTGGCGGCCAGTTTTCATTTGATGGTAAAAAAAATTCAAATCTATTGTAAATAAATGGTGCCACCTTTTTGATTTATTTGTCATATTTGTCATCCATGATGTTATCGTTTTAAATAAATTCTTATTAAAGCCAGAAATTTTATTTGTACAATTTTTTTTCTTGTTAGAAACGTTCAACGTTCTTCATAAGTTTATAGTTTTTGCCATAAATGGCCTTAAAATTGTACAACAAATTTGCAATAAACTTGGCTAAATTTCTAAATAAAATCGATTGTATGAATATTACATGAAAAAAATAAAATAAAAATAAATTGTATTGCTAATGATTTCATAATAAATATCATTTATTTATAATAATCATAATCATAACAATAAATTCTGTTGTAAATTGATATTGAGTATCAATTCTCAGTTTAATTTCAATGGAATTTTTATTTTTTTTTATTATTTTATTATTTTTATATAATTTACATATAAAATGGGCATGGAAAATAAAAACGAATTAAATAAATATGGAAATGCTTAAATAAATATATAGAATAAAGCAAATATAATGAATAATAGATGATATGTTTCAAATATAAGGCAAGATACACAATTTTTAATTATGATTGTTTCGAATTTGAAAACCAACAAGTAAACCATCCAAAAACTCTCAGATACTCTTATTGTACAGAGGATAATGCCCGTAAATAAAATCATAGAATGACACATTTTAGAAAAGAGAAGAACATAGTGATACAATAACTGAATACATTTTCACAACGGGAATTGTTTTCAGTCGACAAGAGTTGGCAACCCTATTTTTCTAGAACCTGTTACAATACACTAATTGTCTGCTTAGATGGAAAATGAAGTGATTGATGAAACTAGCCGTAGTCTATTAGGTAGTGGGCTTGCGGTTCAAACTCCAGCTCAGATATCTCAAACAAAACGAAATATTAAAAAATTTTTTTCGTTGACTTCCGCTCAGGAGATTTTTGGCAAAAATTCTGAGAGTAAATAAAATTCTCATATAAATTTTTTTTTTAAATCTGTCGTTCAGAGTAGACTCTAAAACTTTTAAATGGGTGTTGTGAAAAGCAAGATCGTAATTCTGACTAAGTGGTTGTAGTGATCAATTAAGTAAGTATCGAGCCATTTATCCACGATGACAAATCGGAAATTGTACTGATACAGAGCAGCCCTAGTGATTTTTATCCACGACTCTGTTAGGAATCATTAGAGAGAATACCGAGCCTGACGTTATAAGCCACTGGCTTATGGGAACCCTAATAAAGCGATGACTGGCTGAGAAATTCAAGAAAAAAAAGACAATCAGTCTTCCCTTTTATAACCCAGTGCAGCAAAGCCAGTGCAATACTGCTTGTGCCCTAATGCTGCCAATGTAGTTGAGTCATTTTATGCGACCGAATTTTCAGTTTAATTGCAGCAATCGGACAGAGACTGCGTTCACTTGTGGCGTCACAACGGGTCGCTATGCGTGCTCAAGTAAGCTTTTGGTATCAAGGCTATCACTCCAACCTACCTACCTACTGAGAAAATTATAAGGAGCCATTTAGACAACCCTTATACATATGTCTATGGGTTTCCAGTCTGGCAGTATATCCATAGTCCTTGTTGGACCGAAAGATAAATGCATTCGGCTTGCCACTAGTCTAGCGCTCTGTTTCAATGGAAGATTACAATGAAGCCAAATTATTATAGCAAATAAGGTCTTAGTTGGAGCAGACCAGAGGGCACAAGTGATTAGAGTAAATTATCGAGAGTAAATTTCGACATTTTCCACTAAATATGGTCAGTATAAAGCAGGCAGGCTCCGCTTTGATCCGTTGCTCAAAACCGTTTTAGAGGTAAAAATATGTATTCTCTGTCCAGGAGCGTTTGGGGTCTAACATAACTCCCAGATATGCTATATCTTTAGCAATTACTTACCTAATTATTTCATTAAGTGTAATAGGCTTCTAGTCCTGTAGAATGGCAGACGTTTCGTCTATAATTTTATGTAAAAAAAAACTTACATTTCGCTAAATAGGATTTTAAGCAAGAAATGAATAATTTGCCAATACCTTACAAATAATTTATGCCCTCCCTCGCATTATGCAATTGAAATACCTGCCGGTTAATTATGGACACTACAGCTTATCGAAAATTAAGCACAAACAAGTTTACATTGTCCACAAGTCGGCCGCAAATATTTTGAAAAAAATTTCCCTTTCATTACGTTTACATTGGATTCAGGCCAATTTTATTATTAAAGCCAAAAAAAAAAAAAAGAAAGAAAGAAATATTAAAAGTTTTTGATATTTAGCTGGAATTCCTAATGGTTTCGCTATTGTTTTTATAAAAAATGTTTATTTTCCTCAATGGAATTCATATTTTGGGAATACTTTGTTGTTAGAAATTAATTTTTGCATTCAAAAAAGAGAACGATAAATGAAAATCAATTTTCCCGACCATTTAAATAATTTTCCCATTGAGTCTTTGCTTTCTATTGTTTACGTTTTTATTTTCAGTATTTTCTGTGTAAATATTGACCCCGGAAAGAAGGTGCGTGTGTGTGTGTGTGTGTTATTTTATCTTTTTTTTTTTTTTTTTTTTTTTTTATGAAACCAGCACTCAGGGGATGGCCCCTACTCATGCAGTGCATTGTGCAGGTTTTTTAGGAAAGGTGGAAAGGGGGAAGATGCGAACGGCAAGGAAACGAGTTGCTGTTAGGTGTTATTTTATCATATAAATGTTAGATTTATTTTACGTTTTGAATTATTTTCTTATTATTATTGTTGTTGCTTTTTTTTGCATTGTTTCATTTAATTTGTATAGAATTCGTTTATTTTTATTGTTTATTTACATTTCCTAGACTGAGCTAAAAGATTTCCATACCCTGGTTGGGTAGGGTTAGGCACAGGGTGTTTAAAATTCACATTGCCTTTGTAGTTAGTCTTTGAATTGTTAATTTCGTTTGGATTGCGCCAATTTAAGTAGCGCATTGTGTTGGAATTAGGAAAATAGGTTGTGGGAAGGAGGCTTAGTTGACGATTTAAAAAGTAGCCCAAGATAAAGATAATTCGGCTCTTTGAGGAAAACTAGGGCGTGTTCAACTAGTTATAGTTATACCAGTTAACAAAACAGTGAATCTGTGGCAATAATAATGTCACCACCAGCCCGTGTGAGAAAGTGTAAGTTCCAGAAAAACTGTCAAGAAGTGAACCGCAAAGTAATATTGAGTGTTAGTTTAGCAAGCTAAGGTTTAACGAGTACTACTTACATAAGGTTTCCGGCTCCTATATAAGTTGTCGTAGCCTAGTAGGTAGTGTGTTGGCTTATTAGACCACAGTTCGTGGTTCAGACCCTAGCTAAGACATCTATTTTGGCGATTTCCCATTAACAGTATTGTGGCGAAAATTATGTGGCATAAATAATATTGCCATGAAAAGTTTCTCAAATCTATCTTTCGGACTGAAAATGAAACATTGGGTCCCGGCACTCATATATGTATCAAACGCACACATACAGTATTTGTGGTGTGAGAAGCTATGTTGTAATCCTGATTAAAGTGTTGTAATAACCAATTAAGTAAGTAAGCGTAGACTGACTATTAACCAAAAATTAATTAGTTTTTCTAAAATGCAGCTCCTAAGTTTGTTCATTTCTGTGTCTGTTTATTTGTTTTTCTTTTTCTCTGTTATTTATTTTGAATTTCATTTTATTTCGTTTATTTTTTTCTACGATTGTTTTTAATGTTTGTCTTTCCTCAACAAAATATGGGTTATTTTAATAGATGTTTTCTTTTGCATAATTTATTGATACTTTTTTTTGTCTATTTTTAAAATTTCTTGCTATTGTTGTTACTTTTGTTGTTGTTATTTGTAGTTTTCATCTATTTCCTATTGCAAAATTGTTGATTTTGTATGGCTTGTGTTTTGTTTTCATTTAAATAAACTGTTTTTAAGGTTAAAATTACATTTTTGCGTCCATAAACAAATTTTTGTTTACCACAAATTAAAAAGAAAATAGAAATTCAAATTCAAATTACCCAACGAACATTATACAATTTTAAAGAAATTTGATTTTAAATTTTAAAAACATTTAGAAAAATCTGTTATCCTTAAGTATTTTAGGCTAAAAAAGGTAACACACACAGCTCAAATTGAGATTAGTTCTATTGCGTACAGAGGTGGCAATCATTCGTAGGCCCTACCTTCTGCTGTATTGATACATAGAGTCATCTTAGGTCTATGATTCTATTTTATTTTCAATACTTTATTATAAGCAGCTAGAAGATTGGGGACCTTTCTCAGTTTGTTCGGTAAATATAGCTTCCAGGAGAATTTCCAAAAAAAAAAAAAAATATGCTTAGCTCCATGCCTCCCCAATTGTGGAAATGGTTATGGCTTGTAATATCTGGTAAATAGTACCCCATCCTTCCTTAAAGTACCATATTCTTCTGGTAAAAAGTACCACATTCTTCCCTAAGTAAGTTGCGTACCTTATAAGAGCTACTAATCCACCCGAAATTTTAAGGATCACAACAATCGTTTAGGCGATTGCCTCACAGTTGACTTATTCCAACATCGCTCGTTCCATAGGACAGAGGAAAATTCCTCTACCTATCGTTCTAGTGATAAGCGAACTCAATAGTTAGTTTTTACGCGAAGTAATTTCTATATTTAGTTTACCACAGGGTTATATACGCATAATTTCGTTAAAACATTCCCCCTTGGGTATGAGATTACCATATAAGGTCTGGCTTAGAGTGTCTTCATTGTCTTCAACAGAAATGAGAAAAGACTAATGGGTCTCTAGTCCTCAGATGTGGTGAGATAATGGCGTCCTATCTTCTTTGTATAAAGCACTTGTTCCTTACGCCATTCGAATGGTATGTGATTAAATAGGAGACTGGTGAACCTTATAAACAAGCACGATCGCTGCATACCCCTAAGATGGTACCTTTCCTAGACTAAGTGTATAAACTTGTGACGATATCTAAACGTCACTTTGCTGCAGATTTAAATTAGAGGTTGGGTGCCCTGGTAGTAATGTGGGTAGTGTGCTAGACTATTGACCTGAGGGTCGTGGGTTCGATTCCTACCAGAGACACTGATCTGTTGCACTACACTACCGTTACTCTGCTCGTAATAATTCGATATAATTTGTAATTGTATTGTAATTCATAAAGAAATTACCCAACATACCATTTAGCAATTAAACCGCAATATAACTTGAGAATAAGCTTATAATAATAGTTGTTTTCAAGCTTTTTTTTATTAATATTACAATAATGTTTTTAAAATGTGAATTCACAAGCAGTTTTCAACTATGCTTGAGAAAGTTGTGTTAAACACAACTGTTTCTAAAGTATGATTAAAGAAATCTGACGATTGAAAAAAACTTATTATTCTCAATAGTTTTTAAAGTCATGCTGTCTTTCTTTTACGCACGCGATAGCTATAAACAGCTACCGTTACTTTTTTTCATGAAATTTGTTTTGTTTTGTTTTGGCTGTAAATTTATTACAAAATTTTTAAAGTGCGTGGACTGATGTCTATTTTAAATAAAATAATGAAATAAAAAGCTGGAAAGGCCCTGAATCAAAGAAAAGTGTACGAAATCTTAGCACAACAAAGGCAATACGAAGTAAGTAAAAATGAAAAAAATAACAAAATTTTAAATACAATATTATAATTATTAAATATCTAAAATTTATAGGTGCAGCGTTGTCCATTGGAATAACAGAGGACCAGTTTATAAAGGACACTCGTACCTATTTCCAATTAGCAAAAAATTAATTAAAGAATTAAGCTCCGAAACAATTATAAAACTAAAAAAACACACAATAAAATATATAAATAAAATAAAATGGAATAATTTATATTTTTTATTATTGTCAAGCTTATTATTTATGTTGAAAAGCTTATGAAAATATTGAGACGAGTAAACTTTTATATACAACACTTAATATAATACTACATTTGTAAGCTTATTCTACAATTGCAAGAATAAGCTTTTAGTAATCTTACACATGTAATATTATCACGAGGGTTCCGTTTTGGTTTTTCTACAATTGTTACTATAACCTTTTTCAAGATTTTCTCAAGACTTTTTCAATCTTAATGCTTATGTTGGTAAGCTTAATATAATATTATTCTCAACACATTTGGTTTGTTGGGTAAAGGTAGAAGAAGATCTACAGCAAACTTACAAAACATTTACTAAGTTTGTAAATAACCATTGGACATTAAAGAAATATTTCTTAATAAAGGTTTAAAAATCAGTTGCAAAAGGGTAGGTATTAGCTGCGAATGTTGAAGTTTTTTTTTTCAAAAAATGTTTATTGGGTTATATTAAACACATAATGAATGCACTTTTTTGTGTTCCGTTTAAGCATTTAATTGAACATTTTATAACTTTTTAATTAAAATTAAAAATTGTTTGCTGGATTATGTCAATTCCTTTTCATTTTCTAATTCATTTAAAATAAATTTTTTTTTGTTGTTTTTAATTTAATAATTGTACAAATTTTGCTGGGTAGCGTTAAAAGTAAATGTATTTACAATGTGATCACTTAGAAATTTAAAATTTTTTTTCATTGTGTGCCTTAAATCATGACCAAATTTTATGATGATTTTTTGCCAAATGCGCAAAAAATAAATTTCATTTAAAATTCGAATGTTACACTTGATTTAATTTAAAAAAATATTTTAAATGATATACAAACAAAAAAAATTTGCAAATAAAAAATTAATGATATTTTAGTCATAAAATCTACAAAAAAAGAAACGAAAGAGAAAATAAATTCAATATTTAAAAATTACTGGCTCTATAAATGTCGGAATGATGCAGACAAATTAAATTTTAAATGACGTTTGCAAACAAATATTAAGGAAGTCGTCCAGTGTATTGTTTAAGAATTAAAAAAAACAGCTGTTTAAACGAAATTATAAACTTCAACTACAGTTGGTTATGGTCGGTATAATCGTGGCTGTGTAACGAAATTGTTTGTTGAGTATTTATTTTTTTGGTTGAAAGAAGAGCTGCCTTAGCAATGCAACCATACGAGGTTTTGCACTTCTCTCCGACGTTATAGGGTATTCTTGTAATGTCTCCTCGAAGCCTATTTCCCTGACAAACTTTAGGTTGCTGTTCGAAGTCAATAATGATACAATGGCAGGTGCCTAGCACAGCTTTTCCTTCTGAGATGAATTAATGCCGCATAGGTTCCAAGAATGTGTTCCGATGATTAATTGCCATCGTCACCGAATCTACATGTTGGCATCAAAACAACCTCCATTCTAAATAAGTGTAGCCTGAGTTTACTATGCCATTTCAAATCCAATCTCAGATTATTCATGGAAAGTACGATGCTTGCTTTAGATTTTCTCTTATTGTAATTGCCCAATAAATGTTTTGATTGCCTTAAACCCACTTGGTTTAAGAAAAGTTCTTTCCTCTCTTTATCTTCTATTTCCTTGAGAATAACTTTCTAAATATCTGTTATCACTCTAGAAGCTCCCTCCTCGCAAACCGGTTTGCTTGCTTATTGCCATCAAATGACCTGGAACCCAGCACAGGGTAACCTTATTCTGGCTTCCTAACTGATTAAGCTTCCCCAAACAGTCTCATTCTATCTTCGATTCAGCCTCATAAGATAGTACTGGTGTGCTCTGTCTTATGTACCTCTCATCTAAGTTTAACAGAGCATATCGTTCGATGGCATGGAACCACTTTGGAATATTTCACTTTGGGACCAAGAATTCCTGCTTCTTTTCCAAGATCCGTTCTTGACCCATCTGTTTACCATAAAATATTCCTTCTAGTAAAGAGTCTGCAGCTTCTGGATTACTCCAGTCGTTTTTGTAACCAAGCCCCGTTGCAATGCATTTCTGAAAATCATAGAGTCTACTGATTCTGGCCAGGGGACAGCTAAGGAGGGGGCTGTCAGCCAAGCGAGTCTATAGATCACGACATCCCCTAATGAATTTCATGTTAGACTTGTCTCCCATCAACCTAACCATAGAATCAAAAGCTTTGTTCTTCACTACCACATGTAGCGGCCTTAAATCCAATAGAGCAATCCCAACAAACAGTTAGTTTTTATGCCATAGCAAAACTCTCATTCTTACAAGTAATCGCTGACAAACAGTCAGTTGCTCAATCAGTAACGCCGATCTTTTACAATAAATCGATACTCTATAGATTAAATTTATTTCAAATATTTTAATTATTATCCCATCGTTATTCAAGTATTTTTTCTCATATTTTACAATTATTTTGTGGTTTATTTTGATTATTATTGATAATTTAATGCTACATACTAGAGGTGTGCACAAGACTTCACCCTTCACCGAATGCAATACTGTATTGTACTCTTTTCTGTTGCTCTTGATTTTACGAGTGCACTGAAATGTGTATTTCTCATTTATTCAATGTATACAACAGCACTCGTTTGTCTGTGAAGTAACGGAACTATGCTTTGTGTTGTAAGAGCATATTTTACTACTGAAGCTACATTTTCAGTATTGCCATATTGAAAAATATGTGTACATAAGTGTTTCTATACATTCTTTGCTTTCGCCATAAACTCATAAAAAAGGTTTTTCCCCGAAATAAAAAGTTTAAAAAAGTTACTGGCAATGGTGGCGTCGACGATATGTTCGGTTCTCGAGAGCAAAACATTCGGAGCTTTCTTATTCATTGTTGTTAAAAAAACAAAAACAAACAACTAAAAATGCATGTTGTGACTCTATGAAGAGTACAATATTTTTTGTTGCACTCTTCACACAACTCTCTTTTATACTGTTGTACAATGGTTTACGAGTGCAGTTGTTTTTTTGTACTCTATCTTTGCTTCACATTTATTTATATTTGCAACTACAATCAATATTCGGTCTTGGGAAAAATACAATACTGTGCAATTTTATATGTCTTGTGCACACCTCTACTACATACTACATAGTACCCCCACGACGTATGATTAATATAATCAAATTTTTATTAACACAAGACAATTATTATTACTCATACGCCTACAGAAATAATTTGAAATAATTTTGTTTTACATCACCATTTAATGTTTATATTCGATTGAATAAATTATTTTTCTTTCAATTTATTGCAACAAATTAAATGCATTTAATTTGAAAATATTTTTATGGCATCGAATAAAAATGCAACCTTGATTGAATGGATTATTTAAGACTTTTTTTAAAAGGAATTCATGACTAATCTAGTATCTGGAAGGCATTATATTTGCCAGTAATTTTTGTAAATTTATAATAAGAAAATGCAGGTTATATGGAATGAATGGTTGAATAGAAAAGAATGGAAGACGTAGTCTAGTGTGTAGCCTAGGGCTATGGGTGTTGTGATCAGCTAGGCTAAAGGCTTGTAACTGGCCAATTAAGTAAGTAAGTAGTAATAATTCCGTTGCAATTAAAGGAAGCTGCCGAACAGTCTTATATCATAAATCTTAAATTATTTCAATATAATTGGGTGAGCGCTATGGAAATTACTTAGAAAAATATTTACTCAGGTAGGGATACAATTGTGAATTAGCGCCACTTATGGGAAATGCAAATGTAATAAGATTTATAAAAGCGGAAAGACTTAAGTGTCTACAATGCCTACAACGAGAATTTCTATTCAATTTAACCCTACTGGAGAAAAAAAGGACAAACCAGAAAAGAGGAGAATTAGAAATTTGAAACTGCCTTAGAAAGCGAAAGATGTAAAGAAGTTGCTGTATGTAGCTATGTTCTACAACGGATTTAGATAAAGAAAAAAATGTTAGCGAGAACGTAGTGTAGTTATAGTTATAGGACTTGTCCTCACAGCCTATTTCAAACATATAGAGCTACTTCACGCAGAATTCTGGAGTTTGCCACATAGTCCTTAAAACTATTAACATCTTTCTGATTGGAATCGATTGTCTCTAATGTTGCAACACTGAAGGTGAAACATTGCATATCTACTCCAACTTTACTATTTTATTTCATGTTTTTTTTTTACTCGAACCAGTAGAAACAATTCTATAAGTAAACACTGAATTTTTTCTTTTTAAGTTAAAAATAGAAAATTCCTCAAGGCTTGGTTCTCAGGTGTTTGTGTTTCAATTCATATTTTGCGTACACATAGGCGTATGATTGATTTTTATTATCGATAAAAGGAAATTTATTACTCATACGCCCACCCATGAGTGTATATGTGCTCAAATAACATGTTAAAGTAGTTGTTTTCATTGTTATTTCTTTTCGTTTCATTTTTTGTTATATATGTAGATGCTCTCACGTCTGGCAAATTTTTAGTCTGAGACTATTAAAACAATGCAACTAGTTTTTATGCTCTCTCTCTTCACTTCTGTGCTTCTCTTTCCTACTTTTCATTAATTTTAGTTTTTATGTGAGTCTATAAACTTTGTCCTTGTCATACAATGTTAAAGCAGAAAATGAAAAAAGGAAAAAGAAAAATAAATAAAAAGGTTTTTCTGTTGTCTTTTTGTCAAACCGTTATGATAAAATTGATAAAAGCTACAACAAATAACAAACAACAACAATAATAACAATAATAATCATATAAAAGTAGAATGATGCAAGGTTTTCTTTGACTTGACTCATCTTTACGGTTTATTTTTTCAATATTCGTTTGGGTTTGTTTTTGTATTTGAGTTTCTCTTTGTCTTTTATTCAATGTTTGGTTTCTAAAATATTGAAAGCAGCCTGTTTATGTTGTTTTTGTTATTTTTCCTTTATAGTTTTTTTGTTTTTGTTTTCCATGTGAAACTATGTTTTTGTAAAAGTCTCTCTTTTGTTTTCTCTCTATGGTTGTTTGATGGTGATGACGTTGCTGCAAATGTTTGTTTTTTTTAACATTTTTTATTTTGTTTTTCAGTTTTGTTTTTGGTTCTCTCGTTTCATTTGCACAGCAGACGAATATGAAATTGTTTGTGCTTGGTGTTTGGGTTTTTCATTCTCTTGCTCTCTCAATTTTCCTTTTTCATAATTTTCGTTTTAGTTTTGTTAAGTGTATTCAATTTCATACCGTCTGCACTCTCTTACTGTCATTCAGTCAGTTTATTGTGGTCTCTTGATGGTTAAACATTTCAACACATGGAAAATAAACAATAATCGACATCAAACATTGTTATCGAATTAAAAACAAAGGAAAAAATTTGTTTTCTCACTAGTAACAAAAAAAAAAAAAAATAAAGTTGATTTTCATTAGAAAAAACTCAACTAAATTTTATAAAACTTATTCGAGTGTTTATTAAAATTTAACTTTTTTTTTTTTGTTTCGATTGGCCGTGTGTGTACGTCAAAAAAATTCAAGTGTTTAGTGTAGAGTGTAGAGAATATATTTGTTTACCTTAATCGATAACATGTGAGTGAGTATTTGTTGACATTTTCTTAAAGATTAATTTCTTAATGTGTTCAATTAATCACATGCCTTAAATGTAACAAAAAAGTAATTTAAATCCAATTAATTTAATGAATTTAAGCGTCTTAGAAATGACAAGTAACTGTATATGGGTAGCGTAAAATATTTAATTACTTTGAAATATTCTTTGAGATACTTTAATCCAATAATAAAGGAGGCTCGTTCAGAGAACATGGGTGCTATCAACAAATTTTTCTTTATTAATCAACTTTCTTTACACTTTCTTGACAGATGTAAACCATTTTGATTTTAGAATCTTTCCCGCTTAAATCATGTTTGCTATTCTAAAAGACTCCTTATTTATTGAGACTGGTTGTAGTTATTCCAACACAAGTATATACTGCTTAACAAAAGTTAGAGTAGATATACAATGATTCACCTTCTAAGTTACAACATTACAGCCACCCGATTCAATTTAGAAAGATTGTGAAAGTTTTAAAGACTATCTAGAAAACTCAAGAATTTTGCAAATTTTGTAACTACGCTTTCGCTTACATTTCTTTTTTTTTTCTAAATCCTTTGTAGAACATAGCTTTTACATCAACTTCTTTTCACTTTTCTCTATCTAAGGCAGTTTCAAATTTCTTATTCTCTTCTTTTCCAGTTTATCCTTTTCTTCTTCCTCCAATGGGGTTTAATTCGAATAGAAATTCTGGTTGTTAGTCACTTAAATCTTTCCGCTTTTATAAATCTTAGTACATTTGCGTGTCCTATAAGTGCCTCTAATTGATAGTTGCATCGCTACCTGAGCAGTGAATATTTTTCTCAGTAATTTCCATACGAAGCAAATCAGTTGGTGCTTAGTCTTCAGCATACATAGCTCTAATCCAGTTAAATTGGTATAATTTAAGATTTGTGATGTAAGACTGTTTGTCAACTTCCATTAATTGCAGTGCAATTATCATTTCTTTCTTAATTAATTGCTTATTATAAGCCCTATGGTCAGGATCACAATCTAGCTTTTTATACCTACCATGTTAAGAGTGTCAATTTTAACCATGAATGCAGTGACCTACAGTTTAACGTCGACTACCAATGACAGATTTTTGAGAATCTTTTCATGGCAGCGTATTTTCCAGAAGAAATGTTTTTTTCATATTTCATTTTGTTCGAGATGTCTGAGATGGGGTTTGAACCACTGGTTCTAGTGTAATAAGCCAATATACTACCTACCAGACTGCAGTGATTTCAAAGAAGATTTACCATTATTCGCTGACAATGTAAAGCTTAGCTTAGGTAAAGCTGTCGATAGACAGATTAGTACCACTTTCTTTTATACTGGAGCGAAACATATCGCTCCTTTATTGCAACATAGACATATCTCAAAAAAACTTGAACTTGGCAAAATGCGATTTAAGTTTTCAAGACATTCAACTTCTAATTGCTATAACTTCGGTTCAGCTTGGGATATAAAACTGATTTTTTTTCAACATGTACAGAAGGTCTAAAAGAGCAGTTTTGCTTAAGTAACTACAAATTTTTAATTTTTTGAGATATGGTTATGTTGCAATAAAGGAGCGATATGTTCATTCTCTTTTTAACGTTGACAATCAGTTATTTTGAATATTTCTTCTGCCTTCCAACAAACATGGATTACATCATGTCCTCTCGACATGAAAATGTTTGCAATTTTCCCTGGCACTCTGTAAAAGAAACTGCATTGAAATAGTCTCATAAAAATGTAAGGCAGAGTTATTAGCGCTCTAAAGGCAGAAGTAGTACACAATGCTCTTGAATATCGTTGAAAGAAAATATTAATGGTTTATTAAATAAAAAGGCTTAAAAGAAATTCATATCATTCTAATGGCATTGAGTACGTTTTTTGTACAAGACAAGATACAGATGACTAAAGCCATCTATTGGAAATGCAATAAATAATCTACTTGTTTTGGGACATCAGCAGAATTTAAAATGCTCAAAAAGTTTGGCGAATAATTATTTCTTAATTTATTATTCACCGCACCTGATACCAGCATTTTGTAATCCAAAAAAATAAAAATATCCTTGACCTGTTTCTATAAATTTGACAGCATTGCCAACATGTGTGTAAAGATTACGTTTTAATTGGCATAAAAGAATGGATGGATGGATGAGAGTATATTATAATGACATAATGATTCATTAACAAATTAATTGAATTTGTTTTTAGTTGTTATGCACTCCATAGTGTTTGATGATAGATATACTTACGAAAGCAATTTTATTTTTCTTATTCAAACATTTTTTTCCATTACTTAACATTGTTTCATTCAATAATTGAATTCTTGTTTGTAGGACTCATCTATTTTTAATATTTTAATTATACATTATAAAATACCATAAAATAAAACCAATAATAATTTTCATATAATTGCAAAAATATCAAAATATCCAGCAGCATGCCTCATCATTCCATAACATTTTTATTGTAAACGTGTCCATAGATTATATTAAATTGAATTGAATTGGAAATAATAAAATTCTCGCTATGTACTGTTTTTTAATTTTTATTGTGGTTCATCTGTCTGTCATTTAATTTTTTACTTATTTTGGCAATATTTTCATTTTTATTTGCTTTACACTTCACTGATTCACAATTAAGATGCATTTCAAGAGAAATTTTTTCTTTAGGTATTTAAAAGAAAAAAGAAACCGATATGAAACCTATTTAGATAAAATAAATCAGAAAATCTGTTGCCATGCAGAATATGGGTGCTTTTCGCAATACCTTTTCGCAATGGGCCTTCAAATGGCTTCCATTTAGTAAATTACTGCCCAGGTAACATGCGTCACTTGTAGCAATGCCCTGTTCCGCTAGAACATTATTGCTGCCCTTTTCATAAATCTAAAAATCCTCAAATTTCGCATGCAGTAGAACACGGTCTTAATAGAAGACTTTTTCACTAGAATCAGACACTAGAAATCCATGGAAAAAGTTATTTACTTGCTGAATTGGTCATTACAAACCCTTTAGTCACGATTACAATCTAACCTCTCACAACACCCGCATTGTATGTGTGTTAATTTTATCCATGGGTAGTGGGATCTACAGTTTCATGGCAATTTTATTTACTCTCAGATTTTCTGCCAGAAGACTGCTTAGAAGAAATCTCAGAAGAAATATTTTTTCATATTTCGTTCAAGATGTCTGACATGGGCTTTGAACCACAGGTTCGCGTCTAATAAGCCAATGCATTACATACTAGACCATGCCGACTTTCGCGGAAAAAATGCTCCGCTGAAATTATCTGCTCTGGGGTTTCTATGGCAGTCTTTACTTGCGGTTTTTAAGTGGGGAATAAGGTATGTATGTCGTGAAAATTTCTTCGTAGGGTTTTAAGTTTAGGAAAGTTTTCACATCTCCCTGATAACTGTAGTGTATTCCAGGAAGGCATGATAGCCTTAAATTACGCTCCTGAGTACTAAACTACTAAATTTCTACTCCCTGTGACAACCATTCGGTATTCAAATCAATTTCATGTATGAATTTGCGGTCTAAACTGCGTTTCATATGTTAGGAGTCACTTGATCGACTCTTGCGACATTTTTATGGCAGTCTAACAGGGATCCCTGAGTAATTTTGTAGCTGAAAACGTTAGTGTATGGGCTGCCTAATAGGAAAAGGTAGGGACATCTCTGTCTCTGTGTCTATTCTTACGGGTTGTTGTCTAATGTGTAGGCATGTGGAAAGACGTCCCGTGCCTGCAAATGGATTCTGTAGAGGTTGGATCTTCTGATGAAGCTATTTAGACTGTGAATGTTTACCTTTGGGAGATCAAGAAGTGAAAAAGAGTTTCCTCCTCTTTCTTTCCACAGGGTCTGCAGAAGTCATTGGTCATATGTGTCCAACATTAATGCGACGCATGCGTAGCCAGACTTCAATGTTCTTAAATAACTCACATGTGCTTCTTTCGAGTTTGAACAAACTTTACGCGCGTCCTTAATCTGGATTTGGTTAGATTTTCTGCGCTATCTTGTCCATATCTAAGTCCACATACACAGCGTTAACGGAAACTACTACTGCATTATCAATTTCGAGCAGTAGATCTCAAGCTCGAAAATATCTGCAAAATTGATATCTACGTTTAGATTATAATATTTACAGGGTTGAAGAGATGTTCTCTGTACGGTCCATTAAACATCGGCACAAAAACTACAGCCTAAGAAAGCAATACTTGCTGACTATTTTCTTAAAAAATGTGAAAGAAGCAAGCCTTTTTATCGCAGTAGTATAGCCAATGAATGAAATGGACTGACTGCATCCTATGGATGTTATAAATTTTATTTTCCGTCACTATTGACTCATGTCTAGGAAAAGAAATGTAAGAAAAGAACCGAAACAAAAATAAAATAACCGTCTTTATGACATTCCAATATTTCGTCATTCACTCATCACTTGTCGAACGAAAGGAAAGAGAACAACTTTTATTTTCTCTACAACGCAAGTATTTTATTTGTGGCACTTAAGGAAACCTCATAAATACTGCCAGTGCTGTTTGTTGTTGTTTGCAAATACAAATAAACAGTTCTTGTTATATAACGAAAATATTGCAAAACAAATGTAAAGTTCAAGACTAACAAACAAAAAAAAATCCATTTTATATTGAGGAAAAATTCAATTCAAATTTTAAAAGATTTCATCATAACCCACCATGACATTTGATTGTTTAATTTAAATGCATAATGATATGGCCATACGTAATGAATACTTTTGCAGTAAATTTCATTCCATGAATTCTGATTTTTTTATTTTCATATTTTCATTGATAATCTGAAAATAATTTCAATTTTCCTAAAAAAAAACTCATGCGTACATACACCATACATAAGCCAATTGAAGCACGACATATTTGCGGATGAATGACGTTTTTCCTGATTTGTTTTTGTGTCTGCTTTAAGCGGATACAATTTCAAAGTTCAAGCGATAATAAATTCATCAAAAAGATCTAATATGGGGAGGGAAATGATTTCTTGGAAAACACATTTCATCATGAGAATTTATATACAAAATTTAGAAAATTTAAATTTGCATAAACAATTACGTCACGTCTCCCACAAGTTATACAGGCGTGTTGGTAGGTCAATTTATATTGCAGTATTCCAAGAAATATTTTTGGAACCAATGTTAAGCTTACTTTTATTAAGTTTAAGTTAAACAGATAAAATAATTTAGGCAACCCAAGTTCGCCAACAACATACCATATGTACGCATACCAGCGTAGTCTTAAAACGGCAGTTGTGGATCATACATTCCCTAGAGGAGATGCTATTGCAACAAGTTTTTATATTTAAGAGCTCCGTCGAGGATGTTAAAAAGTGAGACATTAATCTCCATCTTTTCATGACAAGAACAGTGCACTGACGCATGAGGTGAAAGACAGTCTCTTTCCTTCTCCTCAGATCCACAGCTTCTGCAGTAATCAGTTGAAGTTAGAGCCCCGTGAGAATGGCTATGGCTGTGTGATTTAAGCATAGAACTGAGTCAATTCTCTTCTTATCCATAGGTGTCTAACATAGTCTAGAAATATTGCATTTATACTCCAGCTGCCAATGGTAGTGAGCATGTCCCCCTGTAAAATAAGTAGATAATATCCAAATTAATGGAGGCAATCGGAATACCTCCACGAAGATTGCGTTCTGCGTCCCGGCCTTGGCGTGATCAACAGCAATGCAATTTCCAAGGATATCCCTATGTCCCGAATCCTATATAAGCCTTTGAAAGATATCCGATAAATAGCTTGAAAACTTTATTTTCACGGTATAGACCGTCTGTTACCTTTAGTTAATTCTACGTTATGCCTATTGGGGAGCCTTATCAGCAAAGCAGAAGTAGCTTACGTGGGCGTGTCAAACATTCCACGACTTCTACAAGCACAGATGTTTGGATAAATTTTTTTTTTATTTTCTAACATAGTCTTCTTTGTTCCAAGATGCCATAATGTACTTGGTTGTGTATTGGCATATTAGACGCAAACTCGTGGTTCAAACCCCAAGCTGAGGCGTCTCGAATAAAGTGAAACCTGAAAAAAATACTTCTTTCAGCGATTTCCTTTCCGCAGTCTTCTGGCAAAAACTCTAAGGGCCATTATTACAACTTGCCGTTAAACTTGGGTTTAGTTAAAGGTACCTTTAACTAAAGTAAACTGTAAAGTTACATTTAACTTATTTTCGTTATTACAACTTACAGATAAAATAAAATTAACTTTTTCAAAAATATGGCAGTGCCGGAGAAATGTCGATAACACTGCTCAATTAAACAAACGCAGTGGCAACGACGGGCTTCGTTTTTTTGTTGTATATGCTTATTTTGTTTATATTTGAAGTTGCCATATTGAAAATAATATATAATATGGCAAGTTCAAACATAAATTTAACTTTAAAAGTTACCGGTAGGATGATCCTCCCTTTAGCTTAACACTCGCTTCTACCATATTGTTCACTTATAAAAATGAAAAAGAATTTATCTGCCCGTTAAAATTCTCTCTTTAGTTAACGTCAGGTTGTAATAATGGCATTAAGAGTTTTATTGAAGTCGCCGTAGTCTAGTAGGTAGCGTGTTGGTTTATTAGATGTGAGGCCTGGGTTTAAGCCGCAGGTCAGACATCAGAACGAAAATATGAAAAATATTTCTTCGGCGACTTCCCCTCTGCAAATTTCTGGAAAAACTCTGAGACTGAGTAAAACAATTCCATGAAAAACTTTCTCAAAAATCTGTCGTTCGGAATCGATTTTAAACTGTAGGTCCCGCCACTCATTTATAAACAAGGGTGGTGTGAGAAGTTATGTTGTGATCATAACTAAAGTTTGTACCGACCAATTACGTGTGTATGTAATAATATTATTATTATTTATTAGGAATCAGTTTAATTATTTCTATTCTATTCACTTAAAAAAAAAAAAACATCATTCATTAATATAATATCCTTTTTTATTTCAGATTAATTTCATCAACAGTTGCATTATACTACTACGAAATCAGGTAAATTAAAAAGAAACGTATTTAAAAAGAATTTCTTTTCAAACATAAAAAAAGTTTTCATTACCCATATTTTATTTAAATATTAATTATTGTGCCAATTAAACAATTTCAAACAAATGATGTCAAAACAATTATTTCTTCACTTCTCTCATTAAATTGTTTTCACTTCCATTTTAATATTCACATTTTGCAAATAAAATTCAAAACAAAATGAAAAAATAAAAAGAAGAAAAATAGTGTTAAAGAAAGGAAATTAGAAAAACATTTTCTAATTAAATTTTCAAATAAACAAAGAAACATTATAATAATGACGACCTCCATGACGCTCGCTACACATGAGAGGGTGAACAGACAGACTGACGGACGACACAACCATTAGAAAAGTTCATTCGTGTTATGCAAATACTATGGCAACACTAAAGATTTCGATTTCTTCATTGTACACACATACATACACTTTTCATTCCGGTTGTTGAATATCAAGGAAATCAAAAGTGGGTATATGGATGTGTGTATGTGTGAGTGTGTGTGTCATAATTGTTAAATATTGTTTTAAATTTCCCAGAAAAATTGAATAATTTTATGGCAAACTAAAGAAATAATAATTGTGTACAATTTAATTGCATATTAGATCGACTAGTTTTTGCATCATAATATCGGGTTATCCATTTAGTGGTTTCAAAAAAAAGTCTGGCAACCTCTGTGAAAACTTCAACTTTTTTTTTAAGTGGTCTAATAAGATTTTTGTTAATTTAATTATAAAGTGTTTTAAAAATAATTTAAAATAGCTTACTTTGTTGTTTTTAACTAAACATTGATAGAAGTATAGCAAAATTATCAAGTATGCCAAAATCTACTCGTCGAAGTGTAAAAAAAACTATTGATATCTGCGGTCAATGCAAAGCAGGAGTGGAAGAAGAAGAAAACTCAATACAATGTGATAAAAGTTTAGAGGTTTACCATTTATTATGTACAAAGCTAAGTAAAAAACAATTCAATCGCTTGGTTAATAATGATGAAGAAAATTATGTGTGCCATGCATGTAGCAATAACGAAGATAGGGAGAATGTGAAACAAGAATTAAATAACATAAAAACACAACTTTTAAAATTGAATCAGCTGGATACACTGCATAAAACAATGTCGTTTATGTCCAAACAATTTGATCAAATTATAAAAAGTGTTGCGGAAAATAAGAAGAAATTAGATGTCATACAAAAGGAAAATAAACGTATGAAAGCTGAAATAAATGATTTAAAGCAAACGGTGAGGTTCTTATATGATGATCGTGTAAAGAACGATTGTTTGGTTAGCGGTATTGAGGTGTCTGATAATAGTAATGCAGTAGATGCTTTCATAAATGTAATGAAATCTGTTGATATTAATATTAGCTCTGCAGAAATTGATGAAGCTTATTTCATTGGAAAAAACAAAAATGCTAAACGTAAAACAATTGTTGCAAAATTTAATTCTAAAGCCGCGAAGAAAAAAGTTATGTCAGCTAAACCTAGACTTAATCAAAAAGAGGAAACACAATCGATTTTTGTGAATGATTTTCTTGGTAGAGAAACACTGAACCTTTTAAATCATGCCAAATCCCTGAAATCAGTAGGTTATGGGAGAGTTTACGCAGCAAATGGAAAAGTTTTTGCAAAAAAGAGTCAATTGTATAAACCCAAACTTATAAAGAATGCTGATGAGGTGGATCAACTCCTGTTAGAATCAACCAAAGGAAATTCAAGATTGTCTCGTGGATATCGAATGGAAGCTGCTGCTGGTTCTGATAATGATAACGTTAATGATGATTATTTATCACCATCTTAGATTTCATTTTTATATTATTATATTATTTTATTATTTTATGCTAATTAATTTAAAGTTTAATTCTATATTTATATTAAATGAATAATTATTTTCAATCATTGAATTCTTTTGATACGTTTATAAGAGATAAATCAAACAATTTATGCATTTTTTCGTTAAACATAAGGAGCATATCATCACTTACTAAGTTTAATAAGTTTAAATCATTAATAGCTACTTTTTTTAAATTACCAACAATAATTTGCATTCAGGAAACATGGCTTAAAAAGGAGTTTGTGAACTTATATAATATACCTGGTTACGTTAGTATACATTGTTGCCGCAATGATGCTTATGGTGGAACGTCGATATATATCAGAGATAGCATACAGTATTCCGTCGAAATTTGCGAAAGTCAAAATTTCATTGATGCCATAGTAATATCATTAAAAAACTATACAACTTGTGGTAAACCGTTAAAGATCATGTCGTTTTATAGATCGCAAAAATGCAACACTGGTACCTTTTTATCGTATATGGATCATATCTTGCAACTTTTTTCACGTTTTCCATGCATTTTGGTTGGAGATTCAAACATAGATTTTTTGGACGCTACAGTTTCTGGGGAACTGAAGGCAATTATTGAAACATACGATTGTCGAAACTGTCACACACTTGTTACTCGGCCTGTTAGTGGTAAATCAATAGATAACGTTTTCAGTAATTTATTTAACATTAAGAGTTAACATTAGTTCGGTAGAATGTAAAATTTCTGATCATAACTTCATTTTTTGTACATTAATGTCTCAAATCAATACGAGTGATTCAAAAGAGCTTTTAATTTCCCACTGTGATTATGAGAAAGTTAAACAAATTTTAGAAATTAACATGAATTCCTTCGCTGTTACTAGAAATCCATCTGATGATGTATTGAGATTTGTATCATGTGTGTCTACTGCTGCTCAAAGGTCTACAACTGTGAAAGAGAAAAAACTATATGTGAATACTGAAATTGCACCTTGGATAGACGGAAACATAAGAAAATTAATATACCTGAAAAAGAAACTTTTAAAGCTAAGGAAAAGAAAATTTAATTTAGATCTTGAAAAGAATTAGCAAGGTAATAAAAATAGCTATGAGAAACGCAATGAAATTTTATTATCATGAGAAGATAGAAAAAGTAAAGAGTGATCCTAAAAAATCCTGGCAATTTCTAAATCAAATACTTGGTAGAGTAAAGAAGTCTGAATTGAAATTGAAAGACGAGAATGGTATTTTAATTAATGACGATGTTATAAAAGCTGAATTACTTAATCAGTATTTTATTAACTCAATAGAAAATCTAAAAGAACTAATTAATTATATTCCTGGAGAAAGTTGGAATGAATTCAGATCGCTTCGTCGACATTGTAACTATTTTACCCTTCAGCACACCGATATAAGTGAATCAAGAGAATTAGTTGAATGTTTAGATATACAAAAATCACCTGGTTTTGATAAAATTTCATGTAAACTAATTGTTGAATGTGCTGATGAGCTAATACCACATATAGTAAATATTTTCAATAACACAATAAATACTTCAATTTTTCCTGAATTGCTTAAGATCCAAAAGATAATTCCGATTCCAAAAGAAGTTTCGGCAGATACAGTGGAGAAATATCGTCCAATTGCTGTTTTGTCCATATTAGACAAAATTTTTGAAAAACTGATTTATAAGCAATTATCATCATATTTGGAAATGGAAAACCTGCTAGCAGTCAACCAATACGGTTTCCGAAGAGGCTGTGGTACTGATGAAGCAGTTATCAATGCTATAAACTATATTTGTGATTGCTTAGATAGAGGATACATTGGTGTTGGAGGTTTATTTTATGACTTTAGTAAGGCATTTGATTTGGTGGATCATACAATCTTATTAGAAAAACTGTCATTTTATGGCCTGGCAGGAAGAGAGCTTGCGTATTTCAAGAGCTATCTTTCTAATAGGACACAGTATGTCGCTGTTAATTCAATTAATAGTTTAATGAGACATGTGAAATATGGGGTGCCACAGGGCAGTGTTTTAACACCTCTGCTTTTTAAAATTTATGTTAATGATCTTAACAACATCGGATTGCAAGGGAAAATTTTTATGTATGCAGATGATTTGTGCATTTTTTATCCATACAGGCAAGTAGAAGTTCTTCAATCAATAATTGCTCATGATGCAGAGTTAATTACAAAATTTACAAGAATTAATAAACTAGTCTTAAATACAAATAACCCTAAGTTTATAAGGTTTAGACCGCATTGGAGCCAAGCTAATAGTTGTATGGTAGAAATAGATGGAAAACAGATAACGGAAGTAAATGCTATAAAATACCTTGGCGTTAATTTTCAGAGTAATCTTGTTTGGCAGTCCCATATACAGTATGTTAAATCTAAAATATCTCCAGTTGTGGGAATTTTTTATAAACTTCGACATAAACTCGATGAAAAGTCAAAACTAATGATATTTGAATCGCTAATTCAAAGTAATATTAACTATTTGTCACTTATTTACGGATACAAGAGAAATGCTGATTTAAAATCCTTGCAGGTTTTGCAAAACAAAGCTTTGAAAAATGTTTATAAACTACCTAATTTGTTTTCCACCTCTATATTGTATAAAGAGATAGCGCGCACTGTTTTGCCCGTCTATGGTTTACACAAAATGCAACTACTTGTTTATGTATATAAGGTACTTCACAACATTGGATACCATACGATTAGATTACATATTAATCAACATAATGTAAACACAAGACAAAGGTCTAATTTGCAAACTGCAAGGTGCCGCCTAGAAACTACCAAGCAAAGAATTGAGTACAATGGTAGCTTACAATATAATAAATTGCCGATGTCAATTAAAAATTCGGAATCTATTTCTATTTTTAAAAGAAGATTAAAAGAATATTTGCTAGAAACCCTTGATATGCTCCTTTTATAGTAATTTAATTATGTAAATATATTTTTTTATTTTCTTATATTGTATATACTTTATTAATTTTTTTTATGTTTGTTTCTTTTTTTTTTTCTTTTTTTTAACTCATGATATTGTATTATAAACTATAATAATATTATATGATAGTAAGAATTGTTGCCAGATAGCCTCAATAATGCCATAATGGTGCTGAGGCCCTAAATGTAAATTTGAAAACTTTGGAATAAATAAATTAAAAAAAAAAAAAAAAAAAAAAAAACTGTTGGTCTGACAAGCCTAACAAGTTTTAAATATCTTTCATCGGAAGTGTGACTTATTTCGTGAAAGGTTTGTCGTATCGTTATACATATATATCGTTTAACAACCAAAGAAGGCGTAAAAAAACTCCCTACACAAGCCGTAATTCTAACTTGGCCGATTTTCGAGCCTTATGGTCCAAGAATTTGCAGAATTATACAGAAATTTCAAACAACATGAAGCGCTGTGCATCATCACAATGTACACACTGCCGAAAATATAGCTTCTGTTAGAGAAAGTCTGACGAATAATTCGATTTGCAGATTTTCGATATCACGCCGTTCTCAGTAATTAAGGCTATATTATGTCCACTCGTTTAAAGCGTAGAAAGTCCAATTCGTGCAGCAATTAAAAAAGTGTGACCATTCACAAGCTGTATATACGCTGTTTGGGTGTTGAAGCAAAAAGGCTTTCATTGTAAATTTTTCAAACAAAATTTTCTTCATGCAATGAACTTCATTTCTTACTCGGTGGATACGTCAAACAAACAAAATTGTCGCTTATTGGGCCCAAAGAACCCAGAAACGGTTATGGAAAAGCCATTGCAAGTAGAAAAAGTGATTTTTTCCATAAGTATTACGGTGTGGAGTTTCCATTCGCAAGCGTAGCAATTTAGATATTTTACTGCAGATGGTCGTTAATCAAAATACGATGATTTGGCACCGCTTTTAGCCGGTAATGAAGTGAAAGTCTGTTCCTATTCGTCATCGATATGAAAAAATAAAACAAAACGAAACCCTGGTACTGAGCAATGATGGCAATGGTTTTATTCCTTTTATTTGAACAAAATCTAAACTTATTTAATAGATGATAATCAGAAATTCTTTTATTATATAATTTAATAACAAATGATTGTAAATCATTTTATTTATTTTTTTTTAAACAGTGGCAACAACAATTTAAAACAGAATCTGGAATTTTCCAATTGCAACATTTTTGATTCGCATATTTACAGGCCAGTGTCAAAGAACTGCATTCAAATTGAATAAATAAATGAAAATAAATAAATAAAAAAAAACATATTCACAAGACAATAACAACAACAACAGAAACAAATAAACAATTGTTCTACAATTACAAAAAAGCGAGAAAAAAAGAATTTTTTCAAATTAAAATGTAAAACGATCCAGAACATATTCATCGAAGGCATGTAAAATATGTAATAAAAATTTGATAGAAAGAAACATCAACGGCCTTTCAGACACCCTATAAAATACCCAAAATGTCGGGTACCTCTTAATTATGAACCAAGAACCAATTTATGTGAGCATTAAAGAGAGGACGTCGTCGTAGTATAGTGGGTAGTGTGTTGGTTTATTAGACGTAAGGTCCAAGTCAGACATCTCCAACAAAACGAAATATGAAGTTCCTCTCAGCTGATTTCTGGCAAAGACTCTCAGAGTAAATGAAATTGTCATGAAAAGTTTCTCAAAAAGGTCTTACCACTCATATATAGAATTAACACACACAACATCAGTGGTGTGAGAAGTTAGGTCATAATCTTGACTGAAGGGATGTAATGATCAATTATGTATGTACATATGTATGTATTGAAGAGAGGAATCAATTTGTTTAATCTTCATTGGCCTGTAATCTCTGTAGAAAAGACAATAATTTTTGTCAATACAATATTTGCTGACGAGCTGTTTTGATAATAAACAGTGGCGTAGCTACCTAGGGGCTAGGCGGGGCAGTGCCCCGGGGCCTTCAAGCTCAGGGGGGCCCTCGAATCTCTACCAGAAATTTCTCCCATTTCCAAAATAAATATGACAGGTTGCAACCCCACTTTAATCGTGACAACTCAGTTGAGAGAAATTCAAAAGTTAGAGCGTCGCCGTTTTTTGCCATCATAATGGATACGACACAGGACATATCGAAGGTAGATCAGCTAAGCATTGTTGTGAGGTATGCAGTAATAACTAGATCGGAAAATGGACAGCCAATTGATATAGAAGTAAAAGAAGTGTTTCTAGGCTTTTATGCACCCATCAAACATGGCGCAGTAGATTTAGTCAACCAAGTGACAACATTACTTATCGACAAAAATATTGATGGCTATGATGTAGCCAGTGTGATGAGTGGTGTGTATAATGGTGTACAAAAACTTATTAAGGATATCCAGCCTAACGCAGAGTACGTACATTGTGCCACTTATAATTTAAATTTGGTGATAAATGATGCCATTAGCAGTTGTATGGAAATACAGATTTTTTTTTGTACTGTCAAAATTCACTGGCGAATCGGACACCACTCTAAAAAAACTAAACTAAACTAGTTTCAATACGATATGTGCAATAAAACTTCGTTATTTTGATATTATCAAAGCATTATCAGAAATAGTTCCAAAGAGTCCGAATAAAGATGAGCGTAGTGAAGCAGAGGGTATTAAAAGAAAAATGCTAAATTTCGAATTCGTTTTAGTTTGCGAATTAATGCACAGTGTATTGGACGACATCAATTATGCATCCAAAACTTTACAAAAATGCGACATCAATTTGGGCGTGGCGAGTAAAGTTTTAGCAGAGACCAAAGCAAAGTTGCAAATTTATAGAAATGATTTCGAATTATTCAAGTACAAAGTCAGTGAAACTGCAAGAAAATATGGTATTGATACCCATTTTCAAGAAAAAAGGCAAAGAAAAGTTAAAAAACATTTTGATGAATTAGCTGCTGATCACCGATTTCTAAACCGTGAAAAAATATTTAAAATTGAGATTTTTAATAATGTACTAGACACAATAATATCTCAAATAGATACATATACACGTTTTACTGGTGTGAGTGCAGTCTGTCATTTATTCGATTTTCTAACACCAACATTTTTATTACATGTTGATGGAGATGGAGCAACTTTATTACAAAAGTGTGACGAATAACTCCTTTGGTGGTGTAGGGTATTTAAATATCGAATAAATTACAATTTAAACAACAACCGGCAGATTTTACTTACAACTGCAATTGTAACAATAGCACAATTCGGGCAATAACAACAACGACAACAACAACAACACAAAACCAATAAAATGATTTGTGCAAATAAATAAAATGAAATGAAAAGAAAAACAAAAAAATAATAAAAATGGATCAAATTGCAGAAATAATAAAGCAAAACAAACAAAAAAATAAACACTTGGATAGGAGAAGAGTGATTTCTAATAGCATATAAAAGTGCAATAGTAAGTGAGAAGAGAGGGACCGATAGAAAAGAATAGTATGCATAGCAGTGTTGAAAAATTGAAATTTTTAAATGGTACTGAACTATAACTGAAAGAGTACTTTTTCGCATCAAATGGTACTTTTGTAACCGACAGTTTAAAGTCGACTCCGCCCAACAGATTTTTGAGAAACTTTTTCATGGCAATTTTATTTAATACAGAATGAGATTGCCGAAGGAATATTTTTTTCATATTTCGTTATGTTGGATAAGTCCGACATGGGATAAGAACCGCGGGCGCACATCTAGTAAGCCAGCACACTACCTACTAGACTATTTATTTATTTATATACATCTACGTTAAATTTGGCCGATGACATAGGTTTAATTAATTGGTTTTTAGGACCACTGTATGGAAAGTTCTGCCGTCCTGTTGAAACCACAAATCGTTAGCGTTTATAACAATTCAGACTAAAAGAGTTGACAAATTTGTTAATTTCCTTACGTTTCATGCGCTTCAAGCGTTTCATGCGTCTCATGCGTATCATGCATCATATACAGTAGCGAGAAAAAAAAAATGCAACGCTATGTTGTATGATATTTAATCAAGGCTCGAAACTTATAACGTTATCCAATTCCACTCCACTTTTGTTTTTTTATTCATTGATTTCTAAATTTTAATAAAAGGTATCATTAAGCGTTGTTTGCTTCACTTTCTACTTAATTTTTTCGATTTATAAAAAAAGTGAAAAAATTTAGCGAGAAAAAAAAATGCAACGCAATGTGGTAAAGGTAAAAGGAGATCAACTAGAGGAATTAAAATAAAAGTTTAATGAAAACTTTGCAAATTGTGAATTTTAAAATAGAAACAGCTGTCAGCAGATAGCAAATTTGCCATTGTAAGGTCTTTGGCAAAAAGAGGCAAATCAATGAATGAAGTTGCTCATCAATTTAATATCAACAAATCAATGGTTTGTCCGATTTCATCGCGATATCGTCAAACAAATATCGTGGAAAGAAGGAGGAAGTGGTCGACTTCGTAAATCTACTGCCCGCCAAGACCGTCAAATGGTAAAAATAGTAAAAGCTGACCATCGGAAAACGGTAGTAGATGTCACTAATTATGCAAACGACCAAAGTTTTGTGGAGCGATGAATCAAAGTTTAACTTATTTGGCTCTGATGGGTTAAATTACATTCGTAGGCCTCTAAAATAAAGATATTCACAAAATTCTGTAAATAAATAACATTCTGTACCACCAGAGCCAAATAAGTTAAACTTTGATTCTTCGCTCCACAAAACTTTGGGCCACTGCTCTTTTGACCAATGCCGATACCGTCTAGCAAAGTCAAGCCGTTTTTTCTTATTAACTTTACTTATAAGTGACTTCTTGGTTGGTCTTCTAGCTAATAAATTTTCTTCTCTTAATCGGTTTCTGGCTGTGTGGACGCCAATAGAAACCCCTAATTGCTCGTTAGCATAATTAGTAACATCTACTGCCGTTTTCCGAGGGTCAACTTTTACTATTTTTACCATTTGACGGTCTTGACGGGCAGTAGTTTTACGGGGTCGACCACTTCCTGGCTTTCTTTCCACGTTATTCATTTGACGATATCGCTTTGAAATCCGACAAACCGTTGATTTGTTGATGTTAAATTGATGAGCAACTTCATTCATTGATTTGCCTCCTTTTGCCAAAAACCTTACAATCAGTGTTGCCACGAAAAAAAAAATATTGTAACCAACATTTGTGAAAAAAATCAGCAAATAAGAAAAAATATAACCAAAACTATATTCGCAGTTTTTTATTTTATTTTTTTCAAATTTAAATTACAATTAATACAACAGAGTAAGAAAAGAAACAAAAAATAACAAAATAAAATTTTAGTCTTACTAATTAATACATTTCTACAAACAAAACAAAAGCTCTTTTTATAAGAAAAATAAATAACCAAAACCGGAAAAATCTACACATCTACACATTGAACAAAAAAATAACCAATTTTGGTTAGAAATAACCAAAAACGGCAACACTGCTTACAATGGCAAATTTGGTATCTGCTGACAGCTGTTTCTATTTTAAAATTCACAATTTTCAAAGTTTTCATTAAACTTTTATTTTAATTCCTCTAGTTGATCTCCTTTTACCTTTCCCACATTGCGTTGCATTTTTTTTTCTCGCTAAATTTTTTCACTTTTTTTTATAAATCGAAAAAAATTAAGTAGAAAGAGAAGCAAACAACGCTTTATGATACCTTTTATTAAAATTTAGAAATCAATGAATAAAAAAAACAAAAGTGGAGTGGAATTGGATAACCTTATAAGTTTTGAGCCTCGATTGAATATCATACAACATAGCGTTGCATTTTTTTTCTCGCTACTGTACGTCTTATACGTTTCATGCGTCTTAAGCGTCATATGCGTCTTATGCGTTCATTCGTCTTATGCATCACATGCGTCATGTGCGTCTTATGCGTCAGATGCGTCTTATGCGTCCCATGCGTCATATGCGTCACACGTCCGGAGGTATTGCGGTATTTTTGAAATGAAAAAGAACTGAAAAAAGTACTAAAGTACTGAATTTTTCAACACTGATGCATAGACGGAAGGAAGAACGGGCGCCATATGACAGATGAACTGACAGCAACTGCATTGTCAGCAAATACGATATGCTCATAGGCACATATGGATGTAAAAAGAAAATAAATAAATTCGATGTAATTAATGTCAATTGAAAATAATTTTTAAGAAAAAAAAACAAGAAAGAAAAAAACGAAGAAATAAACTCAGCAACAAAAACAAAATGAAAAAGTACTATTGGCAACGCAGACAATTTTAGGACTATATAAAGAAATAAAGATGGCAAATGAAAATATGTAACTATTGACTGATGTGGTTACACATGAAGGCTGTTTAATGTAAAGATATGTCACGCGATTTTAAAAAGAAGAATCATATGCACACTATCTTACTTAATTGGTCTTTAGAATCCTTTAGTCAGGATCGTAACCTAACTTTTCACACCACCCATGTTGTCTGCGTTAATTTTATCCATGAGTGGGGGAACCTACAGTTTAAAGTTGACTCTGAACGACAGATTTTTGAAAAATTTTTCATGGCAGACTTTTTGCACAAAAGACTGCTGAGACGAAGTCGCGGAGGATATATTTTTTATGATTCGTTTTGCTTGAGATGTCTGAGCTAGAGTTTGAACCATGGGTTCGCGTCTAATAAGTCAACACATTATACCAGCCTTAAGTTTCTTGCATGAGACGCAATACCTTTAAGAACTTTTTACGGATCCAAGTCTTTCCAACGAAAGGTTGGTTAATTGACATCACAGGAAAAGTTTCTCATAGAAAAAGTTAGAATTTTGAAAATTCAATGGATACTTTAGGATTCTAGAGTTATCGAATGTTATGTTTTCTTTGGAGAACAACGTACACACTTCTTCCTTCCCAGTGTAGGGTATTCATCACATCACAGTGGTGTTAAATAAGTATTTAATGTTTAAACAATTGTGCAGAGCGAGCGTATACATTTAATAGAATTCCAACAAATTGTCATTTGATATGATTGCTCAGAGAAGAAGAGAAAGATAGGAAGGATGGCATGTTTTGATTTCATTCCGTTTAATCAACAATCGCTCTCTGATCAAAGTTCATTAATGTGTAACCGGGTAATGTAACGTAACGAATAAAAAGTGTTACTAATAATATAAAAAATACACACACACACACACACAATATTTTTAATTGTGTGAATAACGTTTTTCTGAAAAAATACGCACATGTGGTATCGATAACAATGATAATAATTATTCTGTATACAAATTATTTATAAAAGAAAGAAGAAATCCATGAACAATATTAACCAGAATGCTAAAGAACAAAAGAAATATTTGTTGAAATCCTTGCTTTGATTATCAGAGACCTACTCAGTCTTTTCACTTTTTAAAATTAAAACTTCCTGTTAAACTTTCGTACACTATAAATGGCCATTTATGGACATTCAAATATCTTGTAAGTCGAGAGTCATTCATAACTGTACGAATTCTAATGGGGAACTTTCTACCACGTCGAATTAGTTGTAATTGGGTTCCGTGACCCGCTAATATTTTTGGGAACCTGAAAGCTAATGCCTTTAACATATTAGACTCGAATTGTATGAAAGTAGGGTTTGCTAATTCTCAATCTGGCATCTCTATTGGCTCATAAGAAATAAATTCGGACTGGAAACTTTCGGAGGACAGGACTATATAAGGAATTTGTTGTCATCGATTGAAGACGGTAAAACTGACACACAGCTGGGGCTTAATAAGCTCAATATAAAACTAGCAACTGATTTTGTCACGGAACATTGTGGTATCAGCTCACGGATTTGGATTTAAGTTAGATATCAGCGTGATTTCTATTGAGTACCTATGTAGAGATAACGAGAAGAGTTAGAAGCGGTAGACCATCACCTTCTTGATTATCCTTCTCCTAAGTAAATACTTTGAGTAGCGGATTCTTTGGTGATTTAAATTCTCTGTTACCCTTCTGATGTTCATTGGAGAATTACGCTGAGGCTGAGGGATGTGGAGGAACGGATGTTCGCGAAACCATGCAGATAAACTGTTTGTTTCGGTTAACTTTACCATACTCGCTATTTCCTTGTTCTAACTTCTTTCGCTTTAATATTTTTCTACGACGAGAACACATTGGGTCCAGATCCTATGGATGAATCTATTGTCATACTCGTTCTCGCTTCTGACATGCTAATTTACTTGGTGAGTTTTCGTTACGTTTATCTGCCACATTGTCACACGGTAAATACTTTCCTGTCAACTTCATTACTGCATTCTACTTCATAAACTGGACTCTATTTCCTTCCCTACAATGCAAGCAGCGTTGCCGTTTTGGTTATTTTTAACCAAATTTGGTTATTTTTTTTTGTAATGTGTAAATGTGTATTTTTTCTTCATTTTGGTTATTTTTTCTTTAATCACTTCTTTAATTTTATTTGAAAATTTGCATTATAAGCTTTGCAATCGCTAGCAAAGTGTTTTAATTCTTTAAGCGTTTTTATTACGTTCAATTGAAATATTAAAAAAATTTTAATACAAATAAATAAAAACCTCAATTTATTATTTGTAGTTTAACCCTCTCATTCCCGATGTTGCGTATATGCACCATTGTGTTTATGAGCCTCTAAGTACAGCTATTTTAAATATTTTATTCTGATTCTTTCGCAAAAATATAGCCTCATGTGTTGTTTAAGCTTACAGCTAATTGGTTGGTAGTCAGCTGTGCACGTGCTCACTTAGTAGTTATTCTCCCGAGAGCGAAATTGACAAATTCATTTTGCAAAATAAACATGATTTTAAAAAGTGTTAAAACACATTAATATAATTAAATCATCCTAAACCCAAGTTCGACAACTAAATAATGAAAGGTAGGTGAGTAATTTAACACGTTAACTGCCGACTACGAGATAACACGTAGATTGCGTTCCCTTCTAGGGAACCAAACTACGAGTTATCTCGTACTCACTAATGTGAAAAAATCAAATTGTCATTTTTGGCTAGTTTTTTGAAAATTGCCGCGGCAGTCAACGTGTTAAAAAAATCCGGCTTGAAAATATTATTTGGTTTGTCTGTAATAGTTTTATAAATGTAGTGTTGCGTATTATGGTAAGTTTCGAAAAATAAAAACTTATTTTTGTATTCACATTCTAAGATGCGCCCAAACGGTCGGACACAGGATGAAATTGAAAAAATTTGATTGGGATGATTCGGCTGACGAGAAAAATGAAGATGTAATAACAGGGTACAACTAGTTTCAAACTATGCAAGTAAGAATGCAAGTGAATGCAAGAGATGGTACCGCAAAGACAAGAAGTTCATAACTATACCTCGTCCAGGTATATTAGAATGCTACAACAAGTACATGGGAGGTGTTGATCTTGCGGACATGATGCTTGAATTGTACAAGTCAAGCTATAGTTGTCGCAAAAAAGAGAGGTTGTCCATCATCACTCCTTTTGACAATTTGACAATGAATTCAGGAACTTCATCACCTTCTCCATCGACCCCGTCATCACCAGCTCCTTCTACGGGTTCTGAATCAATTCCCTATAAAAGAGCACATGTTGCACAGCCTGCAAAATCCCTACGATTTGATGGTTATAATCATTAGGCGGAATGGGGAACAAGGGGCAGATGTAGACTGGAAAGCCTGTAAATGCAGCAGATGCAATGTGCACTTGTGCTCCAATCCTCAAAAAAATTGTTTTGTATCCTTGCATACATAAATTGAAATAAACGACATTTGAAAATAAAATCAACTTGTATTTAAATTTATAACACCATTGCCCAATGTTGCCTATACACAACATCCTGTAGCTCTTGAACCAGGACACCTAGGACATTGAAATTTTTGTCAGTTGATATTGAGGTCAACTCTATCTTATGTCTACTAAAAAAAATTTTAGCCACTCCCGTTTTAATTCGGACATGAGAGGTTAACTATACAGAAAAAAATAAAATTTTTGTATTAAACCTTAAATTTGTTAAAAACAAATACATTTATTTAAAAAATATTTTTTGGTTATTTTTTTCCTTATTTGGTTATTTTTTATTTTAATTTTGGTTATAAAATTTTTTTGGTCGTGGCAACGCTGAATGCAAGGGACTTGTACACCTTCTTCCATGTTTTATTTAGTTTCGCTGCCTCCATTTCTGGTTCTCGCGTATCAGGTGCAGCTGGAGTTTTCTGGTGATTCCAGTGAATTACTATTCTGTATCAGACTGCGAAGTATGTAGAAAGAATATTAGTCTACAAATCACAATTTTAATTCGAGTGTGTCCAGTTTGTCTAGAGTTAAGTACAGGAAGATTTCACAATCCTTATTTCACCATAAAAAACAAACAAACATAAAAAACAATACAACAACAAAATATTTCATAATTACATAACAAAATTATATCATGGGCATGGGGCATAATGAAATTAATTTTTAATTTTCTTTTAAGACTTTAAAATGAGTTTTAAATCTTAAAACACATACAATTTCCTTTAAAAAATAATAAAAATAAAAACTTTATAATAATGTTTCTTTCCGTTAATCATATATATTATTTCTAAAGCACTTTTTTTTGTCGTTTGGAGATATCTCCCATACCACCGCATCAAATTTAATGAATGATATCTCTTTTTAAAGCTTATATCTAACACTAATGACAAAAAATAATTAAAAATTGAAAAATTAATATTTTCATTGATAAAAATTATATTTTATATAGAACTGCATGATAATACTATTGTCATTATGATTATATGTTTTTGTTCAAGTGTGGTAATACAGGGTCGCTTAATAGTAATGCAGTTCTACATAATATAGTATGTATTAAAATCCATTCTGGCAATACCGCTATCTACTATAATGCCGTTTATTACTAAGTCAGTTATATATAATACGAGTATGCATATTAAGTTGTAAAAAGCTGTTTTGGCAATACTTTGCAGTAGTTGTTAGATCAATTGCGATAAACAGGGTCTCTTAATTGTAATGCTATTCCACATAATATATAAAGTTGTAATAACATAAAAGTTGTTGGTAATGTCGTTATTGTCATGGCATTGTTTGTTTTATGAAGTGTAGTAATACGGTGTCTTTTAATATATACATATATGTATATAGTGTCAGCTGATATTTAACAGTTAAAAAGGTTTTAAGAAAAACAAGGTCATACCCTTCAAAAGGTAGGATATTTATTTACGAGAACCGGTCTTTTCACATGGGCAGTTATACGTGGCTTTTTCTCGAGTGCGTACGTTTAAAGATATTTTTGTTTGTATTAAGGATTCGTACGGGCAAAAAGTTAACGATGATCATGTCTGTTAAGAAGGCAATCGGCCAAGCCAGCAACTTCCTGGGATTTTAAATAAATACAAGAGCCTAACAAAAGACTTGATTTATCAGGCAATATATTTATTAAAATTCCTGTATAATAAAATTAAAAATTGTATTATATAAAATAGATTACAATTTCTTAAAGCGACATACTTTTTAGTAGGAAAGCTACCGGAATCGAATAACAAGAAAAAAATTAATTAAATTTATATGACTAAGCGCGTCTATAGAAAATTTTGTATGTAATAAGATTTTACTTCATAACTTAATCTTCGTTAAAAAAAATGTATGTATACTATTGGAGAGTTAAAAATTTATCATGACATATTGCCAGACCACAAAATAAATTATAGAGATTTTGGGAGTAGTTTTAACAATGTCATTACCTCTAACATTGTATTCAAAGAAGTATTATAAAAGTATTTAAACATATGTATGTATGTAAATATGTATAATATGTATATAATAAAATTTCTATTAATTATTTTCATTTTATGTTACAAAAATGACAACTAACGGTGCGAAATATTCGCACGGGTCATCTAGTTAAAAATTTAATTGAGTTTTCAATTTCCTTTTTGCCGTTGCAGATTTACAAGCAATTTTTTAAATGCGCTAATATATTGCCACACCAAACACAACCACAGAGCGAGAGAGAGAGAGAGAGAGACCCATGCAATGCGAACAAACAAACAAACAAGCAAAAGTAGATTTTCGTAAACGAATTTAAAATATAAAACATAAAGCAAGGCAAATCTAACAGGTAAAACTATGTCAACAGCTGACGCGTTTTTAAATGTCAAAATTTTGTTGTTTTTTTGTTTGTTTTGTTTCGATAATCATTTTCGCATTTATAAACCCTCATATGTACCGGATGTATCCTTAACGATACGCACTCTAGAAATTCTTCAGGATTACTATTTCAAAGCCAATTTTATTAAAATTTTTGGAAGATGATTAATAATATTTAAGCTTTTAACACTAAATCCATATATCTTTTAAACTACAACCTAGATTTACTATATTTATATTTATTTAGACGAGGCTGATGAATTACCCAAAAAAAGATTTCGGTCTCTCCAACTAAGTGCCAAAACTATGACCAATAACAAATAACGTTAGCATCTGCCATTTTTATCGATGGCCATATAAAAACATGTTCTTTAGATAAAGTGGAAATGTTATTGACTGCATGGAATAATTTTTTTTTAATTTATAGGTGCCCCACTATTGCGTAATTAAGCATGACATAAAAATCAAAAGAAATTTCAATATATAAAATGTATTTAGTTTTTTTAATTGCTTTTATTAATTTCCTATAGAGGTTTGAGGGTTAATTTTTTTGACATTACGCGTACGCTTTAACAAAAACAAAATGCCTGTTGTTTTTGCATTGTTGTACTTGTTGTACACTTGCGGTTACCTGTTAGATGTACCTTGACATAAAGCAAACAAACAAACAACAAAAATAAACATAAATTGGAAATATAACAGAAACAACAAACAATACAAAGAAAAGAAGAATAAGCAAATAATTAAACTAATAAAAAATATATGTATGTGCGTACGTACTTACTTGCATATTTCGTAGAAGAGTGGAGAAATAAAACAATTACCGCAAATAAAAATCTCACCAACTGTATTGAATGTCTAATAAGGCTTTAACAATAACAACAATAATTGTAATTTAACATAATAATAATGATGATAACTTTGATTATTTAAAAAAACATCAAGTAAAATAAGAAGAAAATTTACAGTACCAACTAAACCACAATTAAATCAAATTATAGAAGAAGAAGCAGAAAATAGGCCTAATTGCCGGAGCAAGAGAGAGTGAGTAAATAAGCAAAATAACGAAAACACACCCATTCATAAAAAGCAAAAATAAAAACCACATGTATAATATGGTGCATTGAAAAAGCCTAGCATATGTAATTGAATTTGTTAAACAAAGCAACAACAACAACAACATCGCACTTGTAAGTTTCATGTAGTTTTTTTCCACTCTCAAAATGAGAGACTTTTTGTTAAAGAGCATTAAGAGAATGTTGAGCATAAAATATGTACATGCTTATGTTTCAAATTACATCACATGCACCACCCTGTTTAGAATATTCCAGTTTTTTGAAGGTTCATACATAGAAATGTTCTTAAGTATTGAATTTTTATGCTCAAAACCGGCACAAAATGCATGTACAGAAAAAAAAAAAAAGAATATACGAGAGAGTACAACATACATATGTATTTAGCCTTTCGTTTAGCAGTTGCAAAGTTGCTAGCATAGAGAGAATTTATACACAAGACTGGATAGTTGCCAGCTCGTTCAATAGTAAATAAGGGAAATTATCAAAAAAAAAAAAAACGCGCAATAACTTTTCATTAGTGAAAATGTCTAGAAGTTGGCAAGACGTAAATTATTTTTATTTAAAATTATAAAACTTTATAGAATTTAAACTAATAACAACTGCAATTTATTGAAAATTGTTAGAAAATAATCCAGAAAAACAAAATTGAAAATAATTAAACCTTTACATCTGGTAACGTTTGAGTTTCACTCTCTGCACTTCATCTGACTCATTGTATTTTTTTTTGTCACGCATGAGTACATGAGTTTTTTTTTTAAAGGCACACGGAGGTAGAGAGCTAGAGAGAGTCATTTGTTGATTATTTACTCTTTGTAAAGTGCCTGATTTTGTTGTTTTCCCTTCTTTTGGCAGCACATGTCGTATTGTATGTATATCACAATGTATATTGAATACAATGAATGATACACTCAGTATGATTTGAATAATAATCTAAAAAAATATACGCGGTATTAAGTAACTTGTATTATTATCGACGATCTTATTTTAAAATATTTATAATTCATTGGCGAGGTATGTAGGTATGATTGCGTCATAAAAATTATTTTAAACGTTTTCTGATAAGAAAGCAATTTTATTTTCAATGCATGAATAATTTTTAGAACGCAATTATTCCCATTGATTCCTCTTGTTGTTTAATCTATTTATAGATTCATATTATTTATAAACAAATAAATAATTTTTTTTTTTATCAAAGTATTCATAATGATTACACCAAGGCGGTATAATACAAAACAGATTTTCGTATAAAAAAATTAATAAAAAAGAAACTCATGTGAATTGCATTTTCAAAATAGGCGAACTATACATATTGGCGCCCTATACATAATTGTTTTTGTAACAAATTAAACAGTATTTCTCATATTTTTTTTTATTTTAATTCGATAACATATTCATAACCTTCTATTGCAATGATTTTTTCGCCGATTAATTTCGCATTGTTGGAAACTGGTGGTCATGGTTTTATGGCAGGTGTAGACTATAAATTGTCGGCACCGAATCTTCTAAACAATCGATGTCCAGACGTCAATTTATTGGCACAGAATCTTCTAACTAAGCCTTTGGAGTTTCAGACGAATCAATCGATGTGTGGGCATGGCTCTGTTCCGATTATTGACTATATGCCATGATATTGGCTAAAAATAGCCAAATGATTGCTTGATTCAAATAATTAAACTCTTCATATATATTACAAGTTAAGTATTCAAACTAGAATTTCCGTAGATGAGCTTATACGTAAGATGAATTTATACGAACTGCCTATCAAAAAGACAGGTAGAGGTGGCTGTTCATCTAACATGGGCCACATAGGGCCCATTGTGTTACCACAGTTTTCCACTATCCTCTAGTTCCGTAACCGCTCGAAGCTCCTAATGAAGCAACTTCGACTGCCGATGTCAATGCGTGACAGTTCCTCCAGATCATCCATATAGTAAGCACCAAAGTGCCGGGCATTTTCCCAATAGGTGAATGACAGTCAAATCCTTTTCCTCATCTCTGCAGCTTCTGCAATTCCCCCAAAAACAAAGCGAAACGTTTTTGACCGTCAATGCTACTATCTTTACTTGATGTTGTCTTAAATGACCTTCTTTTTGTAATAAATCATCAGATTCTTCAAATACTTGTCGTTATATTACGATTCAGTACATATTCACATAAGGGAAATTATATTTTTTTTTTTTCAAAATCGTGTGGAACCAATAATTAGAGTTGCTTTTCACATCGGGACATATTAAAGTGATGGTAAGCCTAGATTGTAGATCAGTTAACTCTACCTTTCATTGCATAAGTGGCATTTTATTTGTGTTCAAGCATAGTTAATAATTTCCCTGCCAAGATGTTTAGGAGCATCTGTTATTTCTAGGACATGTGTACTATTTCTGTTTATTAAGCAGGCTTAAGAAAGTAGCATCTGCAGTATATAAATGTACCTGAAACGAAGTGAAAGCGTTTCTTAAAGCCAATGCAAAAGTAGGAATTACATAAAATATGATGTGTAGTCTTCTCTACTTCTTCAGTGGTAGCAAATATTGCACATGCGAGCAAATTCACTTTAAATTTGTTACACCTCCATCCATCATATTTCAAAAGTACGACCTTTTTTTTGTACGGATCAATTTGCCAAAAAAAAATAGTTTTTTCTTATTGGAAAATACATTTCATTTCCGCTGTACCATATTTACATAACCCTGAGTGTATTCTTTTCGTGGAATGTTATACTCAGCAATTATAACAGCAGTAACAAGAAAAAAGAAACGTGAGAGAAACGTGATAAAAGAGAGGAGAACAAGTTTGTTTCAGTTGTACTGAAGATAGCAACAACAACAATAGCAATAACACATCTAACAAAGAGCAGGAGGCACAAAATTTTAACTTCAAACATTACAATTCAGATATAAATCGTGATTCTAAAGGGAAACAAGCTACTAAACGAGTGTTTACGGTTAAATTTTTGTGTGTTTTTTCTTTGCTTTCCAAACGCAAATTAAAAAAAAAGTGTTGAAAATAAATTGTATTTGTTTTTTCCTTCGATAAATAAATAAAATAAAAATTAAATTGTGTAAAAAAAGATAAGAAAATAAGAATTTTTAAAGCAATAAAGCAAATTGCTTTAATATTGATGTAAAACGGGTCTCCGTAAATAGCCCAAAAAAAATTAAGAAAAAAAAATTATTGCTGCCAGTAAAAGAAAAAACATTTTTTGGTTTTAATTATTGATTTACGATTTAACCTCACGAAAAGCCACGACTTGTTCGTTCACAATAAAAAAATTTTTTTCTTCAGTGTTTTTTCTTTTTTGATTTTTCGTTTTTTTTGTTGCCTTTTGGGCTGTATTTGCAAAGAAAAACATCGTTTGTCGTTTGGTGTGTGCGTGTGTGCATATGTAAGTGTTTATTTGTGTCGTACGACATCGACAAAAACAACGAGTGCATAATTTTTTTTTTGTTTCTTTCGTCATCATCATCATAATCATCGTCATCTATAGCAACAACGGCAAACATACTGTAATTATTTTTATACTCAAACGAGTGGGGTGTTCGAAAGAGTGATTACACAGCCGCATACACATATGTTGTAGGCTTTTTTCTAGTCTATTGTTGTTGCTTTTGCATATACATTTGACTCAGTGTTGTGTTGTTGTAAACGGTACGGTATACGAAATTTTTTTTCTGGTATGTTGTGATTTTACTCTTTTTCTTAGTACCAGTGTTGTCAATAGAGTACTTGTTTTGAGGTTATTTAAACAAATTTATTTTGTAGAAATATTGGGGAATATTGAAAATGTGAAATATTTCGACTCGCCAAACAACAATGCAATGTAGTTTAATTGTTGGATCATATACGAAGTGTAGCATAAGAAATATCACAATTTCTCTTTGATATTTAAGAAGTTATTCATTTAAAATAACCACTCAGTTCAATTATGCACGGTTTTATTCGATAACGTGTCATTTTGAATTTGGATTCATTATTCTTCTCATAGGACACCGCCCCTATTGATAAAAGGCTCTTTTTAGTTAGCCTTTTTATATATGGAATTGGTGGTTACTTTAATAGAAAAATAATTAAGAAAAACAATTAATTAGAAAAACAATTAAAAGGATTCTAAAAAATCCTTTGGAAAAGAATTGAACATTTAGAATAAAGAAAAGTTTCCACAGGCATTAGACATCATACCGGAGCATACTTCCTATTCTAAATAAAAAATAAAGAAAATAATCCAATATGAGTTGTTTTTAATGAATCATGTGTGGTTTTTCTCAGCCTACAGTTTGGCATTTTTATTTATTAACTCAGCTGTTTTATATATACTTTATCGGTTAAGAAGGCATTTATTTTATTTACATTGTAATTTTTTTGTTTACTCCTGGTAAATTAATAATTTTTTTTTTTGTAGTAAAAAATAGGCGTTTTCCATATTTTTACACATTTTAAACTTACAATTGACAACACTACGTCTCTATTTTTTCTATCATTATGTTATTTTTGCTTTTTCATATGTTATCTTTTTATTATCATCACAGCATTTGTTTTTGTAAACCGACCTTACTCACTCTCTAAACATTTTTCTCTTTCTTTTTTCTTCTTCGTATAGCATTAAAGAGTGTAAAATTTTAAACGAGTGTACGTAAATATTCATAAATAGCAACGAAACGATATAAATGAACTAAAAAGAAAAGAGAGAACAGAAAACGAACAAGTGAAGAGAAAATTTCGAAAAAATAGAAAATTAAAAAGTAAAGTTTGAAAAGAACAGCGACAAAAAAGAAAGAAGAGTGTATTAAATGGCTGAAGAACAAAAAACTTTTTTGAATTGTTGCTGATTGAAATTGTTTTAAAGGAGAACTTTTAAAACAAACCCCCACACTCAACACAAATAAATCCATGTTAAGATATAGATTAGTATCGACACACTTTTTAAAACAACCGTAAATTCAAGTAATAACCGTAGGAATTTTTAACGAAAAAACGGGTTTAAAATTAAGAACAAAGACCTTAAGGCTCGCTATAAATAAATAAATAAGTTATTCAATAAATAAATAAAAAAAAATATTATTAACGAAATAATTACGAAAAAAAAAATTAATTTTTATTTAGCCTAAAAGTATGCTTTAATATTTGAAATATTAATGTAACGGTTTAAGAAAGTAACGCAACGTCTCTTTAGCAAAAGAGACTACAAGACAGGCGAAAGAGCGTGTAAGACCGAGAAATTAAAGCCTAAGAGCGTATAACGAAAAAGAAACGCGAACGTAAGCAAAAAGAGCGTAAGCATTTCTCTTTATTACAAAATATAACATAACATCATAACTGTAATATTTATTATTCACTCTCTAGCTGCATTGCATTAACAACATCATTAACAAACAGCAACAGAAACAACAACAAAGCAAAAACAGTATAACATTTATCATCATTATAAACAGCAAGAGCAAAGTGTATCGTGTATTTTTTTTTTTTTGTTTTGTTTTAGGGAGTGTGTATGTACGTGTGTGTTTTTTGTTTTTGTTTGTAACAGTATAACAGTTATAGAACAGCAAAACTAACCTTTAATTACACCTACGCTACAGCATTAACCAGCCAGTTATTAATTAATTAAAGCTTCAGCAGCATCATCCAACACAAAAACCGGAAGAACCGAAATCATTAAAAACGCTAGAGTACCAATCAACCAACAAGACAAGTAGACATCATTGTAAACGCTTTAGTCCTTCTCATTCTATTTCATCATTTAATTTAAATAACATCGCCTACTAAACAACTTGTTTAAATCGCCATAACAAAGCAGCACAAAAATATAAAACCAAGAAAAATATCGCTTAAATAAGCGTTATTAAATAATTATTAGCAGACCAAGTATATATAATTTCGGCACAACGTATTCGTTAAAAGTTTTTGGCCTATTTAACGTCTATAATTATATTTTAATTAGCGAAAATGTGCAGAGATCGCGATATGATTTTGCCATAGATCAGCGTAATCGCCAGTATAAAGTCAAGAAAAAAATTAAAGTCAAATAAATTCATCTAAAAAAACTCTAAAAATTTATTAAAAAACAACAACAACAACAAATTAAACGAACAAAAAATGTGACTCTTCAAACCAAGAAAAATTTTTTTTAAAGAAAAGACCGACTCCCTCTAATATATTCTGTGAAATCTGAAACGATTTTTTTCCAAAAGAAATCAAAACGAAAACGAAAGGCAGACTCTAAACCGATAGAGAAACGAGAAAAGAAAAGTGCGACGTGAACGTAAAGAAAAGCGCTAAATTGGGGACATTGTGCGTGTGCCACACAGACAGAAAGTGTGTTGGCTTCAAAGGTTACTTAAAGGAGTGAATAGGATACGAAGAGAGTTTGTTACGATAAACGGGAAATAAATTTTATTTTTATTATTCAAAATAATCGGAGTTAAATAAATTTTAATATACAACAAACAAACGGAATTTCTGAGACGTTTAAGAAATTAATTCTAATTTTGTGCAATAATTCAACGTTTTTATTTAATAAAAAATTAAAACAAAAAGAAAGTGTTAAAAAATTTATTTTAAAATCTCAACTTAAGGAATTAAGGATTAAACGAAGTAGTGAAGTGTGTATTAACAACAATAAGAAGAAGAAGAAGAAAAGCAGCAAATATTGGAAGAACACGTTTTTTTGCTTCAATAACAACAACCAGCAAGATTGAAGACTTTGTAAAAAATCTTTGGAAGTCTGTTAAGGCTTGCGTTGTAAGTATTAAAACTCTTTTTATTATTTCTTTAAAATTTATTACATATTTTAAAGTTATATATTTTATATACCATAATAGTACATATTTAAATTTATTTATTTGAGCCCTTTAATTTAAATTATTGAAAGCATATTACAATTTTAAAAGCACATTTTACATTTTAAAGACATATTATCCTTGACCAAGTTCTCTGATATAAAGTTTACTCCTCTAGATAGCATAGGGCCGCTTCAATAGCAAGATTTATTTTGAATTCGGGTTGGTTTCCTTTAGGGAATGTTTGGCCCCGGCTTGAATATTAATTGTGGTTCGATAATGGGCCTAAGTGGGACCTCTTTCTTTAGGGAGGTCCGCCACCTAATCTAACCTTAGAAAATGTTTAAATATCGTCGTATATTGCCCCCAATCTAAATGGGAGATCCCTGTAATATCTTTCCCCAATTCTGTTGACCACAGACAAGTGTTAGGATGTTGTTTGGCGTCAATCAGTACTTTTTTTCATTAATTTTCTTCACAATAAAAAATCTACATATTGAGCTTAGGGCAATATCGTTCGAGAGCCGCCACCCTTGCTTTCTCTTAAGTAGATCTTGTCTATTCTTATTGCCTCATCGTGAAGTAAGCTTAACTCACTCCGTTCTTCTATCTACCTGAAGAACTATCCATCATCCTCGCTATGCTGGATACATATTACATGTAATGGCGAAGAATTCATTGAGTTCTACACTTTCCTAAGAGGTAGAGCTTCCTGACTTTCATCTGATATTCTTTTTTTATTGTCATCCTGTCTAATGATCTGTGGATAGAAGACCTGGATTATGTGAATTGAATTTAAAATTTTTAAAAGATCTCAATACTTTGATTGCTTAGATCCAAACCACAACACTATGCCATCATAGAGATCCAAATTTATTTCTCCGAGATTGTTTCTGGCTTTAAAGTAATTTGTCTAACGTCCCCTGCTTTCGATTAGGATTCATTCCATTTAATATTCTCGTATTTAATCCAGTTTTCATTGCCGGTAATATCAACAGCCTAATCAGGTTTATCAATGCCGAGACTTTGGTCCTCCTTCTTTTTTCCAATCAATCATGAAAATATAACCATGAGAACGTATATATTTTACGTTTAATTTACACTCCCTAGAAATTTCATTTTCATGCATCTCAACAGGTTCTAATATCCAAACTATCTGCGCCAGACTACTTGCGCCCAACTGTGCACTTATACATCGCCATATTAATTCAGTACTTATGGTTCACGTTGATTACACAACCGTACGAAACATATGCCAATACTGTAATACTCTGAGAGAAGAATTTGCTCTGATTAGGGTACAGCCCAGGCAGTTTTGTTTATGATTAAGAAAATAGTCTCGAGTTTTCTTAAGTTTAATCCATGCCCAAAGTTTTACCTTTGATGCTTTAAAAATCTATTTTGAAAATCAATATCGTGTTCTAAAAACTAATTTTTTCTTATAAATTTCATCAAACACCTGGTTCTACCTTCCAAAATTAATTATTATTATCGTATGATTGATTGTTTATCCATATATGTACATACTGTATATCGTATATCATTTATATTTAATTTAAGGTATCGATTTTATATTTTTTTTTCTTACAATTCCCCTGTAATTAAGTAACACAAGTAAACAGTATGAACCCCAAGTAAAATATACAAGAGAAATGCAAAGGAATAATTAATTTAAAGAAATAATAAAACGTGTCATCCTAAAAGTAGGTTACAAATTTAAATATTTAATAATCAGCTAAAAGTAGGCAATACATTATTTTAAATGAATTATTTAAACATTTTTTGTTTAAATACGCCTTAAAACAGGCAACATGTAATTACTTTAATGTCTTTCTTTTTTTATTGTCATGGTTTATTTTAAATCAAGGAAATAAAATTCTTTCCTTTTTATGGTTTTAAAGGAAAAAAATTAATTGTTTTTCTTGTTTGAATATTATTTTTAAATAAATTGATTACACAATCTGTTGATTATTTCATTTCCCTTTTTAAACTTTGTTTTCATTTTTGTTTTTGTTTTTTAATAAAAAGACCTTTAAACCAACAAAAAAAAATCTGAAGAAAAACAACAGAAAAAACAAAAACAATCTAAATAAAGGCCGTTTTAATAATTAAAATTCTTAAACAACCAGTTTTGTTTAGTCTTTTTTACACACTTGAAAATAAACTATATACCCCCTCTCCCCGCCCTTGTACTTTACCCCCATACCCTAACTTTTCTGCTTTATTTACGGGTTTCGTAAAACCAAACATTTTTAAAGCCGTCAATTTCATTTACATACTTTGCGCTGTGGTATTTTAACAACATTATTATGCACCGAAGGTTTTATAAATAAATTTCGTAATAAATTTTCGAATGAAGAAAAATTAAAGAATGAACGGCGGCGGCTGAAAGTTAAATTTATTTTTAACAGTTGGCCGTTGAAAGAAAGTACATTTCTGGCTTTATAAATAAACTTTGCAAGCATAATACCCCGTAATGGGTACTCCAAACATTGGCTGGCATTTGTCATAGCTTCACTTCTCGCAACATGTTTAAATAACTCAATTAAGATGGCCGGCCATATGCAACATGAGTTCATATAATAGTTGAAATTTAATTATTTGTTAAAAGTGCAAAACAAAATAAACTTTTTTTTTAACAGCAAATTTAATTATTGCTGCAGAAATATTTTACTGTCTGAATGGTGGTTAACATTCATTGACACTTCATAAGCCTTAGCATATGAAAGATAGGATAGAATAGGACGATTGACAGTTTTTTTTTAAATCCAAGCTTACTTAAGCTTACGTAGCTATTTGTTGTGATACTACAAGAAGCGATAATCCAGAAACTAACTGAGAAGTACCAAATTAACAGGTTATTGGCAATAAACAACAGGGCTTTGCATTTAGAGCATGACACGCTTAAAATCAAGCTGAAAACCAGTTGTCGGTTTTCCTCTCAATACGCCAGCTGCAACCTCCATCTGTGTGAAGTCGCCGTAGTCTAGTAGGTAGTGTGTTGGCTTGTTAGACTGAAGGCCCGAGTTCAAACCCCAGGTCAGACATCAAAACGAAAATATGAAAATATTTCTTCGGCGACTTCCTCTCAGCAGATTTCTGGCGAAAACTCTGAGAGTAAATAAAATTGCCATGAAAAGGTTCTCAAATATCTGTCGTTCGGAGTCGATTTAATAAATATAAATATAAAATTAACGCACACAACATAAGTGGTGTGAGAAGCTAGGTCGTAATCCTGACTGAAGGGTTGTAATGACCAATTATGTATTATGTATGTAACCTCCATCTGACTTTTGCCCTATTAATCCCACTCCGATAGGACACTAGATCAATAAAGAATGCTGCAAATGAATCACGTGCCAGTTTACTAGAAATTTCGTTGTCAGTGATCCCATTGTGATCCATCGGCATCCAACAAAGCATAACTTTTTTCGCCACGTGGCCTTGTTGAAGGCCGAAACGCAATTTCATCGCATATGAATTCTATATTGTCAGTACAGCTTGAATATCTCAGAAATAAAAATGTATCTCAGCGTATACAGAAATTGCCTGAATATCAGCTTAAACGACTTCTTGCTAGTGACATGGTTAAGACTTCAGGCGTCTTGGATTCTCTCCAAGGGTGTCACTTCATTGGTTGCAGAAATCAATCGTTTTGAGAAAGTTTTCCATCACTTTTTCGCTCAACTCACTTCATCTTGATGGCCAATTGATGTCGCCAAATTGTGAAATTATTGTCCATGCAAGAAAACGAAATTCAATTGTGTTGTGGAGCTCGGGATGTACTTACATACATACATATGTATTATGGGTCCTTACAACTCTTTAGTTAGGGTTACGATTACCACATAACACACATATTAAGTGGTGTAATGTTGTCTGGGTAACATTTTATACATGAGTGCAGGGTCCTACAGTTTAAAATCGACTCCGAACGACTGGTTTTTGAGAATTTTCTTTTACTCTCAGAGTTTTTCCCAGAAATCTACGGAGAATGAAGTCGCCGAAGAAATATTTTTTCATAATTCGTTTAGCTGGAGATGGATGGAGTCTGAACTCGTGGCATGGTCTTGTTGAAATCACATTGTAGTCCAAAAAAGTTTGTTATCTTACGGCTACAACTCTCCAAATTGATTGTAACGGTTATTCCGGGCTAATTTGGAAAAGAAGTACGGCACAATGACATCTCTAAGCCATAATCTGCTAAATGGATAACACGATATTGGCCTTTTGTGGAATATTTGTTTATCATAGTCTAGTTGCCTATACTAGTCTAGAGCATTCTATCAATATCCAGTATAATGGGTGCTTATCGCTCCTAAGTTCACTGGCTCAATTATCTATCCTTTTTTTTTTTAATTAATGAGTTTATAATTCAATAATTAATTATAAAATAACAGCAATTAAATTAATTTTTTTGTTTCGGTCTTTTAAATTAATTGTTAATTGCTTGCACTCAACTAATTAAAGAATTTATTCATTTTTATTTTGTTTTTTTTTTTTGTTTCTTAACTTATCTTTAAGAAGAACAAAAAAAACCAACAACAAAACATGAATCGTTATTAACAAATAATCGCTTAATTTGAAATGGAAATGGAAAGTATTTTCACAAGTTGACAACAACATTCAATACGTTTTTTTCCTTCTACACTCGTGGGTAGGTAGTGCGTATAAAAATTCCTGGTAAATTTTGTAAATTGAGATCCTTTTTTGTTATATGCATGGAATGCATATATTGTTGTTGTTGTGTAATATGAATTGCATTCCTTAAATAATTTTCACTTGAGAAAATGTAACAAAACTTCTGGAAATTAAAACGAGAAGAAGAGGGGTAGGTAAGCGAAGAAGTGCTTGTATATGAACAAAATTCGAAAAAAAAACTCATGAATGAATGGAAAATTACCCACAGATTGAGCTCAAAAGAAAAAGAAGAGAAAAAATATTGTGTGTATTTAAGTATGTTTAATAGGTACATACATACATACATACATACTCATATGAAAAATGAAAGAAAGAAAAAAATGAGGTAGAAAAAACTCTTCTATAATTACCACATGATACATACATATGTACATACATAAACAACAAGTATCTGGCAATTTATGGCTACAACAACTGGTTGATTTTTTGTCAAAAATAGTTTGAAACTAAAACCAGTTTTAAGAAGAAGAAACAAAAACAAAAAGCAAAAGTTTTAATATAAAAATAGTCTGCAATCAAAAAAATACTCTTTATCTAGCTGGGAATAAGAGCAATACTAAGTTTTCTCCAGTTGATAACGAATTTTCTTATACCCTACCTTTCCACATGTTAGCACCAAAGCCTCAGAATGTTCCTTAATTTGATTAATTCCAATGGAGATATAAATACTTAGTGTTGTTGTTGTTATTTGTAATGATAAAAGGTACTGCGACCATACAATCTATTGTACTCCCCCTCAAATTTTATAGGATATAAGGACATACCTATAATGTCTCCTTAAAGGCTATTGCCGAATTGACATATTTCAGAATGCTGCTCGGAGTCAATAATGCGAATTCCCTGCCTAGCTGTTGATATACATCAGAGATCAGCAACGAGTATTCAAAACGATGAGTAGATTCGAGTCATATTTATAATTTCAGCTACTTATACGCATTCATACTTATTTTAATATCATACTCATACTACTCATATTCAAAGTTAGAAATACTCATCGTACTCATACTTAACAATACGCACGATGTTGTTGATTTCGACTCGTCTCTACTTAACATTTACACGAAGCATAAAATAAGTATGATTCGCGTACGAACACTACTATACTCACAAGAAGATTGTGTGTATGCTTTGCTTGTTGTCTTTGTCTTTCCTTTCTTCTTTGTTTGTATGTGCAACAATAACAAATGCTGTAAATTTTGATGAATGATTCAAGCCACTCGAATCACTTATAAGTATTATAAGTATTTTTCTAAATTTATGAATCAGAATGAGTAGGCGTATGAATCAAACACATTTCGAATGTTGTGAGTTTGATGTCAACGTTGTACTCATACTCATTGTAACCTATACTTATAAATCAATGCTGTAGGGAGTACGAATGAATCAGAGTAGTTGAATTTCAATTCTGTTGATTCACTCATACTCAAAATTGCATTAGTGCTTATGAGTAGCGGAAAAACGATTCATTGCTGATCTCTAATATACATACATATTCAGGTGTTTCTTTTTGATATGTGTTAATGCCACACAGATTCCAAGAATGTGTTCCGATGCTTAATTTTCATCGTCACTGAATATATTTGATGGACTCGAATCAGCCCCCATTCTAAATAAGTTTACTCTGAAAAAAGACCAGTTAGTCGGATACATGACTCAGATCTCATAATTTTGTAATTTTCTAACAAAAGTTTTGCTTTCCTCAAATTGACATGGTTTAAGGCGAATTTTTGCTTCTCCTTATCTTCCCTTTCGTTAAGAATTCCTTGCCATATATCTGCTCTCACTTCACAGAAATGTTCTGGACCCATCAAGGGCGTTGAAGATCGCCTCCTCGCAAGCTCATTTGCTTACTCATTGCCCAACCTCTCTTAAGCAATTGGTAAATAGTTTTGCCAAGAGTTGTGACGTTACTTTGTCTCTGTCTGATGAGGTCACAAACCTCCTGATACGTTTTTAATAGCTTTTGTCAGCGCGTCAGATATATTTCGCCAGTGTAAAGTTCTCCTTTAGAACTGTTTTGTTAAATAGAAATGGACACAACATCTGGACTGATTTTTCTTTAGTTGTGACATATGTCGCATAAGTCGCCGTAGTCTAGTAGGTAGTGTGTTGGCTTATTAGACTGAAGGCCCGAGTTCGAATCCCAGGTCAGACATCAAAACGAAATATGAAAAAAATATTTCTTCGGCGACTGCCTCTCAGCAGATTTCTGGCAAAAACTCTGAGAGTAAATAAAATTGCCATGAAGAGCTTCTCAAAAATCTGTCGTTCGGAGTCGACTTTAAACTGTAGGTCCCGCCACTCATGTATAAAATTAACGCACACAATATAAGTGGTGTGAGAAGCTAGGTCGTAATCCTGCCTGAAGGGTTGTAATGACCAATTATGTATGTATATGTATGTATGTGACATATGTAAAACACGGAACACATTGTCGCCGATTTCATTTGCGATTTGGCTTTTTGCTTGCCTCTGGTTCTTAAATACTCTCACCTGAGTGTCGCTATTTTTACGCTGCGGCTATAATTTTCCTTGCTTCTTTGAGATTAAAACTATTGAGAATACAGTGGGTCACAGAACAATTTAGTAATGTTCCCTTGCTGTTGCCCGGCTTTACTGCAGAGATTAACCAGGCGGTGGTTGGGACTGCTTAAATGGAAATGGTCAGAGGCATATGTAGAAGCATAAACGACAGATTTTGTCAATAAAACGACAGATTTTGCCACTTTAGGACTGTAAAGACAGATCACGTTCCCGTGGAACTATTTTAGAATAGTGGCCAACAGTGTAACTGAATCATGAACATAGATACACTTCTTCATGAAACAAATTTTATATTTTTTTTATTCTCCTTCTTACGATAACCTTCTAAAACATCTTACAAACCGTGTAACATCTGAACAATATTTGTCATATTACGGTAGCATATACAGAAAAATTGTGTGTAAATGAATAAAATAAACGATTATTCGTATCAACAATTGCTTGAAATTTAAAACGAAATTAATTAAATTTTGTTTCTCAATTATTCAACATACTACATACATATTTACAAAACCATACAACAACAACAATAAAAATTAAAACAACAAAAAATAGAAAAAAAAATTTAAAAAACATTTTAATTTTTTGAATTTTTATAAACAAAAGACAGACTCATCATAAATGTATCGTTACGATACCATGTATGAATGTTGTTGTTGTTGTCGATTGTTTTTTTCCTTTCTTTCTTTCCAATAAGAAAACAACAAACAGAAAAAAAATGTGTTGAAATTGAAATTCTTTAAGTAATAAAAGTGAAGTAAACAATATGCACTAGAGATGAGCGATCCAGTGATTTTTGAAGAACGTTGTTCTCAGTGAACGTGATTTATTAATCACTGTTCTTTAAAACAGTGATTGTGATCACAGTATTCCAATAATACAATAATGACAATATCGTATTTTATTAAGTCGTAAGAAAGAGACAACTAGATACATACTACGGAAAGACTACTAAACAAAACTTTTGTTGCCGTTTTTGGTTATTTCTAACCAAAATTGGTTATTTTTTTTGTTCAATGTGTAGATTTCTCCGGGTTTGGTTATTTATTTTTCTTATAAATAGAGCTTTTGTTTTGTTTGTAGAAATGTATTAATTAGTAAGACTAAAATTTTATTTTGTTATTTTTTGTTTCTTTTCTTACTCTGTTGTATTAATTATAATTTATATTTGAAAAAAATAAAATAAAAAAACTGCGAATTTAGTTTTGGTTATATTTTTTCTTATTTGGTGATTTTTTTCACAAATGTTGGTTACAATATTTTTTTTTTCGTGGCAACACTGGTGAAGGGAAACGAAAGTTTGACGTTTACTAAAATTTTGTGAAAGGGACAGCAAATATTACCAACAAGTATTTCTGTCCCTGTCTGATTCTTTCTTTTTTGTTTATTTATGTTTGTTAAATTTTAGGGTGGGTTTTTATTTTCTATTTTGGTAGAAATTGATGATATTTTTGTAGAATAATAGAATAGTTTTGAAAGGAAATGAACTGTTGTATTGGGGAAACATAATACGGAACTAATGTATTTGGTGACACATTTCATCGATTGTCACTAACTTAGTATTTAACCAATTGAGAGGTATATTCACAAACTCCTGAAACAAAAAGTTATGAGTATATATTTCGTTATATTTTTCTTTTTACTTATCTCTTACACACGGAACTTACTTCATTGTGAAGAGAAATTGCTAAGAGTTCGATTAATAATAAAAAAATTGCCGAATTTTAATGTTTTCATTCAAGAAATTAATAAATACTAGTAATATAGGTACACAAAGTTCTGCAAGAAAAAAATTTTATGAGCAATATGTCTTATTTGATCTTGATATATTTAGTTTCTTACTTTCCTTTTGCGACCAAAGACCACATACATTTCGATTAATAATTAAATATTTAAGAATCTTTTAACTTTTCATTGAAGAAATTAAAAAATATCCCAAATTTTCCCTTTTTTAACACAAAATCAATGTTTGTTTACATTTAATTTTTCAACTTTATCCGCCAGTTTTCAGTCTGTATATCTGTTGCTTTTAACACATTTGCTTTGCAAAACTTATAATTCATTTTTTTTCTCCCTCTAAATATTTTAGTAAACATAACAAAATGAAATAAATTTGAGTATGTAACAATTTTGAAAGAACGACATTATTAGTACCTGTTATTTGGCAATTTCAATCACTGTAGTTACCAGTGAATTATCAATCACCGTGATTAAATCACAGTTTTGAAAATATCGCTCATCTCTAATATGCACACAGTGGTGGTATGTGAAGATGACAAAGATGATTAAATTTTTATTTTTAAACGTCAATATTTGAAATAGTTTTACATTCTAATCTCTTGAATTATTTTAAGATTTTTTTGTTTTATATTTTTCCTATTGTTGTACCACTGTACTTGTTAGTTGTTATTTTCATCTCTGAAGGTTTCGTACTGTATGGCAACCACCAGATAATTGTCTCAATTTAATTATTAATTCGTTTACTTTATATTTTGCCGGCATAAAATTCTTTAAATAGTTTATTTAAACTCATTCGGATTTTTGTAGCTGACAACGGACCCACCAACACTAGAAATTGGTCGAGATTGGTGAGACTCGTGACACCGTTTGCTTGTAGTTGTCCAATTCATAGTCCACAATTCCAGGCCAGTGCTGTCAAATTACCGTTTCTTTTAGAGTGAGTTTCTTCAAAAGATAGTCACTCTTTTCCAGATAGTCACTCTTTTTCGGATTCAATGGGTTTTCCACAACCACTTCTGATTTTTCCGAGTCCCATATGCGTCAATTTTGAAGTAAACGCCAAAATAGAAGTGAGTTTCAGCGTTGAATAAAATTTATTCGTAAAATTAGCATTGAAAGCCACTTGCTTTAGTATTTATCAGCATATCTACGGCTGTCTATTAGGCGCTTATTGTAAAAGATTGGTTCTTCTTCTCATATTTAGTGAGAGCGACCTAAGTTTGATACCCAGTTGCCTGATTGGGGCCTTGTTCATATCATTACTGTCCCGCTTATCTCGCTTAAAGTAAATGCTGAATATCCCACTAGAATCTCAGCGGAGACCAGACAGTTATGAATCCTTTCAGATCATAATAGGCCTTTATACTGTCACTGGCAATAGATGATCTTAAGCAATGGTTTGACGATTTTGTTCCTGGCGAATAGGAGTTCATTTGAGAAGTAAAGTCTTTAGTTGAAGTTGTAATGATTTAGGGCCAACTGACCTGAATAAGCCAGTCGCCGCTCTCCGCCACTAGGAAGAGGATTAGCCTATTTAGTGGTAATTGATTTTAGAAGGCTTTACAAGTTCGATACAACTTCTCAGTGGTTGAAAAACTTTATTAGTTATTTGGTACAGGTAAATAGAGGCTAATTTGAGGAAGTTAAATTGCAATGTTATAGAGGCCACCATTCTGTATTAGCTAGCCAGCGTTGACCATCGCATAGAAGAGATTAGGTCGTTATCTACTGTCCTTTCTCATCTGTTCTTGGTTCAGTTGAATTTTGCACGGGTGCAGGCCTCACTCGACGCAAAATTTGTCAAGGCACGTTAACAATTTATTTTCGAATGCTTCGGATCCTACCGCATTCTTTCACGGATAGCACGGTTGTTTTCGACAGATATTGCGCTTCGTCGGCGTATGAGTGTTGATTGGCTTCTGGCTTATTTAGTGTTAATTGATGTTTGAAGATTTTACAAGTTCGATAGAACATGTAACTGGTTGTAATGGTTTCTTATTTATGTTGAGTTCGGTAGTGAATGCACTCAGAACTTGAATTTAGCTCGAGCGCGTGGCTATTGTTCAGTTGGACGGATAGTTTCGTCTTGTAAAGGTCTCGTTGTGCCGTCAATGCTTGATTTAAAATGTGTTAATCGAATCCCATTATTCTAATCCTAAAATAGTGGAACTCTATGGATATTGCCAATACAACACATCATTTTACAATGTAGTATACCCAGTAGTCGTGTTTAACCGACTGTTAATATTGTAGTTGTTTTACTTTTCTTGGAACTGATCATCACACTAATTATTTAATTAATTAATTATTGTTATTTATGCTTCACTTGCAAAATAGTAGAATATATATTTTTTTTTTCTTTTGCCATTTTTTAATGTTCATTATTGACTTAAAGTAGTCAAAAGTTGTATTAAAAAAATCATACATGATTTGCAAAAATATGCTTTAACGCTTCAAAGTCGCCATTTACAAAGTAAGAGAGTGTGACGTCTGACGTCGTTTGTGTGTCGGTATTGATTTGTTTAAACAAAACCCATTTGTTTTTTGAGATTATTGCAGAAAATTATTGAAAAAAAAACTATCAATTGATTTTCAGTTTTCGTTTTCTTTTTTTCTCTTGAAGACTTGACGATAAACGGAAATAATTAATCATTTTGAGGAGGAAAAAAAGATTTAAGAAATTAAAGAAATTGAAAGAAATTGAAAGAAATGGTATCAATTATTATTTTTATTATAAAAGTTAAGATATGCGATTAATTAATTTACTCATGTTTTATTTCTATTATCATTTGAACAAGTAAGTAAGTGGTCATTAATTTAATTAAATAAAACAATTTAAAAAATAATAAATAAAAATAGAAACAAATCTTGTGTACTTTATAAATGTTGTTTGTTTGTGGTTTACCAGAAATAAAATGCATTCCATTATAGAGTGACCAGAGCAAGTCATTATGTACGAAATACATACGCCTCAAGATTAAATGTAGAGTGCTCTAAAGTTAGGGAATTATCAGCGTATACACGGGCTTTGATGTAGCTACACAAAAAAGTCTAGCGTCGTCATATTGTATGACCTTGGAGGGCAACTGACGGTGCCACAATGTCAAATTAGGCACTTTTTAATCAGCACTTCTGTATTAAGTTGTAACTATTTTAACGTATTCTTCGATCCATCGATCGTAAATGGCAAACCTTTCGCTAAATCAGTGACATTTCAGATAAAATGTATTTATATCTCATAGCCATGCCAGACCAATAGAGTTAGAACCAATAAATGAATAACGAGCTATTTCTTAAACTGATTTTCTTTCTAAACGGGCCTTATTTTTTAAATAAAATTTTATTTTTTTAAAATAAATTTTCCACTTTTATGTTAAAATTTTCATCTAAACACCACACCTTATTCTTTATCAATGAATAGAAAATTTGTTTTTTAAGTTAATTTTCTTCGCGCTATTTGAAATCGCATTCTATTTTAGCTAATCGCTCGCTAATTTGTCTTAATTTTTTTTTTTTTTTTTCAAATTCCATAGAATTTCCTTGAATTTTTTTTTGCCAATAATTGAGCATAAGTCAAACACCGTTTAAATGGTGTGAAAATCTATTTCAATAAAGCAAAAATATTCCCATGATTTTGAAATAAATATCGAATTTCATTAGAAAAATTTCTCTGTTGTATTGTGCCCGAATATTTTTAACACTTTGTGGTGGTTGCCTTCAAAAATATTTCGTTTTTTTTTTTAATTTTTTTATTGTGTTAAATTTTACAACAACTTAATTTTAGCTTGATTAAGTTAATCTTTATAATACAAAAAAACGGTGTAAATTAATAATTAACACCTTCACGACTGTAGTAAAAATGTTTTGTACTTAATTGTGAAGCAAAAAAATTCGCAACAATTTCATCCAAAATATCTACAAGCGATGGAAAAGACCCCAAAAATAAATAAAAAAAAACGTTGAACATCTTAATTTTAAAAATATTAAATTTAAATCAGATCAATTGGCTGGCTTGAGTGTAACAATGAACTTGAGAGGTAAATAATTAAGAAAATTATGAACACTTAAGTATATAAATATGTATATGAAACCCTAGATCAGGAAATATGAGAAGATTTCACGGTCAGCACTAATTGAACGGTCATGTTTGCAAAAGTGGTTGTAGATTATCTTGTGGTTGTTTCATCCTTTTTGTTCACTAATTTTTGTGGAAAACCATTCTCAGCTCAGAGCTAACAACTTTTCTTGAGCACAAATTTAGTTTTAATTACCGATATCTAGCCAAGAAATTGTTGAGTTTCATACACCAAGAAAGATTTTACGCCATCTAGAATGGATATCGTATTAATTAACTCCCAGTCTACTTTTGGATAGTTTTAAAAATATCATCTTTGTTGATTAATAGTGTTGATTTTGCTAAGAACCCTTTAGCCAGGATTACAACCTAGCGTCTCACCCCACTCATGTTGGGTGTTTTAAGTTTATTATTATTATTATTACCTACTGTTTAATGTCGACTGAAATGTATCGTTTTTTCTTAGCAAAAATTAATATGACAACTAGAGTCTAGTCAAACCTCACATGTGAACCAACTTGACTGCGATTAGACTGGCAATTAGTGAAAAATTCCACACTTTGGCTTCTTTCCTGAAGCGAAGACAATATCTGTTCTACTGTTAAGAAATTTTAACCCAGACAGGGGGAAACTAGTCATTATTCTCTCCCGACTTGACAAATATTATGAGATCTCTATCCTTACTGCCTAATATCAGGGAAACATGCCCTTTGGCTAAACGATCCCTCATGTACATTCGTTTCGGATCGAAATAGTAATAGTAAGAGCCTTGTTTCTCGTATCGCGGGTGGTGATTTACCCAAAAACTTTCTTTCTGCCTATAGGGGAGGCCATGTGGTTGTGTTTATACCCAAAACAAGGTAGAGAATGAGCTCAGTGTGCTGTTATATTCCCACGAATCGGTACAAGCTTAGGTATTCACCGGCCGCTTGCTAGGACGGAAGTGATATATAAATATAGTTGCAGTAGACTTTGAACTGGTGCCATCATACGTAGGGGAGCTGGTATACGCATTGTATATACCCGTGCTTTGAAAACTGCCAGGCATACCACTGTTACCATACTCACGTTAAATTGTGAACAGTCTTGCCTACTCTTTTGTAGTGCTAATCCCATTAAGATCCTTACTTTCGGATTCGAGAGCTCTGTAAGTTATGGGGGCCTCGCTGACGACCCACTAAACTCATCTAGTTTTTAATCTATTCTATTCCCTTTTTAGGTCATTCGCAATTCGTTGTTCACTGCTTTTATAAACCGATGTCATGAGACAAATTAAAGTCGTAAACTCGTTCACAATTTTTTTTTTTAATCTTTATTGTTGTTCTTATTTATCAATAGATTTTTCCACTCGCACTAAAAATTTATTTTTAGTCTCTGCTCGTTGATACATTTTCACGCACACAAATAGCGATTAATAACAATAATAATCGCTGAATTAAACGAGTATCAGTAATCAATTTGTCATTTTATTTTTATTTTTATTCACATTTTCAATTCACAACTCAAAATAATTCATTTCTTTGGAAAATATGTCGAAAATTAATATTAAATTTTGTATTTTTAACTCCTTAACCAATCAGTCGATAGCCATTCTTCCATTCATATTCAGTCTCGAGTACTTTATTTGCTTCCATCTTTTTTTTTTGGTCGTAATTCATTATATTTGCGTGACATTTCAACAGTACTTTTCCGTCGAATTATGGTTTTCTTCTTTTTTTTTATTTTTTATTCTCTTTTTTTAATATCTTAAAAGTTTTTTGTTTTTGTTTTTTTTTATTGGTTTTATTATGACTTTTCTTTTCGTTTATGATGAACAAATTATGGTTAAATTGAAAAACGTGACATTTCTTCAGACATCGTCGTCGTCGTCGCCGTTGTTATTCACTCAAATGTTAATTTATATGATCGAATAACAACAACAATAATTTTTCTTTTTTCTCATTTCATGGAAATGATTTATTATTGGATTCTAATATTGGTTGTTAGATGAACTTATTGTAGAAGGAAAAAGGTCTTAACAGCACCTAAACCCAGCTCACTCTACATCTGGTAATCTACGTTTCATACTTTATTAACTATTATTGTCATGTAGAGGTGCTCGCAATCTCTGTTGGGTGCCCTATAATGTCTCCCCCAATTCTGTTGCCCGCACGAAGTTTAGAATCCGTAATGATAACTTCATGCTTTGTATTTGATAAGCATACTGGAGTTTTCTTCAGTAATGCATTGATGCTGCACAGTTTCCAACTATTTATTCCAATGTTGCGTTATCCCTATTCTAAATAAGTGTTCCCTGAGTACACATACATATATTTGGTTTCTGGAGAGAAAGCCGACTTGTCTTCTTATGCCTTATTTTGCAGTATTGCATCAGTGACAGTCTTTCTCGCACAAGCTAAGGTTGTAATCCATGACTGAAGGTTTGTAATGACCAATTATGTATGTCTGTATGTAATCTCGCACAACGTCCAATCTGGCTTTGCAATCAAAAATCATAGGAGGTAAAAACTCATCAATCAGCTCTATAACTGTGTTCCTTTCGGCATACCATACGGGTGTATCGGGCTCTTTTCTTCACAGTAAAAAGCGATGCTTACTTTGCTCGTGCGGTATAAACATTTACGGAAATAGCCGCGACCTGAGAGAGGACTTGAATCGGAAAGTAGATTTCACAAAGACTCTGTGAATTCTTTTTTCTTTTCTGGAATTATGTGTGGCCGTTCATATTGTGCTCGTCTCTGAGCTCGATCTACTCTGCGATTCTTGTATGTCTCGGGATAATGTGTATGCTGGAATGACAGGAAGATTCTTTCTCCATGCCCTTTTAACACTTCCTCACTAACTCTTCACTCTTGGCAAAAAATGTGTGTCATATGGTATTTCAATACTATTAGGACCAACAATATATCGATGACGTCGTAGAGGAGTTCGCGATTTTCCAAGTAGCCTTGGAGCATTATCAGTATCAGATCAGAATCAGTAGACACTTTCGCAATGTAAGGCTTACACATTTCAAGGATTACATTTTTAGATACCTTTAAGCTTTACAATGAAACCACGATGTGTCTCATTCTTCCGAGTTTAATTTTATTTATTATGTTCCGCATTTCAAGCGTCAACTGGCGTTTACGCGGCCTTATTCGCAGATAGTGGCGTTGTATTACAAACGAAATGATTATAAAGTATGTGTGTGGCTATAGCTTTAGAATTCTTTAGAAATGTCAGTAAATGGAGTACTAAACAAATCATATACCAGCGTACCATCTCGTAATATTTATAAACAGAAACATTGCTTCCCCAATAACGCATTGAAGTAGTTGTTGTTAACGGAAAAATTTCCATTTTCCTCGTTAAAATATTGGTGACGGGGAAAGGTGGTAGAAGTTTTGTTTATTGACAAAACAGTTGTTATTCTTCAATTTATTTTTTTTTTTTTTATTGATTTTCCTTTTTTTTTTTTTTTTTTTTTGAACTTTTTCCTCGATTTAATTAAACTCATTGAGGAGACTTGAAGCGTAAGAATGTAACGGTTTGTTACAAAAATAATAACAAATAAAAAAAATATTCAAAACCAATAACAATAACAACAAATTAACAATTATAACAACAAAATAATAATCATTTTAAATTAACAATGTTTTGTAACAAAATAATATCGTAACACAACCGTAATAATAATAATATTTGAATATCGTATTGAAAGAAATAAATTAAATTAAGAAGGACAGACAGAAAGCAGAAAGAAACAAAATGGTGGTGATATCACGAAATTTCTATGCCACAACATTGTCGAAAGTCGTCTTCTTCTACTACTTAGGCTGTCGTCAGTCATCAATATTGACAATAAAATTGTGGGAAAATTTTCTGTTTTTTGTGTATAATTTTATGCAACAAACAATTTTATTTGTCGTTGCCACAAAACACGTGAAGTTTTTCGTTTTTTTTTTTTTTGTTTTTGCTATTCTTCTTACCAAATTGGCATTTTGTTTTGCATGTTTATTTAACATTTCATAGGGCAATTTTGTTAGAAAATTTGTAACACATTTGTAGGAAATAAAGCAAACGACAAATTGCTTCGATTTGATGTATTCATTCAAAGTATTTTGTTTTTGTAATTAAAAATTTTATTATTCAAAAAGTGCTTAAAAATAAATCATGATATACTTCCTAATTTATTATGAAGTTTTCCTTAAGGCATACATTTTAAGCACAGAGTGCTAAGCTAATTATTGATTCGATAAAGAACTTCTGATTTTATTTAAGGCAAGTTGGTAGATAAATGTAACCGTTACCTAAGTGTAAAGCCCTTACGCCAAGTGTGTTTTATTGTAATATCATAGTCTCTCAATTTTTCTTACCATGAACCGCCCGGAGCTTTTGATGAAGCTGATGTTCATTTCCGTTGGCTCAGTGGGGTTATTTGCATAGCAGAAGTTCCTTGCCTCCATAATACTGGCTATGTTCCCCAAGAGAAGAGTAACAGTTTCTTTCTCTTTCTAGTCTCTACCGATCTTTTGTTCGATGAGGCTTTTTTTTATTCATTCGTCCAAAATTTGAATTTTTTGCTTACTTGTACGATAAGATGAATTTTTGCCCTTCGCCGCAATTACCTGATCTTATTATCCTACGGCGATAAGGCGATAAAGCGATTTCATCACTTTCATGTGATAAATCGCTGTTATCACTATCTAGTTTTTGGTCTCTCATGCGGTAAGCCATTATAGCGATTTTACTGCAATCTCGCGCGATAAGATCGTAGAGTGATTCTATCATACTCCCGCGCGAGAGTGATTGGCATTGAGTAAAGGATAAGCGGCTGCTGGATATCAGGCCGTGTGAGAATTCATGTCATAAGCAGGCAAAACTTTTCGGTGGTGTATGAAATGCAGTTGGATGGTCGTGTATGCTTGGCGAAAGGTAAGATGGAGAGAGGCGAAGACCATTTCTAATCCAACTTTAACATTAGCGGGGTAATTACAATTGAAAGAGATATAAGAGATATTTTGCTTCAGAGTGTTCAGTAGTGGCCTGTGAATAATAACCCGCCTGCATTGCAGACTGAAATAATACTTGTTCAGAATAGGAATCGCTTCAAGCACAATATCTACAGATATTGTATTAAGGAAAACGAGTCAGGATAACAGGATTGGGGAAAGATATTGTAGGGGTAACCCGGGTATAGCTGGTACAACAAATTTGGTTACTTTTTGGTATTCGAATATACATATACATGAAGTTTGAAAAAAAAGAACCAATTAAGTACCAGTTTGAAAACAACTTTTACCACCACTGATCGATCACAAACATTTGTTTGTTTGTTGCGGTTACTTTCAATATCTTGATCTGAATCTCAAGGTTTATTTTGAAATGTTTATTTCGGGTAATTTCTTTGCCCACTAGTGGTGGTGACCCGTTTATTTTTTATACCGCTTTTTGCATTCAAAGTCATCATACACGTGCTGTTTGTTTAGCTGTTGGTTTAAAGGTGACAGTGTTACCATTAAACTCATGCAGGCGTATGAGCATACATACTACATACATATGTACGTAATTTCCTCAATATTTCAATGACAACAATATCGATTTTTTTTTATAAAAATTTGTTTGTTTATCATTGTGTATGGTATTGTATTGTATTTTAATTAAATTAAAAGTGATTAATAATAATAATTTTTTTTTTTAAGTTTTTGTTTTTTTTTGTATTATTATTTTTCGTCAGAAATTTGTTCCTCAAAAAGGTAGTTTTTGTTTATCACTGTCTAGTAATCAAATTAAGGCATGGAATTGTTTTGCAAAATTCCCCTTTTCCCTCTTTAAAAACGTTTATTGTTTATAGCTTCAGTTGCAAACAATATGAAAAAATTTAAAAAAATTAAATTAAATTTTGTTTATTTTATATTCTATTAACGTTTTAGGCAGTTTTTTTTTATGCAAAATAAATAAACAAGAAAAATAAAAAAAAGCTTAAGCAAATTAAGCAAAACAAATAAAAAAAGTGTAATAAACCGTCGACCAGCTGTCTGTTTAATAACAAAAATACACTAACAACAAAAAAGTAAAAAAAATTTTAATAAAAAAACTTAAAATAGAAAAACTCTTGATAAACAACAGACTAAGCTGTAAATAGGTTAACGTAATATATAGTTGGCTAGCATACAGTGTAAAGCAAAAGTATGCATACAGTTAGGTAGAGAATAGTTACTTGCTTAGACCACATGTGGTGCAATTGCACAGTTTTTTCATTTCCCATAACACTAAAACCATTCGGATCTTCCGACCAAACCATTCAAACTCCCTGACAAAAAAGGTCAGTAATGGCAACTGCAAAGAAGAAGGTCCAGGTGATTGCTTCCCCACGGCATAACGTTCGCTAAGTTGCCAGGAGGAGAATTACAGCTTTCTTCTCCTGTAGGTCAAGATGAGTTCGAGACCCGATTTTTATCCAAACAACAGGATTATAACAAGCTTGGGATGTCTTTTTCATACTGTTTATTCATATTTCTGATGAATCAAACAGTAAATTGAAGAGTGTGTACGAAAAACACACATTTAGACGTGATATATTAAACTCAGAAACTATTATAATGCTAAGTCTAAATAATGCCTTGCTTGAGGTCATCCAATTATCATATGCCTTATACAGGTCACAAGATACCCCTATATTGTGTCAACGAGGCGCGGTTATACCTCTGAGTTTTTCAATGTTGTGGACGTTTCTACAAAGACTACGGGATTTAGAGTTTGTTTCCTACCTATATTATTCATGTTTTTGGACTTCCTTTTTTCTACTTTTTTAAGAGTTGCAGATTGTTTCGGCGAACTGCGAAGTTTTTTTTGTAGCATATCTGCTATGTCCAAAGCAGTTCGTTGCTGATTATGCGTGGTCAGAATAATCTAAGAACTCTTCATCGGTTTAATTTGTTTGACGCATGTAACAAACCAAAATTCGAAACTCTGAAGAAGTATGGCGCGAATACAGGCTTTGAATATACATACAGAGTTCAAATTCAGTACTGTATGTACCGTAGCTAAGCAGACGAGCTAGCCAGGGCTGGCGCACTTCTTCCGGAATCGTCTTCAATCAACTTGGGAATGCCACTTACCTCATTCAAACTGGCCATCGCGCGGAAATTCTCCAGGGACGCCAACCTATCCTGGATCAATGAGGAGACCTGCTCCACCGCTAGGCTCACTTGGCCCTCAATGGATAGAAGGCGCACCAACCAGTTACTTAGACTTGGTCGTAACATCATCTCGATCACAGTGGCCATGCTTACAGGTCACTGTGTTATGGGTAGACACGCGGAAAGAATGCGACTCCCATTTAACGATTTCTGCCGTGGATGCAGATCCGCTGAGGAAGAGGAGACTGTTATCCACTTTCTATGTCAATGCCCATCTCTTGAGAGATGCAGATATAGGTTATTTGGCTTTCCAACCCTTGTTAGCTTGACGGAGCTATCGTCCATTGACGTCAAGGACATAGCCTCGTTTATCAAACTTTCTGGCTGGTTTTCCAGCGTGGGGTAGTCGTGCTTTAAATGTGCAGCCCTTGCGCTGACCAATTTCTCCCTCATTGGCTCGGAGGAACTGGGTCAGTACAGGGACTGCGTTCACCTGTGGCACCACAACGGGCCGCTATGCGTGCTCAAGTGAGCTTTTGGTATAAAGCTACCACACTAACCTAACCTAACCTAACCGTAGCTATTGCCTTTTTGATTTTTTAATAGTGCTACTCACGTATTTTAATTTACCCACGCTATACACGCATGAGTATGACAGATGTTCAGCGGCCTGGGAATTCCAAGCCAAACTTATGCAGTATTTATTATTAACATCAAGTCTAGTTCTAGTTGTTCATTTTGTCAGCAAAAACTCACCCGTGTCCAAATAAATTTCTTTCAAACTCTTTAACTTCAAGGCTAATAGACTCCAAACATTTTTGTAAATTTAAATAAATTTTTAGAGTGCATTTGAAAAAAAGAATAACACACACACACACTCGTTTGTTTAAAAGATATTTTTATTTAAAACAAACTGGTTTGAAATCTTTGTTGCTAAGCCAACAACTACTGCATAACGGTTTCAAAGAGTTGCCCATGCGCAAACGCCCACGGTTTAAATCTATTATTTATGCAGATGAGTATTTTGTCTTGACAAAAAGCAGACAAAAACTATTTTAAAATCATTTTTGTGGGTCAATAAACATTTCAATTGGTTAAATAGCGTTACAAACACGAGTTGACGTTAAAAGATATTTTTGGCCAGTCTTACAGAGGTGACTACAGAGGTGGATCGTCTAATGGTTCATATTTATTTTGTAGATCAAATAAAAATTACGCGTGTAACCTTTAGCTTCAATTTTGTTTAAAAGAAAATGACAATTTTATGGCCTATGGTTTATGGCAATAAATAAACTGAAAGCAATATTATTTGAAACGAAGTTGTTTAACGTAGTTAACCATGCGTTGTTGGCTGATGACAAAAATAAAAAAAAATATATAACCGACCCGACAAATAGTACACCAAAATGTTATAAACCAGAAGATTATGGGTCTAATGAATTGGCACAAGTGGATCTGTTGATCTAAACAATTTGTTTTGTTTGAGAGAGAACTTACCCCCAGCTGGGTATCTTTACGATACCTCTTGCTCATTTCCTTACATTTATTTTCTCATTAATGTTAAAAGCCTTATTTATCACAAATAAGTGCCTTTTTTCCTCTTTCAATAATTATTTCTAATTTCTTTTGGGATGGAAAGTTTAAAACGGCAGGAAATATTGTTAAAAAAAAAAAAGCAAAAAACAAAACCAGTCTTATTTCTTTTCTATACATTTTGCGTGCCTTTAACGACTTTAAATGACTGTTGAAAGCCTAAAAAATATAATTTTTCCATTTTATTACGCGTGTTTTTTTTTACCCAAATTGCTTGACTAGACTACTGGCTTTTAAAAGAAATTAAATTGAAAGGAAAAAAAATTAAATGACAGAGTAGGAAAGAAAAAAAAACGTAAATTGCCAGATAATTGAGGCAACTAAATAAATATGAGAACATACTGTGGATAATTGCGTCGCGGTATTTTCCTCTTTTTTTTTTGTTTTTTTTTTTTGTTGTAATTTGAGTTTGTATTTTAGTGTTGAACGTTACAATCATTGTTGATTGTTTAAATATTTAAACAAGAAAATAATTTAATTAAAAAACACTAGAAAAATGACACACAATTTAAGTGTTTAAAGGTAATTGCAAAGGATATATTACACAAGCAATTGTATTTCAAGTGTTGAGTGTAATAGTCACACAATAAAAGGATTCAGTGAAGTGAAGACTAAATTTCTAAGTGAATTCAAATATTTCGAAGCGGTCATCTATTTCATTTAGGTAAGAATTATTGCAAATTGTTTAATATACTGTGTGGAAAATGGTGGTTTACCATAACTTGTGTAGGAAGCTTGTCTTAAATCATCGGTTAATAAGCCTAACTTACCGCAGTCTAGTAAATAGCTGGGATTCAAACCAGAGATCAGCAATGAATCGTATTTTCGCTACTCATAGGTACTTATGAAATTTTGAGTATGAGTGAGTCAAGAGTATTAAAATTCAACTACTCTGATTCATTCGTACTCGCTACAACATTGATTTATAAGTATAGGTTGCAATGAGTATGAGTACAACGTTGACATCAAACTCACAACATTCGATTCATTGTTTGATTCATACGCCTACTCATTCAGATTCATAAATTTAGAAAAATACTTATAATACTTACGAATGATTCGAGTCACTCGAATCATTCATCAAAATTTACAGTAGTAGTTATTGTTGCATTTACAAAAGAAGAAAAAAGAAAAGACAAAGACAGCAAGCAAAGCACACGCACAACCTTCTAGCGAGTATTGTGGTGTTCGTACTCGAATCATACTTATTTTGTGCTTCGTGTATATGTTGAATCATGGAGAGTCGAAATCAACAACATCGTGCGTATTGTTAAGTATGAGTACGATGAGTATGAATATGAGTAGTATGAGTATGATATTAAAATAAGTATGAATGCGTATAAGTAGCTGAAATTATAAGTATGACTCGAATCTACTCATCGTTTTGAATACTCGTTGCTGATCTCTGATTCAAACCCCAGCTCAGACATCTTGAAAAAATCGGAATATCAATACCTTCTGATAAAAACTCTGAGTGTCACTAATGTTTCTCAAAAATCTGACGATTGAAGTTGATGTTAAACTGTAATTCCGCCAATCATGAATAAAATTAGTACATTCAATATGGGTTGTGTGAGAGGCTTGGTCGTAATTCTGTCACGAGAGTTGTAATGTCAAATTACATAAGCTTAGCCGTCCAGTGCTTCATAGTTATTGAATTTCTAAGAGCCACACTACCGCTGAATACTCGTATATCCCACAAGCAGTAAAGCTTAACATATGTTAGCTTAACAAATATAATACTGAGGTATTAATTCTTGAGTATGTTGTGCAGGTCTATTACTTGACTCACAAGCTACTAATTATTCTAAAATATATTGTGGCAAATGGTGGCATACTTAGTTCCTCGTGAACAGCTTCTTTCTTACTCATGTACTTTAAGATAGTGTTGTGACACAATCAAATGTTTTGCCGATATGTGATGTGTAGAAATTTTCCAAACCCCAAAATAATCGCCAGCAATCAAACGCGTGTTTGTTTGTATGAAAACTAAATTTCATTGACCCATATTTACATTGTTTCAATATCCGTCCTCGTTTGTTTAGTTATCAATTCTTAAGAATAATAATCATTTATTTTGTTAATAATTTTTGGTTTTGTTTTATTTATTATGGCAGCCACGGATATTTCTGTTGTCATCTTTCAATTTCTTGAAATGATCTCATGCCCCAAACAACAATAATAATAATTACAATCATAATAAGTAGGAGAGAGGGCGGTAGTGATGTCAATGATGATTAATTAAAATATTGCGTGTAGTAAATACAAAATAATTCGGAATATAATTTTAATTATAATGATTATTATTTTGTTTATTAATTTGTTTACATACTTTCGACACTTGTTGTAAATATTTATTTTCTGTATACATACTCTTGTAGCAGATACAATTTAATTGCATACAATGGTACTCATCATACAGGAATATATAATTAAAATGTTAACTTTTTTCTTCATTTTTATATTTTTCAATTTTTTTTGATTTTGTTAATAATTTTATTAAAAATTAATTAAGTTATCGTATCAATAATGATGTTATCGTATCAGTTACGATGTATTGAAGGCATTTGTTTCGTTGAGTTCTTTACAATTTCCATTTTGCCAAAGGTATACGTATGGAAGTAGGCATCAGGTGCCAGTTATGATAGGGCTTTGTGCTGAATTAGATAATTGCAGCATCTATTGGATGGCATTGGAAATATTTTTTTAATCAATATCAATTTGATGTAATTATTGAGTTTATTGCAGAACACAAACAGCGATTATAATGGGATTTATTAAACGTAGATCTCGTCCTAGATTTTTCTTATCATGTTAAAAAAAATGCTCTCGGCAGTGACATCTGTTCACAATTTCTACTAACTTCCTGTAAGAAGCTCCTCTAAGGCCGTTTATAATGGTGAATAACTCATTGAAGTAACTTCCTATTCTTACTGTGGCATGTACGATTTGCCTTTAATGTGTCTTTTACAGTATAAGTCACAGTGTGTAGATTCATCGCTTGTTTTTTGGGCGAGAGACATGGTTAGATTAGGTTGAAGGGGTAGCTCTGATTACCAAAACTCACTTGAGCATGCATAGCGGCCCGTTGTGACGACAAAGGTGAATTCCACCAAACTAGGGAAGAACGTGGTCAGCAGAGGTAAGCGCAGTCCCTTTTCTGACCGAATTCTACCAAACTAGGGAAGAAGTTTGCCAGCGCAAGGGCTGCACATTAAAAGCACGACTACCCCACGCTGGAAAACCAGCCTGAAAGTTTAATATCGAAGGTGGATGATAACTCCGTTAAGCTGACAAGAAATGTAGCGTCAAATAACCTACATCTACACCTCGATTTAATTCGGTGAATTTAGGCTTTAATCTTTTGCACAGTATACTTATATTACTACGAAGAGACTGTGCAGCCTAGCTGCATGTATCTTATCATTTTGTATCCTTCCGCCATATCCAGTTCTGTTTTTTTTAGCATTTCTCTCGGTACCTGAGACTTTACTTTATTCTTCATATTGTTTTGTTAGGGAGATAGGCATAGATCATTTGTGGAACTGCTTTCATCAGATATATCCTCAGTACCCTTGGCTTACATACATATGTAGCTGCTAATAAATACCCATTTATCAGCATCAAACCGTTCGGTGCTTTGGCTTTGATTAAAAGATTTTAATAAGGGATACATATCGCTCCTTTATTGCAACATAGTCATATCTCAAAAAAACTTGATCTTGCCAAAATGCGATTTAAGTTTTCAAGACGTAAGTCCTATGATCTAATTGCCGCAAACACTTTTTGCTATAACTTCGGTTCAGCTTGGGATATAAAACTGATTTTTTTTTCAACATTTACAGAAGGTCTAAAAGAGCAGTTTTGCTTAAGTAACTACAAATTTTTAATTTTTTGAGATATGACTATGTTGCAATAAAGGAGCGATATGAAGTCGAAGTTGTCCAGTAGGTAGTGTGTTAGCTTATTAGACTAGAACCCATGGTTTAAACCCCTGCTCAAACTCTCAGCAGTATTCTGGCAAAAATCTCTGTGAGTAAAATAAAATTGTCATGAAAAGTTTCTCAAAAATCTGTCGTTCGGAAACCATTTTAAATTAAAGTTGCCGCCATTCATGGATAAAATTAACTAAAGAGATGTAATGACCAAGCGATCAGAATAGTTATTTCTTTTTGTTTAATAAGTCTTAGTTCGTCCATAAATCATGCTAGGGATTGACTGTGATAAATACTTTTCTTTGAATCGGATGCTTACTTTTAACAAAATTCTGAAGATAACAAAAACTAAATACAGTTAGACCTCAATTTTCCGTGATGGTTGGGACCGGAAGCATTCTGTATAATCGATTTTCCCGGTTAAATTTGTAAAATTTGTTAAATTTGTACTCAAAATTTTGGCTAGTTTTTTTTAATAGATTTTTTTATTGATTAATAAATTTTTTTTTTTTTTTTTTTTTTTTAGTTTATTTTATTTGCAATCTATTTTACAAATTTAAAATAATGAGCAAATTTCATAACATAAATATAACATATATTGAGTTGCTAAAACTCAAAAGAAAAGAGTAAATACAAAGAAATTATACTTTTTTAATTTTAATACAATATGCTATATGGTATTATAAAATCAAATAATCTTAGAAATTAAATAATTTTTTTTTTTTTTTATTTTCTGAAGGGTAGGTCAAGGACATGTAGTCTTTTGAGTCTTTTGATTTCATTACTATCATCTAACAGATTTATTGCTAACACATTTGAATGATTACTTAGTCTATTCAGGTACCTTTCGCTAAAGTTATGAATCTCATCTTTGACCATTAAAATTCTAAGATCTCTGTGTATATTTTTGTTGGTGATAAACCATGGCGCATTTGTTAGTAGTCTGAGAGTTTTAGACTGGTATCTCTGTAATATCTCCAAATTGGAATTACTTGTAGTTCCCCAGAGTTGAATACCATAGGTCCACACAGGTTTTAATATTGCTTTATATAGCAGAATCTTGTTTTCTAAGCTTAAGCTTGACCTTGGGCCAAATAACCAATACATTTTCCTTGTTTTTATTTTAAGTTGTTCAAGCTTCTTTTTAATATGGTGCTTCCAGGTAAGTCTTCGATCTAGATTGAGGCCTAAGTATTTAACAGTATTGCTGCTTGGAATAATCGTGCCATTTAGGTATACTGGCGCGCAATCATTTTTCCTTAGGGTAAATGTGACGTGAACAGATTTTGTGTTATTTACTTTTATGTTCCATTTTTGAAGCCAATCTTGAATAAGATTTAATTGATTTTGCAGCATGTTAGAAGCTGTGACTGGCGATTCATCTGAAGCTAGTATTGCAGTATCGTCTGCATAGGTAGCAATGGTGATATTTTCAATTGTTGGCATATCAGCTGTAAAAATGGTATAGAGTACTGGTCCCAGAACACTACCTTGTGGAATACCCGCGTTGATGCTACCAAAGTTTGAGTAGTCTTCATTAACGCTTACAAAAAAATATCGATCTTGAATATATGTCTTTAACATCAAGTAAAATGGGGCTGGGATAAGGTTTTTCAATTTATATAAAAGTCCAATATGCCAAACCTTGTCAAAAGCTTGTTGAACATCTAAAAATACGGCAGAACAATATTGTTTTCTCTCTAAGGCATTCGAAATTTTATTCACAATCCTATGACACTGTTCTGGTGTACCATGTTTGTGCCTAAATCCAAACTGATATTCTGGTATAATATTTTGTCTTTCTAAAATAGGCATTAATCTCTCTAGAAAGAGCCTTTCAAATATCTTTGAGAAACTGCACAACAGACTAATTGGCCTATAGGATGCGACGTTATTTTCAGGTTTGTTGGGTTTTAATACCATTATTATTTTCGCATATTTCCATTGCGATGGGAAATGGTTCAACCTTAGTATTGAATTATATATTGTTGTTAGAAAAACAATTCCCTTTCTAGGTAAAGATTTTAAAACCTTGCCATCAATATTGTCATAACCCGGAGTTTTGGTATTGTTTAATTTATTAATCGCTTTTAGCACTTCTGATGAGGATATCGGTTTTATAGGGCGATCCATTTGACAGGGAACATCTAAAAAGTTTACAATATCAGTCCCAATAGTGGGGTTGTTTAAATTAAATGTTGATGATAAATGTTCCTTAAAAGAATTAGCTTTGCTGATGTCCGATCTGCACCATTCACCATTTATATTCTTGATTGGAATATTCCTTTTAGTAGGTCGTTTTAAATATTTGGTTGCGTTCCATAGTTTATGTTCGCTGTCGTTAGATACAGTATCCAAATTTTTTAAATAATTATTTAATAAATAGTTTTTATAATCTTTAATACGTTTTTTTAGTTGTTGCGATGCTCTGTTAAAATTAGTTTTGTCTAATACGCTTCTAGTGGTTTGGTATATTCTTCTTAGTCTTCTCCTATTTGCAATTAGTGCCCTAATTTCAGCCGATAATCGAACATTATTACCATTATTCCTATTTATTTGTTGCTGCTGTGGAGTTGCTATAAATGCTGCTTCATGTATTAAGTTTGTAAATGTTTCAATAGTATCCTCTAAGTGGCAGGAATCTTCGATATGTAAATTTAAGTTTAAATGTTCTTCTATCCAGGATTCAAACTGTTGCATATTTGTTCTAGGAGTTATTACTTTAAAAAGTTTTGTTATAGTTTGGATAACTGTGTTAAAAGTTAAAATTATTGGGCTGTGATCAGAGCCTAAGTCAGCGCTGTCTATTATGTCAAAAGATGATCCTGGAATATTTTTATACACGAAGAAATCCAGTAAATCAGGTATTTTATTTGGATCGGTGGGCCAATATGTGGGACTACCTGTAGACAAAGCGGAATAATTATTCTTAGAAATGCATTTATATAATTCTCTTCCCTTGGGATTCATTAAACGAGATCCCCACCAAGGATGTTTTGCATTGTAATCGCCTCCAACAATAAATTTCGAGCTTAGTTGATTAAAAAAGTTTTCATATTGAGTACATGTAACATTATGTCTTGGGGGGAAATAAATAGAATAAATGCTAATGTCATTATTATCACATGTTATCTTAACACCTGCAGCTTGCAAAAAAGGTTCTTCAACTGGGGTAAGTATTTCATGTTTAAGGTTTGATTTTATCAAAATAGCAGCACCAGCGTGGGCTCTATTATCAGGGTGGTTAGCAGAAATTAAATCATAATTTTTAATTTTGAAAAAGGTTCTATTTGTAAAATGAGTTTCTGAGATTAAAAGGTCAGACATCAAAACGAAAATATTTCTTCGGGGACTTCCTCTCAGCAGATTTCTGGCAAAAACTCTGAGAGTAAATAAAATTGCCATGAAAAGCTTCTCAAAAAAAAAAAACTGTCGTTCGGAGTCGACTTTAAACTGTAGGTCCCGCCACTCATGTATAAAATTAACGCACACAACATAAGTGGTGTGAGAAGCTAGGTCGTAATCCTGACTGAAGGGTTGTAATGACCAATTATGTATGTATGTGAGATTAAAAAGATATCAATATAATTAGTTTTAATGAAGATCTCTATTTCATTTGTGTGATTATGCATTCCATTTGCATTCCATGTTGCTATTCTTAAGCTTATTTGCATATTTTGGCCATTAACATAGACATCAAATTCATCAGATTTTCCATCATTTTTTCAAGTCTGTCCAAGCGATTGTTTTCATTTACATTGGATGCTTTTACAGCTTCTGCAAATGACATTTTAAATCTATTATTGTAGGGCTCATTGGTAGTAACATTACTTAACTGTGGATATTCGATATGATCCATGTTCACACAATTTTGTTGCCTGTTTTCATATGGCTTTTGTCTATTAGCTCTATTGGAGACTAAGTTTTGATAAACCCTGCAACCTTTATAATTAGCAGTGTGATTTGACATACAATGAACACAACGAGGTGGAGTATCAGCAGGTTTTTTGCACTCTACGGTAGGGTGATCCATACCGCACTTAACACATTTATATGGTTTTTTACAGAACGCTTTTGTATGTCCAAATTGTTGACATCGATAACACTGTACCAGTTCATTAGTTCTCTGAGGAGGTTCAATTTTGACGACAGCATGATTAATATATTTAATTTCAAATATAGTTTTATTGTTGGGTTCTGGATCCAAGTCGACAAAAAACATTGATAAAGGCTCCTTTGTTACGCGACTTCTAACATTTGTTACAGATCTAACTGAGTGGCCTAAACCTATAAGTTCAGCTTTTATATCTTCAGTGGGTGTTGAAGGATGAAGTCCTTTTATAGTTACTCTATAAGATCTTTCTTGTTTTAATTGATAAGTGTGATAATAAATGTTAGAATTCTCTAAATATTTAATCACTTTCCTATATGAATCAACAGATTTGATCATCAATCTAATTTGACCTTCCCTCAACGATTTATAACTAAAATCCTTAGTAGAAATAATTTGACTCAATTTGGTTACCATAATATTTATATTTTGCACATTAGGAATATAAATTGGTGGTGGTTTTGGTATTATAGCTGGAACATCATTTTCTTCATCACCTTGAGTATCAAGCATAGCAAATTTGTTGCTATTAGATGATGTAGTTGGAGCATCATGCACATTTATTTTTTTTGTTTTTTTTGGTGATTCAATTCGTCTACGTTTATTTACTGTTACACATTGCCAAGCTTCTTCAACATTGTTGTTGTTTTTTATAATTTTGTTACTCACTTCTGTATTATCGTCGCTATCATCGCTTAAACTATCCATTGTTATTTTTTAGTAAAAGTTGCTGTTTTACTAAAGAAAGCAGTTTCCATGTGCAGTCTTGCACTTAATTGTTTTTGTATATTTTAATTGTTTTTCCTTTAATTGTTTTTTCCTTTAATTCAATTTTTTTTTTTTAATGAATACAGTATGTATGTATGTTTATTGAATACACAGAAAAGATGTTTAATCTCTAACACGGTCAAAGACGAAAAAAAAAAAAAAAAAATGATTAATAAATGAATATGTAAATGTTTATATAAAAAACTAAATAATTCATACATACATGTTTCAAAAATATAAAAAAATGATTTTGTCAGAAAACAGTGAACAGTAGATAAGGATTTCATGTACTAAAGAGGGAATTCCCCTTTTTCGCTTGTTTGTCCAAAATAATAGAAAAATTTTTTTGCTTATAATCACGGATAATAGAGGTCATCACGGTGAAACGATGCAGAAAAATTTAAGTCGATCCAAAATAAAATTAAGTCGAAAATTTTCAAAAAATTTTCTTTTTCCATCCCGGATAATTGATGTTGCCGGATAATCGAATCACGGATAATCAGGGTCCTACTGTATGCAGGACTATGTTTAGAAACTTTACCATTTTTCATGGGACTTTTAAGTAAACTTTGGAATTTTCATTTTCATTACCCCTGTCATGGTAATTTTTCTTCTTTCAAAATCGAAAAAGGAAAAAAAAAATCACTTTTCAAACATCGTTTTTTTCCCCCTTTAAATTCCAATGACGTCAATTACTTCATTGATTGCATTGTTTATTTAATTTTTCATATTGTTTTTACTTTATCTGAAAAAAAAAAAAAACTAAAATTCCTTCTCTTTGAAAGGTATTAAGTCCGTATACGTGATTAATTTTATTTTTCATTTAATAACGCACGCTGCACGCTTTCTTTCTTTTTGTGTCTACAATTGCTTTCAGTTTGATTTGATTTTTTGAGAACAATTATTCGATTTTATTTCGTTAAAAAATCCCTTTTAAATATTTGCTTAACAATTGCAAAAATAATTTATAAAAAGAAAACACAATCTATTTAAGAGACATATCGATAATTAATCACCTTCTCTTGTTGTTGTTTCTTAAGTATTGGAATTTATTTTTAAATTTCTAAAGAATTTAAAACCTATTGGCTGCATAATGTGCCGCCGCCCGTTCAGTCTGCCGGTAAAAGAAAAAATCCCAACACTTTAGCCGCCGCGCCGTATCTGTTTAATTAATTTCGTTTCTTTTCTTTGCTTTTATTTGTTTAATTAAATAATATTTACTATTTTTAATATCTTTTGTACGTGTACAATATACATATAAGTATATATTATTTATATCTTTTGTAAATATTTATTGTAAAATGAAAGAAGATAAAAGCTTTTTTTTTTATTATTTTTTTGTATTTTTTTATAAAAAAAATAACACTTCAGATTCAGGGTGTTCGCTTGTAAAGTACCTTCAAAATATTTGAATATGAATGAGGAGACCTGCCAAGAATTTTGTTTATTGATCGTTTTCTAAGAATTTTTTTTAATGGTTTTAAATCCATTCCGTCTTCTGCTAAGAATGAAAAAATGTTTGCTTCTCACACGGCCTTTGCATTGTAAAGGTATAAATCCTCCAAATACAAATTCTAAATACCATACTGCTATCGTTTTAGATTGTATTGTTGTTTGACAAGAGGTTTCAATTTAAATTACATTTTCACGTCGGTCGATTGGCAAATAACGTCCCGTTAAGAAATGCCTTGAAAAAATAGAAAGTGCTCTCCAGCAATAAATTTCTACAAACCAAATTAACTAAATAAAACATGAAATACCTTTACAACTTCCTGAAAACCTTAAAGAACACTTTATTCTACGGTTGCACGTTTTGGTGACTGGCTCTGGAGAAAAAAATAATCATTATTAGGATGGTGGTCACCATATTTTAGACCACCTCCCGCAGAACGTCAACCAAGTATTCATTGATCATGCAACAAAGTCGGAAAAAATCGAATGTGGAAACTTTTCAGAACAATTTGATTGTTATTTAAACTATCCGATTACTGCAGGCTGTCCGAAATCCATTCGATATACTCTGAATGGAGATGTACGCTTAATTGGTCATTACAGCCCTTTAGTCAGGATTACAACTTAGCTTCTTACACCACTCATGTTGTGTGTGTTAATTTTATCCAAGAGTGGCGAGACCTATAGTTTAAACTTGACTCCGAAAAACAGATTTTTGAGGAACTTTCTTTCTTGTCAGAAAGTTATCGAAAGAAATATTTTTTCATACTTCGGTTTTGTTCGAGCTGCCTGAGCTGGTGTTTGAACCATAGGGTCACGTTTAATAACGCAACACGCTAGCTTGCGGCCTTTAGCTCCCTAGATTACAACTTAGATTATCCAAAAATGTCAAATGTCTCTGGAGGTGACAGCGAAACATTCAAGGGTTATTCGAATATATTTTCCTGGTAGCAACACAACTTATGCTCTTGCAAAGGCTAATACAATAGAATTGAGATTGGCATTCCTCTCTGAAGACAAATTTTCTCCGCTATCGCTGTATGCAGATCAAAATTTGCCAGGACCTTTCTAGATTCTAGGTTTATGTCATCTCTAGAAATATCCAGATCCTGTCGAACTTATACGAATTTTGATCTACAATACAATAACCCTCTTCCCCTAAAATGTTTGCAAATTCAGCCAGTTGATCTAGTTCAGAAGATTTTGGCACTCACAGAATTCCTAATAAAAAGCAACCTTGCCATCTATTCTCTTCATTGTATAGAAAATGGAAATGAAAGCTTTTGGCACAATGGTTTGGCCCGTCTCCGACACCAAATCGATCTGTGCCTTCCTCTAACAAAGCGGCAATTTTTACAACTTGGCAGGAGTCTATTTTGGCATTAGCCTGTAGATGATTAGTAGCGCCAACCAATAGAAGTCCTAGGATTCTACATTTTTTAATCGCATTCCCCGGGTGCCCTAATCTAAACTATTGTAGTATTTAGTTGAGTATGTTGATTTTATTTTATTTTTTGGTTTTTTAATTATCAAAACATGCTGATTTGTTTTTACTATTTCCAGTAAAGGTTAGTTCGTTCACAAACCATGCTAACAATATACTATACTGTAATGAGAGCTAGTTTTCATTTACAATAATTTGTCTGTCTCTGCCTCTGCCTCTCTCTTTTTTATAAAGCATCAGCGCATAATGTAGTCACACTTGTACAATTTATATCATTTTGTTTCGAATTTCTTTTTTAACAATTTAAATAAATGACGTCCGTATATAAATAATATTTTATTTTTATTGAATAAAATTCTTGCTCACTTTGCACAAGTATTTGTAAAAAAAATTTAAAACAACAAACGAATGAGCAAACCTGAACAAACAAAATATGAAATCCCATAATTACAGTTCTAAGTTTCATAATAATAATGCAACCAACCATCCATCACTGGAAATATCATTGTATACGCTGTTGTCACAAGACCCCAGAGCTGTGTACATTGGACTTTTGCAATATTGAAATAGAAAATCTAACCACTTTTTAAGTGTTTGCTTGCGTCATACCTAACGATAATTACGATGATGATGATGATGATACATGGGTTGCCTTGATTGAATGCCTGCCTGCCTGCTTGCCTGGCTATAAAAAACTTATGAAACACAGACACATGAAAACCAACCCGAATTGAACTAAAAGCTGAACTTAAAAAAGAAGACGAGACGTTGTTAACTGGCCTGACTCTTTATTTCTCAGGTGTTTGTATAATTTTCTTTTGTTGTTGTTGCTTTATTTTATTATGTATTATTTGCTTATGGTTATGGTGAGAATTTGTTTCGTATGTTGTTTATATGGTTCGAAGACATATTTTTTTACATCCAACATCGGATTTCTTTTGTTTGAATAAAAAATGCTACTTTGTAAAGGAAAATAACACTGCCATACTAATGACATTCAAGTTGATCTAGTCACACACTTTTATTTTCAATGACGTTTAGGAAAAAAACCACAGGAATTTATTGTTATTTTTTTTTTACAAATATTATTGTGTTATAAGGCACTTTGCATGATACAATGGGTAAATAATTTAAGCCTTAGTTTTGGGCAGTAATTGAACGTAATTTAAATACAATTGAAAACTATAACTTCGAAGTCATACGACGAGCATACGAAACCTTAATAGATGTGTTTTAAGATAGATTTTAAAATATATTACCCTAGACACAAACCCATTCGGTTAACAAAGCTCTATTAGAGTATAAATGGAAAGCTTCAAAATGAAACCACGAAACTGAATTAAATTCATGGTTATAATTAGGTAAATAAAACACTAGCAGATAAATTAAATCCATTATTACAAAATATTATGTAATCAGAACTACAATAAACAGATAATCATACATTTTCGAAAGCCAATACCCAGGACACATGGGCAAGTTAAGTGAATTATTTTTAATGTACATTACGCCTCGTTAATTAAATCCATCGTCAGTTTTTGAAATTTTCCCACATTTCATACAGGTTTAGGATTTTTGAGAAAGTTTTCATTGCAATTTTATTTACTCTCTCAGTTTTTACCAGAAATCTGCTGAGAGAAAGTCAGATTTTAATATCCAGTAAGTGTGCTTTATGCAGAAAAACAGAACAACATGGGTGGACCAAGTGATTTGTTTTTAATCCACATTGCTCCCTTAACAAAATTATTCGCCAGAATTTTTAACAGAGCTTGTTTTGATAGAAGCTTTTGGAATTTTTCGATATTTTAGAAAAATTGAAGTCGTTGTACTCTAGTAGATAGTGTGTTGGCTTATTAAACGCGAGCCCAGCTCAGACATTCCAAACAAAACGAAATATTAAAAAAAGATTTCTTTCGGCGACTTCTGGCAAAAACCCTGATAGTAAATTAAATTGCCATTAAAAATTTCTCAAAAATTTGTCGCTCAGAAGCGACTTTATACTGTATGTCCCGCTACTTATTGATAAATCTCATACACACAATATGGGTGATGTGGCAAACTAGGTTGTAATCCTGACTAAAGGGTTGTAATAATCAAGTTGAAGGTTAAGTAAATAATAAAAAAGAATGATAAATATTTATGTATATACATAGTATAACCAGTACCATTAACATCTGAAGCACCTTTGTTTTCTACTACTCAATATTTGCTTTTTTTATTTAAAACGGCAATAAATTATCCCACAGCCTTAACAGAGTTTACGGTTTAAATGATGAAATCACTTTTGAAAAACACTTCATTCACCTTTGGTGCCTACGAGGGTTATAAATCACTATTTATTTACAAAAATTAACATCCATTTTAAAGTGAACTGAAGTGTCATTGCCTTTCTGGCATCACTGTTTATTCTTATCTCACAGTCTTTGTCCTAGGCCTATAAAAAATGTTTAATTTTATTTAATAAATATATTTAAACCGATAATAATGATGTGAACAATAATAACAACAAAAACATCTGAATGATAAGGATATTTCCTATTGTAACTGAATTTTTCGAAATACTATTCTTATACCACACGATGGAAATGATTCTCGTATGTACACTGTAAACTTACGGGTTTTTATTGTGACTTTTCTTTACATATGTATTTATTAGAAGTAAATGAACAAAGAATAAAACATCAAATTGTGTCATGATGCCCCTACAGCCCCCTTTGTGCTTTTTAGTGGGCCTGCATAGAAGTCAGACCCATGAAAAAATAAATGCGTACGTGATAACACACCAGACTTTCAGTTTTCATACGCAAATTCTTTTCTACAAACACACACTCTTGTTATATACATACACAGTGTACGACCATTACATTTACATTACTTGACATTACCCCACAATTTACAAACACATCTCTATGTTGACATCTTTTGTTTTTATTGTAAAATTTTACCCGCCTCCCTTACACAAAGTTCAATGCTTTTTGTTGCAATTGTTTAGAATTTATAGTCCACACACTTGTCACCTCGCAATCGTTATTGGTTCTAGTTTTTATGACGTTGAGAATAAAAATTTCATAATTAAATGTAAAGTTTTTCCCCCTGATATCATATCGAATATCGGAAATCCTATCACGATTCATTAAAATGAGTTTTTAATACCCATTTAAGCCTTTTTTGGTTAACTTGTTTTTGTGTTTACTGCTGTTGTCAAATTATCGTAAATTACGCGACTTTTAATTTATGGTCGTTAAAGTCACAGGCGCTACAAAATAGTCTCTCATTTAGGGTGTGTATTTTACTGGAAGTTTCGTTTTCGATGAAATTCCCTTTTTTGAAGGCTATACTAACGCGAATGACCGAATACATGTAGGTGTGTGGTTTGTACTACAATTTGTAACATCTCATCCGAAACATTCAGTAGAACTAGAAAGCCATAGTCGATGTGTAAAGCTTTTGGCCAAAACAAAATTTTCGTAAGTTTGCAATTGTTTCATAGTTTGAGAAAAAAATTTCTTGAAAAGCAATCCATTTTTCAATAAAATTCTATCGATAACTTTAACAATAATAATTAGCATTAATTTTCTATTTAAAATTTGTCGATAACACTAATTTTCTTTAGAAAAAGTATCGATAACTTTAATTTTCTATAAATCATATTTCGATAACAATCAATAATTATATCCAAAAAAAATTTCGATAACAACATTTTTCTATAGAAAATTTTTCAATTACAATAATTTATTCACGAAATATTGCGATAAAAATACAAACAAATTTTTCACTTTTCGTTCGATAACTGAATTTGTTATTAAAGACTTATTGAAAGAAATAATTTTCCAAAATTTTTCTGTAAGAAATAATTCACCAGGATATATTTTCCATCGATAACAGTAAGTTTCTAAAGAAAATTCTTCAATAAGATTAATTTCTTATACATTATAAATTTTCTTCTGCAAGCAAGTTTTCGATAACATTAACTTCTTATTGAAATACTTTCTACATATGTATATGTACATTCTGCAGAAAACTTGTCGATTTTCTAAGAAAACAATTTCACAAATTTTCTATGGAAAAGAATAAATTTCAATAGAAAATTGATTAATATGAAAAATTAGTGTTATCGACAAGTTTTCCGTAGAACATGAAGAATGGAAAAAAACTTAAAAAAATAATTTTCTATAAAATATTATTATAATATTAAGGGCCATTATTACAACTTCCCGTTAAACTTGGGTTTAGTTAAAGGTACCTTTAACTAAAATAAACTGTAAAGGTACCTTTAACTTATTTTCGTTATTACAACTTACAGATAAAATAAATTTAACTTTTTCAAAAATATGGCAGTGCCGGAGCAATGTCGATAACACTGCTCAATTAAACAAATTTTTTTTTAAACGCAGTGGCAACGACGGGCTTCGCTTTTTTTTTTGTTGTATATGCTTATTTTGTTTATATTTGAAGCTGCCATATTGAAAATAATATATAATATGGCAAGTTCAAACATAAATTTAACTTTAAAAGTTACCGGCAGGATGATCCTCCCTTTAGCTTAACACTCGCTTCTACCATATGGTCTGTTAACTCCGTGGACTGTATATGGGGGGGAAGAAGAACACACAAAATATAGGCTGTTGATCAGACACTAAAAAAAAGTATCCAAATATTAGAAAAAATCCAACGCTCTATATACAAAAACACTTTCCTTTTTTTGGGTGCCTATTTAGCATTTGTTCCACTCAATAGAAAAGAAATAAGCCTTTTTTGTTTTAATTGTCTTTAAATCAAATTTTTATTTTGTTCTTTTATTCTTAATTTCTTTTAGTTTCACACGAAATTAATTTACTTTTTGTTATTTTATAAGTTTTGATCTCTTTTGTTTATGCGTTTCTTTTCACACAACATTATCACAATGAAAATTAAGTTACACAATTTGTTTGTCTCTAGTTAAATTATTGCACAAATTTTACAAATTATTAAACAAAGTAATTGCATCCTTGTTAGGCTTGCCAGATTCCGATTCGCAAAAAGCTGGACATTGGGTTTTAAAGAGCTGGACAAAAAAAATACTGAGAAAATGTTAATTTTGGTTTTGTGTAAATAATTTTTATTAAAATATAATTTTTATTAAAGTATAACAAATGTACAATCAGTGTTGGCTAACATGATTTGACAAAGTTAACATGAAAATTATTGCCCAAGTTATTGCAGTGTACCAAAAAAATTTCTATTTAGCTAGACAAATTAAATTTTAGCTGGACAAGCATCAAAAAGCTGGACAATCCAGCCAAGTCCAGCCAGGCTGGCAACCCTAATCCTTGTGGATGTTACAAAAACGAATGAATAAAATATTAAACAAAACAAAATCGAATGTCAAAAAAAATATAAAAAAAGCTTTATTCCATACGGCAGCGCCCTCTGTTAACAAATTGTGAACAAGTCGATGCCAATCCTGTTTATGTCGCCAGAGGTGGGAACCAGAGATCGTTAGACATAAACATGGTCTACTTATAATCATGAAAAACAATTTATCTGCCCGTTAAAATCCTCCCTTTAGTTAACGGCAAATTGTAATAATGGCCCTAAATATTATATATTCTATTAACTTATTATATTAGTTTCTTTTTATCGATAACATTTATCGATAACATTGATTAATTCTTTTAATCAAATAATGGCTCTGTATTTTACTACAAGTTTGTGCTTATTATTAGTCATGCGTAATCGATAACATTAGATCGGTTATTCCAGGATAGTCTGATTCATGTTTCAGCTCTCCACTTTTATAATTTCCCAACAAAATTGTTGATTGCCTCAAATCCCCTGTATTTGGGGAGAATATTTGCCTCTCTTTATCTTCCCTTTCGTTGAGAATACCTCTCCAAATAAACAAAGAATACCAGACTGGTGTTGTTAAAGTTTTGAACATGTGTACGGGCCTAGTATATCTGTAAAAAAGAAACAAATTTTTGTTACTCATCATATGTGGGAGTAAATAATTGTAATTTTGAAACAAAAATATTTTTAATTTTTTAAAATTTAATTAAAAATTTTCCGAGTGGGAAAATAATTAACAGAAACGTTTCCTGAAAATTCATACTTAAAAAATAAGTCATTAAAAATTATAAGAAGAACATTCTTTACCCCAAAACAAAAAAGACGATAATAATCAGATCCCAAAAATATCGATAAATTTTTACTTTACGATTCGTTAACATGAATGTCAACGTTTTATTATTATACACGGGTACACAGCCAGCTGGCTGTGTGTAGCGGTCTGTTTACCAACCCCATAATACCATAATAAATTGTAGAAGAGAAATATGTTTTTAAATAATTATTAAAAATTGTTATGACAAATTGTATACAAAAATAAAAATGTATTTTATTTTTTTTGAAAAGGCCTAGACAAACAAAAACAGAACAAAAAAAAAATCGTTTAAATGACACTGAACCTTATGATCAAAATATTGTATAAAATTGTACGTGTAATTAAGGAATGCCGATCGATTTGAGTGTGTTTTTTTTTTTTGGAAAATAATATTTAATTTTTTAATTAACTTAGGTTAGAGGACGTGTACTTGTCAGTTAAGACAAGTACAGTACCCGGAGGTCGAAATTGACCCATTGTACTTAATTAACTTAACTTCATATTAAATTTAATTTCTCATAAACATAAGAAAATCACATGTTTTCGTATTGTTTTCAAAAGAAAAACATCGTTTGTTTGCTTTTTTCTTGAAGGAAAATTTTCAGTTTTTCAAGAGCAGTGTCTCGTCGTCGTGTTGTTTGTTGTAAACACGTAGCCCCTAAGAATTTTTATCCTCTTTTTTTTTTTTTTAATTTTAATTGAATGACGCAAAATACTTAAATTTTTTCTTCATCTTCTTCATGTTGTTCTTCTCAATCTACAATTTGTTTATAAAAATTGTTTTTATTGCAAATTTATCTCTGTGATGTGTTGTAAAATTAAGAAAAAAATTTTTTTTATATGATGAGACACGAGTCGTGGCATTTAGAAAATGATTGAAAACAAGGCAAATCACCACCGACCACATTCATAACAAAAAAGTCTTTTCGAGTCCCCATATGTTGTTACAACGTCGTACAGAGTGAATTAATGTTCCCTTTCCTTGTGTTCTTTTTTTTCTACAATAAGTGGCACAATAAATTGCATGAAATTGTTTTCAATTTAGTACTGAATTTGCCTCTTTTTTTGTTGCTTTTCTAGATTATTTCCTTATTATAGTCGAGAAAAATTTTGTTTACGTTGGTGGTTGATCTTTGATTTGTAAAGCTAAAAGGTTAACAGAAATAAAATCAAAACACTTATACGCAGTGGTGTCTGCAATTAATATTAATCATACGACCCACGTGAAGAATACATTATTGACTTATTTTTGTCAACTAATGTGATGATCACAATATTTACTGGTTTTAATATTAAAAATAAAGTTTATGATACTCCCCAAAAACCAGAAAAAGAAAAAAGGGCTTTATGTTTTTAATTCAATAAAAATTCCGCCTTCTTCAAGGGGACTCCTTTCTTCGGATTTTAACACCTGATTTATTCTACCTAGAGTTCTTCAGAATTTTCATGCAATGCATCATGGGAAAGTCGCTGTTAAGTTTAGATTTTAGGCTGGCGACCTCTTCGTTTCATATCACTGTCAACGGAGGGACTTTTAGGTCAACGGGGTGACCTATAGCTAAATGATTAACAACTTATTTTGGCCTGAATTTTATGATGTGGACGTCAACGACTTGTGGTTTAAACAGGAAGGCGCTACTTGCCACACACCTAATGTAATATTGCATGCTTCACGAGCTATTTGAGGGCATGGTCATGTCACGGCATGGTCATAAACTGATCCTCAAGATCATGCAATTAGATTTTCCCGTAAGCGATTTAAATCTTAATCGTAGCTGTTTGCTTACAAACCCAGTATCACTCGGGTGAAGCCCAACACAAATCCTCATGGCATAGGTCAAAGTCAGCCTGATTTATGCTCAAGAGTTATGGTGCCATAATAGCACCAATAGCTTTTTAAAAGGAATAAAAAGTCGTTGGCATCTGACATACACTTTGTTTTATTTTAATATGAAGATAGGAAGCGCTTAACATCGGACCCAATACTTTAATAACTCCAGGGTAAAGTACAGGATCGCATCGAAAATTAAATTTAGATATCTATGGCGTCATCCATTTTAATTTGCATTCAGCTGTTTTGTTTTCAATTATCATTTTGGATTGGAAATATTACCCTGGGTTCTTTTCAAAACGTGACTGATCCGCCTTAGTTTTCTTTTGTAATTTCTTTGCGGTTTGGTTTCGTGATTTGCATTTGATTAGACGTCTCTATTGAAAACTATGTATATTCGTTTGCGATATTTGACGTCAACAACGATTGACTATAGCATGTGGTAAATAAGCAATAAGTTTGAAAATAAAAAGTTCTCCATATTTTGATTTTTAAAGCAAAGGCGAATAAAACACACATAAGGCTCTGATTTCGATAAAACTTTTATTTTATTGAGGACCGCCCATTCTGTATGTTATCGGTTTTTTGGCGATTACTTTACAGATGTTGGTTTTCAAATTCTCAAATAATGACACTTTCGATGAAAGGTTTCAACCTGTTGACAGTCTTGAAAAATGTGCAGAGGAAAAAATCAAGATTTTTGGCGAGGCTTTCTTACCAGCAGAGGGAAAAAAATCAAGATTTTTGGCGAGCTTTTCTTACGACATTGTGTTTTTCACTCTGACATTAGTTGACTTGTGAAACGACTCTGTTCTCTACCTCCCTCTCTCTCTCTTTCTTTTCCAGTTTCCCTTTTACTTCTAAATCACCTAGAAACAGCTGTTGTTGTCTAATAGTAGGTAGTGTGTTGACTTATTAGACGACATCCCATGGTTCAAATCTCTACTCGGACATCTGGAACAAATTGGAATACGAAAAAATATTCCTTTCGGCGATTTCTTCCCAACAGTCTTCTGGCAAAAACTCTGTGAGTAATTAAAATTCGAATGAAAATCTGTCGTTTGGAAATTTAAAAAATCTGTCATTCGGTATCGATGTTGAGCTAACTGAAGGTGTCTCTAGTCATGCATAAAATGAACACACATAACATGGAAGGTGTGAGCAGCTACATAGGTTGCAATTCTGACTAAAGGGTTGTAATGACAAACGTACATTTCCATTGGTTTTTTTTCTGGTATCTCTTTTGGTATCTATTTCTGAAGGCGACCACAATGGGAATCATTTCTAGTTTCCGACTAAAAATGTTTTTTTTTTATCATTTCTTCCTAACCTAACTTTATGGTACTAAGCTATCATTCCTCGCCCTTTCATAAGTACATACATAGAAATTATACAGATCTTAGAAGTGAATAAATGTAGACTTTCTAAGCCAGAACATCTGGATAATTCTGGTAATTTCATGTTAAGGACAGATTAGTTTCTTAGGAAAACCGCTTAATTGCTGCAACAATTCGATGACAAATGTTTGAACATGTGGCCTAGAAAGTTTGTGTTTGATCTTCGACTGCATAATAGGCGGGCAAAACGTCATATGACAGGAGAAAAAATACACACAAGTGTGTCGTGTCTATCATTGAACTTGAATAAAGGCAATGTTACGCTGCTTGATTTTCCCTTGTAATCTGTAAAGAATTTTAACTAAAATTGTTGTTGTTGTTTGTCTTATTATAAATTGGACTTTTTTTTTTTGTTAATTTTTCTTTTTACGGTTTCACATGAGTTTTTATTGCATTTTGTTTTTTCATATTTTTTTTTGCTTGTTTTTGCTGTTGTTGATGACTGTATTTACCTAAGGAAACCAGATGTTACCACTCTAATCTGGTAAGAAGTGATTAAAAAAAACGACTGTTTTAGATGTTGTTGTTGATGACAATCAAAATAAATAAACAAACAAACAATAATGATAACAACAACAATGAAAACAAAAAATAACAAAAAAAAAAAAAAGAGAAATAAATTTATGGTTCAATATATGTATGTGCGTTTGAAAGAGAGGAGAGGATGACATATAATTTTCTTAACTGAAACCAACTTATTGTTACTATAATACACTTGAGGGGGTTTATAAGTATTTGAAGAGGTTGATAATTTTCTAGCAGTAGCAGACTGGCAACCCCGTAAAAGTTATTAACTGCTGAAAGAACTGAAACCAATTGTGTTTTCTTTCTTAATTTGTAATCGTCGTCGTTTTAAACAATGAAAACACTTGTGTTTTCCTTAAACTATTGTGCGATACAGCCTGTTAATGAAACGAAAAATTATTTCACAATTAATTTAGGCACACACACAATATGGTTCTGGCTTTTTTTTTAATTTCTAAAAGAAGCAGTTGGTTTGCACTCAAGGTAATTGAAAATCCATTAAAACGGGAAAAAAATGTACGTAAAAAGGCAGTAGGCTCTACTTTCAAAGAAATGTTTAAAAATGAAATAAAAAACTTAAAGGCATTGAAGAAACCATTCATCAAATTGTTCTTAGTTTCTCAATTAATTCGTCTTAATATTTCTTGAGGGGAAAATTATGCCCGCAAAGTATTATCACCCCTCTCAATGGCTTTTCTGTTCGAAAAAGTAGTCAAAATCCCCAAAAATTGTTTCATCATAGTGTTCTTTACATAGAAATTATTTGGTTGCAAAATTATGTTCTTAAGGATGTGAATATAACAGCATAACAGAACCGCATTGATTTATAGCGCTCTAGGTTGTAACATTCCAAAGTTTGGTTAATCGAAAGATTTTAAGATGGACTTTGATTACCTATGTATTTCCACCAGGGCCTGGTGACGGTGCTACTATTTGTAGTATTCAGACAAAACGGGTTATTGGCCGTAGTTATTACTATTATTTATTTATTTAATTATTTATAGCATATCACATACAACAAGAAATTAATCTTTTAAATTACAGTATGTGATTATTTAATAATTGCAAAAAAAGGTATAGGTATTAAACAATGAAATAAAAATATAGAAAACAAACATATCAAAATAATAATAAGTAACAACAGAATAATAATAATAATAATAATTTGACATTAAAATTTAGAAAATAAAATTTTTTTAAATTGCAAAGCGTTGCCATTGATTTGTAATGAGTTTGGTAACGAGTTCCACAGCCGTATTGTATTTGTAAAGAACTGCCACTCGGATATTAAAGTTCGATATCTTAATTGAATGATTTGTCTTCCTCTGTTTGATCTTGCAAATTGAATTCGATTAAATAAATAAGATGGTTCCTGCGTGTAGATAACCTTGTGCAGTAAAATTAATGATTTGATTTTAAGTAAGTCCATTAGTTCAACACCATATAATGATTTTGAATACTGAGAAGTACCATCATATCTTCTTATGCCGTAGACATACCTAAGAATCGCGTTATACGCTACAGTCAATCTAGTTCTACTTGTCGAATCGCAATAAGCAAAAATTTCGCAGCCATATAACAACTTGGGCATTAAGTAGGTTTTCGCAAGAAGCACACGAATATTAAGAGGTGTAATGTGTTGTAGGGGATATAGTGTTCTGAGCATAGAAAAAATTGTTCCGGAGACAGAATTTATGTGGGTATTCCATTGAAGAGAATTGTTAAAAATTATACCGAGGTTTTTTGTTGATTCCACTATAGAAATGTTTTGATTTCCTAAAGTGATCGGGATATCAACGACAATATTCTGATTTCGTTGTGCTGTGATCAGGCCCTTCGACTTTGTAGGGTTCAGGTATAAGCCATTTGACGATGCCCAGTAGAGTATTCTGTCAAGGTCCTCATTAAGTTTCGCACAACAGTCATCAATTGAGTCCTTTTTACAATTTATATATATTTGTACATCATCTGCGTAAATGTGGATATCACTATGCAAGAGACAATAATAGGTAAATCATTTATGTACAAAGTAAACAGTAGTGGTCCAAGAATAGAGCCCTGAGGTACTCCCTTAGACACGGGCAGGGGAGTAGATACGGTTCCGCCAGCAGAGACAGACTGCTATCTATCAGCAAGATATGCGATGATGCAGTCGAAGAAAAATAAAAATTGTTGTATATCTTTTTACAAAGTACATCATGGTTTACAGAGTCAAATGTAAATGTAAATGAGTCCAGAAGTACCACTATTAGCCACGATGATGTTGTGATTACTGGCAGTCGAAACTCTACCCTTAAAATTATTAAAATTTTATGCGCAGCTGTTAACTTTCCACAACTTAAGGATGACTATTTGAGCATTTCAGCTAAAGGGGTTTTGTGGCAAATGTTGCTGTGAATATGTATGGAGTGTGTTTCGTATATTCATTAGCGTCCCATAATCAGATTTGAAATCTGAGCCTTAGCTGATGCTCAGATTTCTAGTCTTATCTTAAATTGGTTCGCTTCATTAGATTTCACGTCCTGTGCATCTTTTATCAAGTATTTCACTAAGCATTTCCGATATTTAAATAAATCAAAGTGTGTATGAGATATCATTTGCAATTAAAAGTTCCTTAGAAATCTGTCGTTCGGAGTCGACTTTAAACTGTAGGTCCCGCCATTCATGTATAAAAATAATACACATAACATGGGTGGTGTGAGAAACTAGGTTGTAATCCTGACTAAAGGTTTGTTATGACCAATTATGTATGTATGTATGTATATATGTGTGTATGAGATATCATCGAAATTGTTTATTCGTTTGAGAGACCTATTAATATTCGCTCGGTTTCTCTGCGTGGAGCGCATTCGAAATGTCCAATTTTCCATAACTCTGGCAAATAATTTGGGCGCAATGAGAGCGTTAACATAAATTATGTTGGCTTTATAGTCCGCTTTGGTTTTTGGCTTATTTACATATATACCTGTGATTTAATAAACCATTTAAGAGAATGGTGATCTCGATGGCCAGATTACATCATCTTCATGTGAGATGACCATATTCTCGAATCGCTCGTGTAAAATATCCAATGTGGCATGAGCTGTGTGGCACGTACCGGCGTCCTATTGAAGCCTCATGTTGTTAGTGCACAGATCATACAATTCAGGCCAAAAGAGGTCGGTAGTTAACGACCCATAGCGCTCACCGTTGATCGTGATGGCTTGTCTTATGTCGTTGTCAAAGAAATATCGACCGATAGCGCAGATAGTCCAAAATCCACACCAAACAATAACTTTTTTAAATGGATCGCATGTGGACTTGTACCATTTGTTAAAGAAAGACGGTGACACTGTATTATCATTAAGAGAAAATAATCACGTGCCATTAGATAAATGTAAACATTTTTGCCAATAATTTGCGGGTTAAACATTATCTTAACACTTGAAAGTGTTTTTACTTTCCTTTTATTTGGTCACTTTGTAGTCTGGTGTTATCTCCGAACTTCTGAAGTACTCAGGTAGTCACTGGGTAGTCAATGTGACGATTAGAACGTTGTCGAAATAATTGATTAAAATTTGTTTATTTTTATTTTTAAGTTGTTTTTCTTTTTTTTTTTTTTGAATTGGAATTTGTTTGTAAATCATGATAATTGTCATCAATTGTTGTCAACCATAATATGGTAAACACGTTTTGAATTCGAATAAAAATCGAAGCGAAGTCTAAAAATAAAACCAATTGGCGAGTTTGCAACTGTAATTGTCTGCTTTAAATCCTCTTTAATCAGACATCGGTAACAATAGTCTCAATTTGTGTTGGAGTGGTGGTAAAAATAGAATTTCTTTTTATAGACTTGAGTTACAAAAAAAAAAAAAAAATTTTAAATTGAAATTAACAAATCAATTTAACCAGATCTAACAGAAATCAGAAATTGATATCAAAACAAAATAATTAGCATATGGACCATATAAATAACGCTTTTATAAGTAAGCTAACAAAGGTCTAATTAGTACCTGTCAGTTCAGCCAGTTTAGTATGGATGGATGGGGATAAGTGTTAAAATTGTTTAACATCTCTTTCGTACTCTGTGCTCTTTCATATACAATTTCTTATACAATTTAAATTTATGGAGCATCCATCATTATAAGGTCGTAAACGGTCATATGCTAGGCACGTGTTTAAATACAATAAAAAAAACTCACTAAAGAAATAAACATTTTGCTGAAAATAACAAATTAATTAACAAAAATTAACCCTAAAACATAACAAAATAAAACAAAATTTCGCTTATTGTGGTTAAAGAAATTGTAAATTGAGCCCCCTACTTGTTGAGCGCAAAGGTTAAAAACGACAGTGTTTTCTCTTTTATTTTTACCGGTTACTTGATGTCACCCTCACAAACAATTCATTCAAATTTTTTTTCTCGTTCACTTACATAAATCATACACACCCACACACATGTCTTTATATATAATTTTTTTTGTCCATTATTCGACAGCCGGCTTATTTATTTATGCTGCTTTTTTTTATAATTCTTATCCACACCACTACATTATTGCTGTTGTTGTTCGTTAAATAGAATTTTGTTTACATATGATTTATACTTCTCTTCACTGTACTTTGCTTTCTCTTTTACTCTTTCTCACTCGCGCTCTCTTCATATTTTGTGTTTGTGTTAGATTTTGCTTTTGTTTCTTACGAGATTCTCAATTTTTCTTGTGATATCGTTGGAAAACAGAAAGATAAAGAACAAAGTAATCTCTCGTGTTTTTGCTTTTGTTGTGTGTGTGTGTGTGTGTATTTTGTTATCATTTCTGTTTTGAATTTGTTTTAATGTAGTATTGAGTGTGTACTTAAGATAAATTCAATTCGAAACAGTGATTACAATGGAAAAATAAATACTTTGGGTTTAAAATATATTTTTAGCGTGTGTATCGATAATTTCAACGTTCGCTTTAGGCTCTGTTCTATTGCCTTTGTTTAGAAACAATTTATCTGTAGGCACAATTTGTTTGAAAATATCTGAAAAATATTTGACAGTTTTACGTATACATTTCGGATCATTTGAAATCACTCACTGTTTATGTCTTTTAGAAACTGGAGCATATTCTTTGGTTTTTGGATGTCATAAGCATTTAGTAATTGGGGCTCTTTTGAATAAGTCACTAATTTCTGTGCCGTATAGTTCATTTAGTTGAAAATTTAATAGTATCTGAAAAACTTTCGTTGACCTATTTGCATCCTTACTTAAGGTCATTACAGCCCTTAAGTGAGGATAACAACCTACCTACTCACACCACTCATGTTGTGTGTGTCAATTTTATGCATAATTGGTGGGACTACAGTTTAATTTCGACTGGGAACGAAGGATTTGGGAAACATTTTTTATCATACATTTCATTGCCATAAAACTGCTGAAAGAAAGTCGCCTAATAAGCCAATATACTTACTACCTCTACCAGACTAAGGCGATTTCTCTAACAGAAGCGATATTTTCGGCAATGCATACATTGCAATGATGCCCATCTTCTTCTATATTCCTTTTTTTTTGTTTTTTTTTTTTTTTGCGGGCAGGAGGGAAAATGCTTTATGCATTCATGAAGGTCGTCACCATACATGGTATGTCGGACTCTCCCACTGGGTATACCGACTAAAAACCCGCCTTGTCTCCTCACCGGGGTATCATTTCACCCCGGAACCACGGTTGCATTACTTCGAGGTGGACCCCTTTTGGCACCTGTGCCAGTTCCATCATTGTCAGCCTGCGTCCAGGCTCCGCTCTTCTGTTATTCTACTGCGTCTAGTTTTCTCTGCTGTTTATCATTTTCAGCACGACGTTTGTGGCATTAATAATGCCGATTTCAGCCTCGAGACCCTGACGTCTTTCGGCCCAGCGTCTGCAGCCGAAGAAAGTGTGTTCGGCATCGTCTAAGATTTCCTCTTCCTCGTATATTCCTTAACATATGTACATACATAATTGGTCATTACAATCCTTAAGTTAGGAATACGACCTAGCTTCTCATACCACTTACATATGTTGTGAGTGTTAATTTTATTTACTCTCAGAGTTTTTGAAAGAAATCTGCTGAGAGAAAGTCGCAGAGAAATATTTTCTTCATATTTCGTTTTGTTGGAGATGTTGGACCTGGTGTTTGAACCATGGTCGCACGTCTAATAATCCAACACACTACCTACTAGACTACGGTGAAACCTCTTTCTGATTTTGTCGATTCCTTGCAAAGTAAATCAATTATAATGATTTCGTATTGTTCGATTTAAAGTGATCACGTTAGAAACATTACTTATGTAGTCTATTTTAATTATTTTTAAGCAACTCTTACTCATTCGCTTAATAGATGACATTTTTAACTGGCAGCCTCGCCAAATCCTAGGTTTTTAAGCCACTATTAAATGGAATTTTTAAATCTTTAAATAGCTCATTATCTTTTTATAATCTTTATTTATTAAAATATAAATTTTATTTATTAGAAAGAAGGCATTAAACTTTATTTTTATCGCTGGTTTAAAAAAGAAAAATAATTCAAATTAAAAAATTTCCAAAAGAATAATGGGGCTATAAAACCACTGTTTTCTTTATATAACGTGTTAACATTTGTTTTGCCTACCAACAATAGTTGGCATCATTGTTGTTTAATCGAGAGACATTTATTTTTCCCACTATCTCTCTTGCTAAACAATTATTGTGATACGAGTTTATGCTTTCGTATGGTAGAAAAAGGTAGATCATTAGGTAGGCTTGTTTACAATGCTATTCTGTTGTTGTTGTTCTGTTGTGAGTACTATAAATCAAGAGAGAATGTAAACAATACCAAACACCTTGTTCTACAAAATGAAAAACAAAACAAAAAGAAATAAAAGCAAAAATGAAAAAAAAAATGGCAAAGAAAATATTTACAAACATATGAATGAGTGAGTGTGACTAACTGGCTGCTTCGTATTTATTTACTTGTCACTGATTTTCGCCGTAGAGTTTTGTAGATTAACAACAACAACAACGAGAACAGCGGAGAACAGCAGAGAACAACAGAGTGTATTAATATTGTGTCTTTTCTTCTACGTTTTACACGTATGTGTGTGTGTGTGTGTGTGTTTGTTTTCATTTTGCTTTTTTGCATATATTTTGCCTTGATGAGGAGAAAATAATTTTATTAGTGTTTTAGATTTTGCACAGTGAGCTTGCAAGTGAATAAAAACTGAAAAAAAAAATTGAAACAAGAAAAGAAAAATATTTCTTTTAATGAAAATTGAAAATAAATGATACAAGAAAATTTTATGAAAAATTATTAAGTGCAAGAAAAAAAATTAAAAACATTGAAAATTGAAAAATAAAATTAAAAAAATATATTTTTCAATTAATAAAATATAAAGCAAAAGAAAATGTTACTACTGGTAATTAAACTAAAAGCTTAGAAATTGAATTTTAGAAACAAAAAATAATAAAAATTAATAAAATTTTAACCCTTTTTTTTGTAAAATAATATTGTGTTAAATTATTTAACCACAAAATCATTTTAATAATAATAAAAAAAGATATAAAAAATAATAACAATAACAACAAAAGGGGAAAACTAACCACCAGTATTTTAAATTGTTTTTAATTAAATTCAATTACTTATGACAGCCTTAAGGAATTGCTTCTTTTTTATAAACTAAACAAGCAACAAGAAACGTGTACCAATTTCAATTTAATATTGAACTTGAAATTGAAAAAAACAAAGAAAAAAAATAAAAAAAAATTAAAAAAATTTATTACAAAAATAAAAAAAAATCCTGTATTAATTTAACCGCATCTAACCAAAACTAACCCAAGAAATGACACCCCGGATTATAACTTATTTTTTGGTATGCACGCAGTCTTCTCCTTATTTATTTTTATTTACAAACCATATTTGCATTTTATTTTTTTTTTTTAATTATTTTCTAATACATACAACAATACAATAGAGTTTAACAATTTAAATAAAATGTTATAATTTTTTTATTTATTACTAATTAATACACATACATACATACACACATTCATTCATTTGTAATATTCAATACAACATACGTCATTTATTGCCTCTTTTATTATTTCTAAAATTTATTTAATTTTGATAAAAAAAATAATAATAACTGGCACGTACTATACAATTAACAGGGATGGGATGTCTGAAATATTAGATGATTAGTTGTCACAAATAAATGAATAATAATTTACAGTGCATAACAACAAAATAAAATAAATAAAAAAAAAACGCGATATAACAATAGCAACAACAATAGACGACGAATGGGTATTTGTTTAAATAATTTAAAAGGCAGACACATTATGGAAAATTTTTTGCTGATTTTTTTTTTTTTTTTGTCATGGGGTTAAAAAACCACTGTATTGTGGGATAAAATTTAAATGAAAGATTTACTTTCATTTCAAGGCATTGTGGATAAAAAGGGGAATACAATTATAGAAATCAGAAGCATTGTCTTTCAAACTATAGAAGAACTACGGTAATAAGAAATAATTTCCCTTAGGGTACTCCTTTTTTTAATGTTTTTTTGTCGTTAAGATGGGAAAATATGGTTACTCACTAGAAACGTACGTCGTCCTGGTTAGATTTTCTGTATCTGGCACCGTGCTAGCAATATTTCGAATAAAAGCTTAAAGTCGCCGTAGTGCAGAAGGCAGTACTGAACTATCCCTCATGGATAAAATTAACACACACACACACAACACGAGTGGTGTTAGAAGCTAGGTTGTAATCCTAGCTAAAGGATTGTAATGTCCCGGGTATTCTACACACGATCAACAGTGGTTTGCAATCAGACCACTAGGACATAGTACTCTTCATATTTCGTCACTCTTGTTCAATTTGTCTTGCCACTTCGCATTTCGTTCACGATAGTCTGAATACTTGCAACACCATTTTTCTCTTTCAAGTTCATTTTCTCATTTTCCCATAGTCGTCTATATTTAAAGAATATATCGATTTTATGCTTTCCCAATTTTAAAGCGGTTCTTCCGTCGGTAGCCATGCCCGAACAGCATAATTTACTCATCACCTATCCTTCGTATCAGGCTTGCTGCTGTCCACCTTTATTTCACAAAGTTTCGTCATTTCTTTTGCAATTGTTTTAGGGTTTCGCTTCGCTCATAGACCTTGATGGTCATTCTTAACGTGCTGCAGGTTCTTTTTTAAAACCGACTAAATATTCTTTCTTGGAAGTCGCCGCAGTCTAGTAGGTAGTGTATTGGCTTATTATATTGAAGGCCCGGGTTCGTATCCCAGGTCAGGCATCAAACGAAAAAATGAAAATATTTCTTCGGTGACTTCCTCTCAGCAGATTTCTGGCAAAAACTCTGAGAGTAAATAAAATTACCATGAAAAGCTTCTCAAAAATCTATCGTTCGGAGTCGACTTTAAACTGTAGGGCCTGCCACACATGTACAAAAATTAACGCACACCACATAAGTGGTGTGAGAAACTAGGTCGTAATCCTGACTGAAGGGTTGTAATGACCAATTATGTATATATTCTTTCTGCTTTGTGCGCTAATATACGTGCCCCATACTGTTCTGGCGCATAAAAAATTCGAAGTATTTGCGGTCCATTGGTAATTTTACATTTTATCGTATTTAATTAAAGCACAATCAGGTTAGGAACACTGGGCTACTGGCTGACAATAGCCTTTCTCTGTGCTAGTCAAGCTGCTATTAGGGCCCTGTATGTTCTGTGTATAGTAATTTCCCTTTCTTGGGTTAATTTCCACTGCTGCTTGCAACTGTTTAGTAATTCCTCATTGATTCGTTCTCAATGATTTTGCAATTTCTTTTTGAAATTTCATAGAAAAATTGATATTAATTTTAAATAATTTTTTTTAAATCATCTACTATTTTTAATTAATAACTACAAATTTTTCCTTCTTCGCTCTCCACATTTATCTTCGTTTATCGTTGTGTTATCATCAAAAATTAATCAGCATGACTTGAAAAATATTTAAACGAATCATGCATAAAAAGAAAAATTTACTTTTCTTTTTTTTTCTCTTCTCAGCAATTGTTAAAAAATTAAAAACACAACGAAAAAATTATTTAATATAACAGGCTGCATGCATGCACACAGACTTGTGTATCGATTGATAAATCATCATGCGGTATCGATTTATTTTAACCGACTGGACTGGACTGGACTGATTAATAATTTTTTTAATTGACTCTATTTAATATACACGGAAATAGAATCACATTTTTTTTTTTGTTGTTTCGTTTTATGATAACTAAACTTTGTACTTAAATTAATAATCAAAAATAAACCAAAAATTTATTTTTAAATTTTTTTGATGACATATTATGGCACATTTGGTAACTGAAATTATTATTTTTATACGCTTAAAATTTGATTAAAAAAAAGTTAATAATACAGACATATGTGGGAAGATTATTTTATAAAATGTGGCTTCATTTTCAACATCAATTAACCCCTTAATGCTTCAATTATTTTTCACGAAAATTATTTTTCAATAAGAAAAAAATATTTTTCGCTTGAATTTTGGAAAATTTTTTATTCAAAAATTTATGGAAATTTTTGTTTGTAATGGCAACAGGTGGTTTTGTTATAATTATTGCCTTAATTTAGGTTTATCACAAAATTAAATAGAAATTAAAACATTTAATTTATTAAATATAGGAAAAACAAACTCGGAAAAGATTTTTTTTTTTAAATTCAAGGATTTTTCTCTGTAACCACTGCAGTGTTTTCCAGGCAGAGTGCTCATGGCTATTTTGCAGGCATTGTAAAGCTTGTTACGTAGCGAAAGTTTCCCTGAAAATCTCTTGATGTACTCGCGCAAACAGGATCATCGATCAACTCCCTAACGACGGTTGTTCTTTTCCATGCATGAAGAGAATTTCTCAGGGAAATTTCAGATCACATACATATGTACATACATAATTGGTCATTACAACCCTTCAGTCAGGATTTCGACCTAGCTTCTCACACCACTTATGTTGTGTGCGTTAATTTTATACATGAGTGGCGGGACTTACAGAAAGACAGGTTTGTGACACAATGACAGATTTTTTAAGAAGCTCTTCATGGCAATTTTATTTACTCTCAGAGGTTTTGCCAGAAATCTGCTGAGAGATATATTTTTTTCATATTTCGTTTTGATGCCTGACCTGGGATACGAACCCGGGGTTTACATCTAGACTACGGCGACTACAAAGATCACTCAAAGCAAAATTTTATGTGGGCTCCGAGGAATAGGAATATCATTGGAAATTGCATTCCTGATGTACTAGCTAGAGCCGGTATGGAGCTTGCAAACTCCGAAAGGACATAGGATTCGTAGGATTCCTTCAGTTAAATTGAATATTATCCACCCATTTTACTGGTAGGATCAATCACGTTGACAGCAGGAAGGCGCTTGTAATATCGTTAGATTCTGCTGGACACGTATGGTTAAGAAGAGAAGCGACTCACTTCTATCCTTTAATCGCATGGCCATCCATCGCAGTATGGTGATTCTTACTAGTCTTTTAGTGGGCATGCCGTAAGACTTGATATTCTGGCAGATGATCTCTGCAGGAGCTATCTGTCTGAATAGGAAGAGGGACTCTCTTTCACCTCATGTGTCAGTGTCCTGCTGTAAACCTCCCAATTTCTGACACATCCTTGACCAAGCTCTCTAAATACATACAAAGCTTGCTGCAATAGGAAGATTTAGTTTGGACTCGCATTGGCTTCTTCTGGGGAATGTTTGATCCCCGGGTTGAATATTGATTGTTGTATCGTCGTAACAAGTCCAAATGTTAGTTTAAGTGCGACCTCTTCCCTTAATGGGGGTCCGCCACCTTACCTAACCTAACCTAACATATTTAAACTTATAGTTTCTTTATTATTTTAATTGTATTTAAAAAAAAAAAAAAATCAATAAGAATTTCTTAATTTATTTAAAATTCCTTTACAGTAGTAATTAGAAAATATTTTTTGTTTGCTTTTTAAAACTGAAATAGTTTTCTTTTCTAAAATTACTTCATTAGCTGTGTATTTGAGTAGAGTATAAATGGGTGGAATAAATTCTAGATTTAATTGTTATTTAATAGAACAAACCCAAAGTCACGTTTTTCAACTACAACTTGTATTTGTTTAACAATAAATTTTCCATCGATTTTAAATTTTTGATTTAAAGTTTTCCCCATTATTAGGCTTCAATATTCATAATTGTTTTAAATTTAAATATTAAAATTTTGTATATTTTTTAATTAATTAACTAATTACTGACTAACTTAAAACAAAACAAAACTCTGTAGAATATATTTAATAATAAATAACGATAAGAAAATGTACTCTCAAGTATCCGATATGATTGACAAGCATATCTTACAGACATTTTCGTATCACCTAAACCACTTCACTTGTTTCAAAACGTTTGCAATTTTCTTATTAAATTTTTATATAAAAAAAAAACATTCCTTAAAAATAAATCATTTTATTTCCTATTAATCGAACATAATTACTATACTTGGATTACTTGATAAATATTTATTCGTTAAACGAATTTATAACATTTAAAACTTTTGTTTTTATAACGATTTCTTTTTATTTTATTATTAATCACTCGCTGCTTGTGAGTTATTTATTTCCGATTACTTAATATTAGTTAATCGGAAAGACTAATTCGTTATCGGCATTTAATATAATATTATCTAATATATAAAATTCTCATGTCACGGTGTTAGTGGTTAAACTCCTCCGAAATGGATCGACCGATTTTCATGAAATTTTGTGTGCATATCGGGTAGGTCTGAGAATCGGACACATCTATTTTACATATCCCTGAATGTTAAGAGGGCGTGGCAAATCGTTAAAATTGAATATTTAGGTACATATTGATCGTAGACGAATAAAATTTGATGGGCAAGTTCGTAGAGTCGATATCGACAATCCCACTAAAAATGGGCGTGACAACCCTCCCCCTTCAAGTGATGCCTATAACTCTTAAACTACTGTACCGATTTTAACCATTTTTTTTTGTTCGAAAGCTTATCAGGTTTAGATGGTTTAAAAAAAAATTCGATATAGCAAAAAGTAGGCGTGGCAAACCTTTAAAATTTAATATTTAAGAACATTGTGATCGTAGACGAATGCAATTTGGTGGGTAATTTCGTAGAGTCGATATCGACAAACTCACAAAAAATGGGTGTGGCAACCCTCCCCCTTTAAGAGATACCTATAAGTCGGCTAATTCGATGGTTTATAACTACAACGCTTTCGATTATAAGTACATCCCCACACTTATAGTAAGTTAGTTATTTTTATATAACTGTTTTATGCAGTGTATTACAATAAATATATAATGTGACCTCTTTTGGGCAATAAAAAAATCAATTTTGGACGGGACGAAGTTCGCCGGGTCAGCTAGTATTATATATATTTATATTAAACAAAACAATTAATCTCTTATTAAAATCAAGGAAACTTTGTTCTTTGATTGATAATCATCTTTGAAAAAGGTTTTCCCCCCATTTGCTTTAAGAAAACAAAACTGTTGGTAATCATTTGCAAGGTGTCCAAGACTTTTTTCTGCGCAGTTCTGCTGTAGACGGAATATAAATGACTGCCCTAGAGAAATTGCCAAATTCGGGAATTTATCGGAGGGTTCAATGGTTGTGCTACAACCTGGCCAGTTCATTCACTCTACAATTAAATGGAATATCACTGTGTTCTGGTATCCACATATTATATTGTTGTTCACCATCTTCGAGTTCAATTTAATGCTTTGATAGTGCGAAAAATATCGCAATATCTTGCTTAAGAGGGGATATTTCCGTCTCTAATAATTTTTGTCCGCAGCCTTCACTTCTGTCTGAAAGATGCTACAATTATTCGGCAGCCGTATAGACTGGATTATTTCGGTTGATTCCGAAACAAATTTCTGTTCCGTGTAATTTGGTAGAATCGGTGTCTTGTACGATGTACACAGTACCATTTTTCCAGACCTCTTTCTCCGAAATGGAGGTCCTGAATTTCATTGAGGAGTCGTAAGGCGGTATCATGCAGTAACTATTCCCGAAGGACCCAAATTCTTTTAGGATACTTTGCGTGACAAGTATTTCAGCCATGGCACTATCCAATTGCCCTAACCCTACAATAGAGATTAAGCGGAAGGAGGCATAAAATTATCGCCTGTGTCTATGTAGGGTAAGCGCAAGCTACCACTAATAAATTATGCAGGCAGATCCTTTGCAACCGTGGTATCAGATTCAAGTTAGTTGTTTTAGCGAGGGATTCGCACCATACTAGACATAATACGTCACATGCCCCCTTTTTTTCCAACAATTTTGTTTACAAGCGTAGAGGGCAATAAAGGCCTCTTTTTTATCTTTTAATGATGTTTGGTTTCCAAGACAACAACTTTCAATAACATTTTAATATATTTTTTAGTATTTTCAACTTTTTACGAAGAGAGCATGATTTCAAATGTTAAGTTTTGTTTTTCATAAATCATAAAATTCTTATTAAATTTATTACACAATACATACATATTTCTATTTTAAAAGCATATTTATTGTAATTTTCTTTATACACATATGGAATTATTATCACACTTTGTTTTGATTTGTTAGAAAAATAAAGCAAATTATTGATGGAAAAAGAAAATTATTAAAAAAAAAATATATGGCATGATTTGTATTTATTTCAGCATATTTACTCACTCTTCCATCATAGCGTATGATTAACATTAATTGAAAAGTTTAATGAGGCATGAATTGTTTTATTTTCCTTTTTAATTTATGATTTAAATTTCAACAAAAAAAAAAATATATACCCATAAACAGATATTATACGGTAATGGTGGTCAAATGATCGATAAAAAAAATTAATTAAAATTTATTTTCTTTATCTAGACATTTAATTAATTATTATTCAATAGATTTTCAATAATTTTTCCCAATTTTTTTTGTGTATTTTTAGTGCGGAATGCGCCATCCTAATACCGGACTAAGCGAAGACGACTTGAGTCGTCTTACTGGTTCTTCATCTTCGTCAGCATCTTGTCGTAACAATAACAACAATAATAATAATAATAATTGTAATACATTATCCTCTTCATCATCTTCTTCGTCATCGTCATCATCTTCCTCGTCCTCCTCTTCAGAGTCCTCTACGCCATCATCATCGGCTGCCAATACTCCCGATGATTGTAAACAACATATCAAAAAGAAACACGATACAAAATCACCCTTAAAGCAACTACAACAACAACAACATCAACAACACCAACATCAACATGCCTCATCATTACCAGAACAATTGGAAAATAATAAGAATGCGCAACAGTCACGTTTCAATTCAACATATCTGCCAGAGATCATAAATCCTTTGGAATGGCAAAAATCACGTAAACGTAAAGAGCGCCTTGATAGTAACTCGTCCACAACACAAGATCGTAAGCTGCAGCGTTCAAACAGCGAAGAGCTATTGCCCCAGGACAATGGCAAACTGCAGGACAATAATAATGTGGCATCTACGCCTTCAGATTTAGGCAATAATGCCTTGAAAACGGTTAAGAATGCCGATAATATACGCAGAGTATCCTCGGAGGACTTTAAACGCACGCCCTACGAGGTCTATGAACAGGAATTGAAAGAGAACACCGAAACGATATCGCACACAAAGGCTTCGGATGAAAATGATGCCAGTTTGGCTAATCGCCAGTCGCAACGCTGTCAGGCCTGGACTGTGGGTGTGCCCATTAAGGATATGACTCGTCGCTCGCGTTATGAAACCAGTCCAGCCCGATCTCAACGCCATTCACCCATTAGAGTGTGCTTTAGTGGTGGCAATGGCAACGGCAAACATCGCGACAACAGTGATGACAGTGAATGTGAGCACGAGCGGCGTCGCAGCAGTGAACGTTTCTGCAAGTCACGTGCACCGCCGGGCCGTAAAGCCTCGGGTATTACAAAAAAATCTTCAAACAATACAAATGCCATACGGTATTTGCCCTCGAAGTTAAATGATGAGAATGTTTACAAATATGACTTGTCCGCCTTGAAACATGAAAGACGTGGCTTCATTAGCAAAAAATCCAGCAATTCCGCCTCTTCGAATGGCTCATTGGGTGGCCCGGTAAATGTTAGCGAGAAAACCAACAATACCAACGATTTGAATGACAATAATTTAATCGATTTCAATAATGCAGCAGCTGCAGCCGTAACCAAACCATTACCGCTTAAGACAATATCACCCACAGCCTCATCGCATGGCTCTAATGACGATGTCCATAACAATGGTCAACAGCAGCAGCAGCAGCAACAACAGCCAACGATGCAGAAAACCTCAGCCAACAGTAGTAAGAATAGCAGTCAAAACAGTCTACATAAACTTCCCGTAACCACCTCAGCTCAAGACGCACTGCCATGGGATCGTTCTGTGCCCGAAGATCAAACCCCAGTCCTAAGTAGGCGTTATGCCACTGTACGACCCCATTTAGTGGATTCCATTGATGCGGCCGCCAAATTGTCAAAGGTTAAACCCTTTGCCCAGCCCTATCATAAGCAACATCAAACCGCTGCTCAAATGTTGGTCAACGATTTGGATGATGATGATTGCATGGAATCCACTTTCCGTACCTTCACCTCTTTGGAGAATATGAAGACACGCGAACTCATGCAACAGGTTATACCGAGTGTTATGGCCTTCCAAACGCCCGAAGAACGCATGAAACAGATTAACAAACGTGTTACTGCATTGAAAAAGAAACTCACCCAACTGGAAGATTCATACGAGGTGCGTTGTGGTTATAAGCCTTCACAAGCCGATCGTTTGAATGACAAGTACATGAAGCATATACTATCGGAGCTGAGTAAATTACGCAAAGAACGCCATGAGTTGAAAGCAGATCCCATGGCCGCTTTGGGCTTGAAAGTAAGCGGTGGCATGGATAACGAACAGAAATTAGCAAAAATGAAGGCCACCTTAGAGGAAATTGAACAGGTGAGTGAAGTGTTAAAATTTTTGGTACTTTTTCGTATGACATTTAGTACTATTGGTTGTGAGAGAATTATATTTCAATACATAGTACTTTTTAGGTACTTTTTTTAAATTAAATTTCATTCTGCAAGCAGTGCGAATTAAATGGAAATATTTTTTATTGAAAATATGTTACGTTTTAGGTAGTTCTTTGTTTTTATCGATTAGATCTGTCTTATACATTAGTTTTGGTACTTTTTAGATCCCTTATGAATAACTTATTAATTACATTTTTCTATAGTAATCTTTTAAAAATGGTCTTTTGAGTACCTTTTTGAGTTTTTATGCTACTTTTTACAGCTCCTTCGATACATTTTTTTTTTGGTACCATTTCATAAACTGATTAGCTTTTTTAAAATTCTGTATTAAAAAAATTGAAATGAGAAACTTTATTACTTTTTTGTTTTTGATTTGGTACTTTTTAATACAAATGGTACTTTTTTCTCCCATTACAAGACTTTGTACTTTAATATGGTAAAAAAAAGTCGAAAAAGTACGTTTTCATGAAGTAATTTTTAAATACAAATTTTTGAGTACCTAGTGAGGTCTCATGGTATTTTTTACTTTTACATTTGCCAAAAATGCTTTTAACTTAAATGGTACTTAAAATTGCATAAATTGATCTCATGGTACTTTATGTCACTGTTGTGTACTTTTTAGTACCTCTTTGGTTCTTTTTCACATTCGCCAAAAGTACTTTTAAAATGTTTCTTAACTCAAATTGAACTTAAAATTGTATTAATTTGCACATTGTGAATTTTTGAGTATGTACATTTTTTAAGATCTCTGGTTTACGTTTAGGTACTTTGGATTTACAATACCGGCTGCAATTAACTGCATATTTTTCAATTATTTCAAAACGATAACAAGAACAATTACACAACAAGGCCACTTAATCCATCAAATATATTTTATAATTATGAAAATAATAAAAATATTTGTGTCAATTATCTGAAAACAAAACGCTGGTCTAATTACCACAGTCTTATCTTAATTACAAACGATAACAATAAAAATCACAGAATACACAGACTACTTAATTGAAAAAAATAAAGAACTCTTTCTTTAAAAATCAATAAAAAATAATTGAAAAAGGAAAGGAATTAATAAATGATTTAGAAATTTAAAAAAATTCATTATTTTTCCAAGGGGAAAAACAAAAACAAAAACGTTTATAGAATTTAATTCAATTTAAATTCTCAAAACACATTATTTTTTTCAGTCCAGAAAACTGTCAATCATAATCAAATGCCAGGAATTTTAAATTGAATATGAATCACACTGTGCCGCCTGTGCTTCTTGCACGCATTTGAATACTCAACAGTGTTTACAAAAACAAATAAGCACATTTCTTATCACTTGTGTAAACACTTTTTCTGTTTGTTTACATTTACATCGTAAGCTTACACCCACTTTTAAAGTGTGCGTGTTTTCTTTTACAATACAATGTAAGAGAGAGCTTATACACTAAAAACAAAAAAAAAAAGAAGAAGTTAGTTATTGCGGTATTTGTAAATCCATTTCTAATTAAAAACTTGTAAACAAACAGTATGCCCCCATCATATGTATATATGTAGTATGTGCTGCTTACCTAATGCAAGAAAGAGTAACTCACTCACTCACTCACCAAATATTTATTGCTTTCGACTATTGAAAATGTAAACAAACACACACTCTTTTTTAAGCTTTAAGGCATGAACAACAAAAAGTACCCGATTACATACACAAATAAACTCTCGTGCTCATGCGGACACAATCTACCTTTATTTTTGAGTGTGTTTGTGTTGGTGTTGGTCTTTGCAAAGAACGAACCTAAATGCGTAATTACAGAAAATAATGCCAAAAAAGAAAAAAAAATGTGTAGTTCTGTTTTAAATAAATAAATATCATACCTTTTAAAAGAAGCAAAACCATATGTAAACAATAACAACAATAATAATAATAATGTATGATGACTAAATAAATATCATAAATAATTTTTTTTTTCTACGTTTTAAACATTAACATTTCGGTTATATGCATACAATCACAGCCAAATAAACTTACTTAATACAATGTTTACATATATACATTTTCTACATGCTCTTTGGCATAATCAATCAACTAAAGAATCAAAATAAATAAATGTGTATTGTTTTTTGTTGGTGGTCAAGACTAAAAAAAGAGTATGTACTTTTATTAAATGACCCAACTCTTAAGCCTCAGTTATGCTACCGTAACGGAATGTAACCGCAACAGTAAGAAACAGCTGATCGTTTTTGTTATGTATAAAGCAATACGAATGGTTATAGAAATGTAACGTAACCTGAACGGAACGTAAGAATCTGTAAAAAATAGAATTTTCTTACATTTTTACGTGACATCTGTTTAGGAGTGTTAACAACATGTCAATATAAAAAACCACCAAAACTGAAAATTGAAATTATAAGCAGAATTTAAATTTTCTACTTATGTTATGTTTGTCTGTATGTGGTATTCACTTTAAATAAAACTTCACCACATATTTTAAAAACCCAAATTACAATTTATTTCATTATTAACATTTATAATTTAAAATAAAAATAAACACTATTTTACTATTACATTATGTAGGTGGTGTTTATTTTTATTTTAAACTAGAAAAATATAGTTATCGATTTTTAACTAATTAAACTAATTATTTAATTTGCATTTAACTTTTACTAGAGAAGATAAAAATGTTTTAACATTCGTACAAATTTGGTTTCCTAAATACCTGACCTGTTTCTGTAGGATAAACAATTTCACTTGCTCGTCTATTTATATGTAAAATATAAACAAAATCACTAAATTTTGTGTTTGAGTTTTCCTCAACAAACAAACACAAACTAAATTGAGTGTGTTTGTGTGAAAGTGAAATTGTTTGGCTTACAGAAACAGTACATACAACTTTTAATAAGTATCTTTAAATAAATAAAAAATAGTTAAATTGAACCTAAAAAGTCTGTAGTGATGACACTGGTTAATAGCTGAATTAAAGCAAAACAAAAGGCGCCATATTGAAAGTGATAAAAGAGTGAAAACAAAGTTTTTAAAATTCGAAATTAATATTAAATTTGTATAGAAAACAATAATAAAATAAAAAATCAAACCCAAAAATATGACTTCCATATCCATATCTGAATTTTTGTGTTTTAGTTTTTGCAATTTTTATTTCTTTATTTGTTTTTCTTTATTTCTTTTCTGTTTTGTTTACATAAAAACATATGACACGTTTTTACGATCTATAATTGCACTTACATTTTTACGTTCCGTACACGTTACATTACGTTACTGTTACATTCCGTTACGGTAGCATAACTAGGGCTTTAGTCATTAACTGTGTGACTAAAATAAGAGAGAGAGTCATACAATAACTGTGTGTTTATGTATGTATGCGGCACAGAGTGTGCCGCCATATACTGGCTTTTCAATAAAGGAAATAAATTTTACCGGTACGTTTAGTGTTTACAAGAGAATTTGTTTGTAAAATACTTAAAAAGAGCTTAATTTTGTTTTAAAGTATTTAACATACATAGGTTTTTTCAATGCTTTTAGTAATTTCATAAAATGTAATTTCTTAAATATCACTGTTTGGAATACATATCGCAAAGTTCTCTAATACATATAGAAGAGAATTATTTGTAAATAATACATGTTTATAAGAGATTTCTTTACATTTACAAATAGAAATATAGAGGTAGGAGAAAAAAAGAGAGTAATACACAAAAGAAAGAGACTTTTCTGTGCACAGTGGTTAAGCACATGTATTAAGTTTTTGCAAGAAATTTAGAAAAATAAATTGTTTAATTTATAAAAACTATACAAATTGTTATAGAATATTTTGTGAACAGGTGCGGTAGAATTTCGCAACTTATTAATAATTTTGTAACATGCATAAAAGAAAATATATTTTGAATTTGTTCTTCCTCAAATATCGTAAAATTGTAAATTATTATGTAAACAACAATTTTAAGGCCTAAATATACCGGCAATGCTACTACCCATTGCAACATTGTGTTTATTTATGTCTGATATTTTAATTAAGATAAAAGAAAAAAAAAAGTATTTCGATTTTATTGTAACCGGAAATCATTTATAAAAATAATTAAATTATTTGTTATAGTCTGTACATGTAAACATTTTGTTTTACTTTTCAATTCACAACAATTTTGATTAATAACCATAAGAATAAATACGAAAAAAAAAATACAATTAAATTTTAACAAATTACACAGAATCAAAGAGAAAATTTGGATGCATAGGCATTTCAAATTTAAATATAAATATAATGAAAATATAGTTAAAATATAGTTAAAATTCAAATAAAAGTAAATTAAATTCTGTTAAGCTGGCTAGAAATATTTAAAGAAATTAAACTTAATAATATTATAAATTTGATAATTTTAGAATAAAAACCTTTACATACATAATTGGTCATTACAACCCTTCAGTCAGGATTACGACCTAGCTTCTCACACCACTTATGTTGTGTGCGTTAATTTCTGTACATGAGTGGCGGGCCCTACAGTTTAAAGTCGACTCCGAACGACAGTTTTTTGAGAAGCTTTTCATGGCAATTTTATTTACTCTCAGAGTTTTTGCCAGAAATCTGCTGAGAGGAAGTCGCCGAAGTAATATTTTCATAATTTCGCTTTGATGTCTGACCTGGGATTCGAACTCGGGCCTTCAGTCTAATAATCCAACACACTACCTACTAGACTAAGGCGACTTCACCTTTGCTGAATTTAAATTTTATAAGTTATATTGCTTTGCTTAACCCATTTTTAATATTAAAAAATGCTTGAAATCATATTAAAATCAATTCAGCTAAGCTGAATAGGAGTGTTATAGAAAATTAAGAATTTTAAGCTTAGAAACTTTATAATTTGAGAATAGTTTATAAGAAAACTTTAACTAAAATTATATTTAAATTGTTTTAAGGTTTAACTAACTCGTTTGTTTAATGAAAAATATATTTAGCAATAGGAACTTTAATTCAGCTAAGCTACCTAATAGTTGTATAATGAAACAGCTAAAAATTTTATACGGCTAGAACAAATTTGTTTAAAAATCGTAGCTGAATTAAAGGTTCTTTGCATTATATTGTTTTATTAAGTAATTTTACTAGTCAAAATATACAGTTAATGACAGTAGTTACAATTCAGCTTAGCTGAATAAGAGTTTTATAGAAAAATAGAGATATTTTAGCGCTAAAAATTATAAAAATTCTTAGCTGAATATATGGTTTTTGTATGTTGCATTAGTTAATAGCCCTTTAAATATTGAAAAGTCTTGCTGTAAAAGAAATTTTGTTATTCAGCTTAGCTGAATATATTAGAATTTCACTATTTGGATGCATATCAATGTAAAATGTTGAAAAAACTGTATTTTTATGGAATAAAACGTTTTAAAATGCGGTTTTCTTATGTAAAATTATTGTGTAATAAAAATTTTAATAAATTTTGTGGATTTGTCTTATGAATGTATGTATGTTATATTTGAAACAATTTGTAAACAGAAACAGGTTTTTTTTTGGAGAATAAATGTAGTATTTGGAGGAAGACAAACAATACAAGGCTATTTCCATCTTTGCAAGATTGCCATAAATTATTAGACAATGTTAGAAATAATTTATTAAAATTTATATATCCATACATACATACACTATATAATGCAATGAAAAGAAGAAAGGAAAATAAAAAAAAGTGTGGAAGTATTTTTCCTCTTTTTTTAAATTTATTGTTTTATAGTTTTTTTTTTGTTGCTTAATTTGTTTATAATTATTATTTCCTTTTATTTTCTTTGCATTTCAAATATGGTCAAAAATTTTTTTTTCTAAAAATATTAATTTTTTTATAGTATTTAACGAAAATATATTTTTTATTTATAAACAAAATGCATATATACATATATATGTACATATATACATACGTACATATTATATATAAATTTTTTTCTGCACAGTAAGACTTGTATTGCCCATTTGTTAATTGCGAAAAGAAGAAAAATCTTTCTTTTCTTTGGCAATATTTCAATAATCTACTGCTGGCTGTACTGTATGCCATAAAGAGATGATGTTTCAAATGTTGTTTTTATAAAAAATATTTTGTTGTTTCAACAATAACAATGCATAGGAATTTGTCATAATATTTATTTATTTTTTGTAATACATTTTTAGAAAATGTATTATTTATAGAAAACAAGCAGACAAAATGTGTTTCTGCTTTCTTATTTTAAGCGAAAATTTATGATCATTTTTGGGCTCTGACGTATGTATGTATTTATGATGTTAAGGTTTCGAAATTTATGTATGTACTATTGCATTAAGAAATTATTAAAGGCTTAATCATGTATTGACGTTAAATTGAAAATATTTTGAAAATATATACGTGGGTCATGTATAAAAATGCAGGCACAAAAATAAAATAAAATATGGCCCCTAAATATATACTTTATTTTATATTCACTTACCTTTTCCATACAGGATAAGATTACATTTGAAGCTGTCTTAAGCATAGTTCTCCTTGTTCCTGATGAGGCATTTATTGTAATGATTTCCTAGTAAAAATATATTTCTCTTTCATGTAATGTAAGGCATTCTTTAAGTTCATCATCACCGGTTTCTCTTTTTTTCTGTTGAAATTTCATTAATTTTTCTATTATGCCACCCACACACAGTGTATAAAAATGGTGAACACGTGACTCTCTTTCTTTCCACACGTCCGTCATCTGTTAAATAAAAAATAATTTTAAAAGTATTCGTTAAAAATATTTTAAAATAATTTTGTTTTCTATTAATTTCCAAAAATAAAAATAATAGATGACACAATTTGCTGTATTTATCTACGCTGAATACATTAACAATCAATTTGTTTAAAACAATTCATAAAAAGTACGATATTATTGAACCAATTACTAATAAATCTCGTATTATTTTTTTTTCTATTTTTAGAGCCTTTCCGAGAAACGTGAAGACACAAATCGTTCTGAAGTTTTAGACGAACTGACCGCCGATCAGTTGGTTCAAGAAAAGACTGCCGTACAACATGGTCTCCTATATTTCGAGTCCTTGTACGGCAGACCTTCCACCAAGGATGAACGTGATGCAGCACGACCGCTATATGATCGTTATCGCCAATTAAAACGTTTGGTATCACGTAGTGTTACCATGACGGGTTCCTGCCTGGGTGGGGCACCTGAATTGCCTACAATACTAGAGCATGAGGCCATGGTATTCGAAGCCACACCATTGCAATATTCATCTAATAATAGTACTGAGACTACAAATTCACCCACAACCGATTCCCAGCAGCAGGTCACCACCGCCAGTTCGGATGAGTCAACCACCACCACGACCACTACGAATACAGCAACCGCCCAACAGGAAAATCAAAATGTCAGCTTCCTAACCATAGAACAACTATGGGAAAATCTTGATAAGACTAGAGAGGAGAAGAAACTTTTAAAACGTATCATACGGGAATTTGAGACTGTCTTTGAGGAGCAGAATGGCCGTAAAATGCTGAAAAGCGATCGTAAAACCATTGAAGAGACTTATGCCCAATACAAAGAGAAAAAGGCTAAAACACGTCTCTTGCAGGCATTAATTAAGAAACAAATATCGCGTTGAAGCGTTCAAAAAGGGGGCTGCTAATGTAAAGAGGAGCCCATATACAAATATTTGTTTGTTACATACCCAATATAATAACATAGAGTGTAGGAGAGTATAGCACAGTTATGCAGAGAGAGAGAGGGAAAGAAATGAATTTGTGTGTGAAAGAGAGAGGGAGAGCAAAAAAAAAGCTTAATATAACAGCTTATCTTGCGTATGCGCTTGTCAAACGTAAAACGTAAAAGAAGAGAAATAAGCTTTGAAATGCTTGCTTAAGTAGGGTTATTAACCACCCTCTTAAAGTTTGAATTTGTTATACTAAAATAAGCTTTTGTGTTTGACGGCTTTTAGTATAATAATGTCAAAAGTTATTTACGACACAATTTTCTCTTTTCCGTTGCCAATTTAAAGGCAATCTCCATAGAGTGGAGAGAACAGAAGCAATAAGATTTGTAGTGGGGTTTCAAACCTTATTTCTTTTCAAACATTTTACACAAAATGGCTTGAAGAAAACATTATTATAACTTAAGAATGAGAAATAAAATAAAGTTTGTTAAAAAAGAAGGAAGCAAAATGGAAATATTCTTTTTTAAATATAAAAAAAAAATTGTTTGTTTTTATCATTATTACTATTATTATTAAAAATTAAATGAAATATATATTAAAAAATAGAATATTACTATTATTATTCACAAATATTGTTATTAATTTATTAATTTTCATATATTTTGTTTATAATTTTTTTTCTTTATGATTTTTTATGAATTATTTTTTGTTTAATTATTTTGCTTTTTATTTTTTATATGATTTCATCGGTTGTTGTGTAATCTAGACATGCCATAAATAGTTTATAATTAAAAAAAAAAATCAAAAATAAAATATTAACTTAAAAAACAAAAACCAAATTAAAATAAACTTTGAATATTATTTATAAAAAGGAAAATAACAAAGAAAATTCTTGTAAAAACAAAACTCTTGGGTTTTGCAAAAGAGCAGTAATGAAAGCAGCATGATAGAAAACTATTAAAAAAAAAATATTGTTTTTATAACAAAAAATAAGTTTTCTTCAAATAAATTAATTGTAAAAAAATTTTAGAAAAAAAACATTAATTTTATTTAATCAATTAAAGGTTTTTAATAAAAAAATTTCATTCATAATTTATCGAAAAACCTTTTAAATTTAAATATAATTCAGCAATTAAATTAGAACTTCAAAACTAATTTTAATTGCAACTATTCAGCAGTTTAAAATTGTTTAAGTTTTATTTTTTTAATTATTTTTTTAGATTTCGACTTAAAAAATTTTAATTTCATTTATGTACAAAACGAATTATTTTTAATTAAACTTTTGATTTGTAATAAATAGAGCGTTAAATTTCAATTCATAAAAGAAAATTTTAGCTATTCAGCCATGCAAAAAGCTATTCAGCAAAACTTGAAAACAATAAATATAGTAATTTACTATTTTCAGCAAATTGCCGCTTTAACTTTTCGACAAAAAATATTTTATTTATTTGTAGAAGAAGATTTCATTGAAATTATTATTAAATTCTTTATATTCAGCTAAGAAAATACTTTTGAATATAAATTTGCAAGGAAAATTATATGCTTGGCTTGCGAAAGTCAGGTTAGCTTTGAATTTTTAATTCAGCTAAGGAAATACGATAAAAATCCTAAAAAATCTAAATTGAAATTATTAATATTGAAGAGAGCAAAATTTCTTTATTAGCTGAATTGAATTTAAAGCTCATAAAGAATTCGTTTATAAAAGTTTTACTTCTAAAAGACATTACATTTTTAATTCAGCTAATTTAGATTTTAATTGTCAAGAAGTAAAACATATAAAAATTCAAATTGTACTTTCGACAAGTTTAAAAATTTTATTATTTGCTGAATTGCATTTAAAATTAAAAAAAAACACAGATTTTGTAAATGCAAAGACATATTATGGCGAATACCACACCTCAGAATTTAAAAAATTAAAATAATTTTTGTAATGAAATGTAAAGAACTTTAAAAATTTGTTTGCTGAATGCTAAATTATGTTGACTTTCTTAATTTTGTTTTTAAAAAACATTACTTTAAAACTGCTGAATAGGCGTATAATAAATGAAAATTGTATAAGATTATGTTTAGAACAATTCTTTGTTTTCTAACTAAGAATTTTATTTTATGCTGAATTATATTGTTGTATTCGAAAAGGAAAAGTTAATTTTCTTAACTCCTTTGGTTTTAATTATTATTAATATGGAATATATTTAATACGTTTTGTTAATATTGTATTGTATTGTATATGAATGAGTGTCTAATATCAATATGTAATTTAATTATATATTGAACTGTGATAGTTTTTAGTTTTGTTTTTAAATTTAATATTTTGTTCTGTTTAAGTTTTTATTTTCTTTTTTTTTTAAGTCAATATTTTATTGCCTTGATTGTCTTTAAATCATCAAATGTTTTATTGCCACAACAAAGAGCAATAAATTCTTTAAGCATTATTAAATTTTTTTAAACATATTTTTTTTTATATACATTAATACATACATACATATATAGAGAGGCGTTAAGAAAGAACATTTTTAATTATATTTATAATGAGTAATTAAATTCTTGTTGAGTCCTTATTAGTTTCCTTTCATTATTTAATATATACGATGATTAATTAATAATAAATAATTAATAAATTATATTTATATACATACATACATACATGCATACAACCTACATACATACATACTAAACATATATACTATATATATTTATAAAAAACAATAACAAATAAATAGAATTTAAAAAATTACAAATAAAAAAATCATATTTACATTAAAAGAAGAACATGACACCACAACAATAATTCTTAAATAACAATTAAATCAACAAATCATATTAAAAATAAAACAAACAATTAATTAATATTCATTAAATATTTATAAAACATTTATCACCAACAACAAATTAAAAGCAACAAAATTCTTACATGTTTTCACTCATTAAAACATTTTAAAGCCACAAAGAAAAAAACAAAAAAAAAAAAGGAAACTATTATTCACCAAATATATTTAAGGGATACACAGTTTTATTAACAACTTTTTTTTTATATACATACTACATACATACGTCATATACATACATATGTATGTGTACGGTGTTATGTTTGAATATATCATGGCTATTAGCCTAAAAAAGTATGCTTAACATATAAATTATTAATAAAATGAAATAAAAGAGAAAAAATAAAAACCGGAAATGAAAATTTTACATGGATTTGGATTTAAAATAAAACTGTAATACTTTTAAATATACATACATACATAATGATTATTATTATTATTATTATTATACTTATTATCACTTTTATTATTATGATGATGACTATATTATGGTGACTATGATTATTATTATTATTATCAAATTGTTATCGATTATAATAAATTATTATGAAAATTATTATTGTAATATGCATAACTACATCTATATACTAAACCATACCATACAAACATACAAAAAACATGCATGCATGCATACATACTTATTAATACATATATTAATAGGGTTTTTGTGAAATACAAAAAAAGAAATTTAATTCAACTTATTATATATTATTAATAAAAAAAATGAAAAACAATTGTTTTAAAAACAAACATGATTAAACGAAAAGAAAGCAAAGCAAACAACTGATTTAAAGCGTTTTATTTTATTTTGGTTTCAGTTTATTGGTTTGTTTTAATATTTTATTATTTTGTGAAATACTTTTTCTTTATATTTTATTATGTTTTTTTTTATTTGTTTTCTATTTGTTTTGTTATGATTAGTGTTTTGTGTTTATTTGCGCATAATATGATTTAATGTTGCATTTACGAACATTTGACAGCTGCAGTCCTGCCAACGTTTGCATTTATGAACATGATGCGCATAATAATGCAGCGCAGTGATACATTTACGAACAGGCCCTAGTTTTTGTTCAGTGTTATTTTTATTCGCGCCACCAAATTTTTTAAATTTAAACTTTTGATTTAATTGTTGTTCCACAAATATGTTCAATTTTAATTTTATATTTTTCTTTCAGCTTCTATGACAGCATAATGCTGTTTAATTTCTTCTCTCTCTTAGTAACGTAGTTCCTAGTAAATTAGTGGTATAACTGGCTTTCTTTCTTGGCTAGGAAAATATTTTCTAATCCACTCATAGGATTTCATCATGCCAATACTGATCTCCAATATCGATTTTTGTCAGTCAGACATTACCTTTCTTCCCCCCGTTTTCATTGTATGGTATTTATTTATATGTACTTCTAGATGTAAAATCTGTACATAATGCGTTCGCAAATAAAATGAATGGAGAGCACAATGAAATTAATTCGGGGGAAAAAATATCATTCTCCATTAAATGATTAAAAATGAGAAAAGTTTGTTTGATTTTATACTATTCAAGCTTGACTTGTCAAGCCTAGAAGTTGTAGGCGATGAAAGAAAAAAGAATCGAAAGTGGTACAGACTTGTTACTGTACCAACAAGTTTATAGGATCTATTGTGACCAGTAACAGAACTTCAGTTGCGTTGCCAGCATTGTAGTTGAGGAAAAAAATTTTAGATGTGACTTTTTTTATTTGAAAAATTTTAGTTTTTAATCAGAAAACCAGTTTTCCTACGTGTTAATCTCTTTTGAAGTTTATTGAGTTTTTTTTAATGTTTGTTTAATTTCAAATTTGATAAAATAAAATAAAATAATTTAAATTATTTATAAAAATTTCATCTAAGTTCACTGATATTTACTTGTAGCTGAATTGTTTATTAATTGTTAGTTTCCTATGATTTCAATGAGTCTATACGAAAAAATTAAGTTTCTAACAAATTCAGCAAAGTTACATGTTTGCTGAATTTTTTTAAAAGTTTAATTTCATAAACTCTGAATAAAATTTAATACAATAAGTTGTATACGAATTCAGCTAAGTTTAAAATTTATGAAAATAAACTGTATTGGCTTCTTAATTATGCATTTCGCCTGACTTCTGTGGAGAATAGTGTGTTAAAAGTAAGTTTTAAATAAATTTAGCAAAGTGTTTAATTTGCTGAATTAGCTGAATTGTATATTAATTCGTAATTCTTCAAAATTTCTATGAATTTATTCAAAATTTTAATAATTCTAATAAATTCCGCAGAGTTTTAAGTAGTCCTTAGTAACTGTAAATTAATTTTAATATCGTTAAGTTTAATCATGTCTTGCTGAATTCGTTGAATTATTTATTAACACTTATTTTCATAAAATTCTAATGTATTTCAAAAATTCAGCTGAATTTTATGTTTGCTGAATACCATGGTTATGGAATAATTATAAAGAAAATATTTCTAAATTATGTTCAATAGCCATTCAGCAAAGATTCTTTTCAAAACCTTATTATAGTATATATTAAATTAGTTTCAAAAGCTATTAAAAAATATTGATATAAATAAATACATTATATAAAAAGAAATAAAATATTAAATGTTAAACAAAACTATTTGACTGATATAAATGTTTAAATTTTTTTATTATTATGAGAAAACAAAACCGAAAAACTTAAATAAATAAATAAATCAAATCAAAACTGATGAATTAAATTAATTTATTAAAACAAAAAACAAACCGAATAATTCATTAATTAGATTGTGTTTTCTTCTCTCATTATTTATAAATAAATTAATTAATTAATTAATAAATAAATAAATACAGAAAAAAATTTATACATGTTATATTTTTTCATATATTGATGGTAGAAGAATATAAATTAAAAAAAAAAATAAATAAATAAACACTAAAAAAAAAATAATAATTTAGCATTAAAAAAATATTAAAAAAAATAAAATAAATAAAATTAATTAAAAACTATATTATCAATATAAGAACATAAAACCAACAAAAGTTAACTGAAAGTATTTTTCATAAAACTTAAACAGACAACAAACAAACAAAGCGTATAGAAAGAAAACAAAAATTTAAAATAAAAAAGAAAAAATAGTTAAAAATTAATAAAATATTAAAGCGAAAATAAAATATAAAAGAAAAACAACCATATTAAGGAAAACAATAAAAGACTTTTGAACCAGATAAACCAAAATAATAATAAAAATATTAAAACAAGAATTTAAAATAGAAAAAGAAATAAATAAATAAAAACAAAATAAATTAAAAGTTTATTTGTATTTTACAAATAAATGAAAATATTTAGTATCAGATACAATAAATTAAATAAAAAATAAAAGAAAATATTATTAAATAAATAAACCAAAAACAAAACAATATTTTTTTCTAATAACCCCCCCTCTCCCTTAAGAATACCAAATCCAAGTAAAAGAAACAAAAATAAAAAGATAAAAATTAAGGCGTATATGATAACCAGTCAACTGGCATCTTAAATTTAGATTCGAGAATGTAACGAGTATAACTGAAATACTTTCCACAATAAAAAATATCAATGTTAAAGTAAAAAAAAAAAAAAAACAAAAATAAAAACATTTAACATATGTATACAGAATGCATTCATTTAAGTTACTGGACATTAAGGTAAGTGAGTAAAGGCCACATTCGCGTTAATCTACCAAGTACAGCACGATTAGTTGTTCAGAAAATGATACAAGTTTCCTTTTTACCGTTCTTTACACCTTCACCAAGTTTAGGAAAATTATGTTTAAACATCTTCTTGTAAAATATGTGGACTGAACAACCTGCTTAACGATAGGCATTACAGTATATGTAGGACAGGACTCAATAATAATACTAATAACTTAATTAATATACAATAAAAATATTTTTCTTTTATTATTAGAAAATTAATATAATCGTCCTTTTGAATTCCTTTCATAATCTAACATGTTCTCTCAAGAAATAATTTCATACAATTTGCCGTCATAGCACAAACCCACCCCTGCAATTAATTTGTAAACAAGTATGTCTGTCTGTATGTATGTATGTGTATGACTGTGTTAAGAGGGTTAACAAGTCATTGGAAACTTTCTACATCTATTTTAAGTGTATTAATAAATGTTTCACACTTTAATTGCAATTAATTTTATGAATATGGCCTCATATACAGGGGGAGTCAACACAGACACTTATAAAGTAATTTGAGTCAAGACAACTTAATTTGACACCTGATTACTATTATTTTGGATTACAGGTGTACGAACAAACAATATTTAAATGCCATTAATTTGTAGTTCAAATTAATAAAATTTCTAGTGCCATAGAAAAGTTCACTTTTACACACTTGTGTTCAAAGGTTGCGAAAAGGTTGAGTTCAATACAAACACATACACATGTAGATATATTTAAACAGTAACATATTGGGTTATCCATTTAGGGGTGTTAAAATCACTCGTCTGGCAAGGCTGTCGCCTGTTAAATATCTTTTATTAGAAGTGTAATTTATTTAGTGAAAGATTTGAACAAAGTTTCTGCGTTTATTACCATCTTTTATTGCAAAAGCTTTAACGAACCCTACTGCTATGAATAGAAATTCGGAAATGTTTCTTCCTTCCTTTTTAATTTTCTCTGAGTCAATAGATAGTTACTGCGTTGGTTTTGCCATGAAAATTCCTAGAATTTTCTTTTTTACGTCACTTATCACTGTACAAGTATTTAAACAATTTTTCATTTTGTTGTTTTCCGATTTCAAGCAGATTTGTTTTGTCTTTCTTATGATTTACCTGAAGGAGAAGAGGATACACAACAGAAAATACAACAAACCGAGTGGTGGGACTTACAAATTATAAGCCATAAGAAGATTGAGCCATAAAACGGCAGATGGATAGAGTATTAAACGGTTTGTATGTTCGAAATAATAAAAGCAGATTAGTTTACAGTTCAGTTATCAGTATTACAAATTAAATAGAATTTCTAATGCTTGAACTTTGTGTACCGAATTGCATAAATGCGGTATGAATGATTGAATGCTTCAGGATGACTATGGTGATGACAATGATGAATGAAAATGCGATTAATTTTTCTTTTAATATTCTTTACTTTTTATCATATACTTGCAATCAATGATGGTGATTAATATTTATTTTAATTTTTATTAACGATACAAGACAATATAAAAAACATACTAGCATTTGAACATCAGGACTTACATATCTATGAATGTTTCCATCCAAAAAGTAGGACGGCACAAAGAAAAATTCTTTAAAAATTCTTCACACTCCAACGACTTGTTCTTTTTTCATTGAATAGAAATTAATATTTCAAGTAAAAATTAACAAATTCCATACATTTCTATTGATATTGCTGTTGGAAAAGTCGTTAAATGAGCAAATGTTATTGTGAGAAAAATAAATCGCATTATTTATTCAATTATTTCAAAGATTTTGATTTTTAATGCACCAATAAACACATTCAAAGGGGATATATAGGACTTTTTAATTTGGAAACAGCATTTTTCCAAGAAAACAAACATTCTGTTCAAACAAGGTTTGAACACAAAATCATTCTTGGATTTCCATCAAACCGAGACAGCGTCTCCACCTTTTCTTTATTTTTTACACAATTGGAATGTCTCCACTCTTTCCTTGGAACATAATTGGAATGCCTCCAAATGTGCCGTTAACACGGCTGATTAAGGCAAAATAGAAGTTAGATGGAAGTCAAAAAATACAAACAGCGATCACTTCTCATCTTGCATTAACATAGAAAACATAAAAATAAGTTCCCATCTTATCATTAAGTGTTAGATAAGTGCAACTAAATTAAAAAATAAAAAAAAGTGTTTGAGCTCAAACTAAACTAAATAAAATCATATTGTGAAATTTACCTAAAACTTACATGTAAAAGAAAAACCTAAAGAATTGTATCGAAATTTGCTGAAATTATAAAATCTAAAGAATTGTATCGAAATTTGCTGAAATTATAAAAACATAAAGAATTTAAAGAAACCTAAAACATAAATTGAAATATTAAAAGTGAATATTATACTTACCTTATATTTACCCAAATTGTATATCTCTGTTGATATAAAATAAATTAATTATACTTACCCAAATTTACCTAAAAATTGTACATACTTACGTGAAAAATAATATACTTACTTGGAAAACCCTATCTGAAATATTTACTCTCAGTAAATTATTGGAAGTTTGTGGCTAATTGGTGACATATTAAACTCTTTAAGCAAAGCTATTAAAATTAAATCACCGAACAAAAAGGTAAGAAAGACAATTAATTTCGTTATCTCTCATTATATCTACTAGTGAAATTAGAAATTAATTCGATTTCTTTCTTTTTCTCTTAACTCTCGCGTTCCAACAATTGTAATTCTTTACGAGGATTTACAATTAACATCTCCTGAAGATCAGCTGGGCTCTTCTCAGGAGATTTATAAACAAAGGAAAATTACCCCTATATCTCTTTGTTTCATGGTCCTTCTCACGGCAAACTCTCAACAACCTGTGGACTTTATTTCATCCGTTTTTTATGGAATAAAAGAAAAGAGAAACGCTTTAAACTCAACAAGAATAAAGACAACAAGTGGGAAAAAATCACAATAACTCAATACATAAAACTCAATACATAAAAACAGCAGAAATGAGGTAAAGAGAACAATAATTTCATCACTACAACACAAAACAACAAAGCAGTGAGTAACGTACATTTTTTTATACATTTATACTTAATAATCTGGAATAATTACAAAAGAAAAGTGAGTGATATATTATATACACAAAAACATATATTTCGCGTAAATCGTAAAAAAAAAAAAAAACAAAAAAGAGAGAGAAAAAACTTAAAGTGAAAAGAAAAAGAAAAGAGTGCTCAAAAAAGTGGTGTTATTCCGAAAAAATTAACCTTGAAAAGCGGAAAAGGTTAAAAGAAGCGTATGTACATACATATATATGGACATATGCTTACGGTAAAATTACATAACAAAAAGCACATTTATCCCGTTTTTTCTCTCCTTTTACCCGTGTAACGTTATCTCGTTTTATCCCGTTTTTTCATAATTACATATAAGAAATTATTTTTACAATTCTGATATATTTAAGACCAAATTTCCTCACTCGAAATTACGTTAATTACGTATATGTACATAAATCACATATTATGTACATAAAACATTAGTCCCGTTGGTCGATTTTTTATTCCTTTTTTAAAACCCGGTTAATTACGTATATGTACATAAATCGCATGTTATGTACATAAAACATTAGTCCCGTTGGTTGATTTTGCGTTAATTATTTCCCGTTTTCTTATATAAAATACAGAAATCACTTTTCTGTATATGTGAAAAAAAAAAAAAAATAAATTGAAAATTCACCCTTTAAACAAAAAGTGATCTCATCTCTTTTAATCAAACATATCACAACTCTCTTATTCACACATAAGAGAAGTGTGTTTGATTTACTACATTCCGAATTGCAATTCTCTTGATTTGTAACAAATCTCTTTGTTACAAAATTCCAACAAGAGAATAGCGGAATACTCAAAATTAAAACAACAAGTAAGAAGCGAACAAGGAAGAACAAGGAACATAAACACAAGGAAAAAACATCACACAGAGTATTAAAGGAATGTTGTGATAAATATCAACAAAAAATTTTTTTTTATAATTTTTTGTTCTCTCTCAATTCTAATCATTATAAATATCTTAACAAAATAAATAAATAATTTTAATCCCATTTATCCTCACTTGTTTTAATTTTAAATTAAAAAAAAAAAAAAAAAAAAAAACACTTAAATTGGAAAAAATATATAAATGATTTATTACTTTTACACCACTGCCTTCCACTTTGAATAAAGCATACAGTCCACTATAAACATAACAAACATACATTAAAAATTAACCCATGAGGCCCACACTAGACAAAATATATTGCAAAATTAAATTAAATTTTAATAATAAATTATTTTTGAAAATTAATAGCAATATATTTGAAGCTCAATAATAAAAGAAAAATATTTGAAAATATTTTTGGAATTTTATAATAAAGGGAAGGATAATTCATAAAAATTTTAAAATTTTTTTTTTTATTGCAAACCTAAAATAATTTAATCTCAATCTCATTAGTTAATTAATATGCGAATTACATAATGGAATGAAGTAATTTTCATGTCCCATTCCCAAATTCACACTGCAATTTTATACAAACTTCACATGGCAATTTTTTAACATCTCCAATTTCTCAAATTCAATTCTATATTCTATTTTTTAACTTTAAAACTAGATAACAGGTATCTAGTGCTATTCCCATATAGCCCCTAACCCCTTTTCATAGAATATAGAAAAGAATTTCTCATACTACAAATTAGCACTTAGAGTTTTTTCAACTTTTTTTTAATACTAGATAACAGGTATCTAGTACTACTTCCCAGTAGCCCAAATCTCCTAAGTGCTAACTTCTCCTGGATTACAACATCCAGTATTGCTCTTATATACTCTCTTTAAATTTAGCTAGATAGCAGTTCTAGTTCTACTTCCCAGTAGCCCGAATCTCTCGAATTCTAAACGCGTATCTCATATACGAATCTGATTTAAACCGCAACATACTTTGTTTATATTATTTAAATTTTCACTTCCCTATTAACATTATGTCCACATCATCCCGTAACGAAGCGAACAGCTCTCCAAAAGAGAGCTTCGTCTTCAATTGCGATCAGTTGATCGAATTTTGCCAACATTTCCAACAAACTCCCACGGAAGAGCAATCGGAATCGGTTCTGAGGGTCAAGTTGAAACACTTAGACTCAATATGGGCAAAACTCGATAGTGCCTATGAGAGAGCAATGTTGTCCCATGACAGAACAGTAACCGCGGAATTTAAGGAAGAGGCGAGAAATAATTATGAAGCATGTGAGAATGCCTACTGCATTTGCACTGCACAGATTCTCGAGCTAATAAAGATAGCTCAATTAAATTCATCTAGTGTCCTAGGAACATCACGGTATTCACATGCCTTTACCCAAAATACATCTAATCCCTCTATTTGTTTCAATTTTATAAGAAAATTGACATGGCAACCCCTAAACAACTGTATGGAACTTCCCACCTTCGAAACAGAGGTATTTCAGGAAAGCACCCATCATTCGTTACTACACACGACAAAAAATTTGGAAACTCTACCGCAATCAACAAATGTTACCCATAACACTATTACTCACAATGAACCTCAAATTGAATACCCTATATCAATTCAGGTACCCGCTAATTACTCTACGAGTAATGAAAATAGTCTATTGCGAACTCCTCTAACGCAAATGGAATATAAAAGTGAACTCTTCACCAACCAAACTCTTATTAACCCAAAATCGCAACGAATATTCTCTACAAAGACAATTGGAAACCGACTTCAACTACCCTATCAAACATCTCGGTTTGAAATGGTCGGTGTTGGCGGACAGAAGCAATCCGCAAATAAAGAATGCGAGTTCCTATCATACGCTAGAAGAAATAATTTAAAAACACAGCTGCCTCGTTCTCGGATAATGGCACCACTTTCCCGAAGGAGGTGTACTCTATCACCTCCATTTAAAGTCACACGTATTGACTTTACTAGCCCATCTAAACTTAAGATCTCAACCTTACGAGATCAAGAAACTAAAAAAGCCTATGTTCGTGCTTTCGTTTACCCAAACACGAAAGCTATCCATTCGCTACTATGCTCAGACGCATTCTCCCAATCCCAAACAGCATTCTCCCGTTTCGTTGGGAGGCGTGGACTACCCCAAGGGGTAGTAACTGACAATGCTCGTAATTTTCTCGGAGCACTCGAACGGAGATACATGAGGTATGAATGGAAATATACTCCCCCTCGTGTTCCACCGGACAGGCAGATATTCGCACATTGTCGCCTTCTCTATCTCAACAATGGGAACATTAATAAAAATTGAATTTTAACCCACCTTCAACTTCTCTACCCTATTCGTTTTATTTTTTTTCTCAAACCACTAATATTTCGCAACTAACTCAATTTCTCACAACTTTCAGCTTAGTCTCTACCTTCACTAATCTTCATAATTTATCCCCTAGAACTAATCGCAAAGTAATAATCATCCGTCGGAACACCAATAGACGTCACGTAGGCAAGAGTCGTCACCCAAGATCTCGACCAGACCCTGAGATCTACGAGTGCAAAATCTGTAGAAAATTCCACGCATTAAGATTTTGCCGAAGGTTCCTGAAGATGTCTGTCAACGAAAGGCAGGAAATCGTCGATAGGCATCGATACTGTGAAAATTGCCTAGCCAGGAGTCATGACCTACGTTCCTGCACGTCACTGGACATGTGCAAGAGATGCGACAAATTCCACCACACATTGCTGCATCCAACCCCTGAAAGGACTAAAAGAAATGAAGTAGTTCAACAAAAAACGTTTAAAAGGACGAAAAGAAATAAGGCAGTTCAACGAAAGAAGTCAACGAACGAAACATCATCTTCAACGTTATCCACAATTCCAGATGCCAAAATAATTGCACAAGCCATAAAGTCCCTGGCACAAGTACTGTGTCCCACAACTCTGGGCGAGAGGGCATCTTAAGTTCTACCCCAGGGCTGGCGATATGTTCAAACAAGGTTTGAACACAAAATCATTCTTGGATTTCCATCAAACCGAGACAGCGTCTCCACCTTTTCTTTATTTTTTACACAATTGGAATGTCTCCACTCTTTCCTTGGAACATAATTGGAATGCCTCCAAATGTGCCGTTAACACGGCTGATTAAGGCAAAATAGAAGTTAGATGGAAGTCAAAAAATACAAACAGCGATCACTTCTCATCTTGCATTAACATAGAAAACATAAAAATAAGTTCCCATCTTATCATTAAGTGTTAGATAAGTGCAACTAAATTAAAAAATAAAAAAAAGTGTTTGAGCTCAAACTAAACTAAATAAAATCATATTGTGAAATTTACCTAAAACTTACATGTAAAAGAAAAACCTAAAGAATTGTATCGAAATTTGCTGAAATTATAAAATCTAAAGAATTGTATCGAAATTTGCTGAAATTATAAAAACATAAAGAATTTAAAGAAACCTAAAACATAAATTGAAATATTAAAAGTGAATATTATACTTACCTTATATTTACCCAAATTGTATATCTCTGTTGATATAAAATAAATTAATTATACTTACCCAAATTTACCTAAAAATTGTACATACTTACGTGAAAAATAATATACTTACTTGGAAAACCCTATCTGAAATATTTACTCTCAGTAAATTATTGGAAGTTTGTGGCTAATTGGTGACATATTAAACTCTTTAAGCAAAGCTATTAAAATTAAATCACCGAACAAAAAGGTAAGAAAGACAATTAATTTCGTTATCTCTCATTATATCTACTAGTGAAATTAGAAATTAATTCGATTTCTTTCTTTTTCTCTTAACTCTCGCGTTCCAACAATTGTAATTCTTTACGAGGATTTACAATTAACATCTCCTGAAGATCAGCTGGGCTCTTCTCAGGAGATTTATAAACAAAGGAAAATTACCCCTATATCTCTTTGTTTCACATTCCATAACTTATTAAAAGGACTACGAAATTTAAATTTAAAGCATACTTTAGGGATGTGAAATATAGGGTGATTTTTAAGAGCTATAGGAAATTTTTTCAAAAAAAACACATAAAATTCAGAAAAATGCATGAAATCTTTATTTGAATCGATAATACGGTCCATATAATTTAATGTTTGAAGATTATTTCATGCAAATGTTGACCGCGACTGCGCCTTAAATGGTCCATCCGCTTAGTCCAATTTTGGCATACTCTTTCCAACATTTCGGCCGGTATCTCTCTAATAAATGCTTCAATGTTGTCTTCCAATGCGTCAATTGAAGCGGGCTTGTCTCTATAGACATGAGCTTTAACATAGCCCCACAAAAAATAGTCTAAAGGCGTTACGATTCGCAGCATCTTTGAAGAAGTACGGTCCAATGATGCCACCAGCCCATAAACCGCACCAAACTGTGACTTTTTCTGGATGCATTGGTAGCTTTTGCAATGCTTCTGGCTGATCTTCACTCCAAAATCGACAATTCTGCTTATTTACGTATCCATTGAGCCAAAAATGAGCTTCGTCGCTGAACACAATTTTTCGATAAAGAAGTGGATCTTCGGCCAACTTTCCAAGAGCCCATTTTGATAATAAAATTCAATGATTTGCAAGCGTTGTTCGTTTGTAAGACGATTCATGGTTAAATTATAGACCAAACTGAAGATGTTTGACAGTGAAACAAAACACGAAACGTGCGTGAGCTGTTTAAACCAGTGTTGCCAAAAAAGATAATAGCTAAAAAATTTTTTTATTTATTTGTTTAACAAGCTCGTGTTCGTTTCCATATGGAAAGGTAATAATATTATTGAAAGCGATTATTTCTAATAACTTTAAAACACATCTTACGGATCAAATATTATTTATTCGAAAAAGGCACCCACCGGAAAGAGAAACTCGTAATCTTTTAAAAATTCAATAAAGAAATGGGAACCCTATGACTGGAACAGGTACATGTAATATGTTAACAATTCTAATTTCTGTTTCAATAATTAGAAAAACTTATAATGATTTCGGGGTCTAAGGAATGGATTGTCTAACGTCTCCCTATTTCCGGTCCACCTTGACAGAACCAGTAGACTGTCTGATTTTGGAAAGTGCTTAGCAGCAAAAGTTAATGGAGTAAACTGACTGCATACTCTTTTAAAAGAAGGATTATTTTGTATTATACGGTTGGAACAATAACAGATTTTCGTACAGGAACAGGTGATTTTGGTCCGTGAATGAAATATTTGGAGCCTCATAGGGAAACTTGCGGGTATATTCCAAGTGGAAGTATATACCATCGAAAGATGTGATCAGGGCCGCCTTTAGGTATGCCGGGGCCCCAGGACACAAGCTTATTGAAGGCCCCTAAAAATTTAAAAAGAAAAACACATTTTTATATGATGATTTTATGTACATATTTTGTATATACATTATATATATTGTATATGCATTAGGGTTGCCCCGTTTGTATGGAGGAAAAATAAGGTGCAAATGTTTCCATCTAAAATGAAACTTTAATTGATTTAATAATTTAATTTAATAATTTAATACCGTTTCTCAAAATTTTTGTAATGGACTCAATATTTGGTGAGCTGGAACCAAGGATAAAAAGTTCCTTTTTTGAGGATTTCATGAATTTTTTCATATTTCTTTCAAAGAATGGATATGATATCATAAGATAGGTCTTTGAGAGGCGCTTTCAATGGCTTATCAGAAATTTTCGTGTAACAGAAAAAGTAATAGAATTTTTATAATTCTATGTAAAAATGTGAAAATCTTATCCTTTGATCCAGCTCACTAAATATTGACGTCAGAACAAAAATTTTTAAAAAGGTAGTCTTAAAATGAATCAAATTTTTATTTTAATTGGGAACAGTGAAAACTTCTATTTTGAGTCAACCCTAATATACATATTTATTAATGTTAATTGAAACATATTAAATGAGTTATATTTTAAAATTAATTGATAAAAAAAACATCCCAAAATAAAATATTACTGATTTTATATCGTTAAGATAACGTTTTTTTTTCGGGACTTCTTTTCTGCAAAATCTTCTATTATGTCTTCAAAGTCTATTTGTACTTAGTACGCATTACTCTCTAAATTCTTTACAAAAAACACTTCAACACTTGTATAAATTATTGTTTTATCTAAAACACTTAACACTTTCACTGATTTAAATTTGACACATTCGGAGATTTTCCAATTTATTGACTTCTATGCAGTGTATGAAAACAAACGAAACATTTCGCAAACGTTTCCATATTGTACAAAAATTTTAAATCGTTTTGTACATGAGCAAAAACAAAACAAAAAATTTATAATTATATTGTATAAATATACAATATGTGGTATCATTTAAAAGGTTTTTTGAAGCTAACGGTGTATAAAAAATGCAAAATTTGGCTGCATTTTTTTATTTTAATGAAAATCCTTAAAATTTTACGTTTTTTTTTGGAATATAACAATTATAAGGACATGGTTATTTATGTTTTATACATCATTGAATGCGGCTTTAAAAATTATATACCATATTACGTTTTTACGTTTTAAAAACGTTAAAAATATGAGCTCGTAGATTGCAAATAAAATAAAAATAAATCTGTGTTTGATTTTAAGTCAATTCTTTATTTTCTGCACAACTTTCGTGCCACTGTTCGAACTTATTCTACGCATACAATGATAATTTCCACAATATGTGCTTGTTCGTGATATTTCTCTGCTTATAACCTTTTCTTTATAAGCAACAACAACACTTGTTAGTTATTCTTCTTTGCTCACAACCTTTTTTTGTAAGCACCACACTAACAACTGTTTTCTTCACTCAACTTGTCTGCACACAAGTCTGACTGGATTATTACTCGATCTCGTATCTTCACACCACTGGTTGAATTTCTCACTCAATTCAACGCGACGTCGTCACACGACTAACTTAACTCGTACTCCGAGAATAACGTGTCTTCATACACGACTGACTGAATTCTAACTGAATCCTCGTTGCTCGCTTTATCTTGCCTTTTATATCACTGGATCAACAGTGTGATGAATGCCCTTGAAGGATGATGACCAGCGTTGTCAACTTTGAAATTTCATAACGCACCAAAATGTAGAAAAAAACGCGACATTTAAAGAAAAAAGCACCAAATTTAGAAGTTTTTTTTTAAATATTTATTGAATCAATTTAAAATTAAAAATATAACAATAAGATACTCACAGCTCAAGGTTTAAAAAAATAATAATAAAACTAAACAAAAATAAAATGAATTTTATAAATTCCATACAAAATTTTTTTAAAAGAAAAACTAAAAAAAAACAGCAAATTTCATATAACACAATTTTCCATAGCATAATCATTTAACAGGTGGGAGTATCTAAACAGCTGATAACATTTCGATTGTCAAAATTTTGTTGTTTTTTTTTGTGTTTTGTTTCGATAATCATTTTCTCATTTATAAACCCTCATTTGTACCGGATGTGTCCTTAACGATATGCACTCTAGAAATTCTTCAGGATTACTATTTCAAAGCCAATTTTATTAAAATTTTTGCAAGAAGATTAATAATATTTAAGCCTTTAACACTAAATACATATATCTTTTAAACTACAACCTAGATTTACTATATTTATATTTATTTAGACGAGGCTGATGAATTACCCAAAAAAAGATTTCGGTCTCTCCAACTAAGTGCCTAAACTATGAGCAATAACAAATAACGTTTGCATCTGCCATTTTTCTCGATGGCCATATAAAAACATGGTATTTACATAAAGTGGAAATGTTATTACATACATACATAATTGGTCATTACAAACCTTCAGTCAGGATTACGACCTAGCTTCTCACACCACTTATGTTGTGTGCGTTAATTTTATACATGAGTGGCAGGACCTACAGTTTAAAGTCGACTCCGAACGACAGTATTTTGAGAAGCTTTTCATGGCAATTTTATTTACTCTCAGAGTTTTTGCCAGAAATCTGCTGAGAGGAAGTCGCCGAAGAAATATTTTCATATTTTCGTTTTGATGTCTGACCTGGGATTCGAACTCGGGCCTTCAGTCTAATAAGCCAACACACTACCTACTAGACTACGGCGACTTCGGAAATGTTATTGACTGCATGGAATAATTTTATTTACATAAAGTGGAAATGTTATTGACTGCATGGAATAATTTTTTTTTAATTTATAGTTGCCCCACTTTGGCGTAATTAAGCATGACATAAAAATCAAAAGAAATTTCAATATATAAAATTTATTAAGTTTTTTTTAATTGCTTTTATTAATTTCCTATGGAGGTTTGAGGGTTAATCTTTTTGACATTTCGCGTGTACTTTAACAACTTTTTTTTCTTTTTTCTTCCTATTGTCATTCTTCAGTCAGCTGTTTCTGACAATCGAAGAAGTTTTTACAAAAACAAAATGCCTGTTGTTTTTGCATTGTTGTACTTGTTGTAGACATAAGGTCACCTATTGAATGATTACGCCATGACAATTTTCCTTTTTCTTTAGATAAAACATACTATCTTCAACAATGCAAATGGTACGTCTGTAAAACTGATTGTAAACATTTTGCATAGTTGAATGAAATGGTACTGAAAGCGTTGTATTTTTTTGTACAAATGTTTTTTGCCACACTGAAACAAAAAGTTGTGTCGAATTTACTTTGGTGCCACCAAAAATTAAAAAACGCACCAAAATTTAAAGAAAAAACGCACCACGCGCCAACTAAGGAATTTTTCGCACCAAAAATTTAAAAAAGCACCCAAAATGTCGCGAAACGCGCCAAGTTGACAACGCTGATGATGACGACCTTCGGGAACAATCCAAAAATGTAAACAACTTGTTTCCATTTTTGTTGTTCGTGTATCTTATTTATTTTCGTCCAGGCAGAGTTGTTGTTGTTTTGTTTGTTTGTCTTTCTGCTATATTCCTTTTATACGCAGACGTTGTTGCTATATTTTTGTTTATTCATCGATCTTGTAAACAAGCACTGTTGTTTTTGTTGCTATATGCTTACTCATTCGTTGATCACGTGAACAACTGCATTGTTTTGTTTTTGGAGCTTTTGTTTTTATGCGTGATCAACTCCATTGTGTTGTTTTTGGAGCTTTTGTTTATTATTTTAACAACACCATTTCCATTTTCGTAACAGTATTGTTTCAAAAAGTTTAGAAGTTAGAAAAGTTAATTATAAAAAATTTGCTGAAAAATTAAAAAATATGAATTTCGAAATTTGGTTCTAACTTGGGGCCCCCTTGAAGTCGGGGGCCCTGGGCACGTGCCCCAAGTGCCCTTATGGTAAAGACGGCACTGGATGTGATCAATTCAACTTGGAAAGGAAGTTCAAAAGAAGTTAAAGAAGCTGAATCACTTAAGTAGACAGAATAGAATTACCCTCTGCTGGATTTCAGGTCATGTGGGAATTCTCGGCAATGAGCAAGCTGACGAGCTTGGGAATAGAGGAGCTTCCATGCCTTTAATTGGGCCCGATGGGACCTATTTTACTATTGCTACTGCTACTATTACGGCTACTACTACTGTTATTAGCACTATTACTACTACTACTCATTACGAACCACAAATCGAGGTTAGGGAACTTATATGGACTTAACAATGATTCGTTTTTTTAGTGATCATATTTACAAAGGTTTAAAAATTTACTTACAACACACTTCAGAAGCTCTAGAGTTGATTAAATTTGATTAAAATTGCCGAAATCTCTGTACACGATTGGAGAAAAACGTTTCAACTGAGACCCTGCATTAGAGATGAGCGATCCAGTGATTTTTGAAGAACGTTGTTCTCAGTGAACGTGATTTATTAATCACTGTTCTTTAAAACAGTGATTGTGATCACAGTATTCCAATAATACAATAATGACAATATCGTATTTTATTAAGTCGTAAGAAAGAGACAACTAGATACATACTACGAAAAGACTACTAAACAAAATCAGTGTTGCCGTTTTTGGTTATTTTTTTGTTCAATGTGTAGATTTCTCCGGGTTTGGTTATTTATTTTTCTTATAAATAGAGCTTTTGTTTTGTTTGTAGAAATGTATTAATTAGTAAGACTAAAATTTTATTTTGTTATTTTTTGTTTCTTTTCTTACTCTGTTGTATTAATTATAATTTATATTTGAAAAAAATAAAATAAAAAAACTGCGAATTTAGTTTTGGTTATATTTTTTCTTATTTGGTGATTTTTTTTCACAAATGTTGGTTACAATATTTTTTTTTCGTGGCAACACTGGTGAAGGGAAACGAAAGTTTGACGTTTACTAAAATGTTGTGAAAGGGACAGCAAATATTACCAACAAGTATTTCTGTCCCTGTCTGATTCTTTCTTTTTTGTTTATTTATGTTTGTTAAATTTTATGGTGGGTTTTTATTTTCTATTTTGGTAGAAATTGATGATATTTTTGTAGAATAATAGAATAGTTTTGAAAGGAAATGAACTGTTGTATTGGGGAAACATAATACGGAACTAATGTATTTGGTGACACATTTCATCGATTGTCACTAACTTAGTATTTAACCAATTGAGAGGTATATTCACAAACTCCTGAAACAAAAAGTTATGAGTATATATTTCGTTATATTTTTCTTTTTACTTATCTTTTACACACGGAACTTATTTCATTGTGAAGAGAAATTGCTAAGAGTTCGATTAATAATAAAGAAATTGCCGAATTTTAATGTTTTCATTCAAGAAATTAATAAATACTAGTAATATACACAAAGTTCTGCAAGAAAAAAATTTTATGAGCAATATGTCTTATTTTATCTTGATATATTTAGTTTCTTACTTACCTTTTGCACAAGAAATTATATTCATTGCGACCAAAGACCACATACATTTTGATTAATAATTAAATATTTAAGAATCTTTTAACTTTTCATTGAAGAAATTAAAAAATATCCCTAATTTTCCCTTTTTTAACACAAAATCAATGTTTGTTTACATTTAATTTTTCAACTTTATCCGCCAGTTTTCAGTCTGTATATCTGTTGCTTCTAACACATTTGCTTTGCAAAACTTATAATTCATTTTTTTTCTCCCTCTAAATATTTTAGTAAACAAAACAAAATGAAATAAATTTGAGTATGTATGTAACAATTTTGAAAGAACGACATTATTAGTACCTGTTATTTGGCAATTTCAATCACTGTAGTTACCAGTGAATTATCAATCACCGTGATTAAATCACAGTTTTGAAAATATCGCTCATCTCTACCCTGCATATCTTTCGAACTTTTTAACTTTAAAGTCATTTTTGTTTACTACAGTTAACCGCACAAATGTTAAAGGTGAACGTTTTTTGAACTGAGACCAGTATTGAAGGCATGATCACTACGCATCCAGTACTTTGTATATTAGGCTGCTTGCATACTTGTTATTCTTAATTTATAGTTTTCCTCAAACACATGTTGCTGATTATTAATTTCGGTTTTTTTTTTGTTTTCAATCACTTTTTCCTGCACAAACTTGTATAAAACATCAGCACCCTCTTGATTTAGCAACTTGTAACGCTGCCATTTGCTTAGACGTTCTAGCCAAGCCGTAATATTTTGATACTTTTGCTCCTCCAAGGGAACAAATAACATGGCTGTGGCAGTGGAAGCTACACAACTCAATTCGGTGGTTTGAATTCGAAATGGTTTGATATTCACCGCCTAAAGATACAAAAGAAGCCAAGCTTTCCTCTAGGCCCTCATAGGCCATTTACATGTAGGCAATATGCTCTTCGGCAATGCAAACAACATCACCGTAAAGCAAGGGATCAATCATAGAGCCTATGCCTAGCAAAAGATGTGTTTATCAGCCAGATATGAGCAGACGACATGCGTATCGGTAACAACAACACCGTTGTCATCCAATATGTGTATGGTGTGCAAGGGATTAAGTTTTAAAAATTCTGGCATCAAATGATCGCCTTCTGTTATGTTCAGGGGTCTAGAATAATAAAAAATAAAAGAAAAATTACAATTAAATTCTAAATATGTAATATCAGCAGTAGTAGGCAATTTACCTCAAATCCAAATTAACTCTTAAGGCAGGAGCGGTTAACAAGACAGCACGACAGGCAGGGCTGCGCATGCGTTGTACAATACGGGTTTGGCCATTTTATAACGACGAACTATTTACAATAGCTTTTTTATTTTCAATTACGAACTATATTTAAATATTAAACACTTTTTTCATTTTTTATTAAAAAAACAACAAAAATTATGAATTAAAATTATGAATTAAAATTACTAATTTAGGAAAAATTTACAATCAACGGAGTTTTATACCGTTTTTACCAATTTTGTTTTTGCAAAATAACTGCATATAAATTGTTTATGTCTGACAGTCCAAACTTCCCATCCTTGCCGACATAAACAGGATTGTTTAAACGAGGGTAAATTGGCAACAGAGGGCTCTGCAGTCTAGAATTAAGCTTTTTTTAGATTTTATGTTGTTTTTGGCCTTAGACTTTTTTGATTATTAATTAAGTTTATTCGCTTTTTGATCATCTGGAGGGATGAGAGCTCCAGAAATTTGAATTAAAATATTGTTACGCATATCGAAACGACCTAATATCGTTTAACATTAACGATAAACAAAAGCTACAAATCCATACAAAGACCATGAGGCAATGCGTACACAATACACACGACACAAATACACACTAACACATATGTGCACCGAACCATACATAAAGCAACAATAACATCAGTATGTGTATGAGAGAGATCGATAACCCAAATGCAACATAAGCGAACACAACAAGAAGCAATGTGTACACAATACACATTAACAAATACATCGAACATCTTCTAAATAAACCAGCAACAATAAACAATGTAGTCGCAAAAGAATTCTCGAGAAAGCGAGAACGCGAACCTTCCACTTCGAGAACCATCATCAGACTGAAGAGGTTCGCATATAAAAGGGCAAGACAAGGCAGGCAACCAGTCAGTTTTAATTGAGTCAGTCTTGAGTGAAGTTGCGTGTGAACAATAAATATTCGTGTTGGAAGATATCGGTTGCGAGCAGCGTTGCCGTTTTGGTTATTTTTAACCAAATTTGGTTATTTTTTTTTGTAATGTGTAAATGTGTATTTTTTCTTCATTTTGGTTATTTTTTTATTATGGTTAATAAAGCAATCACTTCTTTAATTTTTTTAATTCTTTAAGCGTTCAATTGAAATATTAAAAAAAAATTAATACAAATAAATAAAAACCTTAATTTATTATTTGTAGTTTAACTCTCTCATTCCCGATGTTGCGTATATGCAACATTGTGTTTATGAGCCTCTAAGTACAGCTATTTTAAATATTTTATTCTGATTCTTTCGCAAAAATATAGCCTCAAAATATATCCTTATTTTAGAAAGTGTTAAAACACATTAATATAATTAAGTCATCCTAAAACCAAGTTCGACAACTAAATAATGAAAGGTAGGTGAGTAATTTAACACGTTGACTGCCGACTACGAGATAACTCGTAGATTGCGCTCCCTTCTAGATTGCGCTCCCTTCTAGGGAGCCAAACTACGAGTTATCTCGTACTCACTAATGTGAAAAAAAAATCAAGTTGTCACTTTTGGCTAGTTTTTTGAAAATTGCCGCGGCAGTCAACGTGTTAAAAAACCCGTCTTGAAAATATTATTTAGTTTGTCTGTAATAATGTTTCGAAAAATAAAAACTTATTTTTGTATTCACATTCTAAGATGCGCCCAAACGGTCTGACACAGAAAAATTTGATTGGGATGATTCAGCTGACGAGGAAAATGAAGAAGAAGAAGATGTAATAAGAGGGTACAACTAGTTTCAAACTATGCAAGTAAGAATGCAAGTGAATGCAAGAGATGGTACCGCAAAGACAAGAAGTTCATAACTATACCTCGTCCACGTATAGTAGAATGCTACAACAAGCACATGGGAGGTGTTGATCTTGCGGACATGATGCTTGAATTGTACAAGTCAAACTATAGTTGTCGCAAAAAAGAGAGGTTGTCAACCATCACTCCTTTTGAGAATTTGACAATGAATTCAGGAACTTCATCACTTTCTCCATCGACCCCGTCATCACCAGCTCCTTCTACGGATTCTGAATCAATTCCCTATAAAAGAGCACATGTTGCACAGCCTGCAAAATCCCTACGATTTGATGGTTATAATCATTAGGCGGAATGGGGAATAAGGGGCAGATGTAGATTTTGGAAAGCCTGTAAATGCAGCAGATGCAATGTGCACTTGTTCTTCAATCCTCAAAAAAATTGTTTTGTATCCTTGCATACATAAATTGAAATAAACGACATTTGAAAAAAAATCAACTTGTATTTAAATTTATAACACCATTGCCCAATGTTGAAATTTTTGTCAGTTGATATTGAGGTCAACTCTATCTTATATGTCTACTCAAAAAAATTTTAGCCACTCCCGTTTTAATTCGGGCATGAGAGGTTAACTATACAGAAAAAAATAAAATTTTTGTATTAAACCTTAAATTTGTTAAAAACAAATACATTTATATAAAAAAAATTTTTTGGTTATTTTTTTCCTTATTTGGTTATTTTTTATTATAATTTTGGTTATAAAATTTTTTTTGGTCGTGGCAACGCTGGTTGCGAGTAATAGTTAATGTTGTATCGGTTAAGTGTGAACAGTGAGTGGCATAAAAAGCGTGAACAATAAAGAAAGAGAGTTTTTATTGAAACTAAACACATATTTGTTTTTACTTGGTTTGCAATTAACGAACTCATATTTAAACGTTTTTAAAAAGGTAAAAACGTAACAATTGGTGTCAGAAGTGGGATTGCAAAATCCAAAAGTGAAAATAAATAAATAAAATGAAACTCTCCGAATTAAGAGTTGACCGGCTTAAGCGAGAGCTGAGTAAACTAGAGCAGCCAACAACGGGCACGAAGAATGAACTGCAAAGGCGGTTAAGGGAACAACAGCAGCTTCAGGGCATTGACATCGAATCCTACGAGTTTGAGGATGAAGAGGAACGAGAGATACAGGCCCCTGCAACCCCTAGCGGTGTTGACATAAATTCGTTGCTAGCCGCTATGATGGAGAAAATGCAACTAGCCAATCAGAAAATGGAAGAAGCGAACAAAAATCTATTTGCCGAGGTAAAACTTCTGGCTGAGGCACAAGAAACTTCTAGAGCAAATAGTGAACAAATGATGAAACAAATGCATGCTGCAAACCAAAAGCTATTTGAAGCAACAACAGAGAAGCTGCAAGAAATACGTGAGTCATTCAGCAAAAGAATTACCAGTGTCGAGGTAAAGGTGTCGGATTTAGAAAAGGCCGTTGACGCGAAGGTGGACAATTTGGAAAAGGCCGTCGACGGAAAACTCGTAATGATGGAGGAAAGGATCATCAACCTCCAGAGCCAGCGTCCGGAACCAGTGCGAGTCGTATCTGAAAGTACCAGCAGGATAAAAACACCTTGCTTTGATGGAAGCTCACCTCTTTCCGTGTTCAAATTCCAATTTGAGACAGTAGCCAGCAGGAACGGATGGGACGATGGAGAGAAGGCGTTGGAACTAATTTTGGCGTTAAAAGGTGTATCAGCAGAGATACTAGAGACCATGCCAGCCAGCAGTAGAAACAACTATAACGAATTAATGGTGGCCTTACAGCGGAAATTCGGCGATGAGCACAAGCGAGAGCTGTACCGCATGGAGTTGAGATGCCGGGCGCAAAAGCAAAACGAGTCATTACAAGCGTTTTCAATGGAAGTTGAGAGGTTGGTGCAGCTTACATACCCAGGAGAAAACCACCCGTTGATAGACAACATTAAGACCGAGGCGTTTGTCAATGGTATACGCGACCCTGACATTAAACTAGCGGTATGTTCTACGCAGAAGACAACCTTTGCAGAGACCGTGGCCTTCGCACTAGCCCAAGAGACCGCTCGCACAATCTCAAGACCACCAGTTAGCAAAGTGCGAAAAATGGATGTAGTGGAGGAAGATGAATGTCTTGTAACTAAAGTTAAGGAGATAGTGAAGCAAGCTTTGGAAGAAAACGGACAAAAGGCTAAACTTAAGTGCTTCAACTGCGGAAAGAGTGGTCATTTCCAAAGACACTGTAAAGCGCCACGTAAAAGATCAAGATCCGCCTCACCATCAAGGAATAAGAAACGGGCGCACTACCAACCACCTTCACAAGAGTCCCCGTTAAACTAAAACGAGCTAGCACTGAGGGGCAAGTGCTGGCTCCCACAAGCGAGGGCCCCACAGTCTCAATATCAGTGATGCAGCAGAACAACAACAATCTTACGGCGTGCGGGTACATAAACGGCAGACGTCACACCCTCACTATAGACACCGGGGCAACACAATCCATCATCAGACCAGATGTAGTGAAGGGAAAGTGTGAGGCACTTAGTAATGTAAAACTTCGGACAGCTACTGGAGAGTCTGCAACCGTCCACGGAAAAACAGAGGCGAAGGTGACGATAGCCAACATCAGCGTAAGCCACGTCTTTATAGTTGCCGATATTGTGGATGAGGTTATCATTGGTGCCGATTTTATGATAGCTCATGGTATCAATTTGAATATGGGGCAACAGATAATGAGTTGGCGAAATGTGGAGATACCTCTTGACGTCGGATATAAGCATCAAGTGCACGCCAGAAGGATAGTTGCAGTCGAACCACTCAAATTACCACCTCAGAGTGAATCATTGATATGGGCGCGTATGGAGGGAGATTGTGCGGAAAACCGCTTGTGGGTTGTGGAACCAGCAGAAATACAGACGGATTTAATATCAGCAAAGGCCCTCGTCAAATCTACAGAGCAGAGAATAGTCCCGGTGAGAGTGCTAAATCTATCAGGTAATGAAAAAGTCATCTGTAAAAACTCAGAAGTCGGTCAATGTGTTCCAGTAGAGGCGGTAATAAACAGCGAACAATCGCCGCAAACTGCCGAATTATCAGCCAAGGATCAAAAGGAATTTGGAGAAAATGTGGAGAAATGGGTAGCAGGCTTAGCAGCTCCAGAGAGAAATAAAGCCAAAAAGCTGCTAAAGAGGTATGCTTTCGCTTTCGCCACGAACAATAGAAGACAAGGAAGAACAGCTATGGTCAAGCATGAAATTGATACGGGCGAAGCGAGACCAATAAAACAGGCACCCAGAAGCATACCGCTGGCGAAGCGTAATGAGGTTAAAGAGCTAGTCGACGAAATGAGGACGAGCGGTGTAATCGAACCATCATCGGGTCCGTGGAGCTCACCTGTAGTCTTAGTAAAGAAGAAAGATGGCAGTACAAGATTCTGCGTAGACTACAGGAAGCTGAATGATGTCACCAAAAAGGACAGTTACCCGCTACCGAGAATAGACGACACACTCGACACGCTAGCCGGAACAAAGTGGTTCTCCACATTGGATCTACAAAGCGGGTATTGGCAGGTGGAGATTGCAGACAAGGACAAGGAGAAAACCGCATTCAGTGCGAACGGCGGCTTATGGCAGTTTAAAGTTATGCCATTTGGACTCTGTAATGCTCCGGCCACATTCGAGCGACTCATGGAACGCGTGCTAAAGGGACTACATTGGAAGACTTGCCTGGTGTACCTCGACGACATAATAGTGATGGGCAGAACTTTCGACGAAGACCTCAAGAACCTGGGAGAAGTTCTGCAACGAATATCGATGGCTGGACTTAAACTAAGCGTAAAGAAATGTGCATTGTTCCAAAGACAGGTAAAATATTTGGGGCATCTTGTAACAGCAGATGGAATATCTACGGATGAAGATAAAATAAGGGCAGTAAAGGACTGGCCTCGTCCCCAGAATCTTCATGAGCTACGCAGCTTTTTGGGACTATGCACATACTACAGACGCTTTGTGCCTAACTTTGCTAGCGTGGCTACAAGCTTGCATGAACTCACCAAGAAATCGAAAGCGTATCAATGGGGTGAGTCACAAGAAAAGGCGTTCCAGACATTAAAAGATCTATTGTGTGCTGCACCAGTTTTGGCGTATCCAGTCCCAGGAGAAAAATTAATTTTGGACAGTGATGCTAGCGGATATGGTATTGGTGGTGTACTTTCCCAAGTGGTCAATGGTACGGAGAAAGTAGTAGGCTACTATAGTCGCACACTGTCGAAGCCGGAACGAAATTATTGTGTGACCCGACTTGAACTACTTGCAGTGCTGGAGTGCATAAAACATTATCACAAGTACCTGTATTGCCAACATTTCCTGCTAAGGACTGACCATTCCGCACTGAGATGGCTGCTGCAATTTAAGAACCCTGAAGGACAGTTAGCACGTTGGATTGAGCGCCTCCAGACCTACGACTTCAGCATTGAACACCGAAGAGGCATAAAACATGGTAATGCTGATGCTCTCTCACGCCGACCTTGTAATTTGGAGTGTAAACATTGCGTGAAAGCTGAGAAAAAGGAATCCATCGTCGATATCCGGCTAACGCGGATTGAAGACAACGAAGACTGGTCCCAAGCACAAAGGAGTGACCCAATATTGGCGAAGATAATAGTAGCGAAAGAGGAGGATAAACGACCAACAAGAAATGAGATATCCGCGGAAGGTCCTCTTACAAAATCATATTGGGCACTATGGGACAGCTTAAAGATCATAAATGGGTGCCTATATCGACTTTGGGAAAGCGCTGATGGCAAGACCAACTTATTGGTAGTGCCTTCCTCCAGAATGAAAGATGTGTTAAAGGAGTTCCATAATGGAGCCAGCGGAGGACATCTTGGAGTGACAAAGACGCTGGAAAAGCTAAAACAACGCTTTTATTGGGTTGGATGTCAGCAAGCAGTGGCGGACTGGATAGCAAACTGTACCCAGTGCATTGCAGCTAAAGGTCCAGTAAGAAGAAGTCGAGGTCAGATGCAACAGTATAACTCAGGCGCACCTTTCGAGCGGATAGCGATGGACGTAGCAGGCCCTTTTCCAGTCAGCAATGCCGGAAACCGATATGTTCTCGTGGTGATGGACTATTTCAGCAAATGGCCGGAAGTGTATGCCATACCCAATCAGGAGGCGAGCACAATAGTAGCGTTTTTGTGAACAACTGGGTATGCCGCTACGGGTTTCCAATGGAGCTACATTCCGATCAAGGAAGAAATTTCGAGTCAGCTGTATTCAAGGAAATGTGTGAAGTATACGGTATTAAGAAGACTCGAACGATGCCGCTTCACCCACAGTCAGACGGAATGGTAGAGCGATTTAACCGAACCCTGGAGGAGTACTTGCGGAAAGTAGTGAGCGAGCAGCAGAAGGACTGGGACGAACATGTTCCGAGGTTTCTACTGGCGTACCGATCTGCAGTCCATGATTCAACTTCTAGATCACCCGCCAAGGTAATTTTTGGGACTGAAATAAAACTGCCCGGTGACTTGGAGTTTGGAGTTAAGCCCGCCACAGAGAGGGATGCCACCAGAAAAGAAGAAAGCCTAAATGAACTTCATCAATTTGTGCGCACCCGAATAAAAATGGTCAGTGATAGAATGAAAGCCAGGTATGATCGTGCAGCAAACACGGAGGGCTTCCATGAGGGACAACTGGTTCTACTTTACAACCCAAAGCGGAAGAAGGGACTATCTCCCAAGCTACAAACCAGCTGGGATGGACCGTACAAAATAATTAAACGGTTAAACGATGTCGTGTACAGGATACAGAAAGCTAACAGCCCCCGAACAAAAATGAAGGTCGTACACATAGAGCGACTGGCAAAATATGGGAGAAGAGATAGTGAGCCTATTCGGGACGAACAGGCTTAAGTGGGCGGCAGTGTTACGCATATCGAAACGACCTAATATCGTTTAACATTAACGATAAACAAAAGCTACAAATCCATACAAAGACCATGAGGCAATGCGTACACAATACACACGACACAAATACACACTAACACATATGTGCGCCGAACCATACATAAAGCAACAATAACATCAGTATGTGTATGAGAGAGATCGATAACCCAAATGCAACATAAGCGAACACAACAAGAAGCAATGTGTACACAATACACATTAACAAATACATCGAACATCTTCTAAATAAACCAGCAACAATAAACAATGTAGTCGCAAAAGAATTCTCGAGAAAGCGAGAACGCGAACCTTCCACTTCGAGAACCATCATCAGACTGAAGAGGTTCGCATATAAAAGGGCAAGACAAGGCAGGCAACCAGTCAGTTTTAATTGAGTCAGTCTTGAGTAAAGTTGCGTGTGAACAATAAATATTCGTGTTGGAAGATATCGGTTGCGAGTAATAGTTAATGTTGTATCGGTTAAGTGTGAACAGTGAGTGGCATAAAAAGCGTGAACAATAAAGAAAGAGAGTTTTTATTGAAACTAAACACATATTTGTTTTTACTTGGTTTGCAATTAACGAACTCATATTTAAACGTTTTTAAAAAGGTAAAAACGTAACAATATTATTTTGAGGCATTTGGCCATTATTTTTTTTGTGTGAAATAATTAAATTCAAAGCAAATTAAAATTTTAATATATATATGTTGTATTAAAAAGTGTAACAAATAAAACCTATCGTGAGATGAAATAAATACAGTGTACAACCAGAAGTGTATTTAAAAAAAGGAAAGTCTTTTTCTTGTGGTTTCTTTATTAGTGACTATTGGAAGCCGTCTAATTTTTGGCTCTTTTTTCTATAGTGTGTCCTCACATACATCCCCATATACAGTCCACAATCGAACATTTGGTCCTTCGAGCCGGATCTTGGAACCTTTTGGTTATTTTTATGCCACCAATTTAAACAAGGTAAAGTGTTTTTGTTTTACTTTTTTTAATCTTCTATTTGGTGGTGATTCATATACTAGTAAAGTTTTGTTGTCTAGTCTAACAGAACTTTACTTGATATAATATAACAGTGTATGGTTTCATAAAGTATTGGTGTTATAACTTCCATAGCACAGACATACTTTAGGAATTTATCGAATATTAAAACCAGCTCGGTTTTAGTAAGCTCGGTTTTAGTAAGCTGGTTTTAATATACACTGTTAATCCCTTTTGTCTTGGGTTATAAGGGAGTGAAATTGTAAATTAAAGGATCAAATTAGGATGAGAACAAATGGTTGAAAATCGAGTTCAACAACCTAATTTGATTTTTGTCCAAAGTTTTATAATAATTGGTAATTGTGCGTTGGGTAGATGGCAAAGTCTATTACCATTAATGACGATCCTTGAAATCCACCTTTTACATGACAGCGATACTCATAAATTAATTTTATTTATTTTTATTATTGGTAAATCTGAATTTTAATAGATTTTTGATTGAATGAAAGTTTTAAATTTTTTTTATTCAATTTCTGAATTGAAGAACCAAGCATTTATTTATGGGACTCGTTTCTTGATCTTTAATATTTTGATTTATTTACTTTATATTTTTTATTGGGAATTTTTGGTTCCATTAAATCTAGAGTAAATTTGTTAATTCAATTTTGTTAATTGACTCGTTTGTCAATTAGCTCTATATTTAATACCAGCACTTGAACTGGATTAAATGTTTCGATATATATTTTTAAAGGATCCAATCACAGCACATAAACTGGATTGACAATGTGTTTTTTACTGAACAACAAACAGCACTTAAACTGAGTTGTTCCCGCAAAATAAAAATTCTGGCTCTTTAGTTTTTAAAATGCAAAAGAAAAAAGAGGCTTTATTATAATTTTCTTCATTTAAATACAAAATTATTGATGACTACTTACTTTCAATATATTTCTTATGTAACTAAATTATAGTTATTTGAACTACTTATTAAGCAAATTTAAAGTTCATTAGCCGTTTGGCCATGACCACAAAATTAAAACAAACAAAATTAAAGCAATTGTGCAAAATAAAAAAAAGACAATTATTAAAGTGCAAGTAATACATTATTTTCATAAATGCAAAAAAGTTAATAAACGGGCGTTAAATTTCAAAATGAACAAAAAAAATAAAAATGCAAACTAAATTAATGTAAACACTAAATTTTTGACTTTACACAAAAAACAACAAAAAAAAAATAATTTTATTTCTAAGTGAAACTTAAATCTAAAGATTTCTAAACATGCTCCCCCCGTTGAGTGCAGCTCAAATATTATGATGGTCCATGGTATGCTGAATATGCTGGGCTGGCGATTTTAATTCTTCTTTTAGTTGAGTGACAGGGTTTTTTTTTTTTATACATGTACTGTGAAATCTGAAGATGTTTGTAAATTGCGAGGTGCTGGAGTTGGTGTGAATTTGAATTTTCGTTTAGTGACAAGATACACCACTATGCCGACAGTAATAATTAATGTTGAGTAGCCGACGGTTATATGGTGGTAGTTCTGTGCATCAATCTGGTTTGGAAGCTGAAGTATCCCTTGCTCATTTAGTGAGTTTTGTAATGCAGTCAAGTTTTGTATTTGTGAAACATACTCGTCTTTGTGTATTTCAATTAGCAAGGGTTCAACGGTTCTTCTGTGAATTTCTTCAGTAGTATTCCAAAGTTTAGAGTAAGACGTTTTTATCGAGGTTGATATTTTCTGATGCGCTTGTATGATTGTAGAGTTGTGTTGCAACACGCATTCTGGTCCTAAACTTAGTAAGCCGGATCCATCTAAGATTAATTGGGTGATGTCTTTTTTACAAACTGCTGTTGCAGGAGAAGGAGATGGCAGTGCGTATATCCATTGGTTTGAATGCCGCAGGGAGATCCAAGCAGACTTTGTCGTCAATCTTTGCACATTACAGTCTGAATGCGTTTTGTTGAGAAACAAATTTATTTCGCAGGCACATGCCCCAGCTTTCAGTTCGTATTGAATTTGGCTATTTAAGCATATATACAATTCTTCTTTCATGGCTGTGCACGAGCCGAGTCCGTAATTATCTATAAGGAAATATCTTTTTTGCACTGTATTGATTGCCAGTAAAGAAGAGCATACTTCCATTGATACAAACGTGTTGTTAATCCACCTTGGAATTGGAATGAGATTAAATAAATCGTACTGGCCTTTTTCAATTAATGGTAAAGTTACACTGAAGGTTGCTGTGGTATTTGTAAGTCCTCCTGTTACTTTCATGAGTTTGTATAGTTGTAATGCGTCTTCTCGGTTTACAGGTAATTGAAGTGACTCAGGCAGGTGAAATAATATGTTATCTACTTCATGTTGTAGTTGGATTGGGGTGAGTAATAATGGACTTATTATGCCATGATGAGTGTTTGTTAAAATATCTAGAAGTAAAGATTGAGTTTGGTCTAAGTTTGCTGCCATTATAGTTAATTGAACACACAACGACAAGAAAATATGAGAGGTTCTTTCTTCTTCACTACTGTTACGTATGCGGTTATAAATCTGTGATATTTGGAAATCAATTTGTTCAAACTTTTTCTTAGCTGTTTTTTGATCCAACTTAATAATGTTGATTGTGGAATCAATAATTGACGTTTGATTCTTCAAGAGTTTGAGCAGGTGGGCTTCATTTTGTTTAACTTGTGTTATTGTATGCGCCATATTGTCAGCATATTCTGAGTCTAGTACTCCAAATAGTGAATGGGCAATATTCCCCACAATATCCATTGCTGCTCTTTTTTGTCTTTTCCCAGATAGTAATGTGCTGTCCATTATTAACCGAGACTCAGTATGTTTAAAGTAATTTACTAGATTTGCGCATGTTGCCTTTTGCTGCATTTCTTGACATAGATGATCAAGCGCCTTGGTTCCATTTGAAAATAATTCTAATTCCGACCAAAATCCTTCTAAATCATAATAAATTAAAAGTTGCCATTCTGTAGGTGCGATAAATGCTGTGCCGATTCCTTCGTAGTAAATACCCAGTTGTGCTCGAAATTGTTTATTGCGAACGCTTGTTGCAAGAACAACTGGTAAAAGCATGATACACATAACTACCGTAAGAATGTTGATAGAAGTGCGCATTCTTTTCATAGGAATTTCAGATCCATCATTATTCCGATTGGTGTTGGAATTAGTTGGTTGACATTGCTCCAATGTTTCGTCGGAGTGTTCAGTACTTATCGGTAAAGGTGCCAGTCGAGTAATTGGCCTTCTATAAATGCCCTTTGCTGTTTTAACGTCAACTACTCTAACAAAACCGTCATCACCATGATATATTTTTTCAATTCTTCCCAAAGGCCACTGTAAAGGAGCTGTGTTATCTTCTTTAACGACGACCATATCTCCGGGTTTAATATTGATTGCTTCAGTTTTCCATTTGTGACGATATTGTAGTTCATTTAGATATTCCCGTGACCATCGCTTCCAAAACTCATTTTTTATATGCGTTACTAGTTTCCATCTAGTCAGCAAGTTTGTTTTATTCGGTGTAGAATATATGTCAACTTGAGCTGTAAGTGGTTCTCCAATAAGAAAATGTCCTGGGGTTAATGCGGCTAAATCATTTGGGTTTTCTGACATTGGGCTTATTGGCCGTGAATTGAGAATCCCTTCAATTTCAATAACAACGGTTTCAAGTTCTTCATACGTTAATGACGCTGTTGACACACTTCTGATGAGAAGATGCTTAGCTGATTTTACTGCAGCTTCCCATAGACCACCGAAATGTGGCGCTCTCGGTGGTATGAAATGGAATGTTATCCCTCTGGATGTGCATTCTTTATGGATTATGTCTAGGGCTGAGTCTGAATGGATAGTTTCCGATAATTCTGTTAGTTGATTTTTTGCCCCTGCAAAGTTGGTAGCATTGTCACAATACAGATTTTGACAATGACCGCGTCTACTTATAAATCTTTTTAATGATCCTAAGAAGGATTCAGTAGTCAAATCACTGACCAATTCCAAATGTACTGCCTTTGTGGCAAAGCAGCAGAAGACTGCAATGTAGGCCTTTTGAGGCTTCTTTCCTCTCACCTTGTAGTGAACCCAAAATGGTCCGCAAAAGTCCACTCCAGCATTAATGAATGGCCGAGCTGGTGTAACACGTGCAGCTGGTAAATTGCCCATGATCTGATTAAGTAGCTTGGGTTTGGCCTTAGTGCATCGTACACAATGTTGTACAACTGATCGAGCTGCAGATTTTCCCTTGACTGGCCAATATCTTTGTCTTGTATGTGACAAAAGTGCTTGAGATCCACAGTGCTTATTTTGTTCATGCACCATTTGCATAAGCAACTTTGCAATTGGATCATTGTAAGGAAGTAGCATTGGATGTTTAGCGTCATATGAAAGTAACGATGAGTTTAATCGACCTCCTACTCTGATGATACCATTTGAATCCAAAAATGGTGAGAGATTACTGAGCGGACTTCCTTTACTTACTTCATTTTTCTTGTTTAATTGCTTTAGGTCATCTATAAACTCAGACTGCATTGCCCGTACAATGATTACGAGTGCTTGTTCTAGTTCCTTTACTGTTAAGGTAATATCCGAAAATGTTTTTAACTTCCTTGTGCTATTGATAAATCGTAATATGTAGGCCACAATTCGTTGCAACTTTCGAAATGATCCCTTGTGATTTATATTGTAGACTATATTTATTATTGGATCTTCGGATGTTGCAATGGCTGCTACTTTCTTTCGCTCCAGATTATTGTCAAATATCTCTAAAGTCTTTGAGTGCTTTTGTGGCCAAACAGTTTCTTGGCCATGTAAGAAAGTGGGTCCATAGAACCACAAGTTGCATGATGGTAAACTTTTTGGTGAAAGCCCTCGAGATATGATGTCTGCTGGATTGTCCTTCGAGCTCACATGACGCCATTGTTCAGCTAAAGACAACTCCTGTATTGCTGCTATTCGATTGGCCACAAATGTTTGATATGATGATGACTGCGAGTTGATCCAAGCCAAAACAATTTGTGAATCCGTCCATAAGAAAGTAGATACATCCTCAAATTTCAAGTCCCCTTTTACTTTGGCTGTTAGCTGGGCACCTAAAACTGCCGCGCAGAGTTCAAGACGAGGGAGGCTTTGTTTTTTTAAGGGGGCTACTCTTGATTTTGAACATAGTAGGCGTACTATAATTTGACCATTTTTCTGAACTGATCTTATGTAAACTGCGGCACCATATGCTTTCTCAGAGGCGTCCACAAATGTATGAATTTGTATTCTTGTTATGATATGTCCATTTAAGACATGCCTTGAAAATTTCATGTTATCTATGTGTTTTAATTCATCTCGGAATGTTTTCCATTTTGTATGGAGTTCTGCTGGAAGAGCTTCATCCCATGTGAGTTTTAATTTCCACAGCTCCTGTATAAATATTTTTGCAGTAACAACGACTGGTGCTACTATTCCCAGTGGGTCGAATAACCTAGCCAAATCGGAGCTTACTGTTCGCTTAGTTACACGTTTGGTATCGCCCAAGCATACCTTCACACAAAATTTATCAATTTTTGGGATCCATGTTAAACCTAAGGTCTTTACTGTTTGGCTACTTTCGCTGAAATCAATATTGACCTCTTCCTTTGTTGAAACATTTTGAATTAGTTGAGGATGATTTGCACACCACTTTTGTAGAATAAAACCATGCTGTATCAATATGTGTCTTAGTTCTTGTTGAATTGCGAGCGCTGTCTTCAAACTATCTGCTCCACCAAGTCCATCATCGACATAGAAATTATTGAGCAGAAAGTGTGCTCCCAGAGGATACCTCGCCATATTTTCTTTTGCAACTTTTTCCAAACATTTTGTTGCTAAGTACGGTGCAGCTCGAGTTCCATAAGTTACTGTGTTTAATTGGTAATACCTTATTGCTTCAATGGGATTTTCCCTCCAGATAATGATTTGCAGTCTTCTATCTTCAGGATGCATGAGTATTTGCCGATACATTTTTTCAATATCCGTGGTAAAAACAAAACGTGGCAATCGAAAACGTAGTATTATAGAAAAGAGTTCACTTTGAACAGTTGGTCCCGTGTACATTACGTCATTCAATGACAAACCAGAAGAACTCTTAGCGGATGCATCAAATACTACTCTTAATTTTGTTGTCAAACTTTCAGGCTTTAGAATGCAATGATGAGGTATAAAATAATTTGGTTTACGTAATGAATTGATGTCTATCCTGGTCATATGACCCAATGTCTCGTATTCTTGCATGAAACTTATGTATTGCATTTTAATTTCGGGTGTGCTTGCTAATCGGCGCTCTAGTGCAAGGAATCGATTATACGCTATTCCATGTGATTCGCCTAACTCTTCGGGGTTATTGCAAAATGGAAATCGAACAACAAATCTTCCATTTTGATCGATTGTGTAATTACTTGCAAAATGATTTTCACATAATTTTTCTGACACTGATAGTGCTTTGCTATCTGTTGTGATTTTTTCCAATTCCCACAATTGGGAAATGGCTTCTTCAAGGTTGAAGTCATTTTCAGTGCACATCCCACAAGTTGCTAATGATAAGTGTGTTTTACCTATCTTGCCTGCGATAACCCATCCCAATACTGTATTTTGTAATGTTGGCAAATCATTGGCTAATTTTATTTGCCCGATTGCTAATAGTTGATGATAAAATTCAGCACCTAATAGGACATCTATTTTGTCAGGACGGTTGAAATGTGGGTCTGCTAATTTGATATTTTTTGGAATTGGCCAATTTTCAATGTTAATTCCTTGTGATGGCTGCGACGTCACTATGTGAGGAAGAACAGCTGCTTCGAGTCGTGTTGTAAAATTGTTAATTTGAGACTGCAAAGTGACATTAATTCTATGACGAACCTTGGCGTTGCTCGATCCAATTCCACTAATGCAAATTGTAGCTGGCTTAGGTGAAATGCCCAAGCGTTTGACTAATCTCTCGCTTACGAAATTGAGTTGTGAACCCGAATCCAGAAGTGCTCTGCACGATACTTCTTTTCCATTTGCCTTTACGATAACCATTGCTGTGCTGAGAAGGATGTAGCTGCTTAAGGTGGAATGTTTTGCTGCGGTTAAAGATGCGGCCTTTTGACTATCTAGTGTTGTTGGTAAATGGCTTCCTTCTGTTGTGTGATTAGATACCGTGTTCATCATTGATAAGTTTTTTTTATTTTGGCTTGGCTGTTCTAGATGAAGAAGCGTATTGTGTTTCTTGTTACATTTCATACAGCTTCTAGAAATGCAATTTTTTAAGTTATGACCAGGTTTTAAGCAATTAAAGCATAACCTTTGCCTTCGAACGAATTCTAGCCGTGCTAGCGGTGATGACTGCAAAAACTTTTTACAGGCAAACAACGGATGTCTTCCATTTTTGCACATTGCACAGGCTTGGTCCTCCGCTACCATGGATGTATACACCTTAGTGCCTAACCGTTTCTCCTTGGTTCCTATTGCCTCCAGCGATTGAAAGTTTCTTTCTAAAAATTCAAGAAATTCTTTAATCGTTGGAACTTCTTTTGGTTGAGCCAGAGATTGTTCGAAGCGTAACCGTGTGGATTGATCAATTCCCTTGAGTAGTAGATGAAGTAAAATAGGGTCCCACGATGATGTATCTATTTTAAGATTCTGTAGTGCTAACAGACACTCTTGAGTTTTATCGTGCAGGCTTTTAAAATTATCACCGGTTTTATTGTTAGGGGTATCAACCAATTCCTGAATTAATCTGCTTACTAATAACCGCTTGTTGTTGTAACGGTCGACTACGATTGCCCACGCGGCATCAAAGTTTTCCTCGGTTGCAGCAAAATGTTTAATCAAGTTGGCTGCCTCTCCAATCAAGTGTGTCTTCAGATACCAAATTTTTTGGACCTTCGTCATTGGCTGATTGATGACCAGTGATACAAACAGATCATGAAATTCCTGCCACTTTAGGTAGTTACCATCAAATTTGGGCATTGTAACCTTTGGCAGTGGAATAGTGTCTGTTGGATATTTAACACCTTCAGGTGGATGTTGTGCTAGTGGTTTTCCGTGGAATCTTTTCACTATGGACCTTAGATTAGTCTCAAGACTAATAAATCGGTCCAAATTGTAACCTTGGTCTGTCGGCTCTTCACACCTCTCGCAAATTTCCAAATGAATGTCCTCAATCTGTCGCCACAATGTTGTTGCCGTTGGAACATCGTCCGCTGTAAGGTTCTCGTGTAACAAACGCTCAAGAGACGCTATCATCGCCCCTTGCCTGCGGATTAATTTTGTAATATCAATAGCTTCTGTTGGTGCTGCTTTTGCACCTGATGTATGAGATTGATCCCCTTTTGTCTGGTCGGAGGTTTGAACAATTTTCAACATGGCCTTCTCAAATACGCTCTTGTATTGTTCAACAATGTCTCTGATAGCTTCATAATATCCTTTGACGAAATAATCATGCTCTAAAGGGAGATTCTTCAGTATACGAATTTCGTTGTTATTAGTCTCAAAAGCTGTCCACTCGTCATCTAATTTTTTTAGACGTTCCTGGAAATAGCTGACTGTAGACTTTCTTGATGATGGGTCCTTTTTAAAGTTGCGAACGATGGTTTCAATCCTATCTCCGACACCTCTTTGTTTTTCCACCAATTCTTCAAATGATGCCATGGTTATGACTTTTGAATTAGATTACTTCTTTAAACTAGTTTGACTCTTTGAATAAGGTTGCAATGTTCGTGATCCTGTGTTAGATCACGTCGGGGTCACCAAAATGTTAATTGACTCGTTTGTCAATTAGCTCTATATTTAATACCAGCACTTGAACTGGATTAAATGTTTCGATATATATTTTTAAAGGATCCAATCACAGCACATAAACTGGATTGACAATGTGTTTTTTACTGAACAACAAACAGCACTTAAACTGAGTTGTTCCCGCAAAATAAAAATTCTGGCTCTTTAGTTTTTAAAATGCAAAAGAAAAAAGAGGCTTTATTATAATTTTCTTCATTTAAATACAAAATTATTGATGACTACTTACTTTCAATATATTTCTTATGTAACTAAATTATAGTTATTTGAACTACTTATTAAGCAAATTTAAAGTTCATTAGCCGTTTGGCCATGACCACAAAATTAAAACAAACAAAATTAAAGCAATTGTGCAAAATAAAAAAAAGACAATTATTAAAGTGCAAGTAATACATTATTTTCATAAATGCAAAAAAGTTAATAAACGGGCGTTAAATTTCAAAATGAACAAAAAAAATAAAAATGCAAACTAAATTAATGTAAACACTAAATTTTTGACTTTACACAAAAAACAACAAAAAAAAAATAATTTTATTTCTAAGTGAAACTTAAATCTAAAGATTTCTAAACAAATTTGATGAATTGAAAAGTTGTTGGATTGTTTACTAGATTGCTATAACAATAATTTGTTGATATTTTTGAAACGAAAGTGATTATTGTAGTTTTGCCATGGAAATTCGCCGTTTTAGCTTAATTTCGAATAGCGCGTAACATTGGGGATATATGGCAGTCTATTAGTGGACCTTTCTGTATTGATTTTGTTGTTAAACGTCGAGCTAGCCGCGTTGAAGAGTCTATTTACTATTTACGGAGTACTTTTTATTTGATTTCGCTGAGGTAGCAAACGATCGTAGTGCTACTATATTTCGGGCATAATCTATTATTTCGGTTATATATCAATATTATCTGATAATTTCATTGAAATATTTATCGGTGGTTCTGTAGTTCCCCTTTTAGTTTCCTTATATTATTTTTTCCGTTTAATTGTGAATTTGAATTCAATATGCCCAAGTAGGGATGGCAATTCGGATAATATTCGGTTTGAACTATCCGGATATTTTCTGAATTACGGTTAATTCGAAATCCGGATATTTTGAATCAATTATCCGGATATTTGATTTTCGAAAAAGTAAATTTTTATCGTTTCAAAAAAATTCATCAATCTCCCGAGATGATAATTTTGATGATATTACATATGCTTCGAAACCAGCAATCTATGCCTATGCAAAAGATACAATGAGTCGATTGTATGCAATTCCAGAAGATGAAAATCATGTGTCTTCGTCCGGATCTGAGGATGAAATTTGCGAACCGATTACATTGGTTATGGAATTGAAAAAATCTATAGCTTCCATGAGCAGTGAAAATCCAACAAAATTTCAAAAAAATAATTTTGACTCTTTACAAAAAGAATTTAAACTTCTTGAAGGCAATGGAAAACTAACTCACAACTTAGAAAAACTTTTGAATGCTCTTAATACGATTCAACCAACCTCCACTAGCAGTGAGAGAGTTTTCTCGGTGGCTGGTACATTTTCAACAAAATTAAGAAGTAGACTTCAGTTTCCATTGTTGAACGCTTTGGTATTCTTGAAATATTATTTCAATAATGAATAATAAATTAATAATGATTAAAAATAATAAAACTATATTAATTTAATTAAATCATAAAACTATATTGTTTTTTTTTTTATATAATATACTTTCTTTTTCTTGAATTAAATAAAATGAACTTAAAAACTAAAATATTTTGATTTTTTTTTCTAAATTTCAGAATTGGCAAATATCCGAATAGTATCCGGATATCCGGATATTTCATGTTTAAGCAATTTGATATCCGGATACCAGAAAGTCCGGATAATTGACATCTCTATGCCCAAGTCAAGAAAATTATTGACTTTTGAAACATTTGCCCAAATGTTTCTAGATTTTGAAAAGGAATTTGATGCGACTCGGGAGAGTAATACGGCCTTCTCAATCGAAATTCAGATGGAGGAATTTAAGTTGTTATGGGCAAAGGTTAAGGACGCTTATGAAACCTTTGCCACAGGAGATGAGGAGGACTTGGAAGATGATCGAGAGGCAGCACGGGTACTTTTCGGACATTGTAGGTTAGGGTACATAACTGTTGCCTCACTAATGGGTGAACTTTCCCAGACTTTGGTCAGCCAAGTTAGGATGTCGTCGACACAATGTCTCTATGGTCAGGGTAACGAGAACCGCATTAGGCACAATATGCAGCTGCCCCCATGTACTATGGAGGTATTTCATGGTGACTACAAATCTTGGCCATCTTTTCGCGATATGTTCACCGCTGTTTATGTGAACGGGGCTAACATTTCACCAGTGGAACAGCTCTTTTATTTGAGGCAGTTCACGCGTGGTGAAGCCTTGGAGATTGTAAAGAAATCTCCCCTGACGGTTAATGGATTCCAGGAGGCGTGGAATAACTTGAAGGACAGGTACGAGAATAAGAGGATTTTGGTGAATTTTCAGCTGAAGGTGTTGTTTACCCTCGCACCGGTCAAATCCGAAGCAGCCCAGGACATCAAGAGGTTGCAACGAGATATTAATAATTCGATATCGGCACTTCGGATGCACGATATTAATATCTCTAATTGGGATCCGATTTTTGTCTATTTATGTTCCACCAAGTTGCCAGTGCTGACTTTGTCTCTCTGGGAACAAACAATCCAAAACAAGGTGGAGATCCCCAAGTGGAAGGACTTGGACAATTTTTTAACTTCACGGTTTCAATCTCTGGAAACTGTTTCCGAAATTCGCAATTTTGAACCAGTTGGTAGTGGTTCTAGGTCTGCCCCAGAAACTTTTTCTAATTCGAAAAGGGAAGTTCGATCCTTTTCCATTACGTTGAATAGGAGAGTTTGTAAAACTTGTTCGGGGGACCATTTGATGAATATTTGTCCTAAATTTTTGCATTTGTCTCCCGAGAGACGGTTTCTGGTTGTGAAGAAGAACCGTCTTTGTATTAACTGTCTCACAAGTGGTCATAGACTCAATGAGTGCAAAAGTACTTTTAGTTGTTCGGTGTGTAAGCTGAAACACCACACATTACTGCATCGGAAGGTGTCTGGATCCTCTTTGGGAATGGGCGTTTTGGATGCGCCAGGTTCTAGCGGTGCAGTCGAATCGAGTGGAGAGGTTCGAAATTGTTATGCTGCCACATCTAGGCAGATTCTTTTAGGGACAGCCATAGTTGGTATTTCCCATCGAGGGCAAATGTTTGAAGCTAGGGCCCTAATAGATTCAGGATCTCAGGCAACCTTCATTTCAGAAGGATTACGGAGGAAATTAGGATTGCCAACAGTGAATATACATGCTAGAGTCTCCGGTTTGAATGAAGCATATGCTGGTGCTGTCCAAAGACAATGTTCGTTTGTCTTGACTTCACTGTTGGATGGCCAATCTCGTGTAAAGGCAACGGGTTTAGTATTACCCAAATTGACTGGGATGTTGCCCAATTCGAGGGTTGATATTTCTAGATCAGCAGCCTTTTCGGGGATTTCGTTGGCTGATCCGGAATTCGATAGAAGCGGTCACATTGATATCCTTATTGGTGGTGACTTATATCCTGACATCTTGTTGGAAGGTGTCAGAAAGAATATTTTAGGAAACCTAATGGCACAAGAAAGCATCTTTGGCTGGATTGTGACCGGACATTTACCGGAGCTGAAGTCGAACGAGCGTTCAACTTTTGAATCAGGTTACGTGAATGTAGAAGTTGGAAGAAAATCCGGACAAATTTTTAAGCCAACTGATCGAGGGCCTCAGGTGTTGCCAAATAGACCCAAGTCCCACTCCAATGGAATGGATATGTCTTTTTGTAGAAAGACTTACTGTCAAAATTCAAAGAGGGATGTTAAAGTTGGTGACACAGCAGCAATAAAAGAAGGTATAGGACCTACCACTAAGTGGCGTTTAGGTCGCATTCGAAACTTACGTTTGGATAGTAAAGGTTATGTGAAAGCTGTGGATTTAGCAACAGACTGTGGAACAATTACAAGGCCGATTGGAAGTCTTGTAATTCTTCCAAAGAATTAAATATTTTGAAATACAACTTAGCTCATAGTGTCATGGTACCCCGAGGAAATCCAGGAGAGGTGAATATGTCGAGGACGATAAATTCAAGGGTTGATTGAGCCACGACCATACCTGGTGGACGTGTGAGTATACGGGCCGCTGAAGTTAAATCTTCCATTTACCGGGCAATAGACCTAGTCCGTCTGTCCCTAGGAAGGTTAAATTCGAAAACTGAAGCATTGGAGGACAACCCGTCCACTAGCCCAGAAAAAAACGGACCTCGTTCGTCCTAATAATCCACCAGTGGACCTAGTTCGTCCCATGGTCGCGAGAGCTGAAGACCTAGTTCGTCGGAAGCTCTAGTTCCGATTTACTGGAGGAACAATAAGACTCAATAATTCGATACCCAATCTTAGACCATGACACTTATTTCTGAATGATTCTTATTTCATTTTTATTTTTCTTTCTGACGGATCAGAGTTGGAACTGGTGCAAGATGTCAAGTTTTGGATTTCCTATTGTTTTGAAATCTGAAACTAATATGAAAGTTTTTTCTTTGATTTTTTTTTCTTTCTTTAGTCATTAGATGGAGGACATCTTTTTTGGTTGCAGTACTGCAAGGGCGCCGGCATGTTTATGTCTGACAGTCCAAACTTCCCATCCTTGCCAACATAAACAGGATTGTTTAAACGATGGTAAATTGGCAACAGGGGGCGCTGCAGTCTAGAATTAAGCTTTTTTTAGATTTTATGTTGTTTTTGGCCTTAGACTTTTTTGATTATTAATTAAGTTTATTCGCTTTTTGATCATCTGGAGGGATGAGAGCTCCAGAAATTTGAATTAAAATATTATTTTGAGGCATTTGGCCATTATTTTTTTTGTGTGAAATAATTAAATTCAAAGCAAATTAAAATTTTAATATATATATGTTGTATTAAAAAGTGTAACAAATAAAACCTATCGTGAGATGAAATAAATACAGTGTACAACCAGAAGTGTATTTAAAAAAAGGAAAGTCTTTTTCTTGTGGTTTCTTTATTAGTGACTATTGGAAGCCCTCTAATTTTTGGCTCTTTTTTTATAGTGTGTCCTCACATACATCCCCATATACAGTCCACAATCGAACATAAATTCTTTACAAATTAAACCGATCTTCACTACAATGTCGCCTATCGACCAGAAGGTTAATGCACAACTAAGGGCCATTATTACAACTTGCCGTTAACTAAAGGGAGGATTTTAACGGGCAGATAAATTGTTTTTCATTATTATGAGTACCCAATAAGATAGAAGTGATCGTTAAGCTAAAGGGAAGATCATCCTATCTTTAACATTTAAAGGTCACTTTATGTTTGAACTTGCCATATCATATACTATTTTCGATATGGTAGCTTCAAATTTAAACAAAATGAGCATATACAACAAAAAAACGAAGTCCGCTGTTGCCACTGCGTTAAAAAAAAACTTGTTTAATTGAGCTGTTTTATCGACTTTGCTCCGGCACTGCCATATTTTAATTTTATTTTATCTGTAAGTTGTAATAACGAAAATAAGTTAAAGGTAACTTTGCCGTTCACTTTAGCTAAAGGTACCTTTAACTAACCCCAACTTTAACGGGAAGTTGTAATAATGGCCCTAAATTCTTCAATGAAAAAGATTTGATTGCGTTCTCTCTGTGTTGATTTCTTTTTGGAGAGATGGATCTCTATGTGGGGAGAAAGAAATTGAAGCAGTAACATCACTCTTTTATATACATATTCACCACGAGAGGGGATTATCAAGGCACATTAAATTAAAACTGGGAATGTTTTGGAGTTTCTATATTAATTAGTTGGCATATATTTTAAATCTTCAATTTCCACTTTTAAAAAATTTTAACGAATGATATTCGTCCTCATTTAAAAATTCTTTTGTAAGGAAAATGTAGACAGGTTCATTGTTTATTTTAAAATCTTGCACAAATAAAAATGTGAACCTTTTTAATAACCCAGAAGATATCTACAAATCATCAATAAGTTAAATACTTAAAGTGTTGCTGCCCAAAGCTAAAAGCTTTGTGGAAACTCTGCAATGTAGAAACGATTCCGGGACATTGGAAAGCCAACATAATGTAGCTGATTGAAAAAAAAAAGCCAGACAGAAAATAATAAATGAGATAGGCCTCTCAATACCGCATACAAGGTCATGTCAAACTTATTCCAGCTTTATTTAGATATGGTTTCATATCTGTTTGCCCTACAACTGATTAGATTGTCAATTCCTTGAGACGATTGGCAAAATCGAAATCCATGCCCATCATTCCTTTATTGATCAAGTATCTGACATACTACAGTAATTTTTCGTTTTGTATGCCAGAATACGTCGCAACCAAGAGCTATTACATCTTTAGCATCTAAAATACAATGGAAAAGCTAGGCTAAACTTTCGTTTAGAAACGAATTGAACATAATATGCCTGTCAAAAAAAGAATTCTCAACGTAAACCGTTGGCCGCAGAGGATCTAGTCGCTCGAAAGCCGATCGAGTAGACTTGGTAGGCCTTAAGAATCTCTATTTCACTAATCCCTTTATTGTCGCAAGCAAAAATGGAAATTAGCTCAAGTGCGCTGCAGCTCAAGGCTTTTAAAAGAAACCTTTTTTTTATATACGCGCATGTATTCTATTTCTAATAGGTGCTTATGTGCTTATGGTTATAAATAAAAAACTAAATTAAAAACAATTTTTTTTAGATTACGAGAGTTTGGCGCAAGTGATTAAAATTAAAATTAATTTGCATTTGCAAATAAAAAATTAATACACCCGCCACGCATGTGGCTAATAAAGAAATTACAGGAAGCCATTTGACAACACTTTTTGCATTTTTGCTCTCCAGTTACATGGGTACTGGGGGATCGACTCTTTTATTTACTTTTTCCACCACTGTGTTCTATTTTTAAACACAAGAGACAATACGAAAGAGAACAGTACAATCGTAATTTGTTTCTATCCAATTAGAGTCTAATTATTAGAGAGATTCATTCAATGCGAAAGAGACCGGTTTACCGTATATTTTAAATGTGGTTCTCTAATTGGAGATTGAAGAGACCGGCTTTTTACATTCACATGTTTGAAGTGTTGATTTCTAATTGAATACTGCTACTCTTTTGTATTGTATATTGGTGGCAGCGTTGCCGTTTTGGTTATTTTTAACCAAATTTGGTTATTTTTTTTTGTAATGTGTAAATGTGTATTTTTTCTTCATTTTGGTTATTTTTTATTATGGTTAATAAAGCAATCACTTCTTTAATTTTATTTGAAAGTATGCATTATAAGCTTTGCAATCGCTAGCAAAGTGTTTTAATTCTTTAAGCGTTTTTATTACGTTCAATTGAAATATTAAAAAAAATTGAATACAAATAAATAAAAACCTTAATTTATTATTTGTAGTTTAACCCTCTCATTCCCGATGTTGCGTATATGCACCATTGTGTTTATGAGCCTCTAAGTACAGTTATTTTAAATATTTTATTCTGATTCTTTCGCAAAAAATATAGCCTCATGTGTTGTTTACAGCTAACTGGTTGGTAGTCAGCTGTGCACGTGCTCACTTAGTAGTTATTCTCCCGAGAGCGAAATTGACAAATTCATTTTGCAAAATAAACCTTATTTTAAAAAGTGTTAAAACACATTAAAATAATTAAGTCATCCTAAAACCAAGTTCGACAACTAAATAATGAAAGGTAGGTGAGTAATTTAACACGTTGACTGCCGACTACGAGATAACACGTAGATTGCGTTCCCTTCTAGGGAGCCAAACTACGAGTTATCTCGACTCACTAATGTGAAAAAATCAAAAACGGCAGTCAACGTGTTAAAAAAATCCGGCTTGAAAATATTATTTGGTTTGTCTGTAATAGTTTTATAAATGTAGTGTTGCGTATTATGGTAAGTTTCGAAAAATAAAAACTTTTTTTTGTATTCACATTCTAAGATGCGCCCAAACGGTCGGACACAGGATGAAATTGAAAAATTTGATTGGGATGATTCGGCTGACGAGGAAAATGAAGATGTAATAAGAGGGTACAACTAGTTTCAAACTATGCAAGTAAGAATGCAAGTGAATGCAAGAGATGGTACCGCAAAGACAAGAAGTTCATAACTATACCCCGTCCAGGTATAGTAGAATGCTACAACAAGCACATGGGAGGTGTTGATCTTGCGGACATGATGCTTGAATTGTACAAGTCAAGCTATAGTTGTCGCAAAAAAGAGAGGTTGTCCATCATCACTCCTTTTGACAACTTGACAATGAATTCAGGAACTTCATCACCTTCTCCATCGACCCCGTCATCACCAGCTCCTTCTACGGGTTCTGAATCAATTCCCTTTAAAAGAGCACATGTTGCACAGCCTGCAAAATCCCTACGATTTGATGGTTATAATCATTAGGCGGAATGGGGAACAAGGGGCAGATGTAGACTGGAAAGCCTGTAAATGCAGCAGATGCAATGTGCACTTGTGTTCCAATCCTCAAAAAAATTGTTTTGTATCCTTGCATACATAAATTGAAATAAACGATATTTGAAAATAAAATCAACTTGTATTTAAATTTATAACACCATTGCCCAATGTTGCCTATACAGAACATCCTGTAGCTCTTGAACTAGGACACCTAGGACATTGAAATTTTTGTCAGTTGATATTGAGGTCAACTCTATCTTATGTCTACTCAAAAAAATTTTAGCCACTCCCGTTTTAATTCGGGCATGAGAGGTTAACTATACAGAAAAAAATAAAATTTTTGTATTAAACCTTAAATTTGTTAAAAACAAATACATTTATTTAAAAAAAATTTTTTGGTTATTTTTTTCCTTATTTGGTTATTTTTTATTATAATTTTGGTTATAAAATTTTTTTGGTCGTGGCAACGCTGATTGGTGGTGAAAGAATAAAAAAACAAGAAATACTCTTGTATTCTTATTCACCAGTATAGTGGGGATTTCTACAATGGGGAATATTGCTCTCTTAGCACGTTATTCTCTACTAAAGAGAGTGTTGTGGAGAACACAGTAGCAAATATAAAATACTTTACGATTTAGTTGTTCAGTTGTGTATTTACGCTCCAGCGCAGAAGGTAAATATAGTGGGGTATCAGCTTTTTTTTTGTTTAGTTAGGAATATTTTAAAGTTTTTTATTTGTTTAATTTTTTAATAACAGCAATAGCAATAGCTATTGTTGTTGCTATAAATTAGCACATGTTGTTTTAACAAAAGTATTAAAAATGACGCATACATTGCACTTCAAATAATTGTCACAAAAAATAGAATTTCATTAAATTTTTTAAGTTTTTTTTTTTATTTTTTTTTTTGGAAACTTTTTGAGAAAAAAAATCTAAAAGAAATAAAATTAATACTCTTGTGACATATTTTTTGATAGATAAACATCAGCAACAACAACAATAATGACCAAACCAGTTTTATACTACACACCACGCAGCCCTCCCTGCCGTGCTGTTTTGTTGACTGCAGCCGCCTTGGGAGTTGATTTGGACTTGAGGTAAAATTCAAAAGCTAAGCATAAATTAAAAAATTTAATTTAAAATGTTGTTGTTTTCTTTTCCTAAACATTTTCAGACCCATGAACTTAAAAGAAGGCGATCATTTAACGCCAGAATTTCTAAAACTTAATCCCCTGCACACCATACCCGTTTTGGATGATAATGGTGTTGTTATCACCGATTCTCATGTCATTTGCTCCTATTTGGCCGATAAATATGCCATCGATGAGAGTCTATATCCGAAAGATAAGATCAAGCGTATGCAAGTCGATGCCCGCCTCTTTTTCGATTGCGGTCATTTGTTTCCACGTGCCCGTTTTATGATTGAACCTGTGCTTTACTTTGGCGCGGACAGTATACCCCAAGAGAAGGTGGTCTACATGCAGAAAGCTTACGATGGCTTAGAGAAAAGCTTGGCTACCTCTAAATACTTGTGCAGTGAAGATGTAACCATTGCGGATTTGTGTTGTGTAGCCTCTGTCTCCACGGCCATGTTATTTGCTCCTATCGAAGAGGACAAGTATCCTAATGTTAAAGCCTGGGTTGAACGTCTATCCGAATTGCCCTACTATAAGAAGAATAACCAAGAGGGTGCCGATATTTTGTACAAGTTTGTCCAGGAGAAATTGGTGGAGAATAAAAAAGCCAAATCGGCTTAAACGTTCTTTTTCTTTTTACAAAGTTTTAAAAAGCGGGAATAAAATTTATTTTAAAATTATTTTCTATTGAGATATTCATGGTTTTAGTTAATGATCATTATTTCGTTCACAAATAATTTGTTGAAGTAGTTTTTGTTTTTCTAATTTATGACCTAATCTGGTTAGTTTCCATGACGTGTTTATTTACACTCAAAAAAAGATAAAAAAAAATTGCAAAGTTATGGCAACTCAGCTGTTAACGAACAACGTAGTCAGTTAAGTTTGTAATTGAAAAAGCGGGTGGGGGGGTGGTAAATATGTTAATAATTGGTATACAAATATGATTTAAATTAAATGTATGGTACGTTTGTGAGTTTCAATTAGAACTGCGCACCGAAAAAACTATAGCCAGAGTATCAGGAGATGACTCTGCCATGGGAATTGAAATGGAATTCACAAACATAGAAGAAATTGCAGCGTTGTCAATCGTAAAAGCGGTGCATACGTTGGCCAGGCAAAGTACACAGCAGCTGCAGATATCAGTTGGCCGAGACCAATGACTTGGCTCACAAGAGAACACAGACTCCAATGTATAGCAATGACAGATTTGAGTGCTATCTTGCCCAAATCCAAAGTCCCCCAAGCGGCGTTAAAGGAATCTTTTCTAAGCTTGCAGGTTCTTAATGGGATTCTCAATGTAGAGAATTCTCCCGAAAGTTCGATTGCTGTTCGATGTTACTAATTCACCCTCCCTGCAGTTCCCCGAAATACGACTATGTTGCGATACCTATGAGATGCGAACATAGTATCGCTCTGCTGTCTTGATGACAGTCTAGATGGCACAGCCATAGACCATTCTAGAGGTCATTATGTTACACCAAAGAAAATAAAGTATAAAGAATGTGCATCTTAACATATTTTGGAATATTTTTCAAAAATATTTCATGACGCGGGGGGAAAGACAGGAGGGAAGTAAACAGAAACGAAGAGCGTAACAACGCGTTGCTCTCATTCTTTGCTCTCATCGCGATGAGATCAAAGACTATAAATATATGAAGATGTTGCACTGCCAGTGCCAAATTTGTCGATGGCAGTACGGCTACTGCCACTTATTGTACTCAGAGAACTTATTATACTCAGAGAACGTATTGTTCTCTTCTCTAATTTATTCTCATATGCGTGTATACGTGTGTGCTTGTACATTGCCAAATAAAATAATAAACAAACTGAAAGATGTCTTGTTTTCACAAAATGTATGTGCAAATAGCCTGTGGAAAAGAAATATTACCGTTTGTTTTATTGTAGGTTAAGAACATGTGTTTTATTGTTGTAGAAATGAAACTATATCGATTCGCACCGAAATAAAAAATCCACATTTTGTGTGGACATTTGAAACTGAAAAACTGAAAAATTGTTTTATAAAAAGTGTGAATTTAAAAATTGTAGTGCATGCTCAAACAAAACGTTTAATAAATATAATATATAATTAAAATCATAAATCATATTTTTAGAAGATATTGATAGGACTGGAAATATATCAGAAAGTACACATACCCCTGATATAGATGAAAATAAAGAATATTTTAATGAAGGCACCGGTTGTTTTACGTCCAACAATGTGCCAATTGAATTAACATCAAGTCGATATTTTGTAGCTCAACGAATATCTTGCGTTAAATGTCGTGTGGATATAATCAAACCAGCGCAAATTTTGTCATATCCTTCAGAAATGTTCGTTCATGCAAAATATTATATAAAAGATTCCGACTTTGGAAGTTTGTGCGCTCCATCTGATTTATTTTTTGAAGTTTGCAAAATTCATATAAGTCTTCGAAAAAATTTTTTTAGAAAATAAATCTATAAAAAACAAAAAAACATTTGTAGTTGGCCAAAAAATACAAAAACTGCACAAAAAATACAATTTATTCCTTGGTTTGATGAAAATAACGAATGTTATAAACACAAAATGGAGATGCTTAATTTACTAATTGTTGTTTTACTACGGAAGCATTCCACATGGGAAACATACAAATTCAAATTATCCAGAATGGAAAAAGTTAAAATTTTGAACCATTAAAATGATAAATAAATTTAATAAATACTAAACAAAAAAAGCATTCGTTTTATTACAACTTCATTCTATACAAAAATAGACACATTGTTAGAGGCTGAAGTGTTGCGAATGCAACCTGTTATATTATATACCTTGAATTTGTTTTTACTAATATGTTATAGTATGCTTAGAATTTGTCATTATTAATTTTTCAATTAATATTTTATTCATTCGTCAACTTGAACTCATAAAATAAAGACACCATTTTATACAAATTGAAAACACGCAATTGAATCACTTATAGGTTATGGGCCCAGTGCGACCTTAAAGCGTGTTAAACATATTCATTCGAAAGAAAAAGTTAATTGGAAGTAATTGAGACTATGGCGGGCTCTGAGGTACGCATTGAACCATTGAATGCTGAAAATTATGACACATGGAAACTTCAAATGAAGGCAGTTCTAATTAAAAATGAATTGTGGTCATATGTCGATGGATCAATTCCCTGTCCAGCAGCAGAGGCAGATGCTAATAAGTGGAGGCTGTTTGACCAAAAGGCTTGTGCGGATATTACGTTATCCATATCTCCATCAGAGCTGAATCAAATTACAGAATGCCAGTATTCGAATGCAATGTGGTTGAAATTGAGGGACACGTTCGAGTCAAAGGGACCAGCAAGAAAGGCTACCCTCTTGAAACAGATTGCGTTGGCACGAATGTCCGAGAGCCAAAATATAAGGGAGCATTTAAACAATTTCTTCGATGCCGTTAAGAAATTAAGGGAGATCAATGTCATAGTAGGGGATGACTTACTTGCAATATTGTTGTTGTACAGTCTTCCCACGTCATATGAGACATTTCGTTGCGCTCTTGAGACTAGAGATGAGCTTCCGACTCCGGAAATTTTAAGAGTGAAAATCACGCAAAGCAACTGAAGAGCGGTCGGAACAAAATGCGTTATATCTCAAATCAGACAAAGGTGGCAAATATTTTTCAAAGGCTAACAAAGCGGACCACAAACGCAGCAACAACAAAAGACAGTCGATGAATTGCTACAAGTGTGGCAAGCCAGGCCATTTTGCAAGAAACTGCAAAACAAAAGCAACAGAGAGGCAAGGTGGTAATGTCAGCGAACAGCAGTCAATGTTCAATACAGTAGAGGCTGCATTTTTTTGTAAGAAGGACGACAAAAGTTATTGGTGTCTAGATAGCGGCTGCACAACTCACATGAGCGCAGACAGGAAAAATTTCATTGATTTTAAACCATTATACAAAAAGTTGAGTTTGGCGAATCACGAAGAAACGAAAATAACAGGTGTAGGCAACGTCAACATGGTAGTACGAGCAAAAGGCTATGGATCAAAAATAAGCCTTGATGAGGATGTTACTTTTGAAGATTGTGAGATAGCAAATGTGGCAATGACAGATGACCCATTAAGCATAAATGAGGCTTTTAGCGGTGATGATCGTGAATCATGGACTCGTGCCGTCGAGGATGAATATTTGGCGCAGATAATCAACAAAACTTGGGAGATAGTAGAGCAACCAAATGACAAGAAATTAATAGGTAATCGTTTTGTCTTTCGTACCAAAGAAGATGGCAGAAAGAAAGCACGTCTAGTGGCCAAAGGGTATTCGCAACGTCCAGGGAAGGATTTTGAGTCAACTTATTCCCCGGTAGTAAAATCCTCATCAATTAGAATTTTCTCGGCTATAGCGGCGGAAATGAATTTAAGAATACATCAAGTGGATGTCGTTACTGCATACCTCAATGGAGAACTTAGCCATAAAGTTTTTATGAAAATTCCAGATTATTTGATGGATGTCCTGCAAAAGTTGAAAAATGGTGCATCACTGGGGTCGTCGGTCAGTAAAAGTGACAAGGCTAGAGAAACCGCCTTGAAATGGTTGCAAGAAATTCAGAATTGCGAGAAACCAGTATGTAGCCTAAAGAAGGCTTTATATGGCTTACGGCAATCGGGATTGGAATGGTATCAAAAACTGACAACAAAGCTGAATGAGGCTTCGCTCGTTGCTTCTAAACGTGACCCCTGCCTTTTCACAGCGCGTAGAGCGGGTAAGATTCTAATTCTGGCAGTCTATGTAGACGATATACTTTTGGCGTCCGACGACGATGATTGGGTGGAAGAAGTTAAAACATTTCTTGCAGATTGTTTTGAAATGAGAGAGTCTTGCCTCGGCATACAATTCAAACAGCACTTGGCCAAACACCAAGTTTTTCTGAGTCAGACGAACTACACTAAGGAATTGTTGCGTAGGTTTTCAATGGAAAATTGTAAACCGGCTCGAAATCCCATGGAGGCTAATCTGAAACTTGAGAAATCCGTCACATTAGATGATAATGTAAGAGGATACCCATATCAAAACTTAATTGGAGCGCTCATGTACCTTTCAGTGATGACACGTCCAGATATCTCCTACGCTGTAAATTATTTAAGTCAATATAATTCGTGTAACAATTTGGAGCACTGGAAAGCGGCCAAGCGGATATTAAGGTACCTAAAGGGTACATCAGAATATGGCTTGTTGTACCAAAAGAGCGGTTCTGATTTATATGGAGTGGTCGACGCAGATTGGGGCGGAGACCAAACGGATAGACGTTCATACACCGGTTATGCCTTCATACTTTCTGGAGCAGCCATCAGCTGGCAGGCTCGTAAACAGAGAACGGTAGCACTCTCCAGCACTGAATCGGAATATCTAGCATTATCTGAGGCCGTCAAAGAAGCCTTTTATCTTAGAGGAATCTTAAATGAAGTCGGCTTGACGCATAATTTAATAAAGCTGTACAACGATAGTCAAAGCGCTCAAAGCTTGGCAAGATCTTTCGGCTATCACTCACGTACTAAGCACATCGACGTCCGACACCATTTCATACGGGAAAAATTGAACTCCGGTGAAATTGAATTATAATACCTGCAGACGGAGGATATGCCAGCAGACATGCTGACAAAAGCAGTTCCAGCTCGGAAACACCTTAGCTGCTCAATGGATCTTGGTGTCGCTCTTAACAATTAGAGCATTCTGCCCACTTCGAGGGGAGGTGTTAGAGGCCGAAGTGTTGCGAATGCAACCTGTTATATTATATACCTTGAATTTGTTTTTACTAATATGTTATAGTATGCTTAGAATTTGTCATTATTAATTTTTCAATTAATATTTTATTCATTCGTCAACTTGAACTCATAAAATAAAGACACCATTTTATACAAATTGAAAACACGCAATTGAATCACTTATACACATATGGTAAATACATACATACATAATTGAATAGTAATACCTATATAATTCGGTGCGAATCGATATAATTTCATTTCTACAACAATAAAACACATGTTCTTACCCTACAATAAAACAAACGGTAATATTTGTTTTCCACAGGCTATTTGCACATACATTTTGTGAAAACAAAAAATCTTTCAGTTTGTTTGTTATTTTATTTGGCAATGTATGTATACATACATGCACACACGTATACACGCATATGAAAATAAATTGCTTAGAGAAAAGAACAATACGTTCTCTAAGTATAATAAGTTCTCTGAGTACAATAAGTGTACTGAGTCTTTTTTGTTTTCTTTCTCTCAGTTAACATGAGAGTGAGAACGACGATTCAGCTTTCCCTGTTATCTACCCCCTCATAAGAAAGAAGCACAAAATTTTGTCAATTTTAAATACACTGTGTGCAACATCTTTACATATTTATAGTCTTTGGTCAAACAATAAAAACGATCATACATACATAATCGTACATACGCATATACATACGTACGATGAGAGCAATACATTGTTACGCTCTTTGTTTGTGTTTATTTTTCTCCTGTCTTCCCTCCTTCATCAAGAAATGATTTTTAAAAGAGATTTTGGTGAGAGCGGGTCTTACTGGTACATCCCGCCATAAGAAATTTTACTTCTACATGATGCGCATTCTTTATATCCATATTCTTTGGTTACACTTTATTGCGTAAACGTCTGCCAGAAATCTTATCAACCTTAATACGCTTAATACACTTCTACGTGGAAGGCATTGCAATGATCCAGCAGTCTTATCGAATAAGTTATATCTGCCGAATATGCCTCCACCCATAGTTTCACTCAGTTTCGAACCATCTGTGAGAATCTGTATCATTTCTCCATTCTGCCCTATCCGGAATAAATGTTTTGAACTTCCTCAAGAAGTCATAGGGTGATATCATGTACTATCGGCATTCCAAAGTGATCGATATACGATCTTTTCCGTTGCCCGCGTTGCCCATAGACGCTGACTAGTGTTAGCTGCTGAGCCCGTACAGTAAAGCTCCCGCAGCAATAGTCATAAAATTGTCTCCAGAACCGACATAGATATGGTTCGTAAGGTACCAACAATAATAATTCAAGCGAATTTTTCTATCTAATGTATCAAATTGTCCGTCATACTAGACATCCAGAGACGAAGTTAAGTCTGACTTCAGATGCTATGAGTCGTCCTTTTAAACTCAAGATTACGTTTGAATGCACGAGAATAAAATTCAACAATATCTGGATATCATTTCGAACGTCACCTTATACAAGGAAGGCCTGTACGACATTCGCGATAGAGAGTCATTATGGGAAATATTGACTCCCACACTGAACGGGATCGTTCAGTCGATTTGGATGAGTATGCAGATAACTTGCTTACTAGTCAACATAACTTCTTACTGTCAAGATAGAATTTATATCTCCTGGCGCAAGTGATCCACGTTTGTCATTCTGACTCATCCAGTCCTAATTCATTGGGCTTTGGTTTGGATAGTTTTTATCTTTCACCATTCTATGTTGCTTAGCAACTTTCTATTATTTTTCTTATTTGATATACAAGATAAGATAACATAGCCTCTACTCCTAACATATCTAAACCGTGCTCTTTTCTAATATTTTATTTCGTATCTTCGAACACATATTTTATGAAATTTTAATTAAACTTCTCAGTATTTGGCCCCATAATTTCCCTGTCCACTTAATCTTATTTTCATTAATTTTGTGACATGTCACTTCGTAACAATAATAATAATGTTTCCTTTGAAATAATAATGATGATAACGCTGTTCAAAAGGGTGATAAAATGATAGACAAAAATGAAAAAAGTTTCGTAATCTGTTACACAATTTCATGTGTAATTGGGCAACTAAAATAACAACAACAATGAAAAAGAAAAAAGTAAGAAAACTTTTGTCATTTACTGTTACAAAATATCTGCCAAATTAATACCAATTTTGTTGTATTTTATGCTGCCTTCCAACAATTATAATCACGTCAGCATCGTTTACGAGTATTACTCCGGCTTATGAAAAGAAAAATTAATAGTTTTCAAGTATAAAAGTTGAAGACAAAGTTTAGTTTGTTAACTAAAGAAACGAAATTTTAAAGAAAACCATCAGTATTTCTGTTCCGTTTGGACTATGTAACTGGGCATTATAGATTACGAAACACAGAATGGCAGATGATTAGTTGTGCAAAGAAAAAAAAAATAGCAGTATCCAGTGACGTGACAAATTAAGTGACAAATTCTTCAAGTCACACGCCTCTGTACAGAGAAAGGTTTTGTCCTCATCAGCGGCGTGGAAGCTTTCCTACTTTCCAACCGATCTGCCTGCTTATTGTCGCGAATTACCATATGACTTGAGATCCAGAAGAGTGTGACGCCAGTCTAGTTTATAATGGTTTTCATTTTAAACACGATATTCTTTAGCTTTGAGGACTACCGATTACAATTCCGGGTATTGGTCATTTTAAAATTTAATCCTGTACACTTTATTACTATTTATACTGTAAGAATTTAGAAACAGATATAAACGTGGTGTAATGGCTTAATAAACAACATATTTCGTGTTCAATTTAATTCGTTTGATTATTAAACTTTTTCTCCTTGCGTTAGCTGGCAATAACGAACGTATTACTGGAAACGTATTTTGCAAAATTAAATTAATTTTAAATTTAACCTGCATACTCGTAGCCTCATTCAATTTCTCATTGATTAAGTGATTGATGATAAAACCTGTCAACAAACTTAAGGGGAAATGACGTCATTTGTCCATTGTGGTATACTTTCAGTGTACAATTCTTGAATTGCATTCAAGTCTTTTGCAAATCCCATAGTTCAGTAATATTTCCACGCGTTTTACTCCATTTTCCCCATAATATTACCTCACCTAGGAGTAGAAGATTACATCATTTAGAAAGCTCTCTTCCTTTTTATAAATGGTTTTGTTTTTAATCACTTCTGATGTATAAAAATTAACACACACAACATAAGTGGTGTGAGAAACTGCGGGCTTCTTGGGGACGATTGCTGTAGACTGTCTAATGGTGAAGGTATAGCACTGGCCATTTTATAGTCACCTAGCAGCAACTCGTTTCCTTGCCGTTCGCATCTTCCCCCTTTCCACCATTCCTAAAAAAAAAACCTGCACAATGCACTGCATGAGTAGGGGCCATCCCCTGAGTGCTGGTTTCTTAAAAAAAAAAAAAAAAAAAAAAAAAGTGGCTAGACGTATACACAATTTCATTTTCTAATTTATTTTCTTATTTTTCCGCTTTAAATTTATTTTCCACCAACAGAAAAAAAAACTTGAAACAACAATAAAATTCAAAATAAATTCCTTTAAAATTCTTCTTTAAAATTTTGTCACAAACGTGGTAGCATTTCAAGCAGCAAGAATAACAGAAAAAAAGTCATCATTTTCTGTCTTCTCTATTCAAAGTTGCATGAAATTGGGTCCTTAAAAGTTTAAAGTGTTATGTGACTACGGACACCATACTTTGACTGCTTAAACTTGATTTTCAAAAGTATTTACCCAAGTCCTTGAGGCTTTACAATGAATGTTTTCTTTCGTTTTCGTTTTTTGGGTTCCTAATGTCAAGTCACCAAAAACGGAAAAAAGGATCAAATGAGTGTGGGGGGAATACAATTCTTATTTGTTTTTTGCTAGTGATGACACAATCATTTAAAATTGTTGTGCGTGCAGTGTAATTAAATTGATTACACAATGAAATTTTACCACCTTTTTTCTGCTCATCTCATATATTCTCTTAAACTTTGTCTCAAGTTAGTCTTTCATTGAATAGACTGTGATGTAGTGTGATACACTCTTTAAATATTGTAAGTTTGTCTGTGTGTTTGTATGTTCTCAAGCACTTTATGTCACGTTTTATTTTGTTCTTGGCCAAGCCACTATGTAGACATAATGTGGTATTGAGAGTACTAAATACGTTTTACACGTTTATTAAAGGACGCATGCATCATATAAAGCCTTGAAATTGTCTTCTTGGTTCTAAGGGCGTTATAACACATATGGGTGTATAAATATATGTACATACATATGTATGTATGTGTGGCTGTTATTGAAGGTTCAATTTCATATCATTTCATATGCTTCCACCATTTTTTAGTATTTTATCACAGCAGTTTTAAGCAGCTATTGGATGATTTTAATTTAATTTCAATTTAAAGTGTTGCATGCCTCCCTTGACTCCCTTGCATGTGGCTCATCATGTCGCACTTAATTTTCAATTTCAAAGAAAGATAACATATGCGTGTTACTTAGGAAAGAAAGGAAACAGCATTACTATCATAAAACAGGCGGTTTAAAGGGTTGTCCATTTTATGGTTGCAAAAGTAAAGTTAAAAAACACACATTGAACTATGACTTCAAAGAAACTTTGAGTACTATTCTGCTGTGCTACTACTACGGATTTTGCTAGGGTGAGATAAAGGGACTTGTTCCCCGAAATCATATATTCTTACGTAGCACACGTATTTCTCGCAGGGTACATCCGTTTGTGATCGATTGGCCAGTAGACAGCACGCTGTATTACGAATAGAATTCGTGCTTTAGACGGACTATCCGTATGTGGTACTCCCTACTTGCAGAGGTCTTTCCTGCCACTTAAAATATAACAAGAATCAAATCTAATGTCCCCACACACTACTCCCTCTGTGCTCCTCCCTATTTTCCTAATTCCAACACAATGTATTGCATGAATAGGGGTCATCCTCTGAGTGTTATAAAAAGAAATCTTGAGCCTTGCAATACCCTATACGAAATACTTCTTACTCACTGTGTTGGCTTATTAGAGGAGAGTCTGTGGTTCAATTCCTAGCTAAGATATGTCGAACCAAAGAAAAAATTTAAAAAAAATTGGCGTTTTTCTCTCTGCAGTCTTCTAACAAGAACTCTGAAAACAAATAAAACTGCCATGGAAACGTTTCTGTGTTTCGAAGTCCGCTATTCATTAGTAAAATTAACACACACATCGTAGGTTTTGTAAGAAGCTACGTTGTGAACCTGACTAAAGGTAAGTTTTTCCAAGATCATTGACACCTCCAGACAATAATACGCACCAAACATTAATTTTTTCAGGACGTAATGAGCTTTTCACAATCACTTGTAGATTCTTTGGCAACTTGTGAGAATTTTGATGGTTGAGGTGACCAGCTAGTGAGAAATGAGTTTCATCACTGAAGAAAATGTTGTTCGAGCAACTAGTATTGAAAGCCTCTATCATTCAATTAGTACATTTACAGCGTTGCGATTGGGTAGACGGCTCCAAATGTGGCATTAGTTGGACTTTACACCTATGGTGGTACAATTTCAATTGCAAAAAAATTTCGTAATAAACCGTGAGATAGGTCCAATTACTGAGAACGTCATGGAATCTAAAAAATTGGAATTATGCGTCACACTTTCTTAAACAGAAACAATAAAATAAAAATTTTCGGCAGAGCGCTAATGCACAGGCATAAGCAAATCTGTAACAATTACAGTGTCTTCAAATTTCTGTATGATTCCTTGCACAGTAAGATTGAATATGACGACCATAATCATGCCGTAATTTTCGCAAAGTGGCAACGATAGAGTTATCATTTTTTGAAAATATTTTCAACTATTTTTATGCATTCTTCGGCTGTTAAACGAACCATTTTGGTAAATGACAAACAATTCACTAAGTAAACAGTAGATGTCTTTATTAACCATCTTACTTACTTACATTCTAAATTGCTCATTACAACCCTTTAGTCAGGATTACAACCTAGCTTCTCACAGCACCCACGCTGTGTATCCATGAGTGACACGACCTTTAGTTTAAAGTCGACACCCTACGATAGATTTTTATTATCCTTCCACTGTTTATTTAAAATCCTTCGTGTGTAGAAAATATTTTACAAAAGTAAACAAAAAAAAAAACAAATTTTTTTTGCAATGAAAACTTTTATCCCCCATGGATCAAACGTTTAGTCAATATTTTTCTGTGTATTTTCTTTTTCTTCCTTATCCTTTCCAGCATACTTTCACTGTTTTTAGCATTTCAACGATTCAACATTCAAGTTCGTACGTGCAGAACTCTTTTTGTTTCAAGTTTAAACAAAAATTTTGAATAAAGTACAGGAAAATAGTGAAGGTTTATACAACCTAACTGGTTTGGAAAAACTGCATGGACTAGTGAATGAATTGTTGGGGATTGTTTTGGGTTTTTTCCCCTCCACTATATATGAAGTGTTTGTATTTCAGTGACATGTTTTGCATTCTTAATCAGGAAAACAATGTTTTCCACATCATTATGCTGTTATGATGCCAGCCATACCCCCCCCCCCTCTTCTAACTTGTTTTAACTGAAAAGTTTTTATTCCAAAGGCATACAGAAGTTCTCGGAATGAAGTTATTTGTTGTGGGTGGGGGTGGAGGTAGAGGGTTTAGATTTAGAAACGTGCAACTGATATTTTGTGAGACTCTATACACAATAAAAAGAACTTTATGAAGTATTTTTAATTTACAAAATATTTCTGAATCTGCTGAATTCCGAGGCAGGTGGTAATTAGTGGTACTGAGTTCAATCCAATCTACTACCTAAAAATTTGTTTGACTGTCGTATCGATTTATCTGGAATATATTCCGTTTATTTCCGATAATTAATCAGAGTGTGGTGACCTTTTCTTTCTTCTTTTTTTATAAGATGAGAGTTATTCATCAATCGGAGAGGGTCCCATTCCATTTTTTATCTTTAACCATGCTTTAAAACTTACACTTTTTCCCTCACAAAGAGCCTGCCTTGGCTTTAAACAGATACAGGAATGGAATAATTCCTGTTGCCATTATGCAGAATAACTGTTTCATGTTTTAATCCCGTTTTTTTTTTTTTTTTTTGGTTTTCCTAGAATCTGTTACTGTTGAAGTTACAGCTGCCACTGCATGTTCTACCATTTAAAAGCATTTCCATGTAAAAGGAAAAACATTTTCCTTTCCAAAGATGTCTTCATGATGTCTGGCATGATTAAAGAAATGAAGAATTTTTTTTTTGCAAAAATTTCCATTAAAATTTTGTTAGAACAATGCAGTTGGGCAGACGGGAGAAAAATTAATTAAACAAACTGTACGGTTTACTAAAGTAGGCCGGGCAAATGAATGCTGTATTGCCAGCCTATTTCAATGCATTGAAAATAAAGGAAGGACAGCATGAAAGAGTGGACAAATAAATGGTAATTTTGTTGACATTTAATCAATAAATATTGAATGAAATTTATTTTTTTTTTTAATTGTTATTTGCACTCGGTTCTTTTTCAACGACGGATATTTTTTAATTAAGTAGAGAAAGTCTCTTGAAAACATAATTCAACTGCATTACGACTATAAACCTTCAGATATTCAAGCAAGAAATGTTATGAAAATTAATTAAAAATTAAGACTCCACGGTGTTTTATATTTTTCTTTTGGATGGCCATCAAAAAGAAATGAACAAGAAAGGTTTCAATCAAAGTCGAATATTAAAGCAGAGATAGGCGTACACTCTGGATAACTCAGTTCTTGTGTTTACGCCAGTAAATTATTGGTTGTTATCATCATTCTCACTGAATATTCTGAATTTTTACTGTGAAAATAGAACAGTACTCAATTATTACGTTAGTAATTATAATTGGTAGTCTAGTGCGGGCCACTGATGGTATGCGCCGCTATATGAGGCTGTCTAGTGCGGGCCACCGGTGGTATGCGCCGGCGTGAACGTATTAAAGAATTGCTAAACATTGCATATTGACGGACGAATAGGAAATCAGAAAGATGAGATTTGTGGGAATAAAATAGTAGCGAAATCTCTTACAGAGATTTACAAAAGGGCCAAGTATTCCATACTAATTTGCCGAGAACTTGCTGTAAAATCTTGGAGGTGTAACGCAATAATTATGCACTGAATGCTTACCATGATAATCAGACCCGGTATCACTTGTATGCTCATTGTTTGGGAAGCAGTGAAAATATCTCAGACGGAGTTAAGTAAGCTGCACACACTGGCATGTGGTGAACTAACCGACGTAATTCTAATCTGCCCTACAGCAGCGTTGGATGCTCTGTTAGATTTACGTCCGTTTCGTATCATAACAAACCCACCTGACAAACCAAGTGACAAACAGCTCCCTCTTTAACCAGTACCCTGAGCAGATCCAGTAAATTCTGTGATTTCGGTATATGCTTCGCAAGAAGATTGAATAATAAAAGTGAAGGAACAAGAGATAATTCATTCTGTAATATAGGAATGGTTTAAGAACGGATAGTGGACAGTAGTGGATGAGTATGGCCGCACAGTGAAAAAAATTCAAAACTCTTAGTGTTGTGTGTTCAATTTAATTTGAATAGAAAACTGCTATCTATGGATGCTTTAGACTCAAAGAACAATTGGTTAGGATAGGTATCGTCTCAATTCCAATATGCACATACATATATTCTGTGAGGAGAAGGAATCATCTCCTACAGATACTCCGAACCTGGGCGGCATTAAGGCATCATATGGCAGTGGCAGCACTCTAGCCTTACTAAACGATAATAATACAATAAAAACTGTAAGATTTTTCTCAACAATATACCACACTGTTTATATTGTTTCCTTATTTTTTTAATTTCTTCATAAGCATTTTAAATACTACAAGGATACCATTTAGTATCGTGTGATAATTAATTGAATTAAGGATATCATCACTATTACATAGTATTACTTGCATATGCCATAACCATTTAACGGATATGACAGCTAAATGCAAATTTCCGCACACAATCATTTTTATTTTGTATGACAGCATTTATGTCTGCAAGGAGTATGGAAACATGCAGAATTTTTATATTTATTTGCTTATAAAAAAAAGAATATCGTATAAAAACAATTTGTATGTATAAGTATGCCTCGATGACTGCCATTTGAGAATGGCAAACAGTTGAATGCAATACATACACTAAAGGCAGTCGTTGTATTTAACCAACCGTATCTGTGTGTGTGTTACATATGTACACGAAACAATTTCAAGCAAATTGGTTTTGAAATCAATATTTGCTTTACAAATATATTGTCAGACTCTATCGATGACTTAATATACGAAGATAAGAAGAAAAACTTTGAAAACCGTTTATATGTTCATCTTTAGACGTATAAAAAAAGAAAGATTCCGGCGCATAAGACGCCTTTATGGTGAAGAATTTAATTGACGTAATGCACTCAAATCAGTAAAACCCAGAAATGGGTTTCTTACTTATTTAATTGCTCATTACAACCCATTAGTCAGGGCTACAACCTAGCTTCTCACAACACCCGTGTTGTATGTACTAATTTTATCCATGAGTGGCGAGACTTACAGTTTAATATCGACTCCGAACGACAGATTTTTGAGAACTTTTCATGGCAATTTTATTTTACTTCCAGAGTTTTTGCCAGAAGACTGTTGAGAGGTAGTTGCGAAGGAATATTTTTTTTAAATTTCGTTTTGTTCGAGATGTCTGAGTTGAGGTTTGAAGCACGGACTCTTGGCTAATAATCGAACACACTATCTACTAGACTACGGCCATTGTTTGCTATTATAAGGGTATCCTTAAAGATGTAATGACATCCTTTGATGAAGAGATTAAGTCACTATAGTAGTGTCTTAAGTAATATTGAGTAGGGCTGTTGTGAAGCTACGTTTGCTGTGTTAGAAAGTCCCAGTATGATGGGTTTGCAATCTGTTGTTGCCTATAAACAGTAGTCGGCACAAAGAGAGCATAGGAACATATAAAGCTGAAGAAAATCTTTTCCTGAGGGACATTGGTGCCGATGTCTGCCTATAAACAATACGCCTACATACATACATAAGTGGCCATTACAACCCTTTAGTCAGTGTTACAACCTAGCTTCTCACACCATTTACGTTGTGTGTGTTAATTTTATACATGAGTGGTGGGACCTACAGTTAAAAGTCGACTGCGAACGACAGATTTTTTTTCATGGTAATTTTTATTTAATCTCAGAGTTTTTGCCAGAAATCTGCCGAGAGGAAGCTGCTGAAGAAATAGTTTCTTTATATTTCGTTTTGAACGAGATGTCTGGCCTGGGATTTGAATCGTGGACTCAGGTCGATAATAAGCCAACATCTACCTACTAGACTACGGTGACTCTAAAAAAAATCGGGCGTCTATGGATAAATTTAGATTGTAGAGGTGTGGACTTGAAAAAGGTCAAGAGCAAGTGATTTTTCTAGTTGGTTTATTCAAAAGTCCATTGAAGCCATTTAGTTTCTAAAATGGGAAAGCCATGATGAAAATTTTTTCGATTGCTAGGGCATATCCAGTATTAGACTTTGATCGTTAATCTCTTATCAATTTCCAGTAGTTTTACATAAAATTAATTAAAAATTAAGAATTTCTTATTAAAATTAATTAATTAACTGCACAATAAAGATTAAAAAGAGAAAATTTTTGCGTTTAGTAAAATAATTTAATGGCTGGCTGTTAAATAAATGATGATGTTATACAAACATTTCTTTAAATCCGTGTTTTTACTATACAGCCATCTAATAAATTGCCGTCATTACTAAATTTAATGCAAATTTTAAGCCATATACAACACTGGCATTATTATTCCATAAAAACAATATGAAAAGAAGAAGAAACAAAGGAGGATCCTGCCATAGCAGTAGAGAGACAAGCATTCTACTGTCATGCTTATCCATCATATTTTATATGAACGTCAGTCATTTACAAAATTTTATGAAAATTAATATTCATTAAACCCTAAAAAATATTCCCTTCTCTCTCTCTATTTCTCGCCTACCAACCGGTCATACAGATATACATACATTACATACATACATAATCAAATATTGTATAAAATCCCACGCATACATACATATGTATGTACATATACTCATACACACTTGCTTGTTTATTGTTTTGTTTGCATGTTTGTTTACAAACAAAAACGAAATGAAAATTTCAGTTTTAACTGAGATTACATACGCTCTTCTCACACTCTCTTTAAATTACTACATGTACGCGAAGGCCCAAAACTAACACGACGAATGTGCCATGGCAAACAGTTGTGATGTATTCACAGTTCAGGCTGTGAGTAAGGAAGTGTAAGCATAATTTAACCCATTCGCTGCCAAGGACGAGTATACTCGTCTTTGACAGGGTATCCCGCACTGCAAAGACGAGTATACTCGTCCAACTTTAAATATATTATAACATGCAGGCTTTTGAATTAGCAAATTTTTTTTGCCACAAACATAATATAAATATGTAAAAAACTTGAAAAATACTACAAATAAAATTTTTTACAAAAATAATACTTTATTTCTTACTTCTACTAAAACGTACGCAAATACGAAAAAGGATATCGAGTCCTTCTGCCTTGCTATTGCCAACGACGAGTATACTCGTCTTTGGTTTTCTGCTTGTAAATGATTATGTATGATAATGTTTGTGCTCTTACCAAAAAATAACAGGGTTTTGGTAAACAATAAAACTCAAAATATAAATGGCAATGTTAATAACTTCATATAATTTAGGCTTGGCAGCGAATGGGTTAAATGTGTAAACACACACACACACATCAAACCTATACAACGTATATTATAGTTTGATATGCTTGCGTACCCTTTCTTTATTTGGGACAGATACATACATACATACATACATACGCAGATACTTTTCTTTTTCGTTAATTTAAATGCCAAAAATTGTGCAGAAAGAATACTAATTTTTATGAATCTGATGTATACAAAACAAGAATAAAAGAGAAATAAGAAAAAACCAGGATGGAAATGTAGACGGCATTGTTATGTTAATACAACAGCAACAGCAAAAAAGTGTCTTAAAAGTATTACAAGAAAAAAAAAAAAGGATTTTCTTTGAATATATTTTTCTTAAAATTATTTTTTTGGTTGCACCAAAATTTGCTTTTAAAGGATGTTTGCAAGTAAAATTTGTTCAATTAAAGAATTCTTTTGTAAAGGACATATTAAGGCACTTTGTAAATATGTGCAGAATTTACGCGTTTTAATCAAATTCATAAATTTCTTAAGTCATTAATATCTTGGTATGTTGTTGGCAGTAGCTATACTGGCCGTTAAGGGAGAAAAATCGTGCCCAAGTGCTACTCAGTAGCCCTTTAATGGCCCTTATTTCCTATCATAAAGAAAATAATGAACCAAATGCGAATCCGATGGTCCACGCTATACCACAGAATCATCTAAATATTTTGGTGTTCATTAAAAATGCTTGTGGTTTGACGTTTGAAGATCTAGCTTCTCACATCACTTATGTTGTGTGTGTTAATTTTATACATGAGTGCTCGCGGTTACCAACAAATTTTTTTGAGAAATTTTTCTTGGCAAATTTATTTAGTTTCAGAGTTTTTGCGAGAAATCTGCTGAGAGGATGTTGCCGAAAAAATATTATTTTGTTGTAGATGTCTGACCTGGGGTTTGAACCGTAGTATCACATCTAATAAGCTAATACACTACCTACTACTTCATGATGAACACCTAAGCCCTTTTATTGTTTAATTATGGTTGCTTTATCTTGATAACTTCTTTCAAATAATCAAGTTGTGCCCGATAGCTCTTAGATTTGCTACTTACATTAGGTTGCAGTGCTGCATAATCCAATCAAACACTGAAAACAAACTTGTTTGTCGACAAAAATCATGTGAAAGCAATTTGATAAGAATTGATTAGAATGATTGGCATTACGATGCAGTTGAAGCTGCATCTGTCATATTCGTAATATCATACACTCTAGCAGGTTCATTTCCATAAAAACAGATACTTATGTATATAAAATTGTGACACAAAACTGATGCAAAACTAGCTCAAGGAACTAATTGCGCTTGAAAGGGATCTGCAGCATTTCTGTCAGATCAGATAGAGGTGCCAGTAGTAGTGGTAGGAGATGTCCTACATAAGCTCCATGCTTCAGAATTAAATACACTGACGTAATCTAATACGTGAGGAAAGAGATTAAATTTAAGCTTTTCGGTGAAAATTGTGCTCCCTCACTTATTCACCATGTGTGCAGCTTACGCAGAAACTCTGAATATGACCAAGTCGTCAGAGGAATCGTTATCTATACTTGGTATTCAAATGTTAAGTGCACATGTGTTGTAGTCAATTTCATTTAGGGCTTGAGGATGCTTATATAAGATGGAAACTCACAATGCGTCAAGTGCAGCTGGCAAGTGATCACGATAGAAGCCGGTTAATCATAATAAAGCGAGTGTTCATAGCAATAATGCGTAAGGCAGCTGTAATCTGTCTTACAGCCCACTTTATTGAGATTTGCCTTGCAATTGATGAGCACTAGAAGACCATTTCATATGTTTAATAAGCATTGAAAAGAACTAATGAATCACATTGGAATGCAATTGCCATCAAGTAGCAATTGTTTCCTTTTTATGAGCCCTCTTAGCTAGGTTGTCCTTCCAACATAGCTTAGTGCTGTATTGCCCTACACTTGTATTAAAAATTTCAGCCTAAACTTTTAACATATAAACTCTTTAAACTCTTTTAATACAAAAAGAAAAATATTTTCGTCTTCTATGTAAAGTGCTTTTCATAATTATAGCACCACCCTAATTTTTTGAATTTCTAAAAAGTACATTTATAATAACAAAAACAAAACATTTCATTATGTGTAGTGTTAACGTAAAAGAAAAAATAACACTAAATTTTTCAAATTCTTACCGCAATTTTTACTTCAGTATAAAAATTAAGGTTTTTGGACTTTGCATAATTATAGCACCAGTCTCAGTTTTGTTAAATAAGAAGCTTTATTTACCAAAAATGTTGATACTTAAAACTTAGTAATCCCTCCCTTAGAGCTTATTAAATTAAATATTCGATCTTTCATACTCTTATAAAGATTATTTCATATTTCTCCGTCTATTTTCCCTCACTCTTCGATTATTTTTAATTTCAAATCTTCAACACTGGTAAATTGTCTGTTATTTGAATATACTTTTCGGACAAGAATTCCCCAAACGTTTTCAATAACATTCATGTCAGGAGAGCAAGCTGGCCACGATAAAACCTCAATAGATTGGTTACGAAATCATTCCATACTCAGTCTGCTGGCATGAATTCTGGCATTGTCCTGTTGGAAAACATAATTTTTTTCATTATTTTCTCTCAAGAAGGGGAGCAAACTACAGCTAAGAACAGTATGTACTCTGTACTATTCATGTACATGGATGGAAACTGAAGTTCGGGGCAACCACTTGAAGAAATAGCCCCCCAAACCATGATACTACCTCCCCCAAAATTTCTTTTAGTAAAATACTTTGGTTCCCGTCTAAGGTCACGCCAGTAGTATCGATAGGCATCTGGTCCATCTAAGTTCACTTTTTTTTATCAGAGAATATGATCTGAAGACAAAAAATTTTATATTCATTGTTTGTTATTATTGAAAAATTACTCTTACATTCTCCCAATTCCTATCCATGTTAAGTTCTGCAAATTCGCATCTTTCTTTTTTGTGCATAGGAAGTAAATGTGGAGAAACTTCCAATTTTGTCTTTCGATGTTAAGATTCCGTTTAACTTTTCACCAGACGGTTAAAATGCTGATGGCCTGGTCAAGAACTTGAGAAATTTCACAGCAACTTTTTGATGTACCGGAAATCTCCCTTGCGATTTTAGGTACGCTGCGCACCGAAAGCTTTCTTGGGCGACCCGTATGTTTCGTCTTACCATATCCGTCTGGGTTTTACAGAAAATTTATGACCACCTTGTGAGATCTTCCAATTTTTCTTGTGAAGACACGTACTGAAAGAGATTGGTCTTTTAAAACTAAAATCTGCTCCTTTCCAACACCACTCAACATTTTCTTGGGCGGAATGTGTAATTAAATATTACTTTTATTATTAGAAACAACAAAACAATAAAAAAAATCAATAATTTTTCTTCCCCGCTTTTCAGAACTGATGGTGCTATAATTATGCAAAGACCAAAAACCTTAATTTTTATACTGAAGTAAAAATTGCGGTAAGAATTTGAAAAATTTAGTGTTATTTTTTCTTTTACGTTAACACTACACATAATGAAATGTTTTGTTTTATAAATGTACTTTTTAGAAATTCAAAAAATTAGGGTGTTGCTATAATTATGAAAAGCACTTTATTTGTAAACGCTTAAAAGAAAACTCATTGAAAAACAAGAAAAAGAAAAAAGTTTGAAGGAAAACAGATGAAAAACAAGAATAATTGTTGTGATAAAGTTTTATTTCTCCACTCTTTTAATGTGAATCTTGTTTTATTTCATTTAATTTTCCTTTTGCTGGCACATTTCAAATCACAAGTAATTTTGCGTAAAATTAAATTGGGATACGCAAAGGATTCCATCCTTTGGAATATAAATCGTGAGGAATTAATTTATTTTTCTAGTTTTTAAAACATCTTCTTAAAGCCTTTAATACCCAATAAAAATAAAAAGTGGGAAAAAATAAACGGAAATGTTCGAAAACGCGAACAATTATTTTCAGCGTTGAGACTAATTTATTTATTTATTTATTTATTTATTTATTTATTTATTATAATTAACATAACACAACAAGATTTTAATCTTATAAGTTATAGTGCTATGCTTAGGATCAATAAGATATAAAACATAAAAAAAAAATAAAAATAATTGTAAAGTATAAGAAATTAAGCAAAAAAAAAAAAAAAAAAAAAAAAAATAGCAAATTAATATAAGAAACAAATTAATAAAAATATTAAATTTAAGTAGAAATATAATTTCAAGCAATTTAGAAAACAAACAGAAATAACTAAAAAAGTTAAAAAAAAGAAAAAATTAAGAATTATAAAAATATAAAAAAGAAATATTTACAAAAATCAGAGTAAGAAAGTAAGGATAAATATTTAACCGATATAGTAACCATACTAAGGAAGTAACATACTTTTCATTAAGAGAATAATTTAAATAACTCCTTTTTGAACGCATTTGCATTGCCTAACTTTTGTATGTAATTCGGTAGGGAATTCCAGAGACTTGTGGTGTGTATAAAAAAATGACGCTGTGACAGAAGAGTCCTGTACCGTTGTTGAATAATCTTCATGCCCCGGAATGACCTAGCAAACTTGACTCGGCCCAATAAATATTCCGGCTGTCCCGTATTAATAATCTTATGGAATAGAATGAGGCATTTAATTTTCAGAAGATTATCAAATTTCACACCAGATATCTGGTACGCTAAATGAGAAATATGATCACGGCGACCTTTAAGAAACACGTATCTTGCTATATTGTTGTATGCCAAGTTTAGTTTGCGGTTGTCATTACTATCGCAATTTGCGAAGATTTCGCACCCATACAATAGCACTGGAATTAAATAAGTTTTAGCAAGTTGCATACGAATTGCAAAAGGAGTTGAATCAATGACCGCCCATAAGTTCCGAAGCATGCTGTATATTCTGCCAACAACAACGCTTATATGGCCAGACCACGATAATCTGTCATTAAATACAATACCCAGATTGGTAGCAGACTTGACATAGTCAATTTTATTTCCCCTGATACTCAAGCCCGGTATGGAAACCGAAATGTTGGCTTTCGAAAGCGCTATACATTTGGACTTTGAGGGATTAATGCATAGTCCATTTGCCGAAGTCCAACTGTCAATCCTATCCAAATCACGGTTAACAGAGTGTAAACAAGAAACAATATTCTCCTTACGAGTACTGGTATAAATCTGCACATCATCAGCATACATATGAACACGGCAGTCAACCAAAACATCCGGTAGATCATTAATATGCATACAGAACAACAGAGGCCCCAGAATTGATCCCTGGGGAACACCTCTACTAATATTACGCGAATCTGAAATATTACCATTCAGATGAACCTTCTGACATCTGTCCAACAAGTAAGAAAAAATTAGACTAGCGGCAGAATTAGAAAAATTAAACAGTTTCCGGAGCTTATTCAGTAATATTTTATGATTGACTGTATCGAAAGCCTTGGTGTGATCGAGAAAAACTAAAAACGCTACACTATTTACATCTAGCTCCAACCTAAGGTCCTCAACTACATTTAATAGAGCGGTAGTACAACTCCTACCTTTCATGAAACCCGACTGATTAACTGTTAAATAATTGTGACATTCCAGATAACCATTAATCTGTCTAGCTATAATGTTCTCCATTACCTTCGACAAAAAAGGAAGAATAGCAGTTGGCCTAAACTCATTGTTCGATTTTGGAATGGGAAGGATTTTAGCTAATTTCCACTCATCAGGAAAAGTAGACTTAGTCAGCACTGTATTGAATAAGTGGGTATAATACGGCAAAATAATTTCTGGGTACGTGAACAAATAAAATTATTGTATTTGGGATGATGCCAACTCAAAGAAAGTCTAACGCATTCTAAAAGAATTACTGTTTGGTGTAGATTTTGGGCCGACAACGTCATCGGTTCATATTTCTTTGTGGACGCCTTTGACCAGGCCATCAGTGTCAACGGCGAGCACTGTAGTATCAACTTCTGGGCCTTAGTTGGATGATCTGGACACCAACGACATGTGATTTCAACAGGAGGGTTCTACGTGCAACACAGTTCATGTTACATTAGATATTCTGCATAAAAGATTTGAGGGCATGGTCACCTTACCTGAAGGTAATGTGATTTGGCCATCTAGATTGTGCGATTTGGCTTCTTTAGACTTTTTCTTGTGAGATTTTCTTAAGTCTTAGATGTTTGCTAATACGCTGTAAACTTCAACAATCCTCAAAAGCCAACTTAACCCATTCCATCAGCCAAATTCAAACTGATTTATAGACCTGAGCCATGGAAAATTGAAGATTTCGTATTCGCCTCACCCAGAGAAAGCGGTGACTGAGATTGAAATGATGTTATATTCCCTACAAAAGGCCATTAATAGGTCTTTCGAAAGAATAACAAATTTCTATAATACCTCACACAAACGTTGTTTTATTTAAATTTAAAGATTTGGAGTGATGAACTCGGCTTTCTTCCTCTTTTGTTTACTTCATCAAAATGTTTGCTGACCTTTTTACTTTCCGTATAAAAGACTTTCAAATAAAATCTTCTTCCCGTATACAAAAAAAAAAAAAAAAAAAAAGAAAATCCCCAGTCTACCACTGCCACTTGAAAACGTTTTATTTTTAATGGTCAAAATGAAGAAAAAGTAAAAACTGATTTCATTTTCTTTTCTTTTTTATAAAATTAAAAAGTTACTGCAGAAACTTAACAAATCTATTTCTTACGCAGGAAACTTTTCCTTCTTCCTTTTTCTATAGAGAGGAGGAGGTTAAATTTTAATTTTATTCCTCAGTGGACAGACAAGATTCATATAAAAAAGTGAAAGAAGAAAGAAGAAAGAAAAAGGTCTTAAATGTTGTAAAAAGGTCTTAAATCGCCTTTGAGGCCAGTTGCTTGGTTTTCTTTTGATTCAATTTGTTTTGATTTGAAGCTGGCCTTTACAATTGTCTGCAGAAAAGGGTCAGAAAATTTAAAGAAACTGGGCAGGAATATTTTTTTTTTTTTAGGTAAACTTAACTTTAAACAAATTAAAGTTTATGGAAATGTTCTTCCTCAGTTCAAGTGACCGCAATCAAGTGAGAAACTTCATTTGTTTTGATTTCATAGGTGGAGGTGAGCCAAAAGGCAATTAGTATAGCCTTGTAGGTTGCAACCAAACGATGTCTGTTAGGTAGGTAAGCAGGTTGGTTGGTAGTAGCTTTGATACCAAAAGCTTACATGAGCACGCATAGCGGCCAGTTGTGACGTCACAGGTAAACGCAGTTCCTGAACTGACCGAGTTCCATCAAACTCGGGAAGAAGTTGGTCAGCGGGTAAGGGCTGCGCAGAAAGATACTTGTTAGAGCGGATAGAAATGTTGAAGATCCTTTACTCAGGATCTGTTGTGTGGTGTGTTTTATTATTTATCTTTGCCCGAATCCTACTACAGTAGTTAGGAACTCATTTCTCAAAGATATGATAAGATTAAGACCTTCGAAGCTAGGACACATCACACCATCTTATTGTGTTTGCAAGTCTTTCTCTCCAAGTCTATACCCCCCCACCCAGTAAATAAAAATCGAATTGAAGGTAATTTTTCTTTAAACTGTCATACAATATTTTTCCTCCCCTCATGTGTCTTTGCTTCGCATCACACAGTAGCAGACACAAAAAACTCATTTTTTATGTCAATTCGTTTCATTTATTTTCCGCAAAAAACCATGAAATCTCGTTACTTATACGCTCGTATAAGTGCCTGTAAAAGAGTCTTTTGTTAACGAGTAAAAGTGTTACGTGTTTCAATAATTGTGTGTATGCGTGTGCGTGAGTGTGTTTCGTTTTTAATATTTCTTTTGTGTGAAATCCTTGTGTGGTTTTTGTAAAAGTGTGTGTGAGAATAATCATCTCAAACATTACCTGTCACATTTTTCTTATATTATTGACTCCCTACAGTCTGTAAATGTTGTTTTTGTTGTTGTTATTCAAGGTTATTGTTCTCATTGTGTTGCCAATTATATGGAAATGCTTGCAAACAGACAGACGCTTAACATTTTAAACAATTTTCTACGTTTTTATTTCGTTTTCTTTTTTAATTTTCAGTTGGTCATCAGTTAAAAACTTTGATCATCATTTTGTTAACTTACAGTAGGAAGAAGTGTCCTTTCATTTTCATTAGTTTCTCCATTTCTATGTGATGGCTTTCTCTTCTTGGATGGACCATCCAATTATGAAAAGTGGATTCATTATTTCATAATATTGAGTGCATTTCTGCATATGTGTGCGCTTCTACAATATGCTTTAAATTAAATGTGGACTCTTTGGCCTGTTTGTTTAAAGCTATAAATTATTTTGATTTAGATATACAAGTTTCTTTGCAGTTGCAAAGTAGTTTGTAGCAGAAAGGAAAACAAATGTTGAGGATATACATATAAGAACTTTTGGAAATAGCGCTCGAGTGGCGATTTCGACATTCTCATTAGCTGAAAAAGGAAATTATGAAGGGAACTACCGATTATAGGTTTCGCGAGGCTAAGTTTATCTTTGTTTTCTCATACAAAATAATTCCAGAGAGAACGGGAATAGAGAACTCCAAACTAGATGGTGCCGAGATCTTTTGTAAGGATCTCAGACTACACGTTCATTATAAATTAGATGATCAGTGAGGTCAAGGATGTCTACGTTTCTTATAGTACGAATTCTTTCGTGATTTTCATTGAAAATCAAGCTAATCTGAGAACGATAGTAAGTCACGTAAGTCATGTAAGTCACGAGTAGTTCTTAATAGTAAGGATCGAAGGAAATCAATATCTGTTGTATTTCGGGACTTAATGGTTGACCCCATAGGTTATAGTGTCTGTCTGCCAATAAGTGATTATTCTCACGGGATACACTTAATTTTCTTATGATTTAAATGTGTTGTGAAGTCGCCGTAGTCTAGTAGGTAAAAAATATTTCTTCGGCGACTTCCTCTCTAAAAACTCTGAGAGTAAATAAAATTGCCATGAAAAGTTTCTCAAAAATCTGTCGTTCGGAGTCGACTTTAAACTGGAGGTTCCGCCCCTTACGTATAAAATTAACACACACAACATGAGTGGTGTGAGAAGCTAGGTCCATAATCCTAACTGAAGGGTTGTAATGGCCAATTATGTTATGTATGTAGGTGCCTCTGATTCTTGCGAGATAACAAGGCTTCCTCGATGTGATCCTTCCAACGTAGACAAGGTTGCCCTCTAGACCGACTTCCGTTAATCCCTAAATTAAATACCCGTCTCGCTTGATCATCCTACTCCATCCGGGCGACATAGCTAAGTCAGCGCAGCTGCTGTATGTTAATACTCTGCACAACGTCCATATTGTTGAGGAACTCATATGGATCATTATTGGATCACATGCGGAAATTTTACGTAACACTTTTCTTTTGAATACTCTCAAGCCTGCTACATCTCTGCTTAATAGCGTCCATGCTTCTGAGGAAATTCCATGAGGACACTTCATTCGTTGGACATACTTTCTTCTGATCAATATTTTGTAAATTAGCTGGTGCATGCCCCTACCAGCTTATTACCTCCGGTCTTAAGAAATTCAGCACGCAAGTCATTAGTACCTTCAAAATTACTGTTAATAGCGACTTTAACGTCTTCATGGCTAGGCGATTAAATCTCCATGCCGTCATCATCGATCAGGTTCGGTATATTGTCTCTAGAGGCGAATTTGGTGCAGTCATCGCGGTTAGTCACTATAACCACCATTTTTTCATTGTTTTAGGCCATAATTAATCCCTTTATGATTTCGATTTATTTATTAATTTTATAATCCAATCTTTCTTTTTTCTTCCATGTTCAGACGTTTTTATATTCAATAGAACATAAATTCACTGCGAATATTATTTTTAACATTTTCGAATTACATTAACAAGGTCAAAGAGCTCTAATAACACTATAAATTACATATTAAATGTATTTTAAATTAAAAGTAAAAGAAAATAAACGGGTTTCCTTTTGCGTTTGGAAATCAAAAAAAGTGAGTTTTTTAAAATTCATTGCTTTTTAAGCCATACCATTCATGCCAACCTCTTCCAACAATATTTGTCATGTTCAATTGATTTCATTTTGGCAGCAGAATACATACATACAAACGTGTATAGAGAAGACAGACATCATTTATCATTGAATAGGCCACCAACAAGAAAAATTGCCTCCATAGACTAGCGGTCATACACGTAGAAACAGTAAAACTTGTTGTTGTTGTGGGGAACAAAAACAAAAAGAGAAAGAGAAACTAATGCCCCTCGACACGACATGTGATTATAGATGGGGTTATACAAGACTGATGTTTTTATTCGAATTTTTATTTTGTAGTTTTTGTTGTTTTCTTTTGTATGCCACATAAGTGCAATATATAGCTCCTTCAATCTGCTTCTCTTTGGACCCATTATTAAACGGAGCAGAATCGCTGGGAGGATTGATTTCGGCGTAGCTTTGAACATTTGGCCATATATCAATGGTAGTAGAACTGACTCTCTGCCTGGACACAGTAAGCCTAACGTGAGATTGTTGTCCGTGTTCCTTACAGGACATTGCAATATCAGGTCACTGATGAATATATGGGAGATCTTACTCGGAGAAGTTAGAGATAATAGAGCATCGTCCCTGTGACTTTCCGGCTCTGTGTTGGAAAAGGTTGAGTAATTTGTGAAAAATAATTTCATATAAAATAATGCAATAACATTCGATGGGATCAAGAGTAAAATTTCATTTCATGTTTTCATATGGAGTTCAAATGCTTTATTTCATCTATTTTACTTCTTCTTCTACTTTTGCTTCCATATTTTGATTTTTTCTGCTCGCAAAAGCGTTTGAAAAAATATTTTTTATGAAAACAATTTCATTAAACCGCTTAAAGACAATTTAACGATATTCCCAACTATCGCTTACAAGCACATTTGCAATATTCTATACGAAGCACTTTTAATGGAAAAAGAGTTTGGTTTGTCTTTTAAACATTTTAAAATAGTTGCAGTAAAATTTCTCAGCTTCAACTTAACCAGCAGATAACTTTTGGAATTTTCTGAATTTGTAGAATTGAAATAAAAAAAATATTTTTGCTCTTGTTTTTCTTTTTTCATAAACGAATGTAGAAAAATATTTTTATAAGCGACTGTACCTGATGGTTTATGATTACAGTTTTAACTCTTTTATTTCTACTCTTTTACTAGGTATAGTTCTTTTTCATTGTCTTTTTTCAGATTCATTACGCTTTTTACCTGCAGAAACATGTTCTAAAATGGCAGAGTTGCCAACTACTATTCCCTAGAAATTATTCAAACATGAAATGGCGTTGTTACATTACTTGTTGAATGTGTTCTTACCCAACCACCGTTAACCATCGCTGTTCATACTATCCTCTCGTGAGCATATTAATGAGGAGGAGTAATGGAATCCTCTTTATTTATTACAGTTTGATATGAACTATTGTTTGTCTTCAAGTTTCTTCGAATTAGGACTGCCTCGGTTTGTAGTTAAGCACTTTAAACACTGAACTCTTTGTCTCATGTAGTTTGTAAAATTTTAAAATAAAAATTTAATTCAAAAACTTTAATTTAATCACACATAGATCATCAACGGCAATCGTTTAAGTGCAACGAAACCAGTAGACAAATTAAATTAATTTTAACAAATTTTTTGTTTCAATTAATACCAGCATAAAGATGAACTTGCCACACATGTGCCTGACATTTCAGCGTGTCTCATTGTATGCAACACCGCAATGTTTGTGGCAACTAACAGTGTTACAATATTGTAACAACAACGCTTATGCTCTGCAGTATTTTAAAAGTGAAAATATTTTATAGGAACGCATACACACACACTATACTCTTTATAAAGTTTACAATTTTACATGATGCATTATAGAAACGTATAATTAAAATGGGAAACAGTGTCCCTCATATTTTTTAAAAAACCCTTAGCACTTCTACCTCATCTCCAACTCTGTACTTGCATGTGTAAAGTTAATCGTGACAAGGATAATCATATTTTAAGGCTTAACACGGCATCCAATGTGGTTGAAATGTCATGTACCAACATCGCACATCGTGGGCAATGCACACACACGTAAATGCAAATAATAATTGTAGCAAAGCAACTTGTTGGCGCATTAAGCAAATATTTGTTAAAAAAATAAGTCGTTTTTTTAAAGGAATACTTGGTGTCAATTAAGAATTCTTTTTTGCAAGGTTTTTGTAACAAATGCTCAGATTTCGATCACATAACCATGTGACTTCTTCAAGTGAAACCAAGTCAATTAATTCTAGGAATCAGTAGAAAATTTAAACACAACGGGGAACGCTTCCAAAAAAATGTAGCGTAATAGAAATAGAAGGGAGATGAAATAAAAGTGTTTGATTATAAGCTCGACCTGGCTTTCAATTTAAAAAAGGGCTTAAGACACTTCCAAATAATCCATTCATAAATCTCTTTGACCTCCAACAGTCTCAGATTGGATAACGCCAACAAGCGATATCATAGCAAGCTCTGACAGTGACATTTCTAGAAAATGGACAGGAAAATTCCTCACATCTAAACCTAATGAAAGGATTATTATCTAATCCCAGCAGTAGGCGAATCAGCTGCTTGACTGGAAAAACTTGCTTAAGTTTTATATTTTCACCAAATATTTGTTTAATATGACATATACCTTGTGTAAATTGTGGTATGAAATTACAAAAAAAGGTTAATTTTTGTTCACATGACAGGTATTGTTGTAACGCAGGGTAAAATTAGAAATATTGTGATGCGGAAAAATGAAAATCTGAAACCATCATGGTTCATGACTATCTTTATTATAAGAAGCAGAAGACAGATGTGCAGTATGTAAATTATAGGAACTCATTGTTATGCTTAATTGGCTTGCGTTAATATATTGATTGCAGGCCAGACAATATGCCGTGGAGGATTACTTTGTCTGTTAAGAACCAAATCGAGGAAACCCTGTCATCGATTGGTATAACCGACTATTGAAGGCGCGCGAACAGTGGAGATACCTCAAAGGATGTGTTAAGGCAAATTTTGAACCGTGGCTTCAAGGTGTAATAAGCTAACACACTACCTACTAGACTACGGCGGCAGAGATGCTTAATACACGCATTAATCTGCAAGGGTAAGATATGTCGAGTGATTGATTTCAACACGATTTGTTTATCCAAGATTCGAACCCTGATTACTAATTAGCAAATTAAAAAAGCATTGTAACGTAAGCCTATCTATGCACTCAATATTTTTACTTAAAATTCCTTTTTCTACTGATGCCAACTGAATGTCCTTCAAGCCCAAACAATGGCGATCAATTAAGCTTGAACAATGAAAATGTAAAATTTTGTTCAACAATATTCTTCCATTAAGCACCTCCTATCTATTCCTTCATATTCCAAGGGGCTATAAATTTGGGGCATAAAAAAACACAAAAAATACCACACCAACAGCAAAAAAAAAATATTTTTTCCCCAAATGCCTCATGTTGTTTGATTTGCAAAAAACCACATTTTTGTTTGCAATGATGATGGTTGCTCTACCACAATGACTTTCCATTGCAGCATTAGCCAGTCAGAGGTAGAATGATTTTTTTTTATTATGCTGAACACGTTGCTGCAATGTACCCACTATTTGGCTAAGCTATGAGCTTAAGGGGGATAATTTTGTTCAGTTGAAAAAAATGTTGTTTGTGGTGCGGTTGTAAAGGCATGAAATGGCTGCTGGCCCTCATGAAATTCTAGCCACAGACATTTAGATGAATTCAGTTTTTTGATGTTGTTTGTGTGCGAGTGTTTTTAATTACGAATATTTTGTGTTACCAAAAATGCATTAAAGAAAGTGCATGAAATGTGGCTAAAAATTGGAACCAATATTACCATTGCCAGCATAACCATTTCAGTGTTTTGAGAAGGAAATTTCAGGACCAATAAATAAAAACATTGGAATAGATTGTGCTCAAGGATACAGTCATTGACGTAGTCTCACAATGATTTTGCTGGCCAATTGATGTCGCCAAAACGTGAAACCAATCCTGTTGGAAGTTTCTCATGCAATAAATTCGAAATCGATTTGTTGAAGCCACATACTCTGCATCATATAATCTTCAGTTATGAGAAAAACAGTCGGTTACGATGCCGCCATACTACTCTGACTTGACAGCAACGATTTCTTTGAAGGGCATTTTCGATAAAATACGTACTAAGCAGTCAGATTTTCCAGATGAAATGGCTTTTATAAACACTTTTATGTTCACGACTATTTGAGTTGTTGACGTAACCAACGACTAGGAAAAGAGCTTCAACGCTGAATTTTGTTTGAAAATTGAGAATGAAAGCCTGCTGATCGAGCACCCAATCAGCATATCTGATGCTTCCGACGAAAGTCCTCTTAAATCTGTTATAATGTGATTCTCAAAGACCGATGAACTGCTGTCCTTTAGATCCATCAGCTTTCATTACATGCCTCTTAAACCATTCTTTACTCATTTATATGTGAATTGCATAACATCCTAGAAATTGTTTGAAACTCCGCATTATTGAAACTCCGCATTGAAAATATTTCAATTCGAATTGCATTGTTGCCACACATGCCACAAGACAATACAATTTAATCAGTTTGAAAATTCATTTCAACGTTAATCAAAACCATTCATGTCGAGTTAATTATCCTTTCAGTCATGTAATCAATTTTCATACACAACCCGCATTACGTATGTATGTACGAGTATGTTGCTACAGATCCTTTATAATGTAATCGACAATGTCTGAAGGGAAACGATTGTGCCACAGAATAATTCGTAACATTTTTTAATGTGCGTCACAATCAGTTAAAATTTTCAGAAATTATTATGAAACATGAATGAATGAATGAAATATGGATATAGTATGGATGCTGAATGATGATGACAGTGAATAAAAAATAAAAAAAAAAAAAAACACAGAAAATGCGTTAATCAAGGAAATTATTAAAAAAAAAATATATATTTCAGCAATGTGTTGTGTTACGTTGTTAATTCCATAATTTCATTAAAGAATTTTTTGTAATGTTAAGCATTCATGCCTTTGTTGTTGTATTTGTTATTTTTTCTGTTGTTTTGTTGTTGAGATTGAGATGACATTACAAATGCTTCTTAAATGTATCCACCGCTTTCGCGCCTTTGGATCCACTAATGCTTGGTTTCTATAACATTTTCGATAAGTGAGACAATCTATCGTCTGATGTAGTTTGCACCTGTTGTTCGGGTTAGCCGCAGTTTCAGGTATTATTGCTATTTCTATTGGAAACTTTTGCAATAGAGGCTGCTGGACTTCTTTGGCCAGCTTGATATTATTGTTGCTTGGCTGGTTTACGTGGAAGAGCATCAAGTAGTGCCATAAGACAACAAAATTTTAAGTGTTTATCACATAGTTCGAACAGTTATAAAGTGTATAGAACTCAAATTTAAGGAAGCCTGCTCAATGTATGAAATCCAGAAACTGCAAAAAGTTCTTTCAGTTTTAGGAAGTGGACTCCGAAAAGAAAGCGCTGAACTGTCAACTCTTTTCTACATCAGTGCCTATACATTTACGCAAGTGATTTTTAAACTGTAGTCCATCCAATATGCTATGAATAATATACAGTCGCCAGTATCCTGTAAGTACTCGTATACACTTGGGCCACTAAGTCTAAGGATTGTACAGAATACATGAGTCCTTAATCTGCTATTTGCTCTTTCTAAGTAACAGTTGACAAAACCTTTTTGCATCAATTCTTTTAGTAACGTAGTAACGTAGGAGTCAAATTCTCTTCGTCCGCCTGTTCATTTCTATTAAAGGACAATCGTGTCATCTTTAAAAAGAGACTGAAGATATTCATTTCTTTTCTGCACTCTCTACCCAAGCGAGAGATGGTACTGAGCGAATGAAAGCCAATCATAACCGCTTCACTGTCAATGCAAATAGCGAAACCAATATCACAATTGAGACTTAAGTCATCTCTGTTAAGCCTAATATGAAAATCGTCGATGAGATTGCCTTTATTCAATTCTGAATGTGAAGGGATTTTCACCTCGAACTTGTTGCTAAAATTAAGTTCGGGAGTACAGTATTTAGTCATAGAACGGTGTGTGTCTAGAAGTATGCTAAAAATTGTAGCATTTCACATTCCAGAGAACAATAGTTCCACTGCGCTAACGGCAGCTGTTCCCAAAAAATAAACAAGTCAAAGAAAATGGGTGTATTGTCGTGACCACAATACCGGTGGAAGTCTGTATTTAATCAAGTTTACTGATGCTAGTGCATCTATCCACCGACAGCCAGTATACTATTGCAGTTTCCAGAGTAGTTTTGAGTCCATAATACACATTTGCAGTCGCATTTAGTCTGAATTACAATCATGTCCGTAGTAACTGCTACATATTTACATGCTTGGAGAATATTAACAACCCGATCTTGTCCATATGAATACGTAACGTGTAAAATGTTGTCCAAGAAATCAGCCTGCCTTGAGCACTGTTTCTTTCCTCTCGTAGCACGGACTTAAAAACACCCGGGATAACGATAACCCGCTCATATACATAAGCCACCGCTTTAGAGCCAGAATCATCGAATTTTATTAGATTATGGTTGATAACCAGAAGCCCGAGAGTCAGTTTGTATTTCCTATTAACTTCTGTTGTGGTTTATTTAACTGCAGTTTAATTTAATTTCCTGGGTAAAATAGGTTTTGGGTGTGTTATACCTAGTATTTCGTTTACAATTATGGGTTATAGGCTGCTGGTATATCTTTCCATGTGTAGTGCTACTAAAGTGTTGTTCGTGGCGTTGTATACTGTCAAAATAGATAACCCGAATATGTACTTGTTTTGTTACAAGAACTAATTTTCCTTTGCCTCTTTCGAGATTAATTCTTTAATATCATGAGCTTATTTTAATTTCTTTCCTCACAATTGTTCTGAGACTTTAAGTTGTACATTAATGCTGTGCTATTACTTTGTTTTACCATTACTCAGCATAATGTACACGAAGAAAAAAAAAAAATAATTTTTATTACAAAAATTGTTTTATTCGACTGTGTATACTAAGTAAGTAAAAAAAGTAAGTAAGTGGCACAAACTGAGTCAGTAACAGACACATATTACCTACACTTGGTTTTACTTTTCGTTTTATAAAACCAAACAAAAAAGGAAAAAAAAACTGCAGCAAAAAAAAAAAAAGAGTGTCAGCCTGGTACACTTGGTTAGTTGCAACCCACAGTTGAGGTTTCCTTTTAATGCTGTATCCTACATTTCTCTTTTATACCAGAAGTAAAATTCAAAAGAAATATTTCTTTCTTATATTGCAAGCCACAGTGTGTGTGTACAAGCTGTGTAGCAATATGAACTTTGGCAAGTCATTGACATGTTTTTTGTAATATATTGGGTGTGTAAAAAGTTAAACTGCAATAAAGTTTGGATCTGTTTTTAAAGTCTATTGGTGTTGGAAGCGGGTCACTTAAGATATTTAATATATATTGACATTAATTTAACGAAACTTTCTTTTTTATTGTAATGAGGGATACTGTGATGTTGCCGTAGTCTAGTAGGTAGTGTGTTGCCTTATTAGACGTGGGGCCAGGGTTTATACCCCAGGTCAGACAACATCTCCAACAAAATGAAATATGAAGAAAATATTTCTTTGGTGACTTCCTTTCAGCAGATTACTGGCAAAAACTCTGAGAGTAAATAAAAAATTGCTATGAAAAGTTTCTCAAAAATCTGTCGTTCGGAATCGACTTTAAACTGTAGGTCCCGCCACTCATGTATAAAATTAACACACACAACATGAGTGGTGTGAGAAACTAGGTCGTAATCCTGCAATGACCCATTATGTATGTACATATAAGGGAAACTGTTTACCAAGTCTATTAGCTTTTCCTTTTCATAGTTTAAAAAACATATCTGCACTTAATGATGTGTTAAATTTGAAACACATAGGCTTCAATAATTTTTAAACGTTTTAAACGTCTAAAATCTGTCCCCTTTTTCAATCTTTTACTTTCAGCAAATTGTTGATTTTATCTTTTAAAAAGGCTCCATATTTTGTTATTGACCAGATCTAGCAAAACAAAAAATAAAAAAAATTCTTTGATAAAATATTGCCAGTCAATCGATGAAAAAGGCCTTTAAATGCCATTAAATTTTTCCAATAATGGGATGCCATAAAACATTTTTATGTTAGCTATCGAAAGTCGTGCACAACAACAACAAAATAAAAAGTCACAAAATATTTAACACTTGAAAGATTCTAAAACAAAAGCAGGCAAGAAATTCGAAACAAAAAATTTTAAAATAAATTTGAAATTATTTTTCGTAGAAAATAATTGAAGGCATAGGCATGGTACGGAATATTGTATTCGTATGTGTTTGTTTGACTTCATTTTGTTTAGTTTAAATAAAAAATTTTAATTCTTACCTGTACCAGCTTAAATCCATGACTCCTTCTTTGTCTCTTAAGTAAGCTCCTTAGGCGTATGATAATTGTGTGTTTGTACTGTAATAAATATTCTGTATACGTCCTGTTATACATTCATTTTATATACTCGCATTACCAGTGTTCTTCTGATTTATGTCCAGTACTGAACGCTAACATCTGTTGCCATTCAAAATAAAAATTTTTTGAAATAAATTTTGAGAGGAAAATCATTGTTATTACAGGGTGTAGCAAAAATTATGGCAAAAAGTAAGTTAGTTGGCATTTTTTATGTACGATATTAGCAATTCAAGTCGCCGTAGTCTACTAGGTACTATGTTGGCTTATTAGACATGACGTCTTGTTTCAAAGCCCAGGTCAGACATCTCCAACAAAACGAAGTATGAAAAAATATTTCTCAGACGACTTCCTCTCAGCAGATTTCTGGCAAAAACCCTGATAGAAAAAAAATTGCCATGAAAAGTTTCTCAAAAATCTGTCGTACGAAGTCGACGACTTTAATCAACATAAGCGGTGTGAGAAGCTAGGTTGTAATCCTAAACTGCATGGTTGTAATGACCAATTATGTATGTATGTATCGGCTGAGAAGGAGGATTGGAAAACGGCCAGAGTCTCTTTCTAAGTGGTTATATTAACTGGTTCAAGTGAAAATTTCCAATGGAAAATCTAATCTAAATCTAATCTGAAAGATTAATGTTTTCTTCACTCTCAATTACAATACAAATCCTTTTTAATGGCAAGTAATTTATTTCAAGCTTATTAAGACGCTTATTAGCGCCCATTTTTCCTTCACTTAAGTTTTTTTTTAAAACTTAAATTTTTCTTTTCATTAAAAACGAAAAAGTTTCACTTACCACATCTCTGCCATCCACAACTGTGTGTTGAAACCATCAAAATCTTGTACACAGTCAGACATTTGCAACAAAATGAGTGCATGAACAACGGCTGGACAAACTGGCAGGATTGGTGCATAGACTGTTATCATCACCATCGTTTTTGTTATTAATTTGGCGCACACAGCTGAGACAGACAATTAAAACAGCGGGATTTTCTACTGCTTCTCCAACACACTCCTACACAATAAGATTAAAGACACGACATTTATTTCATTCGTTCATAATGGAATGCATGCTGATGACAGCAGGCAATACAACACAACAGTCGATAGAATGCGAATGTAGTGTCAAAACTTTTATCAGAAATATGAAACAAGAAAAGGAAAAAAGCAACAATGAAAACAACAACAATAATAATTTCCATAAATATAAATATCATCACTAATAAAACATCAATAAAGGATTACATTTGGCAGAATGCTAAGCAAAAAAAGGAGAATAAAAAATATTAAAAAAAACCGCATAAAATTTGCGCATCTTAAATTCTAGAAAACATACCAGACGTGCCTACCCCCCTTTAGTTTCAGAATTTTACATTAACCCTTCTCCCAAATAAAGGCTTATTAATCCCTTATCTGCAATCCCTCAGTTGCAATTCTGCTGGTTCAGTTGCGTTACAATCGAAATGAGAAATTATTTTTGGTCTGACGGTCACATCAAGTAAAAAGCAAATGGCTTGTCATGTGTGTGAGAGAAAGAAAGCACATTTTTTGGTATGTCATAGTATGGGTAAATATGTGTGTATTTCTTCGAGAGAATATACATACATGGAATCAATGATTTCCGAACCGAACACATGCTTATTGTGTTGAAAACACAAGAATAAATGTGAATAACAGTGGTGGTTAGGAGTATCAATACACTACTTATATATCGGGTCGTTCAACAGCAACTTCCGTGCTTGACATTTGATAACGGCTAGCTTGTTGAAGCTATGTCTGGTCAAATTAATTGCAATTTATTTCAGTCTAATTGGCCAAATCACCATGAACGGATATGGAATTCAACGACACGTACAAATAATGACCGTGATTATCCCCCATTTTGCGAACGCGATAATCTTCCTACCAAATGGACTACTCATACATACATAACATAATTGGTCATTACAACACTTTAGTCAGGATTACGACCTTGCTTCTCACACCCCTTATGTTGTGTGTGTTAATTCATTGTCCATAAGTGGCAGGACCTACAGTTTAAAGTTGACGCCGAATGACAGATTTTTGAGATGCTTCTCATGGAAATTTTTTGTTTACTCTCAGAGTTTTTGTCAGAAATCTACAGAGAGGAGACCGTCGAGGAAATATTTTTCAAGTTTCGTTTTGTTGGAGATGTCTGACTTGGGGTTTGAACCGTGGCCTCACATCTAATAAGCCAAACCTACTAAACTATGACGACTTCAAATGCAGAATAATAGGAAGGAAAGCTAGTTAAGTAATGTGCCTGTTTCTATTGGGAAATTTTTCTCCTTGACAAGTTTTACACAAAAGTAACGAGATGACGCCACTGCAGCATATTAAGGTGGCTAAAGAGAACGTATCTGCAAAACCATTTTGGTGTATATTATGCCGCTATTTAGCGATTGAAGAATTAAGCCGCCCAGAAAAGTTCATAATATAAATGGACTTTCAATTATGAAAACTTCTGTTGAAAGCAAAAAAAACAAAAAAAAAAAAAAAAAAGACCCAACACTTCACTCTTATGCTTCAAAGTGTCATAATTTCTGTTTGGTGTTCATAGAACGAAGCGTGGTGGCTATAAAAATTTAATTTCTGTTGCTGCAAGTTGATACAAAGCCAAGATAAAATTTTTATTTTATTTTCTGGCAAACAATTTTTGTTCTTTCCCTTGAACTCATACAACATTATAGTGATGAACCCCTTTAGGAAAAACTTTCTAGACTGGTCAAATGTTGTTGTTCTTTTCGTATTGTATCGTATTTTATGACAATTCATAAACTAAACAGTTTTAGATAAACAGAATCAAAAGCCATTGGGCAAAACGGGCAGATGTGGCAACTTGTTGTATAAATGTCATACAACTAAAAGGCAACAGTGGAAGAGTAAAAGTTTTTTAATGACAATTTAGTGGAGATCTTGACATTGGCCTTACGGATGTTTATGACTTTAAATGTAGAAAAAAGCTACATATGATTTCGATGATGCCTTCTCTTCTTTTATTATAAGCATCCTGCCATTATGGACGAAATACAAGGTTATTTGAATGACTGCGTGTGGATTAGGTGCAGCAATCGATTCTTTTGAGATAATTTTCAATCACACTTTTGCACATTTCTTGCCATATCTTGGCGATAACTTGACGAATTTTAGTTTAAAAATACTTCAACATTACGGGAGTATTCGAGTGGTCACATTTTCTGCTGTAACCTGACAAAAAAGTGACCAATTTCTGATGAAATAAAGCACAAATCGATTGTATTATACGGCTTGCAGTATCCTCTTGTTGAAGTCATATTTTTTCTTATTTGTTTAGCTTTTCATAACAAAATTTTTGAACATAAATTTTTACGACTGGTTTCATCATTTTAACATACTATTCCCTAGCATGAAAGTTATTTCACAAACGAAATGGGAATGTGAAACAACAGGTGAAATAGGCGAGCGAAATAATTTCAGTAGTTGAAAGAATAAAGGGAATAAAACCAACAGAAAAGCGCCTGCGCTTTTTTCATTAAAAGTACTAAAAAAAGAAGGTGCCTTCCACGAAAACGTACTCAATTTGGACAACCTATTTCAGTTGAATATTTGCAATCGTAACGCACAGTTGTAAACAAAATTCTTTAACGGATTATTATACGAAATAAAATGTGAAAAATTGAAGTGAAACAAATGTTTGCAATTACAATTGTGTGCAAATTTATAGCATAAAAATGGAATGTATATAGGAAATATTCATTAAAAACGTAACAAATAAATGAAAAACGAAAAGCAAAATAAAAATTAAGACGATTTAAAATTTATTCCTATAAAGTTTTCTTATTTGTTTAATAAACAAAAAAACCATCTCAGAGAGTTTCGTTGACGATGTTATTTTCCCACGTGGAAAAAGATCTTCTACGTGGATCTTTACAAAAACTGGTCTTCTGCTATATTCCAAACATGGATGCCAAGGTAAATAGACAAGCTCTAAACAAGATCAAGCGACAAACAGAGAAAATTTTGAGAACAACTCTCTTGACTAAACTAGTGCCGTTCTATCCCATGCTCTCTTGATTGATTCTTGCAACAATTTTTTGTCAATTACATATAGTCAAAGAAAAAAGTCTACATACACTGGTGTATGTATGGCGTATGTATGGACATCAGGACTCAGGCAGATCCTGGATAGTTAACCCGCTGATACAGCAGATTCATTAGGTAATAGGTATACTTCTTTTGTCCTCCTTTACAGTGCCCATTAGACTCACGTGTTTATTGGCTGCTGACAACCGCTGGGCAGAATTTTGTTTTATATTCAGATTCTACAGAAGGAAACCACTATTGTCTACTTTATTTGGCTAAGCCGCTAGGTCGACTCACCATCTCTTGATAGATTCGTAATTTAACACAAATTGGTAGGTGGATTTACTAAATTTCAGACTGTTTTGTAACTAAAATCAAAGTTAGGCTCTAGAGAGCCCTTTTAAGCAGGACTTGTTAATTAGCTCTGTAGCATCAGTTCAAGTAGTATTACAACAGGTCACTAGGTGTGCTCAAATGAACTTTCAAGCTAACTACCACTTCTACGTTTTCTAACCCAACAAATTTGGATTATTAGCTGCTAAATAAATTACATTTAAGCCGACAGCTTTGGTAGACCATCGTTTTTGAAATCGATTTCATTATAATTTTTGGCATAAAAAAAATTACGTGTACGTACAGTACTCCACATATTTATGAAATTTCTTATTATAAAATAAAAAATTTAAAGCCAATAAAAGTTGAAATAAAATATGCGGCTGTAAAATCTTTAAAGAGCGTGTAAAAAAATTGTTAAAAAAATATCAAAAAAAAAAAAAACGCATGCAAGTATAAATATTGAAATCTTGTTTATCTTATCAGGAATTTATTACAAATATGAACATTATTTAATATTTTTGTTTGTTATTATTGCACAATATTTGTTATTGTGGCTGAAAAGAATTTATTAACGTTGCTACTGGTGTGTTTCAAAAGAACATTAAAAAAAAAATCGGAAAACAAAGAATATTACAACGAATATTATTTGTTTTACAGCAACAGTTTTCATAAACAATAGCACGTAGCAGCAGCGGCAAGCCATGCATCGATCATTTATTGCCGGCCATATGGTAAGATTTAAGATTAAAGATTTAAAGGGATTTTGTAATGCAAGAAAATAAAACGAACGAAAAAACACAAATTCGAATATAACATGGCCATAAATGTACAGAAAATTTGTTTGATTACATTCAAATAAGCTTTTGCCGAAAGCCAATAAAAAAAATGTATTTTTTCGTAAAAAAATAATCGAATAATCTATCGTACAACAAATTATAGAAACTGTTTACCATAACAACCATTTTTGCTCTAATAACTCAAAAATTTATATTTTAAGGCAATAAATTAAAATTAAAGTTAAATTTTTAGTAGGTTATGTTGGGGTTAACGGGTCGAGTACACTTGGAGGCCTTGTGGCCTAGTGTGTTATCCATTAAATAATAATTTAATGAAAGACCCAAAAGCGGCAAACAAGAGATTATTTAAAGAAAATCCCTCTCTAAATAAACCCTCGCAATAAACAAGACAGTAGAACAAGCAAAGGCTCTGTACCTCCTCTTTCCCATTCGAAATTCTCTTACTATAGCTAAAATATGTATGAGGGATCACCTCCTAGAAGAGCATTCAATAGCAATATCATACTCTCGAGTATCTAAATGACTCTAAATAGCACCATATCAGCGTGGCATGACAGAGAAGGTCAGATGATTATGGTTGTTCTGCAAGTAGTGACGTTAAAGCAACTGAGTTCCATTTTCCTCAAAGCTCAACTATCTATTAAGTTCCATATTCATTGTGCACAAGAGCCATGCCAAAGAATGATCTCTTAACATAGCTATCAATACCAATATAATCCTCTCAGACGCCTTAAAGACTTAAGCTAGAATTAGCCGAACGTTCACGGAACATAAGGAAACGTACGTTTATAGAATATGAAAATAATGCAATTGCTTACCGAAATTAAATTATGATTGGGTTCTCAATACCTTGCACATGTTAGAAATGAACGTATGTTCTGTTAACGTTCGGCCAATTCTACCTTTAAAACGCACATCAGTTGGAGATGATATCGTGGCAAAAGGGCCAGTAGGTGAAAGCAGCAGAGCAGATACTTACAACTTATTACATTGAAGTTGATATCCCTGACCAATGCAAATCTATCCGCTGAAGTTTCGTAATTACATTCTCAAGTACATCTCGTAGAGCTATTAAAGACGTATGTAAACCTCCGCTTGGAAAAAAGTATAGTATTTGAGGAATGTGAAACGCTAAGCTCTTCAAATGTATAGCACTGGCGCTGGACAACTTCGGCGATGAGTTTAGTGGAAGTTGGTCAGTGCAGGGACTGTACTTACCTGTCAAAGCTACCACTTCGACCTAACCTAACCTAATCTAACCCAAGCTCTCCAAAATAGATAAATATCTGATACTCTGCTCTTTGCCATCTTCAAGGCATAAGTAATGTCGAAATCGTATCGATCCCGAAGCACAAATTCTGTAGTAAAATCACACCTGTTAGGTATTCTAAACCATAGGTTCGATTGAACTTAAGTGTACATACGTACATAATTGGTCATTACAACCCTTTAGTCATGATTATGGACCTAATTTCTCACACCACTTATGTTGTGTGTGTTAATTTTATACATGAGTGGCAGGACCTACAGTTTAAAGTCGTCTCCGAACGACAGATTTTTTTTTTTTTTTTTGAGAAACTTTTCATGGCAATTTTATTTACTCTCAGAACTTTTGCTAGAAGACTTTTAGAGGCGAAATCGCAAAAAATAATAATAATTTTTATATTTGAACTGACATACTACCAGCTAGGCTACAGCGATACTTTCGCGTATACGGTGAAAAAATATATCTCAAATAAGGTGATCCTTTACCACCTTTTTATGTGATTTAGCTTATATTTGTGGTGGCATATTTTTATTTATTTCTGCAACAAATTTCCCACTCCAACCGTTATTGTGCTTAAGTGGTATATCAGATGGAGACCATTTAGATTGACTGCCCTGTGCAGACAGAGCTGCACTTTAGCATTTATTGTCTGTATGCCATAAAAAAAAGTTTGGCAATCTCTGCTTACATTATTGTACAATAAAATTCACAAGTTTTTATTACCATAATTAATACACTCACTACTACTCGTACACTTCTAAAGAAGTTTGTTTAAAACAGAAATTTACTTGTTCTCTTTACTCATACGTGAGTGTCTTTTATTACGTGAGTGGTAAGTGCCTTCATGCTTTAAGCCGAAAGTACATACCATCCGTTTTATGCGTGCTTGCGTTACATGCGTATACCGAAAAAGTAGAATCAGTGTAGTTGTTTGTGACAAGTTACAGAAGAAAACGCATAGAATGCATAGAAGCATAGAAAAGTAGGATTACTTTCTAAAAGTAGGATTACTTTCTACTTTTCCATGCGTCTATGCATTCTATGCGTTTTTTCTGTAACTTGTCACAAACAACTACACTGATTCTACTTTTCTATGCGACTCATGCAGTGTTGGAAAATGTCAGCAGTTTTTAAAATTGGCATGCCAAATTATATACTATTGTGAATGGTTTCGATAAATATGTTTAAATAGTGCATTACTATTTTCGCATTTTTCTTTTTGCATTACAGGTAGTCCCCGACTTAGGACCGTTCGACTTACGACTATTCGCACTTGCGACCATTTTTTTCATAGAAAATACTTAAAGACAAATATGTAGTTGCGGGGAATCCCTAAAATATATGAGAAAAATTTAAAAAAAAGTAAAAAAATTCGAGTTACATACATATTTCAGTACAAATAATACATTACATTAGCTAAGTCGGAATTTTTTTAAGTGAATAATTTTATATCCTCACAAAAATGGCTGGAACTAGTAAATAAAGTTAGAATTATATGAATTTTGGATAGTTTCACTTCTCCTGACCCTCAAAGTTAGTAGTACAATATGTAATTTTTTTCTTAAATTTTTTTTATATGAAATTCGACTTACGACTTAATCGACTTACGACCGATGACAGAGGAACATATCTCCGTCGTAAGTCGGGGAATACCTGTATAAAAATATTAATAAAAACATATTTCATAATAAAGTTTATTACTAATTTAAGAGGAAAATACATTAAAATGCATTTTTTAAACACATTTCTTTCATGAACAAAATATGTATACTAGTTGTCGATTGTTTTTATGTACTGTCATCTCTTTTGAGTTTATTAATTTGTAAACAAGAAAAATGGAGGATAAATTAACTGAAAACACTTGCTTTTTGTTCTTTTGACGATTTTCGTAGGCCTTAACAGCACAAAATATCACATATGTAAACTCATAAATTTGTTATTAATGCCATAAATTCTTTTAAAATTACAATTTGATTTTCTATATTTCCCAAAACTGTTCTTGTTCGCTTGTATGTTGTTTACCACAACAGCTGATCAAAACAAGAAACCATAAAACGCATTGTGTGTAACTTGCAATAAAAACTGCATAGAATGCAAGAATCGCTTGTAACGCAAGGCGCATGAAACGGATGGTATGTACTTTCGGCTTTAGAACTTTATCCATACAAATAACAATATTTCTGTTAATGGGTACGTATGTGTATGTATGTTAAGAGAATACAAAAAGAAAAACACATGCATACAATACAAAAGTAATTTCGATCATTTATCCATTAACACCATGAAAAAAAGTTATTGTTTTCGTTGTTTTTCTAATTTTTCTTTCAAGCAAGTTTCTTTCTGCTTTGCTTCTCATGTTTTAATTAAAATTTAATATGAACATGTGTTGTTGTTGTTGTTTTTGTTATTACAGTTGGAGATGATAATAATGGGTAAGATAAGATAATGGTGGGGGTAGTGTTAGTGATATTTGTTTATTTATGGTTTATTTATTGCTTGTAGTAGTACTTGTTTTCTCTTTCTTTTGATTAAAAAAAAATAAATATTTTTGTAAATTTTACAACAATAACAACAACAACAACAATTACAATATATTGTATTGTATTGTAAGTAGAAATTCCTACATTTGTTCCCATTTTACTAGTGAATACACTTTCTAACCTCAATGGTTGGTTTTTGTTTCCTCGTATAGAAATTTGTTTCTGCTCGATTTGCATTGAAATATTTATTGAAGAGCCCATATTGTAATAAATTTATGCACAATTAATTTTATATAATGCCGAGATATAAACTAAAGATACCAAGAGTATCGCCATTTAATTGTAGTCAATCCATTAGCACGAGTATATCAACACCGTGCACCAAGACCACAAGCCTTATTCCTATATCCTCAAACCAGTGGTTAATGTTGTCTCGCAAATCATATATTCAGTGACTTGTTTCAAAATTTTCTCGCATTGCCAAAGGAGCAAAGACAATTAGAGTACCGCAGTGATAGCCAGAGCAATGAAGTCTAAAGACAGCGTGTCCTAACCTTAGTTATACTTAGAAAGGCAATTCGTTGTATTTTATACCATACAAGTGGCAAGGCTGAAAATTCTTATTCAAATCGTTTTACCAAACAATATAAACAAATCGGCTTGACAATTGCAGAATAGTCAAGTGACTCTAAACGTTTCTCGTGGCGGGGCAGTAGTTTTCTGTTTTTAATTGAATTTGCCTTACATTATTCGATTACTGTAGTATAATTTGTGCTGAAATACAGGATATATAGGCTGCCATTGTGACAAACCAGTGTCAGAGTATATCGAGAAGAGATTTAAGCATGTTTATTGGCAATAAAGCAGCTGTTAGCTCTTAGAGAGTGTGTACACCACATCTCTTGCAAGCTTTTCACAGAATAGTGAGTATTTGTGAAGTAGATAGCGAAACATGCAAAGGTTGTCCGCTTGTTTGTCCTTAATGGGGACACTGGGCCATGGGTACTCATACTTTAGCCCTTTGTGAATTAATTTTCAATAGAAATACAAGAGATTTTACATTAATTTACAAATTTCTAGGAAAATTAGAGATTTAACTATGCAGGCACATTGAAATACAAGCCAAGAGAATAACAGCTTTTATGCTTTCGTACTATCTTCTCTTGTTCTCACTGGGAATACCTCACAACCACTTTTCTAGAGAAGCGATAGTGACAAGTAAGAAGAGGAGATCTTAGAACAGATTTTCTGTCATTGTCCAGGACTTTAGAATCTATCTAGAACCTGGATATCTACATCTGGAGACTGTCGCTTTAGTAGAAGCTATTGTGACGAGAAAAATGAGGAGATCATAGAACATATTTTCTACCTATTATCCAGAACTTTTGAAGTTGAGAAGAAGTATTCTTTGGCACCCCAAAGGTTATTGACAGAAAGTGTCTGACTAAAGAAGTTTGAACCACAAGTTATAGTTGAATGACGAGGTGCATAATATCGGTGTTACAATGGGATCTTGTAGGCCCATGTTAGCAACGGTTTTTAAGGCCACTGCTTACACATTTATATAGTTATCGATAAATTGTTCTCTTGTGTGAATAGAATTATTCTGTACAGCTCATCTGCTTCACATTCACTTTAATCATTACGTAGTGAGCTTCCCTAATAATTCATAGCGAAATAGAGATGTTTGTGCCAAAAATACTTCATCAAATTATTTGTTTAAAACATTTTCATGTGATTTGATTTGAAAACTGTTTTCAAAACAACAATATTATCAATCAATCACTAGTTTTTATTGGCAAATCAACTATAAAAACAAATGCCAGTGCCCCGACGTCATGATTGTGTTCACAGCACAATATTCTTCTTCGATTATTGTATTGGAAGACGTCTGCTATTGTATGATTATGATGTGTTTGTTACTAATTTTGATTTTCCAATATCTTCTCCCTCCCTCTTCAATGTTGAATGCCGAGCATAATAAAATTTGCCAAAAAAAAGTCGTCTTTAAATAGGCCATGTGAATAGTGGACTGACGACTAACAGTGAAGAACTCTACAAGTGTTTTTGCTGTATTTTCTTTTGTTTGTCTGTATCTGTATTCTGTATGCAAATAATGGATGAAAAGCAACATGTGAATCGGCGGCAAGTATGTGCTGATTTGTAGGAAAAGCATGAAATGAATATGAATTCAAGTGAAGCGAGAAAGAGAGCGAGGTAGAGAACAAGAGAAAAAGAAATATAAAAGAAAACAACAATAGAGGAATACAAAAAACATAAAGGGCAATTTGACATTTATACTGGCATTTAAAACATATTTTTTATGCCGTTAGCGTACATACATATATATGGGAGAGTACATGTGTATGTATTTATAAAAGCAGAGAGTATAAACGCCTGGACAAAAGTTGCTGCATAACAATAAAACAAGAAATAAAAAAAGTCAATAAAAATATTAGAAAAAAAAATTGCCATTTTAATACCACACAGAAGTAACAAAAACAACGACAAACCATTTAACATTTATTTTTACTTTTAACACACACAAACCAACACACTTGCAAATACAATTAAAATGTGAGATGAAAAAGGAAGAAACAATTTTTATGTGAATTTATTTGATATTCATGCTCTCATACATACTCTCCTACCTTGTTAATTACAAAACGAACGGAGTGAGAGTAAGAGAAGAGCGAACGAGAGCAAAAAAGCTCCATATGCTCTCTTTTTATATTGAAGTAGTCTAGCGTAGGTAAATTGTTAATTTTTCCATAAATCCATCTATAAATTAAGGTTGAAACGCGTGTTTTTCAATTGAAATAAATCTTCTGTACCAAAAGGCTGAAATCGCCGTAGGCTAGTAGGTAGTATGTCGGCTAATTAGCCAAAACCTTTCTGTGGAGTGTAAAGATACGCGAAACTTAAGATAGGGGTAGGCGGAGATTCTTCTCATATCAAATGGTTTTGGGACAATCTAAACCTTTGGTGTGTAATTAAAATGAGAAGAGATGTGATTCTTGCATCAGAGTGTCTCAAAGTAGCCTGTGTATAGAAATAGGTCTTCTGATATGGCACTGAAGACTCAAAGAACATTAGTGTAGAATTGAGGTCGAGTCAAGCCAAATATGTAGATTCTGTGATCATGGTAAGAACCGTCAGAACAAATACATGAAATCTGTACAGCTTTGATTCATCTCAGAAGGAAGGAAGCAATTGAATACTTATTAAGTACTAGACAGGAAGCTTTTCTGAATAATACCGAACAAATTCCTGAAGTTCGCTAGGTCAACAGGATTGGTATAGACATTATAAGGACCCCAGGTACATAAATTAAGGATAGTAGAGTTGTCGCCGTGGTCTAGTAGGTAGTGTGTTGGCCTATAAGACGCGAGTCCATGGTTTAAAACCCAGCTCAGACATCTCAAACGAAGGGAAAAAGAAAGAATATTTCTTTGGGCGATTTCTTCTCAGTAGTTTTCTGGCAAAAACTACGGGAGTAAAATAAAATGCCACGGAAAGTTTCTCAAAAATATGTTGTTCGGAAATCAAACTCGCCACTCAACATGGGTAGTGCGAGAAGCTAGGTTGTAATCCTGACTAAGTACGTCATACGATAGAGTTCCTGTCTTCGGTCTCATGTCGCCGTCTATAAACGTGATGGATTCAGTTTCTTTGAAGTTGTTCAGTATAGTGGGCACAACTCCCTCCCTAAGTCTTAATAGTATGTAACAGAGTCTCCAGACTTGACATTAGTAAAGATTTAAGCGTAACAATTTTCATAATTTAGCCCAGTTTTTCAATTTTATTCGTGATAGTGAGATAAGACGTCATAATCAAAAACTTCCACCAAAACCATGCTTCCCTATATGTATATGTATATCAGCTCTAAAATTTGATAGTCTTTCGAAGACAAGTCACTCGAGCCAATCGTGATGGTGGAGAGAAGACAACAACTTTCATGAAATTTGATAGTCTTTCTAAGACGAGTTACTCTAGTCAAACGACTTGTCCAAAATCGGCACGAGACATAGTATATATGCCCATAATCACTTCAAAGTTTATTGTGTGGAGCCCTAAATTTTCCACATTAATGGATTAATGAGTGCCTTTTTTGAATTAAAAAGTTAACAACACTGTTAATTCTCTCTGTTTATATTTGTTTCGATTCCATTGAAAGCAATTTTTCTTTCATTTTTAGTACATTGACTCTCACACACATACACGTGTAAAAAACTGGGAGAAAGCTTCAACATTATTTTAAAGAGAATATGAATATCCAGAGCAGAAAGCTTCTTTCCTTTTTGGTTCTTGTTTTTATTGTTGGCCCAGAACGACATACATTTGGGGTTGTCGAAGTCAAACAATCCGTTTTTCTTGAAACAGTTATGCGGTTTAAATCAAACAGGATATAAGACAACAAATAAAACGTGAAAAGCGAAAAATAAAGAAAAGGACAGAAGACGAAATGTTTAAAACAATTTATAAAAAGAAGAAAGAGAGAGAGCAAAATGTATACAAAATAATGAAGTTTAAGTCTCACTAAACAAGTCAACCCAAGGATATGGATATGCCTTGAGTCAACCGTATGTTCTTCATCATTTCATTGTAAATTTATTTTTGAAAAAATGATTTGAAAGCATTTGTTGTTGTCCATGTTTTCGCAGGCTTTTACCGGAGAAAACTAGTGAAAATGGTTACGGTGAACAGCCAACGGCATCTAAAAATAAGAAGAATTTCTCAGTTCCCAGAATTCTTTTCATGTGTGAAAGAACTTTCTTCTCTTCTCTTCTGTTTTGTTATCTGAATTCATGACTCAATAATACTTCAACGCGACTTAATGCCAAAATGAAACGATTTGTTCTAGTGAAACATCAGTAGAATAAACTATTGGGGCTACAATATAATTAAGTGCGTATAGGTTTTCTTTAGTTTTTGTTCTTAATTTTAAAACATTATTAAGGAATCATATGAAGACATTTTACTGATTAGTGAGTACAATATTGGATGAAAGGAAAAAAGTCTAAATATAGTGAGGATGGGATCAAGAACAAGACGGCTTTTTACACTGCGAACACCAATGATTGATTGCTCATTTCCATGTTAGTCACAGATTTAGTACGTTGAGGCTTTTACACTGTGAGCACCATTGATTTATTGCACATCACCAAGTCAGCCTTAGCATGTTGAGGAACTAGACTACCTCCAATCAATGGTAGTTTCCTGAACGTTTTGTTCATCCAAAGTGTAGGTGTGTGGTAACTTAGTGCTCTATTAAATCTCCTTTTAAAGAGCAGAAGCAAAAGATAATAGTATTGGAGATATTGAAGAAACCCATCCTATACAGACATTTATTGCACACATAATGACCTGTAAATACTTCGAAAGTGTTCTCAAATTTGTTTCAGAGCAAAACCTGATCTACAAGCGTCAAAGCTGAGAAATTTTTGCTCTGTTAAAATCGAAAAAAAAATATGGGGCTCTTGTGAAGGTCACCTAGCCCGCCTTTTCCTTTGTGAACTTTGAGTACTGGTACCTACAATATCAAGGTAATCTGATTCTAAGAGGCCGGATTACTAGAACCAAATATATTGCACCGCTTTTAACACTGGGTAGAGCGGGAAGATTGTGATATTTCTGCTCAGAGTTGCCCAAGTTTGCCCAACGTTATTGAGTCCATACTTAAGGCCCCACATTTATTGTTCCTACTCCGTGGCGCTTTTTAAATGCATTCCATACCCATTTTGTAGGCCAACGCGTATCAAATTTAGGCACATATATGCCCCACTTTCTCTCAGGGATCATTCTGTTGCTCGTGTGAGATATGCTGACTAGGTTAGGCTAGGTTAAACTGGCAGCCGCTTCAGTGGGCTCAGCTTACTCGGGTCCTATAAAGTCCCATTATAACGCCGATATAACCTATTCCGCCATAACTATAGCTCCTGGTTGGCAACTCTCAACCGTTGTCGATTTTTTTCAAAGGCCTACAGAGAATAATACACTTATAATCTTCACATGGTCAATAAGGTAGCCTGCCTTAAGTTTTTCCTTCATATGAATGGGGATTGTTTTCACAGCAGTTCTCTCTTATATTGTCACGTTAAGCGATGTTAGTTTTTGAAAAGTCTTTATATCCGCCGTCATATGCCAACCTCTATACTATGGGCAGCCGAAATATTTGACTTTTCGCTTGGAGCTTGTGTTCACTGAATGTATTTGCTCAGTTTCAGTTGCTTTAATCAAGCTCTTCCAACTACAAAACAAATGACATGAACTAGTCTGCTGGCGAACTGTTTTCTCAAATCAATTTCGGTGAAATACCGAAACAAACTCTTGCAACATTTTTAACACACACTATTATTATTCTATTGTAATCCAAATTGCGAAATTTTTCGGCCAATGTGTAGCGCTATCACTTTGAATAGCTAATTCATCTTCATTCAGCTATAAACACCACATTTGATCTACCTATGTATACGGTGCGCTCGTACCAAAATTTTTAAAAAAATTAAGGGTGTCTTTTTACTACACCCTCATTTTGTATTTATTTTCCTTTCAATATTTTAGATATTAACTGTAGCAACTGAAAAGTTTATCGCTTTAAATTTCTATCATTTTGCTCTTTAAAGCCTCTTTTTCCTGCATTTATAAGGAAATTCTTAAAGTCACCATATAATGTTGAGAGTTATTCCCCTATTTTTTCAATTTCATTTCACATCTTTAACAAAAAGGACGCACATTTGTATGCTTTACGTTCAAGTAGGTGTATATATATTGTCAATGCGTACCACACATACATATATTTCCCCTCAGGACTTTCTGTTACTCCTAAGCCGCACACGAGTGTGTATGCGGCAGTGAATTTTTAATTCAATTCATTTCGACTTTAAGAAAAAAAAGAAAAACTGAATGAAAAGACTCACACCAGCGTTAAGATTTTAATGCCTTTTTTTTTATCAATATTTCTGCCGGTTTACTGTTCACCGAAGAGATGTCTCCGATTTTCCTTTCTGCGTTTCTTATGTTAGTCTTTCATTAATTCAATGATTCAATAAACGTGAGTATTTCTTCTCTTCAGCCATTATTATCAAACCAATCACTTATAAATTGTTGACTTGAATTCGTGAGTTTTTTTATTTTCTTTTATTTTTTATACTCATTGTAGTATGATTGAAAGAAATTATGAATGATGGGTTAAAGAAAAAAAATTAAATTAAATTAAATTGGAATGATTGCAGGCATTACCACACTTCCATCGTTGGGTACTTTTTTTTTAAATTTCTTTTCGAATTTATTTGTCTTTCCCTTAACGGGTGAAATGGCGAAATGGGTATTGAAAGTAAAATTGTAATCATTTTAATACATACTTTAATCGAATGTTTTTTAACTTTAATGTGACATTAATTTTCTGTTAAATATAACGGGTGAATTTTTTATTCGTTTTTATTTAAAAAAAAAATAAAGAACAGAAAATTTATACACGATGAATTTAATCGAAAAAAGAAAGCTTTTAAAAGATTATTTCATGTAAATGTTTCTTACGATTACATCCCAGAATGGCTCCAAGTTTAGTATAAATTTTTCTGCATTTCGGTCGGTATCTCACCAAAGCATCCTAAAAGATGTGGCTAGTATCTTCACGTGGGTACAATGTGTGGTACAATGGCTAACTGATTCCATATAATAAAAGAAATTCACCCAAAATAACCATGATAATTTATTAGAAAGCTTTATTGCTATTATCTCATATCTATTTAGCTTGAGGAAAATCTCCGCCGCTTTCTATATTCCCTTTCGCCAAGTATACCCTTCTATAAATTTTTTTAAACTACGCGGGAAGGTTTTGGCTCAATCACTGGGGCGAGGAAGCCGTGCTCCTCGCAATCTCATTTGTCTGCTTATTAGCGCGAATTCTCTTAAGGCCTGAGATTCAACCCTATTTTCACTACATGATTGTTTCAGCTTTCGCCATTGGATTCGAGTGATCGGATTGTGGCCTGACTGTTTGATAATACTGCTATGTCTTGTCCTTTTTATAATAGTATATGGGACTGGCATGTGCCTTCTCTTCACGGTTTTCAGTTACGTACGCCTTGAGCCAAAAATCAACCTCGCCATTGAAAACAATTTTTCAAATGAAAAAAAAATCGATTTTCTTCCAAATTCTTCATCACGTTGCTTCAGTTCTTTCAACAGATGCATTTGCGATGGTTTAATATCGAGTCTAGATGTTGACAATGGCCACCAGTTGACACAACACGGTCCATTTCATATAGGGGTTGATGGATTAAGTCGCCGTAGGTAGTATGTTGGCTTATTAGACAATAGGCCTCGCTTGAAATCCCAGGTCAGACATCTCCATCAAAACGAAATACGAAAAAATATTTCTTCGGCTTCTAGCTCTCAACAGCTTTCTGGAAAAAACTCTGAGAGTAAATAAAAAATTGCCATGTAAAATTTCGGCAAAAAAATCTATCGTTTGGAATCGACTTTAAACTGTAGGTTCCGCCACTCCTGTATAAATTTAACACACACAACATAAGTGGTGTGAACTAGGTTGTAATCCTGACTAAAGGTTTGTAATGACCAATTATGTATGTATGTATTTTGTATGGTTTCATATTCAGTCTCGATGTTGACAATGGTGGCTAGTTGGCATAACATCGTCCATTTCATATAGGGGTTGGACAATTAATGTCCATAATCTGCTGTGAAATTTGATCACAATAGCTTGAATATTGTGTTTGTTGAGTTGATTATGATGCCCAGAAAATCTTATAAATTTTGATAGGCAAACCCAACACAAGCCTTCTTGTTGGTTTGTTGCTCTATACACGGAGTGATAAGAAACTTTACCTACTTACGTTTGGTGTTGCCATATCTGATGTACGCTGTTTTATATTAAAAACTAATTTGCAAAAAAATCACCCTCTACAAGCCATTCATCATTTAATCAAAATCAAAAACATTCATTTCAAATACGCAAATGCCTCGTACTCCTGTTATTTTAATAGAAATTAACAAAAGGCTTCTAAGGCTATACAATTAAACACCACCTACAAAAGGCTTTTATAATACAGCAACTGTTGCTGTTGCCATTGCCTATTTATTGTTGCTCTTTCTCTGGGTTTATTTTCTGTTGATTAATGTTCTCAGGCGGATTTAAAGTTTATTTAACCATGTTTTCCAAATACTCATCATGCTTTGCTGCTCTCTTTTTTCCAGTGCCATTGTTTGTTAGCCTCCATTGTGTTAATGCGGGTGTGTGTGTGTTGTGGTTTAGAACCTCAAGTCGGCAAAAATCCTTACAAACCTCAAAAAATAAAAAATAAAAAAAAAACTTTCTATTGTTCTTTGTGCTGCCAGCAGAAAATTATTATGAAAATGAAGAAAAAGTTACAATTCAGCAGTAGCTTATTTCTTTTAAGCTTTTAATACGAAATATCAACCTAAACAAAGACAACACTGACCATTTCCCTTACCATGTTCCGTGTTGTAATGTGCGGTAGGTGCTGGACACATTTCTGTATACGTTTTTGAGTTCTTTTGCTCATTTTTTGTTGTTTCATGCATGACCCTTAAGGATAATGTTGTTGGCAAACAATTCGTTAATTTTCTTCAATCCTATTGTGCACAATGATTGGCAAAAAGAAAAAAAATGGAAACAAATACCGAGATGCAGATCTGGTTAAATAAACTGTAATTCCTTTTGGATATAAGCTACATACTGCCCCATATGCTATTGGATTTAGGTGTGATGGCTAATATGGATTTAATATGTTTTTTGTTTTTTTTTTTACTTTTTTTATAATTTCTAACGAATATAAAATTTACGAGCGTCTAGAAATTCGTTATACAGTTCATGTGTTTCATATGTTTTTTTTTTTAATTATTTCTAAATTAACACGAATATAAAATTTAAGAGAGTTCTGAAATTCGTTTTACAGTTTGAAAATTGAAAAATCCTCATAATGCGATTGAGAAAAGGAAACTTTTTGAAAAGCATGCTTAATTACCTTCAGTCAGGATTATGACCTAGCTTCTCACAAGACATGAAGGCATCCAGGAAAATTTTGCAAAGCTAACCCCCTACTTAGTCGCCGTAGTCTAGTTGGTAGTGTGTTGGTCTATTAGATGTGAGGCTTCGGTTCAAACCTTAAGTCAAACGCGAAAATATTAACAAGTATTTCGTCTGCGACTTTCTCTCAGCAGATTTTTTGCAAAATCTCTTAGAGTAATTGAAATTGCCATGAAAAGTTTCCCAAAAATCTGTCCTTCGTAATCGACTTTATAAAAATTAACAAGTGGTGTGAGAAGCTAGGTTTTAATCCTGACTAAAGGCTTGTAACGACCAATTTTGTATGTATGTATGTAGGGGGGGTTAGCACGTAACCTTTTCTTTTACGAGGTGCTACCCATGTCATATACAATAGAACAGGAGGCACGCATGTATAAATATTTTGAATACCCCTGTGTTTGTAAACGACAAAATATTTCCAAGTAAACTCATGGTATTTTTAATAACCATATCCATATTCCATAGCCACACTCCGTATCCTTAACATAAACCTCAAAAAAAGTATTTCGATTTCCTTTATAAAAATAAATTTCCTCCAGCAAATAGAAAGCATTTAAATTGTCTCCTCGACAGATATTAAAACAAATACTTAATATTGCCTGGATGTATGTATGTATACAATACGAAGGAAAAGGCTGGTTTCCGTTTCCGTTAGTTTTCTTAGGGTTTCGGTGTACAAAGTTATAAAAATAAAATGTTTATGATGAGTTGTTATTGCTTTCATTTCAGTTTATTTCTTTGTTTGTCTATGGTTTTGTATTCTTGTATTCTTTTTTTTTCATAATTTTCGTTATGGCAGTTGTAAGGGAAAGTTTTTAGTTCATAGTTCGCCAGGATTTCTTTTTTATTTCGTAGATGTTTTCTCAGTGAAATTATATAGTGTTCATACGAATATTATTTTATTAGGAACCGAAATTCTTTTCGAAGTGAGGTCATAAACATAGAAATGTATGCCGTATTAAATTTGGGAAAGAAATTCATTTCAATTGAATTCAATTACACTGAATGGCAATGAAATCTTGGGTGTAAGGTTTCGTTAAAACCATCTGACTGCTTACTATTTAAACTAACGTAACGTCAAAGTTATTCCTTTGAGCAGATTGTAATTTGGTCAGCATTGGCCGTCGTTGTGACTTATATTGGACTATGTGGAGCATTCAAAAGCATCCTAAATATTCTATGTTTTCAACCGAAAAGCAACCAACATTTTAAAAGAGTTGGATTTTCTTTTTAACTGAAAGTAATTTTTATTTATTTATTCATTCAGGCGTAAATACAGTACAACAAGATATCATCTTATTTAATAGTACTGCTAAGGATATAGGCATAACAAAATATAAGAAAATACAAAATAATAACGTTAAAAAGAAATTAACATAACAAATGTTATTAAAAACAAAATTTATAATTATATTAAAAAAATATAATTGATTAATTACGTGTGTGCATTATGTTCATTGAAAAATTTAATTATTGCAGTCTTGAAATGCTTAGCATTGCTTAGTAATTGTATGTTGTTTGGGAGTTCATTCCAGAGACGAATTGCATTGATGTAAAAGTGTCTCTCAGATATCTGCCTGCGGTATCTAACGCTATTAATTCTCAAGCCTCTATTAGATCTTGAAAAAACTAATCTATCAAACAAATGATGAGGTTTCCTAATATAGATGATTTTATGTAGGTACACCAGAGTACGACAATTCAACAAATTCCCAAAAGATGTGTTATAGATTCGATATGAGAACTCAGATATCCTACTGTACCTTGTACGACCAAAAACATATCGAGCAATACTGTTATAAGTGACCTTGAGCCTGTTCCTACTTACTGAGTCGCAACTAGAAAACAGTTCACATCCGTACAGCAGAGTGGGGATGAGATATGTTTTCGCGAGCAGCATACGAATATCAAACGGAGTAAAAATGCTGCCTGCTTCACAGTTACGGTGTTTTCAGAGTGTGTGGAGTCATAGGTTAAGTTAGGTTAGCGGGTAGTTTGCCACTCACAAGCAAGTGAGTGAGGTAAGCCCCTTTGTCACGATCCGTTAGTGGTGGGTTTGAAACCGGCCACCATGCCCCGATCGTCAAACGTTATGTCAATTAAAAAGCGATGGCGTCTGCTCTGAAATGCATGGCACTTGTATGTTGAGTCATAAATAACACCGGAATTCAGGCATAAATTCTGTAGGTTGGTTAATGAGAGCGGTGAGTAATATCGGGTAGAGTGTTATCGATAAAATAATTCGATCTCAGAAGGTAAGCCAAGGAGATAGAAAGTGTTTAATCATTTCGTTGTCCGCTGTATATGCCTCATTTTCTGTTATGTGTCCCGTATGTATACTTATCATACTCAGTTCACTTTTATTCAGACTTTACAAGCTCATGCTCTTCCTCGTATCTAGATGCTCAGGAGTTTCTCCGTAATTTAGCCTACTGTAATGCTGCTCCATGGCATTCCTTGCGATATTTAAGCTCACATCTGCAACTTCATTTGTAGTACCTACTGTGTTATTACTCCAGGGTATCCCTTGCTATATTTAAGCTCATACCTGCACATTGATTTTCAGTGAGTCACGCTCGGCGTAGCATTTTACAAGTTTACCTCATGCAAAGTTCTCCAGCAAAGTTAGTTGAATTATGCGCGTGTTCAATAATGATCAGTGACTGGCGTTTTACTTAATTGGTCGATATATTCCTTTCGTCAGGACTACAACCTAGCTTTTCACACCACTCATGTTGTGTGCGCTAATTTTATCCATGAATGGCATGACTTACAGTTTAACGCCGACTCCGAACGACAGGTTTGAGAAGCTTTTCGTTTTGGGGGTTATGTAATCTCAGAGTTTTTGCCGAAAGAATTTTGTTTTACATTCCTTTTAGCTTGAGATGTCTGAGCTGGGGGTTTGAACCTCGGCCTCTCGTCTAATAAGCCAACAGACTACCTATTTGACTTCTAATCCTTTATATATACATATATGATCCTTTAACACAAAAGTTTATTGAAGTCAAGTAGACAATGGCCAATTAATTTGAAACGATACTCAAAACATTCATGCAACAATTAAAATTACTGCAGTAAACTTATTATGTTTAAAAATGGAAACCATTTCTTCCCCCAGAGACTAATAATTTTAATTTTGTTGGTTGTAAAACTTGTTCATTCAATTCTAAACACAAATAATTGGATTTTGTTTTCATATGAAGAAAGAAAGTTACAAGCCCTGAAGGTAAAAATTTGTTTAAAAATATTAAAATTTTCTTTTCAAATTATGTTTAAAAAGGTCCACATACTTAAATACAAAAAATTTCCATTCAAAGAACATCTACTTTTCTTGTATATTTAATGACGCACCTTGAATCAAACAATCTAGTAACACAGAACATAACATCTCATTCTAATGAACCCTTCATACGAGGTGGCGGTTCATTTGACTAAATAAACTTAAAACAAGAACAACAACAACAACAACCATAAAAGTATAAAATTAATTATAGAATTTTTCACTGGCAGACCTTAAGATAAATGGTTTATTTATGTTGTTGTTGTTGTCGTTTCGTTAATATGAAGCCTTTTCGCTTAAAGGCCATGTAGAACATGCTCATGCTTTAAAGCCACACACACACACACACACAATTCATTCAAAATTTAATATTCAAAGGCAAGCAATTTAAAACGGCTTTAATATTAAACGAAACACACACACACACACACAGTCATACATAGGCATATGTATATTGTGTATTGTAAGAGATTCTCTTCCACCATGTATTGTATCATGGTAGACATTTTAAGGCAAGACTTTTACAGACAAACAAAGGATTTTGTAATCCTTACAACAATAATAGATTCTTGTATTATAACATGCTTACATGTATGCATGTACATACATATGTGTGCGTGTACGTCTGTGTTATTGTTTATGTATTTGGAAGACGTTTATCAATCATATTTTTGGCTGTTTGTCTGGCTCAAATCAATACATAATCCCTGTTGTTATATTCAGAATTCTATTGAAATTCTATTGAAAAATATTAAATAAACAGTCAAAGAGATCTTAAAAGCAAGTATTTGTTGTGGGGATTCATTTTTGAAAGGATCTTCTGGATTACAAGACCAAAACCAAAATCCAAAATTCTATTGTTAACAAATGGATTATAATGATAAAGAGTAACTCAATAAAGGCGTACTTCAAAGCAAATCCTCCTGTAAGCACCTCATACATACGATTGCAGATGTATTTCGAACCGCATGTGATCTAAGTGAGGAACTAAGTGAGCTGCTAATAATAACGACTCCAAAGAAAGGATACCTTAGGTTAGAGGACGTGTACTTGTCGACTGAGACAAGTACAATACCCGGAGGTCGTATTGACCCATTGTACAAAAGGAGACTTAACTGAGAGGTGTCTCGCAGCTTAGCATGTGGAAGAAGGTATTCGCAAATACAAATGAATAAGTGGATAATAATGTCACAGCTTTTGTGTCCATTCCCTTAACTATGTATCCTTAGTCGTTATTTCGAACTTTGTCATCTCATTCTCCTGTTTTAACTGATTGTTTGAAAATAGCTTTTTTGCAACTTGACCCATTCTAAGGAAGTGCTAGATACACTAACAGCTTTAGAAATAAATAAACTGGTTTTGGTTGTGGCAACTCTGGCATTGCTTACATTACAACAGTCTGCGCACAATCACAGAACAAAGGGTGGAGTGATGATCTTTATTACACTTGATACGCGTCTTATTACAGAGTACTTGTTAGCGACTCATGTCTCCAATTGTATTCTTGCATAGGAACTCATGAGGACGATATGACAAGTGGCCTTATAATGAATGTAGGAGTTCGTCTGGGCTACCTATTATCACTTCTACCCTTCACTGTGTAGACATGGACAGCATTATGGCGAAAATATGGTAATAACCAATTAAAAAAGTAAATAAGCATTAGCCCACCTCATATTGCATCTACAGCAACTAAGAAAAAGTGTGCAACTCCCGATACATTTTTCTGCGAACCAAATGGAAGATTTTCAATAGCTGTGTCATCAGTTGCTTTATATGAATGCGAATAAATAATTACAGCTGGTCAGGACAATTGAGTTCTTTTTTCCGCCATGGCCTAAGATAAATCCCGGGGAATTTTTTTAGTCGAATATTACCTGTCACAAACCATTTCACACTCTAGTTGAGTTTGAACTTCGTAAACAGAAGCGGCTATGGGTCGTGCACGTTCCAATACAAACAGGATTGGTTAAAATCTGTATTCTTTCTAGAAATAGATAAAATTCTACTTCCTTTAATTCTTTTAATCTGCAGCACGAATTTAAATTTAAACTTCAATTTCGTTAAACAAAAAATCGATTAAAGGCCGTACACAAATTTAAAAATAACCATAACAGAGGATAGAGGATGAGGGTCTATTTTAAATTTAACCTCCACATTCCTTGTTTTAGGAATTTATTATACGAAAATGAATTTGTAAATCGATATGCGGTTAAAATTAAATGAAAAACAATACAAATGGCTCACAGAGAATATGCCCAAAAGCACGTATCGCTTTAAAAACAATATACGTCGAGATATGCGTGTGAGTAAAACTATTTGTGGCATGAAAACTACATATTAATGATGTTCAGCAATAAAAATGAAATGGATTTTGAAAATTTTTGCTTCAGCATAGTTTGAGGTTCGTGGCATTTTATTTATAAGGGTTTTGAGTTACAATTTATTGTAATAAAATTAAGAAATAATGAATCAAAGATTAACATTTTAAAAATAAAAGTTTGTAAACACTCCCTTCTATATTTGCACGCCCGCACACCCATCGAAGTATTTGTTTAGAGGTGAAATGCTTTATAAGGTAAGTGTGTGGTATGATGAGGCGTATGTGGAATATTAATTTCTAAATGAATATCAATCATACGTTTTAGTGGTTTAACGTTCTTTTACTATGTTCAGACAGGCACTTTTATTGCGTAAATCGCAATAAACGCCATTATTGAGCTCAATATTTCATATAAAGTTTCAATTAATTATTGCGCAATAAATTCGCAAATTGTTATAATATTGAGTAAAACTTAAAATACAGCACTGTCCAGCACTGTAAGTACGTTCAGTTAGCATATTACAATTTTCCGAACACTTTCAATTGATATTTGACAACTTAAATGTCAACAACTACAAACAAAACAAAACAAAAAAAAAAAAAAAATAAATAAAAACAATGTTGTTGAAACAACCAGCTGTTTTGTTTACCACTGTCAAATACAGTGGAGAGCAAAAGTCTTAGTACTCCAAAATATTTTGACAAAAACAAAATCCCCAAAGGCTTAATACTCTTGCACAAAGTCCAGATATAACTTCAAGAAAATATTTAGGAGATCATTTGAAAGAACGGTTACGTAATCGCTAAACCTCAAACAAAAGTCAACCGAAAAACTTGCTCATGGTGCCACCAGAAAACACTTACCAAAACTTGTACATTCAATTCCAAATGGGATAAATGGAGTGCTTGACCTTAAGGGATATTCTACTATAATATATATATCGGGTGATTTTTTAGCTATTATCTTTTTAGCAACACTGGTTTAAACATCTCACGTACGTTTCGTGTTTTGTTTCACTGTCAAACATCTTCAGTTTGGTCTATAATTTAACCATGATTCGGCTTACAAACGAACAACGCTTGCAAATCATTGAATTTTATTATCAAAATGCGTGCCCTGTTAAGAAAGTTCATCGCGCGCTTCTTCCATTTTATGGTCAGTTTAACCGACCCACTGAAGCGGCTATTTTTTTACCCAAAATGCAAGAGCTTGACTTGCATGACATGTGGTTTCAACAAGACGGTGCCACATGCCACACGAGCACGCTCATGTCTATACAGACAAGCCCGCTTCAATTGACGCATTGGAAGACAACATTGAAGCATTTATTCGTGAGATACCGGCCGAAATGTTGGAAAGAGTATGCCAAAATTGGACTAAGCGGATGGACCATTTGAGGCGCAGTCGCGGTCAACATTGCATGAAATAATCTTCAAACATTAAATTATATGGACCGTACTATCGATTCAAATAAAGATTTTATGCATTTTTCTGAATTTTATGTGTTTTTTTTTTTTAATTTTCCTATAGCTCTTAAAAAATCACCCGATAATACAAGGGATAACATTTTCATATATTAGGCCTTTGAATTTTAAATTTACACAGGGTTCTCCTTGGAGTCATCTGAAACTTTTCCTTATTTTTCTATTGTTTTATGAAAAACATTAAAAAATCGTTTGTTTTATAATGAAACAGAAATAAATTAATAAAATAAATATAAAAACCTTAATTTTTTATACAAACTGTTGGTTAAAATTCATGAAATTATCAAAATATATTGGAGTACTAATGGTGATTTCTTTTCTGGTAAAAAATGTTGCCTACATATTTTGTAGCACTTATTGAAAGTTGCACGAACCCTCATAATGTGTTGCATTTTAAACGATTACAAAAGAACAAAAATCATTGCCCTTACGCAGTTATTTTTGTAGTTTAATACCAATTTAGCGTTTTTTTTTTACTTAGTTAACGATTTTAAAACTAATCATTGTATAGAAAATGAAAAAATATTTTTTTTAATTATCCAAATAATTTCCAATTAATTTATTTTTTTATTTTCGGAAAGCTAACATTACATAAATCGTTTTAAATAAAAAAAAAATAATAATATTTTTACCGAGGGCTCCGGGGTCATACAAGTTAAAACTTTTATTTTTATGTAAAATTCAACTTTAGGGCCAATGTTTTCAAATCGCTTTAGTTGGCACAATATGTTATTAATTATTTAGAAAATTGTTTCAAATTTCTATATAAAAACTAAAAATAAAATCAAAAATATAATTTTTGGAATTTTTTGGGAAATATTTTTATTACAAAAGATAATAACCAAATTCCATTTAAAAGTATTTGTAAATAATCTTCTTATTACAATTTAAAAAAAATGTTAATTTTTAAGTTAACTCATCTCAAGCCTTTTTTGTTGGGATAATAATACATATGCATATGTTTCTTTGTAGTCCTCGACTAGTAAATTTCATATCGCTAAAATAAAATAAAATATTTTTTTAGCGATTTTAAAGATCATTCTGCTTTTACAAAAATAAAATTATCAAAACCTATAATCAGCTGTTGTTTGTTTATAAATTTGTTACTAGAACCTGGCGCAATACTGATAAATAACATTTTCAGCAAAATTTTAAACTCGCGGCAAGAGTTTGGTTTTAATAATAATGGATATATGTCCTCGTCATCTGACGATGAAGAGGATTTCAACAAATTTTCCAAAAAAAATATTTTTTGCTTCCATTTCACCAATTTTAAAACAAATAATTTTTGTTATTTTTTTCAAAACAATAACAAGAACAGCTGCTTTAAAAGTGCTGCCCTTACAACCCTTTGATTAAATTGAGGGTCAAACATGCAGCATATTTTCTGGGTTTTATGGCAAAATTTTTAGAAAAGAACACTTTACTAATTTACAAAATTGCTTTTTTTTCAGAAAAGAACAGCAAAAGGGCAAAAAGGCAGAATAAAGGCAACATTTATGCCAGAAAAGAAATCGTCATAAGATATTATGTGTCTGAACACTTAAAATATTGTACTCAAATAAACGAATATTGACTCAATAAAAGCGCCTGTCTGAACATAGTATTTCTCTCCTTTTATGAATTTTTCAAATTTTAAAACATGATTTTCGTTGCTAAATACACGGCATCCCGTTTTCCCATTTAATTTCGATCCTCTGCGGTGAATATTTTTAGAGAATCTGGGGTAGTTTTATTTTTCACACATTTTTAATTGTAGGAAAGGCGTACATTTTTTTTGTTTTTCCGTTTTATGGGTTTAAACAATGTAGAGAACATTTTTTTATTTTTTTTAATTACCAACTGAATTATACTGTAAGATGTGTTTGAAATAATTTGTTTAAAATGTTATTTTTTTTTTTGTTTCAAATAATTTATTTCATAATTTTTGTTTCATTGTTTCAAAAGAGATGATGGCAATTGAATGTAATTTGATGACTTAAAAAACGAATAAATAAAAAAAAATGAGTAGACAAAGGCAAAAAACAATCCAATCTGTTGTTTTATTATTTTGTTTTCCTTTAATATTTAATAAACATTTTTATTATTTTTGTTCAACAGAAAGAGAAAATTAAAAAAAAAAAATTTTTAAAAATTTTCCAACACAAATTGTCATTTGACTCTAAATTAAAACGCCCACCTTAAAATATTAAATTATTTATGATGAAAGCAGAAATTATTTAATTTTTTTCTTTAAACATTTAATTACGGATTTAATTTTTTTTAATTGGAAATTATTTAATAGAATTGAAAAAAAAAACCAAGTAATTGCTGTTCCATTAGCAATAAAAACCGAAAAATTAAAAATGAAATTAATAAAGTTAATCTCTATGCATTAATTTAAAAATTATAATAAAAAATCAATGAATGAATTAAAGAATTTGCATTAAATTATATCTCATAAATGAGGCAAACACTTAAAATTATTCAAAACGTTTCTTGATTAGTGACGTAAATTTTACGCAAAATTTTCTACCGTGATAAACATTCCTTAGAAAGTTTAGAAAGACTTCAATGATGATATTGAGCTTGCATTTTATAGTAGGTAGTGCTTATTAGATGACAGCCTGTAAATCCAGTCCTGGCTCAGATATTTCGACCATATTGGTCTTCTGGCAAAAACTCTAAGTGTAAAATAAAATTGACCTGAAAATTTTTCAAGTCTGTCGTTCGAGGTCGACATAAAACTGTAGATCCCGCAACCAATGTTAACAAAATTAACATACGCAACATGAGTGATGTGAGAAGCTAGGTTGTTATCCTGACTAAATGGTTGTCGTGACTCAGAAGCATCATGATTGCTGACGTTTTCTGTAATGTAATGTAATAAAGTTATGACGATGGAACCAATAATTGAAACTTTCCAATGTTCAAAAACTATTCTCGAAAAAATACAAAGTACGTCGAAGGATCTCAAGGTCGACTTAAAGTCAATAAGAACTGGCTTCATTCTTTGAAATACTCACCACGTACTAAACTTTCTCCGCAATCTTCTTAATGGACATTCAGTTTTTCCGTTTTGTTCCTAATTTTCAGCGTAATCCAGGTCAAGGAGACCCCAAAGCGTATATTACTATACGCTCGTAACAGAGTTTTTGGGTATGGACAAGTTAGACCCAGGGACAGGGTTGGATCTAGGAATGCGGAGAAATGTACGATATAATGTTCTGAAGGGACTTTATATCAGCATGGCTGTCCGAGCACGTCAGCATATTCACAGGGAATATTATGCCACTGAGAAGACATTTTATTGGCGTGAGTACAGCCTAGACTTCCGCCTGGGATAAATCTGCAGTAATCAGCGAGTTTGTATGAGTTCCGTGGTCTGAAAAATATTTTAAACACATGACTCGTTTAGTTTGTCAGTGTTTAAAGGCCTTATGAACGTTGATTTAACTTAATACGGATTCTGTATTATAAGCACCATTAAAAAGTCTTCCTAATTAGAGATTTTTATCGTCAATAATTTGAAAAATTTTGGTTTCTTGGTTGGCACCAGCGGCCTTATGCGTTCTATAGATTTTTCTGTTGCATAGTTGCTCATTTAATTGGCCATTGCAACTCTCAGGATTCTCAAACCAACCATACTGTGTTCGTTAATTTGTTTATGCCACTGTAGGGGGACCTACAGTTTAAACGTCTCCGAACGACAAATTTAAGAAGCTTTTTGTGACAATTTTATTTACTTTCAGAGTTTTTACTATAAGATGGCTCAGAGGAAGTCGTCGAAAAAAATATTACATTTCGATTTCTTGGAGATGACAGAGCTGAGGTTTGAACACACGCGGTCTCATACTACATACTAGGCAACGACGACTTCGCCTTTTTCTATTTTCCGTCTAATTACACCGCACAACTTTTGTAAATATGGAGCACTGTAGTGGAGTCTACTATCCACATTGTGGAGGTTTAGTAAGTTTAGTTTGTATTTAAAAGGACGTCGAATATTTTAAATTCCGTTGAATACCATCGACTGCTTTGAACTAATTTCGGAAATCAATTAGAAATCTTAATTTTCCGATTCAAATTCTGGCTGAATTTTTTATATGGAGTAGCCAGCAGATGAAGCGCTCCTTCGGCTCATTCCGCAGTTAATTTATTTTCAATAAAAATAAATAAAATGCGACAATATGCCATCCATTTTAATTTCCATAATCCCTCTATTCGCTTATTAACATATTTCTTGAAAGGGTTTTAAAGTATTATTCATCAAATATTTCCAATTGACTCACCCTCTTGGCATATGTAAAACTGAAAGAAAATATCAGTTGGCGGTTTTTAATGTGTTGCGGTTGACCAGAGGGTTGAAAAGTTTTTCTTTAATCGACACTTGTGTTGTCAGGCATAAAATATTTTTGGATTTCTTTGTAAATATTTAAATATTAATTATGCAACAGGACTTGTTATGGGGACTCGTCTTCTTCGTAGTCATAAGTTTATAGAATAAAATCATAAATTAATAAGAAAATCAACAAAATCAAAGAGGGAAAGAGGGAATGAGAGGGAGCGAGAGAAAGGAACGATTAAAGCAAGTAAAGTAGTCTTAATTAAAATCGTAGAAAATATTATCTTAAGACAATAACTCCTTCTGAACTGTCATTATGGGCATTGCTGGCAAAACAATTTCCAAAGAAAACCAATTTCATCTATGATGTTTTATTTATTTATTCTGGCCTCAGTTGTCGTTCTTTATAAACTTCATCTTCAACACACTTCAGGAGAAAATAAAATGTTTGTTTCTTAATCCAGTTACCCTTTCTTCTACGTTAATAAAAATATTCTTTTCAAGTAAATTGAATAAATTTGACACCAAAATGTTTTTCATGTTTGAATAAATTTAAATCACTGTGCCCGTAGAACTTTATCATTTAGAAAAAATTAAATTTAACGATTTGTGTGAAATTGAGAGTTGATTTCAATTTACAATCCGTTTAAAATGGGAATCATCAAGGCATTCAACAAATCAGCGGAGTTATGGCATGAAAATCATGGCAAAGATAAATTCAAAGAAATCATACATACACACACAATTGACACTTCAGTCAGGATTACAACCAAGCTTCTCACACCACTTATGTTGTGTGTGTTAATTTTATACATGCGTGAAATGACCTACAGTTTTAAGTCGATTTTGAACGACAGATTTTTGAGAAACTTCTCATGACAATTTTTTTTATTTACCTTCAGAGTTTTTGCCAGAAATCTGTTGAGAGGAAGTCGCCGACGAAATATTTTTTCATATTTCGTTCTGTTGGAGATGTCTGACCTGGGATATGAAACTACCAATTAGACTATGACGACTTCATAAATAACTCCCGCTTAATCTAAAGGAGCTATCATAGTAAATGTGCCTGTCCTAAATATATGTATGTTGCTTAGGCTGCTTTGGTAGCCTTTTCAATATCCCACATCTTATGTAGTTGTCTACAGCGTCTCAAGTATTTTCAACATGAATGATGGGAGGCTCATTGATATTTTAAATTCACCTGGCTGACTGTCGGTAAATATCCAAAAACTGTGCTCATGTTTCGGTCACATATGCGTGGTATTAATATTGGAAATCTTAAGTGTCTGTTGTCACATGATTTTATTTTGCGAGTTCAAAGCATCCTCGGGGATATGTTTGTATTTAAAGTGTCTTTCTCTTACATTGTCCAGCGTTATTCGTTTGAAAGGTTCCTGCACAAGTACTCTGTAGATGTATTACTATACGATCAATTGAACTCTCTTCAAACTTTATAGGGTGTTCCTATAATGTCTATTACCAAAATTGCCATGATAAACTTCAGCCCACCAACTGGTATGCTCCTGGGAAGTTGCAAGAATGCGCCTTTCTTTTTGGATTGCATTTGTTGTATTAACCCATTCGCTGCCAAGCCTAAATTATATATATATATCATTCCCATTGCCATTTATATTTTGAGTGTTATTGTTTACCAAAACCCTGTTATTTCTTGGTAAGAGCACATACATTATCATATATAATCATTTACAAGCAGAAAACCAAAGACGAGTATACTCGTCGTTGGCAATAGGAAGGCAGAAGGACTCGATATCCTTTTTCGTATTTGCGTGCGTTTTAGTAGAAATAAGAAATAAAGTATTATTTTTGTAAAAAAAATTTTATTTGTAGTATTTTTCAAGTTTTTTACAAATTTATATTATGTTTGTGGCAAAAAAAATTTGCTAATTCAAAAGCCTGCATGTTATAATATATTTAAAGTTGGACGAGTATACTCGTCGTGGCAGTGTGGAATACCCTGTCAAAGACGAGTATACTCGTCCTTGGCAGCGAATGAGTTAAACAAATTTTTGTGAATAATTTCGCTTGTAAATCAGCATAATTTCTGAACAAAATGTCTTCAGCCATTAATAAAGGATATGTAAGTAGGTGGATAGCAATAACAGCGATTAAATGATTCCTGCTTAAAATGTTTTTATTTTTCTTTCTTCTGTATAATTTACGCTGATTTAAAATGAAAAGAAATGAAAACAAAATTAATTTCCATAATCCGGCTATACTGGGAAAAATGTAAAAGACACCATATTTTATTTTGATTGTCATTTTCAAAAAAGGAAACTAAATTAAGGTGGGTGATACGAGTGGCTCCGTTATCTTAATTTTTTATTTCATTTTCTTTTTTTAAAAGTTAACGAATATCTGTTCAAAGTATCACAACACTGGAGTTGAAGATGTTGCTTAAAAGTTATTTTAAATTTCCCCCGCTCTCCTTTCAACGTTTCTACTTAAATTGCTGCAAAGTTTTGTTTTTCAAATTATAAACTTTTTTTTGTAATGAATTCCACTTTTCTTGTCTTAAACAATAGCTTGAAGGCCATAATCGCTGTATAATTTGAATGCTAAATATGATGCCAGGTTGTTTATTGCTTGGTAAGCTTTTTGCTGGCAAAATTTTTTATTTTTTTTTTTTTTTCATTTCATCTCATCATTATCGTGTTTACTTTTTTAATCTTAAACAATGCCACAAAGATTCTGTTAAAATTTATGGACAATGGAGTGAAAGTTACAGAATAAAATTTAAGTAGTAAAGCCCTTAAAACTTACTTCACGTGATGCCCTAACGTAAGGGCGTTGACTGTAAAGGATATGCAGATGTCATAATCTAGAGTTTTTGCTCCCATGGCAAAACTCACGGGTATCTACCAAGCGCGAGCATATGCCATCGGCAGATGTGCTCAATTCAATTTAGACAGGATGTACAACACACATGACATTGCAATTCTATTTATCAGTCAAGCCATCATTCGAGCATTCGGTTCTTATGAGGTTAAATCGAAAGTAATACAGTACTGCCTGAAGAAGCTGAATCAGTTATGTTGACAGTATCAAGTTACCCTCTGCTGGATCCCTGATCATGTGGGAATTCTTGGCAATAAACAAGTAGATTAGCTTGCGAGGAGTGGAGCTTCCGCGCCGTTCTATGGAGGGGAAAGGTTATTAAGTCAGATTAGAACCTAGCTTCCCACATCACCCATATTGTATGTGTTAGTTTCATCCATGAGTACGGGGATTTGCAGTTTAAAGTCGAATTCGAACGAAAGAGTTTTGAGAAACTTTTCATGACAATTTTATTTATGCTGAGAATTTTTACCAGTAGACTGCTGAAACAAATATTTTTTTTCCATACTTCATTTTATTCGAGATGTGTTAGCTATTAGGATTTGAGCTATGCGCTCTCATCTAATAAGTCAACACACTACCTGTTACACTACTAGGTAACTTCCAAGCCTATAACATAACATAGATTACAAGAAAGTATTTACTTTTTAAGTTTTGATTTGCTATCATTACCTTAAACAGTAATATTGTTTATATGACCTTCAAATTCTTAGAAAGATTACTCCTTTCCTTTTCACTAAGAATACTTTACTTTGATGTAAATGGCTTAAAACCTCAAACAAAAAGCCACCAAAGAAAAAAGTCTTTCTGTGTATTTGTATTTAAACCAAAATCTCAATATATTAGGTGTGTTTGCATAGAAGTTTTTCTTTTTTTTTTTTCTAAAATAAATTTATTTAAACACACATACATATACGATGAAAAGTAAATAAAATTTGTTTCTCAAAAATATTTGCCACAAAACCCAGATCAAGACAAACTGAAACAAAGCATATACGGAAGAAAGCAAAAGGAGAAGATTATCCGGACATTTCAATTTCAAATGAAAACGAAAACGAAATAAAAGAAAAGCAGATGGCAAACAAGACTTGAAAACATGTCAGGCACAGGCACAGGCACAGACACAGAACAGATGTTGAATGATTTTTTTTTTTTTTTTTTTGTCAAATCATTGAAGCGATTTTGTAGTTAATTTTAAAATTATGCAACAACAATAAAAGAGAAGAAGAGAATAAATAAAAAATGGATTTATTTCTCGTATATATGTATACTGGATATTCAAATGAATTTCTTCAGAATATTTTCGTTTATTCATCCTATCAAAATTCGAAAGTCCCTTTTAGAAAACCCTCTATATATATTCTAATTGCTATAGCAACACTTTATAATTTATTTCCCTATCCTGCTTTGCAATTGTTCTACAATTTTAATAACAATATCGCTCTATAATATCGTTTTTGCATTTGCATTCTAACATCATTCGTATTATTTTCATTGTTTCAGACATTTAAAGCGTGAATTATGTCTTCAGAATTTCATGGATACTCGTAAATCATCATAAAAACAATCTGTTTCTTGACTATTTTTACAAAAAAGAAACAAAAATGGTTAGAAATCCTTTTTATTCAGTTGAAAAGGAAAGTAACATTCACCCACATTTACTCACTTTCAATGCCGCTTTACACTGACTAACTAAAATATAAATACTCACAACGCGTAAAACCATAATAAAAATTATTCTAAAAAACAAAGGAAGTACACCCAAGCTCCTTGGTGGTTTGAAACAATGAAAAAGAACTGCAATATGCTTCCAATAAAGAGCTGTACTGGTATTATTTTTCTGCATTTCTATTCACAGTTTTTTTTTTTCATTTTGAGACGGAAATCGTATGAAAAACTAAAAACATACGCCATTTAGTATCTCTCATCATTTAGAAGCTGTCTTAAAGGAAGCAGCAGGAAAAAAAGGAAAAGAAGCAAAAGAGGGAAAATATAAATCGAAGAAAACCTTAACAGACTGCCAGCTGAAAAGGAAGACTGTGTACTTTTAAAGCGTGAATGAGTTACTGCCTTAAACCACCATTTTCAGTTTGATAAAAATCACCGGAAAAACGTCTACATAGACGGGGTATATAGACTTTTTTAATTGACTGTAAGTATTACCGGAAATTATTACTACTGCTTTGGTTTTTGTGTCTAATCAGGAGGAAATTTCATTTCTACAGAGACGTACGTTAGGGAAAAAACCTTTTAACATCAAATTTATGAAATTGGGATTTTGCCCTTTAGATGAGCTTAATAAATACAGAAGTTTTTCAATGAGCATTTTTTATTTTTTAAATTTAATTTATGATCAACACTCTGTGAGTGACATTTATGCGTTGTGGTGGAACTTGGAAAATAAGTTATGGGTTAGGAGGGGTAGCGTACATGGATGTAGCTTAAAAGGAGTTCCATAAGTAAGTTCCATTCATTGGGCTATCGACACATCTTCGTAAAAATATTCCATTATCGAGAACAAAGTCCCTTTATTTACCTCAAATAAAATCCCTTGAAGCAGCTAAAAAAACAGTAAAACACAATTTGCAAAATGCAATCAATAGAGTTAGGACCTCTACTGTCAATACTAAGCAAATTTTCCCTTTCTTGTATGTCCTCTCTTGTTAAAGTCGCCGTACTCTAGTAGATACTGTGTCGGCTTTTAGACGTAAAGCCCGGGTTCTTATCCCAGGTCAGGCATCAAAACGAAATATGAAAAAAAAATATTTCTTCGGCGATTTCCTCTCAACAGATTTCTGGCAAAAACTCGGAGAGTAAATAAACCTGCCATGAAAAGTTTCTCAAAAATCTGTCGTTCGGAGTCGACGTTAAACTGTAGGTCCCGTCACTCATGTATAAAATTAACACACACAACATGAGTGGTGTGAGAATCTAGGCCGTAATCCTGACTGAAGGGTTGTAATGGCCAATTATGTTATTATGTACGCAGTCTAGTAAATCCAAAATAGGGTACGAGTCAACGGTCCGTATTTACTTATTTATTTGGTCATTACAAACAATTAGTCAGGATTATAACCTAGCTTCACTCATCACACATGTTGCGTGTTTGATATACAATTTAATGTCGACTCCGAACGATAGATTTTTCAGAATCTTTTTATGGCAATTTTATTTGCTTTCAGACTTTTTACCAGAAGACTGTTGAGAACCACGGGAACTTAGTCTTAGCTAATAAGCCGACACACTTCCTACTAAACTACGACTTCTCATGTTATTTAGTCATTTTAAAAACTTTCTTTTGTGTCTTTTGGCAGCTTTTTTTAACTGTTTATCCCACTATCCACCTCTTATATACAGGAAGTTAATTATTGGGCCAATAAAAATTCAAATTTTCTCCATCTTTTTCAGTTTTCTTCTCAACCTAAAGCCTCAAAGTGGAATTATTTTGATTCCTTAAGAGAAGAAAAAAGAAAAAGGTGGAAATAGAACAAGATTAACAAGTATTTCAAAGAAAGTATATTAGAGATGATGCCATGAGAATGGCTACTTAGCATTCTGACTCTTTTAGTTCTTTGAAGCAACATGATTATAATCATCATCTCAGTTCTATGAATAAATTTCCATGAATAATGTTGTTGGTAAAATGTAAAGGAATTACAAGAGCCAGTAAAGAGCCATAAAAATCCAAGACACAAGTATATACTAGACATACATATGTATATACAAACATAAAAGAATAATTCATAACAAAAGTACCACAAGTTTAATGAAGCATTGAGTGCCGACCGTTAAGGCTAAAATAATATTAAATTTCCTCTTAAATATTGAAAAAGCAAACAAATTTTGTACCATCGAGGTGGTGGTATAACAATGTTATAGAACTACTGCAGCGATTGCACATCGATTGAAAAGGATCAGACATTAGGTCCACTTCATTTGCTAATATCCGTTTGTGGTTCGAAGTAGACTTCTTTCATTTGCTGTATAATTTTTTAATAGCCTAAGGGAGCTGTTAGGTAGTGTGTTGGCTTATTAGATGTGAGGCCACGGTTCAAACACGAGATCAAATGTCTCAATATAACGACATTTGAAAAAAAAAAATATTTCCTCGGCGACTGATTTCTGGCAAAACTCTGAGCGAAAGTGTCATGAAAAGTTTTTTTAAAAATCTATCGATCGGAATCGACTTTAAACTAAAATCCCGCCACTCATCTAGTAAATTAACAACATAAGTGTTGTGAAAAGCTAGGTTGTAATGCTGACTGAAGAGTTGTAATGAACTTTCATGCTGGTTTTTAACTTGTTGCCAAAAGAGAGTCGTGCTATAATTCCAAGCGCTGATTGTAGAGATCGGTTAATTAGCCCTTGAAAACTAGATATAGGACACGACTTCATAGAACACAATATAAAAACGGAGGGGCTAACAAGGTGACCACAAGCGTCGAAAACTATAGATTTTTTTGGAGAGAGAAAGCTAGAAACGCTAAATTTTAGAACTGAATAGAAACTGGTGTAATGTAGTGAACTGACCATATAGGCCGGGCGATACAGGTTCGGATCCTGGATAAAATTTACAAATTTTAATTGAAAAATCTGAAATAAAGTACGCCTCAATGAATGAAGTAAAATATTTCGAAAGTAGCCGTGGTTTAGTAGGTAGTGTGTTGGTGTATTAGATAAAGGCTCCAAGATGCAAGCCCCAGTTCAGACATTTTTAAAGAGGTTGTTATTTCTGGAAACATTAGACGGCAACCCCATCATTTTAGAACCTAGCACAGTAGCCAAATAGCTAGCTTAACTTGAATAATAATGAATGAATGAAATAAAACAAGGGTGTAATAAGAAGACGAGAAAGATGTTATGTGATCTTTGCAAGTGTGTTAAAGGAACGAAAAAGAATGAAAAATAAAAGATAGAAACGATGGTAAATACTTCTAAGCTAATAAGCTTTCTATTGGCGATTTTTGAACCATTTTTGGGAATTCAATTTTATTAAATTTTTTAATTAATCACAGAAATTTATATTGTTAACAAATTATCTAAAGGTATGTATAGAATTCAATTCCCAATCTAAATGTAAGTAATTTTGACTGTTATTTGCTTGCTTATTCCCCCTAAGCTCTAAGGAATTTTATTCAGCATTATTTATTATCCTATTATTACATTCAAAAAAGCACAAGAAAATAAAGAATGAAATTACAAATGAACAAATAAATCGTAATAAATTATTAATAACCAATGTTCTCAAGTATTTATTTATTTACTTAAAAGCACAGAGGAATCAATAGAAGAAAAAAGAAAAGAGAAAGAACAATCAATTTATTGCTCAGGTGAAATTGTTAATATCCTGCATTCAATAAGAATTTCATTCCTTCTGCGACACAATAGAAAAAAAAAAAAAAAGGAAAGAAAGAAACAAATATCGATTCTCTCGGAATTTATTTAAGCGTAACCTAATGCCGCGCAATAAAATCCCTCTAAGAATACATGTTTCTTAAACATCCTCGTATAAAACTAAAGCATTTCTATTAAATGATGATAATGAAATAATCTTAATGCTCTGCTGTATTTTTGTACATTAATGTTCGAAAAGAATAAAGAAATCAAATGGCATGGCATTCCCCAGCAATCTTTAGCTTTTCTTTTTTCTTTTTCTCATAACATTTACGAAAGTATTTGATTTCAGCTACCAGCTGAGTGTAGACTTGTAAGAGAATCCTTCGTTTTCGTCTTCGATGTCAATTACAATTATTCTGTTTCAATAAACACACATATTTCCACACACACACACACATACATATTAAAATAACATTTAGGTAGGCAGACAGACAAATGTGCTTTCAGTTTTAATGTTTTCATAATATCCTATCAAAAATAATTTCTTTGATTTCAACGCAGCTATGGCTTAGTCAGCTTGATATGCTTCTCCAGCAATCTTCTCAATATGTGCGTCTTTGATTATGAGTATACCAAATAGTGGTTCAAACATCATCTCAGACATCTCGAACAGAACGAAAAATAAAAAAAAAGTATTTCTTTGGCAACTTACTTGCAGCTGACTTCAGGTTAAAATAGAGTGAAATTGAAATTGCCCTGAAAAGTTTCTCAATAATCTGTCGTCGTTCGGAGTCGATTTTAAATTATAGATCCCGCCACTCATGTATAGGACTACCCCACACAACACAAGTGCTGTGAGAAGCTAGTTTGTAATCCTGACTAGAAGTTTGTAATGGCCAATTATGTTAAGTAAGTTGTGGGTCCTTCATTAAACGGTTTCTATCTATAAATTTAAAGAAATCAAAGTGTGCGTGAGATTTCATTGACATTTTATATTAATTTGAACGACCTATCGATAGCTTTATATGTGGAATATAACATCGTTTAAATGCCCGCCATGGGTTCTCCGGGTGGAGTATATCCGAAATTTCCAATTCTTCCTGATTCTGACATATAAATCAGGCTGAATTTGGCCAATGGAATAGGTTATATTGACTTTGCGGAGAGCTGTGATTTGTGATTTGTTCGCATACATCGGCGGCTTAAGAAAACCCGACAAGAAAAAGTCTAACGCGGTCAAATCACTAGATCACGGAATGCAATTCACATTATCTCCACATGAGATGACCAAGCACTCAAATCGCTCGCGCGGGATATCCAATGTAGCATGAACTGTGTGCATGAAACCACTTGTTTTTTTTGTCAAGATTAGTCAATTCAGACCAAAAGACCTAAAGTGCTCCATAGTGACGGCCTGACCAATTTTGTTCTCAAAGAAATAAAGACCATTGAAGCCGCCAGCCAAAATGTACCTTAAAAAGTGATTTTTTCAGATTTATTGGATGTTCTTGGATCTCATGTGAATGTGTTTCATTCCAAGTCCATTATATCCAATAGTCCAGAAAAGGCCTTCAACGCTGAAGACAACTTTTGATTAAATTTAGTATCAGTCCGTCAACTGCTTCACGCGTTTTTCTATTTTCCTCGAGACTGCATAAATGCTGACTAATTTGACAGATGTAGTTTCAACAAAATGGCCGTTATCAACTGTCAAAGTTCTAAAGTTTTCCTCCCTAGAGGCGAATAGGTCTGTATACATAGAAGCAAGGATTTAATTAACACAAAGTACAAAAAATAATTTGTGTTTATTTTTTTAGAGAAACAAATTCCGTTTGCAACATTGTTTTGCCCCACACTGTACGTACGTGTGTGTATCCAATATTTACATTCATTTTGTGTGTGAGTGTAAACTGCCTGTAGGCTATTTGTCTGGGTAGACTAATGTTCATATGTTTGTGATAAAATACGTGTACGTGTATTTAATAAATATTCTTAAAATATATCACAGGCTACTTTCCTGTGCATCTACAATAGAGGAGCAGCAAAGAAATCAATTCATTATTGAATTTGAGACGATTTCTTCTGGTTAAACTTTATTTGCTTTTAATTTTTACTTTTATTTGGAGAATTGTTTATATTCTTAATTTAATTTTATTTAATTTAAGTCTTTAATGCTTTATATTTAAAGGATATTTATGTAAAGGATTTGCAACAGTAAAGAAAATATTTTCAATTGATTTTTTTTTTATTCGGGGCTTTAAATACTCCCTGCATGTGCATTGGCTGTTAGTGAATTAATGGTTAAATAAGAAGATTTATTGTGTAATTATTTAAGGAGTTTTAAATTAAATTCGTTTTTTTTTTTGGAATGTTTTTAATAAGTATTCTCTTAAGAGCTTAGCAGTTCATTAAAAGAATAATGAAAGAGAAGCTGAGTTGATTAAATCGCATTTAAAAACATTTTGAATTTTATTAAGTACGCATGCAACTGCGATAAAATATTTTCTCACGTTTCAAAACGTTTCCAGGAAATGGAAACGTGTATGGCATGTTGAGTGTGAAATGTTGCCTACACTACAAAATGTTTGTTTTATTTTCCTTTCTTAGAAAAACTCATTTTGTATTCCGGAAAATAGACAAAAATGTGTGAGTATATATATGTATATATGTATGTACGTGCTCTGTGTGATATACCATAAGTGTACTCGAATATGATATGCAGTATACCATACTTGTGTTATGTTTTTTTTTTTTATAAAAACATTCAAGTATCTTTGGAAAACTTTAAGCATTCGATTAAAAACCTCTGACATACCAAGAAGGATAAACCAAACTCTTGTATTTTTTTCTTTCATTTTTAAAGTTTTATTGCATTCGAGTGCACAATGTTATCCCGCATAATATTTATAAAGTAGGATGTTAATGTGGAGAATAGATGGAGAAGGCGAAAACTATTTCTTTGTAAAAATATTCTTCACGCTTTATTATCCAACTTAAGGCAATTTCCGGGTCGGTTGTTAAATGTTTAAGGAAACTTTTTCGCATTGAATATTGAAAAATAAATTATTGGAAACTTATCTTCATAAGAGGCGCTACTTTGCAAGTTAAATGATGTGATTTAACATAACTTGAAACTGGAAAGGCTTCTTCTTTTGAAAAATGTTTACCATTGCTTGGCTACTAGTGCCGAATTTAAAGATTTGAGTTGCGTTCTTACACCACGAGAAAATTTTTGTGTATTATTACTGCTGTTGTGGTGAAGAGGCGACTTAGCACTCCAATCATACGATCTATTGTACTCCTTTAATACTTTATAAGGTATTCATATAATGTCTCCAGCAAGCCTATTACAATTACAAAATACAGTGTAACAACAGTGCCAGTTCCCTGCCTAGTATCTGATATGTACTCAATTGTTTTTGTTTGGTATGCATTAATGCTAGAATATGTTTTTATGATTCATTATAATCTTTACAGAATCTACATCCATTCTAATAAGTGTTCTCGGAATCTACAGTACCCTGTCAAAGGATAATAATCGGTCCTCAGGTTATTACTTGATAGTCTGAAACATGATTCAGGTCTCAGCTTCTAGCTGACTTTTCCGACTTCACAGGTCAAGAATGGATCATGGAATGGAAGTGGGAGATTTATGTCCCAGGATGAAATACTCAGAATCCATGGAGAAACTCACGATTATCATCCAAGCGAAAGCCTATGTTATCGAAAGATGTGCTCAATTTAACTTGGAGGTTGGCGCCGTAGTTTAGTAAGTAGTGTATTGGCTTACTAGAGGAGAGGCGAGGGTCAAACCTCAGATCAGACATTAAAACGAAATAAAACAAATATTTCTTCGGCGGCTACCTTTCAGCAGATTTCAGGCAAAAACTCACAGAGTAAATAAAATTGCCATGAAAAGTTTCTCAAATAAAATCTGCCGCTCATCCGCTCATACATATATAAAATTAATACACACAAATATGTGGTGTGAGAAGCTAGGTTGTAATCCGGACCAGAGATCACCAATGAATCGTATTTTCGCTACTCACAGGTACTTATGAAATTTTGAGTATGAGTGAGTCAAGAGTATTAAAATTCAACTACTCTGATTCATTCGTACTCGCTACAACATTGATTTATAAGTATAGGTTGCAATGAGTATGAGTACAACGTTGACATCAAACTCACAACATTCGATTCATTGTTTGATTCATACGCCTACTCATTCAGATTCATAAATTTAGAAAAATACTTATAATACTTACGAATGATTCGAGTCACTCGAATCATTCATCAAAATTTACAGTAGTAGTTATTGTTGCATTTACAAAAGAAGAGAAAAGAAAAGACAAAGACAGCAAGCAAAGCACACACACAACCTTCTAGCGAGTATTGTGGTGTTCGTACTCGAATCATACTTATTTTGTGCTTCGTATATATGTTGAATCATGGAGAGTCGAAATCAACAACATAACTTTGAATATGAGTAGTAAGAGTATGATATTAAAATAAGTATGAATGCGTATAAGTAGCTGAAATTATAAGTATGACTCGGATCTACTCATCCTTTTGAATACTCGTTGCTGATCTCTGATCCGGACTGAGGGATTGCAATGACCAATTATGTGTGTATGTATGTAAAAGGTACAACAGACATGACATTGGAAAAAACAATTGAGTGCATATCAAGTGCTAAGCAGAGAATTATAAAAAATTTTAATTTGTTTGGGCAATAGGCTTAGAAGAGACATTATAGGAATACCCTATAATGTTTAAGGGATGGATCGTATGAAAGCATTCACCACAAATGTTGTTAATCATCATCTCCAAACGCACTCTAGGTAGCATTATTGGCCAAAACTCGGTTTAGTTGAATACAGAATTCTACAGAGAACCGGCATTGTACATGGATAAAGAATTGTACTCCCGAAATGCGAACCCTTGCCATCAGCACAACTTCAATCTTGTTATTTTCAAGCTACGTAAACCCTAAGTAATATCTGAGTGTGATTTAACTTTCACTTGACATTATCCATGTTGCGCTTGTTCAATACTTTCCTACTTAAGGTCTCATCGCAGATGAAATTCCAAAAATCAGGACTAAGGACAGATGCCTGAGAAGTAATAATAAACCTCTACCTTCCATATGTCCTTACAGAGTAGCTCTCAGTTTCTCTAACTGAAATTTTTCAGTGCCATAGACTTGGGGGAGACATTACACGACTACTGGTCGATTATATAATTCATTTAAGCTAAGGCCCGTAAAAGAAACGAAAAAAATGTATCTTTCTTTTAGTAAAACTTGATGAATCGTATTTGTTTTATTCGTTAAAAATATTGTTTCCAAATTTTTTTTTTATTTTTTCCTTTCATATTTAATGAATAAAAAATAAACTTTTCCTTTACACTTGAGCTGTGTTGCCAGAGGAAACAAATTGATTTTGGCACATCCGCTATAAGTGAACGGCAATTGAACAAAAAGTGAAGCAATATGAAAAAAAAACTGAAAATAAATTAATTGTGAGTAAGGAAAAGTTCAAGGAAATTTCAAAAGTAATGCCATTAGAGGGGGCAAAATATTGACAACATATCAGTTATGATGAATGACATGGCGATTTATTAATACTTTAATGAATTAAATCATCTTAAAAGTAAAAATTTAATGACACAACCACAAATATTCACTGGTGTTTAGAAATCTTCCATTATTCTTGAACAGCATGCATGACATTTGCAACAATTTTCAATTGTATTTTGTAATATGATTGACAAGACTCTATGAAATAATGTTGGCCTAGGAATCACCCAATAAAGGTCAAGAATTGTTGCGATTTTCTGCAGTAGTCATAATTTCTTTTGAATTTAAAAATGTTTTGTTTCATAAGCTATTTATAATTTCATAGAAGGATTCCTTCCCTAATTTTCTTTAAAAGGCACGAAACAAAAACAAATTGCAATGTTTCACATACCGTTTTTATTTGCACTCATATTGTGAGTATGTATATATATACGTATGTAAGACATGTGAATCTCTTAAATATTCCTTAGGTTTGACGGCAACTCTCTTAATTAGTATAACTTCTTGTAGCTGTAACTTCTTTCAACGAAAAGAAAGAGGAAGGAAAAAAGAGAATAACAATTTCTTTGTCTCACTGCGTTAGTACTGATGCAGAAATCACTCAATGAGAGTAGATCTTCTCTTGGGCTTTAATTTTTTTTATTAGTTTTGTTTCTTTTCTTTTTCTTATTGTTGTCGGCTACTATGTGTATTGCTGTTTCTTTTTGACCTCAGCAAAAGAGTATACAGTGAATATTTCATCATCATTTTTTTTTTGCGTTGTAAATTTTTTCTGGAATTTTAACGGGATTTATTTTTTTTCGTATGAAAGTTGGCTTCTTGGTTTCAAAAATTTTTGTAACCAGTCACTCTTGGTTCTGACGTTGTTCACTGAACGTGAACGTACTGTAAAGATTACAAAGGCCAATTCTAACATAATTGTGCAAATAATTTTAGTGTGTAACTAATTAAAGTGCCAACTGAGAACATTAAAAAAATTTGAAAAAAAACTGAAAGGAAAGAAAACATAAAAATGTTGGAATATCCCACTTAGATGAACCAGATGAGGATATGGTTGCTAAGTCAATTGATTAAGAGGATGTGGACGAAGGTCAAGCCATCTATTATATAATAACCATCACAACGTGGGAAATCAGATAAGTTAAAGCGATTTTAATAGGACCTCCATTAAGTGACCAAAAATAAAACTAGATAATATTTAAAATATTATAATTAAACAAAAATTAATTTTTTTTAAATTAAATTGGCGAAATAAGAAGAAAAAAAAATCATTTAAAAATTTAAAATTTATCTGGATATAAATACGCAATTTTTCGGAGTCAAATCTAAATTAAGTTCTAAATTGTAATTAAAATTAAAAATTAACAATATTATTATAATTGGTATAGAATTGATTATAAATTGATTTAAGTTAAAATTGCAATTAATTTAATTTAACTTAGGATTAGACCTAACTTAATTTTTACTTAACTATTAATATTGTTAATAATTTTTATAAGACGAGGAAGTTTAAGACAAATGAGAATAAATATGGATACAAGAATCTAAATTAAATTTCGAATAAAGTTAATTTTTTTTTTCATAAATCACATTCTCACATTTATATATTCATTCATTCATAATTAGACTTCATCCTAATCACTCATTTAAACCATCCATACAAAACTAACAACAAAAATAAGTAAAATTTTGAAATACTAATCTAAAATGAATACAAATTTTTAAAAAAACAGAATTTGAACTGAAAAAGAATTGAAATTAAGAAAGAAAATATTTTGAGAAATAATTTTGAATAATTTTGAAATCTAAATCTAAATTAAATAATCAAAAAAAAAAAATAATAATTTGGAATATGTGTTAAACTAAAATGAATATCAACTTAAAAATTTTGAAATCAGAATAAATAATGTAAAACGATTTAATGCAAATTAAAATTTGAAGAATTAAATGAAATCATTTCCTTTTTTTTTTTTAACTAAAGTGAATTATTTAACTTTTAAAATTAATTCGATACATTTATAATTTGAGTTACATTAATTAAAATTTAAACTTAATGAAGTTTAATTTACATGAAACTTAAATTAAAATAATTTTAAAGTAAATTTAAATTTGTAATCAATTATAGGAATTACTGTTTAATTTGGATTAAATCACTAACTAGGAAAGTAAATTATATTTTAAATTGTAATTGTAATTGTAATTGAATTGTAATAAAAAAAAGAAGAAATAATATCAAAAGAATAATAACAAAATTATAAGTAGGTGAACAAATCACAGGAAGAATTTTAAAGCTAAGACAATATTCTGTAATTTTTTTTAGTTTAGCAAATGGTAACTGAAATTATAATTGATCAACTATAACATCATCATGGTTGCTGGGCCCATCAAGTCATGCTGCTGATAACATAAAAACATCATGATATTTACAAACCTTCAATAGTTCGAAAGTTGTGAGTAATTTTTGTTCATTTATTTTATTATTTTCTTATTATTAATTAACAATTTTGAAAAGCAATGTCTGTTAATTTTGTCATAAGTATCGTAATTACAAATTTATAGAAGTTTTGTTTTTAAGAAGTTTTTTTTTATTATTGAAATGTCTCCAATAAATATTGTTAATATTGTAAGATTATTAAAATAAACAATGCAAATTTAACTAATTTAAACGGGGAATAATGATCCAAACCAAAATTGGACTTTGGTAAGTGATAATAGTGTCAAAATTCGGGACAGGTATACAATTCGGGTATTTCACTTGTCAAGGCGTCTGATCTAAAATCAGTGGGTGGGAATCAGTGTACCCTTCTTGGCGTTACAACTTGCCAGGATCTGCTTTGTGAATTTTAGGTGAAGTATTACTTTATTTTAATTTTTTTTTGCACACTATTGGTATTTCATTTGGCATGGATAGTGTGTTATATGTGCACGCGCAATAGAATGTACGGGTTAAGAACCAATTATACCACTCCTTAGCTAGCTGGGAAGTCACCTAACATGCCTCTTAAACAATACTTTTTATTTCGGGTTCAAGAAATTGAATTAATGGAAATTTCCAACAATTTTTATTATTCAGTTTTCGACTGGCGTGCAACAGAATGTAATCAAATGCCAACACAGACATATGAGTGTTGTATTCTAATTTTATAGGAATTTTTGGAATTATGCGATAATAATGGAGAACAAAAAGATTTTCAGGAAAATTTGTTGAGAATATTTGTTGCTATTGGGTATATGCATTAATTGGTATCGTTTACTTTCAATTGAAAAAAATATTTTTATGTTTTCGTGTAGGGAATGATCCCAAGGTTAAATATTATTTGTGGTATCACAACAGGCCTACGTTCTGGCTTAAATGGAATCTCTTCCTTTAAGGAGGTTCTGTCATCTTAGCTAACCTTCTTCAGGATAATTTCGCTTTTTGTGGGAAATGGTTACTCTTGGGTTTAGAAGCACTGGCTTTATCTCGTTTCTTTAAATTATTTAAAATTCTTAATTGAAGATAAGAATTCTTTTTTAACATATTCATTAATACAAACATAATTTTGTATACATTTCAGATGCAGCGTATACGACCTTCGGCTCTTGTAATCAGTAATCGAATGTAAACAGCTGTATTTCATTATTAATGTTACGAAAATGGAAATGGTGTTCTTAAAATGATAAACACAAGCTCCAAAAACAAAGATAATGGGCCTGTTGACATGATCGACGAATAAACAAAAATATATCAACAACATCAGTATAAAAAAAAAAAATAAGGAGACAAAGAAGTAAACAAGCAACAACAAAGTGCAGTATAAAAAAAGCGGATAAACAGTAAACAGGCAACAACAACACTGCAAGCAACTTGTTTACATTTATAGAGATTTCGCGAAGGCAAAGACATTCTCCTTCAAGTACATTCATCAGACTGCTTACCCTGCGGTATAAAAGGCAAGACAGAGCAGACAACGGCCATTCAGTAAGAATTCGGTCAGTCTTGTGTAAAGACACGTGGATTCAGTAAGAATTCAGTCAGTCTTGTGTGAAGACACGTTGCGTATGAAGAGAATAATTGTGGTTTGAAGATCTCCGTATTAAAGATCTAACGAACAATTGTTATTGCGTACGCGGAAGAGTGTAAAAGAAGAATAACAATTAAAGTAAATTGTTATTGTTTAAGTCAAATCGTTAAAGGTGGCACACGGAATTGTGCGAACAATAAAGAATTGATTTAAAACTAAACACATATTTGTTTTTATTTTATTCGCAATCTACAAACTCATATTTTTAACGTTTTTAAAAGGGTAAAAACGTAACATTAATATTCACACTTTTAACGGGAGGAAGTAAATTATTTTAATTGAAATTAATTTTTAGAATTTCAATTAACTTATTTAACAATTATCGTTTGAAGCGTGCAATTTAATTAATTACCGGATACAATATTGAAACCAAATTTCAATTAAAAATCTTTTTTTCTTCTTCTTCTTCTATTATTTGTTTATTCATGTGCATAAGTATGTGGAGTTTTATGGCATTAATCTGTAGTTATCCGAAAATATTTCTAAAAAAAAACATACGATATACAATAACAATAGTGACACACGTACCGAGTTAAATGCAACACCCTGTGGCAATATTTGCCAAAATAAAATTTCATTTAAAAAAAATCACGTCCATTAAACATGACTGGGGTTCGTTCAAATAAAAATTTAACGTGACAAGAACAATGACAACATGAACAGAGCAAATCATGTAATTGAGAAGGGCAAAACATAGGAATTTTATAAAAAAAAAAAAAAATTAACTGAACAGCAATGGATACCGAAAAGGGCTACAAAGGAAAGCTCATATGTATGTACACTGTACATAAAAAACAAAAAGGGCGGTATTTCTAGGCGTGGCAAAAAAATAATTTTTATATTTTTGGAAATGTTATTAAGATATCTTTAATACTAGGGGGTGACTGACTTAACTTTTTTTTTGTCCATAGAGAGCGACCCGCTCTAATGTACAGCAGGTGATGGTGGACTGTAACCTGTAAGATGTGCTGTTTTGCTTTGTAAATAGTTGGCGACTCCCTCTAACGAGTATAGAGTTGGCCGTAATGCTCGAGAGGGATCGAATAGCAGATTGACTATCAGCAAAGATTGAGATAGGAGTGAAATAAGAAGCATTGATAAAGATCCATTATAAGTTGACTAATAATTAAAACCACATTGGTTGTCATAGTTTCCAATGAAGACCCTCTCTATCTGCCTGCCAGCTTGTACTCTGTACTCGTTCTCTGTTGTTCACAAGTCATCATAAGAACCGAATAGAATTTTATGATTCTGATTCTGTTTTACCGTTTTTGTTATCGATTGCGTTTTCGGTGTTTTTGTTTTTGTTTTGGTAATGAAAATATAAAATTTTCATTTATATTTTTTTAATAGTAACAACAACAACAATAACAACAATTAATATTGGCAATTTATAGCAACCAGAATGATGGGGTAAAGTTCATCATCAATTGATTGAATGAAAAAAAATATCAGCGTTAGTGATTGCAACAGCCATTGAATATATCCAAAAAGAGACAGCAAATTCAAGCAATTTGCCTTGAACAATTTATAGGTTAGCCGTACAGAACTTTATCGAATGTGGGACGAAGTAGTAATTTAAGGCAACTGTCAGATAATACGCTAATATTGAATACGACCCATAATAAGAGAATGGCTTCTACTCATGCAGCGAAACTAGTATTAATCGTTAAAGAAGGGAGTAAAGCGACAGTAGTGTCTATTGACGTATGATCTAAACCCGTTCACATTGTGACAATTTCTGTCATTTCAGGGCCATCATTCATAATTTCAAAAAGAAGGGCATAATTGCGACGAAGCTATACAAAAAATTAAGAGTGCAAGTAAATTGCACAGGAAGAACAGAGCTATGGAGACTATGGTTCCCTCCCTCCTTATCTGTCCCCTGGACAAAGGTAAGAGACTCTATGATGAGATTATTAGATTGAGTAACCGCTGTAGTCCAGTAGGTAATGTGTTGTCTTATTAGACGTAAGACCACGGTTCAAAACCCAGTAAAATACAAAATTGCATTAAAAAGTTTCTCACAAATCTGTCGTTCGGAGTCGACTTCAAACTGTAGGTATCGCCACTTATGGAAAACAACACAACATAAGTGGTGTGAGAAACTAGGTTGTAATCCTGAGTGAAAGGTTTTATTTACGTACATATATATACATGCTTCGCAATGCGTCTTAGAAACGAAAATGAATGGAGTAATCGGGAAGGTTAGGTTAGAGGACGTGTACTTGTCTGTTAAGACAAGTACAATACCCGGAGGTCGAAATTGACCCATTGTACATTTCCCGAGTAATCGGGAAACTAAGCACTCTTTTAAAATGGGATGGATCAAGAACGGATCTCTCACAGAGGAACAGAAGTTTTTAGTTCCAAAATGAAATATTTGGAGCCCATGCAGAAAATCGTGGGTTTCTCCAAGCGCAGGTTTATGCGATCGAAAGATGTTCTCAATTCAATTTGGATAGGAATTACAAAGGAAAGGACATAGCAATGCTATTCAAAACTCAGGTCGCCATTCAAGCACTCGGCTTTTATGAGGTTAAACCGAAGATAGTATGAGACTGTCTGGTGAAGCTGGCTTGCGAGAAGGTATGTTGAAACAGGAGAAGGAGTGAAATATTTCTAGCTCATGGAAAAACTCTTGGGTTTCTTCAAGCGCGGGTTTATACGATCGAAAGCTGTGTCCAATTCAACTTGGATAGGAATTACAAAAGAAAAGACGTAGCAATGCTATCCAAAAGTCAGGCTGCGATGCAAGCACTCGGTTATTATGAGATTAAATTGAAGATAGTATGGTGTAGTTGACTTGCGAGAAGAACAGTTTCCACGTCTTTGAAACCAGATGTTACCAGAACCTTTCTGTAGAACAGGAGCGGATATTTGTAAAGGTATGCGATAGCGTAGATAAAGAGAGGCAAATGCTCTTCTCAAAACAAAAATGGTTTGAGGCAATTGAAACTTTTGGTGGGAAACTATAGTAAGAGTAGATCTGAGCTATGCATCAGTCTATCCATGAATACCACGAAGTAGGTAACCGGTCTTTTGACAAGACACTGTAGACTTAGGGTACAGTTATTTAGAATGGGGATTGCCTCTCTTTTTCAACTCCATTCCGATTTAAGTTCATGAAAGTCTCCCCACGAACGAATGAAATTATCAAAACCTTAGTAAAATATTTTAAAGGCTTACGATTGCCACTATTGCGAATGATTGTATGACTTTTATTGATTTGTTAGGCATTCAATATTAATCATACGTTCTGTTGTGTAAATAATTAATGTAAAAGAACATGAATTAACCACTTGTTATTATTAGCTTTTAAGTTATGATTAGTAAGCTTTGTAATTATTCTTCATATTGAATATATATAATAAATTGATTGTCTGGCAACACTGTTTTCGAACACATAACATGGTGTCAGGTGTCAAAGAAATATAAAATTAAAAAAAAAAAAATTAAAAAGAAGTCAAAAGTCAAGTATATTTAAACAAAATACATAAAAAATAAATTATATTAAATATTAAATTCGATGAATTCTGAGACAAAGGAACAAAAAGTTACATATGCTGAAATGTCTACACCACAAGTAATGTCGGTTGCAACAACAATTGCACCTCTTAACCTCAAAGGAAGCAACATGTGTGCCACATGGAAGTCGTGGAAAAATCAGTTCAAGATATTTATAAGAGCATCAAATCTTGAACAGCAATCTGAACAACGAAAAGTAGCTTTATTGTTACATCATTTAGGACCAGATTGCTTGCAAATTTTTAATTCATTCAATGAGGACATAGATACGGTAAAATTTGATGAATTGCTTTCAAAATTGGATGCATATTTCATTCCCAAAGTCAATATAGCGATGGAACGTCATACTTTCTTTTCAAGAAAACAAGGTCTAAATGAATCTATTGAGGAATATGTAACGGTGTTAAAAAACCAAAGCCTAAGTTTGGAGATTTGCGTGAGGACTTAGTTAAAGATATTTTCGTCTGTGGTTTACTTCCCAACTATTCCCAGATCAAAGAAAGATTGTTAAGCGAAAGTAAAATCACACTAGAGAAAGCTTTGGAAATAGCGAAAAATGTAAACTCCGCAAAAGAAAACACAAGTCAGTTACAACAAGAAACAAATTTTGTTGGCGTTTTAAATAAGTCTAATATTTACAAGACACAAATAAATCAGTCACCATATGTTAATCAACGTCACTCAACTTATTCGTCAAAGCAGCCTTCATCAACTAGAAGATCCACTTCATCGAATATCCAACAGCAACAATGTAGCAGATGTGGTCAAATTCACAGAAAAAAATGTCCAGCTGAAAACATCAATTGTCATATTTGTAGTAAGAAAGGTCACTTTGCAAAAATGTGTTTTGCGAAATTACCGCAACATCAAACCAAAAAATTTGTCAAACAAATACAAAGCCAGATTGATGACAATAATGAAGATGTTGAAAATTTTTTTATTGGTACCCTAATAAACTCCAGTTGCAGTGTCGTAGCAAATAATGAGTGGAATGTTCAGGTATTTACAAATAACATGACAATTACTTTTCAAATTGATACCGGAGCTCAAGTAAATATACTATCAAAAGAAACGTCAAGTATGTTAAATTTAAGCCATATGTTAAAACCTACTAATACAAATATTTTAACCTTTAGTGGTGAAAAGTTACCTTTAATAGGAAATGTTGATTTAGAATTTTCTTTTAACAACAATACATATTTGAGTAAATTTTTTGTATTAAATTTAAAATGTAAAAATATAATTGGATTAGAATTGGCCAAACAAATGAATCTAATTAAGACTGTAAATTCATTAACATCTGATAAGATTATCGATAATTATGCGCATGTATTTAATGGTTTAGGTCACATGAAAACAAAATGTAGTTTCAAACTCAATACTAATATAGCACCTGTAGTAGATGCTCCAAGGAAGATTCCCTTTAGCCTTCATAACAAGTTAAAAATTGAGTTAGATAGAATGGTGAAGCTTAATGTAATACAGCCAGAAAGGAAACCAACGGAATGGGTCAATTCCATTGTACTAGTTACTAAGCCTAATGGCCAGTTGAGAATTTGCTTAGATCCCCGTAACGTAAATAAAGCCATACTTCGTCCGCACTATCCTTTTCCAAATATAGACGACTGCAAGGCAAAACTTAGTGGATCAAAATACTTCAGCACTTTAGATGCCAATAGTGGTTTTTGGATGATTCCATTAGATGAAGCTTCATCCAGATTGTGTACATTCAATACACCGTTTGGCAGGTATCGATTTTTAAGGCTACCATTTGGCATAAATGCTGCCCCAGAGATATTTCATTCTGAAATAATTAAATGTTTTGGCGACATTGAAGGGTTAGTGATATATATTGATGATTTTTTAATCTATGCGAAAACGATAGATGAACATAATAGTACATTACAGAAAGTTCTGCAACGTGCAGAAGAAATTGGTATTAAATTTAACAAAGATAAATGCAAATTCCTACTAAATGAAATTAAGTTCCTTGGACACATTTTTAATGAATCTGGTATTAAGCCAGATGAAAACAAAATTAAGGCAATTTTGGATATGTCTGCTCCTAAAACGTTTCTGAGCTGCAACGCTTTCTAGGAATGGTTAACTATTTAGGAAATTTTATTCCGAATTTATCATCAAAAAATAAACATTTAAGAGAATTGCTTAAAAAATATATTCAGTGGCATTGGGATAAATCCCAAGAGGATGAGATTACAAATTTGAAAGCTGAAATTACAAAAAGTCCCGTCTTAATTTATTTTGACCCAAACAAACAATTGATTCTGAGTGCAGATGCCTCCAAATTTGCCGTCGGAGCTGCCATTTTGCACAATAACCAACCAATAGCCTATGCTTCTGCTTCCCTCACAACTGCACAAGAGAATTATGCCCAAATAGAAAAAGAGTTATTTGCTATTCTTTTTGGTTGCACTAGATTTCACCAGTATACGTATGGTAACAAAGTCTTAGTAGAAACAGATCACAAACCATTGGTTTCTTTGTTTAACAAACCTTTATACAAAATTCCTGCTAGACTTCAACGGTTTATGCTTCGTCTTCAGTCATATGATCTGACAGTTACCTACAAACCCGGTAAATATTTGTATATAGCTGATACCCTGTCAAGATGTCCATTAAAAGCAAACGCCTTAGCTGATATTCATAATGACATCACACTTCATTGTAATTTTCTTAAGTCGCATCTTGAAGTTCCATTTTCAAATATAAATGATATAAAATATCATAGTAATAATGATACAGTCTTTGCAAAAATTAAAACGTATATACTAAATGGCTGGCCTATACATAATAAACTTGTTGATAAAGAGGTCATGCCTTATTACAAAATAAAAGATGAAATTCATATCATTGATGATATTCTTCTTAAAAATAACCAAGTTTTAGTCCCAAAAAGTCTTCAAAGTCTGATATTGGACAAAATCCATGAAAGTCACATGGGAATACAGAGATGTCAAAGTCTAGCTCGACAATCTGTATACTGGTCAAACATGTATAATGATATATTTAATAAAATATCAGATTGTGAAATTTGTATGAAATACAAAAACTCAAAATTTAAACAAGAAATTTTGACTCATGATGTTTATAATATACCATGGTTTAAAGTCGGATGTGATCTCTTTGAGTTCAATAAAAAATACTATATACTAGTAGTTGACTATTTTTCAAAATTTATTGAAATAGAGTTGTTAAACTCTGGTTATTCGAGTAGACATGTGATTTTGAAACTGAAATCCATTTTCGCTAGACATGGCATCCCGAATATTTTCATATCTGATAATGGCCCACCTTTTAATTCAAATGAATTTAAAAAATTTCTTATTGATTGGGGTATAGACCACAAAACTTCGAGTCCATATTTAGCAAGATCAAATGGTCTTGCAGAACGTTCTATTCAAACAGTGAAGAAACTTTTATATAAATGTCTTGAAAGTGCTACTGATCCATATATCGCGTTATTAAACTACCGCACTACACCTAAAGAAAATTTGACAAGTCCATCTGAACTACTAATGTCTAGAAAGTTGAATACAAGACTTCCAACACTTTCATTAAACTTAAAACCAAAACTAGTTGATACAGATAAATATCAAAAAGAAGTTAATAGTAAAATTCAAAAGTCATCAAATCATTATAACTCCAATACAAAAGAATACAAATCTGTTAACACAGGTGATAAAGTAATGTTTAAAAGAAATCCTAGTTCGTTTTGGTTTCCAGGAGAAATAGTGAGTAAAAGTACGGAGCCCAGATCATTTGTAATTAAGGATAAGGAAGGTTCTTTGTTTAGAAGAAATGAACAACACATATTCAAAAATTCTGAAAATTCATCAAACTCTGATGATGCAAATGAACACACGGTTAAAAAATCTGAAGACTCTAATAGTGAAAATACTAGTAATACAGTGAATACTTCTGACCCTAATTTACCAGTTAAAACTGAAACTGATTCTGATAGTGCTTATAGAACTCGTTATGGAAGAAAGATTAACCCACCAACTAGATTTATACGCACTAATTTCTAAACCATCAAAAACATGCACTTGTATCTCAACAAATAATTTTATTATTAATTTATATCTATGTACTTATAATCTTTATGATTTAAATAGTTAAATATTTGAAAATAACTTGAATTGAAATTATTATAAATACATATGTAATTGAAAAGGGAGATGTTGTGTAAATAATTAATGTAAAAGAACATGAATTAACCACTTGTTATTATTAGCTTTTAAGTTATGATTAGTAAGCTTTGTAATTATTCTTCATATTGAATATATATAATAAATTGATTGTCTGGCAACACTGTTTTCGAACACATAACACGTTCGAGTGGCAGTGCAATACAAGGGATTTCTCTTTCAATATTTTATTACGAATTTTAGTTAACTTTTCTCGCTTCCATTTGTTAAAATAAAATTTTTTTGCATTTCTATTCCTAATGGAAAATGGAAAAAAGTCCTTAAACTCTAACGTAATGTTGGTGCATAATAAACACTTTTTTAATAATTTTTTGATATTCAAAAAATCTGGCAATAAAATTACAAAGAAACTCGTACTCACCGGAGTATTACACAATTTTTTTGTTTTTCGTTTTGTTTGCATCGTGTTACTGATGAAAAATGTTGCTGAAAATAAAAGAAAAGTTTGGTTAGGTTTTTTTTTTGTTTTCCAAATAATGAATGGTAAATTGAATGATTGATGGTAAAACTTATGGCATAACAGACAGAGAGTCGAAAAGCAAAACAAGCAAAAAGAATCATAAAACACAAAAAGTTTAACGAATGGATGAATGGGGGGGTGGAGTACTCAACTATATAATCATTATTTTTTATGGTTTCAATTTATGCTCTGAAAAGTTTTTGGTTTCTATTATTTATTTTGAAAAGGAAAGACAAATAAATTTAAGATTAAAAGAAAGAAAAAAAAAAAACATAGCACTACCTGGTAGTAGGTAAGAAAAATGAAAGAAACATTATTTAAACGCGATACTGTTGTGATTATTGTTATTATTGATGGTTATTATGTGTTACAATGGCTGAATATTTCTATTTTTCACTAGATTTAGAGAATGAATCAGATTTGGAAATTAAAATTGATTTTCATGTCTCTGTAAATCAAAAACATCATGCTTCAGCAACACCTACCGCCATATAGGTCCCAGATTTATTAACTTTTAGACAATGGTTTACCCAGCCATAAATTTCCGCCATGGCTTCTCTGGTTGGAGAACGTTCGAAATGTTCCATTTTCTTTCACTTTGGCGCATAAATCAGGCATAACAAATGGATTATATTGGCTTTGAAGACCGCTGTCATTTGTGGCTTATTCGCATACACCTACAAAATAAGGAAGGTTAGAGGACGTGTACCTGTCACCTGAGACAAGTACAGTACCCGGAGGTCGGTTTGACTCATTGTACAAAACAACTTAAGGAAACCCCATAGGAAAAAACCAGATCGCACGATCGATGGCCAGTTCATATCACCTTCAAGTAAGATGATCATGCTATCAAATCGCTTATGCAAAATATCGAATGTGGCATGAGCTGTGGTTCACGCAGCGCAGTCCTATTGAAACCGAATGACCATACATACATAATTGGTCATTACAACCCTTCAGTCAGGGTTACGACCTAACTTCTCACACTACTTATGTTGTGTGTGTTAATTTTTAATTATGAGTGGCGGGACCTACAGTTTAAAGTCGACTCCGATTTTTGAGCAACATTCCATGGCAATTTTATTTACTCCCAGAGTTTTTGCCAGTAAACTACTGAGAAAAAGCCATCGAAGAAATATTTTTTTCGTATTTCATTTTGTTTGAGATGTCTGACCTGGGGTATGAACCGTGACCTCACGTTAAATACGCCATCTCACTACCTACTAGACTACGGCGACTACCATCGAAATATCGCTTAGTTTAGAGTAACCAAATACTGTTTAATATGAGTGAAGATGAATGGCCGAGTCATTAAAATTATCAATAAATGCGCCTATAACTGGATTACACAATTTCATGAATCAGAACGCAGTTTTGAAAAAATAACCACGATTTTATGCTTGTAATTAAATTCCCTAAAATTAAAAAGAAATGTCTTCATACCACAGAAGATGAACTAATTTCTGTGAAAATTGTCTCTCCTTAATGGAAAATTAAACTGTAAACCGCATTGCAAACACCCATACTAACGTTGTTTCTATAGAAAATTTTAAGAGAAGAAAAGTTTAAGGCATACCTAACCAAACGACAACATAATGACACGTTGACAGGAGACAGACAGACTCATTCACACCAACCACCAGCAACTTTAGAAACTTGTCTAGCAACCGTTATTGACATCCTCTTCCTGCTTCAATAGATACATTCTCCTTGGCCATGAGACACCCATAAATTTTCGTGTGTTGTCGAGTGTTGGTGTCTTAAACACATTATTGGCAACAAATTATGCGCATTATTAAGCAAGTAAATCTCTATTAAACACAAGACATTAATATCGTCTCCTATCGATACCCACGATGAAATGACAGTTTTTCCAACTCAGAAGTTTCATAGAAAATATTGCCACGATTATGAACATATAAAAAGTGTGTGTGTAAGGTAGTGACCTGGTAGAGAATGTATTAAAAATTATTGTGTTTTGATTTGGTGCATGAATTAAAATGTTATTTAATCTGCAATAGTTTCGTTAAGTTTTAAATTGTTTGACTTAATAGCTGAGCTGAACGCTTATGATTGCTTACACAACCGCTCTTCTTATTGGAGCCTTAGTATAAAGGCTTCGTATACCTTTGTTTATTATTAACATGAGGTGATTTCAAAACTGTAAGAAAACTGACCTGGGGTCTCAAAGTTTTTGGCTTAAGTCTACATTCTAGCCATATAGTGGGATGGTAAGAAGAACTCTAAGCTGATTTTTTATGTTTAAAACTCATGTTAATTCTTTTTGTATTTTAATTCTGCTTTTTTTAAGCCACAAACTCTCTTTCTCTTGTAAGACTTTTATTGTTTTAATAACAGCTGCAGAGAATAAAACAACACCAACTGTGTTCATGTTCTTCTTCATTTTTTACTGGGGATTTTATGACCCAAACAGCTACAATAACGCAAAAGAAAAAATTTCAGGGCAAAGAAAGAAAGAAAGAAACTAAAATAAATACACAAACAGAAAAGGGAAAGAGAGATCAAGGTTAAAGAGACAGTTACTGTAAAAGATCCAGATACAGATACCAATATAGAATATAAAATGGAATGCACAGACACATATTAAGACAAAACGAAAGAAAAAACAACCCATAAAACTGTTTTTAAATGAGAGCAACAACAATAATAATAATAAAAATACAGTTTCACTCGCACTCATCACAAACCCCCCCCCCCCCCCCCGGGTAATGATGAAAATTTAAGTCATTCTCAGAGAGAAGAGCATGTGAAAATAATTATTTGTACATAAAATTCTGTGTATGTATGTGTGGGTGTATGTAATTAGGAAACACTAAAGTGAAGATAACGAAAGGAAATTATCCGAGAAATGTTATTAATTTCGTTTAATGTGATGGACGAGACGGATAGCTTTGGATAGCTTTTTCATGGGGGATTATTTCATATGAAATTGTGAAATTTACTTGCAATTGCAAATGCTAGGGAGTATGGTAAAGTCACCAGATATTATTCTACACACGCCATAGCAAAATAGAATTTATTTGGAATCCAATTGATGCTTAAACTATTGTTGTGAAGTCACGAAAAAGTTAATCTTCGATTGTGTCAGTGCTAGAGCTCCCGGATATAACACAAAGCTTAAAAGCACGCAAAGGCAATCACTCTCCAGTTGGGTGTCGTTAAGATCATTTAAAGTATAGAAGACTGTACTTAAAACTATTAAAAAAAATTTCTCACGACTTTTTGAGAATTGAAAGCACATCTACCATGGATGTTAGCAGGTTATGCTTCCATGTACACAATTTGTGAATGTGCTGGTCTTGATGATTTTTATATAGACTATGGAGACAGTTGCAGAATACTGGCCTTATAAATATAAGAGGCACAAAAAACGCGTAAGCATTCTATAAAGTGCTCGCAGACACAGACAGATAGCAAATATATGTGATAATTTCATAGGAGGCAAAAAAGATAAGATAAGACTTTAGCTGAAAAGATAAGTTTCACCCTTGTACTGCTTTCAGCGCAGCGCTAGTAGAAACATACGCTTTAAACCTCCGCATAGGACAGATAATACAGATTCAGAGACTCTCTGCTATAATATCCCCATAGTAGCTGACACATACATATGTAAGCGTCAGAGCTTAGCTGGTCAGACATTGAAGAAACGAGATAAATCGGAGACATTTGAAACTATAAAGCTCGGGACTGCAATATTTAATCGGTGGTTCTGGGATGATCATATTCACTGTCGAACAATGTGGTGATGTTAGTTGTGGTGGAAGTACAATACGGAGATTGTGGCATTAAATGAGTAAACCAAAGTGTTTATACAGTAAATCTATTAAAATACACAACGATTTTTGGGAAGCTGTGGGACATTTTCAAAAGATATTACGATACGAGCTGTATATGCCACTGCCATTTTATGCAACACATTTGAACAAAATTTTTCTTAAATTCTTGAATTAAATTTCTCGCTTTAAGCAAAAAAGAGAAACAACTTATATCACAGCTTAATTTAATCCGGCTTTTGTTTTATAAACACAAAAAAAGCATTTCAAAAGCCCAAAATTAATCCATTTTTTAATATCCTTTTGCTTGGTTTTGTGTTTTTTGTTTGTTTTGCGGTTGCCTCATAAAGGAAAAAGGATTCGTAAAATTAATACCCGATAATGAAATGCTTAGTATGGTAGGCTATAAATCAACAAAATGTCGAAATTAATTCGTTTCTACATTTTAAGAATATCCTTACAAACGAAAGTAAAACCAAAAAGGATAAGAAAAAGTAAAGGAAAAAAAATGTTGTCCTGTCTACACTTAAGATAAATGAAATAAAAGAATGGACAAAAGGATGAATGAATGAATGAATCAATAAAAGATAGAGAAAAAGAGTGTGGGAATACAATAAAACGAATTGAAAATACTTTAAAATGAAATGAAAATTTTATTGATGAAACATGAATGAAATTTTAAATGAAAGCAACATTTTTACGACACTCAACCAGCGCCATAAAACTCACACGTTTGATAATACAAATCATCATCAATGGTTAAGAAGTCTAATCCTACCAAATTGGTATTTTTAGGCAGAAGATATGGGTATGATACATACGTATTGTCATGAAAAATGAAATAAAAATCAGACATAAAGAAAAAAAATAAATAAATAAAAGGAATCCAAGCCTATAACATATTACGTACATATATGTTATAGGCTTGGCCTTTATAATAATGCTGACTATAAGAAAATAATCAAAAAAAACAATAAAAACAAATTGAAAAATCAAAATTTATTACGAAATCGTTTTATGCCTCACCAACCAAGTCTGGGTCCAGAGGTTCATTTGCCAAATGAAATTTTAAGTTCATGTATTCAAACACATTGAAGTTGCCGTAGTCTAGTAGGTAGGGTGTTCTCTTATTAGACGTGAGGCAACGGTTCATACCAGAGGTCAAATATCTCAAACAAAACGAAATATGAAAAAAAAAATTATATTTCAACGGCTACAAATTTCTGGCACCTGAAGGGTGACAAATTTGAGCTGAAGTATTAGTCAGTTACAGTACTGTCTGTCGCTACCAGGTTTTTAGGCTCTGGAGCATGTATTTCTTTTTCAATTTGAAACCCGCAAAGATTCAGCCATTCATTCATTACATATTCACGTCAAGGGGATTACATAGAATTTTCTACTCGTAATAATCGGCTTCTTATTAAAAAACGGTGTTTTTAATATCATCTGCAATTGACATTTCACAGTCATGGATACACTACCTATACTGCTGTAAAAAATAAATGTTTTCATTTCCCTTTATTATTTACATTTCCATGTAAATAAAATGCAGCCACCATAACGTATAATTAATTTGTATTTCATATCACTCAGTCACTCCATTCAAATTACTCATACGTCACGTTAATCATTCAACGAAAATCATTACTTTTGCACCCGGTATTAAAAATGTGATTCAAGTTAAGAAAAGAAAGCAAACAAAAGCAATTAATTTTAAACAAAAATTTGTAAAATAAAAAAAAGCATATTGAGAACAAAAAAAGCTCTCCCTCCTCTCAATCCTCATCATCCACATCTGACATGAAGATGACTGACTATCAGCCTATTTGCAGCACGCACTTAAAATGATTAATGAAATCATTTTCATTAAATGCTGACTTTTGACGCTGGCAAGCAAATGAGAATAATAAAGAAAGGAAGAACAGGAATGAATCAAGATTTATTGAAATTAAAAAAGTTTTTAAATTAAAAAGAAAAAAGACGTCATTTATTGTATCTTTTTTATGCTTTCATTCTATTTTTCCTTTTTTTATTTTCTTAATTCGTCCTATATTTCTAAATTTTCTTTGCAGTGTGAAGAAGCATGAGAAGTGGCTTGAAGAATATGCAGAAAAGTATTCGTGACAATATCGATAATTACTTGCAACCTATTCTACGCGATGACTTAACAATAGAAATGGTGACGTCTGACATGCTACATTAGATGCAAAACTTATGCCAGCCAGAATTGGAACAAAAAGTTGTCAAAGCACTGTCAAAGCACTGTCATAGCAACAGTAATCAGAGTATCATTAAAAAATTATGCATAAGGATGTCTAACCTATACTCTTGTCATGATCATTTCCTGCACGAACACATACTCGTATATTCATGCAATCACATTGCGGACTGAATTAAGGCCACTTGAATTTCATCAATTTCTATGTCTGGTCTGTGTCATTCCCTTAATGTACAATAGAGCTGTCGCAAAGCATTTACCCTCTCTTCTTTTTGTTCCTTTGTTTAATTGTAATAAGCAGGTGAATGAAGATTCTAGAATTACAGGGTTGCCATCTATCGTTGTTTAGAAACTACGAAAAGTTTAATTTAAAGCGACAAAGAACTTTGCTTGTGTTCTATCAATGCGGTTTTGAATGCAAGAGATGATGAATAAATTTTATTAAGATTTCCGAATTTTAAAAGCAGTGGCAACAAGCCATCTCCATATAATCTATACAAGAACTCGGCGCATTTTAAAGCTTACAGAGGGTAATATCAACAAACAACAACTTCCGAAGGTCAAAGAAAAATCGCTTGTAGTTGACAAAAACGAATTTCAAGTTGTCTTTAGAATTTTTATTTAAATTTATTTTCTCTTAGACCCTCGTATAGGAATATTCTGGGAATTGAATGTCAAGAACTAATGAGAATGTTGAACATTTATTACGACATAGTTTCTCACACCACACATGTTGCGTGTGTTAATTTTTATTCATAAGTGGCGGGACCTACAGTTTAAAATCAACTCCGAACGACAGATTTTTGAGAAACTTTTCATGACAATTTTATTTACTCTCAGAGCTATTGCTAGAAATCTGCTGAGAGGAAGTAGCCTTTAAGATTTCGTTTTGCTGGAAATGTCTGACCCGTCGTAAACTATGGCCGACATTTGCCCACATTAACTTAACAATTGACTTCGAATTTATCGATCAATAATTATAAAACACTCATGTGAATTCTCTCTCTAGTAAAAGAGTCCTGAAAGCCTATGTGCCAACACACCTTTATCCCAAGTTTAGGCTACTTGAAAGCAAAGCCAGGTTCTCTTTTAAATTCTATAAAAATATACTCTGGTAGCACGAACTTAGCAGAGAAGACCAGGACATTAGACATTTGCTGCAGTATCTTCTGCAAACGATATTTTTTGGCAACTTCTAGAATCTCTCTGTTGATTTGTTGTTGCAATTTAATTTTTGTTTATCCATATTACCGTAAATTTTCTCTTGTTTTGTTGTTGTTTGTTTCCCTTATTCTTTATTCATGTTTGTAGAATCAACATTTAGTGTTTATTTCTCATCCACAATATTTATCAGACAATGACCACGGAGGTCTGTTTTAAAGCGTCTTCTCAGATTTGAGTAATCCTTCCTTGATAGTCTAACGCACCTAGATTACAGCCTGTTCTAAGAGAATCCAAAGTTCTAATGCTAACTGCAAGAGTGATTAATCAGGATATGCCAGTTAGCTCTGAGGCTCCTATGTATTCCAACTAAGCACTTTGTGAAGAACCTATTAAAGCGATGGGTTCTCGCATTTGCACTTTTAATAGCCAAACTAGGGAGGCGGAACTTTCTTTATCTTATCAGATATATTTTTACACTAGAAAAATACCACGCGGTGTTAACGAAATCGTTACCCTGTGCGTCATATCAATTAACCCAACTACAGCCAGTTAATCTGTGATGCATGAACGAAAGCAATAACAAAACTTTTTCACGAAATGAACAATAAAAAATTGAATCCCTTTCATTTAAGGGACCAATGTTTCGCATATTTTTTCCATTCGAAATTTTTTCTTCACAACGAATCAACGCTTTCAAACAGAACGGAAAAAAAATTCATTTCATGGAAAGTACAAAAATTGTTTTTAATTTCACTTTCACGCTTAACAAAACCTCCTTACAACAATGGAATCAAAACAAAAAGAAACGAAAAAAAACCTGGATGAAAAAAAGAAAAATAAACGCAAATCTGCTAGAAATCTGTTTCCCTTTTCCTTTGCCTTGATAGCATTTGGTGGCAAACATAGCAGCTATAAGTGCCACGGCTGTTAATACCTTAAAATGGAAGGGAATATTTGCAAACATTTTAGTGGAAATAAAAATAAAAAAAAAACAAAAAAAAAAGCTTGTGAAACGTTAAAAGGAAGTGGTAACGTTCACGATGATGATGATGTTGCATACAACTTTTTTTTTTGTTTTGCCACAATTTCAAGCCAACCTTGTGGCATAAACTTATTTCAATATTTTTTTCCCCCATAATTCCGCCACCATTTTATTCCTTTTTTATTGGAAAAACAAAATCCGTGGAAAATTTCAAACACACGGAAACATCCTCAAACCTGTTCAAACCTGTCGGCTTTATATGCAAATGGATTTATGGAAGTGAGCCGCAGAGTATTACACCCTACATTACGCTACATGCAAGCTGATGCCATTTTAGAAAGCAAATAACGAACAGATTGTAGTGTAAAGTTAAGATGGCCTTAACTGCCGTCTGCCTTAATGGCCTTATTTTTAAAACTTTTTGTAAAGCCATTACCATCAGCATTAAATTTTTTTTATTCTTTCCGTAACGAATCATAAAAATAGTTATAGAAGAGGAAGAAAAAATAAACAGACATTGCTGCGTTAAATACAAAGTAAAGAGACGTTAAAACCTGGATAAAAATTTATTACAATAACTTACGCTAGGATTTAAAAAATAACGCAGGACTAAAAACGATAAAAAAAAATTTATGGATCACATCAATGGCAATATTATATTATATGTACATATGTATGTATGTATATACAAGGATTAAATGACAACAACAAATCAATTGTAAGGTTCTAGAAGTTGCCAAATAATATCGTCTGCAGAATAAACTGCAGCAATATGTCTAATGTTATGTCAAATGTCTAATATTATGGTCTTCGTTACATATATACCGCTTTCTCTTCTAAATTCAAGCTTTCGGTGCATATTTTAGGGAATTTAGAGGAGAATCTGGCTTCGTTCCCTAGTAGTCTAAACTTGGGATAACGATGTGTTATCACCTAAGCTTTGAGGACTCCTTTAATAGAGAGAGAACTCACATTAGTGTCAAATAATTGTTGGTAGATAAATTTGAAGTGAATTGAAGATTTAATGTGGGCAAACGTTCGCCACCAAGCTAGGAGACTCTATGATTAGATTCTTAGATTTAGTAGCCGCCAAAGTCTAGTAGGTAGTGCATTGGCTTATTAGACGTGAGCCACGGTTCAAACACCAGGTCAGACATCTCTAGCAAAACGAAATATGAAATAAATATTTTTCAGCGACTACCTCTCAGCAGATTTGTGGTAAAAACTCTGCGAGTAAATAAAATTGCCATGAAAAAGTTTCCCAAAAATCTGTCTTTCAGAGTCAACTTTAAACTGTGGGTGCTGATACTGATGGCATCAAATTAACACACACACACAATATAAGTGGTGTGAGAAGCTAGGTTGTAATCCTGACTGAAGGGTAGTAATGACCAACTATGTATGTATGTCTGAATGTATTAGAAAAAGAAACTATCGTGAGTAGCATAAAGGAGGAGGGTAATATCGACAGTGCCAAAGCAGACTGCCCGGAGTAGCCTGTGTAACCACCGTAAGCTAGTACATAGTGTATTGGATTATTAGATCTCGTACAAAACGAAGTATTAAACAAATATTTCTTTAGGTGACTTCCTCTCAGCACTGTTCAGGCAATAACTGTGAGAGTAAATAAAATTGTCATAAATTTATGATATTTTATTCTTGATCTTTAAATTAAAATGAATAAAACTCTGCATTTTCTTAATATATTTGTATCATTGAGACTTTTCAACTATTCAAATGAAATCTATATCCTGTAGCATCATCATAATCATAATGATGGTATCCAATAGCAGAATGATTTTATCAAAAGTGGAAATAAAAGAAAATCTAAGAAATAAAATAAAATTTTTTTTCACTTCTACAGAAACTGCTGTCGATATAATGTTTACATACAACAACAAAAACATACACAGAGAGAGAAAGAGAGACAAACAGAGGAGAGAGAGAATCTTGTTTCAATGTTTACCCTCATCACCCATGGAAATAATTTCATTGAAATGAAATATTTTAAAGGTAGACAGGATTAATAATCTTATCGTGACATACATTTACATTTACATATACACTTACACTTACACTTACACATATGCTTACAACTTCATTCCTAAATAAACCATTTTTATCGTGTTGGTACATGTAGGTTCATGCATGTCCTAAGCATATGGGTAATTACCCTTACATTTTGCTCTTCTAGATATCGAACAAGAGAGTTAGAAAGCCTTGTCAGCAATATTTTTCCCTTGCCTATAAGACCACAAGGGCCTCTACCATTCTACTACTACTAATGCTGCTATGATTATGGGAGAGACTCTCATTATTTCTTCGTACATTTTCAAGCATGAGGCATGATGTTTTAGTTGAATACGTTAACAACGAAACGAGCAGAGTAGGTTTTGAAAACACCAGGTGATTTCATATTTGAATAAATAATAAATTTTATGATTCTTGTGGAAACATAGTTTTTATTGGTTTAACTTAGCCCTCACAATTCACCCTGAATGCACCGGTCATTCAAACAATTAGAATCCATGTGCTATACAAAATCAGTTATCAGGATAATGGGCATAAGATTAGCGTGATTATGGAGTTAACGCTGAAATTCATGTACGAAAAATGTTATTTCCTATCTACACACATAACATACATTGATCATTACAAGCCTTTAGTCAGGATTACAACCTAGTTTCTCACACCACTTATGTTGTGTGTGTGTTAATTTTATACATGAGTGGCGGGACCTACAGTTTAAAGTCGATTCCGAACAAATTTTTGAGAAGCTTTTTCTTGTTAGTGTGGAATATTTTAGACCACAAACTATGCAAGCGAGCCTATGCTATGGAGCAAATCCAGCCGTTTACATGGCACGTATTTTTTGAATGGTACAAATTGGACAGCAGACTGTTAGATAGAGTGCACAGGCACTCAGTTTTGTTAATTAAAAGTGTGATCTATTCCACTCCAACTAGTGGATTATCTGCTCAACTTAACACGTTGACGAGACAACTCGTAGATTGCTTTCCCTTCTAGGGTGCCAAACTACGAGTTATCTCGTACTCACTAATGTGAAAAAATCAAATTGTCGTTTTTTGTCAAATTGTCAATTTTCTGAAAATTGGCGCGGCAGTCAACGTGTTAATTGGCTGGCTTCTAGTTCCTACTAAAGCAAAGAGCTGGGCTGGTGGTAGTAAATCTGGACACAATAGAGACTATGGACATGCTGCAGTTCTTGGACGTCATAAACTCATCACGAGTCAATGACATTCTTCTCTAGAATTTTCTTGATAAAAGTTTAGATTTTAGAAGTCCAATTGAATGTCGCCGTAGTCTTGTCCATATTGTGTTTCTCAAGCAAAATCTGTTGTTCGGAGTCCACTTTAAACTGTACGACCTGCCATCCATAGATTAAATTAACACACACAACAATGAGAGTGTTGTGAGAAACTAGGTTGTAATGACCAATTATGTATGTATGTATGTATGTACATGTACCATCTGTTATCGTTTTTGAACAGTCACTTTGTCCATCACTGACAAGAAGAACTTCTATAATTTCAATTTAATTCGTTTTTTTTTCGCCTATGAACGTTGTTGATGTCAAGTGGACAAATTTGTTTAAGTCCTGACAACCGTAATCTTGACATTTATCCTAGAGTGCAAATGATATCATGATATTTGAATCCGCATAACATTTTTAAGTACCATCTGTAATGCCATCAAGAAAACGTATTCGTATGCGATTACATTTTACCTGCTGCTAATCTATCTGATTGTTTGGCAGTTTCGTTAAAATCTTCAAATCTCAAGTATCATAGCAAATAGGATTGTCTTGTGATGCAATAATAATGATAACATTTACATCAGCATCCTACTTATCAATTGCCAACTCATAGTCTTAGGGTGCGTACAGAGTGCGCGCTGAAAGCCGAGCCGAGATTGTCAGTGCGATAAAGATTGTCAATGCGATAAAACTGGTTACATACAAGTCAATACAAATAAGCTTGTGTATAACACAGTGAACGCCGACGAAAGCAGAGATCAAAGCCGATGAGCGCGAGAAAACAGTTTCAAAGCGTTTTGCGCGCTTGTTTGCATTGTTGATGTTTACTTTTTAGTGTGCAGGCGTGTTTTTTATGGTTTCAAATAAAAAAAATGGATATCGAACAAATAATAAGTGAAATTTTCTTAAATCATTATATAAATGATGAAATTCACCAAATTCATTAGTGTAATTAGATGTTTTCCAAATTCTTTTCTGTTAATAATTGCATTAATCACACTAGGAGAAGCAAAATACGCTTCATCGGAGGAATCCATTACAGTATACAGCAATTTTATAAACACAAATGAACAACAAGACTAAATGACATAAAAGCAAAACACATGCAATAAACAGAATTTCAGCGCTGATTTCTCGCATTCACTGTGTTATACCCAAATGTTCTTCTCGCATTAAAATAAGCGTCAATAAGCTCGGCTCGGCTCCGCTCGGCATCAGCGTCCACTCTGTTCGCACCCTTATTGGTTAGTTATCGTTATCGTCATTATCATGTTTTAATGAAAATTTTGAAAATGATTACATTTTTTGTATGAATATTATTTTTTTATTACATTTTCACTTGTACGGCCGCCGCTCCTGCTTTTTCATCTCTTTAAGTTTATTTCTTGCCTTACTTATACATTTTAAATGAGAAATTTTAACGCTTTTTACACCAAAAAAAAAAATCATAATTTATGTCACCCAAATACAACTCATACCGACTTTGTTATGTCGTTGCCTGTTTCCAAATTATTTTATCTACTTGTGGCAGGTAACAGGAGCCTGATGCTGGCGTTACATTTTTCTTTTTGCTTGCAACTAAGTCTGTCTCTAGTTCACAGTTTTATTCTCGTGTTCTTATACACAGAAGGTACTCTGCATATTGAATACTTTATCTTCTTTTGTAAGTTTCGTAAATAACCCAGCAAAATTTTTTTTAGTGCAAATGGAAATAAATATGAAATCGCTTCTCGTGTTTGTCTTTAATGTTATAAACATTTGCTGGTTATTTTATAAAGAATTTCTTTTTAAATTTTCTCCTTTCCTTTTCCTTTTTTTCATTCCCCTTTTGTTTATTTCATATATTTGAACGCGTTGCCACAATCCAGCCATTAAATATTACAGTTTCGAAAGGGAAATTGCTAAAATGGTTTCAAATTTTTACGAACATTTTTTTTTGTATTGAAAATTTTAAATGGGGCAGACAGTATAAGTGTTGGTAACAATTATTTAAATTAATTCTGTTGGCTGGCAATGCACTTACTTAAACCATAAAATAATTTGGTCAAGTATTAATGAGTGAACTTTTATTTAAATTTCCTTTTTTATTTTATTTTTAAGTTTCTTTTCTTTTTAAATTGATTTTTTTTGTTAAATTTTGTTAAGGTAGTTAAATTAAATGATTCAAAATTAATGTTTGTAGCAATTGCTAAGCAATACTGCAATATAAGATTTATTCTTGTTGTATTGTTTTGAACAAATAAATAAATAAAAAAAAAATAAAATACATTCCGGTAGTCTTTAGTAAAGTCCTAATCGGAAGACTTAGACTACAAAACCAATGTTTAAAAGCTTGATAAGAGCTGTTAATTATACTCTTGACTTATTTAACTGATCACTACAATGCTTTAGTGAGGATTACAACCCAGTTTCTCATACCACTTATGTATGTTGTGTGTGTTAATTTTATCCATGAGCAACAGGACCTGCAGTTTAAAGTCGATTGCGAACGAAAGTCGATTACGATCAGATTATTTGACAGAAATCTGCTAAGAGGAAGTTGCCGAACAAATATTTTTTCATATTTCGTTTTGTTCCAGATGTGTGACATGGGATTTGAACCGTAGCTTCATGATTAGTAAGCCAACAGCTGTTAATTATACTCTTGACTTACATATTTAACTGATCATTACAATCATTAGTTTCTCACATCACCCATGTTGAGTATGATAAATTTTATCCATGAAGGGCGGGATCTACAATTTAAAATCGACTTTGAACAACAGATTTGAGAAACTTTTCATCGCAATTTTATTTTACATTCAGAGTTTTTTTTTCCAAAAAACTGGTACTCCGTAGTTCTATATTTTGCTTCGTTTTTCGATAGAAGCCAAAAATTCAAGTCAATAATAGTTGCTCGAAGTAGCCGGTCTGGGGTTTGAACCGGACATTTCCATAGTTCGCTTAACATTCGCTTTCTCACAAGATGGTTAAACTTTTGAAACGCTTTAAAAAAAGAAAAATAAAGAATTTCTTTTACAAAGAATACTTTTATAATAAATTTTCTTCTTTTGTTTCTTTGCAGGAAATCTTTTTCGATTAACATTCCACACACTTATCCATGAGGCGTAGGCCTTAATGAAATCACCGATAGTGGAATATGTTGAATAAAAACTAATAGTCAACAGATGTAATTGCATCAGTATAGGGTGACCGTGTACCCAGTGCTAAACCAAATTGATGACAATAATTTCTCTGCCTTATCCTTCCATTCTGCATTTATTTCAGCTCAAACCCAGCTGATGCTAAATGTTTTCATTGTTCTCACATTGTTTTTTTTTTTTTTTTGTACGAAAATAAAATAAAATGAATGAAAACTAAAAACTAATAATAAAACTTTCTTCATTATTTTTCCTTAACTTTTATGTTTCTTTCGTCCTTTTTCGCTTGGCCTTACAAGGCCTTAGAAGGAATAAGGAAGAGCAGAAACAAAAACTGAAAATAATTAGAAATTAAAGAAGACGACAGATTTGCCTTTTGTTTTAGAGACTTAAATTACAACAACAATGAACTACTGAATGCAACAACAACTGTGACACTAATATGTTGTCGTCTACATCCAAACCAGTTGTAATAGCAACCATAACACTTACAAGTATAACTGTAGCTGTAACTGTAATGTACGAAGGATAGGATAGAATGTGAATAAAATGTTCGAATAGTTTCTCTCTTGTTCTCGTGCAAGGAATATAGAAGGATGAAGTGACATGAAAAGAAAAGTTTTCATTTAAAAGATTAAGAAATTGTTACGAAAGCAATTGAAGTTTTCTTTTCTGTTTGCATTATTTGTCTATGTTTTAATTATTTGAAGAAATTATAATTAAAAAACAAATACAATAAAAAATAAATAATTAATTAAATTACAAAACAATTTCAAATTATATGTAATTACTAGCAGAGTGTACCCGGCGTTGCGCGGGTTATGTAGTTTGGATTAGTTTAAAAAATGAAAAATGTTTTTAAATTAAAAAAAAAAACAGTGATTATTTGAAACTGGTTTTGAAACCAGTTTCTTAAAAAATGGAATTTTTCAAATTATTCGGAAACCGGTTTAACAATCAACCCAGTTTTTTGAATACTCTAAGTCCTAAATATAAATGCACTCAATTTGCCCGTTTCTCGCCCCTTTCCCCCTTTTTGGACCCCTTTTGGTTCAATTTTAGAAACGGAACACCTCCAATAGCTATTTGGGAAACTTAACCAAGCTAAATCATAAAAAAATACCTTTAAACAGATAAAATACAGCATTTATACATAAAAGTACTAATTTGTGCCCATTTTTTCTCCCTTTGTCCCATTTTTTCCCCCTTTGGGTCAAAATTTTGAAAAGATTTATTGCCTATAACCTGCACCGACAAAAGCTCGATCAATATCCCAAATTTCAAGAAAATCGGTGCAGGCGTTCAGGCGTGATTGGCTATGCACTCAATTTGCCCGTTTTTGGCCCCTTTCCCCCTTTTTGGACCTCTTTTGGTTCAACTTTAGAAACGGATCACCTCCAAATAGCTATTTGGGAAACTTAACCAAGCTAAATCATAAAAAAATACCTTTAAACAGATAAAATACAGCATTTACGCATAAAAGTACTAATTTTTGCCCATTTTTTCTCCCTTTGTCCCATTTTTTCTCCCCTTTTGGTCAAAATTTTGAAAATATTTATAGCCTATAACCTCCACCGACAAAAGCTCGATCTATATCCTAAATTTCAAGAATATCGGTCCAGGCGTTCAGGCGTGATTGGCTAACAAACAAACAAACAAACAGACTTACAGAAAGATTTATAATATATATTAGGATTATATTTAGAATAATTTTGTGGCAACAATGAAAAAGTGCATATCTCAACTTATACAAAAAAATGTATTTTTGCATTTTTAGAATCAATGCAAACTCTGTGTCAAGTTTTTTAAAAATCAATTTAGAATTGTAAAAAATATTTTTAAATGTGATTTTTAATTGTTTTGTATTGAAATTCAAAACTTTAAAACGTTCTCGTGAAAAGTTAAAAAATAACAACATAATACCATAATACTATTACAAAAAAATATTTTTTTCTCGTAATCAGTGCGTCGTTTGGGAGGTATTTCTACAAAAAGGGTGGCCATGGGACACCCTATTGTACAAATTTTTCTATAAATGTAAAAAAAAGTTATTATTGGGTCATTTTTGCATTAAAAATAACAATAAATAAAAAACCGGTTCATCGGTTTCGAAACCGGGTTTGCAACCGGTTTCTTAAAAAATGCAATTTTTCAAATTATTCGGAAACCGGTTTAACAAACAACCCAGTTTTTTGAATACTCTAAGTCGTAACTATAAATGCACTCAATTTGCCCGGTTTCGGCCCCTTTTCCCCTTTTTGGACCCCTTTTGGTTCAACTTTAGTAACGGAACACCTCCAATAGCTATTTGGGAAACTTAACCAAGCTAAATCGTAAAAAATTACCTATAAAACAGATAAAATAAAGCATTTATGCATAAAAGTACTAATTTTTGCCCATTTTTTCCCCCCTTTGACCCATTTTTTGTCCCCTTTTGGTCAAAAATTTGAAAAGATTTATAGCCTATAACCTGCACCGACAAAAGCTTGATCTATATCCCAAATTTCAAGAAAATCGGTCCAGGCGTTTAGACGTGATTGACTAACAAACAAACCAACAAACAAACAAACAAACAAACAAACAAAAAAACAGACTTACAGAAAGATTTATAATATATATTAGGATTACGAGCTGAGTAGCCCGAACGTGGGAATCGAATCTACGACCCTTACGGCAATAGTCTAGCACACTACCCATTAGGCTACTCAGGCACCCAATATTTTTATTTATCATGGGCTGAACGCATTAATTTTTAAGTATTTACGAGATTTTATTTTTATTTACATACTCTGTCTCTGTTGAAAAAAATAGACGTGATACAGCGATTACCCAATAAATAATCACTTTAAAAGCCTAAGCTTTTCTTTTTTTTTAATTCGATTCACATAAGACTAAGGTGAGCTTATTTAACACAGAGTACAGCAGTCTTTTCTTACAAACACCTCCTAACACTAAATGTCATGCAATCCAGTAGCATCATATTTTGTGGCAGAATTATTATAAAGTTCACCGGAGATTATTTTTTAGTTTGAAAAATTTGTTTTAGGGCTAGCAAATCTAGCATAACTCCACAATAGAACTGCAGGTGGTATTGTTTAAATATACATTCTGATGTGCATCATGAATATCGAGTATAACAATAAAGAATATTGAAAGAAAAAAATATTTTTTTTTTCATTTTACAAGAATACATGCATTTAAACTACTGACTTTTAATGTAAGTATGGAGAACAGAACTATTTTTTATTTTATTTGCTTTAAAATTAATTTTCAGGAAAGGGGTCTGTCAGGAGCCAGTAGATATCTCTTTGTATGCTTTTCGACACAAAATGTATCGAATCTTTTAACAGGGACTTTCAAATTATGACAGTTGATAACGGACATCTTGTTGAAGCTACATCTGCCAAATTATATGGCATTTATTCACTACTCCTACTAGGCTGCTACTACTAAACTGGTCACTACAACCCTTTAGGCAGATGAGTGGCGGATCCTACAGTTTGTCCTGGGGTTTGAACCGTGGCCTCACGTCTAATAAGCCAACACGCTACCTACTAGACAACGGCGATTTCGGGCAATCTACAATGCTACAATGCCAAACGCAGCTTCTCACGATTCCAGTATCCAGTTTTCCAACAGGGACTTCCGGATTTTAATAACTGATAACGAACGCCGTAGTCTAGTAAGTAGTATGTTGGCTTATTAAACGTAAGGCCCGAGTTCAAATCCCAGGTTAGACATCAAAACGAAAATATTAAAATATTTCTTCGGCGATTTCCTCTCAGCAGATTTCTGGCAAAAAACTCTGAGAGTAAATAAAATTGCCATGAAAAGCTTCTCAAAAATCTGTCGTTCGGAGTCGACTTTAAACTGTAGGTCCCGCTACTCATGTATAAAATTAACGCACACAACATAAGCGGTGTGAGAAGCTAGGTTGTAATCCTGACTGAAGGGTTGTAATGACCAATTATGTATGTATGTAATTAAGGGATGGATCTAATCTTCTTGAGTTGCCGCTGTCTTTGTAAGTAAATAAATAAAAATGAAAGTGTTTGGTTTAAATTTTATTTTGCAACAGGTTTTAAAAGTGCTACAGAGTAAATAAACCGGCCTTTCGGTATTTACTAGAAATTTTACCAACTCACAGTCAACCAACAAAAAAGCAATTTGGAGTTTCACCAATTGTAAAGCTAAGTGTGAGCTTACGTTTTTTCGCAGAAGGTGGGTACCAGACTGGTGTAGGAAAAGACTTCAATGTGTCTTTAAGCCAGTTGACTTTGAGCAAAGTGCTTACAGATTGGCCTCCATTAATGTAACCAAATGTTGAACTTGAGTTTTATTAATTGTTTTAGACCTACAGGAACATTTAAATATTTTTTTATTTATTTAAATTTAGTTGTACAAAAATGTACTTAAATTTTTAATCAAACTCCCTTGTGTTTTATAAGTGAATTTTTTTTAGGGAAAATAAAAATAAAATACATTGAGAATACATACTTTTTCCCTTTTTAATATTTCTCCCTTCACACGGTTGATAAAAATGGGATTAAAACAGAGAAAAAGGAAAAGTAAAAAATTTCACGCGGAATTTTTATTCATAATAGGAGAGAAGGGAAAAGAGAGAAATTTCATGCGGAATTTTTATTCATGATTGGGCTGAATATGTCCCACAGCAATTATATTCTCGTTTATATTATAAATGCCACACGTAGGACGATGGAATTAAGAAAATTATAGTAATTTTAGTACTACATTCTGATGCCACAGACGAAAATGTGGTTAGCTTTTTCACAAACAAGCATACTTAGTTACTTAATTGGCTCTTACAACTCTTTTAATTAGCACTTCAACCTAGTTTCTCACACTACCAATGTTGTGTGTGTTAATTTAAGCCATGAGTGGCGTCACCTAAAGTTTAAAGTCGACTCCGAACGACATATTTTTTTTCTCCCAGAGTTTTCAACAAAAGACATGGGAGAGGAAATCGCCGAAAGAAATTTATTCCATTTATCGTTTTGTTCGAGGTGTCTGAGCTAGGGTTTGAACCACGAGTTCTCGTCTAAAGAGCCAACACACTACCTACTAGAAGAAGGTGACATTCAGCAGTATTGTCTAAAATAAAATTTCCAACTACCGTTGCAAGTTATCAGGGTAGTAGTGATATGTGACGTCATGTCTTTATACTAAGAAAGTACTATCGGTGCTACAATGATTATTTGACCTAAAAATACAACGCTTTTCATGCAGTCTGTTAGTTTAAAGTTACATAGCTCTTATACTTATCAGTATATTTCGGTTTATATACAAATAAGTTCATGCTTTTATGGATTTTTCCAATTTAAAATGATGTTTTGTCTGTGGCTGCTCCATTACCATATGTTGAGAGATGGTTTTCCTAGTTGTCAGTCTTGCAGGCAATGTGATAATATTTATTAAACAATTTGTGTATCATTGTGTGTGAGTGTAAATATTTTAAATTTATTTCTTTACCACAACAATAAAATTCTATTAAATTTCTCTTGGTTTCTATTGAATTCTCAGAAGAAAAGCACAAAATTGAAATGCAAGAAAAGGCATTCATTCATTCATGTGATGAAGTTTTTTTTTTTTTTCTTTCAAAAATTCAAAATTAAAAAAAGTTGGCCAAAACAGTTTTTAATAAAATCTCTGTGCTTTTGATTTTGTAAATAATGTATGGTTTACATGGAATTCCTTTGAAAAATTATAAGAAATAAAATAACAAATAAATTTTTGTTTCTAGGAAAGTTTTTGTGAGCAGCATTTCTGTTGAAGAGGAGAGGTATTTCAAAGAATATAATGTTTCGGTATGGAGAACCTAATGTTTCGGTATAGAAGGTGATTCTATTATGATAACTTTTAGTTAAAAAAAATTGAAAATATACACCAAGCAACCACGTCAAGACTCTGTACATGGTTGCTACACAAAGACCTCGACTAAATTATAAAAAATTATTAACCAGGACCCCATTTTTCTAAGGCTTTTGGTGCATTTAAACCGAATTTAACCGTAATTTCTTTCACTTTTGAGTTAGGATATCTCGAAAACTGAGGATGACAGAGCAATCCTTGCATTCATACATAATTGGTCATTACAACCCTTCAGTCAGGATTATTGACCTAGTTTCTCACACTACTTATGTTGTGTGTGTTAATTTTATACATAAGTGACGGGACCTACAGTTTAAAGTCGACTTCGAACAACAGATTTTTGAGAAACTTTTCATGGCAATTTTTTTTATTTACTCTCAGAGTTTTTGCCAGAAATCTGCTGAAAGGAAATCGCCGAAGAAATACTTTTTGTATTTTGTTTTGATGTCTGGCCTGGGGCTCGAACCCTGGCTTTACGTCTAATAAGCCAACACACTACCTACTGGACTACGGCGACTTCAATCCTTGCATTCTGTGCACCTAAAACAGAAAACAGTGGTATGTTCTGGTTTCTGGGTTAAAACCATTATTTAATTCAAGAATTGTATTTTAAAAAACTGGTAACCAGAATTTTTATCCTATTTTAGTCAAAAATCCCCGGTCAGACATCAAAAACGAAATATGAAAAAATATTTCTTCGGCGACTTCCTCTCAGCAGATTTCTGGCAAAAACTCTGAGAGTAAATAAAAAAAATTGCCATGAAAAGTTTCTCAAACATCTGTCGTTCGGAGTCGACGTTAAACTGTAGGTCCCGCCACTCATTTGTAAAATTAACACACACAACATGAGTGGTGTTGAGAAGCTAGGCCGTAATCCTGACTGAAGGGTTGTAATGGCCAATTATGTATGTATGTATGTATGTATGTATTTTAGTCAAAATTCTAATTTTATTTCATATTTAATGTAATCCAGGAACTCATGCTGAACATTATGTTGGGACTAAGAAACCAATTTATGTAATGCATACATAGGGGATGGTCCCTACTCAAGCAGACACTATATTGGGACTAGGAAATTATTTTATGGGACGGTGGAAGGAGATGTCAGTGCTGACTTATTAAGACAGAATTCTAATTTTATTTCATATTCATCACCCTGCAGACGATGGTTCTTACTAATGCAGAACGTTAAATAGTTTATGGGCCAATGGAATGCGAATGGAAGCGAATAGCGTTTATGAATTGAATCTCTTGACATTACCAGAGACGGATCATCCGACCAAAGGTTAATTTTCTCTGTGATGCAATGTGCAATCCATTGATTAATCTTTTTCATGGTAGATACACTAAGTAAAACTCTGAGATTTTCAGGTTCAAGCACCTTTATTTTACTTGAGCACGTTCCTATAAATATTAGAACAGTGAAGCTTAATTGTTTTATCACAGTTGCTCTGCTCTGCAGGCAGTTCATACATAAAAGTTGGATTGTATTTTTTGTCGCCTAAACGAGGTATAAGTATCACGGAGATTAAGTGGAGTATTTCAGTTAACATCTTAAGAATTTAAATTAGTTGAAAGCTTTTTATCCGAATCGACGACATTATACTGACTCCAGTATTTTGAATTGAATTTTCATGTTCAAGACTCTGATTCTGTAATACTTTTTTAAATACAGAGGTGTCAGACCCTTTCCAAATGTGATGTGAGGTATGTTGAAGTTACTCAGGCGAAATTTATTTTCCAAGTCGCCATAGTCTAGTAGGTAGTGTATTGATTTATTAGACGTGAGGCCACGGCTTAAACCCCAGACCAGACATCTCGAACAAAACGAAGTATGAAATAAATATTTCTTCGGCGAGTTCCTCTCAACACACAACATCAGTCGTACCCCTGACTGAATGATTGTAATGACCATTTATGTTATGTATGTATTAAAGATGACCTGCTTATTAAGCACGAAACAAAATTGGATTGGATTCGAGCATTAATATATAACCTGGGTCGCACTATACCACTTGACGATGTTTTAATTCCTTTTTCATTGCTTAAAAAATTGTCCTGAATTGCATACGATATCGATGCCGCTGTTTAAATGAAATTTCAAATTGCTACTTGCACCGCAAACCATTTCAATTCTTATGTTTCAAATTGTTTTCGTAAATAATAAATCGTAATCCTTGTATTTAATTTAAAATTCTTTGAATTATTTTTGATTAAATACCAATAAATATCGATTATTTTGCCAAAATATGATTCAAACAAAACTATTCCTACTCTTAAGCCGATTTAAATACACACAATGGATGGAAAACTTTTATAATTTGAATCCATATAGAATTTATCATATAACATTACCATCGTTCATTGTAAATACATTTTTATTATTAATTATGTAAACTTGTATTCATGGATTCATAAAAAAAAGAAAATAAAATGAAAAATAAAAAATACATAAATAAATTTGTACAACAGAATGAATCAAATCAAAATTCTATTAAAAATTATATTCAAAGTCATCATGATTTTAGAGACAAAAAGAGAAAAAAAAAGAAAAAAAAAAATGATTTAAAAAAATCTTATGTGTGGTAGTTTTGCTTTTATTTTCATGCGGATACGGATATGAGTTCAGATTTTATTTCAAAAAAATTTTTTTTGTCTGCTCATAACGTGGTTTTATTGCATAAAAATTCTGGCAGTGCTACGCTGCTTTTGTGTATGTATGGATGTGGGTGTGTATGTGTATATAGAGAGGTGTCCACTACAGTTATGCCAAGCAGTATATATGTATATTTACTCAATATAACTAGCAGCAGTGTAACTGGCTTCAGTATAACTGGCCTTCGTTTTGTAGGAGGCAGAGGTAACTAAAAAGATTTGTAATACAGGAGAGTAACAATTTTTTTTTTTTTTTTTTAAATTTTGGATGAAAGATTCCGCATCGCAATGCAACAATCCAATATAATTTGATACAGGACCTTGTACTCGGACTACTTATTAGTATTATTATCAGTAAGAGTGGTTAGCTACTCTATCGGCAGTCACTCTGACCTAAAAGATCTTTTGCGTGCTACTCTGATTACTCAGGTATTAATGCCCCCCACTGACACCCAATGTTTCTATCGATGTTTCCTTCTTCATTGAAGTAATGGCCAACTGATCGTTTGGTTAGGCAAAATCCTCGATCATCCTCCCAATGTGTAACTATGAGAAATTATACCCAAAAGAACTATTCGGATTACTATGCACTTTGTTGTACAATAGGGCTCTGAGCTTATAATGTCTACTGCGTATCCATATCTCCAAAACACTTCAGGCCCTAGGACTGGCTACAACCAGACAACGGAACCAACCAGACAACGAAAAAAAAACGAATAAAGCAATGGAGATCATTTATAACAGTCATCGCGGACGTCTAAATCAGGTTGTCACAATGGCAGTTCTATTAACTCACTCCCGAGCTATTGATTGATCTGATATAAGTAGGCCCACAGTGCGTCATTTTTAACACAATAAGTGTTTGAGTTTGATTCTGTTTGTGGTTGCAGCTGATCATTTACAATCATATTTCTGGGTAGCTAGCTCCCTGAATATTGTAGGGTTCAAGGTTTCAAGCTGCTGTTGTATACCAATGGGTGAAAATTAAACCCGCCTGACTATGCTATGATGGCGGGTCCAGACATCAATGGGCTTCTAAAAATCGACAACCATTACGAACATTATTTTATGTGCTGATCAATGAATCGATTCAAATTCATTGCAGTTCCCGCAATGAATGTGAAAGGCTATCGTTAATCGAAATATGGGAAGTACTTTGAGTCTTGCTGAATATTGCCTGTGTTTTTATTAGCCTGTCAATTTGTTTCACATGTTTCTCCTAGAACTTTTCAAACAAACCTCGTAGCTGATACAGAAGTAATTTGGAATATAGTTTCGTATTTTTATTTTCTGATTTTATGAAACAAATTCCCAAAAGCCATTTCGTTTTGTAGTCAGTCTCCTACAAAAAAGTTGTGGATTTTTTTATGAAAAAAAAAACTCAAATAAAATATATTGTTAGTATAATTCGCAAAGACGCTAAGTCCACTTTTTTCAAAAATTGAGATTTTAATGCAAAACGGTAACATTGTACATAATACATATTTTACAACAACAAAACATGTCATTATATAGTTTAAAGTTGTTGTAATTTTGTGGTTTGCAAAAACGCTAAGTCCACAAAACTACGAAAAATATTAATATTAATATTATTAATTAATTAATAATAATAATAATTAACATTATTAGTTATTAATATTAATATTAATATTATTTTGTAAAAATGATTGCGTTTAAACAGTTTACAAATTTTAAAAACTGAAAAAGCTACAATGTTTTTTGTGTCTCCTGTAAAATTTGAAAAAAGGAACTTAACACATTTGCGAATTATACTAACGATATGTATGTAGTAATGTATGAAGTAATAGTAGTAGTGTTACATGTGATGTTACATATCCTATAATATATATTATATATATATAAATCTATTATATATTATAAATCTTTCTGTAAGTCTGTTTTTTTGTTTGTTTGTTGGTTTGTTTGTTAGGCAATCACGCCTGAACGCCTGGACCGATTTTCTTGAAATTTGGGATATAGATCGAGCCATTGCCGGTGCAGGTTATAGGCTATAAATCGTTTCAAAATTTTGACCAAAATGGGGAAAAAATGGGACAAAGGGAGAAAAAATGGGCAAAAATTAGTACTTTTATGCATAAAATCTGTATTTTATCTGTTTTATAGGTAATTTTTTACGATTTAGCTTGGTTAAGTTTCCCAAATAGCTATTGGAGGTGTTCCGTTTCAAAAGTTGAACCAAAAGGGGTCCAAAAATGGGCAAATTGAGTGCATTTATATTTAGGACTTAGAGTATTCAAAAAACTGGGTTGTTTGTTAAACCGGTTTCCGAATAATTTGAAAAATTGCATTTTTTAAGAAACCGGTTTCAAAACCGGTTACGAAACCGATAAACCGGTTTTTTATTTATTGTTATTTTTAATGCAAAAATTACCCAATAATAATTTTTTTTAATTTTTTAAACTAATCCAAACTACATAACCCGCGCAACGCCGGGTACAATCTGCTAGTGAATTTATATAACCAAACATTAGTACTCATATTTGATTATAATTTATTGCGAATATACGATACGATTCAAATAAAATAAAGGGTCCGCCAAATAACTTTTTTTTTTGAAAATGCTTTAAAAAAAACTACTGAATATTTTCTCAAATTTCTTTTTTTATTTGAAAGTACAATCCTTCCGGTTAATAATGGAAAATAATTTCATTCAAATGGCTGCCTCGGCTGGCCATGCAGTAGCCTACACGATCGGTCCAATTTTTAAGCACATTATCGATTGTGTGCAGCTGTATTTCACCAATGGCTTCACGAATATTGTCCTTTAAAGCGACAATTGTCTCTGGCTTGTCGGCGTAACACTTATCTTTGACGGCAGCCCACAAATAATAGTCCAACGGTGCCAAATCGCAGCTTCGACCACAACCACATTCGTTCAGGGGAAGGATAAAACTAATTATCTGTCAAATCAGACATGAGCTAAGTGTTACCATTCACGAAATAAGCACTAGTTGAAAAAAAACGTTAGATGGCGGACCCGATACAAGACAAAGTATTAAAATCTCATATGAATTCTATTCAGTAATGGACATAAGCACAATACGTTTTATATTCGTGTATATAAACTACTCTATTAATTTGAACGAACCCTCAAAGGACTATAAAGGAAGGGAATGTATATGATAATCAAACTTTAATACAAAAGTAAACGAAAGAAAAATTCAGAGTTTAGTTGTCTTTCTGCCTTTCTAATGAGCATTGAAATTTTACGTCGTTTGTAAAAATAATTTCAGTGATTTTCTCTCGACAATTTTTACAATTTCCTCTTATTTTCAAAGACTATCTCTGGTGCGGGTATAACAACAATTTTATATTTCATTTCATGTTCTTTTTCTCCATTTACAAACTGTCTAATGACTTACCTGCAGTAAATACAGGGAAGGACATAAAAAGGACACATCAAACAGAGTTGATTGACTTACAAATTATCAGCCAATGCTGGTAATAAGATAGACGATGCTTAAACACGTAGTTAGACTGGCAGACAGACAGACAGACAGACAATTAAATGGTTTTGTATTTTTCAAAATAATAAACGGAGATAAGGTTTCATTTTAAGAACTGAAATTGAATTTGTAATGATGACTGTCACGCTGTGTGTAACGATGACGCAAATGAATCGAATGAATTATTCAATGTTTGGAGAATGCCAATGGCAATGCTGGTGATGATGATGATGAAACCTAAACGTGGTTAGTTGTTCACAATGAATTAAGCGAATAAAATTTAAAATGATTTGTTTAGAAATTTCAAAGAAAATTGATTTGCTTAAGCAAAGAGGGCTGAAGTATAGTCATATTTAAGCACCATTCAAAGGAATAATTAGACCTGTTCCTGTAATACTTGAAATCAATTTTTTATAACCGCTTGTGCCCGATATTTGCGGAGATTTCTATCTAAAGCTTAGAAAGAGAGTTTGAACTGAAATAACGAAATCAAACAAATTCGAGTTCAAAGCATAATATGCTAACCTACGAAATTCTCTGTCAAAAATTACGCTGGTTAGTCCACATTCTTTTGAAGAGGTTTTGAAGGTATAGTGACATCTGTCATAGACTGGAATCACAAGGATAGACGTTGAATCCAAAACTAACCAAAGCGGCTGAAATTGCACGAAATGGTACCGTATGAAAGAATTTCTTGCTGTACTTTTTTTTTCGTCCTGGAAAGCATAAAATATTCTGATGTTATATGCACAATATAATTGGTCATTAAAATCCTTTATTCAAGATTACTAACTAGCTTCTCTTACATTGGGTAAATGGTCGCGCTGTCAGTAATCAGGATGGACCATAAAATTTGCGCTATGAAGAAGTCAGTTGTAGGTGTTGTATGATGGTTAGAGAGTCTTTACTTTAATCGAAACTCACTTCACGGTAAGTGAAGGATAATGGCTTACCGCTACCTCATGGTCGCATGCCAGAAGACTGTAATGACGCTAGACAAAGGTCCAGTATCGGTATTTATCAAATAAATAAAGTTTCCTGTATAGAAACGAGCCAAATAGCTTAGAGATCTGGCGTTCCTATAAAGGTTAATTTCACTCCTGCTACTTTATGGTAGCAGTTACCCAGTATAGTGGGTAGTGTGTTGGCTTGGTTCAAACGCTAGCTCTGAACTCTGACAGTTAAATAAAATTGTCCTGAAAATCTCCGTAAGTACCGCCACTCACGTACAAAATTCACACACATAGGATGGATGATGTGATAAACTAGGTCGTAATCCTTACTAAAGGATTGTAATGATCAATTAAGTTAATAAGCATTTTATGGTGCAAACCATGTGTAACCTTAAGAGTATATTGTCAGCCTAAATTTTAATGACATTCCAAAGACTTCTAAGAAATTTCCTTCGTTAATTGCTTTTTAATAATAGAAAATAATAATGAAGTAGATAATGATGATGATGATCATGTTAAAAGGATAAAAAACTTTTGAATTCTTTTCCATCCTTAATCCATTACACACACTTCAAGCGTAACAGCCCAACCTATATTACGGCGTAAAGCGCAAAAGGTAATTTAGCGCCCAGCTTTTACGCTGTAATGAGCAACCTAAATAAAAGCGTCAACGTTGTGCCAAGAACAGTAATGTTAACTTACCATGTTAAATAAAAATCGCCAAATGAAAATAAAAAATAGAGATAAAATCGCAAAATTGGACTGAACGCAGCTAATACGTCATTACTTAACTTTGTAAACACAAATATAAAAGTAAACAAATAAAAAAATCACTTGTTTTACAACAAACTTCACTTCTTTACGCCCTGTCAAAATTGGATTTTCCAATTGCAAAGCGTTAACGCCGCGTAATTATGGTTGGTCTCATACATTTTATATGGGCATGAGAAATTTTGACATTTATTTTGCGCTTTACGTCGTAATTTAGGTTGGGCTGTAATTGAGAGACTAAAACAACACTTTAACAACACTTTGGTTTTGGCGAAGAATCTTAATAAATTGTGTCAGAAAACTTTTGTCATTCACTTTTACATGTTGCAACTCCTAAAAACAAAAGCAAAAACAAACAAGAAAAAAAAATTAAGAAAACTATGATAAATTAATCCCAATTGTTGTTATATTCTAAGATGTGTTTTCATTTTCCGTATTTTAATTCGATTTCTAACAACTTTACACATGCAAAAGTATAGCTTATGGGAGAGTCCAATGTCTTAGGGAAAGATCATGAGTATAAAAGTTATGGGCAAAATTTAGTTAAATTTTTGGGCCTGTGTAACACAACAAAACAAAGTTTTAATGAAACCAAACTAATCTTCGTTAAGTCGCCCAATTTAATAAGACATTGTGGCGTTACAGTTTGCGAAACACAAATGGTGGCAGAGGAAATCTTAATTTCGTTTAGACAATACGAATCAAAAGGATTGTTTGTACAGTCCAGACTAGAGATGAGCGATCCAGTGATTTTTGAAGAACGTTGTTCTCAGTGAACGTGATTTGTTAATCACTGTTCTTTAAAACAGTGATTGTGATCACAGTACTCCAACAATACAATAATAACAATAACGTATTTTATTAAGTCGTAAGAAAGAGACAACTAGATACATACCAGAGATCAGCAACGAGTATTCAAAACGATGAGTAGATTCGAGTCATACTTATAATTTCAGATACTTATACGCATTCATACTTATTTTAATATCATACTCATACTACTCATATTCAAAGTTAGAAATACTCATCGTACTCATACTTAACAATACGCACGATGTTGTTGATTTCGACTCTCCATGATTCAACATATACACGAAGCACAAAATAAGTATGATTCGAGTACGAACACCACAATACTCGGTAGAAGGTTGTGTGTGTGCTTTGCTTGCTTTCTTTGTCTTTTCTTTTCTCTTCTTTTGTAAATGCAACAATAACTACTACTGTAAACTTTGATGAATGATTCGAGTGACTCGAATCATTCGTAAGTATTATAAGTATTTTTCTAAATTTATAAATCTGAATAAGTAGGCGTATGAATCAAACAATGAATCGAATGTTGTGAGTTTGATGTCAACGTTGTACTCATACTCATTCCAACCTATACTTATAAATCAATGTTGAAGCGAGTACGAATGAATCAGAGTAGTTGAATTTTAATACTCTTGACTCACTCATACTCAAAATTTCATAAGTACCTATGAGTAGCGAAAATACGATTCATTTCTGATCTCTGATACATACAGTCGTGGACACACAATTAAGTCACTTAAGCAAATTTTTAATTTTTGTAAAAATTAAAAAGATTTAAGAAGAATGGAAACAAAAACAACTAATATGTATTAATTTCATATGTTTAATAATTAATTAACAACAAAAACTTAAATACTTATTCATTATAAAAAATGTTTTGGTACGAAGTTGATATCAGACTTAAAATGTAAGTGGACACATAATTAAGTCATCTGGAAAAAATTATTGAAAATTTAATTTAATTGCTTTATTTTTCACCCAAACTATTTTGAACCTTTAATATTTTGTGGAGTACCGTTTTTGGCATATTATTTCATACATCTTTGCGGCATTGAGTTGATTAAATTGCGACACTGCTCAGTACTAATGTTATTCCATTCTGCCTGGATAAGCTGCCAAAGTGCCTTTATTTCTGCTAGGTTTTTTGGCTCCAACTGCTCGTTTTACGACCCCCCAGAGATTTTCAATAGGGTTCAGATCGGGACTTTGAGTTGGCGAATCAAGAACCCTTATTTTTTCCTCAGCAAACCAAGCTTTAATTACCCGAGATTTATGCTTCGGGTTGTTATCATGCTGAAATATCCACGCTAGTGGTAATTCATCTTCATAATCTTTAGTCAAATTGTTCTGTAGGATGTTTTTATACATTTCCCCAGTTATTTTCCCATCGATTCTTACCAGTGGACCAACGCCGGATGAGGTAAAACAACCCCAAACCATTACTGACGAACCTCCATGCTTTACGGTTTTCTCGGTGCATTTTGGGTCTAATTGTGTATTGACAGGACGTCTTACATAGGGTCTGCCATCGTTTCCAATGATATTAAGCTTGGACTCATCACTCCATGCGAATAATTTCCAAAATTTTTCGTCTTTATGGAGGTGGCAAACCGAAAGCGTTGCTGATTATTTTTTTTTTGACACATTAGGTTTTCTTCTCGCAATACGTCCATGGAGATTATTTTCAGTCAAGCGTCTTCTTACGGTCCTTTGCCGAAATTTAACAGCGTATTCCAACTCAATGCACGATCTAATCAGAGTAGATGTGAGGAATGGGTCAGCTTTACTCATCCTGGCTATGATTCTATCTTCAGCAACGGTCGTTTTGCTGAGGAAAAAATAAGGGTTCTTGATTGGCCAGCTCAAAGTCTCTATCTGAACCCAATTGAAAATCTTTGGGGGATCGTAAAACGAGCAGTTGCAGCCAAAAAACCTAGCAGCAAAAAAGCACTTTGCAGGTTATCCTGGCAGGATGGAATAACATTAGTCCTGAGCAGTGTCGCAATTTAATCAACTCAATGCCACAAAGATGTATGAAATAATATGCCAAAAACGGTACCCCACAAAATATTAAAGGTTCAAAATAGTTTGGATGAAAAATAAAGCAATTAAATAAAATTTTCAATAATTTTTTTTAAATGACTTAATTATGTGTCCACTTAAATTTTAAGTCTGATATCAACTTCGTACCAAAACATTTTTTATAATGAATAAGTATTTAAGTTTTTGTTGTTAATTAATTATTAAACATATGAAATTAATCCATATTAGTTGTTTTTGTTTCAATTCTTCTTAAATCTTTTTAATTTTTACAAAAATTAAAAATTTGCTTAAGTGACTTAATTGTGTGTCCACAAGAGTACTACGAAAAGACTACTAAACAAAATCAAAGTGGTGTCATCAATGTTATTATTATTAATGTAATTTCTTTTATATAAAGTTTGACAATTAAGTTTAACAGAAAGTTCATGTATAAAAGACAAAAGTAAATAATCAAAACAAAATGAAATAAATTTGAGTATGTAACAATTTTGAAAGAACGACATTATTAGTACCTGTTATTTGGCAATTTCAATCACTGTAGTTACCAGTGAATTATCAATCACCGTGATTAAATCACAGTTTTGAAAATATCGCTCATCTCTAGTCCAGACACTCCAGGATAGAACTGAAGTAAATAAAGGAAACATTTACAATTATTTGGTGTACAACCCTTGTTTATTGATTTGCTAGTGAGTGCCACTTAAAATTGTCATGTGAGAAATTTAAAAAGCTTTTTCCTATCGTCCACTCTACTATCCTTATCAGCATCTTTCTTGATATTTTCTTTTCCTTTTCTCCCATAATTTACTATGCAGTGAGAGATACTTTTCACTTTGTGCCACGTTTCATTTGGCTCTTGGTCGTAATGTGATATAGAGGAGTACATTTTAAGACTACCAAATACGTTTTATTTGTACATTAAAGAACGAATGCATCACATAAAGTCATGAAATCGTCTTCTTATTTTTAAGAACATTCTCACACGTGGTATATGCATTTAAGCATACGAGCATTTGTGTAAACGTAGGGGTATGAATATCACGATTAGTTGTTATTCAAGGTAACTTTTAACGATTTTTATCCCTCCAACGTACATATGTACATATATCATAACAGCAGTACTACGTACCTTTTATAGCAGATGCCATGTTAAGTGCAATTTAAAATCGTAAATGGATACTGTTTTACGTTGAGTGCAAGTAAGTCATAATATTGATCACAATTTAAACTCATTTAATGACAGTGAAAATGGATGAAAGCCTTCATGAAGGATGGGTATCGAATGTAAAAATTTGTAGAGCCAATATTATGGAAGAACAATCCTTATAGTGTAGCTGAGATAAACAAAAGTAGTCTCTTGAACAATAGTTGCAAAAATTATAAGCCAAATGCAGCTACATAAAAACTGTCTTTACTATAGAGTCTTGTAATCAAAAATTAAATTTTTTTTTTTTTTTGGTGAAACCAGCACTCAGGGGATGGCCCCTACTCATGCAGTGCATTGTGCAGGTTTTAGGAAAATGGGTTATAGGAAGGTGGAAGAGAGGGAGTAGTGTTTGTGGACATCTCAAGATGCGAACGGGAAGGAAACGAGTTGCTGCTAGGTGACTATAAAATGGCCAGTGCTATACCTTTACCATTAGACAGTCTACAGCAATCGTCCCCAAGAAGCCCGCACCCTTCAGTCCTAGCTTCTCACACTATTCATGTTGTGTGTGTTAATTTTATACATGAGTGGCGGGACATACAGTTTAAAGTGGACTCCGAACGACAAATTTTATTGAGAAGCTTTTCATGGCAATTTTATTTACTCTCAGAGTTTTTGCCAGAAATCTGCTGAAAGGAAGTCGCCGAAGAAATATTTTCGTTTTGATGTCTGACCTGGGATTCGAACTCGGGCCTTCAGTCTAATAAGCCAACACACTACCTACTAGACCACGGCGACTTTTGTTGGTTTTGATCATTAACTCTTATTTAAGTGCGTCCAATAATTAGATAAGAATAGAGTCTGTTGTTTTAAACACTCAACACCTACGTCTGTTATGATTAACAAAAGTCTTGAAAGTTATTTCATATACTCGGTTATACATATGTACATACAGTCAAAGAAAAAAGTCTACATAGAGTGGTGTACGCTGGTTTTTTCCAAATTGAATAAAATGTTAGAGGGTTGTTAAAGACATTTACAATTAAGAATGTTTGAAGAAAATTTTAAAAATATATAACACAGAAATTATTGGGAAAAATTTAGAAAAATTAGCGTGAAAAATGTTTACATACAGTGGTGTATGTAGACTTTTTTCTTTGACTGTACTACGTGTTTGTATATGGCATTAAATAGCGTCCTCCTTCCAAGGTTGCCCACATTGAAAAACCATTTAATGGAATTCGTTATTGGAACGGATAACTAGAACTCAGGGAGTTATCTGATAAGAACTGGAACTTGATTTGCATTTTCACAGCAGAAAAAAATACTTTCAGGAAGCTGATAAAGACGAAGCCTTTTCTGCGATTACATCATATATAGTCGAGATATTATTGTTGTCATCTGGCGAGTATTCCAATACAAGAGATTTTGAATCGGCAATCGGTTATCCAATTCCAGGTTATTGCTGGATGGTCTGATGGGTAATCTAAACCTCCTCCTATTCCCAAACAAAAGTTTTGATTGCCTCCAATCCATTTGGTTCGAGAAGGGTCTTAGCCTCTTCTTATCTCCTCTTCCTCTTGAATATATCCTCTTTGAATATATCTTACCAAACATTTATCTCCGCTGTACAGAAGAGTTCTGATCCCTTAAACGTCATAGAAACTCCCCTCCTCGCAAGCTTATCTGCCTCCTCATTGCCGTGAATTCTTACAAAATTTGAGACACAACAGAGGGTAATTATATTTTCCCTATCAAGCTGATTCATATTTCCCATGATTGTCTCAAACTATATTCGATTTAACATGATGAGTGCTAAGTGCTCGAATGTCGAGCTGACTATCAGATTGTATAGCTATGCGCGTCCTTTCCAAGTTGAATTGAGCACATCTTCAGATGGTATAGGTCTGCTACCTTGAAAACACCGCCAAAATTACTCAAAACTCACGCTTCTGTCCCAAGATTCGTTCTTGATCAGTTTGTTTACCACAAAATGTATACTCTTTTAAAAGAGTATGTAGACTCCAAATTACTCCATTCATTTATGTCACCAAGTCTACTTGGTACACACATTTCCGAAAGTCATAGAGTGCATTGGTTCAGTACAGGGGATAGTTATGAGGGAAGCTGTTTGACATTTTAGGTTACAAAATCCTCTTTTATGTTCAGCTTGTCTCCCATTATCCTAACCATAGCTGTTGGATATCGAACGTTGCCTTCTCTGACGGTGAAAGCAGGAAAGGCTTTAGTTTCAACATTTAATAATCAATATCACTTCATTATACAATTTGCTTACTTCCGCTTTTTTTTCCAATTCAAAGTGCCTGTGATTGAAGTAATTCATGCTGACATTATGCAAAATAACCATTTCTTGCTGTCTGTTTGCCCTACTGCTGCTGCTTACTTTGCCGTTAAAAGCATTTTCATGTAAAAGAGAACTTTTCCAACCAAAGGCAAGAGTTCGTTGAATGTCTTGGTGCATTGCATGTCTGCCATAATGAAAAAAGGATGAAGAGAGAGAGGAAGAAATGTTGGCAAAATTTCTATAGAAAAAAAAACTGGTAACAAAAATGCAATTGCCAAAGTAGGCCGTCCAAATAAATGAATGAAAGAATGAAAAGAATTAATGAATAAATAAAATTATTGAAAATTTTCAATGCACCTGCCTGGAATATTCGTGGTAAAGAAAATAACAAACAAACAAAAAATTAATTTTGTTGACATTTAATCAATAAATAAATATTTAATAACAATCTGTTTGCTTTTTTTTTCTCTTTCGTATCCTAATAATGTCATCAGCAACTTGACTATTGGCAAGAAGAGTAATTTAATTCGAATTCATAGGATGGCAATTCGGTAGATTTAAAAAAAAATTAATTAAAATTTTCAACAACATTAAACATAAGGAGTGAACACAAAAAAATTTGGGTGTATAATTTTCTAATAAATTAAATTTAAAAGCATAAAAAAAATATTAGGAGTCCATAAATGGCTTCATCACAATGTTCGAACGGGCCCACTGTTAGGGGATCTAAAAAAAAAAAAAACTATGAAGTCACTCTTGATTATCTATGCTCTTGGGTGGCAGGCACGTTTACCTATCTACCTATTTATAGTTTCTTTGTCTAAGACAACGAGCCGCTATGTGTGCTCAAGTGAGCTCTGATTTAATAAATCTCCCACTGCCTTATTATCTTATCGTAACATGTTTCAAAAAAATTTTCATTTCTACCCGGAATTCCTTACACTTCCCATTACACTTTTTTTCAGTTCTGACTGGGCTTTTATATCTTCAAATAAATTTCTTTTTTTTTACCAAATTTTTGTCAGTAATTTTGTATGGACTTCTACGAACCTTTTGATAACGTGCATGAATTCAAACAAGGCCATCCCTTATTGTGCGACCTCTTCAACTTCTCGCCATGGAGAGTGTTCTGCAGAAAGTGGAAGTATATTGCAATGACATTGTTTTCCACAGAAAAGTCCAGTTGCTTGCTGGCGATATTGACATCATAGGTAAGCCCACAAGCGAGATATTATTGCTGTTTTAGCACTATGAAACGGGAGTCTATCACGATGGCTCTGGCAGTAAATGAGGACAAAACAAAGTGTATGTTGTCGACAAGTAGAGACATGCGACGTATTGTATTCCAGATAACGTCTGATAAATATACGCTTGATGTTGTCAAAGTATTTGTTTATCTTGTCTCATACGTTACCAGCAAAAATTATGTCAGTCTGGAGGTCAAGCGTAGGACCGCTCTAGCCAACAGATGTTATTTTGTACTCTCCCGCGATGAAAGGCATGCGCCTCAAATAGCTAAACCTACCCGTGCTGCTCTCGCCGATGCAACAATCTTGGCAGTATTGAAGTCCTATGAAAGATCTTAGGTCCAGTGCGAGTTGGCAATGATTTCCGCATCAAAACCAACAATTAACTGAAAAGCTCCTCAACGGACATGGACGTTTAACATCTAACAGCTGTGCTGGCTCGGCCATGTCGTTCCGATGGCAGAGAATGTTTAATGCGGGGATTAGTGGAAGCCAACATAGAGGACAAACTTGTCTGTTCTTCTGCGTTCTTTTTTGTAAATTCTGCGTTTTTTTTTTTAATCTCCAAACGTTATTTTTTTTTACAACCAATCCGTTTATGACATTATCGGGTATTATTGTAATCGCATTTATTTAAATTTCTCCATCCTGCATTTAAATTTTATATTTCAAGGTTGCCATAGTATCACGATAATTAATTGAATTGAGGATATCATTACTGCTGCTATTACTTGCAGCATATGGCATATCCGTTAACGGCAATGACAGCCAAATGCAAATATCCGCTTACAATCATTTTTATTTTTATAACAGCGTTTGCGGGGTACGTATGTATACACGGAATACAAGAGATATGCACAGAATATTTGCAAATAAAAATATTTCAAAACATGTTTCTTATAGGCATGCAAGCAACTGCTGACTGTCAGTTGCGGATAGCAAACAGTTGAATGCAACACACAAAATGAAGGCACACAAGAACACGAAACGATTGCAAAATAAAAATAATTTTTGAAATAAATTTTGCCTTTTTTTTTTGCCCTAAACGTCATACGGCATACGATAGGTGGATTTGTTGATGTTCAAATTGAAAAAGAAGTTTATATTTCCACTGACAAATATTTATCATTGCAGACAATTTTTTTCTTTCTTTTTTTTAATTTCATCTGTCATGTAAAAAAAAGAACATGTGGAGTTTAAATAGCGATAATTTTTCTATAGCAAATGCAAGTTATCGATAAACTGTTTCGAATTTTCATCAATTTCAAGTCATTCTGGACAAATGGATACGTGAACAAACAAAAGAACAAACTAATATGGGATCCAACAGCGTTCAATGCATTCCGAAAAAGTCATTGTTTGATGTGGATTTTGGGATGATCGCTTCATCTGTTCACATTTCTTTAAGAACAAAGAGCACTATAGCTCGTTAATTATTAATTTTTAATTTTATTTTTATTTTTATAATTTTTTGGTCTGAATTGAATGATGTGGACAACAGAATGGCGTAACATGCTACACAGCTTATGCCACTTTGTATTCCGCACAAGCACCTTGAGGGTATTATTATCTCACGTGGAGATAATGTGAACTAACCATTGAAATTTTGAGATTTGACGCCATTAGACTTTATCATGTGAAGTTTTCTTAAGCCGCAAATGTTTCGGAATAAGCGACAAACCACAGCCAACATAATCCATGTCACCGAGCAAAATCAGCCTGATTTATGCGGCAGAGTCACAGAAAATTGAACACTTTGAATGCATTTCAACCAGAGAAGCCGCAGTGGACATTTGAAGAGATTATGGCATCAGTAGGTCTACCTTTATTTAAATTTAGAAACACGAAGCGTTAGTAAAAGATCGTATACAAGTCTCTAGAGAATGTGTTCAGATTGTCCAAGAATGTCAGAAGACTCTAGAGGGGACAGTGAGACATTCAACGGCTATCTTGATATGGGTTCCTGGATATGGGGACTTTGAATGTAGAAACAAAGTTGACTTGTTGGCAAAAGCCGGCACAATGGTAAATTCAATTGAATTCATACATGTGGTGATGAGCATTCCCTACAAAAGTTGTGAACGTAGCAGCAGCAACATGGTATGTGGAAGCCACATGTTTCCATGGTGGGTGGATCTTATTCGGATGCACTCTGCTAAGGACGTTCCTTAACATGTATTTACAATTTGTGTTTATAAATCAAATCAATAGAATTTTTTATATGGCAGAGACTCCATAACATACAACGAGAAAAACTAAAAACTAATCGCGTACATCCTTTTTCTTCATCCTGTAACCCGAGAGTTACCCTAATGTTCGTGTGTGCAAATGTGGAGTATTTTTTCTCCAACAAAGCCAAAAGAGTAAATTTAATAAATACACTCATACACATATGATATACATATACATATGTACATATACACACAGAGTGATAATCATGCGGATATGCAAATATTTTATTTTTTTCTTTCTTTTTTATCCTTTTTAAATACACACACAACACTGCCCGTATGTTTGCATGTTTTTCGCATATTTTATCTCATTTCTCTTCCTCTCAATATCACCCTCCTTATCTCTTTCCGTAGTTAAAAAATTGAAAAGTATTCGTATTCCAGCAAGAATGGTTTCATGATACAATTTTTTATAATTTATCGTGAACATTTAACATGTGCAGAATGATATATGTATGGTAAGTTCAACTTGAGATCTGAAGCATGAATTATTATTTCCATTATCGATTAAAGGAGTGGAGGAGATTTTCTTTTTTAACATAAGAAATTAATTTAATTATGAAATGCGCGATAATAATTATGGCACACACATGGGAACACAACAAAGTGTATGTGAGATATCATGGACACTTTTTTTATTCGTTTGAAGGACCCACTGTTGCCATTAGGTGTGAAATGTAATGTCGCACATGACTTTTCTGTGTGGATGGCATCCATTATGTCCAATTTTGTATGATTCTGGCTGATAAATCAGGCTAAATTTTACAGTTGGCAGCAGTCATCAACACTGTGGTTTAAAGCTTATTCGCATAAACCTGCCACTTCAGAAAATTTCAAAAGAAAAAGCCAAACGAGGTCATATTGCAGAATATATATGTCCCACCTTCACGTGGGAAGTGCGCGAGACCCTGCTCGTGCAGAATATTCAATATTGCGTATGTTATGTGGCAAAAAGTGTCATGCTGTTGAAATCCTATGCCGTAGATATCAAAATCATACAATTCAGACGAAAATAAGTTGGTAATCATTCATATATATTGCTCGCCTTTAACTGGGCCTTATCATGAATTTATTTTTGATCGCATTCAACTAATACATGTAGTCGCCCATGGACCATATCTATCTATTCATGGGGATTTGGTAGGTTAGGTTAGGTCGGAGTGGTAGCTCTGATATCACAAAGCTCACTTGAGCACGCATAGCGGCCCGTTGTGATGCCACGGGTGAACGGGGATTTGGTAAGACAGACAATTATTTTCTTTGCCAGTCCCTGTTGAAAGGCACTACAGTAGATTAAATTCACCCACACGGATTTGATCGTATATTAGAAGGGAGGCTGCTTTTTGAACTACTTCATCTAAGAGATTATTCACGTTGAAGTCGCCATAGTCTAGTATGTACTGAGTTGGCTTATTAGACGTACGGCCACGATTCAAACCCCAGGCCAAACATCAAAACTAAAGCATAAAAATATTTCTTCGGCGACTTCATCTTAGCAAATTTGTGGCAAAAACTCTGAGAGTAAATAAAACTGCCATGAATAGTTTCTCAAAAACCTGTCGTTCGGAATCGACTTTAAACTGCAATCCTGACTGATGTATTGTAACGACCAATTATGTTATGTATGCAGCTGCTGTGAATGCTGGTTAATGCCATGAAATCATGAAAACACAGTAGCCATGTCATGTCATGCCAAAATCTTAGTTTTTGGTGAAATCCCTGTTGTGTGCAAGGGTAACTAAAACCACTTCTAATCATTCTTTGACTACAACAAAAAATCCTGAAATCCTATATCACTAGATTACTGGCAAGTATTCAATGCCACTGTTGACTGGTAGATAGCGTACAAATGAAATTCGCTATCTTGTCTACCACTGTACGCTAAGACTGTTTGCTGTACTCATTAGGTTTCCCTCGAGAAGCAATGAAGCAGAAAATGTGCACTTAAAATTAATGATAAAGAGATCTACTTAAACAGAACAAAAAAGTGACAATACCTTTAGTGTGTTATTTTCCAAACTGTTTTCAAATTTATTTCTTACCATCCAATCCTGTTCTAATTGGACGTCAAAGAAAATTATTTTTATAACCAACGACAGTGTGAAAAATCTCATACCAATGAAGAAAGAAACCTGCTGAGATCATTAATTTCGATACTTACTAAAGCCTTAAATGCTTAAAGGAGAGTAAAAGACCTCCACATTTACCTATTTTCGAATCTGCGCAAATAAAAATTAAAAATTTCAAGAAAAAAAATTTTCTTCTCTTCATTTTCAATGCCAAAGTTTTGTAAGCGAGTAAGGATATGGATATGGTTGTAATGGAATAGTGTGAACGTGTTTATATTTGTTGCGTGTATGTGTGTGAGAGAGAAACATCCTTAAATAGTCTTTAAGTGGTTTAATGAAAATGTTTTCATAAAAAATATTTTTCCAACCACTTGTGTGTAAAGAAAAATGAAAAACAATAACAGCGGCAGCAGCAAAAGAGAGGAAATTTATGTGTGTGCGTGTGTGTGTGTGTGTGGGTGTCTGTTTGTGTGTGCTTGAAATAAAACTTCTCAACTCTACTTGAGAACGTATTGAAGCGTGCCACAAATTATTTTCCCAGTAAAAATATGAAATAAAAATCTCTACTCCATGAATTCATATTAAAGTGAATACCAATGTCATTACGACCATATTTATGATTTGTTTTAAAATTCTGCTTTTATTGAAAAATTTTCCCAAGAATTTCCTTTTATTTTCAAAAAAAATTTCCTTTAACAAGGTAGAGCTGGATGAAACCGAAAAACTTTTGGTTTTTAAGCGCCATGAAAAACAAAATGAAAACTATTGCCTTAAAGGCACTGGAGTGCCCCAGTAAGAAAAAAAATTTCATAAACAGTTTAACATCCTCGCCTAGAAAACTATACACAGCAGGATATGCTTTACACAGGAGCACAAAATTAAAAAAAATAAACAGAAAAATTGCACGCGTTTTTAATAGAGTCAACGTTTTTGTCGTATGGTCAGGCGTAAGACTACACTTTAGCATATGAGATGCTGTGATAAGGAAAGCTGTCAGTCAGTTTACCTTCCTCCCATTGGGGAAACTAACGGTAGAAAGGTTGCTTTAACACCGCTGGGCAGAGATTCGAATGTCAAATAAGGTGCAGCAATTGAGCAATAGGTTTTTAAAGATAGAGATCTCGTGCTAATGAGATTTCCTACAAAATGCTGGCACCACTTATGATAATTTGATGGAGCACACAAAAGAGTTCCCTACCGAATGTTGATAGCACGTCGATTCCCAAACACTGAGGAATATCTCCAGTATTTCGATATGGAAATAGAGATACAACTGGCTCATCCAAACCACCCGCATTTAAAATCCAAGATATTCAGAAACGGCATTCGCTTTATGAAATTTAAGTAGGCGGTGTGTCTAGCAAAGAAAACAACATTCGCTGAAGCCAGGCCATATGCATGACCGCAGACATTCATTAACGTTGTGAACAAAGGACAGGCTTTGGTTGACAAACAACAGCAGGACAAAGTAAATTATTTTTAACTGTGAAAAGAGCGGTTTCCAGAAAAACTGTAAAGTGCCATGAATATGAACAAACAATTCACCAAACGCCTCTCACATCTCCTTTGCGAGCAAGAGCTGAGTGACAAAAGCTAAATTCTACCAATTAACAGTCCATAGTCTTCATATCGGTCACGCAACAGATAAGAAGATCGGCAACAAATACGAGAAGACATGGTTATTACAAACTTATGAAAAGTAAATGGCTTAATTCCTCCCTCCAAATAATCTATCTAGAAGCCCTCTGATGACACAGAGAGCCTAACATCATCAGAAAACATCAATTGAACATTTTAGCAAGCTCAGACAGCGTCGACTCTTGGAAAAATTTAGAAGTGAATGAGAACAGTTCTCCATTATTATTATTAGCAGATGGCATTGTGTCTAGTGAATGACAGATGGCAACTCTATAACTCTGGAACCTGTTGCAGTATATTAATTACCAGCTTAGATGAAAGAACTCTAATAATGTAACTGCAATAGAGCTAGGAAGGTGTATAGTAACAAGTCCTAGCCTGATAGTGTTGCCAACTGCCATTAACAATAACAAATCAACACATAGATTCTAGAAATTGCCAGCTTGAAAGCAGTTCAAGTGTAAATAGAGCGAAAATTAACATTGCCAGGCTATTGTAGTAAAAAGCGTGACTGTTATATTGTATATAACAAAACTTCACCCATAAATCTAGGATACAACCTATAGAACCACTATAGAGAAGTTACTGAATGATTACTACCCAAGCCTTATGCCGCAAAATGTCGTCATAGTTTCTTACCTCTTTAGTCTGATAAAAGAAGTTTGAAATTAGCGATTCCATTCCATTCTTAAGAATATTAGCCGCCATTTGGCATCAGGTTATATTTTAAGTAAAACACTACTTTTGGCAAACAATTATTTCATTAACTTCATGTCCACTTAAATGAATAAAAAACATGAACTTTTTCATTTAATATGAACGAATACGTGCCAGGAAGTTAACGCAATAAAATGTTGTTCCACCATAAAGAAGAAACAAATAAAAAGAAAACAAATGTTGCAAGAAAACAGATAATATACTAAGCCATACTGTGTTAGCCAAATACTACGTGTCCAGTTTTCCTAAGGTAAGACGCTGTGCGCCAGTCACGTAACACTTACAAACACATTTTAAACTGTCATTGGAAACGTAAGATATTAAATTCTAACACCGGTGTGCTGTAAACGGCATTTTAAAAATACTTTTTTGTTTTTGTTTGTGTGTCTACTTTTGGGCCATTAAGTCAAAGAAAGAAATAATTTTACAGAGTAAATTAAACACTCCACAAATCACATTTAAATATACCAGCAACTAAATTGTCCTGGTACTAGCAAAGTCATAAACGAATTTAAACGCCTCATTAAAATGATATTAAAGCGGATAATTTCATTACCAGTAATGACAACAACAATAGCATGGTTTAGATTCTTCCTTCTTTTTTTTTTTTTTTTTTTTTTTGTTTATTTGGGACAAATTAAACAACAACAAAAAAACACATTTAATGGAGACGTTTTATTGTTAATGAATATGAATTATTTGCCATCAAAAAATAGGAATTTTTTAGAAAAAAAGAAAAAATCAAAGCCAACTAACTTCACTTTTGTAGCTCAGTGCCTTCAGATAAATTCTGCTTGGTAGACAAGTTGTTTCCCGGCATCTTACTTAACTGGTCATTAGTAAGGATTACAACACATGTGGTGGTGGGAGCCTACAATTTAACGTAGACTACAAACGACAGATTTGAGAAACTTTTAATGGCAATTTTATTTACTCTCTGAGTTTTGTTTGAGATGTCTGAGCTGGATATTGAACACCGTTTATCGTCCAATAAGCCAACACTCTAACTACTAGACTACGGCAACACTATTCACATTCACAAATTCGATGTTATTTGCCGCTCCAACGCGGCTCTAATTGAACTCGTCGTAGTCTAGTAGGTACTATGTTGGCTTATTAAACCTGAGACCTCGGTTCAAACATCAGGTCAGACATCACCAACGAAGAGAAATATGAAACAAATATTTCTTCGGCAACTGCCTCTCAGCAAATTTCTGGGAAAAATTCTGAGAGTAAATAAAAAATGCCGCTAACAGTGTCTCAAAAATCTGTTGTTCGGAGTTGACTTTAAACTGTACATAGGTCTCGCCACTCATGTATAAAATTAACACACAGAACATAAGTGGCGTTAGAAGCTAGGTCGTAATCCTGACTGAAGGATTGTAATGACCAAATTATGTATGTATGGGGCTCAAATGCATTCCAACAATCAAGTGCCTCATTCTACTCACTTCACTATACTCTAGTCCCCCTAGAGTATCATAGTAATTTTGCATACTGTGTGGCTGTTTCATGGGACGCCCGAGGTCATTCCTGCAACTTTACTTTCGGTGCGTTTTTTTCTACACGTTCTTACTTCATGTGAATCTCTAGCTAGGTTGGCATTGGCTTTTGGATAAGGAATCCTTTCCTAGTGACTAGCTACAGAGACACATTGTGGAACTGAGGAGCCTTAAGAAGAAGGTACGCCTAACCCTAATTTATCTTATTATTTGATATCTTCCTTCATTATTTACTCTACAAATCGAAATCAGAAAGCTAGTGTTCCTCATAGGGATTATCTTACAGATTAAAAGCAACTGCAAAGGAAGTCAAAATAAATTTTGAAAGCTTACAACACACACACATACACATCTGTAAGCTTAAAGTTGAAAAAAAATATAATGAATTCACATCTTGCCGTAATTTGTCAAATCGGTTGTCTCCGTAATTTGTAAGCTTAAAATTGAAAAAAAAATATAATGAATCCACTTCTTTTAATTGAATAAACATTCCGAAACGAGCATCATGGAAATGAAGAAACTGATGAAAACAAAAGGGGCAGAATTCTTTCCATAGTAGGCGACATACTATAGTGATGGTTCAAGTTTTTTAAAAACTCACCACTACTCACCACTGCCATTATCATCGGATCTTCAAGAGGGAAGACATTAAAGAAAAGTAAAACCAAAGTCAACTATTTCAAATGTTAACTAATTTGTGTGTGTGTGTGTGTATGTGTGTATGTGTTTTGTTTACATATATGTCCATTGAATTGTCAATCATTTAAAACATAAAATGAGAAACAGACTGTGAGGAGCCCAAAACTTTAAAAAAGAATATGTGACAGGCTATCTACGGTTATGATAAATGATACCAAAGACACATAACACTACACACTTACTCTCACATATACTGGCACAAAAACCGCACAAGAGTTCACCGTAAACAGGATATTAAACTCATGCAGACGCACACTGTTACGGAAACACGTTTACTCGTTAACAAAGACACTCTTCAGACACTTGTATGAGTCTTATGGCGCTTAAAAGGAGGTTTCGTTGTTTTTTTTTTTTTGCAAAAACTGAAAAAGAAAATGAATCGAAATTGACATAAAAAATGGGTTTTCTTCGTCCCAGATTGAGATGCGAAACAGAAAGGAGAAGAAGGAACTAAAAAAAAAATGATGATACTTTAAAGAAAAATTACTTTCAATTCGTTTTTCATTTACTCGGGTGGATATTTGAACTTTTCGAACATATTGACGCTATGTCCGGATGGTAGCGGAACACGAACGTACAAATATAATAACAAAATCTGTTATGCTTTTCACTGTAAAGTATTTCTTTTAAGGAGAGATCACTGGATCACCTAATACAAAGAATTCTTAAAATTACCATTTTAAACGAAATAATGTGGTAGTGCAGGCTGATTCCACGGAAAGCAAGGAGATAAACATATATGGAGCAGTTTCAGAGTTTAGAAGCGTAGTTGATAATAATTTTAGCGACTCAACTTACCATAGACACCATATATCACAGATTCGGGCAAACCAAAAACCAATTGACGCTTGCTGGGCTAGAGACAGTTGCCACACCTTTAGGAGAGCCGTGAATTGTTCAATGGTAGACTTCTTCTTCTTCTTAAATAAACTATTTTCGAGAGACATGAAGTGAGAGATAAAGGATGTTTACAAGATAAAGAAAATTACGAGGCTAAGCCAGGGAAAAATTTGTTGGAAAAGCCTTTGTAGAAGTATTCTCTCAATACTCGGGCATTAAGTATGGCGATAAAATGTTAAAAGATAAAGAAAATTACGAGGCTAAGCCAGGGAAACATTTGTTGGAGAAGTATTCTCTCAATACTCGGGCATTAAATATGGCGATAAAATTTAAAGAACTGTTGCGAGAAAAAGAAGAATCGAAAGAAACGAAAACTACAACGAAATTGTACACGCTAGAGTCGAGTTGCTAAAGGTAGTCACAACTTTACATGTAACAGAGAGGCATGCCTTACGCTAAGGAGAGACAACCAAAGTGCTATGAAACAGAGGCATAAGGAATCCTTAAAATATCGGAGTAATGAAGCAAATAAGAAGTCACGATTTAATCTGGAGATAATGTTCCTAATAAAGGGAAGGCAGACTGTCCATGTTACAAAGAAGTTCAAGATGGAGAAACTTAGACTGAAGTAATCGCAGGCCACATGTTTTGATGTAACCTATTGGGATTAACGAAAAAAGAAAACATTTTTCTTGGTTCTCGCATTAAATACGCCAACAACCACAGAACTGACTGCTATTCACGAATTATTGCAAATTAAAGGAGGATATCCACAGGGCCATTATGCTAACACAGCCAATATTAGAGAGAATAGTTAAGGGAGAGCAGCAAAGATGATGACCATAATCACGTGGTTATATCGTTTGCAGTTCGGAATTGCTGTATTAGGAGGCAGTTAGAGACGGTAAGAAACTTACAAACCAAAGGCAAATTGAGATTTAGCGAAACTTTCGAAAACCTCATGCTTATAGCGACCCATTGGCACGGGTTACTGTTATACGTTTTTTTTTTGTATTCCTTTTTTTAAATGCTGGGTAAAGCTTTTCAAACGACCACTTCGTTTAATGGCCAACATTTGGGTAAAAGCAAAGAATATGGATATAAAGAATGCGCATCATGTAGAAGTAAAATTTCTTATGGCGGGATGTACCAGTAAGACCCGCTCTCACCAAAATCTTTTTTAAAAATCATTTCTTGTGAGAAAAATAAACAAAAACAAAGAGCGTAACAATGTGTTGCTCTCATCGTACGTATGTATATGCGTATGTACGATTATGTATGTATGATCGTTTTTATTGTTTGACCAAAGACTATAAATATGTAAAGATGTTGCACACAGTGTATTTAAAATTGACAAAATTTTGTGCTTCTTTCTTATGAGGGGGGTAGGTAACAGGGAAAGCTGAATCTTCGTTTTCACTCTCATGTTAACTGAGAGAAAGAAAACAAAAAAGACTCAGTACACTTGTTGTACTCAGAGAACTTATTATACTTAGAGAACGTATTGTTCTTTTCTCTAATGCAGACCCGCCACGATCAAACTGATTGGATCAAATTGCCATTTTTGTGATTGTATTGGTAAAACTGTACTCACACGTACAGAAAACTGACCTCACACGTACAGGCTGAGAAGAGTTTTTTACCAACACATATACAAAATTTGATCCAATCTGTTTGATCGTGGCGGGGACACTTAAGCAATTTATTCTCATATGCGTGTATACGTGTGTGCATGTATGTATTAAAGATCTGCACAAATGTATTTGACTTCAAAAAGTACATAAGATCTAGCATACATGTACACTTATCCAAAGTATCCGAAGAAGAAAAGTACTCTTTTTTGAGAACAACAAAATTATCGAATAACTTCTTGTTGTTATTTGACTGCGTTCGCTTCATACAAATACATGTTCAACTTTCCTTCTTACTCGAAAATACCGGCACAAAACATGTCGAGTACAACGAGTACCACCAAACTTCACGTAGTACTTCAAATACCAATGAGTACTGCAAATACCACAAAGAAGACTATAAATATGTAAACGTTTGTTCTCTTCTCTAAGCAATTTATTCTCATATGCCTGTATACGTGTGTGCATGTATGTATACATGCATTGCCAAATAAAATAATAAACAAACTGAAAGATGTCTTGTTTTCACAAAATGTATGTGCAAATAGCCTGTGGAAAACAAATATTACCGTTTGTTTTATTGTAGGGTAAGAATATGTGTTTTATTGTTGTAGAAATGAAACTATATCGATTCGCACCGAATTATAATGTTATTTTTTAGACTATTCAATTATGTATCTTATTTCTGAGAAGAGGTCTGCTCTTGGAACTAACGGAGCTACAATAAACAAAATAATGTTTTTACACTCTAATATGAATAAAACAAAAATATACGAAGAAATAGAAAGAATAGAAAGTGATCTCTAGTTTTGAGTTTTATGGACATGAACTTTTAGTTTTTTTTTTTATTTAAGGATTAATGTTTTTATGTTTTGTTTTTCTTTTTAAATAAATTCACAAATATTTAAGTTTTTAAAGTTCCTTCTCTTCTATATACATATACTTAACTTTATTTGTTACACTTATTACTTACATACTTTTATCATTTTAAATGATCTCTGAAAATATGAAATATAAACTATGTTTTTTTTACGTTTTCGTAATTTTAAGTGATTTTTTTGTTATTTTAATTGTTTTTAGTTCATTGAAAATAAAGAATTTTTTAAATCAAAAAGCGAAAAAAAAATATTTTTCAAAAAAATTTACTATTTTCGATTTCTATTTTCTTATTTCAATGATTAATAAATATATGCCTAACATGTCGTTTGTTCATACACATAAGCATTTATATATAAAAAAACATCAGTTATGTGGTGTTTTATGCTGCGAGTATTTGAAGTACCACATGAAGTGAACATAATTTTAGGAGTACTTGTTTTTGCGGATATATTTTTCAATGAGTACTCTTTTCACGGAACATTAGCAGCTTCGGATAAATACTTACTCGTATTTGTCTTGCACACATTCTCTTCTCTTCACTGCTTGAGCTGTTAGAGAGAGAGTAAGTACTCTATTTATCCGACAACGAGTTGCACACATGAAGCAAAAAAGTTATTCGTTGCAGACCTCTAGTATGTATACATACATTGCCAAATAAAATAATAAACAAACTGAAAGATTTTTTGTTTTCACAAAATGTATGTGCAAATAGCCTGTGGAAAACAAATATTACCGTTTGTTTTATTGTAGGGTAAGAATATGTGTTTTATTGTTGTAGAAATGAAATTATATCGATTCGCACCGAATTGTATACTACTATTCAATTATGTATGTATGTATTTACCATATGTGTCTATTTTTGTATAGAATGAAGTTGTAATAAAACGAATGCTTTTTTTGTTTAGTATAGAAGTCGCCGTGGTCTAGTAGGTAGTGTGTTGGCTTATTAGACGAAAGGCCCGAGTTCGAATCTCAGGTCAGACATCAACCAAACGAAAATATGAAAATATTTCTTCGGCGACTTCCGCTCAGCAGATTTCTGCCAAAAACTCTGAGAGGAAATAAAATTGCCATGAAAAGCTTCTCAAAAAATCTGTCGTTCGGAGTCGACTTTAAACTGTAGGTCCCGCCACTCATGTTTAAAATTAACACACACAACATAAGTGGTGTGAGAAGCTAGGTCGTAATCCTGACTGAAGGGTTGTAATGACCAATTATGTATATGTATGTATTTATTAAATTTATTTATCATTTTAATGGTTCAAAATTTTAACTTTTTCCATACTGGATAATTTGAATTTGTATGTTTCCCATGTGGAATGCTTTCGTAGTAAAACAACAATTAGTAAATTAAGCATCTCCATTCTGTGTTTATAACATTCGTTATTTTCATCAAACCAAGGAATAAATTGTATTTTTGTGCATTTTTTGTATTTTTTGGCCAACTACAAATGTTTTTTTGTTTTTTATAGATTTATTTTCTAAAAAAATTTTTTCGAAGACTTATATGAATTTTGCAAACTTCAAAAAATAAATCAGATGGAGCGCACAAACTTCCAAAGTCGGAATCTTTTATATAATTTTTTGCATAAACGAACATTTCTGAAGGATATGACAAAATTTGCGCTGGTTTGATTATATCCACACGACATATAACGCAAGATATTCGTTGAGCTATATAACCAACAAAATATCGACTTGATGTTAATTCAATTGGCACATTGTTGGACGTAAAACAATCGGTGCCTTCATTAAAATATTCTTTATTTTCATCGTATATATCTGCGACATCTATATCAGGGGTATGTGTACTTTCTGATATATTTCCAGTCATATCAATATCTTCTAAAAATATGATTTATGATTTTAATTATATATTATATTTATTAAACGTTTTGTTTGAGCATGCACTACAATTTTGAGATTTTGCATATGAGAATAAATTAGAGAAGAGAACAATACGTTCTCTGAGTATAATAAGTTCTCTGAGTACAATAAGTGGCAGTAGCCGTACTGCCATCGACAAATTTGGCACTGGCAGTGCAACATCTTCATATATTTATAGTCTTTGATCTCATCGCGATGAGAGCAAAGAATGAGAGCAACGCATTGTTACGCTCTTCGTTTCTGTTTACTTCCCTCCTATCTTTCCCCCCGCGTCATGAAATAATTTTGAAAAATATTCCAAAATATGTTAAGATGCACATTCTTTATACTTTATTTTCTTTGGTAAAAGGAATGAAACACCCTTTTGCCATCCGTTTGACAGTATGTTTAACGTTTAACATACGAATATAAACGACAAAAGATCGTTTGACAGCTATTACACGCGAACTGAAAGGTGGTATTTGCATAAACTTTTTATTTTCATTTAAATTTCTTTAAAATTTGCTGACCTTTTTTTTCCTTCTTCCACTTTCCACTTTTACGAGCCTTCTTTGGCCAATTGTAAAGGTCAGCTACGCTACGGTTTGGTTGGGTACAAGAATAATAAAAAAAATCAAAACAAATTGAAATCAAAAGAACGGTCCAAATGGCAACATCTTGGGCTTTTTCAATTCTTTTTTCTTCTGTTTCTACATCTTTTTATGGTACTAATGCTGCACATAGATGAATAAAATAAAATGAAATGAAAATTTTTTCTCAATTTAGGTTACAGCAAAGAAAAAACAAACTTTTGTTGGGCCAACAGGAAAACGATTTGTTTAACTTAATACAACAACTTTTTAATTTTATAAGAGAAGTAAAACGGAAAGCAAAAGCAGTTGGGGAACCATTTTATTAAAGAACTTAAAAGAAAAAAATTTTTTTTAAGGAAATAAATTTAAATTTAAATCTTGAAGAGGCATTCTAAACATAAGGAAACGAAAAGTCAGCATGAATTGTATGAAAGTAAAGAAAATTTTAAATAATTTGTACAGACCAGTACATACATAGTCATTACAACCCTTCAGCCAGGGATACGACCTAGCTTTTCACAGCCTTTATGTTGTGTGTGTTAATTTTATATATGAGTGGCGGCACCTACAGATTAAAGATGACTTCGAACGACCGATTTTTTTGAGTAGCTTTTCATGGCAGTTTGATTTTCTCTTAGAGATTTTGCCAGAAACCTGCTGAGAGGACGACGCCGAAGAAATATTTTTTCATATTACGTTTCGTTGGCGATGTCTGACTTGGGGCTGGAACCGAGGCCTCATGTCTAATAAGGTATCACACTACCTACTAGACTACGGCAACTCAACACAATACAGAACAGTTTCCTTAAATTCGTCGAAGCAACAGAGAATTACCTTTTAAAAATTGCTGACAGGTCAATAGATCGTCTGTTCTTTACTACCAGGACTTTAGTACTTGACTGTCATTTAAGAAATAGAGGGCTGCCTTGAAATACTCTTACATACCTTAAAGTCTTTTTTCTTTTCTTTCAGTTTCATTAATCATGTTTAACCCGCCAATTAGGTGATTGCAATACTGCAACAAGTTCTAGCATGATAGAGTTGCCAACTGTCGTTGCCTAGAATAAATGTTTTCTGTAAAATTTCTGAATTGTGTTGTTTGAACTGGCTGAAATGGTGATGAAAATTGCTCATTGATTTCTGTACGTCGACTTTAAGGCGACTGTAGGGAGCAGTAAACTTTTTTTGATTCAATATTATACGAGCAAATACAACAAATCAGAATCCTGTGAACCTTATGGCTTTTGCCACACATAGTTTGCTTAAATGGAACGAAAGTGACCCGACATTAAATGAAAGAATGTCCTTTGTATTGCGATATAAAGAAAAAAGAAATTCCTGTCAGGCCTTTAAACTTCTGAAAAGTTTAGAAATAAAAAAGGAATTGAAAAGAAAAAAGCGATAAGAGCAGCTGAGATAACTCTGTTTTTTTTTTCTGCTGCACACCCTTAATTTACTGTTTGGCTAGCACAAATAATTTCTTTTAAAATTTAATAGCAGCTACCAAAAGGAATGACATTCTTTGGAAAATAAAAAGGCTGGAGAGAATTTTTATGTTCGTTTATAAAAACAACAACGAAAAATTCTAAATAAAATTGAAATAAAACCGATAATTTAGAAAGCGTAAGGTTAGACAGAAGTGTTCAGGACCTTCAAAACCCGGGCAACAACGCAAGAAATAAAAAAAATGCTTACGAAATAAAACACCCCAGTGCGTGTGAGTTAAATAAAGTTGTGGTGCACACACACATATCTGTTTAACAGTATATTCGAATGTGTTGGTTTACATAATTGTATCCTTATACCCACACAGAACGGTACTACTTTGAAAGCATTCAATGTAGTAGTAGTTTGTGTATTAAAATGTATGTATGCGTGTATATCCAAGCATATATTTATTAGCGAGAGTGTGAGAGCGTATGTAATCTCAGTTAAAACTGAAATTTATTTCGTTTTTGTTTGTAAACAAACCTGTAAACAAAACAATAAACACACACGTATGTATGAGAATACTGTAGTGTTACCTTATATTTGTTTGTGTATGTAAATGGTTGTCTGCCGTTGTGTCAGTGTTTGTGTGAGAGAGAGGGAGAAGTTTTTCGCCTTAATGAATATTAATTTCATCCATTTATGTAAATGACTGGTGTTCATATAGAATATGATGGATTTTATAGTCATGCTTCGCTTTACTACCACAAATTGTGCCTTTTTCTCTTTCCTGCTCTCTTTTTTTTTCTCTCTCTCTCTCTCTCTCCCCTTCTCTTTCTCCTTCTCTGTTCACGTTATATGCATTCAATTTTGAATTGCTAGCAAAAAAAAACCCTGATTTAAAGATATTATGGTAGTTTTAAATTTAGAAAAATTTTGTAGTTTTAAAGCAGCCATCAAATAATTCCATAAAATTCAATTTTTTCATGTTATAGCTTATAAGTTAGTGTAAAGAGTCAAGGTAATTCAAGGGGAATTAACAAGTTTAGCGCCCACACGAAAAACAGGCAAACTTTCATCAGAGTTGAAAGCAGAGCATGCAGATTTGCGAAGTAGTAAGTTGCAGTAGTTGAGCAGCTTGTGTGTTGGCTAACTAGACGAGCACCCGTTGTTCACAACCTAACTTAGGCATCTCAAACAAAAACGAAATTTGAAAAAAATATTTCTTTCTTCTGGCGACAGTGTTCTGACAACAACTCTGAAGCTGGATTCACCCATCGTTTTTTTATGTAGTTTGACGTTTCTCTTTTTGAGAGAGAGAGAGAGAGAGAGAGAGCGAAAGAAAGTAAGCTTGCTTCGGAACAAGTTCGGGTTGGTTTAATTTTAATTTTTGTTCCGAAACAATCGAACTGTGCTGCAAGCTACTTTAATTTTTTAAGTAAAGTTGCACTGAGCTGCCACATTATTTTATATGTACATTTGTATGTATGTATGTATGTATAATAAAATACAGAGCGTTTGTTTAATACTGTTTGTTTATTTTGTTCCATTTTTTTCACTAATGGTGTTTTCTTTTCTACCAAAAAATGTGCATTTTATCAACGCAAAATGCAATTTTGCGTTTGTTTCTTAAAAATGTTTCGCCCTCTAAAAGGGTGGTATGTTTTATTCTAAATAATTCGCACTTGCCAATGGTGTAGGGCATTGCATTTTATGCCCTGTATAAATCGAGAGTGTTGATAATGCCCTGTAAAGCAGATGACTTTTGTTTATTTATAGGGCTACCAGATGAAATTTTAAAAAAATCGCCTGGTATTGTTATCCAATTTGAAGTTAATTTTTTCATTGTTTTGTGGAGTAATCTTAAGGAAATATTACATTATTAAAGCTACATGATCAGCAATTTTTTTTTTTTTTTTTTTTTTTAATTTTATTTATAAGTATTAAAAATACTTTAACTTTTCAAATTATACAAAATTATTACAAATCATTAAACAATACAAAATTAATACATTTTCTTTTAAAAATATTTTCATTTACTTCATTTTTAATGTTCATTGGCAATAAATTGTATAGTTGTAGACCTTTATAAAACAACGTTTTCTGCATCTGGGTTGACTGCACTCTTAGGATTCGAAAGTCGTCTGCATTCCTCAGCATATATGGTTGGCTTTCTCTCACAAATTGGATCTGCTCGCATAAGTATTTAGGCGCATCACCTTTCTTCATTTTTCTAACAAACAATAACGTATTAAACTGTAACCTTTGTTTTATATTCATCCATTTCAACTCGTAGAGCATTGTATTTATATTCGTATACCGATCGCATTTCAATATTACTCTCATTGCTTTATTTTGAAGTTTCTGCAATCTTGATAATTGAATTGCGGTACTGCATGTATACAATACAGTGGAACCGTATTCGAAGTGCGGTTTGATTATGGTGTTATATATTGTTACTGCTGTATCTTTTGAAATTCTATTCCTAATCCTTTTAAAGAAACCAATTTTTTTGCCAATTTTCTTACAAGTATAATCGATGTGTTCATTTAAGTTTAGTTTTTTGTCAATTACAAAACCTAGGTATTTTATATTTTCAACCTTTTCTATCACAGAATCATTTATCTTAAATACTTCATCAGAATTCATGTTTATTTCCATTATTTTCGTTTTGTTCTCATTTAATTTCAATTTATTCATTTTAAGCCACTCATTTATCTTCCGCACATCGTGTATCATATTATCCTGACATTCTCTATCACTTTTCGCCACTGTATATATAAGAGTGTCATCAGCGTACAATACAACTTTGCATCTTTCCAATATTTTGGGCATGTCATTTATATATAATATAAACAATAAAGCACCTAAAATTGAACCTTGTGGTACTCCGAAATTATTAATCGCTTCCTCAGACACAGTATTATTTAATTTTGTTGCTTGCTTTCGGTTCTCCAGGTATGACTTGAACCATTCCAATTCAATTTGTCTTATCCCATACATATACAATTTTTTTAGCATGATATCTCTGTCAATAGTCTCGAAAGCTCTTTTAAAATCAAGAAAAATTGCCATCATTCTATTTTCCTTTCCTACGGCCTTCCATTCGCTTATCACATAATTCACTGTAGTTTCACATGAATGCTTCTTTCGGAAACCTGATTGTTGTCCAGATAATATACCGTGGTATTCAATAAACTGCTCCAGTTGTATCTTTACTACTTTCTCCATTATTTTTTCACATACTTTAAGTGTATTTATAGGTCGAAATTCCTCACATTTCCTTGTCTTGGGCACTTTTTCGATCGGTGTTATCATGGATCTTTTCCAATTTTCCGGAAATATACCAGTCTCCAATGATGTATTAATTATTTTTAGCAAAACATTTCCTAATATGTTCCAATTATCAATTATAATTTTATTTGAGACGCATTCATGGTCAGGTTTATTCTTCATCTGTTGTACAATGTTCTCAAGTTCCGTAATGTCTATCCTACGGAATTTAAATAAATTTCTTGGTTCACATGTTACTTGGCTAACATATTGCACTTTATCGATTGACTGTCTTATGCTACTTATACTATCAATAAAATATGTATTAAACTTATTTACTATATCACAGTTATCATTATATTCTACCTGGTCAAATATCACAGACTTAGTTAAATTTTCCTTCTTATTAAGTACCAGGGTTTTAATCTGTTTCCACATCTGTCTCTGAGTACATGCATTGTCAATTTTTGTATTTATGTAATTGTTTTTACTATTTTCAATATGCACTTTGTATCGATTTCTAATTATTTTATATTCAGCCCAAGCTTGACTAGATTTCTCAATTTTAGCTCTTAAATATTTTATTATCTTCTCTCTTTTCATTGCTTGCAGTTCCGAGTTATACCATTTATTAACTTTATTATCTAACTGTGTCTGTTTCTCAATTGTAAATCTCTGTATGGCACTTCTCAGGCCGCTATCAAATAGATTAACATTTTGATCCAAATCTATGCGATCGTCATATTTTATGACGTTCCTCAACATTGCATTAAATGTATGCTTATCGTATTTAAATACCCTTATGGTTTTTGTCTCGTTGTTCTTGTTGCCCATTCTCGCTAAAGATATGTTAATAACCTCATGGTCAGAAATTTTGTTTGTCCTACAGTTTTCTGATGTTATTTCATAATTATTAGTTATCACGTAATCAATTATAGTGCTTGAATTTTTCGTCACACGAGTGTCTTCGTTAACTAATTGTCTAAGGCCATTATCATTAATTATACTTCTAATTCTATTTCTATACAAGGAGTTCTTCTTCCAGTCAATATTAAAATCTCCGGCAATCAAAATATCACAGTTGTTATCACAGATTTCCTCAATTGTTTGCTCAAATATATCACAGAATTCAGATTCGCTATAGCTGGGCGATCTATATATTGCACCAATTAAAATATCGTACTTGTTATAAGTAGCTTTGCTGAATAACATCCAATACTTTAAATCGTCATTTTTTTCAATAGCTTTTGTAACATTCCAGTGTCTTTTAAAATATAAAATAACTCCTCCTGTTCTGGATGAGGTGGATAACGAACATATGTTATCATAGCCATGTAGCGAAATTTCTTTTTCTTCTATATATTTAGTCAAGTGTGTTTCGGACAATATTAAAAAATCAGGAGATTCCGTTAACGCAACGACCTCAACTTGATTATAATTATTAGTAAGACCTTGAACATTTGTATATATTGCACGTATTTCTTTTAATTGTTATATCATTAAGCCTATATTTCTCATTTTGATCTTTAACTTATGTTGATATACTGGACATTCTTTATCATTCGTATAATGTTTGTCATCCAGACCCATGTTTAATCTACTATTTACATTGGAGCAATTGATACATTTCATTATTTTTTCTTGACTTTCGCAGTTTACTGTTCTATGCTGACCATGACATTTTAGACATATTTCCTGGTTTTTGCAATCTCTCGCTAAATGATTGTATCCTCTGCATTTCAAACATTGAACGATTTCGGTTCCATCATACACTCTACATCTTTCCCATCCAATATTTAATTTACCGTCTTCCATAATTTTTCCATAGGCCTCATTATCGACTTTCAATTTCACATTAAATACGGTTCTATTACCTCTCCTTGTTTCATACTTCCCTACGTATTTAATGTTAGCCGTAGCTAATTTATGATTTTGTTTTTTCAGTTTCTCCATTAATTCATTTTCATTATAGTCAAACGATATACCAATAATCTTTATATTTAGGGTATTTTGGTTTGGAATTTTGACCTCGTACTGTGAAGATATTTTCTCCTGAATTGCATTTTTAATCTTTTCTCTTTCTTCACAATTCTCACTTTGGATAACTATTGCTCCACTTCTTCTACTTTCCACATTTATTATTCTTAAATTATCTGGGCTCACTTTATTTAATTCCTCTTTTGTTTTTATAATCGATTGTTTCTCTTTGGGTTTCACTATTATTGGTAAATTTTTATTTGCACTCGGCAACCCTTTATTTTTTACTGTGTCTGCATAAGTTGTTTTTATACTTTGTTTACAGTTTTCATTTATCACTTTCTTTATTTCTTTACATATGTTCTCGTTTTGTTCTTCTATTGATTTGCAAAATTGTTTGTTGTTGTTCTCAAACTCGTTAATATTGCCAATTAATTTTTTAATTTCCTCAACATTTTTCTCACTCGATTTCTGAATTTTAATCATTTTATTTATTCTTTCCTCGTATCTTTTTTCAATAGCCTCCAGCAATTGTTTAATTTCAGATTCGTTTTCCTTAAGTGTGGCTTTAAATTCGTGTTTGTATTCAACTAAGTTTTGTTTATTTTTGTGCACTTCATCTTGAACTCCTTTTAACACCAAATCAATGTTCTGTATATACATCAGGCAGTCGTCGCACTAAAAAATTGCATTCAGTGTTAGAACAGTGTTCAATTTTTTTTTTTATTTTGTTATTAAAAAAGCGTGCAAAAAATGAAGTCGAAAAATTAGCGATCTGGCAACACCTTTGAACAAATTGGCATTTAATCATTCATTTTCTTAATAAGTGGTAAACACAGAGCATACCCTTTTTTAATATTTGTGTTATGTTCTTCTCAAATAAAAAATGACATTACAACAGGGTTGGTCAAAAATTTTTTAATGCACCTTGTAAGATGGTGACATTTTCTTTGTAGAAAAGAAAACACCATAAGATTTATTTTAATTTACAATTTCTTTGTAACACAATAGAAAAATATGATCACACTCAAGCTAAGAAAACAAACGAATTGCAATCATCTGCTACTGTGCCGCCTAATTGTAAAACTAACACGCATCGTTTACAAAAATATTTCATATGGTTACCTTGTTTTTACAGAACAATTGTTCGAAGAGGGTGAATCGTTTTGGAACAAACTCTCAAAAAACTCAACTTGTTTTTGTTCCGAAACAATGGGTGAATCCAGCATGAGAGTAAATAAAATTGCCAGGAAAGGTTCGATGTCGGCTTTAAACTGTAGGTCTCTCTACTAATGGATAAAATTAACACACACAACAACACTTCTGGTGTGAGAAACTGGTTTGTAATCCTGACTTAATTTTCGTCGAAAAATCATTTTCGGAAATAAGGCCCATTTGTGGATGAATTGGTACGTGAACAAACATAATTTTCGAATTTAGCACGATACCAACTCACATAAGATCCAATAGTATACAATAAATCCCGAAAAAGTCACTGCTTGGTTTGGATTTTGAACTGGCGAAGTCATCATTCCAAATTTCTTTGAGGACAACGTTGGCCGGGTCATAACTGTGGACGACAAACGATATAAGCCGATGATTACACAACTTCTTTTGGGCTGAATTGGATGTGCCATATAGATCATGCCACTCATGTATAAAATTAACGCACACAACATAAGTGGTGTGAGAAACTAGGTCGTAATCCTGACTGAAGGGTTGTAATGACCAATTATGTATATGTATGTATGTATATAGATCATGCCACATTAGCTATTCTGCACGGTCACCTAACGTGGAGGTGATATGAAATGTGGGTGGATTTGACTCCGTTTGAGCGGAAGTGTATGCGAATAACTTAGTAACAACATTGAACATTTTGACGATGAAAGACCCGATATATGTATATGCCACATAATCGGTGGCTTGTTACTTAAGTTTTTCAACTGTTTTGGAATCTTCGAAACTCTTTCAATGGTGAGAACTTAAATACCGCAGAGGCATGCAACATTAAACGGAAACAGGTTTTCGCTTCAAAAACCCAGTAAATTCACACGCAAAAATGGAAAAGTGTTACCGCGAGATGAGTTTGCTTACAAAAAAACTTGTCTGAATTTTTAGAATTTTTAATGAGAATTTCTTAAAGCAAACACACTTCATAAATGGCTTGAAATATAACTTTTTTCTACTTAATTTCAGTTAAAGGATATGATGAAAACTTTTTAAATGCAAAAGTTCAAGGATTTTGCACACAATTTTCTTTTACTTTATTTGTGTGTGCGCAATCAAATAAAATGTAAGTGAAACGTTTTTAAGTACTCACATATAGATACATATGTACGTAATGTATGTGAAGTGAAGGGAAGTGAAGTGAAGTGAAGGAAGTGAATTTATTTTATTCGCATTACTTTTCATCTTCGTTTTCAACTACTCAGTGTAGTTTATCTGTGGAATTCGTATGATCTTATTGAAGTTGAAACATAACAAGAGAAAAAAGGGAAAATTTGTAATTGATAGTGGAGGAGGGGAGGTAACTTTTTCAATTAAAAAATATTGCAAACGTTTCTCAATATTATTTTCCCTTTAAAGGATTTCAAAAATACATAAAAAAAATTCTTTCCATTAGTTTGGTTTCTTCGTATTTTCTCTGCGTTAAATTTGTTTACAAAAGTTTCCCTATGCAATGCACCCCAGCGTCTATTAATTTTCATAATTTGGCGTCTGTAAGATACATTAGCATGCCGGAGAAGTTATAACGAATTTTATGACAACTTAAGGTTATGCTGACAAGTAAATTTCATTACGTGTAACAGGGATTTTTTCTGCATTTTTCGTAACAAAAGTTTTTAACATTTTACTGAAATGAGTATAAGAAACAAAAAATTCCTTAAAATTAATAAAAAAAAAAAAATGGCGAAAGCACACTACCTCCATATAAATTGTTTTACAAAATCTATTTAAAATTTATTTTTATTTACTCAAGAAATATTAATTTTGACATACCACAACTAATTTGTTTTATTTTCCAGTTGTCCTGAAAAGAAAAAAGAAGAGAAAAAATAAAAATTCAATAAATTTTTCAAGCAATTAAATTACGAGCACAAACAACAGAAATCTTTAAAATAATTCAACAGTTTTTTCTTCTGTTTATTATTAGAAACCAATAATTTGATTATAAATTTTCGATTTCGATTTTATGATGACTTTTTTCTATGTGCCATAATAGTCATGCCATTTGTATTCATAAATTGAGAGATCCTTTCTATCTACGGCCAGTTTTATTTTATTTTTCAATTGAAAATTGTTTGATTCAAATAAACACATGGGGTCTAACAGCCAACACCAATACATAAATATAAAGGCTCATGACTATAAATCAGGGGTTACCAAAAATTTTTTGGTTGTGTATTAGTGAGTCAGAGAGAGAAAATAAGTTGAGAGCTTACAGTCATAGAAAAATGTTAGTAGTATACCCTATTTTGATTTTCATTTCATCAACATACATAAAGTTATACATCTTTGCCTTAATAATTAAGTAATGTTTTTTAGATATTTGCTGGATACTAATTTTGGTTCATAAATTTCATCTCCTGCTAATAACCAACCTTTTAATTTTTCCAAAATATTGCTTTATGTCTATAAAAAAGTTTTTCTCTTTCCATATCATTTAAATTATTTGCTTGACTATTAAAATAATCAAAATGTGTTTTAAGTACATATAAGATTTTAAATTTAAAAAAAAGGATTTTTTAACATAAAATATTTTTTGAGTGTAAAAATAAAAAAAAATATTATAGCATCCGCTGACATGTGTGCTTGTCGCAGTCTGATCGACGACTAAATAAAAGAGCATAAGCAATGTGTGTGAATTCTCTCTGCACAATTGTGCTATGAAATGGTAATCCCTGCTATAAATACAGCAGACACATGTGTCTCTCTATGTGTAGGTTTTTCTTTTTTAAAAAATAGATTCAAAGCCAATAAGAATGGCTGTGATGCACTACATACAGAAATCAGTTGGAAAGCTGCAGTCAGTAAGGATTGATGCCCTACACAATAAGGAACATTTGCTCGAGGCCATGTCCTATAGCTAGACTATTGCCCCGTTTTAACTCAGTACATGTAAATCTGTTTAAAAGTGATGCTGGGAATTAGAACAATCCTGTTTTGAATTCAAAAAATTTTCATTTTATTTGGACTCAATGTACAAGGTCCAAAGCTACTAACACCCTTATTCTAACCAGTTATAAATCCCATATATTTCACCTCCAATAAATCCATTAACAAGCTTCCTAACGACCAAGAGAAAAAATTAGATCAACGTGAAATATCATAGGAAAAGGCAGAAATCAATAAGCAATTTTCATCACCATTACAGCCAATACAAACAACACAATTCAGAAATTTTACAAAAAAACATTTATTCTAGGCAACGACAGTTGGTAACTCTATCATGCTAGAACTTGTTGCAGTATTGCAATCACCTGATTGGCGGGTTAAACATGATTAATGAAACTGAAAGAAAAGAAAAAAGTCTTTAAGGGATGTAAGAGTATTTCAAGGCAGCCCTATATTTCTTAAAGGAAAAATTAAATGACAGTCAAGTTCTAAAGTCGTGGTAGTAAAGAACAGACGATCTATTGACCTGCCAGCAATTTTTAAAAGATAATTCTTTGTTGCTCCGACGTATTTAAGGAAACTGTTCTGTATCATGTTGAGTCGCCGTAGTCTAGTAGGTAGTGTGTTGGCTAATTAGACATGAGGCCACAGTTCAAACCCCATGTCAGATATCTTCAATAAAACGAAATATGAAAAATATTTCTTCGGTGATTTCCTCTCAACAGATTTCTGGCAAAAACTTTAAGAGTGAATAAAAATGCCATGAGAACTTTCTCAAAAATCTGTCGTTCGGAGTTGACTTTAATCTGTAGGTTCCGCCACTCATGTATAATATTAACACACATTCGTAATCCTGACTGAAGAGTTGTAATGACCAATTATGTATGTATGCATATATGTAGGTATGTATGTATGTAATCCTTTGACGTCTCTTCAACTCTGTTGCTCTGACGAATTGTAGGAAACTATATATACTAAATATTAAGTTTGAGGCGATTCCTATTCTAAATAAATGCTCTTCAAGTCAACAAAAATCGATTGCTATCCTTAAGCTATTTCAAGACAATCTAATTCAAGCTCGAACCTGTTGCCAATGGAATTACACAAGAATAGGCTTAAATTTCTTAAATCCTCCTGATTTATGGTAGGAAGAATCTGCGCATCTCCTTTTGGCCGTATATACCACAACGAATATACTAAATATATTCTAATCCCATTAGCAAGACCTAAACACTGCTCTTGGTAAGTTTATCGATCTTTACATTGCCCCCAAATTTTCACGTGACGTGTAAATACCCGCAAGTTTCCACTTTGATACTGAAAACTCACGTTAGCAACCAGCTATCTGGATGAGCCATCTAATAAAAGGTCATGTAGCTTTCAAATGGAGTAAGCAATGGAGCAAGCTGGGGTTACTTGGTACACAAAATATTTTAAATTTTGACTTTTTACTTCAAATGCTTTATTTACTGAGCTGAGCTGAGGTTTGGGAATGGGTTGGAGCGATTGGAAAGGCGAATAATATATTTGAGACATCCGATACAACTCTAAAGGTAGGACAGTATTAACCATCCATTTGAACGTAGGGTGTATTAGGTACTCTTCTATTAAAAAAGATAAACAATGAATTCAAGAGTATACAATCTATGTACTCTGGTTTCTATTTCTATATTTTCATGTAGAAAAGTAATTTTAAAAATTAGATCACAAAGAGACATAAAAAAACCCTCACATACACACACACAGAGTGATAGAAAAATCATAAGCAAATAAACTTGTAACATATATTCACACATACATATGTATACAATAATGGTAAACATTATATAACTACCCAAAAAAAAAAATGTGGATGCGGCATTGACTGTTTGAATATCTTGCCACTACTTACTTACTACAGCCACTACTATTTGCAATTACTGTGTACCGTATACTGTACAGCCACATTTTTATGGAGTGTTTCTACATAAAAATTCTTTTTTTTTTTGTATTTTTTTAGTTTTTTGCTTCCATTATTTTGTGTGGCAATGATAGTCAAAGAGACGATGCACGAGTAAAGGCCTGAGTACATTTGCTTCATCAATTGCCACGTTTGACACAGTTATTGTATGGGTATTTGAAAGTTCAGCGGAGCCAACTTTAATAGAGACAAGTTGGATTCACGACTTTACAAGAACTAAAAAAAAGCATTCAGAACAGTGAACAATATTGGTAACATCGAGTCCAAAGTAGCCCAAAGTTATAGTAAAATGTTAAAGCCATAATACCAAGCTCACCCGATTTGAGGGGGTAGGGGATAACCTAATCAAAATTTGTACTGTATAACCTAACCTCACTTTTTCAATTTTTTTTTTTTTTTCATTTTCTCTCGACTTGTTTGTATTTGAAATTAAATTGTTGATGCTTGTTTTTAACCCAGTTTATGGTTCACATTATATTCTTGTTGTAGTTGCAGTTGTAGTTGTTGTAGGTATTATTATTATCTCGTTTAAATTGTTGGAATAGCTTCCTGTAAACCTAAAAACTATTTTGAAATTTTTTTTTGTTTCTTTCTCCTCGCCATTGTCATTCTCATTGTCCCATTCGGATATTGTGGGGTAATTGAGGAAACTATTGTGTTGTCTTCTTGTTCAAGTTTTAAGTTTCCTCTTCCTTTATTTGCTGTGGCAGAATAAAACATAATTTTTTTTTCGAAATATTAGAAGGAAAGGATATTTTAAATTAAGAAATAAAATGGCCTGAAATTGTAGAAAGAATTTACCATAAGATTTGATTACGAAAATATGTGATGAGAGGGGTGGGTTTCAATTTGTAATTGAAATTTAAGGGGAAATATTTTACAAAACAAGAGTGACTTGAGTTGGGCAAATCAGCAACTCTTGCTAAAGAGGACATATTATCCACCAGACAGATGATGCTGAAGCCACTAATTTTACCTACATTCATACATAATTGGTCATAACAACCCTTCAGTCAGGATTATTGACCTAGTTTCTCACACCACTTATGTTGTGTGTGTTAATTTTATACATAAGTGGCGGGACCTATAGTTTAAAGTCGACTCCGAACGACAGATTTTTTGAGAAACTTTTCATGGCAATTTTATTTACTCTCAGAGTTTTTGCCAGAAATCTGCTGAGAGGAAATTGCCGAAGAAATACTTTTTGTATTTTGTTTTGATATCTGGCCTGGGGCTCGAACCCTGGCTTTACGTCTAATAAGCCAACACACTACCTACTAGACTACGGCGACTTCATGTACTACATGCCCTAAAAAAACCACGGTCAACCAGAATCGAAGCGTGGATATCAATACACTCATTGACGACTAAGACATGCTGAACACACGATTGTGAATTAAGAAACAATAACAGCGAGCGGGTGTAGTCGCTCAAAGTCTAGTAGGTAGTATGCCGCCTTATTAGACATGAGGCCTTCCTAATGGGGACAGAATATATTCATTATATTCGTTGGAAGACGAGTACTGTGTTAGTACTGCGTTACACCACTGGCAACAGGTTTCAGCATAAATTACACTGTCTTGAGTTAGCTTAAGGATAGCAATCGGCATTTATAGGTTTAAACAGCATTTGTTAGACATCACCTCAAACTTAATATTTAGATTCATGCCATTAAATACTCTCATATCCTCTAAAGATTTCTTTCTTTTCTTTCAGTTTCAATCGCCCATCAATCAGGTGAGTGCTCTACTGTAACCAGTTCTAGCATGATAGGGTTGCCAATTGTCGTTACCTAGAATAAATGTTTTCTGTGAAATTTCTGAATAGTCGCCATAGACTACTAGGTAGTATGTTGGCTTATTAGACGTGAAGCCACGGTTCAAAGCCCAGGTCAGACATCTCCAACATAACGAAAGATGAAAAAATATTTCTTTGGCCACTCTGAGAGTATATAAAAAATTTACATGAAAATTGTTCTCAAAAATCTGTCGTTGGGAGTCGACTTTAAACTGTATAAAATTAACAAACACAACATAAGTGGTGTGAGAAGCTAGGTTGTCATCCTGACTGAAGGTTTGTAATGATTAAAATTATGTATGTAGGTAGGTTTCTGTGTAACAGCGAGCGGGCAGTGTTTACAAGGCATATGCTGCAATACAGCTGAAGCAGAGAACAAATTAAATTAATTTTAAAAATATTTAAAAAAAATTAATTTTTATTCATTCCGGAGTTAAGTTGCAGTTGCAATATACATACATGTGAGTTCAATACGTATATGTAAACATACAACGCAATATTCAAACCACAATAACAAGGTTACAGTGTCACAATGTTTTAACAACACGTCTAATGCGCCGTAATATTTTACAGATAAAAATAAATGAACAAAAAAAATATTAATCATAATATATGCAATTACATACATACATACATGCATGCATACATACACACATTCACTCACTCATTCATTCAAATACCTACAAACACTAGCAAATATTGTAGAAGTTACCGTGAAAAATATTTCCTCTTTCATTTTATGAAATCCATCATAGAAACTGAATAATTAAAATGCAAAACGAAACCATGTTATTTGTTTAAAATGCTCTCCTCTTTTACCACCCTACTCGCATTCTAATTGCCGCGATCGTGTTTGTGTATGTAAAGTTAAACGTGACAAGGATAATCGTATTTTAAGGCTTAACTTGCGCTATCTAATGCGGTTGACATGTCATGTACCATCACTAACAACAGGAGCATTTTGCATAGAGATGTACAGTACACCATTGCAATAGTTACAGTTACAGTGTGTGTGTACTTGTTCGTATGTGTATGAATTGTAGTATGAAATACAAAAAAAAAACGAGTTAATTTTTATTTACATGACAGTGTGCTTTTCGCTACAGCAAATGGAGAAAGAATAAAAGAAACAAACACAAAATGGAAATACACCAACATAATGATGGTTCATGGTTAACATTTGTTATCTGCTGCAGTAGACAGCTTGGAGATTTCTGACCTGAGGTTTGAAACGAGGCCTCACGTCTAATAAGCCGACACACTACCTACTAGACTACGGGGACTACCTATTGATCATGCAGTTTTCGCATGAAATCGGGCTTTACTTCTGTCCAATTGAGCAGATCTTGTATGTGCTCTGAAACCTCAAAACTGTATTCGTCTGAATATGCCGAATATCGTTGGCATTCTATTGAGGCGGCCAGAAAGCCAGAAAGGTCTTATGTAGATCGCGTTAATAATGTGCGAATTATTATTGAGTCTCCTGTATGTGTTTTCATCATTAACCGAATATGTGGCACTAAATAACATGGACTTGCAGTTGAAAATCTAAATGTTGAGCTTAATATGCGAGCACTAAGGGTTTCATCTGTTTATGGCTTTTAGGATATGTGATCCAGCAAACAAACGCCGAAATGCTATATGACATTAGCTGGCACAAAAGAGAATTCCTATTCGTGTCATAGATTAGGCAGATGATGTTTACCTTTTTGCTCATTTCTATTGAGGATATGGAAAGGACGATTTAAAAGCCTTCGGAGTACACCAGAGATCAGCGACGAGTATTCAAAACGATGAGTAGATTCGAGTCTTACTTATAATGTCAGCTACTTATACGCATTCATACTTATTTTAATATCATACTCATACTACTCATATTCAAAGTTAGAAATACTCATCGTACTCATACTTAACAATACGCACGATGTTATTGATTTCGACTCTCCATGATTCAACATATACACGAAACACAAAATAAGTATGATTCGAGTACGAACACCACAATACTCGCTAGAAGGTTGTGTGTGTGCTTTGCTTGCTGTCTTTGTCTTTTCTTTTCTCTTCTTTTGTAAGTACCTATGAGTAGCGAAAATACGATTCATTGCTGATCTCTGGAGTACACCACAATTTTCCCAATTATAGAAAAATTAATCCGAAAAAAACATAAACTTTAAAACGAATATTCTCTCCAACATATTGCCATTATGGCTGCCTGTAATACATGTGGCCATACACATGTAAGTTTACCTTCACATATCCATACACAGGTTTCTTTCTTAAAAGTTTGTTTTACTGCTGCTGATACATGTCCTTCAAGCCTAAACAATGGCCATAAAATTAAAACACAGAACAACAGAATTTTAAAATTTTGTTTCACAATATTTTTCTGGTGCTCACACACAAAGGGTTTATATTATTAGAGGAACAGAGAGAGGCATAATACGCCAACCACATTAAATTTTATTTGTGCGATATGCCTCATGATGTTTTATTTCCAAGAACAACAATTTCATTTGCAATGATGATGGTTTCTCTATCAAATTATGCGAAACACGCTTCTGCTATTCCACACTACATCATATGCATGCTCAAGGGGGCATGTAACATACAAGCCAGTATAATCAAAAGTTTTGTTTTTTTTTTTAATTTTTAAGTACTTGGAAAAAAATTTTATATCGCAAAAGTGAAAATGAAAAACTAGAGAGAGAGTGAGAGAAACTTTTTAATCTACGAATGTTTGATGTACTCAACAATCAAGTCCTGTAATATGGACAAATAAGCCGTGAAACTAAAACAAAATAACGTTTGGTTTTCATTTAACGACTCTCGTATAATCAATTCGATTCATTAATGACGCAAAATAAAAAACATTCGAATTGTATTGTATGCCACATGCCACAAAGCATTACAATTTAATCCATATTCCACTCCACACTGCACAAAGGTAAACAAATACATTCATTGTGGCTTAATTATCCATTGTTTCGTGTTCTATTATTTTACATACAAAACCACACTACCGTTCCACTGGCCTTTCGAGATGTAATTGTTATAGTACAGCAGCAAATACAGAATATTTGATTTCTTTAATGACCACAAATCAGTTAAAACTTTTTAGAAATTTAATTAAAACACATGAAAATAATCTGTTTGTGGATGTTGAAGAAGAATGATGACAGCGATGAAAGAAACATGGAAAATTATTTTGAAAATATTTGTATAGTTTATGAAGCTTTATTTTGGAAAATTTTGGCAAAGAATTGTTAAATTTGTTGGGCAGTGCTTGTATCACATAAAGATGAACAGTTTTTAATGACTTTTTGAAAGCCTTAGTCACATAAAATTCGGTCTCTTAAAGGCTTCCTTGGTTGAAGGTTGAATGCAAAAACGATGTCGAACAGTTTAAACCCCAAATCAAAACTTATTACTTAAAAGAGAGCCAATAAAACGTAAGTTTTGCTGAAATGGATCGCCATTCTGCAAACGCAAATTGCGGAGGCATAGATCAGTAGGTATTATTCTAACGCCCTATATCTCTTCAGCATTCCAATGAACTCACTCAAGTACAAAGATTATCTTAGCCGTGCTTCTTAGTCATTGGATGAAGCCACTTAATTTGATTTTCGGAAACCACTATGTTTCCCTACTTAGTTTAAAACATATTCTGTCTAGTTTCTTAGGCAGACAATGTAAAATAAACTTCAGTTCTTTTGCAAAGAGTAATCGAATAAAAGCAATGAGTGCCCTTTAAAGAGTCTGCCATCTAATGTATCTTATTTTGCAGAAATTATTGAAACAGATGTTACAATGCAATTTAATATTCTGCATAAATAAGGATGACAGGCATTACTAATTTGACAGTAGAAGATGAATGAACAACACAGCGTATACTTAACGCAGACTGTGCATGAAATATAGAATGTATGCAAACATTTATCATTCATACGCCTAAGGGACATTATTTTTTTATATATGTATGTATGTACATATATAAAAAAAGAGTTGATGGCTATAAGCTGTTACCGCGTAGAGTACAGTGGAACAAAACTTTAAAATTTTAATCACGAGTTTGTAAACAAAAACATGCCTAAAGTAGAGTATATTTCAGAATGGCAATGGGAAAAAAATGCAATTTTTCCTATCTATTTCTCAGTGCTATTGATTGAAATGTTTTATTTCTTAATAAAAACAAATTTTTTTAAAACCGAATTCGTACCTTTTATTGTTTGCCTGTCTATGTTTTATAATCTTTAAAGTGAAACTTACTTTGTCAATATTTTTAATCTGACAGTCTCGCCCCCTTTGCTAAACCTAAAAAAGGAAAACGGAAAAAATAACACTTCTATGGCTGCCATAATAATGTTTTATGACATGCCATTAGTTAGAAAATTTTATGGCATTTAAAAGCCTATTCCAACGATTGATTTGGCAATATTTTATCACCAAAAAAATTTTTTTTACGATCAAATCAACAATAAAATATTCCAGTCTTTTAAAAATGAATTCAAAAATTTGCGCCAAAAAAAGGAAGAAAAAATTGCAAACGTTTTAAAAGATAATAAAACACAAATAGAATATTGGCTTTAAAAATTGTATTTTCCATTAATTTTTGTTTTTTTAATACTGAATGTAAGCACAGGATTATTTCTGTTGACGAACATATGGTGCTCTGTAGCACAATTATTTGACAGACCTTGTGTTTGTTAAATTTATAAATTTGTACTAAAAATTTTGAAAAAAAAAAAATTATTTGAGAATGTATGTGAATGTAAGAAATAAATTTATTGCCTGAATATAGGTTAACGATTTTGCCAGTCGCCGTAGCCTAATACGTAGAAAACTCGAACTGAATGAAATATGAAAACAAAAAAATATTTCATCTCAAGCAAAACGAAATATGAAGAAATATTTCTTCCACGACTGCCGTTCAGCAGAGTTCTAGCGAAAACTCTGAGAATAAAATGAAATTGCCATGAAAAGTTCATCAAAAATTCTGTCGTTCGGAATCAACATTCAACTGTAGGTCCTGCCACTCATGTATAAAATTAACGCACACAACATAAGTGACGTGAGAAGCTAGGTCGCAATCCTGACTGAGGGACCTACAGTTTAAAATATACAGACAGACAGACAGACAGATTTTTCTTTTTTTTTACTCTCAAAGTTTTTGACAGAAATCTGCTGAGAGGAAGACGCCGAAGAGATATGTTTTTATATTTCGTTTTCTTGGCACTGACTGACCTGGGATGTGAACCGTGACCTGGCGTCTAATAAGCTACTAGACAACGGCGACTTCATAACTGACATAAGTCGACATAATTCGGACTAATTGAAGATGGCAGCGTATCAAACACGAGCAAAAACACAACAACAAAACTAGTCAACACTGTACGCAATGGGTCCCACATTCAAATGGCCGAATACAGAAACGAACAGACATGGTTGGGAATGACTGCAATTAGAATGAATTAATCCACATGAGAATCTATTAAAGCTTGTGGTCCTTTATCATCAAAGTGATATATTTTTCGTTTCTAAAGAGAAAGAAAAGGTTATTCGAAGGTATAAGAATGCATTAGTCTAATAGGTAGTCTGTTGGCCTATTAGACGTAAAGCCAGGGTTCGAGCCCCAGGCCAGACATCAAAACAAAATACAAAAAGTATTTCTTCGGCGATTTCCTCTCAGCAGATTTCTGGCAAAAACTCTAAGAGTAAATAAAATTGCCATGCAAAGTTTCTCAAAAAATCTGTCGTTCGGAGTCGACTTTAAACTGTAGATCCCGCCACTTATGTATAAAATTAACACACACAACATAAGTGGTGTGAGAAACTAGGTCAATAATCTTGACTGAAGGGTTGTAATCACCAATTATGTATTTATGTATGTAAGAATGCCTTATAACCTCAAAAGTTATGCTGGCTCAGCCATTAAAAATGTTTCGTTAACTTTGAATCTGTATCATCAAATATAATAAAAATAATAATCGATGTCTTTACTTATCGATTAATAACATTTTCAATCTTAGTTATAATTGAATTCCCATTTAATGGTCGAACAATTTATTTCCAATTTATTAAGACGCATATTGAACACACTCTCTTGGCACTATGTAATGTTTCAAGAACAAAAAAAAGAAAAATAAACGTCACTTGCCACAGTCTCTCTACTTCCTATGAGACAACAGGATGTTACTTACAGTTAAACGTTTACAACAAATGACAACGCTTAACAATGACTGGACAAAACAGGCGCATGAAGGCAGTCAGTTTTATCATTACCATCGTTGTCATCATCATCATCATTCTTGTTATTAATTTGGCGCACACAGACTGAGACAGACAATTAAAACAGCTGGTGGTGTTACACCTTCTCGAACCACCCTCCTACGCAATAAGATTAAAGTCACAACATTTTTATTTCATTTTAATGGATTTCATGCTGATGACAACAGGCATGCTGTTGTTACAACAAAGAATAGCGAGAGGCGTAAAGTTTTTAAGAAAAATATGAATGAAGCAAAAGCAGACAAATAAGTAGAAGAAGAAACAACATCAACAACAATACTAATCCTAATATATATTATAAATCTTTCTGTAAGTCTGTTTTTTTGTTTGTTTGTTTGTTTGTTTGTTTGTTTGTTTGTTGGTTTGTTTGTTAGTCAATCACGTCTAAACGCCTGGACCGATTTTCTTGAAATTTGGGATATAGATCAAGCTTTTGTCGGTGCAGGTTATAGGCTATAAATCTTTTCAAATTTTTGACCAAAAGGGGACAAAAAATGGGTCAAAGGGGGAAAAAATGGGCAAAAATTAGTACTTTTATGCATAAATGCTTTATTTTATCTGTTTTATAGGTAATTTTTTACGATTTAGCTTGGTTAAGTTTCCCAAATAGCTATTGGAGGTGTTCCGTTACTAAAGTTGAACCAAAAGGGGTCCAAAAAGGGGAAAAGGGGCCGAAACCGGGCAAATTGAGTGCATTTATAGTTACGACTTAGAGTATTCAAAAAACTGGGTTGTTTGTTAAATCGGTTTCCGAATAATTTGAAAAATTGCATTTTTTAAGAAACCGGTTGCAAACCCGGTTTCGAAACCGATGAACCGGTTTTTTATTTATTGTTATTTTTAATGCAAAAATGACCCAATAATAACTTTTTTTTACATTTATAGAAAAATTTGTACAATAGGGTGTCCCATGGCCACCCTTTTTGTAGAAATACCTCCCAAACGACGCACTGATTACGAGAAAAAAATATTTTTTTGTAATAGTATTATGGTATTATGTTGTTATTTTTTAACTTTTCACGAGAACGTTTTAAAGTTTTGAATTTCAATACAAAACAATTAAAAATCAAATTTAAAAATATTTTTTACAATTCTAAATTGATTTTTAAAAAACTTGACACAGAGTTTGCATTGATTCTAAAAATGCAAAAATACATTTTTTTGTATAAGATGAGATATGCACTTTTTCATTGTTGCCACAAAATTATTCTAAATATAATCCTAATATCCTAATATATATTATAAATCTTTCTGTAAGTCTGTTTTTTTGTTTGTTTGTTTGTTTGTTTGTTTGTTTGTTGGTTTGTTTGTTAGTCAATCACGTCTAAACGCCTGGACCGATTTTCTTGAAATTTGGGATATAGATCAAGCTTTTGTCGGTGCAGGTTATAGGCTATAAATCTTTTCAAATTTTTGACCAAAAGGGGACAAAAAATGGGTCAAAGGGGGAAAAAATGGGCAAAAATTAGTACTTTTATGCATAAATGCTTTATTTTATCTGTTTTATAGGTAATTTTTTACGATTTAGCTTGGTTAAGTTTCCCAAATAGCTATTGGAGGTGTTCCGTTACTAAAGTTGAACCAAAAGGGGTCCAAAAAGGGGAAAAGGGGCCGAAACCGGGCAAATTGAGTGCATTTATAGTTACGACTTAGAGTATTCAAAAAACTGGGTTGTTTGTTAAACCGGTTTCCGAATAATTTGAAAAATTGCATTTTTTAAGAAACCGGTTGCAAACCCGGTTTCGAAACCGATGAACCGGTTTTTTATTTATTGTTATTTTTAATGCAAAAATGACCCAATAATAACTTTTTTTTACATTTATAGAAAAATATGTACAATAGGGTGTCCCATGGCCACCCTTTTTGTAGAAATACCTCCCAAACGACGCACTGATTACGAGAAAAAAATATTTTTTTGTAATAGTATTATGGTATTATGTTGTTATTTTTTAACTTTTCACGAGAACGTTTTAAAGTTTTGAATTTCAATACAAAACAATTAAAAATCACATTTAAAAATATTTTTTACAATTCTAAATTGATTTTTAAAAAACTTGACACAGAGTTTGCATTGATTCTAAAAATGCAAAAATACATTTTTTTGTATAAGTTGAGATATGCACTTTTTCATTGTTGCCACAAAATTATTCTAAATATAATCCTAATATATATTATAAATCTTTCTGTAAGTCTGTTTGTTTGTTTGTTTGTTAGCCAATCACGCCTGAACGCCTGGACCGATATTCTTGAAATTTAGGATATAGATCGAGCTTTTGTCGGTGGAGGTTATAGGCTATAAATATTTTCAAAATTTTGACCAAAAGGGGAGAAAAAATGGGACAAAGGGAGAAAAAATGGGCAAAAATTAGTACTTTTATGCGTAAATGCTGTATTTTATCTGTTTAAAGGTATTTTTTTATGATTTAGCTTGGTTAAGTTTCCCAAATAGCTATTGGAGGTGATCCGTTTCTAAAGTTGAACCAAAAGAGGTCCAAAAAGGGGGAAAGGGGCCAAAAACGGGCAAATTGAGTGCATAGCCAATCACGCCTGAACGCCTGCACCGATTTTCTTGAAATTTGGGATATTGATCGAGCTTTTGTCGGTGCAGGTTATAGGCAATAAATCTTTTCAAAATTTTGACCCAAAGGGGGAAAAAATGGGACAAAGGGAGAAAAAATGGGCACAAATTAGTACTTTTATGTATAAATGCTGTATTTTATCTGTTTAAAGGTATTTTTTTATGATTTAGCTTGGTTAAGTTTCCCAAATAGCTATTGGAGGTGTTCCGTTTCTAAAATTGAACCAAAAGGGGTCCAAAAAGGGGGAAAGGGGCGAGAAACGGGCAAATTGAGTGCATTTATATTTAGGACTTAGAGTATTCAAAAAACTGGGTTGATTGTTAAACCGGTTTCCGAATAATTTGAAAAATTCCATTTTTTAAGAAACTGGTTTCAAAACCAGTTTCAAATAATCACTGTTTTTTTTTTTAATTTAAAAACATTTTTCATTTTTTAAACTAATCCAAACTACATAACCCGCGCAACGCCGGGTACACTCTGCTAGTAATTAACATAAATTTCATCATTAACGAAACATCAATTACAGGTTCTGTGCTAGGCTGCGCTTTACTGTGCTGTTTGCTTAAACGTGTGGCTATACAGGCAACCAAAAATTATTTTCGAAAACAAAAAACCTAAAGAAACACAGTTAACGTACGCACCTTAAGTTAAAGGAAAGAAAACAATTTTCCCTTTTATATCCCTACTAAGTATTATGCATAATACATAGAGACAGATAGATACATACTTGACAAACACATACACACCACACACAGACACAATTCCATTGATTCAGGTGTTGTAAAATTCAAACGAAAGTTATTTATGCCCTAAAGGGCTTAAACAAGCTAAAACCAAATATGTTAGTATGTATGTGTGTATATATGTTTGTGTGTGTGTGTCTGTAATATTTTATGTGTGCGCGTGTGTATGTATCCGTAAGGATAAGGAAGCAATGAACTTGCAAACAAATACTCGATACACTCAATTGAAAAACAGGCAAAAATATGTTTTAATTACAGTGGTGTTTCAAAGTAAAGATTTTTCTCCCAAAAACCAAAGTCTTCCAGCCCTTTATAGCAGTATTTGCTGCATAAGATAACTGTTTTGATCGCAAGAGTCTTCCGAGGTCATCTAAACATTTACTGACGAATAGAACTTCTATCCGAGTAAATGAAGCTCTTGAAGAACTCTATGTAATCTGGACGCATAATAATAGTAGGACGTCTTTTTAGTCCATATACTACGGAATAATCCTTCTCTTGCAAGAATATGAAGCCTCCAAATTGCTTCAATAACTTGCAATAAATTTTGCATTTTGGAAGTCGCCGTAGTCCAATATATAGTATTGCTTGCTTATTAGACGTGAGGCCACAGTTCAAACGCCAGTTCAGACGTCTGCAACAAAACGAAATTTGAATATTTCTTTGGCGACTTCTTCTCAACAGATATCTGGCAAAAACTCAGAGAATTAATTAAAAAAATTTCCAAGAAAAGTTTCACAAAAAAGTGGTGTGAGAAGCTAGGTCGTAATTAATTATTATTTACATATTACGTTCCTGTACTTTAAATATAAGATTTTCATCTTGTTGTACAGGATTTGGGCAATGATTTCATTTCATTAATAATCCTGACTGAAGAGTTGTAATGACCAATTATGTATGTGTGTACAAGTGTAAATTTTGCATTATTTTCAAGACACAATTCTCTTCCCTTCAAATAACTACTTTTGTCAACCACTGTACGCCTGTTAGCAGTTGTGGCAATAACGGTGAGTGGCTGCTGCTGTTGCTGTGGCATGGAATGCGGCAGGTGTGTACTTTTGATAAACAAAATATTTTAACGCTGTCATAACAATGACAACAATATACCCACAAAAAAAAAAGCGCTAGAAAGACAGAGAAGGTGAGAAAGTTTTCCCTTGTTTTAGTTCTTAAGCATACACACACACGCTCTCATATAAAATATTTACAAGAATACAGTTGTGTACGCTGTAACAGCAGTACAGGCAACAGCTAATGTTTCTGAAGCATTTCTTAAATCCTTGAAATTTACACACTACACTGCCACAAGAAATGGAAGGCTCTCTGGAAGACAATCGACATGGATGAAGGGTGAATGGTGTGAGTACAGCGAACAATATTTTATAAACGAAACAATTAAGATTCTCTTGAAACTTATAACACCCTGCGACTCTTTCTTCGTCTGCCTCGGCATTCTAATGCTGTTGTTTGAATTGAAATTATTTTCACTTAATTTTATAGAAGGACAGACAGACAGACAGATAGACGTTGACATAAATTAATTACCAAGTTTCTTAATTCTTGTTCTTCGTCTTCTTGTTTTTTTTGTTACACAATAAATGGTGTTTTTCGTGTTGAAAAATTTCTCTTAAAGACAATGAAATAATTTAAATGGAGGAAGAGGGAACCATAATGAGCTGCTTACAGGTGTTGGTTGACAGTCAGAGGACTATGGTGGTTGAAAGGACGTATTGTGTATATACATAAGATGGAAGGGAGGTATTGTAGTCTTACTTCGGCCATAAGTTGTTATAATTGTTTAATGAAACGTATAAAACTTTTCTGATTACAAAAACGGAAGTTAAGCGGTAGTGGAAATCCTTTTGTTTTTAACGGAGATTAATATTTTCATTGATTTTCTGCAGGAGAAAATGTATGCCAACATTCCCAACGTGAGTGTCATTTCAGATAGCATAGAAGGAGACACAATGTTGGAAATAGAATGACTAACAAGTGCTTGATATTCTCCATCTAACATACATACATAATTGGGCATTACAACTCTTCAGTCTGGATTACGACCTAGCTTCTCACACCACTTATGTTGTGTGCATAGCTGCCAGATAAATGAAGCAGCAAATCGTCAAATATTTGAGAAAAAATCGTGAAAATCGTCAAAGACATTCATTGAAATCGTAAAGAAATCGTCAGAAAAAAAATAAATAAATAATTTGAAAGGTTTTTAAAAACAAAAATTATTTTTATTGTAGTAAAATGTACATATGTACATTAGAGCGACTCAAGTTGTATGGAAGCGAAATTCGTGCTCGATGTACCCCCCTAAAAATGAACCTTGAACTTTTTTAAGATGACATTTAAAATATTTCGGCTCCAGCTTTGACCTCTCGTGAGCTGGACCATTTTGAAAAACGGTCTATTTTTGGATGTTTTGTTAATTTGAGGATCTGTTTCCTTACCAACATATACAATATGTATATCATAAGAAAGGTTTTTTTTATGGCGCGTCCAACTGTATATACAATATACAATCCTGCAACGGCAAACGATAAATTATGATCAGCTACGAGGTTATTTAATCGAACGTCCCCGGCCTCACACTAACCCACCCTCACCCGACCGCGGAGGGCTCGTCCCATTACGTAGGGACACGTACACACTACAGTCCGGACTATAGCGGGTTAGGGAAAAGTAAAGGCAACGACAACATAAATCAGCTACAGAACTTAATCACAAGCTGAATAAAGCAACAATAAACCATAACTACCTAAGACAAGAACGAGAATATATTTTTCTATAATAATTTAAAAATTAATGGCAGCATATAAGCTACGTTTAATATTATAAACAGTACAATTAAAATCAATAAAATCATAATACATGTTAAAATCATTACATAATCTACGAAAAGGAAAATTACAACCATAGTTTGTTCTATAAAAATCTAGGGAAAAAGGACGATAGTGCCGTGAAAATCTTGCTGGAATACTGAAATTTAAGTTACAAAGCAAAAACTCGGAATCGATATCACCCTTAACCAGATTATAGACAAAACAAACGCCTAACACAGCCCTTCTACGTTCCAAAGTTGAAAGTTTTATCAGACCCAATCTAGCCTCATAAGATGGAAACCCATTGGCATAATCCCATCCTAAGCCACGTAAACAGAATAATAAAAACTGCTTCTGCACAGACTCTATTGAATCACTATGACAACGATAGTATGGATTCCAAATAACAGACGCGTACTCCAAAATAGGCCTAACAAGTGAAATGTATAGCAGTTTTGTTATATAAGGATCAGTGAATTCCTTAGCCCATCTTTTCACAAAACCAAGAACAGCCCGAGCCTTGCCAATCACCATACTAATATGATCAATAAAAGACAGTTTAATATCCAATAATACTCCCAAATCAAGAAATGAAGTAACAGTTTCCAAAGGGCAAGAATTTATCACATAAGTGGACGAAACTACGCTCCCGCGAGAGAAAACCATGCACTTACACTTTCTCAAGTTAAGATCCATCAAATTAGTCCCGCACCAAGTTACAAAGGAATCAATATTTCGCTGAAGAACAGCCTGACCATGGTCATCATCAAAAGTATAAAATAATTTAACATCGTCAGCATACATCAGAATATTACAATCAGAAATAGCACAAGGAAGATCATTAAGAAACAATAAAAACAGTAAAGGACCCAAATGGCTACCCTGCGGAACACCAGAAGTAACATAAACAGTCCTAGATAACACATTTCTAAACAATACCCTCTGAGTCCTAAGGGAAAGATAGGAGCCCAGCCAACGATGAATAGTATCAGGAATACCGATCAATGACAGTTTATGAAGCAAAATTCCATGATCAACCCTATCAAAAGCCTTACTGAAATCAGTATAAATTACATCAGTCCGAGCCCTGGCAAGAAAACCCCTGAAAACATAGTAGTAAATTCAAGAAGATTAGTGACAGTCGACCTACCTTTCAAAAAACCATGCTGGAAAGGGGATATTAAAGATCTCGTATTAAAAAAGAGGTAATCAGTCACCAGTTTCTCCATTAACTTGGGAATAGCACTGAGTTTGGCAATACCCCTGTAATTGGAAATATTGGATCTATTACCCGACTTATGCAAAGGAATTATAAACGAACTCTTCCAAATAGATGGAAAATGACCAGCCCTCAGAAGCCCATTAAATATAAAGGTCAAAGGACCACTCAATACAACAGCGCACTTCTTTAAAATGCAGGCCGGTACCCCGTCAGGGCCTGGCAAGTATGTAAGTTTCAGTCCAGACAAAGAATCAAGAACAGACTCCTCATCAAATGAATATATATTAGAAATAGAGACACTTCACCACCGAATAAGGATACGAAAAGCCGCAACTCAAATCAGGGCCCGAGTTCAACTGCCTATAAGTAGACTGAAAAAAGTCAGCAAACATATTCGAAATATCCAGGTAACTAGAGGATGATACGCCATCATAAAACATCTCCGTGGGAAACAAAGATGATTTACGTTTAGCTCGAACGAAGTCATAAAACGACTTAGGATCACTAGCGAAGTTCGACCTGACCTTAATCATATATTCCTCATAACAGTGATGATTCATCCTACGATAATCCACACGCGCCCTAGAGTAAAGAGCATAATCAATATCAGTACCTGATCTAACAAACTTTTTAAATAACCTCGATTTCCTGTTCCTCAACCTCGACAGTCTAGCCGAATTCCACGGAGGACCAGAACGCTCCAAACGACTATTCACAATTGGAACACATTTTCTAAAACATTTAAATAATACCTCATAAAAGCCATCCAAGATCCTGTCAAGTGAAAGAGAGTCATATGGAGGTGAAATAAGTACAGACGACCAATCTACAGAGGATAGTAGTGTATTTAAACGACTAAAATCCGTACGATGGAAATTAAAACGCCCCTCAACACCAGATGAGCGATCAATTACAGGAGGTAAACAAACATCAACTTCAATAGAAAGTAACAACGTAGGATGATAACTATCCTCAGGAAAAGATATAGGATCAATGCGAAATAAGGAAGAAATACTTGGATCCTCTAAAAATACAAGATCCAAAATTCTACCCATTGAATTCAATAAACCATTAACCTGGAAAAGACCTAGATCACACATAGCGGACAGAATTTCATCATAGGATGGAATTGAAGAACATGGCACTAATGACCCAGTCTCAGGTGAAAAATTCCAGGATGTATGCGGAAGATTAAAATCACCAAGGACTACTATAATCCCCTCTTGCCCCATTAAATTAATTACTCCAGAGATCAAAACGAAATGAGCACTATAGATATGAATGTCAGAACAGGGGGGAATATATGAGCAAGTAATGTATATAGACTTTCCACGATTAAAGACCCTAACGCAAATAAACTCAATATCCTCAGAGGAACACAAGTCAACCAATTCAGATTTGTATTTAGAGCAAATGGAAATAAGAACACCACCACCATTTTTAGACTTCCTATCGCGTCTATAAATATTAAAATTACTAGACATAATTTCAGAATCAAAAATATTACAATTCAGCCAAGTTTCAGTAAGAACAAGTGCATCAAATTCAAAATCAAAGCTACTATTATATAGCGAAGAAAGTTTAGACCTAAGTCCGCGAACATTCTGATAAGCAATTCTGAAATTAAAAGACGATTTCGAAGTTAGTTTTTTTGAGAAATAGGACCAGGCAAATTAGAACCATTCCTACGGTGGCCCTGCCTGACTACGAATTCCCGTACCAATACACCCTGTGGCCAAAACGAAGGATTAACAATTTCACCAAATTTCTCATCGGCAACATATAATTTAAATGAAGAACTACTGCCATCCAAAGATGGCCTCATCTTATAGCAACCAAACTCAAAAGGCTCACTAATCTTCAATTTAACGAAATATTTCACATCATCAACCGAAGTATCACATGCAAGACGAGACACAAAAATAGTCCTTTTAGGTTTAACAACAACCAATTCCCTTGGAGCAGAAGTATTTAAACCAGCGGACACTACAGATGAATATGTAACAGAAGACGGTTTCGAAGATGCCTGGGAAGTGACATCACCCAGAGGTAAAGGTAAAGGAGATAGAGTAGACTTTGGATTCAGTTCAACTAGATTCGCAGACCTCGGTATAGGAATGCTAGCTGGGTTATCAGCAATAGATGGACAAATGTCCACAATAGGAGTAACAGTGGACAATGTATTGATTGTCGCAGTTGCCCCTGGCACAGAAACCTGCACCACATGCCCAGGAGCCCCAGAAGGAAGAGGGCCTAGAACTTTCTCCGATTCGAGCAATTCATTCAAAAGGCCATACTTCGAAAATAATTCCCCAAACCGACGAAATTTAGAAAAAAGAGATGCGAATTCAGTGTGCATCTCAGTAAACTCACGACGAGTCTCCATAAAAAATTTATAAAATTGGATGTCAACCACCTTACATTTAGGACAACACCAACGTAGACCCAAGGAACTATCCACTAATTGGTCCGTGGTGCGAGGAAGCAAACCAACACACTTAATATGAAACAATTTATCACATAACCAGCAAGAAATCTGGCGTTCACCCTCTTTCTTTACAATACATTTTGATGCCATACAATTATCCATTTTAATAAACTAAATATATAAATAAATAAACAGTGAAAATTATTTATATCTAAAAGAAAAAAAAAAGATCAAGTATAAATTAAAATGTAAAAACTAAAAACAAAAATGATAATAAATAAGCAAGAATTATAAGCAAAACAATATACATAAAACAGTAACAAAATAAAAACAAAAATAATAATAAAAAGAGGAATATGTACTGATAGAAAGAAAAATAAAAAAAACAGTAATAAGCTTACAAAAACAAAAAATTATCAAAACAAGAAGCAATTTTTGTTTTTGTTTTGTTAAAATGAAACAATTAGTATTAAAATTAAACAAATAAAACTTACAATTTTAAATAAAATTTAGATCCAAATAAGGGAAAATAATAAAACAACTTTTAAATACTTATTTTAAAAATACTAAGCTTAATACACACTTAAAAATCAAAATAATAAAATTTGCAGAAGAGCACTTCACAAAACTACACACTGTCACAACAGAGTTGATGTTTATGAGTTGTAATTTTTTGGCTTTTTAAGGGATTGAAATACAGAAAAATCATCACAGGTATTCGAAAATAATTTAAAAATATAATAATAATACTTTACTCCTTGTTATTACTAACCTAAATTCGCAATAGTAACAATTGCAAAGCAAATACAAAGCATAAAATGGCTTTTAATGTACTAAAATAAAGAATATGATGTAAATTTTTAATTTCTAAAAATCGTCAAAACAAGGGCATAAATCGTCATATCGTCAATATGATATTTTTTAGGTGCACAAAATCGTCGAATCTGGCAGCTATGGTTGTGTGCGTTAATTTTATACATGAGTGACGGGACTTACAGTTTAAAGTCGACTCCGAACGACCGATTTTTGAGAAGCTTTTCATGGTAATTTTATTTTATTCTCTAAGTTTTTGCCAGAAATCTGCTGAGAGGAAGTCGCCGAAGAAATATTTTCATATTTTCGATTTGATGTCTGACCTGAGGTTTGAACTCGGGCCTTCAGTCTAATAAGCCAACACACTACCTACTAGACTACGGCGACTTTCAATACTTGAAATTTTCAATACTTGAAATATTTGAAAAAAAAATTATTTACGGTGTAACAAGAGCAGCCTCAAGTCAGCTGACTTATATGTAAATATATGATAGAAGGAGTATTAAAGCTTGCCTAATACTTTGTCGAGCTGACCGCATGGTCTAGATAAGATAGAAACGTGAACATTTTCCAAAAAATAAACTTCCATTTAGAACAAAACATTTAGAAACATTGTGATAACACATGCCTGGATTTAATCTGAAATTCAAACTGTCTGTATAAAATGCCTTTACGACTCCAAAATAAATCCCGCTATTGCGATGATTCCTCTTTGAAGGCATTCATCCAAAGACTCTAAGTAATGAAAGTCATTCGCCTTTTCACCGGCGTTTTATTTCTATCTTTTTTCTCTCATCCCTTTTACAAATTTTGGAATTTTCCAACCTTTTGTTTGGTTGCTGGTCCCTCTCTTTCTATTTAAATAATTTTTTTTTCTTCACTTTATCGTATTTCAAACACTTTTGTATCAAACATTGGTTTTTTGTTGTGAATTATTCAATTAATTCGAGTTGTTGTTGTTGCTGTTTCCGTTGCCGGTTGGTAAAGAAAAATTAACTTTCGTTAGCCAAGCATTTAAATAAAGTTTTTAATTTAAACGATGTCTTAATTTAATATTCATTTGCCTTTAATTACGCAATTAAGAGAATAAGAAAAAGGTTTTGTGCAAAATGCTGAAGTTTTTACCATCAAAACACAATGAAAACTATGTGCGTAAGATCGATGCAGGCTTGAAGAAGTTTTGACAATTTATATTAATAGGAGTCTGAATTATATTACCTTCCGGTTAAACATTTACCAAAAGAGACGCATGTTAGTGGGACGTTCACTAAGAGCTCCCTATTTTAAAATTTATGTATATGCGAGATATTATTATTTGATTTTTAAAGGAGTATTTTTTGTGGAGTATAGGATCGTTTAAATATTCGTCATAGCATCTCTGGGTAAAGGGCATACCAAATTTCATATTTACCATGACTCTGGCGCTTAAATCAGGAAATCAGGCTAAATTGACCAAATGCATGGGTCATTTTAGGTTTAAGGCCTACTATGGTTTGTTGACCTTCTAACAGGGTCTTCTTAACTTTGACAGTTACATTTTGCAAATGAATTATCATTTATTCCGTCTGTTTTTGCCAAAAAAAAAAAAAACATGAACGGAAATGGCTTTCAACAACGCATGTAAATTGTAAAATAGTTTTAAAAAAATGGTTGTCCTCTGCGGACAATATACTGAGCGAAAAAGCCTTTTTAAGCGATAAACACCATTTCTGGGAATGAACAAACAAAAATTTTCGTATTTGGAACGGTACCGGATTAGATCCAAGAGCACGCAATGCATCGACAAAAAGTTATGATTTTTTGTGGATTTAGGGCTGTCAATGACATCGTTTCATATTTCTTCAGAACAACATTGACTAGGCCATCACTGTTAACGGGCGGCACCATAGGTCGACGAATATCAACTTCTTTTAGCCTCAATTGAAGTGGATACCAACGACATGTGGTTTCAACAGGATAACGCTTCGTTCCAAACAGCTCTTGCTTTTCTGCAAGAGCGATTTAATAATATAGTCATGAAAATGGAAACGATGTAGACTGGCCACTAAGATCATGCGATTTAAACCTTTTAGACATTCTCTTGTGGGGTTTTCTTAAATCCCTGGTACATGCTTTAAAGCCAAAAACCACAGCGGTCCTCAGAGCAAACATAATCCAAATTCAAACTAATTCATGCGCCAGAGTTACGGAAAATTGGGCATTTCGAATGCGGTCTATGCAGAAAAGTCGTAGCGGCTATTTGAACGGTAGTATTTGACTTGTTTTTTCAAGTTTAAAGCTGGGCAGTACTTAATTTATAATAGAAATGTTAGAAAAAGAAGATCTTTAAAGTCTATGACCTTTTTTTTACTGGTGTTGCAAAGGCTACAACTACCAAATGTTTATTCTGGAAATAGAAGAGAGCAAAATAAAAATTAACAATAACAAATCAACAGAGTAGTTCTAGAAGTTGTCACACTAAAGCTGAACGAAATATAAACAGAGCAAAAGCTAACGTTGTTTTACACAGCAAGGCGTATAAATACTGTGAAATAGTGAAATTTATTAATCGTGTAAGAAAATTGACTGCTTAGTGTGATGTATATCGTTCAATTTAACTAAATAAAGGAATTATTTCAATAAGGCAATGATTTCATGTAAAAATAAAGAATTTTTTAATTTAAATTGGAATTCTTGAATCGCCAAGGAATACTTTTTTATTTACCTTGTGTAAATTCGTAACACAGCTAATTTGGGGCTCTGTTAACTCTGTTTCAATTTAACAGATTTCAGATAAAAATTCTTGATTGAACCAAATTGCACAAAGAAACGATTGAAATTTGTAGCTGCAACGAAAAGTAAAATTTGGAACAATTGAATCAACTAGAGAGCGAAGAGAATATTCTTTCATTCCACACCAGTAATTTTTACAGGCGCCTGCGCCTACTTGTAGTAAAAGTACTAAAACAAAGTGCCTTTCTTCATAAATGTACTCAATTGAGGCATTATCATGCATTCAGTTGAGTATTTGAAATCGTAACGAACAGTTGTTAACGAAAATCTAAAACGGGTTAAACGACAGCGTTTTTTGTTTTGTGTGTTAAAAAAAAACATAAAAAAATTGTAAGTGAAACAAGTGATTTCCTTTATAGTTAAGTGAAAAAATATAGCACAAAAAAAGCTAAAATATTTTTATAGAAAATTCTAAAACCTAAAAGGAAATAATATTAAATTTATAATCCATAAAAAAGTAATCAAAAAAAATATCAAAATTACAGGAAAAAAAATTTAAATTAAATACAATAATGTGTAAAATTATAGCACAAACACTTTTTTACATAAAAAGTTAAAAAAAAGTTATAAGAAAACTTATTAAAACTCTTTTAAATTAATTTTATTACGGAAGACTTAAAATTGGAAAAATAGTGGTACTGATAGACTATTAGCTTGAGGGTGGTGGGTTCGATTCCCACCAGAGGTACTCTTACACTCAGCTTACAATAATTAGATTTAATTATATTTTAACTAGCAGAGTGTACCCGGCGTTGCGCGGGTTATGTAGTTTGGATTAGTTTAAAAAATGAAAAATGTTTTTAAATTAAAAAAAAAAACAGTGATTATTTGAAACTGGTTTTGAAACCAGTTTCTTAAAAAATGGAATTTTTCAAATTATTCGGAAACCGGTTTAACAATCAACCCAGTTTTTTGAATACTCTAAGTCCTAAATATAAATGCACTCAATTTGCCCGTTTCTCGCCCCTTTCCCCCTTTTTGGACCCCTTTTGGTTCAATTTTAGAAACGGAACACCTCCAATAGCTATTTGGGAAACTTAACCAAGCTAAATCATAAAAAAATACCTTTAAACAGATAAAATACAGCATTTATACATAAAAGTACTAATTTGTGCCCATTTTTTCTCCCTTTGTCCCATTTTTTCCCCCTTTGGGTCAAAATTTTGAAAAGATTTATTGCCTATAACCTGCACCGACAAAAGCTCGATCAATATCCCAAATTTCAAGAAAATCGGTGCAGGCGTTCAGGCGTGATTGGCTATGCACTCAATTTGCCCGTTTTTGGCCCCTTTCCCCCTTTTTGGACCTCTTTTGGTTCAACTTTAGAAACGGATCACCTCCAATAGCTATTTGGGAAACTTAACCAAGCTAAATCATAAAAAAATACCTTTAAACAGATAAAATACAGCATTTACGCATAAAAGTACTAATTTTTGCCCATTTTTTCTCCCTTTGTCCCATTTTTTCTCCCCTTTTGGTCAAAATTTTGAAAATATTTATAGCCTATAACCTCCACCGACAAAAGCTCGATCTATATCCTAAATTTCAAGAATATCGGTCCAGGCGTTCAGGCGTGATTGGCTAACAAACAAACAAACAAACAGACTTACAGAAAGATTTATAATATATATTAGGATTATATTTAGAATAATTTTGTGGCAACAATGAAAAAGTGCATATCTCAACTTATACAAAAAAATGTATTTTTGCATTTTTAGAATCAATGCAAACTCTGTGTCAAGTTTTTTAAAAATCAATTTAGAATTGTAAAAAATATTTTTAAATGTGATTTTTAATTGTTTTGTATTGAAATTCAAAACTTTAAAACGTTCTCGTGAAAAGTTAAAAAATAACAACATAATACCATAATACTATTACAAAAAAATATTTTTTTCTCGTAATCAGTGCGTCGTTTGGGAGGTATTTCTACAAAAAGGGTGGCCATGGGACACCCTATTGTACATATTTTTCTATAAATGTAAAAAAAAGTTATTATTGGGTCATTTTTGCATTAAAAATAACAATAAATAAAAAACCGGTTCATCGGTTTCGAAACCGGGTTTGCAACCGGTTTCTTAAAAAATGCAATTTTTCAAATTATTCGGAAACCGGTTTAACAAACAACCCAGTTTTTTGAATACTCTAAGTCGTAACTATAAATGCACTCAATTTGCCCGGTTTCGGCCCCTTTTCCCCTTTTTGGACCCCTTTTGGTTCAACTTTAGTAACGGAACACCTCCAATAGCTATTTGGGAAACTTAACCAAGCTAAATCGTAAAAAATTACCTATAAAACAGATAAAATAAAGCATTTATGCATAAAAGTACTAATTTTTGCCCATTTTTTCCCCCTTTGACCCATTTTTTGTCCCCTTTTGGTCAAAAATTTGAAAAGATTTATAGCCTATAACCTGCACCGACAAAAGCTTGATCTATATCCCAAATTTCAAGAAAATCGGTCCAGGCGTTTAGACGTGATTGACTAACAAACAAACCAACAAACAAACAAACAAACAAACAAACAAACAAAAAAACAGACTTACAGAAAGATTTATAATATATATTAGGATTAATAAATAAAAAAAAAAGTTGACCGCCAAACGGCTATATACAGCATAAGGGTATTTCATTAAGCGCTTCCTATCTTTAAATTTAAATAAACCACTGTGTGTGAGATATTATAGAATTTTTTTTATTCGTTTGAAAGACCTATTAATGAAATATTGTATGAAATATTACTTCATTCGTCATTACAACGCTTCAGTCAGGATTACCACTTATGTTGTGTGTGTTAATTTTATACATGAGTGGCAGTACCTACAGTTTAAAGTCGATTCCGAACGACAGATTTCTGAGAAACTTTTCATGGCAATTTTATTTTACTCTCTGAGTTTTTGCCAGAAATCTGCTGAGAGGATGTCGCCGAAGAAATATTTTTTCGTTTTGTTGGAGATATCTGACGTGATGATTGAACCATGCCCTCACTTCTAATAACTCAACACACTAACTACTAAATACGCATTCGAAATATTCAATTTTCTATGACTCTGATTCATAAATCATTCTGAATTTCGATGTTCATGGCTTATTCGCTTACATCTGCAACTTAAGGAAACCTTACAAGAAAATCTCTAACGGGGTCAAATCACACGATCTCTGTGGTCAGTTCACATCACCTCCAAGCGAGATGATCATGGCCTTAAATCACCCGCATCCAATGCGGTATAGCGTAGCCATACTGTCATAATCACACCATTGCCACCATTGACAGTCGTAACGTATGAAACGAAGGTGCCGCCAGCATGAAATAACCACTTACTCCCTTGAACGCTTTTGGATCTCATATCGATTGATATCGTCCATAAATTCAACAATTTTGTTTGTTCAACTATCCATTCATCCACAAATGGACCTAAATTCTGAAAAATTCAACAAACACACGTTGTTGTATCTGGTCTATGGCGTTTGATAGCAAAAAAAATGTTCATCATGGGAAATATTTGGAGTACACTGAGCTATATAAAGCTAAGTGTAGCAATTCGTTATGTGTAGTGGAGTATATAAACTACAAATACTTCACAGAATCGAAATTCTGTTGTTTTGTAACTGATAATATGAGTATTAATTTTCGGCTTAGTTCTTACGGAGAAAATTCATTATTTTGCCATGGGGAAAATGCGAAACACTCTTTTCTCTTCCTTTGCAGAGATGCAAGTAAATCGGAGCCTGGAGGTGAGAAGGTCCCTGCTATATAGATGATGTATCAAAACTTCCCAAGAAAGAAACTCTCTCAGTTTCTGTCGGGTCATCGACAATGTGTCGATCTTTCTCTTGATCAAATCTGGATATTTTAATTGAATCGCTTGCTTCAGTAGCATTGTTGGGAGTAGAGATTGAAATCAATCATTTGACCAGGTTAAATATACATACATAATTGCTCATTACAACCCTGCAGTCAGGATCACAACCTATCTTATCACACCACTTATGTTGTGTGTTAATTTTACACACGAGTGGCGGTAGCTACAGTTTAAAGCCGATTATGGATCACAGATTTTTTTGAGAAACTTTTTCATGGCAATTTTAATTCTCCCTCAGGGTTTTTCCAGAAATCTGCTGAGAGGCAGTCACCGAAGAAATATTTTTTCATATTTCGTTTCGCTGAAGTTGACTGACCTGTGGTTTGTACCGTGACCTCACGTCAAATAAGCCAACACAGACTACGCATCCGAACTGTTCAATTTACTATGGCTATAACGCATAAATCAGACTAAATTTGACCGATGGCGTGGCTTATGTTTGCTATGGTTCATGGTTTATTCGCCTATACCTGCAAGTTAAGAAAACCTCACAAGAAAATCAATAATGACGTCAAATCACACGATCTCGGTGGCCAATTCATATCACCTCCACGTAAGATGGACATGCCCATAAATCGCTAGCGCAGTATATCCAACCCTTGATACCCTCTTTCCTTTTCTTTGATCAATTCCGTTATATTCAAAATATGACGATAACATTACAAGTTTTTTACTAATTTTATAGCGAAAATAACTTTTTCAAGTTTTTTTGCAAAGCCAAGCTGTTACCACTAATATCACCAGACATATTCCATTCCATATTCCGGTTTTCAACACTCAATAGGTTAGATGGCGGAGCCTTTCAAAGGAAGAGTCCCACTTCGGCCAGCATTTAGGCTCATTGTGATAAACACTTAATATTTTATTTTAATTTATTTTTTATTAAAATTATTATTTTTCTCTATTTTTATTAAGACTACGTAGCGTATGTAATTGTGTAAAATTATTTAAAAAAAAGGTAAACAAAGACTAAACAAAACAAAAAAAGAATATGAAAATAATTGAATTCGAATGCAAATATTTAAATTCTGTTTATCTTATCAAAAATTCATTGTAAAAAATATGAAAATTACTCGTTTCGTTTACTCATTATTGTTATTGTTGTAGACGTTATTATACAACTTGTTGTTGTTGCTGTTATTATTCTTATTCATTGTTGCTATTATTGCTGTTTTTTAAAAGAATACCAAGAAAATATAAAAAAAAAAAATATAAAAAAAAATCTTAAAATAAATATTGTTTGTGGTGTATTATTAGTAATCGTTACTCGTAATAATAAAATGGAAAACATAATGTTCTGATAACAACAACAACAACAAAAATAATAATAATAAAAATTGAAAATAAAAATAAAATATTCATAAACGACAGAAATATTCATAAACAGCGGCAAACCAAGCGTAGATTAATTATTGCCGGGCATATGGTGAGTATTAAAAATTTTTAAATAGGTTTTAAAAACCAGAAAATAAAAAAATATTGAATCAAATCGCTTTAAGACTTGATTATATAAAAAAAACAATGGGACTTAAAATTATAATTTTTTTAAATAATTAAACGTATCATTCAGTCTCTCAATCAACACTGAACTATCGGCCATAAGTCATTTAAAATTAACAACTTTGCCCTATGTAAAGTGTCTTCTGAACTTCAGCGTTGAAACCTATTTTTGGACAATACAAACAAAATTGTTGAATTTGAAGTGACACCAGTCCACATGAGATTCAAAAAAGTCCGAAAAATCCTAAAAAAAAGTCACTGTTTGGTATGGATTTTGGACTGGCGGCCTGATCAGTTCATAATTCTTCAAAAATGACATTGGCCAGGGCATCATTTTCAACAGCGAGGACTAAAAGTCGATAATTATCATTTTTTTTTTTTTTTGCCTTAATTGGTTGATCTGGTTGATCAATGACATGTAATTTCAACAGGAAGGCGGTACGTGTTACGCATATCATGTCACATTGAATATTCTGCACAAGCAATGTGAGAGCATGATCATCCCAAGCGATGGTTATGTAACCTGCCCACCGATATTGTACGATTTGACCCCTTTAGACTTTTTCTTGTGGACTATTCTCATGCCGACAGGCGTCTTCAAACTCAACATATACAACAACAAATGCCACATTGGTTATCCTGCACAAGTGATTTGAAGGCATAGTCATGTCACATACAAGCGATATAAGTTATATGAGATTTTATCCCATTAGAGCTTATCTTGTGAGGTTTTAGGTTACAGGTGTAGACGAATAAGCTACAAGCAACAGCGGTTATCAAAATCGACATAAACCGTGACATTGGTCAAATTCTGCCTAGTTTGCAGTCATAGAAAATTGCAAATTTTGGATGCGATCCACCCAGAGAAGCCACACACACTTTACGTTTTACATTCCAATCTTTTGTCACATTTTGTTCGGATGACCTTAGAGTTTTGCTTTGTGAGAACACGTAGTAAGAGTTTAAATTCCAGTCACTGGCATGGTTTTGTACCCATAATCCAATATATTTTAAAAATTATGTACCGCTTTTTTTTCCAACTTTGCTTCTTGAGACCGTAGTCTAGTAGGTACCGTGTTGGTAGACATGAGACTACGGTGCAGACCCCAGGTTAGACATCTCAAACAAAAAGAAATACGGAAAAATATTCCTTCCGACAATTTCCTCTCAGCAGATTTCTGGCATAAACTCTGGGAGTAAATAAAAAGTTTCTCAAAAAAATCTGTCGTTCAGAGCGAACTTTAAACTGTAGGACCCCCGCCACTTGTGGATAAAATTAACACACACAACATAAGTGGTGTGAGAAGCTAAGTTTTAATTCTGACTGAAATAATTATGTGCGTATGTATTGAGGAACTACTTTGTTTTCTATTCGAATTATCAACAAAAATGTAGCTTTCACAAGCAGTTTACCTAAAAACCACGTCTTTATTTTAAACTCAGGAATTATTTCTAAACATATTTGTTTAAAAACAAATTGTTTTATTCATTTCAATAAATAATTGAAACAAAAAATGTTTTTTTTTTTATTTTCCTTTTATTTTTATTTGGAATTTGAAAAATATTCGTTATTGGCAACGAGGTAGAAAAATATTTTCGTTTAAACCATTAATTACCTCTTAAAAGTGTAATTAATTTTTAGTTCGTGTTTTTTTTTTCTTTCTTTGTTTTCAAACGTTTTACTCACAGGTACTAAAAGAATTAAAATTTTAAAACTCAAAAGAAAACATATACGGATACACGGATACGAGGGCAAAAAACAAAATTAGCCTACACTGATCAATAGTTATACGATATACGATTGCTTACTAAACGAGAGAGTTTCTGGTTCCTGTAAAAAAATATTTCTTTGTGCAATCACCTCCCAGCAGACTTCTAACAAAAGCTGTGCAAGTACATAATCGCCTTGAAAAGCTTCGCAAAACGATCGTTTTGGTGTCTCATGGATAAAATTAAAACACACAACGTGGGTGGTGTAAAAAGATAGGTTGTGGTCTTTACTAGATAATTGTAATGGCCAGTTAAGCAAACAAATAAATATCGCAAATAATGAATATTTGCTAGCCATCTAGCATAAGATAGATTATGTTATTGAACCTCCTTCGTTAGGTTAACTAATTTCGGTACATCCCTCGCATGTACAATATTTAAAATAAATTCTTTTTATGTTGTATGCTTTATATTTAGTTAATTTTTATTACTGCCATCACTTTAGTTGGGAAAAATAAACAAAAATACTTGAACTGAATGGAAATGAAAGAAACAAAACTTTTAAAGTCTAAACAAAAAAATCATAAGAATTGATTTTAATGTGTATATGTACTAAGAAATGCTGCTACCAAAAATGTTTTTATGCTAAGACAGAGATTCTCTTCTAAGATATGTAAAATTGAAAGAGATATTGGTTTAGGCGTCTAGTCATATGCTATTAGGCAGCATCTTTTCCAGCATGGTTATCCAATTGATGAATTAAGGAGATTAAAGTCTCTACAAATAAATCCGACTACAGACAATGAAGTCGCCATAGTGTAGTAGATAGTGTGTTGACTTATTAGATGTGAGGCTACGGTTCAAACCCCAGATCAGACATTTTCAACAAAACGAAATATGAAAAAATATTTGTTCAGACTCAAATATGACATTCTGAATCGACTTTAAACTGTTGGTCCCGCCACTTATGGATAAAATTAACACACACAACATAAGTAGTGTGAAAAACTAGATCGTAATTCTGGCTGAATGATTGTATATACAAAACCAATGCTAATCAATATTTCTATAAAAAATAAAGAAAAAGTTTGTGAACCTCTGCTTTTAAGAACAAATAAACTAAGCAATTGTTTTTTTTATTGCCATAATTAATACACTCACTAATCGTAGTGCTATAAACGATATTGTTTACAGCAACAGAAATTCACTTGTACGAATGCTGTTCACTTATATATATATTACACGAGTGCACGAGTGTATGTGTAATTGTGCAATAAAATTGTACACAGAAGAGGAATATTTTTTGGTTTTTTTTTTCTTTCATTATTTGTTTGAATTACCAGAGAACACATACAAAAACAAACTTATTTCGATCATTTATCCATTAACACTCGAGGAGAAGCTTTTTTTCTTTGCTTCTATGCTGTTATTGTTATTATACAGTAGGTGGTAGTGGCAGTGGTGATGGTGGCAGTGGTGGTGGTGGTGGTGGTGGTGATAATGTTTGTTTATTTTTGGTTTATGGCTACTAATGCCAGTGGTGGTACTTGTTTTCTAAAATAAACATTTATTTACATTCGGCAATAACAATAACAACAATTACGCAATTTTATTCATACACACACAAGCACTCTCTTGTACTGTCTAATATGTGTACTTATGTTTATTAACCACATAATTTTAATTTCTCTCTCTCTCCCCGTTTCACTTACTCTAACTCTCTGTCTTTATAATACAATTAAATTACGTATGCATTCCTGCATGTATTAGCATTGATTACGGGTTCATCTATTATTTGTACTTTTTTTTTCCTATCTCTTCGCCCTCAATTTATTTGTATACGATTTGTTTTGAAATATTTTTGTTGAAATAAAATAACAAAATTTAAGAGCCCACATATTGTATTAATTTATGCACAATTATTTTTATTTAAATCTTTTATTTGTTTCAAATGAAAACAAGAAATAAAAATGAAATAAAATTTTAAACGAAAATGCTTTCCATATGGAAGTAAAGAATGTGTTCTTAGCACACCACAAGTTGTGGTCGTGGTGCTCATGACGAGTTCAATCATTATTTGTGAAATTATTTCAAAAAATGTTTTGTATTTTGCTGCAGTTGATAACAAAATAAAGACTTAATAATGTGGACTGTTTTCAAAAGTTAGTGTGTTGGCTTATTAAAATGTAAGACCACGTTTCAAATCCAAGGTGAGACATCTCCAACACAACGATATATGAAGAAATATATCTTTGACGACTTCCTCTCAGCAGTTTTTGACAAAAAAAAAAAAAATAAAATTGAGATGAAAAAGATTGCCCAAAATCTGTCGTACGGAGTCGACACTCATGTATACAATTAACGCACACAATATCAGTTGTGTGAGAAGAAGTGTACAATTATGTATGTATGTATGTAGACATGAATGTATGTGACTACAAAACAAAAACTACATAAGACTACAATACTACAGAATTAGACTACGAATCTATTCTATGTATTCGGCCCAGAGAGAATATCTTACGTCTGTAACAGAGATAGCCTCGCAATAAAGGCATGAAAAATTTCTAATGAAACATTCGACAAAGTGTTTAGAGCTTAAAAGAGACTGTGTTGAAAAACATAAAATGTAATAATGAAATACATATCTTCAAGGGCCTCCTTCAACTTCCTCAAATCTCCAGTCACTATATTTCCAAAAATCAAAGCAGTTTCAATCACTTATTGAGCCTTTAGACAGAAACTGTCGAGACTCTTCTCAGAGAGAAAAATGTATTCATTTATTGCTTTTCTGTTCTGTCTAGGTCTAGCAGCCAATCCATTAAAGTTCTGTGGAGAACCTTTCTTCAATGACTTAACGCAGTACGAAAGCCACTCAATATTCTCCGCTTTACAAAGAGCACAGAGCTTCTCTAATTCTTTTTCTATCCTTTGCAATTAGATAATGCATCACCAGTTGCTAAGTAGCCTAACCTACCTTCCATGCATACATATATAATTGGTTATTACAACTTTTCAGTCAGGATTACGAACTCGCTTCTCACACCACTTATGGTGTGTTTAAAGTCGATTCCGAACGACAGATTTTAGAGAAACTTCTTCATGGCAATTTTTATTTATTCTCCGAGTTTCTACCAGAAATCTGCTGAGAGAAAGTGGCCAAGGAAATATTTTTTTCATATTTCGTTTTGATTAAAGTCCCGCCGCTCATGTACACATACAACATAAGTAGTGTGAGAAACTAGGTCGTAATCCTAACTAAAGGGTTGTAGTGAGCAAATTATGTATTGTTGATCGAGATGTCTGACCCTGGTGTTTGAACCGTTGCCTCACGTCTAATAAGCCAACACACTACCTACTAGACTATGGCAACTTTTCCTAACCTACCATACTTTACCTAACCTTATTCTAACCTTACCTTACCCATATTTCGAAATACTTTTAACCAAATTCAATATCAATCAATCACTAGGTTTTCGTTAAATAAAATTTGGTGATAACAACAATAAAAACAACTACAATGATGGTTAAAAAAACTATTAAAGTCGGTCAAGGCCAACTTCATGATAATCTTCACCACAGTACGTATGTTTTGGAATATTTTGTGGGATAAACACGTAATATTTTTAAGGTAATTGTATACAGACCTGCAAATTTCCTTAAGCAACTTGCAATTCAATTCATTGACATTGAGGTTAACTTTCCTTTACTAGAATTTAATGCCAAAAATTGAAAGATAAGATAAATAATTTTGAATCAATCCAAAATTCAATTTAAAATTCTTCAAAAACATCAAAGTATTTATCAAATCTACCCCCACCATGAAAAGCTAATCTAGATTTCTGAAAAATAAGAAGAAAACCCTGTTTATATAGGCCAGGAGACTTCCTGACAAACTGTCTGACAGCAGCAGAGAAATACTCTACAAGTGTTCTTAATGTATGGTTTTTGTTTTCATTGTATTTGGTTTTTGCTTTTCTGTGTATGCAAATAGAAGATGGAAAGCAACATGTGATAAAGGAAAACATGTGCTATTTTCTAGGAACAAAACAGCATTGAATGGGGAAAAGAATTCAAGAGATGGGAGAGTAAAAAAAATGCAAATAAAAGAAAACAACAACAATAAAAAAAAACCGTACATATTCACATTTACATTTCGACTGGTATTTTTATAACATACTTCACAACACGCCTGTGTGTGTGTATTTATTCAAAATAAAGAACAAAGAATATAAATGCCTGGATAAAAGCAGCAAACAAAGAAAACAAAAGCAAAAAAGTCAATAAAATTTTGAAGGAAAAAAAACTAAATAAAGGAGTCCATTTTAATCCCATACACTGACACATATTTTAATGTTAAAACATTGATTTTACAAACAAACCACACACACTCCCACAAACAAAACATAAAATTTTAAAGGAAAACCAAAAGCGAAGCAACAATTTTTATGAAAATTCTCATCTTATGCTCAAGCAAAATCTCTGTCTCTCTTATTAGAATAACAAACAGAATAAAAGCAAGGCAGAGAGAGAGAGAGAGAGAGCATAAAAGCTATTTTACTCTCTGTTTATATTTGTTTTATACAAAGTAGTCAACCTGTTAAGTTCTTGAAAGCGCTAAAATTAACTCAATAAATTGTTTATTTCTTTACAAAATCTATAAAATGTTGAGTTTAAAGCATCTATCTACGCTGTAAAATTAAGCTTTTGTAAATGTTTAATGTAACTGCGGTTCTCAGCAACACGATATATTTGTGAAGCCCAAGTTTTGCATACCTTTCACATTATTTCGCCAATTAGAATTCACATTGAAAAGCAATGGCACCCCTCCATACGAGAAACTTCACGTATCCCCAACAAAACAAGTCTAATAACATTCAAAGCATATAATCTGGTGGGCTAATATATGCAACAATACGTGAAATTAATTACTCTCCCCACTCGCCTCTCAATAGGTTTTCACTATCACGTGTCGTGTGGCATATGCCGCCGGTTTCTTAAAACCACATGCCAACCAAGTTCAATTCTTCCAGTAATCATCACACGGTATCTTCCTCCTTTGATATCAGTGTTGTAATTTCTTTCTTCTTGAACTCTGTGTATTGTCTATTTCCTTACGTGGTTCTAAAGCTTGGGCATGAAGAATTATAGGAATGAACCGTATTCAAACATTTCAAGGAGAATTTATAAAAGAATTACCATTAAGCAGCATAAGAGTATCATTTTTCGTTGCTTTGTTTGAATTCCATTAATAAAGTGTTTTGTAATTAAACGATTTACTCATCTAATATAGGTTCTAGTTAGCTAGGGTTGCCAACTTTTTTCCCATGAAAAGTTTCTCAAAAAATCTGTCGTTCGGAGTCGTCCCTAAACTGCAAGTCCCACCACTCATGTATAAAATTAACATACACAATATAACTGATGTGAGAAGCTAGGTCGTACTCCTGACTGAAGGGTTGTAATGACCAATTATGTATGTATGTAATTCCACATCATTAACCAAAAAACTTATTCGTTTCTCAAAAAAAAAAAAAAAAAAAAAAAGGCGTTTTCAGTACTTTTTAAATTGTAAATATAAACAACACCGTCCATACTCTCTGTTTACATTTGTTTCGTTTCCATTAAAGTCCTTTTCTTTTAATTTTTAGAACATTTGCTCTTGCTCTCCCTCTCTCCCAGACACACGCGAAAAAAATGGGAGAAAGTTTCAAAAATGTTTCAAGAGCATAAGAATATCCAGAGCAAAAAGCTTTTTTGTTTTTGGCTGTTGTTTTTATTGTTGGCCCAGAACGACATACATTTCTGGTGTTCGAAGCCAGAGAAAGCGTTTTTCATAACACAGTTATGCGGTTAAAATCAAACGGGATACAAGAAATCAAATAAACGGTAAACAAGAAAAAAAAAACGAAAAATAAAAATAAAAAATAAACAAGAAATGGGGAAAAATGTTAAACTAAATAAGATAAAATAAAACAAACAAATGAAGAAAAAAATTAATGTTTAGAAAAGTGTCTTAAAATAAAAAAGAAAATAAATAATTGGAAAAAAAAGAAGAAAAATTATTCAAAAAAAAAGCAAAAAAGTATTGTGTTTACATTAAAAAAAAAAATTCATTCATTCATAATAATCGTGTTTAAATACGAAGAAATTGAAAAACTGAGGCTGACTTCATTTAATAAAAAAAATTGGTTTTCGAAAAAAATTATTTGAAACACAAGTAAAAAAAAACAAAGGAAAACTAAAAGCTTTTTTATTGTTGCCCATGTTGTGGCATGCTTTTACCAGCGAAAAACTAAAGTGCCCACGTACAACAACGTCCAGGTTAATAGCCATTAAGAACGGAAAATTTTGGTGGGTGTCGAAAACAAATTTCCTGTAATTTTTTTTATGTTTTTACCTTTTTCCTTTATATTCTTTTTTAACTTTTAACAATTTAATGTGTGAAGGAATTTGATTGTTCTAGGTTTTGACCTCTCTTTTGTTCTTTTTTATTGTTTATGGCCCCAGTGAAGCTTCAATAGTTTTGGAGCCAATAGGCACTAATTAATTTCAATGGAATACAATCATAGGGCAATATTGGATATATAAACTAATTGGAATCAGTTTTCTTCACTTTTTTATTCTTACTTCCCATGATTATTTGACACTTGGCCACCCAGAGTTTATCTACAAGACTTGTCTATCTAGGTAGAGGGCAGAGTATCGAAGAATTGTCAGAATAGCTAGAAGATAATGCCAGTTGAGCACTTTGGATATGCTGAGTGCCCCAGAATTCTTCGTCTCCGAATTCCAAGTGACAAACAATAACAGAAAAGATATTATTATAGCTTTTGTAGAAGTCGCTGTTAGCTATTCTCTACTTCCAAAAGTGTTAGGCAATAGTGGACAGTTTACAGGGATCTATTAAGTACGCACACAAAGTGGCAGTCTTTATAGCCATTATGTCACAATAAACATCGAATCTTCCAACAGAAACATCTGTAATTTAATAATTGATAAGTGTCATCTTATTGAAGTTACATCTGTCAAACAAATTGGTTGCCATTTAGTCAGTTTATTTTGCCAAATTAGAATTGACGATCAAAAGACAACGATATGAGTTCGCTGAATGTTGTCTGCAGCGGTAGGCAACAGCCCCTGACTTTCATTGAAAAATCATTTTTTTCGATAAGGCCCAATCTACATTAAACCAAGAGCCTCCAATGCATTCCGAAAATGTCACTATTTAGTAAAGATTTTAGACGTCATCGGTCTATATTTCTTTATGAAAGAAACTGTCAACAGCAAGCACTTTTTTTTTTTTTTTTTTTTTTTGCAGGTTTAGGAAAATAGATTATAGGAAGGTGGAAAGAGGGAGTAGTGTTTGTGAGCGAGCAGTGCGGGCAATAAATGAATTTTCCCTGTAATGCATTGTGCGGTTCACTGGACAATCAACCACAAAAGGATGTGCTCTGCGAGAGGTACGAGTACCACGTAAAAATATGTGATTATCGGGAACCAAGCCCCTTATCTCTCGAGAACACCTCCCATTATAGTACCGATAGAACAATGAAACACACGCCACATTGCGACGATGCTCCAACGAATCAATAGAGTTGGATACCCTTCTGTCATTAATAAGCACCTTCACCCTCTCCTGTATGCGGTCGAGAAGCTTCAAAATAGACTTTGAAGCACCGGCCGATACATGAGAGTTGTACTCCATCCGAGGTCGGATAACGGTCCTGTAAATAGTAAGAAGGTCGAATGGAGTGAAGTATTTTCTGCACTGTTTTTAAAAACCAAGGCACTTGAATGCTTCTTCGACACTCGAAAAATGTGATCGTTCCAACGAGCATCACAACTAATTCTCATGCCCAGAACATCAAGAGCATCCGCCTCCTCAATATTTACATTACCCATAGATACAGATGACAGAACACCAGCACCAGCATCACGCCGGTGTGTCAAAAAACAACATTGAGTCTTGCGCGCACTAAAATCGACCCTGTTCGCGCGGCCCCACTCTTTTGGCCATAATTGGATGTTCTGGACACCAATGACATGTTATTTTAATCGGACAACGCTACGTGCCACACAGTTCATGCCACGTTGGATATTCTGCACGAGCAATATAAGGTCATCTCATGCGGAGGTTATGTAAACTAGCCACCGGTATAGTGCCATTAAACCCCTTTAGACTTTTTCTTCTGGGTTTTTCCTACGTCGCAGGTGTATGCGAATGAGCCACAAGTCACAGCGTTACTCAAACCTAACATAATTCATGCCATCGGTGTGGTATGTTGGCGTATTAAGCGTAAGTCCATGGTTCTAACCTCAACTCCAGCATATCGAACTTTGCATGGAAATTTTATTTACTCTCAGAGTTTGTGCCACAACTCCGCTGAGGGGAAGTCGCTTAAGAAATATTTTTTTTATTGGATATATTTGACCTGGTGTTTGAACAGTGGCCTCACGTCTAATAGGCCGACACACTACTTACTATACTACAACGACTACACAGATACTTAACAACTATAATATACGACATTAATCTTCAGGACATGTGTAAGTGTATGAGTCAGAATATGTATTTAATTCAATTCTAATCGAATCAAAACTTGAATGGCAAATGCTCATTTCTCTTTTAACTTTTTCACTGTCTTTTCACCCCATCGTTGTTATTATTTTCTTTAATTCAATATCCAACGAATTTCTTCTGTTCGATTATCATTCATTCGGCCAATCAAATATAAATTTATGTCATGACATTCCTTACTTTTTTTTTTAATTTTCTGCCATCTTAGTTGCGTTTGTTCAAAAAAAAAAAAAAAAAAAAAAAACATAAAGAAGGCAGGGAGAGAAAGTAAATCAAATTGTGAAGCAATTTCATGCCTTACCTCCACTCCTGCTTTCTGGCCTCTCTCATTATTAATTCAATTTTGAATTTATTTTTGTTTTATTTCTATTGGCAACACCTTATACATATGAGAGCGTATGTGAGTGTGAGGCAATAAAATATTATTATAACAAAACTAAAGTCGTATGTCGGCGTAGCTTTTCTTATTTGTCAATAACTTTTATTCTCTTTTGATTACACAAGCAAATGGTAACGTTTCTGTAGACTATGGCTAGGCTTGCCAAATTTGAAATCGTCAAAAAACGTACATCGAAGTTAAAAAAGCAGTACAATTGAGTAAAAAGAAGTACAATTGTTTATTTTCGAAATTTATTTAATTCAATAAAAAAAAACTAACAAAAAATATGTAGTTCACAACAGTAACAATGAAGAACATAAAAAAAGAGATCATAACTATTTGTATTTAATATAAAAAAATGAACTTAAAATTTAATTTAAATCAGTTTTTGTAATTTTAAATCTATAGAATTTATATATATTTCAGACTAGACTAAAATCAATGTATTATATTATGATAGTATTATTGGATTTTTAATTTATGTGAATAAAAACTCAAAAACATATTTTCATTGTTTAATACTTCAAAATTAATTTAACAAAAAATAATTTTAATGGTATACTTTGATATAAGTACATACATACATATACATATACATTATTAATTTTTGAAAATTATTGACTTTAAAATTAACTGATACATTTAAATAAATTATAAATATTTATCACTTTTTTGTATTTGATTTACAAATTCATTTTTACCTTTTTCGGTTTTTAAAAAATTGTAAAACTCAGTACAACTCTATTCAAAGTTTGTTTTTATTATCAACTCGCTTTCCAAATTTTCTCTTAAAAGTTTATTTCGTTCCTTCCTCCAAAAATTAAACATTAAACTAAAAATTCGTTCACTGGCTGCATTAGAATGAGGAATTGAAAAGACGAAGCAACAAATGTTTTCAAAAGTAGGAAATGATCCACTATTTAAGAATTCTTTCCACTTTTCTTCTGCAGATTTTTCTTTTTCAATGTTTTCAGCAAATGTTTTTAATGATATAAATTCGTCAAAAAGGTGATCAAATCAATATTTTCCACAAATTCATGAAAGGAAATGTTTGAATTAAGACGGAAAATTGAAAGTTTTTCAAACTTATTATTTTCTAATTGAAAGTACTTATATTCGATAAAAACTCTGCTGCGCGTTTTTTAAAATGCTGATTATTGCAACTGCTACATATACATTCGGCTAAAAACCCATAGAATTTTTCATCCTGCTGTTGTTCAAATTTGTCATTTAACTGTTTTATTATTTGAAACATATCAATTATTACAAGGCTATTATTTTCTTCTAACTTTTTAATAGCAGATATTATTGTATTTCCTATATTATGGACAAAACCGAGGTATGCTTCAGAAATTTCATTTTCGAAAAATTGGCATAAAACAGGGAAACAACAATCTTGCGACAAAAAATAAGCCTTAATAGCAGCATAGTCTTTTAAAAATCTCTCCATAGCGGGGGTTACAGAAAGCCATCTAGTTGGTACATGACGGAGCATTTCAGACCATTCCAAATCGCAAAATTCAAACATTTCTTTCAGATTTGCATTTTTTTTTTTGTTGATGTCGAAAATTCATTAAAAACTTTCATTACAATATTTTCTAAATCAAATTTTAATATTTTTAAAGAATTTTTAAACGCATTATTTAATACGTGACAAAGGCATCCAATACCTATTATATTCGAATTTGCTTTTTTAAGCTCAACAAATACACTTTTTTTATTTCCAAAATTTACGTTGGCATTGTCTGCGCAAAAGCTTGTGATGTTTTCTAAACTCAGTTTTTGACTCTCCAATTTATATTTATAAAGAATTTGAAATATCACTTTATATTTCGGAGTCAGAGTTATAAAAACTTAAAAGTTTTGTGCAGACTCCATTTTCTTTATTAAAATATCTCACAACAAATAGGAAATTTATTTATTTAATATTACCTTTGTTAGAAGCATCTGTGGAGATTGAACAGGACATGTTTACCTCTATAAAATTATGGTGAAAGTACAAAAAAGTACAAAATAGGTTGAAAAAAAGTACAAAAAGAAGTACAGATACTAAAAAGAAGTACATTTGCGTACTTCTTTAGGGGTTATGCAGTTAAAAGTACAAAAACTAAAAAAAGTACGCGTACTGCTGAAAACAGTACGTCTAGCAAGCCTAACTATGGCCAGTAATCTTCATTATTTTTGTTAGAAATGAATGAAAAGAATTTGAAGTTTTTTTCTACAGCAACAACTAGTACCCTGTTACCTGTCAATAGTTGTGTGGTTTCAATAGTTTATCAGTATCTGTTGATTAATACTCTCCAGCGAATTTAAAGTTTATTCAACTATGTTGCAATACTCTTCACAAGTGTGTGTTTCTATATTTTAATCCATTGTGTTAATGTGTGTGGTTTAGTCGTTCAGGTCGTCAGCATAAATCCAGAAAAAAACCCAAAAACAAAATAAAAAAACTTTCTATTGTTCCTCGTCGTACGGACAACAGTAAAATAGCTGAACAGTTACAATTCATGTTCATTTTAAGCTTTTTTTATTTGAAATACTAAACAAAGGTATTATGTGGGTTGTCCTGGATTATATTGTGTATGTGTGTATGTGTGCGCATAGCAATGGTCATGTTTTTCATTTCTAAACACAGTTTATTTGTGTTGTTATCCACAAGCTTTATTCGAAAGGATAATCCTGTAGTGCAAAATAATTGAAAAAAATTCAGTGAATTAACACGTGAAGATCTCCAAATATTGCAAGAGCTCATGTACTCTTAGGGCCCTTTTGCTTTGTGATACAAGTGTCGTATTTGCTACAGTCATGAACACAAAGACTGTCGAGATCGACGAGTGTAAGATTTCAGCGAGCTGGTTTTGGTACCGCATAATGAATGAAAGAATGAAGATCACTGCTATTCCTATGTATTCGATACCCTTAATCCCTCTGCAATACTGGAAAATTTGGAGTGCAAAGTTGTTGCTCGGAAATATTATATGAAAATTCCACATGCCATGCCTTTTATAAAACAGCTACTGAACAACAGCATTACAATCGGAACTGACAACCCTTAGTCAATTCGAATGCAAACCTTAGTAGACCACGAATGCCGGCTACCGATACAAAGTTAAAGCACTCCAAAATGGATGGATAGGATACATCCACCCTTTTCCCCTCTACATATCCCGTAATAACTTGACTGGTATCAATCCCAAAACCTAAATTCCCCATGCCCTGTAATTTAGATCGATTTGGCCGAAAGATTTCTCAGGTAAATATACACAAGAATGAAATAAAACATCATCGACAGACTAGCCAGTGAACTGAATCCGGACATCAAGTTGTCATTAAGGGCAGTACGCAGGATTCGGCTAACGAACATATGAATATAATTGGTAAGCTTCTTACCTTCGCTAGGTTGTCCATTAGACAAAGGTATTCATTGGTCAAATATTGGGCTCAAGAAGACCTAAGACCACCCTTTCCAGAATGTTTTAGAAACATACCATCCAAATATCGGGTCTTTCATTAAGTGTGTGTGACCTAAAAAAGACCAATTGATGACATTTTGTGTGGAATCTGAAAACGTTCATACAGTGAGCGTCAAAAGAAAGTATATACTATGGATAAAATTCTAACAATCTCAACTCAAGTTTTCCACTTAAGGAGAGTGCCCGAAAAAATTTTACAATATTTCCAAATTTTTTCTAATTCTTTTCTTCTTGTTTCAATTTTCAAAACTGGCAATAAAATAATTTGAAAATAAATTAACGGTAATTTATTAATGTATATTTTTTTGAATTGTACACTTTCTTTTGACGCTCACAGTATGTCTACCATGAATTCTCTGCTTCCAACGCATCCGTAATGTTAAATTTTCCTTGAATCTGGCGCATAAATCAGGCTGAATTTGACCGATGGCATGGCTTATGTTAGGTTAAAGAATCATTGTCGTTTGAGCCTTAAAAACTCCACAAGAAAAAGTCTAATGGTTGCCAGCAGGGACCGAAAATAACTGTTATTTTTGAATTTTTGATTAAAAAAAGCACCTGCAAGGAAATGTCGGAGAACAAAACCAAGTATACCATTTTGATTGTCTTGAACAAAATTTTTATAAAATGTGATGCTTTTTAAAAATCTGATTTTTATTTTTTAGAAAAAAAATAATAGTTATTTTTTGATTTTTATTTTTTCGAGCAAAAATAACAGTTATTTTTGACTTTTACTTTTTCGAGCAGGAATAAAAGTTATTTTTTGACTTTTATTTTTTCGAGCAAAAATAAAAGTTATTTTTGACTTTTATTTTTAAGAGCAGGAATAAAAGTTATTTTTTGACTTTTATTTTTTCGAGCAAAAATAAAAGTTATTTTTGACTTTTATTTTTTCGAGCAGAAATTAAAGTTATTTTTTGACTTTTATTTTTTCGAGCAGAAATAAAAGTTATTATTGTTTTAATTCATGATGAATTCATAATATTTATAATTTATAGCAAAACTTAATTCTAATAATTGTTTAACATAATTTACTTTAATTGTTTTAAAGAATTTTTTAATAAATTTTATGAATTCATCATGAATTAAAACAATAATATCTTTTATTTCTGCTCGAAAAAATAGAAGTCAAAAAATAACTTTAATTTCTGCTCGAAAAAATAAAAGTCAAAAATAACTTTTATTTTTGCTCGAAAAAATAAAAGTCAAAAAATAACTTTTATTTCTGCTCGTAAAAATAAAAGTCAAAAATAACTGTTATTTCCACCCGAAAAAATAAAAGTCAAAAAATAACTTTTATTTCTGCTCGAAAAAATAAAAGTCAAAAATAACTGTTATTTTTGCTCGGAAAAATAAAAGTCAAAAAATAACTTTTATTTTTGCTCGAAAAAATAAAGATCAAAACATAATTATTATTTTCTGACTTTTACGATAAAAGTTATAACAGTTACGGTCCCTGGTTGCCAGTTCATATCACTTCCACGTGTGATAACCATTTCTTGAAATCGCTCGTATAGAATATCCAATGTGGCATGAACTGTGTGGCACGTAAGAACGTCCTAATGAAACTACATATAGTTGGTGTTGGAATTATACAATTCAGGCCAAAAGGAGTTGGTAATCATGAACGTATAGTACTCGTCGTTAACAGAGATGGCCCGGGGCAATGTTGCTGTTCTAGAAATATGAACCGCTGACGTCGTCAGCCTAAAAATCACACCAAACAGTGACTTTTTTGGGATTTGAGATTGAATGCTCTTGGATCCCATGTGGATTGATAATATTTCAAATCCATTCATCCAGAAATAGGCCTCTTCGCTGATGATGATTTTTCGGTGAAAGTTACGATCACTTTCCAACTGCTTCAAATCCCATTAAGCAAACACTCGTCATAATCTATGAATAAATAACAACTAATTTGACAGATGTAGAGCTTCAGTAAGATGACTTGATAAGCTTTTATTGAATTCGTAACAAACTGAAATATTTTTCATTTCATTACAAAATTGCCTCGTTTTCATTTCAGTTTGATGATTTCGAGACATATCTTGTTGTGCTTTTTTCCTCTCCTTCTTTACATAATCCTTTCTAAAACAGAAGCAAACAAAAAAGTTTGCGGTTGCTCTTCGCTTCTCCTCCTTGTTTTTGAGGTTCATATTTTAGTTTTCGTGCATAATTTTTTTTTATTCTCTGGTGACTATATATGTGTTCTAAAATGTCTTTTTAATTTCAGTTGAAAGAAATATTTTAAGAATTTTGTTAAAAGAGATAGAGAGATAAGAGAGAATAAGAAAGAGATAGTTTAAAAACAAAAGAAATATCTGGCATGTTGCATGGTCCTTTTTATAGTTGAAAAATAGAAAAGTTTTGTAGTTTGAAAAAGTGTTTGAAAAGAAAAATTTCTGCAAAGAAATAAACGTGGTAAAAAAGAATACTTCAATTGCTCTTGTCATGACCCACATAAGTTGTTGGGTTTGAAGAGGAGTCAAACATAAGTGGACAAGCTAAACCAGAGAGTGTGGCAGAAAAATAATGTATGCGGGTTATGGAAATAACAGAAGAGGAAATAATGTTAAAGAGAAGGGCCACGAAACCACGAAAGAGGAATTAAGTTTTCCATTTTTTAAATTTCAGTGAAAATTTTTAAATTATTTTAAGACTTGAAATTGAATGAAACATCTGTCTTGCAAAACATTTACTTGCTCGTTTTTAATGTCCTTGCTTGTCTACTTAAGCATGCACCTTTAAAATTATGCCTAAAACTCACAAGTATAAACGACTAATGAACCTTTCATATGGGGGGGGAGGTTAATTTAATGACATGAACGTTAAACAACAACAACAGCAATAAGGTTAAAACAAAAAGGATAAAATTAATTATAGAATTTGTCACTGGCAGACCATAAGACAAATGGTTTTCATGTTGTTGTTGTTATTGTTGTTGTTGTTGTTGTTGTTGTCATAATAATGTTCTTTATGCCTAAAGGACATGTAAAAACAGATTTTAAAGCCACACAACAATTCATTTGACTTTAATCTTTAAATGGCAAGCAATTTAAAGGCTTTAATATTAAATGAATACAGGCACACACATATTTTCTACACACAGCCATAATCTCTGTTCTTGAATGAATACAAAGTACATGTGTGTGTGAGAGAGAATCTTTCTTCCTTTCATGCATTAAGCAGTCGACAGACAAAAAGAGGTAGAGAGACAGTGACAAAGGATTTGTTATAGTTTAAAAAACCAATTCATGTATTATATGGTTTAATATGCATGCATGTACATATGTGTGTGCTTCTGCGTATATGATTGTGTTTGTTTTTGTTGAATTATTTAGTGACGTATTTATCAATCATATTTTTGTTGTCTGTCTGGCTCAAATCAATCCTTAATCCCTAGAATTATGCACAGAATTTTAGAGAAATTCTATTAAAGAAATATTAAACGAACTGCAGGAAATGTTTGCGCGCTGTTTATGAAGAAATCAACTTAATTTGGTTCAAGTTTTATCAAGCATTAGTTCACACAGCGATTGTATTGTCAATGAATTGTAGGTTGTATAGTTCCATAAAGCAACTCTCTCCAAATAATTTTGCTCCTTTCGTTTAGTTTCCGAATTCAATATTTAAAAAATTTTACGCTGGTAAAAAAATGTGCCAACAATGAAGAGATGAAGAAGAAACGAAATGACAGTCCTTTCTAACAAATCGTATCTCGAATGTACTGATTAATGCATGGAAAAGGGTGACGAGCAACAAAAATTTTTTTTTGGTTTATAAAGTACATTTTTTTTTACCAATTTTATTATGATTTCTCATTTATATCTTCAAATTATGTTACTACACTCGTAAAGGGTTATCCCTTTTTGCGATTTCAAAAATGATTTTGCCTCTGGCTCGGTTACAGCAGTCGATCCTTTTGAAATAGTTTTACGAGTATTTTTTCATAACATAAAAGGCAGTCTCTTGATAAATGTTGGCTTTAAAATTCTCCACTGTGAGGAAATTATTCGCGTTGCCATGATTTTAATCGTAGCCGCACGCTAAAGTCCAACCATAACTTGACGTCACCAAACGCTGTTAAACTTTTTGTTGTACATGTGTAAGCATGTAAGTCGCAAGCCACAATGGTTCGCAAAGTCAACATAATTCTTACCATCGGTGCGGTGTGCTGGCTTATTAGGTGAGGATCCATGGTTCAAACCCCAGCTCAAATGTATCGAATAGAACAAAATATGAAAAAAAAAAATTTCTTTCGGCGGTTTCCTCTCAGCCGTCTTGTGGAAAAATGCCAATTTCTCAAAAAATCTGTAGTTCGAAATTGTTTTTGAACTATAGGTCTCCGATACCCCTGAGTATGCATGGGTTATGTATGCCATCGATTGAATGCATTGAATATTTCGAAGGTACTTCACCCAGACAAGCCGTGGCGTGAATGATGTTATATTCCACACACAATGTCATCAATAGGACTTTAAAACCTTATTCCGAATGCAATTTCCATTGCACGGGGTTCTCTGAAGCCCGTATTTCATAATTTTGTTTGTTGAAATAACCACCGAGGGAGAAAACCTCCATCGAATGCTGTACCTTATCCCATTCACAGTAGTTCGATTATGATAACCATAATCTCACCGTAATGGCTACATTTTAACAAATTTTACGTATTCTTCAGTTATGAAACGGTCCATATATGTGAATAGGGAGCCTTTTCTTAAATAAGTGACACTTTAACTTTGCCAATCGCTTAATAGATAACCCAGTATATTTCATAACAACATCGAAAGCAAATCAAACATTATGTGCCTAAATCCCCATAAGAGGGCTTGTCTTTCATAAAAACTTTGTTTTTTATTCTTTTTTTTCGTTCGCATAAGTTTTTCTTTATTTTTTATAAGAAAACTTGACACAATAGAATCATGCTGACAACTTTTGATTATTTGTGATTGTGTTACTGAAAAAAAATTTCTGTGATTTTCTACTGTGTGTCTCCTCCCCTTCTTTTTTATTTCGATTTCTTTTCATAAATTTCGAAAAATTTGTTTTGTTTGGATTGAATTACCATCGATTCACGTTTCAAGAAAATTTATTTTTGTAACACGTTACACTACATACGTAAATAAATTTCGTATTTCTGTCAATCATGTTCCTTATGGTGTTTTCTTTTCTTTCCTTTCCTGGAGTATTTTTTTTTTTTTTTTTTTTTTTTGCAATGAATAAATTTTGTTGAACAGTGTCTGGGGTTCTCATGCTTTTAATGTAGTAAGGAATTTATCTTAAATATTTTTTTTATTTTTTTGGTGAAACTTAAATAAATTTTGACAGTAGTTTATATTTTCACTCATTCCGAGCAGGGACAATTGGGTCTCTGACATGATCATTTCCCCAGAATTTCTGGATGTATACACTGATGGCTCTAAACTCCATTAAGGGGGTTGGATGGAAGCGATGTATACTCTGGAAAACTCGACCTGAACATTTCCTTGCGACTGCCGGATCACTGTAGCGTATTTCAAGCGGAGGTAATGGCCGCTCAATGGAACCTCATCAACTGTGCTCCTTACACCCGTATCTCAATCTTCTCTGGTAGCCAGACTGCTATAAAATCTTTATCGAGCATTACGTCACTTTTTTCTCAAAGTTCTCCCTGGGAGCTTTAGTGTGTCACTTGTCGAGCCTAATGGGCACACAGATATTCCAGACGACTACAGGGCCGACAGTCATGGGTTTATCGACTTCTTTTATTTATAAAGCCTAGTTTGCAGCTGCAGTGAACTTATGGATAACGTCTCTCAGACAGAAGCATCTGCTGAAATTTTGAAGTTTGATTTCGAAATCCTTCACGAATCGTGAACACAAAACTTTTAAGAACTCTACAGTTTTGTTTTCATTGTACATTTTGGGAGTTTTCATATGTAGAACTCTCAGAGTTTAAGTAATGTTGCATGCAAAAAAGTCTTGCCTCATCAAAGAGTACCTGCTATAGCAAAGCAATGTCCTGCTCAGCTGACAAAAATGTTACTACGGAAGAGAAAAAAGGCTGGCTGAACATTGCAATGTTTTTCAGGTGAAGCTCCTGGTCGTTGAAAGCTGCGGAATTCTTGTTGGGTAATGTGATTATTCATGAAAATCTATTTATTACTTGGACAGCAAGACTGCGATAAGAGAACTGGAAGAACTAAAAATCTTCGACTTGGAACAGAGCATTGATCATAGAGCTTTAACAGTTGATAATGAATATACTGTTGCAGTTAGATCTGTCAAATTCAATTCATACATAAGTACAACATTTCAGTCAGCTAGCTTCTCACACCACTTATGTTCTGTGTGTTAATTTTATACATGAGTGGCGGGACCTACAATTTTACAGTCGATTATGAACGACAGATTTTTGAAAAATTTTTTCATGGCAATTTTCTTTTACTCTAAGAGTTTTTTTTGCCAGATTTCGTTTTGTTCGAAATGTCTGAGCCAGGAGTTGAACCGTGGCCTCACGTCTAATATGCCAACACACTACCCACTAAATTACGACGACTTCAATTAGTCAAATTAGTTGTCATTTAATCATTCGCTTTTATCAAACCACCACGGACCATAGACAATGTCGCTGAATAGGCTTTACAGCAGTTTTTGAAAAGAACTCCACTTGATAATTTAGTTTACACGGCATCTATGAACGTTAGTAGGTTCAATGGGTTCATTTTCGATATGAAAACAGACTTAATCCTGCAAAAAAAAAAATACTTTATAATCCTCTGAAGTCTAAGGTACCATTTGAATGATAATTAACAGACAGAGCCTACCTGAGCTGCATAGTCGCGCCAAGGCAAAGGCATTTGTTAACCTAATTTGTCATACTGAAGGTGGATTCCCGTTATTATTGAAAACTTATTTAATTTCTTCTGGTTTCCATTACATTATTTCCATTTGAAAATCTCTCTGCACTACATTACAACAATTATCAAGTATTGGAAAGTATTTGAAGTCTCATTTGACATTCGACCAACTGTCACATATCACATGTGCGTGTTTTAGTTTTGTTTGATCTTTTTTTAGTCAAATTTTTTATTTATTTTTTTTTCTGACTTCAATTCACCTTTTTAAAACGCATTCTCCCGCATGATTATTATTTCATGTTTTAGTAGGAGTGTGTTACGGTATGTGTACTCTAAAATAATGTTTACAAATCAAATTTATGTGTGATAACACGAAACATGTGGCATGTGTGGCACTACAACATACCAACAGTGTCAACAAAAGTAGGCAAACAAATAAATCAAAACGGTTTTTATATTCCAAACCCTGAGATAGCATTTAATCTTTTTTTTTTTTTTTTTGGAGAAATTTAAATAAAATTTAAAACAGAAAATTCTCTTCTTCAATTTAAAATAAAAACTTCATTAAATGCCCTCCTCTCCCATGAACACAGTTATACACGCTTCTCTGTAGAAAAATTGCTTCTTTATGCTTATGTTATGCGCTGTAGTATGGTATAGGCGGGCGTATGTGGAACATTGATTTGTAAACGAATATCAATCATACGTTTGAGTGGTTTCACATACTTTGCTTTCTTAATGAGTTTTATTATGATTTATAAGCAGTTTTTCTGTTTTTTAAATGCTTTTGATGTGAGATTAATTCAAATGACATAAAAAAAGCAAGTGGAAAGCCCTTACCAATGCTTTCATTGTATTTCCTTTTAAATTCACCCATAATTTAGTGGCTGAGAAGCCTGACACATTGGTAAAATTGTCAAAGTGGGAAGAGGAGTTCGTGAGTTATTTTCTGCAAAAGATAGAGAAAGAGTCAAAGGCTTTAATCTAGACAATCCGTACACTATTTAATCAGACTCCTCGTAAGAGAAGTTACAGAAATTCCCTGTGCGTGTTTAATTATATTGAAATTTTTCTTTTAATTTCTGAAGCTATACCAACATAACCTTACTATTTATTTACAACACCTACTTAACCTATTCCCTGTAAGGACTTAAACGATTACTTTTCCTAAAGAATTAATTTGGTTTTCACTTTATCCTGTCGTAAGAAAAAACCTCAAAACAAATAACCGTTTGGTGGTTTTTAATATTTTTCTGTGGTTGACCTCATGGTTGAAATAGTTTTGTTTGTTATTGTCACTTGTTCCCTCACGCATAAAATATGTGACAATTTGTGAATAAATATTTGAATATTAATTATGAAATGAGGTCTATACTGTGTGTGGCATAAGAAATACAAAAAGCAAAATTCAAAAGTATGTCAAGTAACTAACAACACCGGGTCATAAATATTGTGAAATTGATGCATAAATTAATAATAAAATCAAATGAAGGCAGCAGGCAGCTTTGGTGGTAAAATAATTTCCAAAAACAAGCAATTAATCTCTGATGTTTTATTTATTTATATTTGCGTGGCCATGGGTTTATGTTTCTTTTTAAATAAAAAGTAAAATTGGAAAATGAAAACAATCCATCTAAGCCTTTCGAATATATTCCAAAGGCTCCATAATTCTGTTTACTTGCTTCTACAACCCTTTAGACAGGATTACGATTCTCACAGGCCCCTGTTATTTTGGTAGGCATGCCAAAAGACTTGGCATTTAGGCAAATAAATTCTGCAGGAATTGTAGGTCTAAGCTGGACGAAGATACTGTCTTTCATCTCAGGTGTCAGTGCCCGGCTCTTCTTAATTATAAGATGGAGGTTTGAGGCCTCTCACTGTCTGACAGCCTCAAGTGAGCAAAGCAACAACAAGATTTAATTTTGTCTCAGATTGATTTCTTCTAGCGAAAGTTTGATACACGGGTTGAATATTAATTGTGGTATTGCAGCGGGCTTATATGCTGGCGCCACTGATCTATAAAATTAACACACACAACATAAGTGGTATCAGAATCTAGGTCGTAATCCTTACTAAAGGATTGTAATACCCAATTATGTATGTGTGTATATGCTGATCTATGTCGCACTTTGTCCTTCCAAAGTGGCCAACCTAATGTAACCTATTTACTGACGCAAAATGTTTGGTAACTTTTATTATCTCTGGTCCTTACAATTGTGATAAGAACACAGCGTAACCTGTAGCGCTCCTCTGATATACTCCCTTCAAGACTCCCTTCCCAAAGCGACTGCTTATATGATCCACAGGTACTCAATTTGGTGTTAACTTATAACCAAATTTATTATAAAAAAAATACTCTTAAACTTGAGGGATTATAAAAAATTGTCTTTATTTAATTATAACAGATGTAATGGTTTAACGAATGAAAATTTATTTTTTTACTGCGAACCTTTGCGACGAGATCACCTCATACTAGAGTTGTGTAGTTCACGAACGAACTAGTTCAATTGAACTATTCATACAACTGAACTAAGAGAGCCGGTCATAATAATGAGCTCTTTTAGCTCCGTAGTTCATGACCAGTGTTGCCACGAAAAAAAAAAATATTGTAACCAACATTTGTGAAAAAAATCACCAAATAAGAAAAAATATAACCAAAACTAAATTCGCAGTTTTTTTATTTTATTTTTTTTCAAATTTAAATTACAATTAATGCATCAGAGTAAGAAAAGAAACAAAAAATAACAAAATAAAATTTTAGTCTTACTAATTAATACATTTCTACAAACAAAACAAAAGCTCTTTTTATAAGAAAAATAAATAACCAAAACCGGAAAAATCTACACATCTACACATTGAACAAAAAAATAAGCAATTTTGGTTAGAAATAACCAAAAACGGCAACACTGTTCATGACTCTCTTGTTCTCGTTTCTTATTCGTTCTTTTATTTTGTTTATCGTTCTCATGTGTGTAGTTCACGAACGAACTAGTTCAATTGAGCTAGAGTTGTGTAGTTCACGAACGAATTAGTTCAATTGAACTAGAGTTGTGTAGTTCACGAACGAACTAGTTCAATTGAACTATTCATGCGACTGAACTAAGAGAGCCGGCTAAGTAATGAGTTCTTTTAGCTCCGTAGTTCATGACTCTCTTGTTCTCGTTTCTTATTCGTTCATTTCATTCTAGGCGTATTCATTCAATGATTCAGTAAATGATTTTGCCATGATTTCATTCATAATCGTTCTTTTCTGTTGTTTATCGTTTTCTCACACCGCCATCATTGGCGGTGTTACCACATACTAATAAGAGAACTTATGGAAATATTTTTCCCACAAAAGCGCGAAAATTTTAAAAAATACAAAAATAAGCAAATAAAAATAATAAATTAAAGGAATGGTTAGACGAGATATATCCACAGAAATTCTTATTAAATATTTAAAAAAATCACATGCTTTTATAAAAACATATTTAATTTTTGATGATGTATTAAATTAAAATTTTTTGCTTTTGAATTTCTTGAATATAATTCAAATTTTATACATTAGAACTAATAGCACATAAATCTGAACTTTTTTATTTTTTCTAATATCCTTGTAAATCTGTGTATATATTTAAATAATTTTTTTTTTTTTTTTGTTATTATTAGTTAAGTAATTTTGATTAAAAAGCTAATAAATTAATTAATAAAAATGAAAAATAAAATTTATTTAAAATGAAAAATCCCTTTATAAATATGTTCTTATTTTGTTCAATAAGTTGATATAAATTTACATGGAATACATTAATTCCTTAAAATGTATTTATGCATTGTTTACATCAATTTAAATATAAGCGAAAATGAGAAAGAGAGCGGAGTTGTTTAAAAGTACTGATCTATTGAATTCAGTGTGACCAGGTTTCAAAAATGTTTGCAGCTAAATCCTATCCAAAATAATGCCAAAAAAAATGCTAAATTTTTTTAATAATATTATGAAGAAATTCTTCACTATTTGTACAGCTGTTTCCACAAATTAAGTTTGATTATATAAATAAAACCAAATCGAACTCAAAAACAAATTATTTATTCTGTTAAAGAATCGTAAACTAAAATTATAAAACAAAAATTAAAAAATATATATTTTTCAGTCTTTATACATACATATATGTATACATATATGTAAATATAATATATAAATACATAAAACAATTTTGGACAAAAGCGACCATTAATTCATGTAACATTTTATGTATTTTATACATATATTCTAAAATAAATATTTCAAAAAAACAAAACTATATTGCTATTTAAGGCCCCTTCACACGATCACACAAGTAATATGATCTGTCAAAATTTTGTGTAGAAGAGTATGGATGTGATCGTCTAAACGTACTATGTAATGAAACCATCACACATTGAGAGAAAATACGGATGAAAATTTTGACAGTCGTATGGCTCTCTTCATTTTTTGAAATGATTTAAAAAACAAGCAAGTCGCATTAGATCAGGGATGTATTTTTATGTAAACACATAGAAAAAAAAGTGTAACAGCTGTTTTCATTTTACTTTGTTATTGTCTTATACCGATCATGTAAACACAGAAAAAATAATCATACGACTATTATTCTCTTTTTTGAAATACGGATGGAATTTCATTTTACATTTTCATCAGACTTTACGTATTACTTGTGTGATCGTGTGAAGGGGCCTTTAATAGCATTTGTACTTCACAAATAAATTAGTTTAAACAAAAATACCAACTTTTGGCTACATATTAAATACTTCATCAAAAGTGTATTCTTCACTTTCTGAGGGCTCTGTTATAATATCATATAAATTTGTATCATATTTTTGGATTAATTCTTTAGTTATTTGAAAACTTTGGCAGCATTTATTCAATCTTTTCAATCCACATTTTATATAGAGGAGTGAATTGATTGTATTTAATACCATTCTATTTCTTATTTTAGTTTTTAAAAGATTCATTTCGCTAAATACACGTTCAACTTCTGCATTACTAAATGGCAAAACTAAAAATTTCATAACAAAATCGGACAATTCCTTGAAGGGATTTTCATTCACTGCATTCTCGTATTCATAAACTTGTATCCAAAACTCAATAGTTGTCTTCTGATTTTCCCACTCGTATGAAGTTAATTTTTGCCATTGCATTTCTAAAGTTCTAATTTCATCATTTAAAAAATTTATCATTTCTTCTTTGAAATTTTTAAATAATTTACTTTGATTTATTTTTAAACTATTATCAATAGCAAAAAAGTTAATATTTTTTAAACTTAACAAATTTTTGGGTAACCTTTGCCTTAGTTGGCGTATTAACTCTGCTATGAAATTTCTAAGTCGCCGTAGTCTAGTAGGTAGTGTGTTGGCTTATTAGACGTAAAGCCAGGGTTCGAGCCCCAGGCCAGACATCAAAAACAAAATACAAAAAGTATTTCTTCGACGATTTCCTCTCAGCAGATTTCTGGCAAAAACTCTGAGAGTAAATAAAATTGCCATGAAAAGTTTCTCAAAAAATCTGTCGTTCGGAGTCGACTTTAAACTGTAGGTCCCGCCACTTATGTATAAAATTAACACACACAACATGAGTGGTGTGAGAAACTAGGTCAATAATCCTGACTGAAGGGTTGTAATGACCAATTATGTATATGTATGTATGAAATTTCTACATATTATTCTAATTTCTTTTTCAGTTCCAGAATTTATATATGTTCTTGTTTTTAAAATATTTTCAAACTCATAATTAAAATATGGTATAGGTATATACAAATTTTCTAAGGATGAAGTTAAAGGACCAAAATATTCAGATTTTAAAACTATTTGAGATGAAAGTTTTTTAAAAGAATGTGTAATTCTGAGAATAAGAGTGAAGGATCGCCGTCATTACTTTCAAACATTACATTAAACCCGCGATCGGCAGACATATACTACTACAATTTGCACTTGTATAAGTGTAAGAGCGAAAAAACAAGAAATGAGAAACAGTTGTACTCTCATTTTCACCACAAGCCAGGCATGGACAACTGAAATTTATAAATAATACTAAGCAAAAAGAAAAATTGTAATTTTTTTTTTTCAACAGTAGTAAATATTTTGATTCAGTTTCTTTTTTCATATTTATTTTAAATTTTAAAATAGAAATATGTAATTCGAAAAAAAAAAACAAATATTGTTTTATGAAAAAAATTTTAATCTATTTGTCAGCAATTATTATAAATTTTAATGAATTTCCAAAAACATATAATAAATAACCTATTTAAACACCTAAAGGCGATAATAAAAAACATTTAAATGTTTATAATTCCAAAAACTACTTTATATGTAGTGGAGACGCTAAAAAAAAAGGTAAAACAATATACAGAATTATCCAACTCTGCATTTACATATTTTCATGTACAAAAGCAATAAACGAGCGAAACACAACCTTCTTCTGTGACAGCTCATAAGAGACTGAATTGTGTTTTTTATGCGTGTGAGTAGTCTGTGTAAATTTTGTAACGGCCAAAATACACTGTGTATAGGAGTTGCCGATCGTGGCATTAAACTATGTACAATAAATCAAATTTTAATTGTAACAGTGGTAAAAATGAAAAATAAATTGAAGCTAGAAAATGCTAAACAAATGATTAAAAAATGCTAAAAAAAAAATGCCAAATGCTAAATCGAAAATTTGCAGCTAAATCAAAATAAAAAATTCTAAATCTAGCTGCAAAAATGCTAAAATGGTCACACTGATTGAACTAAAAGAACGACCTAGTTCATTACAGAGAACTGAACTAGAAAGAGCGAACACACAAAAGAGCTAACGAACCCAACTCTACCTCACACTACGACGTTTAGAGAAAGAAGAAAGGGTGTGGTTTTTAAATATGGCTGTGCGACAAAGTAGTTCTTAACGCCGGTGCATTGCAGACGGCTTGGGGCGGTGTTGCCACATCAATATATCTATTGAGCGTTCAATTATTAGAATAACATGTCCATTAAAGCTGAGCTATGCTTTGCAAAACTACATATATAGTTGGCCATTTAATAAGAATATTGTAAATAAAAATTAAAAACTCTTCAAACTCAAATTTTTCTTTTCAATTCTGAAATTATTGTAAATTCTTGTCAATAATATCGTTTGCAAATAAAACAAAAAATTGAGCTAGAAATGGAAAATATTCGTAACAAAAAAGTGCCTTCAATTGCATTTTAAGTTCTTCAGTTTCTAAGTGAATCAAGTGAGAAAAACTTTCTTACTCTTTTTCTACTTTCTTCGCCCCATATTTCCTTAAGTTTTTTCAATGGCCCAACGACAGGGTGGGTAAGTTGTTTAAAGAACAAAAGGTGATTAAAAGATTTGTTATAAACAAGTTTAACTTTATCTTTCTTTCTTCAATATTTAATTTACTTTGATTTGAAAGAAAACTTAATTTGCATAAGCCTGTTGTGATGGGAAAACAACAGAAAATAAGAATTTCAGACCCTATTTGCCTTAGCATGTTCGTTTACAAAACAGGATACGAAAATGAAAGGTGGTGACAATAATTGTCATATTCTCTCTTTAAATTTGATTTTTTGGTTTTTAAAGTTTAAAAAACTTACTGGAGACACTTAAAATTGTATCCTGTTTGTCAAAAAAAAAAACTTTTCCTATCTAATTTGAAAATATGTTTCAATGAATTCTCTTTTCTTCTCTTAAATAAAACCCTTGAGACATAAACGTTGAATAATTTTGTATCATGAATACTAAACCAAATTATTTATTCTTTCTCCTTAAGTTTTGCCTTAAAACAGTTCAATATGTGAATATCCTTATTATAAGCCAATCTATCCGTACATAAGATGGTAAATAAAATCTCCTTCATTTGTTTACTTTTAATTTTATTTTTATAAATAAAATACACAAAAAATGTTTCAGTGACTTCAAATTCAATTCCATCTGCTACTGGATTGCCTATTGTTTTCATTTGAAACTGGAAATATGCCGAGATAATCTTGTTGTTTGCATTGTGGATTTGATTTGTCAGCAGTTTTGTCTGACGGTTTGGGTTTTGTGGCAAATGTTTAGAAAAAATTTATTCCTTTTCTTTATTTACCTCTTCTTTAAATTTGTTTAAATAATTTAAAATTTCAAAAATACACATGCTCACTAGCCTATTAAAATTTTTGATTTGGTTCTGTTTTAGAGAAGGAGTCAAGCCACTTACTCACTCAAAGTAATGTTTTCTTGTGGTATTATTTTTTCTTATGGCCTTAGAATGAAAGCTAACATTCCTTAAAGTCATGCAAATAAAACAAAGAGAGACTTTGATTGGGTTAGGTGATATATGACATAAGACATTACGTATGAGACGAAACTAATCGTAAGTAAATAAAATTTGTTAACTTAGTTAGCAATATGGCGCAGTGACACTGCAATTATTAAAGTTTGCTGACGTCAACGTTGGCATATTGGCAGTGTGGGACTCTAATGAGACAATGATACATAAGAACGCTAACGCTGCAAAAATTTTGATTTTATTACAAACCAATGACTCCTCTATTGGCCAGTTCATTAAGCACAATTCATTCTTACAACTGCTGCAAAAATTATTGTGTGAAAGACTAGACCCAAATGGAATTCTACTGGACCATGAATTCTCCAATTATTTTTTATTCTTTTAAATTCCTTTAACGAACGCACAAAGCAATTTTTTTTTATTTCTATTGCTTTGCATCAATTTAATTAATCAAGTTTTACCAGTTAACACAAGTTTCCAGTCGGCTCTAGTAGGTTCTAGGTCGACAGGGTTACCCTTTTTCAACACATTCTATGAAAATACAATAAATTGTTGTTTTAGCTTTTATAGCTAAGCACTGTCGTCAACCCCTACCGTCCTACTCAATTGTTCTTCAAGTGGAAAGTAACAGGACAAACGCCTGGTTCAAACAGCATCTTCTCGTTCTTTTGACTAAATTGAGTTAATCTAGGATTGAAATCTCAATAGTCTAGTAGTGTGTTGGCTTATTAGACGAGAGCCCAAGGTTCTCAGAGATCCCGAATAAAACAATATACCTGTCAGCACTCTTCTAGCATAAACTCTAAGATTAAATAGAATTGCCATGAAAAGTTGCTGAAAAATCTGTCGTTCTGAGGCGACATTAAACTATAGGTCTGACTGCTCATGGTCTGACTAAAGGATTGTAATGACCAATTAAATAAGAAAGTAATATACGATCGTTATTGATTTGATTTTCTTTGGACCCAATTGATACCAGTTGAAAACGTGTTCAGAGCAATAAAAGTGCACAAATTACACAGCCCTGCAAATATGGCGGTCGAGGTTTATAAAAATTAATCAGATTTACCTCGACCGCCATATTGGATCCGCCATTTTGAATTTTTTAAATCTCAATGAAGATCTGAAATCAGCAACCCCAAAAACCCCTAGTACCCCTTGACATAAACCCACCCCCTACTTTAACGGTGCATGCAATCAATTTGGCTTTGGGCTCATTTTAAAGAGCAAAGATCAATTGTCAATTTCTGACAATAGCGATGGTTCTAGCACGTCAGTGTTTAGCTCTACAATTTTTCAAAAATGGCCAAAAACGCTATTTTTAGGGGTTTCAACCCCCTGACGTGATGGAAAGTTTTTGAAACCAGATTCGTGTTCAGCGCGCAAAATGCCTTCGGAAACACCTGGAGCCATCTTATTTGCAAAACCCTTGCAGGGCTGTGTTATCTTTCTACAGGCAGAGTTTGTTTCTCTATCAAGGGACGTATCCCATGAGATTATATGCAAGGTAATAATATCTTCTCTGGTGCAAAGAAAGATAAATTATTTTAAGGAGGATTGAAGTCACCATAGTCTAATAGATAGTGTGTTGACTTATTCAACACCCAGCTCAGACATTTAGAACAAAACAAAATATGAAAAAAATATTTCTATGGCGACCTCCTCTCAGGAGTTTTCTGGCAAAAACGCTGAGAGTAAATAAAATTGGCATGAAAATCTTTTCAAATATAAACTATAGAAACTATAAAATAAACACACATACAACATAGGGGGTGTGATAAGCTAAGCTAAGTAATACTGACGAAGAAATATTTTTTTCTGAACAAGTATTGAACAGTTTACGTCATAAGCAGCTAACAAATGATAAGAGACAGTCTTTATATGAAAAAATCTTATTTTCTAAAGTCGATTTAAAAAAAATTTTTGCTGGTAAATTAAGTTTTAAAACATGAAAAAAAATTACACTTCATTGTTTACTTTAAATTTAATTGTCTTTAAGATTTATTGTAATAAATACTTGATTCACTTGGTGCTGGTGCTAACAAATATTCCACTTGCTTATTACAACAATGGCGCCATATCCAGCATTTTTCTAATTTAAACAACCGTTCGACTCTTTCCTATAATTTTCATAATGATACCCCCAGTTAATGTAATTTTTCTGTGCAGTTGTACTCATGAAACTTGTAAAACATTTAAAGCGTGAAATATGTCTTCAACAATGCACAGATAAATCATCACAAAAAGCATTCCATTACAGAAAAAAGAAAACAAAAAACAACTCGCCAAAGGAAAAATACAGAGAAAACAGCAACAAAACCAGGAAAAGCTTTTATGCAGCTAAAAGTCGACTAGAATTCACTAACTCACCAACTGCTGGTTTACATTTACTAACCCACAGTGTTTGAAACCAAAAAAAAAGCAAAATTTACTCTTTAAAGGAAAGAAAAACAAGCATTAGCGTGCTGAAAACTACAGTGCGCTCCAATAAAATAGCTGCGATGGTATGTATGTCTATCGCAGAAAAAGCATTTTTTTAGTTTCCAAAAGGAAATCCTACGAAAAACTACAAAAAAACACACTATTTATCTCTCATCATTTAGACGCTCTCTATTAAAGGAAACATACTTAAGAGAAAAAACACAAAAAAAATTAACAAAATCGAAGAAAATCTCAACAGGCAATGCCAGCTACATCGGAAAACTGTATACCTTGTATAAGTGTGTGCTTGTAGAGGATGATTAATGATAAAGAAACTATAGAACGGATATGCATTTCTCCCCAGTGTAATATTAGATGTTTGAAATAATTTTTGCCTTCCAGCATTTAATAAAAATATTCGAAAGAGGAACAAGTTCCATGAAAAAACTTCAAAATCTATCATTTGGAGTTGACATTAATTTATAAGCTTCGACACTCATTGATAAAATTAACTTATACAACATGGGTGATGTGAGAAGCTAGGTTACAATACCGACTGTATTTTTACGAAGAAAAGGCAAGAAAAACAGAAGATATCAAAACGACAAATACAAAAATATGCATAAATGACCATAACAAAAATAAGTAGAAATACAATGAGACATTAAAAAGAAGAGAACAACAATAACAAATCAACAGTAAGATTCTAGAAGTTGTCAAACCGAAAGGTAACAAAAGGTAACTGAGTGGCAACAGTAGTACACCTGTTGATATGATACACTTTTCGCCTTCGACAGTAAACCGGTTGTCGAAGCCAAGAAATAAAATAAAGAAATCCCATAAACTTATTATTGTTGTATAATTTTATAACGACCCACGTTTATTCCATAAATTTAGTCTGTATCATGTGTTTTGTTTTTTTTTTTCCTTTTTGCAACTCATGATTCAGTTATTATTTCTGAGGGTGTTTGTTTTTCACACGCTGAAAAGCAGACAAAAAAAGAAAGAAAACATTTTTTTTGTTTTTTCAGAAGCGATCATTAAAATTTTAATGACCTCTTCTTCTTATTTTAACTTTTCATGGCCATAAACATAAAATTTTTGTTTGTAATTTTTTTGTTTTAAATTAAAGTGGCAACAAAAATAGAACACAAAATAGTGTTATTCAGGCAAATTCCCCGAAAGGAAAAAAAAATAAAAAAAATTAACGAAAATTAAAAACAAAAACATGATACTTTAAGATTCAGTTCAGGGAAAATGGAAAATATTTTGCACAGTAAAATTAAAAAAAAAAAAAACGAACGTATCTTTAGCTACTAAGTGCAGGCACTAGCTTTGGAGATACAAAAGAAAACCGCCATAAAACTTTTAAAACTTTAAAACATTCCTTTTTTGTTAATATTTCAAGAGAAATAAAATATTTATACAGACTTTATGGTTGGCTGTTCAAATTATTAATGTTTTCGTGCACTTTTGATGCTTTTATTGGGAAATTTTATTCTTCGCGATTTTTTTTCTAAATTTTTTATTAAAAAAAAAATTATTTAACCGTCCTTTGCCTTTTATGGCTTTTTTATTCTCTTTCTATTTCTTTTAAATTTTTTCTTATATTTTTTCTAAAGTCATTATTATGGAAATTCATTCACGATGATGATTATAAATAATCAAGTTGCGCCTGCAGTATTAAACGTGAGACAGGATGTTAAGTAGCCATCCTAGAATATATTACTCTGGTTCGAACTTATATTATCCATCCATTCTTTGAGCTACTTTTTAATCTTTTTATTCTTCTTTTTTTCTTCCTTTTTTCTTCCTTTTTTCTTGTTTTTTGCTTTGAAATTTGAAATTCTTCTTATTCAACCTTTAGGCTAAAAAAAGAAACTCATCTAGGGGAAATATGCTAGAATTTGAATTTTTATTGGCTTAATAATTGACCCCAAATAAAGGAAGAGAGAGAATGAAAAAGATAGAAAAAAAAAAAGAGGCAAGGCAACGCGAGTTTAAATATTTTTAAAGCCTTCAGAATTTTATTTACGGCTTTATACCGTAATCCATCCTTTTCTTATAAATTAAAATCTTTTAGAATCTTTTTTAATCACAAAAGATTTTCCTTTCTATTGTCTGCTAATTTTGAATAATTATTGGCCAATTTTTCTTTATAAAATTTTGCATAATTTCATAGAAAACTTGTTAACTTTGATGAGCCTGCCTGCAGAATAGTCTTAAAAATTGTTTCTCTTTTTGCATAAGTTTTTTAATTAAATTTGTTTTCAATTGACGTCATCGTCAATTCATCTTCGTTTACGTAGAAATGAATTGAGAAATTTTGTCCTTTAATTTAATATTACCAACTACGGCAAACTAATTCACTGTTGCCGTTAGGAAGAACTCAGTTTATTATTTGCTACGGATGTTATTGGCCAAGAAGACAGTAAATACTGCAACAAAAAGAGTGAATATGATTGGAATGTGTAGTGATTACTGAGTATACTTTTATTTTCTTCAATAAGTTGGATTAGATGGTGGTCTAGTGAGAATGATTTAAGCCAGCCAATGGAGTGGATAATGATAAGTGCACAGGCCACTGCAATGACTGTACTTTCATAAGCATTATAAATTAATGGAAGCCTGTATGAAACGCCTTGCCGTTGGGTTTAATTTCTTCAAGAATTTTTTTCTCTTGATAAGAGCCTAGCCTAGTCTAACCTAACCTAAACTAAGCTAAACTAACCTAACCTAACGTAATGTAACATAACCTAACCTAAGCCAACCTAACCTAATTTAACATAACGTAAGCTAACCTAGCCTAACCTAACCTTACCTAACCTAAACTAACCTAAACTAACCGAACATAACTTAATCTAACCTCACCTAACTAAACCTAACCTCACCTAACTAAACCTAACATAACCTAACTTAACCTAACTTAAGTCGCCGTAGTCTAGTAGGTAGTGTGTTGGCTTATTGGACTGAAGGCCCGAGTTCGAATCTCATGTCAAACATCAAAACGAAATTATGAAAATATTTCTTCCGCGACTTCCTCTCAGCAGATTTCTGGCAAAAACTCTGAGAGTATTAAAATTGCCATGAAAAGCTTCTCAGAAAACTGTCGTTCGGAGTCGACTTTAAACTGTAGGTCCCGCCACTCATGTATAAAAATTAACGCACACAACATAAGTGGTGTGAAAAGCTAGGTCGTAATCCTGACTGAAGGGTTGTAATGACCAATTATGTTATGTATGTAACCTAACCTAACCTAACCTTACCTAACCTCTAAGTTGTTTGTTCGGATCAAAATGGCACCTGTTAACGAGTATCATCCCTCGTTTTATCTACAAACTGAAGTTCTCTGATTAACTCGAATTTGTGGTTCACAAGTGACCCTTGTTAACAGAAATCTTTCTTTTGTTTTATCTCAGTTTAAGCATGCCAAATGGTGAGTTAAATCTGTAGGTTTTTTGCTCCAAAAACTAGACACGAGGTCATGACCATATTGTAAGCTCCACAATGCTAATTGGGACCTTTTCCCTAAAAATCTCTTAATTTACTCAGACAGATAGGCTTCAATCAATTCCCTCATAAATGTCACCTGGATGTAAGATCTTGTTCATGGGTGGCTGGGATTTGTCAAGAAAATTTCGCATTATTAAAAGCTATATCATCGAAAATTGCGTTGCATTTTCTAACAATTGCCGACAAGTAACCGACTATAGGTAGTAGGATTATCTGAGTTTAATTGGGTATCCTCCAGTCGTTGAACAAAGTGGCATCTTTATTGTACGTACATTATTGTAAACTCTGCTTGACTGATCTAGATAGGAAGAGAAATGACTGTAGTTTTCCTTGAACCTCATGGTCATCCATTGCTTCGGTTCTATTGACGTGTTATACCTTCGCACGTTTTCTGCAGGAACTGTGAATCAGAGGAGGAAAATATTTTCTTCATATGCCTGTGTCTAGATCTTGCCAGGTCGAGGTACATCTCTTACATTTTAGACAGAACTCTATAAAATCAAAAATCGTTTACCTAGCTTAGGGTCATTCACACCGTTTCCTTTTGAACATTTTAAAATACACGGCCTTCACCCTCAAATAATTTAATTTTTAGTGAATCGGCACCAGGAATCTTGTTATTCCTCTAACCGAATCTATTTTAGTTGCTGATCAGGCACTAGGTTTTCTTCTTTATCCTTAGACCTGTAGATACCCTAGAGAAGATATATGGTGTAGCATTTCTGCATGTGTAAAGAAGCTGTTAAATAATCCTATATTTTGAAGGAAAATTTTTGGAATTCTTTAAAAATTATCTTAAATTTCCCAATGTCAACTCCAAATAGACGTAATTTTTTTGCTTTTTACTGAAGAATTTCTTCCATGCATTCATTATTCATTACGTACGTACGTTACATACCAAAAACAAAACTTAATAATAAATTGGCAGAAAAAGAAGAAAATTAATTCGTAATACAATAAATTAATAAAACAAATATGTTCGGGTATTTATTTATTTAAAGGCAGAGAATAAAAAAAGAAAAATCAATTTGGTAACGAATTAAATTGTTAATATTGTATCCTGCAATCAACACATAGTTCATTCTTTTTCTTCCGTTGCTAAAAAACGCCAATAAAATCTCTAAGGAAACATGCCTGCAAGCATTTACGTGTAAAACTATAGCATCAAGGTCTTAAGAATTTTCAAAATAAATTCAAACGCTGCTATATTTTTGTACTTGAATGTGCAAACAATAAAGACATCAAATGGCACTGCTTTTGAAACCAGTATTTACAAAAAAATATTTGATTTCGCAGTGGGTATGTGCCAGTGAGAGAGAGAGAGAGAGAGTGAGCAAGAAAAGCAAGTGAATACTTTGCCTTGGTATTCGATGTCAATTACAATTATTTTGTCTCAATAAACACACATATTTGCACAGACATTAGAGGCACATCGCACTGCGTCTAATATTTAAGCAGGCAGATGGCCAAGAAAATTTGATTACAGAGATGAACAAAAATAAATTTACAGTTCAAAATAAATCTGTAATTCAATGTTACAAAATTTTTTAACTCAATTAAACTTCAGTTATAGAAGACAAAGAGTGTGAAGGTTAAGATTTTAATACCAGTTTTCTCAGGCAGGCGGCAGGCGTTTAACGTATCGGAACGCATACAACAAACCCTAAATCTAAGAGCCAAACCACACTATTAGCCTTCACCAGTCAAAGGAGCGTAAATATCAAGAAGGGTCATGAAGGATTTTCTATACAATCTGGTATTGCATGGTAAAAACCAGAAACAAGCTGAAAACCAGTGTGAGAGTTTAGTAGATTTAGCAAATCGATAGCCCTCGGACAAAGCGTGAACTAAATGATAGAAATCTGCGTCTAGACAGAGGCCGATATTGGCACATAAAGTGGCCAATATTCCCTTTCGTTCCTCCGCTCTTTGGATCCTCAAACGATCTACAACTCCTATAGAACTCATTTGCTGGTAAGCAAAGTTTCATTGCTTTAGACATGATGTTTAGCGTCGTGCGAATAGAGAGATATCCATACGATCCCGTTAAGCTAGTTAGTAGACACGCTTCCTATTCAGCTTCAAATCCATTTACTGTTTGTTTATTCTTATTTTGACCAACAATCTTAGGTGCTTACTATATGGAGGAACAGCCACAGATTGACATTGGCAGTCTATGTCGCTTCATTAGGAGCTCCGAGTGGTTCCGAGACTAGAGGATAGCGGAAAACTGTGATAACACAATGTGTCAATCCAACTCCCTTAGATGGACAGCCAACTCTATCTACCTACCTACCTCTTTTGACCAACACTGTACTTAAGCGTACAGACATTAAAAGTGTAGACATAAACCATGTTGCGCAATACATGAGTGTAAATCAGGGATTACCATTTCATAGCACAATTGTGCAGAGAGAATTCACACACATCGCTTATGCTCTTTTATTTAGTTGTCGATGAGACTGCGACAAGCACACATGTCAGCGGATGCTATATTATTTTGTTTTTAGGTTTACACTCAAAAAATGTTTTACGTTAAAAAATCCTTTTTTTTTTTAAATTCAAAGTCTTATATGTTCTTAAAACACATTTTGATTGTTTTAACAGTCAAGTAAATAATTTAGATGATGTCGAAAGAGAACAATTTTTTTATAGACATAAAAAAATGGAAAAATTAAAAGGTTGGTCATTAGTAGGAGAGTAAATTTATGAACCAAAATAAGTTCCCAGCAAATATCTAAAAAACATTACCTAATTATTAAAACAAAGATGTATGTTGATGAAATGAAAATCAAAATAGGGTATATTATTAATATTTTCCTATGACTGTAAGCTCTCAACTTATATTCTCTCTCTTACTCACTAATACACAACCAAAAAAATTTTGGTAACCCCTGGTGTAAATTGTTCGTAGGCTGTTTGTCTGATTGCTTAAGGTCGTTCATATGTTTGTATGTCGATGGTATCTTTCAAAAGGTGAGGTACAAACATACATACATGTAGGTATGTATGTATTATTAGATCACAGGTTATTTTCTTTTCATTCGTGTACGATAGCAAAGAAAAATTAATTCATTATTGAATTTTATAAGATTTATTTAAAAACAAAATACTTGATTTGCTTTAATTTGTTCAATAAAATTGACTGCCTGGATTCATTATTAAATTTTAGCTTGTGATCCTTTATCACTTAAAGGATATTTTTACTATTTTTAAGGTGTAACTTAAATATTGAATTTTAATTTTTATACGATGACATACATATATGAAGTGATATTAAACGAGGATTTATTGTTATTAGTTAAGCCACAATAAAATGATGACGGCTTAAGAGCTTAGCTGTTGATTAAAATATTTAAACTCGAGTAGATTAAATAAAATTTAAATTGTTTTAATTTATTAACTAACTTTTTATCTGAATTTAAATATGTTCTCACGTCTTAAATGTTTTGTTTTATTGTGAACGTGCTTGGCATATTGATTGGAAAAGTTAGCCACCAAAAATTTTGTGTTTCTTTACGTTTTGAAACTCCGGACACTGGGAATTCTGTTATGAAACATAAGTTTTCTTTAATTTGATATACATACATACATACATGCATATGCAGAGAGTGTGCTAACAATTGTGATAACTTTTAAATTTCTTTAAGAAGGCAATCGTTTTTCCTCCTTCTTCGTTCTCAAAGTTTCAATGTGGGTGGTTTGCGAAGTAAGGTTGTAATACTGACTAAAGGATTGGTATGACTAATTAAGTTAAGTAAGTGCTTTGAAGTCACCACAGTCTAGTAGATAGTGTGTTGCCTTATTAGACGTAAGGCCTCGGTTCAAACGCCAGGTTAGACATCTCCAACATAACGAAATATGTAAAAATATTTCTTTGGTGACTGACGTTGAGAGCAAATAAAATTGCCATGAAAAGTTTCTCAAAAATATGTCGTGTGACGACAAAAGGCGGAGACCTTGTTTTTGCCCACACCATACCTACTTACATATGTCCACCGGTTCAACCAAATCATCACTGTATAGTATTTACTAATAATTAATATTATATACTTATAATTATTTATAATTCTAACCTCAGTTAATATTAAAAGGAATATTAGTACTAATAGGAGTAGTTCTTTTGTAAAGAATGCATTAGAATTATTTTAATGTATAAGTTTATAGCAGGCCCCATTGTGCTTAAAATATTTCATATAATTAATGAGTAGACTTTATGATCTATTTTTAGAAATATTATTATTCTTGATAACGGTTGTCGTACGACTCACATTTAACCTACAAGACCTCTCTGCTGAATTCAATTAGTGCTTGCTCTCACATTCGTAAGTTGTATTGAAGGACACAACATGTTTGATGTTCGAGCATGTTTGATCTGTTATTCGTTACTTTTGTGAATAAAAGCGAGCATGACTTCAGCAGTCGGGGCAGTTTGTGACGAGTTGCTGGTAAGGCAGGTCGATCTTGTGACATCGACTATCTCTGGAAAATATAAATAGATCACAAGTGGTGTGGTTGTCCCCACTAGTGATATATTTACCGCCAGTAAAACGTTGGCAACTGTGACTGGACTGACACCAGAGGTTTCAGAGCCGAAATCATCCAGAGCGTATGCCGTTTGATTGTTACTCTGACACTCCCCTTTGGTTGACTTGACTGACTGTGCCGGGGTAATAGCAAGGACCAGTAGAAACCGCAGTCATCCAGAGCGCATGCCGTTTGACTGTTGTTCTGACTCAACCCCCCTTGACGCTTTCGGCACTGTTATTTGACGAACCGTTGACTGGACTGACACCAGAGGTCTCAGAGCCGCAATCATCCAGAGCGTATGCTGTTTGACTGTTACTCTGACACTCCTCTTTGGTTGACTTGACTGACACTGTTACTTGACGGACCGTTGTTTGGCCAGCCTAGGGCTTATTAATTAATATTAAGCTTAATTTCTCATTATATGTAGCCCTAACGTAGTGTAGTAAGTAAGCTATTTTAGTTATTATAAATAAATAGCTTAGAATCTTCAAGAAAATGTCTTTTCTTTATGTAACCACTGGACGCCGCTGAACTACCCCAGCACCCGAGCGGAAACGTGTCGTTACAGTCGTTCAGAGTTAACTTTAAAATGTAGGTCGCGCCACTCATATATAAAATTAACACACACAACATAAGTGGTGTGAGAAGGTAGGTTGTAATCCTGACTGATGGGTTGTAATGTAAGCCGCTGTAATGGGAATCATAGAGACTTGGAAGATTCAAATCCACTCACCATATGTTGTCTCAAAAGAGTAATAAAGCGAGTATGGGTAACCGAATAAAGGGATGGCAGATCTAGAGCCTATTTTTAGAAACAAAAGCATGAAACTAAACAATGAAACAAGTTTTTTTTGTGTATTTTAAGTTTATACTTTGTAATGTCCAACAGTTACCCTTACTAGCCAAATATACTAGAGATCTCTGCATATACATATAATTGGCATGAATGACCCACTTTGAAATGCAAAATATTTTAATTAAAATATTTTAATTTCTTGTTTCCTTTTTCTGCTCTTTATACTCTTTTCAATTTGCAATCGGTATTCTTTGTTTGTTGAAACGTGCAATTTAATCAGTCGATACCATATTGAAGCCAATATTCAATTAATTTTTCGTTTTTCTATTCTTTGTATAGAAGTGTAAACATGTGAGAATGTGTACGTATTTATATTTGTAGCTTTAATCTGTAATTATCGGAAAATATCTGTAATTTTATGAGAAAAAAATAAAAACAAATAAAAATAGCAATTGTGACACGTACACACGTTAAATGCAACACCCTGTGGCAATATTTGCCAAAAAAAAAAAATGAAATTTTATTTTGAAAAATCACGTCCGGATCGGATCCGTTCACAAAGAAAAATATATAAGAAGCACAAGGGTAAAGGTAGAAAAATTTTGTTAATATGGTCAACTCAATATTTACAACGTTCTTTACTGTTTATATTTTTTAATACAGCCCCTGCATTGCCCGATAGATAGTTAAACTTCAATTTGACTTATCACAAGACCATCTGCCTTAGGCAGAGACAGTTTTATTTAGCATTACATTCAAACATTCATTACAGGTCTAAAGCACCAGACCAGTTGCAAATAAAAGCCTCAGGTCAGAATTTGTAAACTTATTTTTCTCTAAACATCTTAGGGCCATTATTACAACTTCCCGTTAAAGTTGGCGTTAGTTAAAGGTACCTTTAGCTAAAGTGAACGGCAAAGTTACCTTTAACTTATTTTGGTTATTACAACTTACAGATAAAACAAAATTAACTTTTTCAAAAATATGGCAGTGCCGGAGCAAAGTCGATAAAACTGCTCAGTTAAACAAGTTTTTTTTTAACGCAGTGGTTGTTGTATATGCTCATTTTGTTTAAATTTGAAATTGCCATATCGAAGTGGTTGTTGTATGTGCTCATTTTGTTTAAATTTGAAATTGCCATATCGAAAATAGTATATGATATGGCAAGTTCAAACATAAAGTGACCTTTAAATGTTAAAGGTAGGATGATCTTCCCTTTAGCTTAACGCTCACTTCTACCTTATTGGGTACTCGTAATAATGAAAAACAATTTATCTCTCCGTTATAATCCTCCCTTTAGTTAACGGCAAGTTGTAATAATGGCGCTTAGTATGATATACAGGATCAGGATTACGACCTAGCTTCTCACGCTATTTAAGTTGTGTTTGGCGAGTGGCGACACCTACTGTTTAAAATCCCAAAAGACTGCTGAGAGGAAATGGCCGAGAAAATATTTTTTGTTTGAGATGCAGATAGCTGGGGTTTAAAACACGGTTTCACTTCTAATAAGCCAACACATTGCCTATTGAATCTTTAGGATCAGCTAAGTTAAAATATGACCCAACGACACCTTTTAGCATTTCCATTGTGGCTTTCATACAATCGCATAGAGATTACACGATATTGGATCACACGATCATTGGAAGCTCCAATGATCAACTGTGTTTAATTGCGGCTTGAGTTAGATTTAATATGGAGAGAAATGCAAATCCAAATTCAAAATAGGTGATTATGAGCCGTAAAATAGACCCAACGTCGTTCAATCGACTAATTCAGACTAAACGCCACATATTCTCTAACGGAATTTATACATTCAACAGTGCGCTCATTAGTTAAGTCTGTGGCTATATCTGTAACACTGCCAATTTCTTTGAATTGCTTTATAATCTTACAAATGCTTTGCACAGTGGGTCGTTTATTATAACCGCCATCACTGCGTAGTGCTAGCAAAGAGGACACTTTAAATCACTGTGAAAAGAGTTCATGTTTTAACTACTTTAGCGGGTTGTAAATAACAAATCCTTCACTATAATAAATGGCACTTCAAAAGACACAAGTTATGGCCAGAAATCTTGTGAGGGGATGTGGCCGAAGAAATATTTTTTTTTTATCTTTTGTTTTGTTGAAGGTGTCTGACCTGGGTCTTGACCATGGCCTCAGATCTAATAAGTCAACACACTACCTAATAGACTACGACGACTTTAATCTTAGTATTAGATGGCATTCCCAAAATTGTGCACCACATTTCATACTTCATTATTTAGTTCTCTGAAGTTTTGTAGTTCTCTAGGACTTTAACTTCTTGAAGTATAAAAATTAGGCATTAGGCTTCCTCCAGGTACTATATATAGCCTATCCATCTATACTTTTCATTTTGGTTTTATAACAGTACAGTTCAATTCCTCGTTGGTTCAATTTCAAAGATTACTGTACAGAATACTCTCTGAAAACCAGAAGAGATTTTGAAAATATCCAAAATCTACTCATTTAAATGAGATTGCATGTCAAACATAAGGATCCTTTCCAATTAGTATTGTCATTACATTACTTATGCAGCATAAGCGAAAACAATAAAACATTTCAAAATTCTATTGCAATTTTCGTCCAACAACCCACTGTGTACTGCATAATTAACGAACACACTCATTCAATTTCATTATTTCGCCAATTTTTCATTTTCGAATTTTGTTGTCTGGTGTTGGTTGATGTTGTTCAAAAGCCACAATAAAAAAAAAAACACAATAAAATTTTGTGATTTGAAAACTTTTGTTGGGTTTTTAATCATTTCGTGCACAAAAATGTTTGTTTGTTATTGTTTTTGTTATTGTTATTGAAATATTTTCTGCAATCAAAATATAAAATTTACATTTAAATTGATTTAATAGCAGCAGCAATAACGACAACAACAACAAACAACAACAACAACAAATGCCAATATTGGCAAACTGTATCAACCAGAATGATGGATAAACTTTATCAATTTAATTTCCATCAGTAAAGTTAACCGGAAAAAGCATCAGCGTCAGTATCAGCAGCAATAGATGTGAAGGGTCATAGAATAGATTGCAGAATTTTAATTTCGATTTGAATTTGGATTTTGGCAGCAAAACTATTTGGATTTTGAAAAGCAAATTTAAGGTAAAGACTGGATAAGCTGTACTGAAGTCGCAGTTGTCTAGTAGGTAGTATGTTGGCTTATTAGATGTGAGGCCACGAGCACAGACAGCTCGATCAAATCGAAATATGAAAAAATATTTCTTCGGCGACTTTCAGCAGATTTCTGGCAAAAACTCTGGGAGTTAAACAAATTGCCATGAAAAGTTTCTCAAAAATCTGCTTTTCGGAGTCGTCTTTAAACTGCAGGTCACACCACTTGAGTATAAAATTAACACACACAACATGGGTGATGTTAGAAGGTAGCTCGAAATCTCGACAAAAGCATGATGATGGGCTTTATTTAAAGTATATATTTTAAGAGGTAACTACTCAGGATTTAAAGCCTTTAAACCCCAGCAATTTTTTAGTTTTAGAAGACTTTTGAATTCTGTATTAAATGCTCTACATAACCTCAAAAAACCAAAAAAAATATTTTTCAGTTTTAAAACATTTTAAAGCACTGAATTCCTTCTCCCTTCTCAGCATACGTGGGACCAGACTTACGTTGAGTCCCGAGGTTAAATATCTGGGCCTGATCCTCGATCCCAAACTCAACTGCAGGGCGAATCTGGCTGCTAGGGCACGCAAGGCGGCGTGTGCTGCTTACTCCTGCAGTAGAGCGGTCGGAACCAGAAGGGGTCTTCGCCCAAGGATCATGCGTTGGATATATTCTACGGTCATCGAACCCAACCTCTTATACGGCGTTGCTTTCTGGTGGACTGCTCTGGACAGACAACACAACGTTAGACTCCTTGACAAGGTCAGAAGGTCTGCCGCCATTTATATAACTGGTGCTCTACCCACCACCCCCACGAAAGCCTTGTTCGCGATGCTCAACTGGCTTCCTACTGTGCATCTCGCTAAGCAGGCGGCCAAGTTTACTGCGACTAGATTTAATGCTTTGTCTCGCTAGCACATTATACCTTTTGGTCACTCCACTATTCTGGAGGTTGATCCGGTGGCCCCTGTGTACATGGACTATATCACTGCTGAATATTGTCTTGACAGATGTTTCCACTCTCTGATTCCGAGCAGGGATGACTGGAATCCTAATACGGTCGTCCCCCCGGAAGTCCTGGATATATATCCCGACGGCTCTAAACTCGATAATGGTGTTGGAAGCGGTATCTACTCTGGGAAACTGAACCTGAATATTTCTCTCCGTCTGCCGGACTACTGCAGCGTGTTTCAGGCGGAGGTGATGGCGATTTACCGGGCCGCTCAATGGATCCTCGTCAACGATGCTCCTTTCATTCGCGTCTCGGTCTTCTCTGATAGTCAGGCCGCGATAAGATCTCTATCGGGTTTCGTGAATAACTCTAGGATCGTTAGGGAATGTCGCCGCTGTCTCGACCTTCTTTCGGGGCGCTTCACCAGTATCTCTCTGGTGTGGGTCCCCGGGCACAGTGAAATTCCGGGAAACTGTAGGGCCGACGAGCTCGCCAGAGCTGGTGCGCTCCTTCCGGAATCCTTTTCTGTTGAAGTGGGTATACCACTTGCTCGGTCAAGTTGACCATTGCGCGAAATTCTTTCGGGACGCCAACCTATCCTGGGTCTATGAGGAGTCCTACTCCACCGCTAGGCTCACCTGGCCCTTGATGGATAAAAGGCGTACCAACCAATTACTTGGTCTTGGTCGTGACGTCATCTCGACTACAGTGGCCGTGCTTACGGGTCATTGCGTCATGGGTAGACACGCGGAAAGAATGAGGCTCCCTTTTAACGACTTCTGCCGTGGATGCAGGTCCTCTGAGGAAGAGGAGACTGTTATTCACTTTCTTTGTCAGTGCCCGTCTCTTGCTAGGTGTAGATATAGGTTATTTGGCTCCCCATTCCTTGTTAGCTTAACGGAGCTATCATCCATTGATATCAAGGATATAGCCTCGTTCATCAAACTTTCTGGCTGGTTTTCCAGTGCGTGGTAGTCGTGCTTCCGTTGTGCAGCCCTTGCCCTGACCAACTTCTTCCTTTTACCTGATTGTGGTGGAACTTGGTCAGTACAGGGACTGCGTTCACCCGTGGCATCACAACGGGCCGCTATGCGTGCTCAAGTGAGCTTTGTGACATCAGAGCTACCACTCCGACCTAACCTAACCTAACCTAACCTAACTGGATTTTTGTAAATTAAATGTCAAGTAGAGACTAAAGAGCAAAAATAATTGCTCCCTTTCGTTCGTTCAGAAGGATATAAAACATTCACTAGATTTTCACTACAAAACGTGCTTAGAAATCCATTACCCCGTATAACTTCTACCACATCTGAAGAAAAAAAATTTTATTAAAAAAGAAACGGAAATTTATTTAAAGATCGATAATCTCTGCTCCACTTTAAACCCAATTCAGAAGTAAACTGAAACTAAACTAAGTTCTTAACGGAAATACGAATAGAAACTCTTAAAATACTGACTGTCTGGCTACATAACGAATATGAAATTTAAATTGCAAGAAAAAAAACACAAAAAGAGATAAACTTCCTTAGCCTTCAGAGCGAATGAAAGGAAGAACGATAAGAAAATAAATTTTAGAAATGAACAAAACTTGCGTTCATACAATGGAAATAGAAACGAAAGTAAACAGGCATTGGAAGACAATTTACAAAAGTCAGAGGAGGATTTGAATGCATCTGCATGAACAAGAAGAAGATATTTTACTTTCACACACACACACACACACACACGCACTTGCAAACGAAAAGTAAATAAATATTTATACAAAAAAAAAATAAGGAAATCTCCTAGGAAAATATTTCGAAAAAGAATAAAAGGATGAAAATGCAATAAATAGAGGATGAAATTATTTGGCAATCAGGAGGCAAGCCATGCAACTTAACTCTTAATTACTTACTTACAGAAATGGCCATCACATACATACATACATGCATACATACATACCACTATGCGACAAAATGAAAAAAAAAAATTCAACCGGCTAATGACATAATGTAGGTTGTGAGTTTTGTTGAGTAGATCTCAAAAATATTTTTTTTATATTTCTCGAACCCTCCAAACTTTTTTTTTTTACTTTACGCACAAATTTCTGGATTACTAAAACATTTCTGACCCGATTTCCAAAGTTTAAATCTTGTTGGAAAGGGGAGAGATGGTGCTTTAAAACGGTATACATATATCTATTATTTGACTTAATATGCTATGAGATTTGATGACGTAAACTTGGAAAATGCGAATTTTTTTTCATATTTTTTTCCAGTTTGTCCGTTCATAGTAGCAAAACTTTACTTAAAAAATATGAAATAAGTGATAAATTTTGCAAATCGGGTCAGAAATATTTGAGTAGTCCAGAAATTTGTGCATAAAGTCAAAAAAAAAAACTGGTTTTGTCAAATAAAACAAGTTTGGAGGGTTCGAGAAATATAAAAAAGGTATTTTTGAGTTCTACTCAACTAACTGAACAACGTGGACTATGTAGTTACTCGGGTGTATTTTCACTGTCGCACCGTGTAATTGGTCAGGATTACGACCTAGTTTCTCACACCATTTATATTGTGTGCGTTAATTTTATACATGAGTGACGGGATCTACAGATTTTTGAGAAACTTTTCATGGCAATTTTATTTCGTCTCAGGGTTTTTGCCATAAATCTACTGAGAGGAAGTCACCGTAGAAATAATTTTTGATATTTCATTTTATTTTAGATATCTGACTCTGAGATATTGAACCGTGTCCTCATGTTAAATAAGCCATCTCACTACCTACAATCCTATGGTCACCATTACAATCTAGCAGGAGTCTCCATTATTTTGGCTTCTTCGTTATTAAGAAGAAAAATACAAAAACTTCATTGATTAAATGGCACTCATTTTGATCCTTCAATTTCCACGATTGATTGATTTCATTATACTTTCTTTCTTCCTTTTTTTTTTTCTTAATTTAATTCACATTCATTACGTTCATCAAAGTGACCTGCTCACGTAAACACACACAGGACAGTTACTAAAAACGCCTGTATATTACACTTTAAAAGAAAAGTCATATTGTGTCCACCCCGGCATAAGATGGTTGGGCTTTTATTGATTTGCTAGGCATTCAATATCAATCATACGTTTATGTGGCAAGCGAGAAAACCTAGATCATTTTTTATGCTTTTAACTGGTAATTGAATTTTGTTATTGTTGTTGTTATTTTGTTTAATATTTTTCTGCGAATCAAGTTCTTATTAAATGGAAGCTTTCAACATTTTCCTTCTTTGTAATTAATTGTTACAAAAAGAAGAAGAAGAAGAAGAAGAAGAAAAAGAAGCAGAAGAAAACTGCAATAAAACATGAGTAAAATGTAACCCAGTAATGTAATGACTTGCAAGAAATTTTTTTTTTAATAAATTACCAGCGACATCGAAATAACAAAAAAAAGAAACGAAATGCTCGGTAATGTTGTAATAAAAATTGATTTTTCACTTTCCACTTTCCGACGTTACAACAGAGTTTTTCGAAATAACAAAACCAGGCCTTAAAATCATAATGAATACATGCCCTCGTGAAATATTTTTTTTATTTTATTGCTGAAAAAATGTTTTGAAAGTAAAAAAAAAAAATTCCGAATAATAGTAAATAAATGATAAATTGAGTGATTGATGATGAAAGTTATGAAGTAATATACAAAAATGTAAAGAAAAAAGGAAAACACCTATAAAGAAACTCTAACAAGCGGCCGATGGAAGAGAAGAATATTGGGTTTCGCAAACAGCGGATAGGATAGAGAGATGGTGATAACATTGTTGAAATCAAAATTCATTTGAGTACACGACCTCAGTTAACTAACATACATACATAATTGATCATTGCAACCCTTCAGTCAGGATTACGACCTAGCTTATCACATACCACTTATGTTGTGCGTGTTAATTTTATGTATACATGAGTGGCGGAACCTCCTGTTTAAAGTCGACTCGGAACGATAGATTTCTTTTGAGAAACTTTTCATGGCAATTTTTATTTAATTGATCATTGCAACCCTTCAGTCAGGATTACGACCTAGCTTATCACACACCACTTATGTTGTGCGTGTTAATTTTATACATGAGTGGCGGAACCTACAGTTTAAAGTCGACTCGGAACGATAGATTTCTTTTGAGAAACTTTTCATGGCAATTTTTATTTACTCTCAGAGTTTTCGCCAGAAATCTGCTGAGAGGCAGTCGCCGAAAATAATATTTTTTCCTATTTCAATTTGTTCGAGATGGGGTGAACCATGATCTCACATCTAATAAGCCAACAAACTACCTACTAGACTACGGCGACGTAGGTGATAACTCCGTTAGGCGACTGAAAAAAGGAGAGCGGAATTATAAAACTCTGCGTCGAACAAAATAGGGCCATCAGCACAGCCAATTTGTGCTCTTTATAAACGCCAAACTGCTTTCCAATTTCAAATCTTACACTTCAAACCGATTTCCATTTTGTCAGGTGCCTAATAATAGCAGCAGATCATAAACTAAACTCTACATCCTCATGTGCGCAACTGTAAAAAGAGTCGTAACATTCTACGCTTAAGCGACAATATCCGGTCATGAGAAACATCGGGGGCCTAACGCCTCCATTCAGCTTGATTCCTTATTCGGAATTTATTCGGATTTTAAAATCTCATTCAGAGATGAAGAACTCGGATTTCAAGACCTCAATTATGGACCGGCTGGCCGTAGAGGAACCGATTGCCATTAGGCAACCTACCTGAAAAAAAATTGCTTGAATCTCTTGTTTGGCAACTTACTTGCCTCGCCGATTTTATAATATTATCAATTCATTATCAATTTTTATTTCAACAAATTATTCCCTCAGCTATTAAATAAAGAAAATGAATTGGAATGATTGCAGGACGGAGTAGGCAAATAGAAGAAGCAAAGATAGGAAACAAAAAATCTCTAAAAAGAAATAAATATTACTGGCATTACACGTGAATCAGCATGAGAGACAATTACCATTATTGCAACACACACACACACACACACACATACAGCCATAATTATTATGGCCAACATCATCAAAATCATTGTTATTGTAGTTGTTAAAATCATAGTTGTCATTAGCAATCAATGCCATTATAAATCGGTTCAATTGTCATTATAAATCGTTTTTATTGCTATTGTGACAAATATGTCACGTACACACACACATACAAACTAACACGTTTACATACAGACAAAGTAATTTACTACAGTATTCCCTCGATTTACGTCGTCTCGATTTACGTCGTCAAAAATTTTGTTCCCTTCAACTTCGATTTGCGTTGTCATTCGATTTACGTCGCCTTTTTTTGGAAAAAACTGTGACGTAAATCGAAAGATTACTGTAACTTTTTTAAGTTCCTTGTTAAAAACATACTACTTTGTAGTATGAGCAATATGAAATTCGATTTACGTCGCCTTTTTCCGGAACATTCTACGACGTAAATCGAGGGAATACTGTACTCCTCTCTGTGAAACAAAATTCAAAAATTTTTGTTTTCTATTGAATTGAAAATGAATGAATGAAGGCAGCAAAATTTATGAAACTCCACTCTACTTATATGCAAATTATAATCACACACAACACCACACCCCCCCCCCCTCTTATTATGAAATATTGTATATTGATTGGGTTTTAGACGAGGGAAATATAGGGTGTCTTTTTTAAGAGCTTGAAAACTAAATGAAATGATTTTATGGCTTGGAGTTTTTGAATATGTTTTCCGGCTCCTATCCAGTTTATTCGATATTCAATAAATCTGAACAAATGGCATCCAATGCTCAAAAAGTTGATAGTTTATCGCCATAAACGAATGACCTAATACTACCTCATAAAAACTAATCCAGATGCCTTAAATCGCATGGACGATTGGAACAGTGAACAAAAACGTGTCTGAAAAGAAACTTACCAGCAAATTGATTGGGTAATAAATCGATTATTATGCCCGCTGTATGACAAGTTGCATCGTCTTACTGGTACCAATTAATATTGACGTTTAGTTGGGGTTAAATTTCGGAATCAAAAATTCAAGGCTTTATAGAGCTCACCATTCCCTTTAATATAATTTCGCTTATTTCACAATGAATAAAAATCAAAAATGCCGCCCCAAAAAATACAATTTTAGTTGATGTAATCGTGATTCGTTAACGGCAACTACTAGTAACTGTTCTTGGTCGAGTGAAATAAACTCCATTGCAAAACACAATTCCTTGCCAATTTATGATGATTTGCCAAACACTACTGAACAGAGATGCACACCACACTGTTTGACATTATCAACTGTCAAAGAAGTCGCCGTAGTCTAGTAGGTAGTGTGTTGCCTTATTAGACGTAAAGCCCGGGTTCGTATCCCAGACATCAAAACGAAATATTTCTTCTGCGATTTCTGGCAAAAACTCTGAGAGTAAATAAAATTTGCCATGAAAAAGTTTCTCAAAAATCTGTCGTTCGGAGTCGATGTTAAATTGTAGGTCCCGCCACTCACGTATAAAATTAACGCACACAACATGAGTGGTGTGAGAAGCTAGGACAAGTACACGTCCTCTAACCTAACTGTCAAATCATAGTTATGAGAACTAGCGATTTCACACGATTTCTTTTCTAAGCCTCTGACTTTTTCAAAAAGTAAACTTCAGACGACGTCATAACTTTATACTGAAAACTGTTATCCTCCTTTTTCCTTTTGCCTATCCCTTTTCATTCTGTCATTCACATTTCCTGTTGCGGATTCATTACTCTCTCATTCAATCACTTGTAGCACTTTTTTTGTGCGTGTGTGCTCATAAGTACCTAACGAAATAAAGTACCAGTCAATCATTTTCACACTTGTTTTACACAAATTATCTGAATAACTTGCCCATAACAACACACACCCAAAAGTAAAATTTTTGCATTCTTCTTATGCTCTTAAATAAATTGTGAACAATTACATGAACTGTCATTGGGATCGATATCGATACCAAACTTTCCAAACACGATGACAATATTGTGACAGGCTTACGTTGATGGCAAAGAGCAAGAGTGCCAAATTCAAAAACCTGTTAATTGTGTGTGTATCACACAAATTTCATATAACGTTGACGATGACAATGATGGTGAGGGTGATAGTGATGATAATGAATCGATAACGATGACAATATGTCATTCATTAGAGTTGGTATGCAAGGTATATATTCGTTATTGGCAGAATACTGACTGTACTTGTTTATAAGCAATTGAAATGGAATTCGTATTTATTATTGGCATTCATTTTATTTGCATTGCTTTATAAATATTTGACACTCGATTGTAATTTTAGCTGAATACATATGAGCTGGTCATTTTTAATATCGGCAGGTAATAAACAACGAATATCACATTGTTTTCTAGTCCTTTGTGTTGATTAGATTTCATTTCAATCGAAACAGTTGAAACATTTCAGATTTGTATGAGAATGGTTTGGTTCCAATATATGAGACAAAAGTCTGTCTGCGAAACAATGCCTTCCAACAGGGGATGTTCACAGTTAATAACGGCCATTTTGTTAAAGCTGCAGCTGTCAAATTATTTGTCATTTATTCAGTTTGTTTTACCAACTCACCGTGGATGGTTATACAAAACGTTCAAATAATACAACACGTTCAAATAATAAATTTGGTTCACCAAAATAGGTTTTCTGTTCTGAACCTAATATTAATCGAAAAAATCCATTTCTGGATGGAAGGGGCACGTGAAGAAAAAAACTGTTGAATTTCAAACGATACCAATCAACATGAGGTCCAAGAGCGTTCAATGCAAGGGTGAATTTCCCTCCAGAACTCCAGAGTCCATTTAGCGAACATACGTCGTTGTATTATTGAATGATGATATTCGCCAATGGTGATTTGGCAAAACAGTGTAAATAAAGGAAAACTAATTTTGCTCATGAAGTCGCCGTAGTCTAGTAAATAGTGCGTTGGCTTATTAGACGTCAGACTACGGTTCAACCACCAGTTCAGACATCTCCAACAAAACGAAGTATGAAAAAATATTTCTCCGGTGACTTCCTCTCAGCAGATTTCTGGCAAAAACTCGGAGAATAAATAAAATTGACATGAAAAAGTTTCTCAAAAAAATCTGTCGTTCGGAATCGACTGTAAACTGCAGGTTCGGCCACTCATGTATAAAATTAACACACAACATAAGTGTTGTGTGAAGCTAGGTTGTAATCCTGATGTATGTAATTTCTCTGATGTACATTCAACCAGTTGGCCGTTACTGGTAGCTGTCAAAATACCGCAGACCCTGTTGGAAGGCCTTACCTAGTACAGTGCTCTACAAAAAAGGAGGAAACTTCATTGTTTTGAAAAAAAAAAAACTTCCTTTTTTACGACTTCTGCATATTTTATGGGATTGTTTTCGGTAAATTTGTTAGCAAATCGAGTTGTTTTCGGCTTCTTCATTCGTATCTGACTGCAGGCAAAAATAAAAATAAAAAAAAATTTTTAACCATCCACCCAACCAAATACCGTTTAAGCCATATTTACAAACAGTCAACAACAGAGTTGGCCAATACAGTTCAAAGTTGATATTTATTTGGAAATTTGTGTTGTTCTTGTATTTTTGTATTTGTTTTTGTCTTGGTATTGAAATTTATTACCTTTTTTATGTGTTTGTGTTTTTAAAGTTACTGTCCTAAATTGAATTTTATTGATTTATTTACAGAGTTTTTTACTTCAACCAAGTTTTTTTTTTTTTTTGTTTTAACATTGTGTTGCTAAAAACGACATAAAACACGTTGGCCGATTGTTAGGTGCATGAGGATACCATGAGACATTTTACACTCAATCTGCATACAACCTGGTTTAATATCCACACAAAAACTGGCATCTGTTTATGTATTTTGGGTTCGAAAAAAAATCTGTTGTGTGGGGGAGAGGGAATTGTAATGAAATACACAGAAATACGTTCACAGTTTTTGTGGCCGTGTTCGGTGGCATGGAACATCAGCATCAGTTGTTTTTCTTTTTTTTTCTTTCTTAATTTTTTCGAATTGCAATCAATTCGATATTGAAATTGCTGGCATTTAACGAGTGTCTTTTATTGTATTTTTTCGTTTTATACCAGCAGAAGTACAATTTTAATTGCGGCCATTTGTAAAGAATTTGTAGCAAGTATTTCGTTGTATTTCTGCTTAATGACAAAAATTTATGGGGTTTTGATTACTACTGCATTAAAATATGAGTAATGGCCATTGTACGAGGGCTTACCGCGTCATGGCTTATGAATAATTCTGATAATATTGGCACATTAGCTGCTCTAGTATGAAAATTTTAGTTAAAGGCTTGCGCTCATAATTTATAGAATAGACTTGAGCTTAGACACAGATTCCTACATTCCTTACAGACTTCCATGACCCTACCAAAGTCGCCGCAGCCTAGTAGGAAGTGTGCTGGCATATCAGACATCTCGAACGAAACGAAATATGATACAAAAAATATTTTCTCTAGGCGACTTTCTCTCATCAGTTCTTTTTTTTGCCAAAAACTCGGAGAGTAAAATAAATTTGCCGCGAAAACTCTCAAAGTCGACGCTAAAGGGTAGGTCTCTCCACACACAGCATGAATTGGAAAATCCACCAAGAGCAGATTGTCGAAGTGACATGCCTTAGCCATATTATTCACAACAAAGGAATAACGATCGATGACTGGTCTTTTTTCCGATGACTTTTACTTTGTTGGTCGATGACTTGCATTTTTTTGGTCGATTATTTGCATTTTTTTGCCAATAACTTGCATTTTTTTTCGATGACTTGACTTTTTGACTTTTTTTTCGTCGCCTACATCTCCGGTCCCTACATCTTACATCTCCGGATTCCAAAGAAAACCTGTTTTGGAATCCTTGGCATCTTGGCTATCCAGTCCACTAGGTTTATTTTCTCAGAATTTCATTTCTTATCCGAATTTGTACGATTTATATATATTTTCGTCTGTTAATTTGAAGTTAACTTCGTCGGCTATATCTCCGGTCCCAAAGGTTACTCGACCGTAACGAAAACTGTTTTGGAATCCTTGATACATACCATTTTTCATTTTATCGATTTGGTAAAAATTAAAAATCAGCACAGGGTCAGGATTTCCTACAGGGACTCTTGATCACCGGTTTGGATATTAGCTATCACAATGAGCTTAATCAGTGGCTTTTTGTTCAGCTATGATTAAAGTTAAAGTAAAAATATAACCATAAAATCTCTCAAACGTATCGTTAACCATGATGGTAGCCTGTTGTCTAAATTAATAAAATTTGTTCATCATTTGCTTTCATTACATCCTCTCTGGTGTTTGCTAATTATTGGCACCATTTTATGGTGAAATAATTATTTGAGGTTTCCCTGCATCTCAAAAAATATTCTTTAATTTCCAACACCCACAAGGATTATTGTGTAATGAATGTGATCGAAGTTGTGCTTTTATTAGCATTTCTTAATTCGCATTTTCATATTTCCTTTGCTACGCTTATCTAAAACAGTTTCAAGATTTCCATTGTCTTTTATGTCGTAGTTTGTACATTCATTTGTATCCTTATTTCGTTCATTTCACATGTGCTGTTAGTTACTGTCTCTTTAACCTTGACACCGTAATCAGCCATTTAGTGAATGTTTGTCCTTTTTTTTCTGTTTGTTTCTTTATCCTGGTATCTTCCTTTTTTTGACTTTATGTTGTTTGTAGTTGTTTGTGTTATTGAAAGACAAAGGATTATGATTACTGTTTTTATTGTTGTTGGTTGTTTGTAACTGGTATTAAAGAGAATAAAAGACTGAATATACCAGGAGCTTTAGATGTAGAGAAAGGCAAGATTAAAATACAAGATGAATTGACAGGAGTTTAAGGAATCAAATGAAAGGATATGAATAGAGACGGACAATATTAGATTTTGTAAATTACAAGCAAGAAATTTAACTGTGGGTTAAAGGTTGAATAATTAAAAGAACACTGTACGTATAACAGAAGCCAATATCAAACACGAAATTCAAACAGTCCCAATAGGATATGATAAATAAATCTTTTGCTATTGCGTTAATCATTAATTTGGAGAATTTAGTCAAATATGAAAGGAAATGAAAGGCCTTGAAATTTCATTGCACCTACTACTGCTAACATATCAGAAATTGTAGGCCAGGAGCTTTAGATGTAGAGAAAGGCAAGATTAAAATACAAGATGAATTGACAGGAGTTTAAGGAATCAAATGAAAGGATATGAATAGAGACGGACAATATTAGATTTTGTAAATTACAAGCAAGAAATTTAACTGTGGGTTAAAGGTTGAATAATTAAAAGAACACTGTACGTATAACAGAAGCCAATATCAAACACGAAATTCAAACAGTCCCAATAGGATATGATAAATAAATCTTTTGCTATTGCGTTAATCATTAATTTGGAGAATTTAGTCAAATATGAAAGGAAATGAAAGGCCTTGAAATTTCATTGCACCTACTACTGCTAACATATCAGAAATTGTAGGCCCACTTTGGCTAGCTAATGCAATTTCCGATCGATTTGAAATTCTCTGAGAAATCTGATAATCGCCAAGAATACACCTTAGTAGTCTGGCAATCAATAAAATGTCAATTCAATGCCCCAATTGAAAGTTTTACGAGTCCAAAACACGTTGTGCTGCCCTTAGCTCAGGCCTTAACTTGAAAAACTTTGTAGGCGATGGGATATCATAACAATCTGTAATACCAACCACATCGACCGCATTTTCAATACAGCGCAGCTAGTCTAGGAACGGATTGCATCGCGGAATACGATAATTATCCATTTAGGTAGTCGCGCTGATTTGAAGACATAAACGGGGTACCCCATTAGCTCGAGAATCGGTTGCAGTCTCTAGAAACGCCCTCGCAAGGCTTCTGGATAGCTATAGGATGGTACTTTATTGGCTTCCTGGACATTGTGATGAGTGTGGGAAGGGTACTGCAAATGAGCTAGCGAGAAAGTTCGCGGTGAAGGCCGCTAAGCTGGCAGAGTGTTAGGATCAGAGACAGAGAGGAGTCTTTATGGTGGTAATGGGTATATGTGCAGACTACTATGGCCCGGTATCGATCGTTTTAAAGCGTAATGAGTCCTAAATAAGGACTGTAATATTTACAGGTTTTCTGATAAAGAATTGCGGCTTGGGGATAGGAACTGGAGGAGTCTTTATGCCGGAAGAGGGGCGGTATGTATGTCCAGACTACAGTCAACCATTCTGAGTAGTGAATCAGTAGAGCGAACATATTAGAATCTAGACAGCTTTTTTGATATAGAAGAGCGCCTGGATGACATGTTTTGGAGCTGTTCTTTTATCAGGATTTGTAGTAATATGGCGAAGCCAGAATTTTTTGTGCTCTTTCTGGGTCTCTGCCGTGGTTTGGAGAGGCGAATGCCCGGGTTTCTTCAATGACATGGAAAAGCAATCTCTGTTGAGATTTCTAACATTGAAAATTTCATCTCTGGATCCAGTATTCTATACACTAACAAGAAAAACACAAAACATTTAGACAAATTTTTTTTTATTCGTTCTAAACATGAACTCTTTCAAGCTTAATTAACTTTATTGAGAGTTTTGAACTTCTTGGTTTCTTAAAACAGCAAACAACAGCAGACTCTAGTTGTTCACTAACATACTTTCTGGGCTACTTTCAGTAACGTTTACTAACTGAAGTCCCTACAGAAAAATGAATTCTCCCCTGAATTAAATTCTCAATATTACAGGCAATAAATGAAAAGGAAAAACAAAATTAAAGAGTTTTTCTTTTTTTTTCTACTTTATTTTTAGATAATCCTGCAAACCAATACGAATAAAAAGGATCAGAAAAAATGGTATACCAACGTAATAAATGAGCGTGAAGAGAAAAATATAATTTTCTGCCTACACTTTAGAAATAAAAGAATGGATGACTGAATGAATGAATCAATAAAAAAAATATTCACAGAACTACAATAAAATGAAATGAAATCGATTGACATGAAAATGAAAATTTTATTGATGAAACATGAACAAACTTTTAAATGAAAACGACAACACTTTTATGACACTCAACCTCTGCCACACAACTCACACGTTCGATAGGACAACGACAATCAAAGGTTAAAAGAAAAGGTTCACAATCCTAAGCCCCAAAAACACATGCACTCACCTTAAAACAGCCTTAGATTTATCGGCCATAGACAAAACATATTTAAAAAAGAAAAACAGATGAAAATTAATAGAAAACAAACAAACAAAAGGATATCCAATAAAACTAACCAATAAACCAAACAATAAAAAAAAATTCTTCAAAAATAAAATTGAAAAACAAAAATAGGCCGTAAGCTCTTTATCTAACACCAGCAAACATGGCTGTGCCCATAGATGAGGGCGTTTTAAATGCCCTCAAGGGTGTAACCAGCCAAAATACCCGCTTGCCCAAGCCGCTCTTAATTAAAGTGTACGTTTCCAGTCTAAAACAAGGTACGTTATTAAGTTCTTTACACGATTTAAAAAGTTTTTTTTATTTAGAAAAACCCGCAATTTCTTTAAAACCTTCTTTTGATTTGTATTCCAGAATTTTACCAAGAACGCCGCATGTTATTGGAGTTAGTTGGTCCAGAATTACAGTCGCTCTATGATGATCGTCAAATTGAAATCGAAATCGTTGACATGCATTTTGGCACAGGAAGTTTGAGCATAAGCGAGGTTGAGAGGGATCCGTATATTTTACAAGACTATCTACATGAAATCGAAACATGTGCCCAGTATTCGAAAAGTGTTTTCTTTATGGTAAGATTTCACCAGTCAGAGGAAAGAAAAAAATTAAAAACTTTTGTTGCAAAAAAAAAGGCAGTTCTAAATAATCTAAAATAGTATTGCCGACAGAAATAAACTGGAATCGTTAGACCTAGATATGGTTAAAGTAAAATATTGTACTGTAGAATGAAATAAACTAGACAAGAGAGAGTTAAGTGAGGTTAGATTAAATTGTCAGCCGCCCTAAAAGAGCAAAACTTAATTGGTTTCTACAAGAAACCTACTGTAATACGGATACTACGTATTCCGTCATTCAATTATAGCTTCTGACTGCCATACTTTTGCCGTAACGCGTACTCACTTACATACTTAATTGGTCATAACAACACCGTAAGTCAGGATTACAACCTAGCTTATCACACCACCCACGTTGTGTATGTTAATTTTACACATGAGTGGCGGACTTGAAAACTTTTTCATAGCCCTTTAGTCTGGATTACAACCTAGCTTCTTACGCTACCTATGTTGTGTGTGTTAATTTTACATATGAGTGGCGGGACCTAGAAATTATTGAGGACTTTTTCATGGCAATTTCATTTACTCTCAGAGATTTTACCACAAGACTGCTGAGAGCAAAACAAAGAAGAAATATTTTTTTGTTCCAGATATCTTAGCTGGGTTTTGAACCACGGACTCGTGTCAAATATGACAACACACTGCCTATTAGATCCTAATTTGTTAAAATACGACACAATGACACCTTTTCACATTTCCATTGTGGCTTTTCCACATGTGTGGCATGGAGATTATGCAACAATATTGATTGAGCAAGTTTGCTGCTCCAGCACCCAATCATCAATTAAATTCAATGATCAGCAGTGTTTGATTGAAATATTGTTTGGGTTGGCCTTAGTATGGTGGGAAACACAAATCCAAAGTCAAAATACGCCCATATGACCCGTAAAATTGACTCATGTGCTGAGAATATCGTTGAACCGACAAATTTGGATTATCCGCCGCACATTCTCTAACGACGGTCATGTGTTCAACAGGGCGCTTATTTATTAGGCTTGTGGCCATATCTATAACACATCCAATCTCTTTGAATTTCTTTGTAACAACTATCACCACGTGATACTGGAAAAAAAGTCACTTTAAATTACATCGAAAAGGTTTTAACTACTTTGACAAGTCCCTCACTAAATAAATGGCACTTCAAAAGACACATTCTATGCCGCCGGCTTTTAATGGATAACCTTGTGAAAGAAACAGATTTCATTGCTAATTACCTAATGACTGCTGATAACTAATGAAAAATTGTCATTAATTTGGTTTAGAATTACTTTCAATCACATGAATTTAAATTTTTATTTTTATTTAAACAACAGCAACTGTGTTTCTGTTCATTTTATTATTAGTCTCTTTCATTTTTGGTAATAAAAATCCATTAAAGAACACCATTTTTCTCTTTCTTTTTTTTCCTCATCTTATTTTATCTGCTCAATTAAAAAAATAAACAAAAAAAATGGAATGAAATGGAATGGAAAACAAATATCCTTAATTAGGCATTAATAGGCGACAGTATTGGTCGTATGCCATTACCCATACTCTTGGACAAAGAGATCTACGATGCCATTTTAACTGATAGCACTTTAACACATACCGAGCGACAATTGTTCATCAAGTGGTACTCATTGGATGAGACATCAAGTGGTCAGCGGTTGGAGGTGGAGGGAATTGGCAATACACAGCGACAGACAACAGATGGCACACTTGGAAGGGTTCAATATCGACTCAAGCAGGACTATCGGTATGTAGAATATCATCACAAATGAAAAAAAATAAAAAAAAAATCAAAACTCTAATGGTTTTATTTGAAAAACGAAACTTATGATACGAGGGTGGTTGCATAATTAATCGAATTTGATGATTTTAACCTCAAGATGGCATGTTGGTTTCCTTTATATCCAAAAATTTAACGATTTCTGGCCTTAGTCTTAACAATATGAAAGCCGAGCTAGATTCTGCTTTTGGACACTCTGTTATTAGGTTCTCTAGAAAGTTCGATTACAAATTGTAATATTTCCGATAATATTAATGCCAACTCATTAGATTATTTTAAAATTGACATTTCAAACTTAACAAAGAACATTTTTCCTAAATTTCTTCTGTTTTCTCTGCTAGTACGTCAACTTCTGGAATCCACCTCGTAAACATATCGAAAAATTTACTCTAAATTTGTGTATGATTGTGAATGTGTGTATGTAATAAATACGTATTAAGTGCTCTTATCATCAGCTTTTACGAGAGTATGTATCTTCGATTTCAAAGTGCTTCATGACAAGAAAATATTTGCTTTCAATAGGTGTGTGCGTGTGTGTGTTCGATTTCATGAGAGTTGCCTTAAGCGCTTGAATTTTTCAACTTTTAAGGGCACAGTAATCGATTAGCAACACTTGAAAATTTCTTTCGTTATTTTTCAATTACGATTTAAAACATTGTAAGTTGATGATGAAATTAAACTTTTTTTTTTTGACAATTGTTAACGAATTTTTAAGTATTTTGATATGATTTCCCATCAAGTGAAATTTTTATGGCATCGGGATACATACTTAGAGGCACTCTCCTCTAAGTAAGTTGAAGAAAATAAAGGAATAAATACAGAAGAAATTAGAAATTCACTTAATAATATAAAAGCTATAAATACGTGGAACATTTAAAAGATATGTATTCACTGTCTTAGCATTAAGCCTCATTGCTAGTGACGTTAGAACAAGTCAGCTGTCAATGTGGATAACAATGTTCACACTGATTCGATTATATTTGTTGCTACTGTTCAGATCAGAATAAAAATTTTGTCTGGGGAGAATTAAAGAGTGGCTTAATTTCCGTTGTGGCTTAAATTCTGTCATGCAACTTCCGGTAAAACGGAGATGATACTTTTCACTAGAAAATGCAAACAATCACCTTAAAATTGTAACAAATACAAAACAACAAAGAAATTTCTAGAGTAGGAATACAATTCAAACAGGCGTGCAATAAAATAAAAGACAAAAATTACAATGACAAATCAACAGTACGGTTCTAGAAGTTAACAAACCGAAAATAAATGGAATATCATGTGAATAGAGCGACAGATAACGTTGTTCAGCTAAAGCTCACCGAAAACTATACGGAACTGTTTGGGTTTTTAACAAATATATTTCAATCGACATTGGGAATAAATCGAATGAGGGGACGGACTATACAGTATACTTCAAGCCAAAGAGTCTGTAATCTACAGGATTGTGAACTGCCGAAGGTATCACATGGTTCTTGGTAACGATTTATGAGTTCTTTTCGGATAGCCAAGCGGGACTAAAAGCCTTGAAGACATTAATTTTGATTAGACGATTGCGGTCATTTCTTAATGAGAACCATAATCTTTTCTGATTCAAAGATACCGCATTGTATTCTGAATTGAAATTCGAAACCTAATAATATTAACCTTTCCAAGCTGAATGGTTATGCGAACAGTGGAGGAAACTTTACTGCTGACAGCGTGTCTAAGGCAGGTACAATGTTGATACGAACAGATAGTGAACAAATGTTTGGTAACAGTTTCTGCTGAGGTTGATATAATGTGGGAAATTCGGAAGAAAACAAGTCTCTGTCATTCTTTAAGGAGGTGTAAAGTAGCAGAAAGTCGACACACAATGTTAAAGGTGATCGGTCTGCTACCTCTCTTCCTCTTTTCATTATCTAATAGGTTGTGAGAGCTTCTCCAACTTCTGTTCCTTAACAGTTGCTGGTTGTCATAGATTCATTCATTCATTTCTATTCTTGCAATCCGTAATCAAGACTATGTAGCTTAATTAGCTCATTACCATTACTATTGGGTGATCTTATGTTGCTGAAACCATAGAGGTTTCTCATTTTGGATTCCAAACATCTGAATTTGAGTCTGTCTGTGAGATGATCAACACGTTCTTGATGATAATATTATATATACGTGAGTATTGTACGCTAAACAACATCAATTAATCAGCTAATTCTCTTCATGCGGTGGACAATAGAAAGGATTCGATTGGAAATCTATTCTTATTCCTCTCTTTGATTAAAAAAAACCCGAGACATTGTAAAAGTAAACCTTCTTTGCATAATTTCTCCATTTAGTTGTAACTACTTTTATTTTTTTTTTTTTTCAACATATTCTCTGTACTGAAGCTTATGAAATTTGCCAATTGCTTCTTGAAAGCAATTCTTTACTTTTCCACACCCACATATCAAGTGGCGCAATTAGATGCTTAACAAAGTATTTAAAATTAATGCAGCATTTTACTTAAACATTATGTTCTTCCAAGCCTTAGACAATCAAATTTTAAATAATTTTCCTAAGAAGAAAGGAGTTCATCCAGCATAGTCAGCCTCATGTCCTCAAACATGTCAATATTTTCCAGTAAATCTTCCAAGTTAGTTAATTGACAGCTCCACTCGCTTGTGGATGGCGAAGATAGTGTGGATTGTGTTTATGTTTTGTCTTTAACGCAGTTATTCTTAATTTATAATGCGTATAATTTGTTTTTCGATAATATCTTATGCACAAACTCCGGCACGAATAGTTATTATAAGCCATGAATAACTAAACATAAGCAAAAAAAAAAGGATGTCCATTATAGCTGCTATTAAAGTTTCCTTAGTTGCTGTTGGTGTCAATATGTCAGTCTATGTTATATATTCACAGCTTAAAACATGTCATTCTTATACATTCCTTATACATTTATTCTCTCTCTCTCTCTCCTAAGGATATCATTAGAACACCATGAACACCATGTGCGTCTGTTGTACGCTTCAGTTTTTAATTCTCCATTAGAGACTCTTTGCACAGAAATTAGTTCATCCCACATGGATGGATGACATGTTCACATTTAATTTTTTTACTTTTTTGCGTTTTTATTATAATTTTTAATAAATTTTATTACCACCCTGGGGTTTGTGTTTGGTTTTTATGCAAAAACACTGAAAACAAAAGCGTATGAATTTATAAAAATTAATTAATTTAGGGGAGCATTTATGGGAAATTTTTATTGACTCTGCTCTGGCATTCAGCTTCACTCATGTTAAACATGTCTTTAATTAAGCTGAAGTAATCGATATTTTAATAATGAATTGAATTTATTATCGATTTAATGGCAACCATTTTCCATAAGCATAACTCTCTGAGGGAAGCCTTTCGGGGGTAACAAAGTAAGTACACTGAGTATATAAGCACTGTGTAAAAAAAGTCACAAAAACTGCCCTAAAGAGCTAAAGAATTTCTAGCTTTTTAAAGGGGATGCAAATTGATAACATGTGAAAAAATAGAACTCTTGGTGATTTTTTTTGAAATCAATAATACCAGAAGGTTGTGTATTCAGTAACTGTTACAATGTAATCAGTAAACCGCAATGTAATCTGTAAAGTGTCAAGTGAACTTTGAATAGCTGCTCAAATAAGACTTATAACCATACACTTCGTTCCTACTTTGTGCAAGTTAACAATGGGTTAACGAATTGTTTTACTTTACTACATTGTTACTATTCTTCTCTTAATTCATACTTGATAAGTACAGTAAAAATTATATTTATGCTTTCAATTAATATTCTTAACTGTTATTATTACATTGTTACTACTCTTCTCTTCATTCATATTTTTTGTATGATGTCTTTGTTGCTAAGTAGAGTAAAATTATATTTATGCTTTCAATTAATATTCTTAATTGTTACTACGCAAAACAATTTCATTCATCCTCTTTTCCATTGATCTTCTTTATCATTGATCTCCTTTTTCATTGATATTTTTTACTATCCTTTGTTGCTGTAACGATAGTACAGCTAATATTTTGCTAATATTTGGTCATTTATAAAGAACTGAGTTCAGTTCAACTTACGCTTCGCTTCGGCGAAGACGTAATTGGAAAAAAGATATTAAATTAAGAATATTAATTGTTTGTAGTGAAACCCTTTATTTAAATCCTAAAACTGAAATACTGAAAAGTGAATAAAACTAAAATAAGAATTTTGTAAATATAATTAAAATAAAATTAGAATAAAATAGCTGTTAAGAATAAAAGAAATAAAATTACATTGAATTATTAAAATTTCCACATAGTGGATAAAGTTTAAAACTTCTATTTAAATGCCAGAATTAAAATAATTAAAAATGTGAATAGAACTAAAATAAGAATTCTGTAAATATAAATAAAATAAAAATAAAATAGCTCTTAAGAATGAAAGAAATAAAATTATTTAAATTATTAAAATTTCCACATAGTGGATAAGTTGAAAACTTTTATTTAAATGCTAAAAACTAAAATACTTAGAAATGTGAATAAAACTCAAATAACGATTTTGTAAAAATAATTTCAAATATAAACTAAAATAGAATAGTTGTTAAGAATAGAACCAAATAGAATTAATTTGAGCCATTAAAAGTTCCACATAGTGGAAAAGGCAAAAATAAAATTAAAATAAATACTATGGAAAAATAATTTAAAATAAAAATTAAAATAAAATAGAATTTAAGAATAAATAGAAATTAAATAATTTAAGCCATTAAAAATTCCACATAGTGGAAAAGGCAAAAGCAAGATTGAAATAAGAATTAAAATTAAGACTAAATTAAATAAGCATTAAATAAACTAAAATAAAAACTATATAAAAATAATTTTAAATAAAAATTAAAATAGAAATAGAAGATAAGAATGGAAAGAAACAAAATTAATTTAAGTCATTAAAAACTAAATTACATTAAAACTAATATTATAACTAAAACATTCAAAATAAAATAAATAAAATGAAACTGTAATACAAAGCAAACTTTAAGTTGGATGAAATTGTTTGAGAGTCGAGGACCCAACGCATAAAACGTGTGGTATTTCATTAGAAATTAACTTGCACTATCATGCCGTCAATTTCAATGACATTTAAATCATTGACAAAGCAAGACAATTTATAATCAATACGGAATCAAACGTATAACCGCAGTGTACTATTACGCATGCTACACTGCATATACATATGTGATGAACATTTACTGTGAACATATTTTTCGGTTACAGCCAGCTAAATCGATTTATCCTTCGTCGTATTATCCTGCTATCACTGAAAATATTGTACCGTTGCATTAACTCAGTAAAGTTGCTATAAATCATTTAGCAAAAGTATATTTTTTTGTTTTAAATTTGAAAACAATTTTTTAAATCACCTCACATGGGATAATTTCTTACCAAATAGTACACAGCAAAGAAATCACTGGAATTGCAATAAACAAAGATCAAGTTATAATAGCAGAACAACATAGAAAGTCCACAATTAACAATAACAAATCAACAGTGAAATTCTAGAAGTTGCCAGACCAAAAATAAATGAAGTATAAAAACTAAATCAAGTCATAAAAGCTATTATTACCACATAGTTGTACAACATATTTGGTTGTATTATATACTGGGAGTTTGATTGATTGAGTATATTAATAAAATTAAAAGCGGAACGTTATCAGTTAAAGTGAATTGTTGATTTGAATTAATAAGGAGGATACCTGTGGTATCGTAAGAATGGTATTATGATGGAATTCTTATAGCACAAGTTGACGTAGTCGACAAAGAACAATTGGAGAGCCCAACATTCCAAGAGCTACGGCAGTGCTAATGGAGCTGATTGACTATTCTAAATAAAAATTACATTGAAAAAGTGTTTTTTTGCCTCACCTGCTGTCAACTGGGTATTGAATCAATTGCTGTTACTTATTAAACTTATATTCATTCTCCATATTTACACTCCAATTAATTTACACCGTCTCACCTTTAACTGCCTTTAACTTGTTACCAATTGTCACGACATAATGACGAATGTTTTGGAATTTCTTTATTTCTTCGAAGCACTTAAACTTTGATTGCAACAATAAAATGCCAGTAGCAGTGAAATTATTATTCACTTCTGCTGCTCGCTCATACTATAGCAATTAAATGTCGTTCTCATTTCTAAAGCAGATAAAAATTAACAAAAAAAAAAAAGAGAAGAAGAAAAAACAATTTCACTTAACAAGGTCAATATAAATTTAATGTTTATAAATATTAAATAATACCAGCACACATAAACATACACACACATATAGTATATTTATTATATAAATACACACAAATATTTTAAATTTTACATGGCAGAGAGAAAAAAGATAGACAATAAGGCAACAAAAATAAATTGCACACTACACTGGCGCATACATACATACATACATACATAATTGGTCGTTACAACCATTCAGTCAGGTTTACGACCTAGCTTCTCACACTACTTATGTTGTGTGTGTTAATTTTATACATGAATGGCTGGACCTCCAGTTTGCAGTCGATTCCGAACGACAGATTTTTTGAGAAACATTTTCATGGCACTTTTATTTACTCTGAGTTTTTGACAGAAATGTGCTGTAAGGAAGTCACCAAAAAAATATTTATGCACATTTCGACTTGTTGGAGATGGAGGTTTAAACCGAAGCCTCATATCAAATAAGTTAACACACTACCTACTAGACTACGACGACTTCACAACGCCTTACAGACCCTATTTAAACTGTATTCATTGAGATAGAGTGGGCTGCTACAATCAGCGTTGCCAGTAATTTTTTTTAAAAACTTTTTATTTCCGGGAAAAAGCTTTTTTACCAAAAAAAAAACTTTTTTTCTACAAAAGTACGAAAATGTTTAAAGGAAACACCGGAACCCGATGCACTCTGTTGGTGCAAAGTGTTTTTGCCTGGCACTAATAAAATACACAATAGCGCAGTTCACAACCATGGGCATTTAGATGGTAAAATTGTAAATATTTGCCATTAATTGTGAACGGTTTTTTGTTTAACTTTGCAACACTTATTGCAAACTTCTCAACACACAGCTGACTATAAAAAAATACTTCTACTTTATTCCTTACCTAGTAACGAATCAGCTCCCATGTTGTGTCCATGCCACTCCTTTCAATAAATTTTTTATAAAAAATTTGGGCCGTTGGTGCCTATTTATTTTAAAGTACACATAATTAACAACACTTTTGCAGGCTGTTTGCTTAAAAGCTAATTAAAATTTTTTACCTCAATTGTGTTCCTCAATTGTGGAACATCTTCAAAATAATTTATAATTTTCTTTATTTCGTCCTCTGTCCATTTTTTATTCGGCTTTTCTCTTTTAACACGTTTTTTTTAAATTGTACGTTTCCATTTTTTACAACTTTATTTGTCAAATGTTTTTATTTTTATGATCAGCTGTTCATTTGCTAAGTATGGCAAAGTGTTGGGTAAATATAAACTACGATTTTGAGTGTGGGATATTTGCCATACCGGGCAAGGGTATTTCTGTGTATTTTGTTGCCATGATGCCAGACCATTTGCCGAAGATTGTGAACTGCGCTCATATTTTATTTAAAAATGTAAATGTTTCGTATTGTTATTATTTAATATATTGAAAAAAAATTTTAAATTAAATTTTGTTGAAAAAACTTGTTTGCTAGAAAACATATTTAATGAAAAGTTTTTCACATCTCAAAAACTTGGAAAAAAGGAAAAACTTGGCAAATGGCAACGCTGACTACAATGCAATTGATCCCATTGATATAGCGGAGACATACACCGGTAGTCTAAATTTTATTAGAAAATCGAGGTGGTTCCAAAACTACAGAAAAAGAATCATCGTGATATTAACATCGGCTATACTTGGCCAATCTATCTACTTCATTTAAATCAGATTTTTAGTAACGAATATATCATCAGAAACTTCATATTTCTCCTTCAACCGACTCCATTCCTATAGGAAAACAATATTTTTTATTTCCCTTCATTATTTACATTTTTGTGTAAATAAAACGCAGCCATCATAACGTATAATTAATTTGTGTTTCATGACATTTACTCTCCATTCAAATTACTCATACGTCACGTTTGCCATAAAACGAGAACAAAAAAATAATTATTTGTGGCCGCCATATTAAAAATGATTTTAAATTAACAAAAAAAAAGAGGGAAAAACAAGAATTTGCAAATTATAAAAAAAAGCCGAATTGATACACTCTCCCCTCACTCAACATTATATACAACGCCAGCATGATTGTCAGCCTTGGCAGCACTTAAAATGATTAATGAAATCATTTTCGATATTAAATGCTGACTGACTACCACAAACACTCTTGATACTGACAGCCAGACGCTGACGGTTAAATTAAGAAGAAGAAAAAACGATGAAAATTAAAAAATTAAAAAGTTTTCTTTTTTTAATTATAAAAACGACTTTTTTCATTGTCAGCTTTATGTTTTCATTCTACTTGCTTGGAATTTCTATGTTTTTTTTTTTCTTTTCAGCGATATGGAGCTAGTGAAGTGGCTTGAAGTATATGCAACACTGCGTGACATTATCGATAAATGCTTGCAAAGTATTTTACGCGGTGATTTAACATTGCCAACAACAAAGACCTTAACGTCGGATATGCAACAATATTTGCAAAATTTAAGGCAGACACAAATGGAAAAAGAAGTTCTAAAAGCACTGGGTAAGTACAGGAGTTATATATTCAATCTTTTTTGTTTCTTTTGATACTAGCAAAGAGGAAGTGTGTAATATTTTCAACAGTCGTCGATTAAAGCAAAATCGCAAGCTAGACAGCTACAAAGATCAGTAGTGTTTACGGCCGTCATCGATAAACTGCACCCAGAAAAGGCAATGAAAATTTTCGATAAAAATAATGGAATTTATCAGGTCCTACCGTTAGGAGAGCACAGTTTCGATTGGGCGCGAGGTAAGCCTTGTGAGAAAAATGTTTAAAAGTCAGCTTAGGTGCAAAAAGATCGTCGTCAATTTCAACCCATTTCTGTAGATAATATAAGGCTAGGCGGTGGTTTAGAAGGGTGCAAATGAGGATTGAAGAATATGAACATTTTGCTCTGTGTTTCATAAGATTGGTGGGAAATTATATGCCACAGTTCCTCTACGGCTAGAAAGTTATGAGTTAGTCACACAGAACAGAATTTAATTTTTGGGAATTAAATTTTTCCTTAAAACTTATTTTATTTTTTTTTTTTTTAATGTCTTTCCAGAACTTTCAAATGAAAAAATTCTAGCCGTGTATCGCGAATGGTCATCAACACAATTGAATGCCAAGGGAAATGAAAATGCTGAGCGATTGCGTACATTAAAGGATCAATTGACAATGAATTTATCGACCGATAACTACACCACATTAGTGTGAGTAGAGTTTTGTTTCTTATTAAATTTATTCCAACAGCTTTCATTCGATAGAAAGCGCTGTCTTTCATACCTTCTTTAATGATTTTCAATTTCTTATTGCCTTTTTAGGGTTCCTGGAAATTGCTGTGACTCGGGCATTGATCCAGATAATGAAGAGCATGAGACGTATTTGAGTAAATTTAAGAATAAAGTTTTCGATAAACTACGAAATCTAATAGAAGAGCACATCGCCAATGATCCCGATGTGATTAAGGGTAGAAAAAAGACTGTACAGGTAGGTTACTACAGCATGTGATTGAAAGTTTTTTAGCTTAATTTTTCAGTTGTTTGATGAAATATCTTATGGCAAGCCTTAAGTCTATTCAACACAATACATATCCAAAATGTTGTTTCTCCATCATATTTGACGTTATTGGACCATCATACTGTGCTGCATGTCAATTAAATTGTGTTGCATGCATGCAAACGACAAATAATTCCTTTCTTTCAAGTGACCAATATTTTGCATATTTTTCTATTCAAATTTTTTCATAACAAAACATCACTTCAAACACTACGAAACATAACAAAACAGAAAAAAAAATTCTCAGCTCAGCACGAATACGCTACAAAAATCGCTTTTAATTTTACTTTCATGCTTAACAACACCTTTTTACAACAATATAAGCAAAAAAAAATGCAAATCTACTAAAGCTCCTCCTATTCACCCCCTATTCCAAAGTATTTGCAGTCATGCCATGACTGTGTAACTAGTTTGATGTGGAATTTTTGCTGTGTGGTTACGAAAACTTGTAGAACGTGAAAAGGAAGTGGTAACGTGCCGTGATGATGATGATGATGACGATGATGGTGATATGTTTCCATTTGCTTTTGTTGCATGCAATGTTTTTTTTTTTCTTTTTCTTTTTACCACAATTTTTAGCCAACCTTGTGGCATAAACTTATTTCAATAATTTCAACGTTGCTCTCTTTTCTGGGGAAAAAACGTGTTTTTATGTGAAATTTCAAACACATAGAAAGACACCCGTAAACCTGCAGTTTTTATATGCAAATGGGTTTATGAAATTGAGTTCATGATTTCGTACCCTACAGCAAGAAAATGGTGATAAAACATGTGGTTTGGTACATCCATCTTTATTAGAGATTTTATTATTGATGAATGCCATGGGAAAAAACGAGGTCGTGACAGTGACAGCTATTTCTTCAAAAGTCCTTTATTTACTACGTAATTGACTAGCGTTTGTGCTAGACAACATACAGTCTTTGTCACAAAGCAACTTAAAATCCTGTAACTAAATCCTGGACTAACTCCTAACTGAGCTAACTAACTAGCTCACAAAGAAAACGATTTCTGACTAGGATTCCATATATAGGAGACCGTTATTATGACATTTTCAACACTGAGGTTTCTGCAAAATGCTCCACAGCTGAGTTTCAACTTGAGTATAAGGAAACTGTGAATTTTTTTTCCGAAGGGCTTTATCTTAGTATAACTCTTCTCTTCTTTGATTTTTTGTAGCATATTTCACAACGAGGGAATGATTATAATTCTGCTCTCCAAAACCGATTCTAAGTAAAGGAAATCCAACTACTTGATCAGAACCATTTAGTCGGGATTACAACAAAACATTTCACACCACCTCTGTGTGTTAATTTTGTACATGAAGGGCGAGGCCTACAGTTTAACGACGACTCCGTACGACAAATTTTTGAGAAACTTTTCTTGGCAATTTTATTTACTCTCAGAGTTTTTGGCTGAAAACTGCTGAGAGGAAGTCGTCGAAAGAAATATTTTTTAGTTCGAGAGATCTTAGCTAGGGTTTGAACCACATGCTCTCAATAAGCCAATACGGAGCGGAGTCTTTCAACTTCCAGTAGTTCTATGTTCTTTCACAATCAAGCGACAAATAGATCTATTTTAGAAGTAGTCTTGCGGTCTAAGCTCATTGCGATTTGCTGACCGGTACACCGATATACGTTCGCGGCAGTTTTTTGTCATATCATCTATCAATGGACAAATGAAAATAGGTATACTTCTCACCAGTCTTAGATTGTGGATTAGGCAAAGACATTTATCATTCGCTGACAGAAAAAAGTTTTGAAAAAATCCTGTCAGACTTCATTGCCAGGCTCACCTCGGCGAAATTGAAGAGGAAGCATTACAATCAAGTTTTTAGACTGGATCGTAAGGGCATCTCCGACGCCTGACTGACAATAAACAATGGCAGTTGAAATGAATCAATGGAAGGAAATTTTTCTAAAACAGATTGAAAACTAAAGTTTCATATAGGCAAACTTGACTGCGTGATATCTTTTCTGTTTCACAAAAGTTACAAAAACCATTTCCATCATGAGTTTTTCTTCTCGCATTAATTCCACTGCGAATTACAAAAGAAAGTTATAAAGGCATGACAGAAAAATATGACATTAAGGACACAGAAAAACTTATGAAAATCTGGATAAAAATTTATTACAGCGGCTTACGTTGATTCAAATAAAAACAATGTTCCAGAGCAATATGGAATGAAAAAAAGCAACGAATCAATAAACAATGTCCTGCCAACTAAAAGTTTACTTTCCTTTAAAAATAATAAAAATATTTTTTTAATCAAGTTCTCCGCTGTTGCATATCCCATTTGCAACGACCTTTGTTTGACTAAAACTTTCCAACTATTCAAATGAAATCCATACACGCTGGCATGTTATGGTATTCATGGTATTCAAGAGAGAAAAAGTCATTTTTTTTGTTACGAGTGGAAATGAAATAAATTTTATTTCATTTTTTTTTTTTTTTTACTTCCATCAAAAGTGCTGCCGATATATTTACTTGCAACGGCAACACCTCTCATATCACATTTCCATCGTGTAATAATTTTTTTTTTTATTTTTGAAGAGAAATGTTTGTTTGGTATTACAGGATAACACTCTTACTTGTGTATTCGTGTGTGTGTGTCTGTGTATGGATGTATTTATGACATACATTTACATTCGCATTTGTACTTACACGTGTATGAGGTACCTTCTTAATATATTGTAAAGAGTTTATGTTTTAAACATATGGCGGGGTGGGTAAGTGTTCATGTCTTATACTGCTTGTCATAGAATGTTGGAGTGGAAGAGAGATAGAGAGAGAGAAAGAGACCTTGTCAGCAATATTTCAACCTTCTGATTACAAGCACTGTACAAGAGCGTAAGAACATGTCATATACTGTCCCCTACAACTGCTTGTGATTACAAGCACTGTACAAGAGTGTAAGTGCATGTCTTATGCTGTTCCCTACAACTGCTGTTGATGCCATATGAAAACAAATTTAATTTCAAAAAAAACTTTTCTGTATAGAAATGTCAATACAGTTTGACATTATCAACTGTCAAACAATGGTTATCGATAGCAACAGTTCTCATGTATAGAAATGTCAATACAGTTTGACATTCTCAGCTGTCAAACCATGGTTATCGATAGCGATAATTCTCATGCAGATATAAAAAATACCCTATACTGCGGAGATAGTAGATGAAGCCAAGATTTTCGTCTGCAGAGCATGATTGTTTTCAGTATTCAAGTGTATGGAGTTTGTCATCTCCAAATTTATTTTGACTTCTCAAAGTTTATTTTATCCTCTCCAAGTTTCCGAATCAATTCGTCTAAGGATTGTACCTAGACATAGACGACATAGACGAAAAGCTTAAAGTAGGAGCTTAGATTAGCGCGGAATTAATGTTTTCAATAACAGAACTCTTTTGAAGAAAGAATGTCTGCATGACGAGCGTGAGAAAGGCGTGGTAGGTATGTAGATAGTTTTAAAGAGAGAAGACCAACCAAGCCATCGTATTTCATTAATATCTCATGATACTTGACAACAACATAAACAAACAAAATTATCATCAACAAATCTTCTAGTCATCATAGTTATCCTTATCATTTGCACTCGAGTTCTAATGAGAATTTCAAAAATTATTTCATCTCTATTTACGGATATTTTCTTTTTTTAAATTAAAATTTTATTTTATATTCACGGTTACAATTTGTCTTTCTTTCTTTCTGTCTTTGCTTTTCTTCTTTGTTTACCGTCTACATTTTAAATGAGCCAGTTTTTCGTTCCGTTTTCGTGGCCTAAAAACAAAATTTCATTATTAATGCGACCCAAATACAGGGCAGACAGAGAACGTATATTTGGTTGCCTCCTTTCCTCATTTATTTTTTAATCGCTTACGGCAATAACTAGAGCCTGGTACTAAGGGTACCTTCTTGCATTTCTTACTTACATTTAAACGTTCGTCCTGGTATTTGCCTACACAAAACAGCACTCAGTAAATTGAATTCGTTACCCCCTTTTGGGTAACGTTACACAATAACCCAGCAAAATTTTTACTTACATATGTGATTAACAAAGAAAAATCAAATTTCTTATTACCTTACCGTAGAAGAAAATATTTTTTGTTTCAGCTTTAAAGGACAACGAAAAATTTTTCTCCGTTTTCTTTCTTCATAAAAACATTTGCTGGGCATTACCGCTAGAATTTATTAGAATTAAAGAATATTACTTTCCATTTTTAGTACGTTTTTATTTTGTCCTTTTTTTGTTCATTTCGAATATGACTTCGCGGAAAATCCTTGTAATGTTTGTGCAAAAGCAACCATCGTTGGCCTAGAAACTTACTGCCACCTATTTAATATTAAAAAAGGAATTCAGCATGGTATTGTTGAAATAATTTTCAATTGAAAACAAAAATTTTTATTAAAAAATAATATAAAATGGCCAGCCAGCGTAAGTAGTAAGAAGCTGGATTGCTTTATAATTTAAATGAATTCTTTTGGCAAGGACTCTACCCGGTTATTGCCTTTCAAACAAGGTTTAGGAAGCTGCGTTGTCGTTGTCGTCACAACTGTTTCTCAACTTCTAGAACAAAGATATTTGCAGTTGGATAAAAGCTAGCTGAGATTTGAACCGCGGGATCACGCCTAGCGCACTACCTACTATTTTATCAAAAAATTTTGGTCACAAGTGTTTGTCAACTTATAAAATAAAGATATGTACAATCGGCTAAAAGCTAGCTGACGTTTGAACCACGGGTTCACGTCTAATGAGCAGACACACTACTCTCTAGGCTTCGGCGACTTCGTAAAGAGATTAACAAGTTTTGAAATAGTACTTATTCTCGAATTCTCGAAAACACAGGTTAAAGAATAATGTAAAAGCATTTCGAAGTTTTCGCTATGTTCTCGTCAGAGTTGTTCTAAACAAACGTGTTTTGTTTCTTCACCCGGTTTCATAAGCAAAAGTTAACTTGAAAAAGGCTTACCATTCACCGAATTCCCTTCGATTACTTAAAACTTACTTCGATTCTGCAAAAAAATATGTATACAGGTTGCACTAAATAAGTTAAGTTCCTCAGCAGTCTACAAAAAAGTCCTTGCTTTTAAGTAACAATAAATGGCAACCCTGTCATCCTAGAAACTGTTACAGTAACTCATCACAGTTATATTAAATAAAATTCTTGGAAAATTAATTTCATATCCAAATATCTTTACTTGACTTTCGTCTACACAACCATACAACACACATTCTTTTCACACTTTGCCATACAAAAAAGTACACGCAGCCAACACTATTAAGCTTCTAAGTATTACACGCTAAAAGCGTGCTTCTACCCACCTTAAATGAATTTAATTTTCCATTAAAATATAATGTCGGGAGTAATTCAATTTGCTGCCTGCCAAAAAGGTAGGCCAAAACTTAAATGACATTATGAATGCACTTAACCAACACACAAGACTTACACTTACACTCTGCCAAGATGTTTCACAAGACTTTTAAAAGAAGAAGAAGAAGGAGAACAAATAGAAAGAATAGAAATCCTTTTACAGCGAACACTTTATAATATTTCCTCACTCTCTTCTGTTTTTCCTTTCATTGTGTCTTTCTTTCTTTGCAGGAAATTTTTCATGAACATTCTACACACTTACGCATCTTAAAGGAACATCAGGATGCGAACGCCTTAATTAAATCACCGGTAGTGGATCGTTTGAAGCAAAACTTAATGGCCAACTTTCGTAATGGCAGTCGACATGCGCCCTATTTTATATGCGGAACACATGGCTCTGGCAAAAGTACACTTATGACGGAACTGTACCATGATGTCAAGAATTGGTTTCAGCCCCAAACCAGAGTGCATCGCATTATACGTTTCGCCTCGGCTACACCGCGTTCAGCATACAATTTGGAAATGTTGCGTGTATTGTGCCAGCAAATATCGATTATTTTCAATATACCCGAGGGTTATCTGCCCAAAGATGCCTCTTTTGATCCGTTGTACATCAACAATTGGTTCCAGAACTTGTTGCGGCGCATCGAAGACATGAATTTCGATGTGCTCATCATGTTCATTGACGATTTGCATTTATTGAATCCGTTGGATTGTGATATCGTGGCTGCTCTCTCCTGGCTACCCACCTCTCTGCCCTGGAATGTACAATTGATCTGTTCGACCACCACACCCGTAGAACAGCTTAAGTTTACGCAAATGCAAAAGGATCGCTTCAAATCGCTGGAGTATTTATTCGATCTGGCCATGGAGGACAACAGGACCGTATTGAGAAAGCAATTGTTCCCGGATAATAATTTAAATTTTATAGAATTTCTGGAAAAGCAATTCGATAAGTTGGAACTGAAATATGGTAGAAAGGGTTTTGGACGCTTGGCAGCCTATATAACACTGTCCGAGTTTGGTTTATCCGAAACTGAACTATTGGAACTGCTAATGCCCATCGATGATCCCGAGGCCATTATCAGTTCAGAGAAGGGAAACTTTTGTTTCTCATCATTCAAGAAAATCCACAATGAAATGAGTACGTATTCCTCAGGGGCATAGACAACAACATCAAATAATTTCCAATATAATCCCTGATTTTAGGTTTTCTTTTGCGTGATAAAATCATGTCCGGCAAAGTACTGCTACAGTGGCGTTATCCTTACTGCAAGCAATTAACACGAACGCGTTATATGGATGCCCAAAGTATACGTTCCATGCATTTGGCCATTGCGAATATATTCTTTCCCGCCGATCCCGATGAACAGGAAGACGAAGAGGACGATGAGGATGAGGATGAAAGCACGGAACGTGAGATCAGCGATGATAAACAATCGTTGGCCAGTCAAACGACCATGAAGGATAAGGACACCTTATCGGCTGGCCGTAAATGTTCGGCCCATCCGAATGATGATACCTCAACGTTTTACAATCCCATAGCGGCTGATGTCTCATACAGTATGCGTCATGTGGAGGAAAGTTGGCATCATCTGATGCGTTCCGATGATGTCGATAAATTTAAACAGATTGCCGTGTGTAATTTCGATTTTCTATTGGCAGCAGTAAGTGATTTAAAGCACGCATAAAATTACGATTTAAGTCTAAGGGTCAGTCTTTGTTTGACCGTCATCAATAACAGAAGTGCATTGTGACAATATTTGACCAAAATTAAAATCCAAAAACAATTTACCAAACATTATTCTGGTATTTAAAAATAACGGTTAAAAAAAAACAAATTATACATATTTTTCTAAAATAAAATAAGTAAAATTACAAAAAAACATTCAATGAATGTTTTACAACAATAGTTGAAAACAGACAAAATTAAAAAACAATAAAAACAATTCAAAATATTGAAAATAAAAAAGGGACTAGTGAATATCCCAAAAACAGTGCAGTGCATTACACAGTGTAGTGTGTTTACAAAAGAATTCTACCTACTTATGGTTTACAAAAACAGTGTCAGTTAAACTGCCAGCATTATGACTGATGAAGATAATTTAAATGAAGAAAGCAGTAGTGATAGTGATGATGATGATGATCCAGTTTGGCAAACTGTACCAGGCAAGCGCAAATTGAATGAATCACCAAAATTGCATGAAAAAAAACGTGCCTATTTTTCAAACCAGCCTAGTACATCCTCTGGCAACAAATTTGCAGCTCTAGACGTAGATGACAAGGAATGTGATGAAGAAAAATCAATACCAAAGCCGCCACCAATCTATATACCAAATGTGGAAAATATAAGCGTTATGGTTAAGAAAATAAGTTCTGTAATATCACAGAATGATTTTAATTATAAGTCTTTAAGACAAGGTGAGGTTCGCTTAATGGTTAAAAATGTAGATGCTTACAGAAAGATAGTAAAATATTTAGAAAGTGTAAAAATAAGCTTCCACACCTTTCAGCTAAAGCAAGAAAAAGCATTTAGAATTGTTATTAAGGGCCTTCATCATTCAACTCCGACAGAAGATATTAAGGCAGAACTATTATTGTTAGGGCATCAAGTAAGATCTGTTACTAATGCAAGAAGTCGTATTACAAAACAGCCTCTCTCAATGTTTTTTGTTGAATTAGATCCCAAGGATAACAATAAAAGCGTATATGATATTAAGTCTATTTACAATGGTATAGTTAAAATCGAACCTCCATTTAGAGCCAATGACATGGTACAATGTCATCGTTGCCAGCTGTATGGACATACAAAATCTTATTGCAAAAGACCTTTCAGATGTGTTAAATGTGGAATGGATCATTCCACTTCTGAATGCACTAAATTAAGTGACTCATTGCCTCGCTGCTTACACTGCTTAGGTAATCACACTGCCAATTATAAAGGATGTAAGGTTTATCAAGACCTCATATCAAAAAGGTCAAACAGGCAAAGATTAACTTCAGATGGCCAAAAAAAATCAAATTTTATTATTAATAATTTAAATGGTATGGATAATACTGAACAACATCTGAACAAATATAATATATCATACTCTGAAGCACTGAAAACTCAAGATTTTAACTATAAAGCTCGTCTAGATAAATTAGAAAATTTAATGGAGAATTTAATGAACATGATGACTATGCTGATGACCAAACTATGCAAGTAAATCTAAGGATAGCAATATGGAATGCAAACGGTCTTTTTAACCACAAAAACGAAATTGAAATTTTCCTCATAAACAACATTATTGATATTTTGCTGATCTCTGAATCTCATTTTACTGATAAAACCTATTTTAAAATAAAAGATTATGATACTATTTTTGCAAATCACCCAGATAATAGAGCACATGCTGGTGCAGCCATATTAATAAAATCACATATTAAATATGAAATCCTTAATCCCATTGAGAAAACATATATTCAATCTGCTGGTATTAAAATTACTTGCGATAATACTAGCGTTAACATTTTTTCCATATATTCACCTCCTAGGCACAATATAAAATGTGAGCAATATGTAGACTTTTTTGCTCAACTTGGATCTAAATTCATTGTTGGGGGTGATTTCAATGCCAAAAATCCATGGTGGGGATCACGATTGACAAATCCAAAAGGCAAAGAGCTTTACAAATGTATATCAAGAAATCACTATTCTTTTTTATCAACTGGTAGACCAACATATTGGCCAACTGACCCGGCGAAAATACCAGATCTTTTGGATTTTGTTGTTTTTAGTGGTATATCTAGAACATTCTTGGATATAGTGGACTCTGATGATTTAAGTTCCGATCATAGTGCATTAATAGTCACATATAGCACAATTTGTGAGTCAGTATCTAAACGATTTAATATCATAAATAATAAAACAAATACTAATTATTTCAAGAATTTGATAGAAAACAATCTCAATTTAAACATTTCCATAAGAAGTGAAGATGAATTAGATAATGCCATTGAAACATTAAATAAAGTAATTTACGAAGCTGCTTACTTTTCTACTCCACAATATCCTGAAGTGATGAGTACTAATATCTTTATCTCTACTGAAATAAGAGAACTCATAAGAAACAAACGCATTTTACGTAGAAGATACCAAAATAGTAGAAATCAAATTGACAAAGCTAATTGGAATAGAGCATCAAATTATTTAAAAAAACGTTTAAGAGAATATAAAAATGATTCTGTTAAGGCTTATTTAAAAAGCCTTGATGGCAGTAGAACTGATGAACACAGCCTATGGAAAGCAACAAAATACCGTAAACGTCCCGTTAGTAGAAATATACCTATAAAGAAAAGCAATGGTGAATGGTGCAGATCTAATAAGAGTAAAGCTAATGCATTTAAAGAATATTTAGAGGAAACATTTATTCCCCTTAACGAATGTACTTCTTCTCAACAAGACGAAATAAACTATTTTCTTGATATTCCTTGCCAAATGGATCGTCCAATTAAAAGTATATCTCCTTCTGAAGTTCAAGTTATGATAAGAAATTTAAATAACACCAAATCTCCTGGATATGATTTTATTAGCCCAAAAATTGTTAAGTTGTTACCTAAAAAAGGCATTATATTTCTGACCACAATATTTAATTCCATTTTAAGATTGAATTACTATCCGTCGCAATGGAAATATGCAAAAATTATAATGATTTTAAAACCTAATAAACGAGAAAATGAAGTAACATCTTACAGACCCATAAGTTTGTTACCTGTATTCTCTAAATTATTTGAGAGAGTCGTATTAAAAAGATTAATTCCAATATTAGAAGATAAAAATATTATCCCTGATCATCAATTCGGATTCAGACACAAACATGGCACACCTGAACAGTGTCATCGTATTGTGCAAGAAATAACCAAAGTCCTGGAAAATAAGTTATATTGCTCAGCTGTATTTCTAGACATAAGTAAAGCTTTCGATAAAGTATGGCACTGCGGTCTCCTTTACAAACTAAAACAACTACTTCCTGCCCCCTACTACTTCTTATTTAAATCATATTTACGTGATAGATCATTCTATGTTCATATTAATGGCGAAGATTCTTCCTTTGGAGCTATAAAATCTGGAATCCCACAGGGAAGCGTTCTGGGTCCTATTCTCTATACTATCTACACATCAGATATGCCAGTCAACCATGAATTAACTATAGCAACGTATGCAGATGATACTGCTATTTTGTCTACCAATGTTTCTTCATCTAAAGCTTCTGAAATTTTACAAAATCATCTTAATATTATTGAAACCTGGCTACAAAAATGGAATATGAAAGTCAATACGGAAAAATCAGTTCACGTTACCTTCACTTTAAGAAAAGGTGATTGTCCAACACTTTATTTAAATGGAAATTCTATTCCAAAATCAAATAATGTGAAATATTTAGGACTCCATTTGGATAGAAGACTCACATGGAAAGATCATGTCAAAGCTAAAAGAGAACATCTAAATATTAAAACAAAGAAAATGTACTGGCTCCTAGGACCAAACTCAGAGTTAAGTTTGGAAAACAAAGTTATTTTATACAAAACCATCCTGAAGCCAGTTTGGACGTATGGTGTTCAACTCTGGGGAACAACTAGCAATTCTAACGTTGAAATTCTCCAACGATATCAGTCAAAAACATTAAGATTATTGACTAATGCTCCTTGGTTTATAAGCAACAATAGCTTGCACAATGACCTTAAAATACCCACAATAAAGGGTGAAATTAACAGATTTAGTGAACGATATCTACAAAGACTAAGTGATCATAAAAATGTGTTAGCTATTACCCTTTTAGACCATAGTGATGAGGTACGAAGGCTTAAAAGATTTCATGTACTTGATCTACCTTTTAGACGCTGATTATTTATATTTATTTTATTTTTTTTTTTTAATTATTAAGTTCACTGGAACTTAATAATATAAGTTATTGTTAATTATTAAAAAATTTGCTTAATATTTCTTGTAAAATAGATTGCAAATAAATAAATATATGAAAAAAAAAAAAAAAAAAAAAGTCTAAGGGGGAGGGAATAATGCCTTAAAAATTTAAAAAAAACAATTAAAAATTGTATTTGAAGGTTAAAGGAATACGTATTTGTATTACAATACAGTTGCTGTTATTACGAAAGCATTGCAGGTTTTGTCCTTGACAACCAAATATTTATTTTCGTAATATTTTATTTTTTTAATACTGCCACAAAATGTTGCATAATGAAACTGGCAACCAACTAAGCAACTAAAATCCAAAAACAAGTAATCCACCCGGAATCTATTTCTTTTTTTTTTTTTTTTTACTAAATTTGTGCACAACCGTAGCAAAAAAAGAGAAAAAACAAAATTTATTTAGTAGAACAGAAGCTAAACAGTCTAAAAAGAGAGTATTTCGTATATAAATTCGTTCGAATCGAATTCATAAATTCATTCCTTCATTTTCATTTGAAGTAATCCATCCAGAAAGCTGCCAAAATGTTTATCCTCCCTTAACAATGAAAAATAGAACTCAATAATAGATGGCAACCCTATCATCCTAGAACCTGCTACAGCTGGAAAATATTTAATCAATGAAACTGAAGCTAAGCAAATAAATAATACAGAGTTGGGAGGGATGCTTAACGATCGCAACACTTTAGTCAGGATTACAACCCAGCTTCTTACACCACCCATGTTGTGTGTGTGTTAATTTTATCCATGAGTGGCGAGACCAACAGTTTAAAGTCGACTCCGAACAACAGATTTTTGAGAAGCTTTTCATTATAATTTGATTTACTCCCAGCGTATTTGCAAGAAGAATGTTTTTTGCATTTACTGGGCTGGGGTTTGAAGCACGGCCTCACGTCCAATAACCCAAAACACTACCTATTAGACTACGGCGACTTCGCCTTAAAAAAAACTGATTATATATGTATGTATATTTCTTTCTTATTTTGGCATGTGGTCTCAACAGATCATCGCTGCATGCTACACAGCGCACATTGGATGTTCTGCACGAGGGGTTTTGAGGACAAAGTCATCTCACGTGAAAGTTATGTGAACTAATCACCGAGATCGTTAGAATTTTCTTGTGGTATTTTCTTAAGTCATAAGCGTATGAGAATAAGCCTTGAAACACAGCGGTTGTCAAAGGCAATATAACCCATGTCATCGTTTAAGTTCAGCCCGATTTATGTGTCGGCGTGATGGAAATTGCACATTTCGAATACGCTCCACCCAGAGAAACTACACATACCTTGCTTTATTAAAATTTAAAGATAGAAAGCGCTTGGTAAGGAGTAGTTAGCTAATCCCGCAAGCGAAACACTATAATTCGCTTCAAGGATCACTGCCGCTAGCACCGCAGAGCACCATTTCAAAAACTGTCCTGCTTAGTGTTGGGAATCCCGGGATCCCGGGGTCCCGAAATCCCGGGATCCCGCAGTTTTTAACAATCCCGAAATCCCGGGATTGAGCACTTAATCCCGGGATTTGACTTTTTAAGCCGGAAAAAAATTGTATATTAGAACTCTTTCTAATTCGAATTTCCAGGAATTTTAATCTGTTGTTTCAATGTATTAACCGCTCTGAAATTAGAAACAAAACTTCGCCAACAAAAAACGATGTCTTGCAAAACTATGTTACGGCTGAATTTGGAAAGCAACTAACTCTAATAAAAGACTGTAAAACTAGGTGGAGCAGCCTTTTGTTAATGCTGGAACGTCTTTATTTATTAAGAAATTGTGTACAAAAGGCATTAATAGACATAGGTCCACCTGAAGGTGAATATTTTGCTTTATCCAAAGATGAGATTAATATGGTATCCGCAATCATTAGTGCTCTTGTCCCAGTTAAAGCAACAGTTGACGCCCTTTGCCATCGGGATGCTAATCTGTTCACAGCGGATGTTGCCATAACAACAAAGGAGAACAGATATCAGTGGGGTACTTCAGTATCTGCACAATGGTAGAACAAATGTTCAGTCCGTATCCGAAACAGAGTTCGTAACGGTTCCTTCTTCCATAAAATGTCGCAAATTAATAGTTGCGTTACTCGAAAGACTAAATGCTTCAAGTCCAGCTACATACATCACTTCTAATAGCTTCTGAGTCAGAAGTTACACATTCTGATTCAGATAAGGCACCTTTCGAAATTGTTTCAGATTCTTCTGAGCTTCCATCTGAATCTCTTTCTTGTTCTCTTGAAGAACCTTTAAATATTTCAGATGAGCTCAATGAAGCTATAAAAAAAGCACATTTACCGAGGATAGCAATTCGATGTGAGACGTTTTCTGTAAAAATTCAGAGAGAAATGCTCTTGTTTGAAAGTGGAGGAACACGTGGTGACTTTTTGCAAAGAGCATACGATTTTTTAATGACTATTAAGCCAGCCAGTGTAGAGTCTGAACGTGCTTTTTCTGCAGCTGGATTTTTCGCAACTAAAATAAAAAGTTGTTTGAGCGATGAAACTTTGGATGCTCTGTGCTTCCTCAGAACGTATTTTAAAAATAATAAAAAATAATAACATATCGCACTTGAACAAGAAAAGAGTATATATCTATAAAAACAATTAACTCTTTATAATTAATTTAAAAATGTGTAAAATTAAAAATAAAATTAATTTTCTTATAATTTAATAAATTCTTTCTTATAAACCTATTTTTGGATGTGTCATGTTATTAATTTTATTGAAATAATATGTTAATATCTTTCAAGAACAAATTTTTTAAAATCCCGGGATAAATCCCGGGATCCCGGGACTAGATAAATGAAATCCCGAAATCCCGGGATTGAAAATATAGAGCGGGATTGCCAACCCTAGTCCTGCTGTAACGCCTACGATTCTATGCTCTTGTATTGTATTAAATTTACACCTGACCATTCTTTTGTTCGTAGTGAAGGTTAAATCTACGATATAATTATGTAATCATACGAGTATCAAACGTAAGACTAGCGTAAGACCAAATTTTTATTTTCTTAAGATATGAAATAACCCCAATGATGGTATCATTCTGCATATGAGTGCAAGTATGCAAATTTCTTTAGTCTCTCAACGTATGTTTTATACCCAATTCTATTGCTGTAACACATGCTTTTTACCATTTTTATTTCTATTACACTGTATAGTGGTGGTGGTGGTCCAAAGTAGTAATAAGGGTGTTCCCTAAAATATAGTATTTCATGAAAAAAGTGAAATGTACAAACTTCTTAGCGTTAATTCGTAGAAAAAACCTTGCACTTCTAAATATTTTACATGGCCGTTTTTTTTTTTTTGCGAGCTGACCGAAGTTCGTTGCACGTGATTCCTTTATCTTGTTGATTTCGATATAAATCCATTTTTTCATCAGCATTGATAATTCAATGCAAAAATATTCACCCTTATTCTGGTTGTCGTCGTCGACGTCGTCTTGCGTCGACAGTTTAAAATTGGTATTCTGTTTGTCGTTATTGACAGTTATAGATGACTGTCGACACACATTTGGTATTCTGTGAGTCAATATGCCGTCGATATTGTGTTGTGTCGACTCTGATTTTGTCGACTCTGATTTTATCGACATCATTTTTGCTAACGACGACGACGGCGACGACGACGACGACAACCAGAATAAGGGTGATTGTCTTTTTAAAGCGAATAGCCATTCAAACATGCGAAATCAATTCATTTGACCAATTCCTTGCTTTTAAACGCTTTGAAATGGCTACTTAAGTCACACTTAATGATTTCACAAGCAGTTAATGTGTCTGATACGAATTTTGATCGAGTGATGTTTCCAATTTATGATCTTCTGGCATTTTCTTTTTCCCGAAAGGTCTTTGTCTTTGGTGTAAAAGTCACTCATCTTCTTACCTGATGTTGACTGTTGTAAAATTTTCCCCTTTTCGAGTAGACTTTAAAAACTTACAGATTCTTTAGATATTCAGCTGTTTGTCGAAACGTTTTTAGAAATCTTTCCTTTCCACAAGGGAAACCCTAATTTCGCGTATCCAAGTATTTTCGTACATTTATGTTCTTGCCTTCGTATGTAAAGTAATATTTTTCTTTTTCTTCTTCTTCGTCTTTTTAATTTATGTGTGTGTGTGTGTGGGTGTAAAAGAAAACAACGTCAGCAACAATAACAACAATAATTAGAAAATTCATTGCCAACATTTCCAAGAGAACGTAAGAAAAACAAAAGTTTTCTTCCATAAATTATTCTACGACGTGTGGCATTGTGTTACAAAACTTTAAAAATTAAAACAATTTTGTTTTCTTGATGATGAATTTATTAACAAAGTAAACACTTTAAAGTGCAAAATAAATATTTTTTTCATTTCTTAAGTGATTATATTTTAAAGAAATTAAGAAGAAGAGAAAACTTTACATTCAAGACATGCTGGCAATGGTATGCCTGGCCTGTCTTACGGAATCAGCAACACTCGTTTTCAGCAACGATTATCGCGATTTCTAGTTCATTATGGCTTTGTGGATGTACAGTGTTGTTGCTGAAACCAAAATTTCTAGAAGTTGACTCGTACAGCATTACCATAATCAAGCTCCCACCTTAACTGACTTCTTATAAACTCAAAAAGAGGTCTCGCAGCATGGGTTTAAATGGGACAACTTACTCAGAGACAAAATTTTCTAGAATTTCATGTTAGTAAACCACGGTTTAATTGACGCACAAACCATTTTAAGGTTATGTTGAACCCATAAAACCTGCCACATATTTTTGACGCTACCTCATCAAGACATTCGTTAAGAATGTAGGCTGTTTGAACACAGTTTGTCTCAAGCGCTACTACCAAATAATAGATACCATTAACGTATAGATTCGTTAAAAGTCTGTATCATGAACGTATTTAGCTAATTTCTTCTAATCTTGGCTTGTTTGTCTTGTCAAACTTAGGTTAGGTTCCGTCGCTACACATAAAAACACATGAATTTCCTACAACGGCCAATATAAAGTGTCTTCCAACAGGGCCTACCTACCTAATTAGTTGTAATTTATTCAGTCTGTTGAAATGGGCTCTGGAGTCGTAGGCAACCAGTTTTCAACAAAAAATTATTTTCAGCGATGAGACTTATTCAGCGATGAGACCTATTTCTGAATGGTACGCACGTGAACAAACAAAATTGTTTGTAATGATACCAATTGCCATGAGATTCAAGAGTGTTGAATACATCAGCAGAACTGAAGTGCCTGACTTTCATTGCGTGACTCCAAATTAAATTTAAAATAATTTTGGGTAACAGCAAAGCTATAAAACTCTTGATGCAAAACAATTTAAGCCAGCAATTTGTACGCCTTTCGCTTCAATGCTGCTGTTGTTTCAGTTCATTTAGCTCTGATCTTAATGCTGCTTAACGTTCTCATTGTGTTTCACACAAAATGTGAAAAGAAAAACCCAGAAAAAAGAAGAAAACTTTCTTAATTATTTTCTTAACTTTTCTATTGCTTTTGTAGTTGGTTTTTAGACTTTAGAAATGAAAACAAAAGAGAAACAATAACAAAAACAAACGTAATTAGAAACTAAATAAGATGACAACTGATTTTCCTTTTTTATTTAAAGGCCAGAGTTACTGTAGTTAATGCAATCAACAGCTGTGACACTAACAACATGCTTAGCAACTACTAAATCCAGTTGCATGAACAGCCATTATAGTTGCAACTATAACTTATTCTGTTACAAAAGACGTAAGATTAAGAAATTGAAATTGAAAGCAATTGGTATTGCTTTTCTATTCTTTCTCTTCCTCATTAAATTAAGGAAATTTTAATTAAAACAATGTAAAAACAAAGAAAATGACAAAGATTGGTTCGTTGTATTGATTATGGGACAGGACGTCTGACGTAATTTTATCAAATGCAACCGCATCTTTAGAAAATTTATTTCAACTGCATTTGAAATCATCAATCTTTCGCTTTTGCCAGTGTCCTTTGTAATATTTATAAACCAATTAATTACTATTTTTCTCTCGTTTATTTAATTTAATCAATGTCTTGTTGATTTAAATAAAAGAAAAAACGCAAATAAATCCACCTTTTTTGCCAAGCATTTATTCAGAAAAACAATCGCCTTCAACATCGTCGTGCGCTAATGGCCATTGTCAACTCCTTTGGTTGAAGTGCTCATTGTTAGCATTTGTTTTTGCTTAATTAAAGCGCATAAAAGAAACGTTTTTATACGTTCTGCTCTCTCTTTCTCTCTCTCTCTCTTTGTCTCTTTCTTGAATACAATTGTAGGGCGACAAATAGTAGTCAACGAACCAAGCAAGTTGTACAAACAATAGACAACAATGACGACAAGGATGTCATACAAATTAAATGTTGCAGCAGCAGCTTCTACAAGGACAAGGGCTTGCCCTAAATTCTTAACTTAACTTTAATTCCTCCATCTCTATAGCTGTGTGCTGTAAGAAGAAGTGTTGAAAATATTTGAAAGATAAAAACCCATTCTCTTCCAAGTATTTTGACAAAGTCAAGCCATGAATTTTTGTTTCTTTTGGTTTTGAACTTTAACTGTGGTACCCTGTCTGGTCGCTCTTCTATTCATTCGTTTAGTGTATCTAGCCAAACAACAAATTTGTTAAGAAAACATTGTCACAGTTAAAGTACGCGAAAGAGTAATCCATTGCGCGAATGAATGTCTGTCCAATGAGTTGACACAGACAATGGATGAAAAACAACGTAAAGATTCTAAAATGACGTAAAGATTCTCTTATTGTTGTTGTTGACTACAGTGAGGATAGTTTTTAACGCAGCTTCTCTTTAAAACTGTTTTAAAAGCAATTTTTTTGCTTAAAATCCGAAAAGTTAAGCGAAAATTTTCAACTTTTTTCTATGGAAACTTCAACAGTATTTGTGTAGACATTGATAACAGTCATCATCAAACTATAAAACTTAAGGCATTTCACAAAAAAAAAAAAAAAAAAAAAAAAAAATAGCGAAGTCGTTAGGGAGATTGCTGGCACAGAAAGATCATTTCACTTCTGCCAGCAGTTACTACAAAACTAGAGACTTTTCTTGCGATTTACTCAACTGATTTGGGTTCAATTTCATGGCCAGGTTATGGCAATCCAAAGGCATAACATCAACAACAAACATAATGGAAAGAGAATACAGAGCCACTTCTTGAGCAAAATTAGAATAAACTTGCGCAGCACTAAACCCAATATATTCTAGCAGCGGGCAAGTTTTCTAAGAAATGATATTTGGCAACCCTATCATTCTAGAATCTAATACAGTAAACCAATCACCTGCCTAACAGGAAAAACTTGTTTAAACTGAACAAAAGCAAAGAAACAGTAGAAGATGAAGAGACAAAGCCTTTAGCAAAGCAAGTACCAAAAGGAAAAAAAAATTTTGTAGGCATATATTCTAGTGGCATATGCCCTATCATTCTATAACCGGACCTGCTTAACAGGGAAAATGTGTTTAAACTGAAAAAAAGCAAAAAAAACAGTAGAAGATAGGCAGACAAAGCCTATAGGAAAGGAAGTACCAAAAGGAAAACAATTTTTTGTAGGCATTTAATACAGTCGCATATGACCGACTGTATATCTAACTGCTATTTTTTGTTGCTTTCGTTGTATTAATTGTAATTGAAGAAGGAAAAGAAATGAATTACAATAAATTCTTACAAAGTTTAATTGTCACTTTGTTTGTAATCGCACTTTTAATCGAATTTTTAATCGCATTTTTAATCGCATTTTTAATCGCATTTTTATTCGCATTTTTATTCGCATTTTTAATTGCGTTTTTATTTCTGCCATTAAAATCATATTCATTTGATGGCAACTCATTTATATTCCGTTTGATAATAACAAAGTGGATGCATTACGATTACATGCCATAGTATTTGAAGCAATTTATGGTTTAAAACATAAAAATGTTGAAATAAAAAAAATCGATAGCATTTTTTAATGGCAAATAAATGCTCTATTTTTATTGGGGTTACAAAATATTATGCAGTTCGAAAACAATTTCTTATACATTGTTTTTTTAATGGATGGTCATAAAACGTAATATCTCTCGTAATACTAATTGCATGAGCTACAGTGCTAAACTTAATTTGAAGCTCACACTTTAAGCTTTAATTTGTTAGAAGACATTATCAACATTGCACAGCAAAATTGTTGTCTTGTTTTAGATCTGATGGCTTTGGTCGACCAATCACCAAAAAAAAAAGTCGATGAAATTATGAAAAAAAATTTAAAAATGCCGACACATAAGCAGCGTGTACATTGCAAGGTATTCATCATCAAATAATAAGAAGCTGCATGTTTGTGTGCCCCACTGAAACACAGATGATGCACTTGCAATGACAATACATACAACACAAAACTGGTATGATTTCATACATTAGTCTGGAGAGTCCCGCTGCAGAGATTTTACTTACCCTGATAATATTGAAGGCTTAGCAATGCTTATTGGGCGCTAGTATTTTCCCTGAAAACCAAATGCCTAACGGACATCTCATTGGCGTTCGGCCTCGCCCATGAAAATGTTGGAGGTTTCGCTGCTAAATTTCATTTATTAAAATATCTGACAAAGCATAGGTGTTTCCAAAAACTCAGTTAAACTGCAAGTTCCCTAGTCATTTTACAGGGAGACTAGAGTGGTTTTTAGCACGACGTTACGTACAATATCTCTAGACTTTTATGAATTGGTCTGCATTACGGTACTACGGTATTACGGTACTCACAGGCAACTTCGTTATTGGAAAACCTGCTAATAAACTTAGTATTCCCTCCCTCGGAGGTCTTCTGCGGGAGATGTGGGTCTGAGAAGTAGGAAGAGACTGTCTTTTATCTCATATGTCAATGCCCAACTCTTGCCCTAAATGTGCGTAGGATCTTAGTTTCTCATTCCCTGTTATCTTTGGCTGAACTCTCCAATATAAAGAATACATCATTAGAAGATTTATTTTGGAGTCGATATGGTTTACTACAGAGAATGCTTGATTCTCGGGTTGAATATCAATTAGAGGCCTCATCTCTGGCCTAAGTGGTACCTTACGCTACAAGGAGGCAACTCGAATTTAATTAAAAAAAACATTAATTCTGGTTGAACCCCTTTTTATGGCCTTAGTTAGGTTCGATTGCAACCAAAGTTATCCTTCCCAGCATCAATCATTACCTTAAGTAAACTAAAATTGAGAGTGAAAGTTTCGGTTGTCACACACATTGTCCCATTCTCAACCAACACGATAGACAGACATTAAGGAAATGAAACTTTTAAAGAAATTCAATATAATTTCCGTTTTTCATTTCATTTAATGTGAAAAGTTTTTTTAACTTAAGCGAGAGGTGTCCCTAAAAATTCACAACGAACATTTACAAAAACACGTAAAATAAGTTAAATAAACAAAATAAAGTTTAATAGTCTATTGATTTTGTATATGAAAATACAATATTTTACTGAAAATTTATCACAATATTTCATTTTCTTTTTCTTCTATTTTCATGTTATTTTTGGTTTTCCATTCTGACAGGTACAAACTGTATCGATAAGTTATTTACGTTGTTTAATCGAACATGTGCGCTGTTATTTATTGGATCGTGATATCGAACTTATTTATTATACGATAAGAAAATCGAGTGATGTTTTAACACGTGACCCCATGCAACTGGGAGCACAGGTAAGTTGCTACGCACGCCAACACACACACACACACATTTTATGTATCCACAATATTTTTCACCATTTGTTTGTATTTTATCATGTTTGTTTATTTCGTTATTTTTTTTTTCCTCTTTTTTGTTTTGTGTTTTTCAGCTTATAGCCTGGCTAAGACCGATTAGTGAACATGATGAAAATGACACTTCATTATTAAGTATGACAGTACGTTCAGCAACCGCCTGGTGTGATGGTTACACAGTACCCCTGCTGGTGCCATTAACTGGCTGGTTGCCGGCACCATTGCCTTCTCAAATACGAACAATGACTGTCTCTGGTACGGGGCCAATACGTGATATTTGTGTGGCACCCACAAAACAGCATTTAATATTGGCAACCAAATCTGGTGATGTACAATTGTGGCATATAATGAGCAATTCAATGGATCATATATTCAAAGGTAATCAACAATATTAAATTGTAAACAACAACAACAACAACAACAACAAACAATAGAATTTAAAAAAAACTACTAAATTATTATGGAAAATATTCTGAACATTTGAAAACAAACAGTATTTGCATCAAAACAATAAAAGTCACAGTGGGCTGGCTATAAGAAATACGCCACAGGTACTAATAATAATAAAAAGTATTTTTTGAAAATAAAATATTTTAAAAATATACCTTTTGAGTATATTTATGCAACTTTGAAAATTGAAGTACTTTTTTAAAACAGTTTAGTACATTTTTAAGAAAAGTACTTTTTGAAAATTTTGAATTAAATAAATATATTGCGGACATTTAACTACTTTTTAAAAATATACATACAATACTTTTTTAGTAAAAATTACTTTCAAAAGTATTTGAGTACATTTTAAAAAAAAGTACTTTTTGAAATTATTTAATAAAAAAAAAGTTTTTTGAGAGTTTATTTAAGTTAGCAAAAATTTCAAAAATAAAACTTAGCTTACTTGGGTTCCATAAGGTCCCATTTTAAAACAGTTAGACCTATTCTGTTCTAGAAAGTAGTTTTTAAAAATATTTAAGGAAAAAGTCCTTTGCTTTTATGAAAATGTTTAATTAAAAACACGTAGTTTTTGAGAATTTTTAAATACTTTTTAAAGATACTTTTTGAAAGCACTTTATTCAAAAGTACTATTTAAGAATCTTAAAGCGTATTTCTAATAAAAAAAAACTTTATAAAACGTGTTGTTGATGAATATTTAGGATAGACTAGCACCTTCTCTGAAGGATATAAAAATATTCAATCCCGATATAAAAAATTCCCTGTAGGAAACCTTTTCGACTTCAAAGTAAATCTTTCAATAGCAAGAGTTCAGTGAAAGATAACAGGAACCTCAACCTTCTTATAGCAAAAAGCCGTGCATATGAGATGAACGGTAGAGGCTTGCTTCTCCTTAGGCTTACATCACCTGTAGAAATCACTCGAGTGGATGCCAAATCAACCGGCATGCCTTCTAATAGGGTTGTAACCTATGATACCTAGTTTTCGTTCTTCAAATTATGAAGAGAGCTGCTGTGGAATATTTAGAGGTAGCTTCTCTGCATGAAATGACCCAAAACAAAAGCGAGGTATATCTTTAAGAGGTTAAAATTTTAACAGGTCTTATACCCACAAGTCCTCTACAATCAATTTTGTAAATACGCCCCATCTTTCAATCAACACATTCTATCACACTATTACTCTCTACACAAATATTAACAACCAATTAGTGGCACTTTACCAAAAGGAATATCACACTCCCTCATTCACATTAATCACTCATTAAATAGAAAAAAATAGTTTACAGTTGTCAAATTACTCACACATACACAGAAAAACATTCGTACTCACCCATACATATTAATGAAATTCAATTCCTCTCTGAATAGTGGTTGAGTTAATGATGATTGTTTCCCCACTTTTGTTTTTTTTTTTTTTTGCTTAGGCCACACAGCCGCAGTCACGTGCCTTTTAGTGGCACCACAATCGGATATACTATTGACTGGTTCTGAGGATGGCACTGTGATTGTTTGGAACGTGACAACTCGTGAACTAAAATCTCATATCAAGTAAGTTGCTCGCACTTTTTTTAAATCATATCTCTGTCACACTAAACACTGTTTAATTTGTTGCTTAATCACGAATGTTATTGTTTCACAGATTTTACAAGATTTTGAGATTTTGTTTTCTTCCTTTTGATTTTCTCTGTCATCTATTCTTGTCTCATTTTTTTTATGTTTTTAGGTCAAATACAGCAATAGTGACGAGTGTGGCGGCTGGGGTCAATAATTCCTTGGTTATAAATAGCAGTGAAGATGCGACAATTGTTATTTCCGATCCTAATACAGGAAAAATGGTGAGTAAAAACTAGAAATAGCAAGAAAGGAAAAACAAAATTTAATTAAATAGAAAAAGATTTTTATTTTCAAAAGAAATTAAAACTTGTATGGCATAAATAAGGGCGTAAAAAGGTGACAAGTTTGTTTAAGGAAGAAAAAAAAAAACAAAGAAATATTCGATATGACCAATATGCCATAACTTGTGTTTAACAACTCATGCATAAATTTCGTATACAATTGGGGAACCCGGTAAAGTTTAAAAATCAATTTGAAAACTAAGAAAACATACACGAATCTGAAGTAATTGGACAAAATTCCTTCTACTGATACGGAACCTTCAAACGGGCTTAAACTGCTATCCACTGTTCCCAACAAAAAAAAAACACTCGCTTTTATACAATCAACAGGGATATAAAGGTTTTCACAGGTTTTTAAAACGTATAGAAAACCTAGCCCACATGCTAAAGTCAGTATTTAAGTCTCCATGCATTTCAGAATATCACTGCGTACCACTTTTCCGTACCTATTTGTCCCGGAAATCATAAAAGCGTTGCCTTTGAACGTTTCGAAATTTCCCTGAGAAATCTTTAGCATTCATGTATAAGACTAAAAGTCGAAAATGCGTTCGTTAGGAACTTAATCACAAGATTGCTAGACCATGTAAATCATGAGATTTTCAGGGAACATTAAACCTCTCAAACTTGGCTTTGCGCCTCCGTCTGGTCAGGCAACCTTTAAGAAAATTTAATATCAGAACTCTTAATGCTAACCACATACCACTGGCCACAATGTCTTCCATCTTTTAGCCGTTGGTATAAAAATTAATAATGCCATTGGTAACCTCCGGATCTTTAGACCAGAAGTTCCTAGTTGGAATTCTAAAATAAAATAATTCATTCAGAAAATTATAAGAACCATATTATCCATTCGGAAGTCGATTATGTCTTCATATAATATCGGCATATCCACAGTACATACAGAATTTAACTGCATTGTTATTGCCAGCACGTCAGCCCTTTGCTTTAATAGAAGGTCAGTTGTCGAACCAAATGAGTATAGAAAATAATGCCTGTGTTAGAGTGGAACAAAATGGACCATAATTAATAATACTGCCAGATTGCTATTTACTACACCTTATCTACTACACCTCTTTGTAAATATAAAAAACAGGAGAGTTTATCTCTTTACTTCAATCAAATGAATGAATATTTAATATTGCATTCATACTTTATCCACTCTACTAAGAAGGGAGTTTCTATGGCTATTCACAGGAAAATAAAAACAAAAACAATGAAATAAATTCCTAATTTCAAAAAAAAAACCAACAATAATACGAGCTTATTTAAATGAAATGTATTGAAATACATATTTCAATGCGTGTACCTTTGTTTTATTCACTCAAAATAAGGAATTTAATGAACAAAATAAAGCCACTCCCGAATTCCAAAGAAATGTGAAACTTAATCAAATATTTTCTAAATTATTTACAAAACATTATAATTTTTTCAAAGGAAAAAAAAACACAGACAAAGACACTCAAATTTATTTCCACTTTAACCAAAAGTTTTTCCAAAAGAAAAAAATAAAAAAGTGGAATAAATTATTCACGATTTCGTGACTGTTTTAGGAAATCAACCATGAAAATAAATTGAACAACTCATATGGGAATTATGGGTCTCACAGTAGGTTGGTTGGCATGATTGGTATGCATATGCTCGTATACTCACATATGAAATATATACCCCCCCCCCCACCAGCATACAATATGTGTTCGTTCATGTAATAATTGTAAACGTATCATGGGTGTCATATGATAAGTTTGTATATGGAAATTTATGTACGTTTGTATGTGTGTGTGTGTGTCTTATATATAAATTTGATATTTTTACCGTTATATAATATTTAAGTGTTGAGATTTGTTTGTTTTGCTTTTGTTTTGTACTTCAAATAAAAAAACAAAAACTTAAATAAACGTTAAGCACGCACATACTGTTTAACAAACAATACATAAATCAAATCCCTGTAAAATTGTAACGTTAAATAACGTACGTAGTATATGAGTCAGTTCACATTAAAAGGAAACGAATATAATGTTTAAAAATTTAGACAAGCTCTGCAAGGAAATGGGGTAATAGATTGTGGTTTATGGGGAGGGATGTGAGGATATAAACAGTTAAAGTCATCATTCTATTTATTTGTCAATCGATTGTTAATCAACAACACTTCTCTGCTTTATTTTGCTTAAACACCAGTCTAATGCAAAATGCCTCATAAGAGAACAAATCCGTGCAAAAACATTTCTTAAGCGTAAATGCGTAATTGTGTATCCTCCCCCAAAAATCCAGGTGGTGCAGGTAATTCTGGCGTAAATCATAAAAAACTTCCGTTTTCATCTCTTTTTTTTTTTTTTTTTGCTTCGAAAACTTTTCTTTTATAATTTAACGCTTAACAGGCTTAAAGCCTGAGCATTACGTTACCTATATTACATTCTACACAGACATACACTCTTGCGAAAATAACAAATTTTATCTTGATTTTGTTTATTTTCACAACAACAAGAACAGAAAAGTATCTTTATAAATGAGATACAAACAACCAGACAGACAGAGAAACAGACAGAGAGACAGACACACAAAACAAATAATGCCTGTAGATAGCAAGTGTGTCACCTGTTTCCTGTAAGGATGAATGTAAGGATGTGACAAAAGATAAAAGAACACAAAAATTTAGCTTGTCTTTCATAATAATTTCTCTCTTTTCACACTTAAGTTTTCTAAGTTTCCTAATAAAGAAAATTAGATATTCCCGTTTTGTTACACATTCTCCCATGTATTTAGAGGACGAACCCAAATGATGATGTAAAACGAAACGAGTTAAAAAGTTTTGCTCTTTTCTTTCTATTCTTCGGCTACAATTTATGGGATATAGATTTACTGGCAATAAAAAAAAATTCTTTTAATAGCAAATAAATTTGAATTTCAAGCACTATTTGGGGCTTTATACTCCACACAGCTCAGGTGAAGGCATAGCAATGTCACCAAATTTGTAAAGCCTCTGTCTGCTAAATACAATGATATGCTCTGAACTCACAGTAACACTTTTACAAACTCGAAAGTCGTTGATTGATACTTCAGACTATAACGGAAGCTTCAGCTTCACTTATCTGGGTTTCGCATAGCAGCATAGCAATCTTGCAATTGTTCCTAGATTGCTAGATTGAATTCCATTTCTATGTTTGCATGAGTGCTTGGCTCTCCAATAATCTTGTAATTATATTTTGCGCTATTCAATCTCTCTTTATTTCTCTCTCACTCTCTTTGCATTCTGTTACCTTACATTCTCTCTACTCTAGGACTATCACAATGGCTTCAATGGCCTCCGAATGTAATTGCATGTAACATTATGGCGGTAAACGTCCTTAAAACTGCTCTACCAAAAGGTTGAATTTGGAGATTTTTATGTTCGGAACTACAAGACATTTGCCAGGCGTTAGTTGACACAATTATGTCAATCAGGAGCTCACGCCCTAGATTCTTAGTATTTCGTTTCTATGATTTTTTGTAAATCCGAAGAATGGAATGAAGAATGTCATGAATTTTTGCCTGTAAAATAATCAAGCCTATTGGGTTCCACCCCTTTTCCACCATTTGCTGACATTGATCCCAGTATACCGTACCGGATCGAAGTTGATTTACTAGATAATCCAACAGTCTTAGCGGTCATTGACAATTATTAGGAAGATTTCGTTGAGAACTGTCTTGATGATGTAGAAAAATAACACAGGAATAAAACTAACACACAACATGGGTGGTGTAAGAAGCTAGGTTATAAACCTGACTAAAAGGTTGTAATGACGAATTGAGCTAAATAAGTTACAATCTTCTCCTTAGCATGCGTTAGCCAAGGAAATCAACTTTTGCTTCATTCGCAGCTAAGAGGATCACATAGGATATTTTCCAATCTAATCCAATTTTGGTTAATATGCCTGCAAAATGATTTCGGAGTATGTTACTATGCCCAGAGATACAATAATAAAGACCTTTGAAATCCTTTACTTCTTAGAGAAATAGGCGACTTTCATGCAAGTACTTGTACGTCGATATGACGTTTGAAAGAGAGTTCAGAGCGATCGGAAGCATCAGTATATTATTAGGGAGTACTCTTCTGCTAAGCAGCCATATAATACCAATGAGAATGGTTGTGACTTTCGACTAGAACGCACTTCAATGATACACCCACGATATACACACCTCATCCGGTTCTCGCATTCAACTTCGACAATTTGACGAAAGATCTGACTTCGCATTCCAGTAGCCATTAATTAAATGGTAACTCTAGTAAATGTTCAATACATAGAAGGCTTTAATAATTAATTTCATTTCATTAAAAAAATTTCTCAAAATATTTCCTCTTACTTTGGAATTTGTCAAGTGTTGAAGTGTTGTTGTTTGGAATGTTGTTTGAAAAGAACAATTTGCTTTCAAAAACAAAAAACAAGCGTAATCAAAAGTATGTCTATGTATTACACAAACACATATTTCTGCTAATTACACAAGAGAAAGGATAAAAGGAAAACATAACATAGACACTCTGCTAAAAGAAAAATAACACGTTCCCGTTAATTTTTGTATAAAAGTGAAAGAGTTAACAAAACATTTGAAAGTGAAAAGAGAGAATATTTGCCAATGACAAGAAAACATATAGAAAAGAAATGAAAAGTAAAGGAACCCGCAACAATATCACACTTTCTCTCTCTCTCTCTCACCGTAACATATTTAAACGAATACATTAATACAGAGAAACAACTTTGGTTTCCTGTTTACAACAGAAGAAAACAAAGTGAACTTACTTTGCCAAAAGATTAGCCGCTCTTTCTGTAGTCAGCTAAAGAAATTTTCATTGCATACATGTTTGGAACAAATTTGAATTGCAAATGGTCAGAGTAGAGGACAATAAAAAGGATTCATTTTTGCATTGAATTACTATCGCTGATAGAAAATGTATCCATTACGTTAACTACAACCACAAGAAATTATATGTGAAGAGCGGGCAATAAGCAAAATCTACGACTAAGCAGAATATCCATTGCGTCGAGGTAATGCTTTGTATTTGATAGAATCAGAAAGGTGTGATACTTTATAAGCTGCTAAAACCGAGCCGGATTATCACGAGAGACGTTTGCAGACAACAATTGTTTGAATCGGGCTGTGATCTAGAAGCGCCGTGAATATGCAACCAGACACGAGGGTGGAATTTCCCATCATGACAACGTTCAGCTTAATATTGCAGCGCTATTTAGAGAACAGTGGATGGGAAGTTTTACATTTTCCGCTGTTCAGCTTAGCGCTTGCGCCTTCCACCTACCATTTGTTTCGATCGATACAGAGCGCTCTTACAAGAGTGCTTCAAAGAATACTTCAAAGCAGATTATCGAAATTGGCTCGATTTATTCTTGGCTTTTAAAAGACTTTGAATGACATGTTCTTTTAACAAAACCACCTTAATAAAGCCTTTTTTTGCAATAAACATGGCCGGTATTTACGTTATACTACCAACAGAAAAACTAAGTGTGCAGAAAAATTTTGTGAAGTTTACAGAGGCCAGACCACACACATTTCTGTTCGATAACTTGTTATAATTTCGAAATTAATTTAATGTGTTACTCGCTCATATTAATAATAAATTCGTTCCTTTTCTAAAATGAAAACTCAATTTAAAAATGGTTACGTAATAATGCTACTAAATAGCTAACCACAGCTGCAATGCTAATGACTTGAATCACATTAAATACTCATAATAATGACCACCACACTTAGTGCCAGTAAAAGATTTTCATACATTCTACAGCCCTGATTATTTTAATAAATTTAGAGGCAAATTATTGCATGCATGGACTCATACTCATACTTACACTCTCATATATACTCATACATAATCGTACATAACGAAATAACGATAACGATAGAGAATACTTCTTTACGCATACAAATGCAAACTAATTTACATGCATTATCAAGCATTTATACAAACGTAATGGCAAAGTATCCTCACTTGCAATGGTGTTAAGCACTGAGCTGGACTATTTCCTTTAGAAATTTGAAATTTAATCTTACAGTTGCTGGTACTTAAATGGTAGGTAACAGAGAACAGCAATGAGTATTCAAAACGATGAGTAGATTAGAGTCATACTTATAATTTCTGATACTTATACTCATTCATACTTATTTTAATATCATACTCATACTACTCATATTCAAAGTTTGAAGTACTCATCGTACTCATACTTAACAATACGCATGATGTTGTTGATTTCGACTCTCCATGACTCAACGTATACACGAAGCACAAAATAAGTATGATTCGAGTACGAACACCACAATACTCACAAGAAGGTTGTGTGTTTGCTTTGCTTGCTGTCTTTGTCTTTTCTTTCTTTTTTGTTTGTAAATGCAACAACAACTAAGACTGAAAATTTTGATGAATGATTCGAATCAGTCGAATCATTCATGAGTATTATAAGTAATTTTCTAAATTTATGAATCTGAATGAGTAGGCGTATGAATCAAACATATTTCGAATGTTATGGGTTTGATGTCAACGTGGTACTCATACTCATTGCAACTTGTACTTATAAATCAATGTTGTAGCGAGTACGAATGAATCAGAGTAGTTGAATTTCAATACTCTTGACTCACTCATACTCAAAATTTCATGAGTACTTATGAGTGGCGAAAATACGATTCATTGCTGATCTCTGGTAGGTAACATTTAGTTAGGATCACAACCTAGCTTCTCACATCACTTATGCCATAAGCGGCAGGTCCTACAATTAAAAACCGACATCGAGCGACAGATTTTTCAAAAACTGTTCATGGCAATTTTTTTTTATTTACTCACAGAGTTTTTGCCTGAAGACTGCTGAGACGAAGACGCCGAAAGAAATTTTTTTCATAATTGGTGCTGTTTGAGATATCTAAGCTGGGATTTGAACCACAGACCCTCGTCTAATAAACGAAAACACTTCCCATTAGACTACTAGGCTCCAAATATTGTCCTCTCTAAAGAAATCACGGTCACTAAACCGATTAGAAGTCCTTCCTTTAATTGATTGCTTTATATATGTATGGTTATACGATTTGTATGTTATTTTAAGACGACCATGTGTATGTGTTTATGTGAATATATGAAATTCCATAAGCATACAAAAGTATTAAGAGCACTTATTACTACTACAACTGGTTTGGAATACAACAAGTATTATGGAAATGTATATGAGAAATATTGTTATAGCCAGTAAGAGGTCCTTAAAACACAACAAGGGCAACATAACCAAACGCAACTTATTTAATACTGTGTTCTACAGCTAATTTGTGGAATATGAGTAGAAATTCCAGTAAGCAATAGAGGAAAAACAAAAAGAGAACAACATTTTTAATGAAACATAGCCTACATATATACGAGGGTTTATACAATGATTTGCCAAAGGCTTACAATACATATGGCATTTACGTTAACCAATAACAACAATGTCATGTTTTAATATAATTAACATATACAGTCTGTATTAAAATTAGGCATATACCCTTAACCAAACACACACACAGCGAGACACACACACGCTAAAATAACGAACAACACCGAAATGACTATTGCCTCGCCAGGAGGTCCTCTCTCATGCTGATACACCGCAATATACCCGCACAAGACATGCAAAATCATTTTAAATTAGAGACGCCGCATATAAATTATGAAGCAACAATGGCGTGTAAAACGTAACGCTTACAAATTATACACAACAACAACGACATTATGTTTAGGAAAAAAAGGGCTGTACATTCGTGTAATTAAAGAATTTATTTGTCCTTAAAAAAGATTTTTTCGTGTTTTTTTTCCTCCATTTCAAATTTAATTAAATAATTGATATCTTCCTTCTTCTTCTATTTTTCCATTTGCAGTTACACAAAATTACGTATCATCGCGCTGGCGTAACGAGCGTTAAAGTTGTAACCACTTGTGATGTTTTAATATCGGCAAGTCATGATAAGAGCATCTGTTTATGGTCACTGGACGATTATACGCTATTGAATAGCATGCAAATGAATAGTCCTGTACTACGCATTGACATATCATGTGATTCGGTAAGTAACAAAAACAAACATGATCAATAAAATATTATGCAAGAAAAAAATTCATCCTTCCTTCCTACGGCGTATATGTATAATTAGGATCTCAAGTATTCTCAAAGCCTAAGAAGTTATACTTCTGCCTACTCTTGTAAACAATCGCAAAGAATTGTGTCTGCCTTAATGCACATTTCATCTTCTTTTTCAAATAAAATGCTCTTACGTCATCGCTTGTCCTTGTGTATTAAATTAAGTTCTGAGATTTTTTCATCGGACAGACTTTCACTTGTCGTCTATCGTTGGAAAAATAATGATCTTCATTACAAAGAAAAAATCAAAAGCCTTAAGAATTCCACATATCTACCCTTTTTTATTATTTCTTTACATTGTTTCAGTTTCATTAATCAAAAGTTTCCAACTACGCAGGTGATTGGTTTACTAAATAGGTTCTAGAATAATAGAGTTGCCTTCTACCGTTACTTCTAGAATTATAGGGTTACCCTCTCTAGCTGCTTAGAAATAACACTCTCTGTCGAAATGTTTTGGAATGTTACATTAGCTACAGTGGTGTGGTGAAAAGTTTGCTTCTTAATGGATGACACCTCTAGGTATTGCTATGATCCTCTTGGTGGTCGTGTGGAATTTCTTAGAAGAGATTAAGGACTCTTAATTTTCGCTTTCTCCGATTTTAATCTTTATTGCTTTATAGGAAATCTTTTGGCCTGTTATTTGGCTTCAGTGTGGTGAAAAATTTGCTTTTGAAGGGATAACATCACCAGGCCTTTCTATGATCCTCTTGGGGGTTCTAGGACTTGTTTAGAAGGTATTGAGGACTCTTAATTTTCAATTTGGTCTTGATTTTAATCTTGTTTGTTTTTTAGTCAAGCACTTTAAACACTGTAGATAAAGGCATTGGAATCTTTCTAACTTACCAAATTCTACTATCTTACCTCATCCCACTGAAGAAGATTCAGCCTTCCTAGATAGAACTTTGGAGCATTAAATTGAACTTTGTACAAAATTAATCGCTGTAAATTATTTGAACAACTTTTTCTAGTGACCAGCATTGTTATGTCTCAGTCCCAGCAAGTATTTGGTCTTCTTGTTTTAGCGTGAAAGCCACAATCCGTTACCCTACTTAAGCTTAACTATATTTGTCCTTATGTTGTATACAAAATTCTGTAGAAGAAGGTGATCAATTTCAATCATTTCTAATAAACTCTTGACTTTTCAATTCAATTCAATTCAATCATTCAATTGATGAGAGTTAAAGCAATAAAAAAACGAGGAAAAATAAATCTAAAATAAATCGCTTATAATTCTGTATATCCTGTCTTGACATTTACAGCCTTAATCCTTTGCCACTCTCTTTTTTTCCCTCACCTCATCTCTGTTTTTTTTCTTGCCATTTTAACAAACATTTCGACTGCCTTTAACCAGTTTATCTGTTCAATTTTTTCCCATTGTTTTCACTCATTCCCTTTAGATGAATGTATGTGGCACATACCAGTATAATTCGGGGCTTAAATATCCACTTACACATACACAAACATACACACTAGCAAAAGTACTCATAAATATGCTTAAACAGTAATACTCATGCATACTATAGCTTGTGTACGTGTGTGTGTGTGAGGGAGAGAAAAAGTTTTTTAGTAAATTTTCTCATCGTTATTGTTGTTGTTATTATTGTTGCTGTTTTCATTATTTATGTTTAAAACTTTTAGCTGCTTAACTGGGTTATGTCTTTAGCAATGTTTAACAAAACAACACACACACACACCAATACATATGCACATACATAAACATAAACAATAGCAAACAACAAACACTCTCTCATATACATACATACATACATATGTATGTATTTACACATGACTGCTTCGTTGTATTTCTGTTTATGTTTCTTTATATCCTTTGAACATCCTTTTTATAGCCATAGTTTTTGAATTTGGTTTGAACTCTTTAATGCTTTGTTGGCTGATGCTAGTTTCTGTATGGCTGGGTGATTTCCTTCGCATATAAGACTGTCCTGCCAAGTGTTTTTCATTTGCTATTTTTGGTTTTAATTTATGCCAGTTTTTGTGTTCTCTCCTTTTTGTAAAAAAAACATTTCTGACAGCGTCAGTTTTGTTTGTGTCAACAACATTGCTGCCGTTGCTGTAGTCATTTACATTGGCATTATGGGCTTAGACGGATGTGTAGGAGACAAGCAAAAGTTACTGTCTCCTATGCGTCAGCTGAAACACTGGCTTACTCAATATCCTAATTTATGATAAAAAAAAAATTGTTTCTTTTTTTTTTCTTTAAGATTAGGGGACCTATTTACAATTATGTATTGCTTCATCAACAAAAAAATTCACATTTTTTGGGGGAGAAAAACACTGTTGTAGACGTACTCAGCAAGACTATCTCTCATTTAGAATTCGAATGGTATTCTCAGAAAAGTCCTAAAGGCAACCCAGGAGTTATGAACTGGATGTATGCCATGATAGTCAGACCAATGGTAACATATGGGGCAATTTTCTGGACAGACAGAACAAATGTGAAAACAGCTCTACTGGAGTTGAATAAGATACAGAGACTAGCATGTCTTGCACTCCATTACAGCATTGGAAGCTCTATAATATTTAAATCCGCACTATTTTGGGCATAGAGATGGATCAAAACGGATCTTGGGACAGGACCTAGAGTTTTTGGTTCCAAAATGAAAAACTCAGAACTCATGGGGAAAGTCGCAGGTATCTTTCAAGCGGAAGTTTTTGCCATCAAAAAATGTACTCAATTCAATTTGGATAGGAAGTACAATAGACACGACATAGCAATACTATCTAACAATCAGACCTCTATTCTAGCACTCGACTTTTATGAGGTTAAATCGAAAATAGTATGGGACAGTCTGAAGAAGCTGAGTCATCTAGATAGAGAGGATAAGATCACAGGTCATTTGGGAATTCTCGGCAATAAGCAAGCAGACAAGTTTGCGGGAAGGGAACTTATGTGAAGTGGGAGCGCTTTTTTGGAAAGGAAATCTCAACGAAAGGAAAGATAAAGAGACGCAAAGGCAATCAAAACTTTTGTTGGGAAATTACAATAAGAGGACTTATAAATCATGCATCAGACTATTCTGAAATATTTTGATATATATTTTCCAAGCCCTACATGCAGAGTCCATAACCATGAGAATAATGCAACATCAGAACATATCCTTAGAAGCTGTAAGGATTTAATGCGTTCCACAAGTTATGGACTCTAAAAGCCTTGTTAAAGCAATTATATGGAAAAACAACTGATGACATGTTTTCTCTTATCGTCTGTTATGTGTTGTATTATTAATAAAATTTCTTATTTATTTATTCTTGATACCCAATTTCTGTTTACCACAGCAAAATATAAGAATTGAAAAAAGAGACCACAGTTTACAGTGTATACCGTTTACGTAGGAGAAGAAATAAAAGTCTCAATACTCTGCAGTACCAACCAAATGTGACAATTTCCTAAAGAAATTAATTAATCGCCATCAAATAAACGAATATTGACTTGAAATGCCTTTATTTCTCTGTTTTTATTTAATTTTCCTAACCTTAAATTATACTTCAGTTATATTTATGGCACGCACTGTATTTTTTATTTTCTTCTTTTTTATACGAGATGCCCTTATTTTTTTGCTTTCACAACATAACTGTTTATATTGTGTGTGTTTCACATACTAACTTTGCCTCATAAATATGCCATATTTTTGCACACACACACATAGGAAACATGTTATATGTGCAACTGTGTATGTGAGTTGCTACATGCCTTGTCTTTTCTTGTTTATATATGTCACATGAAATGAAAAAAGAAAGTAAACTTTCAACAAAAAATTGCAAAGAAAATTACAATTCCAATGTATAATGAAGATGGTGAGAGAATTGAAGAGGGATAAGGAGAGAGAGATATAGAGAGAACTCAAACCGTAAAAAAAAAAAACAAACAGAAATGAGTCTGACGATAATCGTATACTGTTATTAAGATTTTTGCTGTTGTTTTGTAGTTGTTGCTTTAAGTGCAAATGCTGTTGTTTACGTTCGTTCTTTCACTATTTTATTGTTATTAAGACCTGTTATAAAGAGAGAAGAAGAAGAACAAAAACTCTCTACTTAACTCTTGTTTTTATTTGGTAACAATTGAAAAAAGTGTTGTTGACAATGAGTATAAGCAGGTACGTGTATAAGTGTATGGATATTGATGTTATTACTTGCTCTACATTTTGTTAAAGAACAAACGAATGAATGTGAAAAAAAACATCATGGCTACCAGTTTATTTACTACAATTTTTATACTCTTTGCACTCTCACTCTCTAAGAGCTGAGTTAAAAACCCAAACATAAAAGTTGATTAATGTTACCTCTATCAACACACATCCATACGTAAGCAAGTTTGTTGTTTTAAACTTTATTCACCTCGAGTGCGTATGAGTGTTATTGTTATAAAATATTCTGTTTTAACGTTACGTATACGTTCGTTCTTTAATTTGTCCTGTTTGCTTAAGCAAAACTTAATGTTACAGAAGACTGTACAGGATTTATGTTATTTTATATGACTTTTTAAATTTTTATTTTCATCTCAAGTTTTTTATTCTCTTATTTCTTTCTGTGTATGTGTCATTTACCATTATGGTAATATGTTAATACATTTCAAGGTTTTTATATTGTAATGTTTCTGTTGTTTCATTCCTTAAAGTTTTATGCTGCCATTTTTAATGTTTTAAAACTTTTGCGAGATCAGTTAAGAATTTTAATGTTTATTACAGTTTAAACCAATTTTAGATAAATTTTGCGCTTCGTATGATTAAAGAATGAGAATTTGTAATTGGAAAATGTCAAAAAAAAAGTGAGAAAACTTTATGAAATCATAGCCAAGAAAGTCAAAGGGAAAAAAGTGAAACTTTAGTTAGAAATCATATCATCAAACGATGATATTTGCATCAGATTTAACTATAACTTGTTTCCTAGCCTTATTTAAAGCATACTCCCTTTTTGATTTCTATGAAAGTGTTGTTGTTTTTGGATTTTTTCTTTTGTTTTTGTTCCTTTTGTTTCGTTCCCTTCGTTTTGTTCCCGTTTCATTAATTCCTAGTGCAGCCCTTGCGCTGACCAACTTCTTCCTCTTCGTTGAATATGATGGTAAATGTTAGGAAAAGATCATAGACGAAGCAAGATGAGCGTCACAGACGGTGTAAAAGCCAAAGAAGCTATTGCTTGAATCTGGTGGGATTAGAATGAAATTGTTTATTAGGGAAACAATTCCTAATCCACACACTCTCCTAATCTATTTCGAAACAATTTTACTTAGGAATCTTAAGGCTCATTAGAGCAACGAATATGCAGTCATGACGGTATATCATGATAATCCAGTAATTATAAGGCCTTTGCGCTTCTATTACTGAGCAGATCCTATATCCATTTTACACTTGCCTCAAGAATTTTTTTTTTTTTTTTTCATATTCTTTATTTACAATCTATCCCATTGGGGATAATAAGCAAATTTGATACAATAATATATACAAGTAAATGTTGCACTCCATTGAGAACAACATCATTTTAACAATAAATTTTTATAGTGTTGTAATTATTTTTAAAGCTATCTTACATATAATTAAATGTATATATGTACATATTTACAAAACAATAACAATTATCGAAATGGTAAATCAAGTATATGATAACGCTTAAGTCTTCTCACTTCTTCAGTTTCGTCTAGTAGAGATATCGCTAGTGGGTTGCAGTGGTTGCTTAATCTGTTAAGATAGTTTTCGCTATATTTCTTTATTTCGTCTTTAATTGTTAGCATGTGTAAGTCATTATGAATAGTTTTATTTGAAATAAATTTAGGAGCATTAACAATTAGCCTCAATGTCTTATTTTGATACCGTTGAAGAATTTCTACATTGGAGTTACTGGCAGTTCCCCACAATTGTATGCCATAAGTCCACACCGGTTTAAGTATTGTATTATATATTATTAATTTTGTTTCAATGCTTACTTCAGATTTAGGTTGAAGAATCCAATAAAGACGTTTGGTTTTAATATTAAGATGTTCTTTTTTTGCCTTAATGTGAGCCTTCCATGTAAGCCTTTTGTCAATATGAAGACCAAGATATTTCACACTGTCTCTTTTGGGAATTGTGTTGCCATTAAGGAATAATTGTGGGCAATTTCCTTTTCGTAACGTAAACACAACATGTGCAGATTTTTCAGTATTCACTTTGATATTCCATTGAGATAACCAAAGCTCAATTCGGTTTAGTTTATTTTGAATTAGATTTGATGCATTTGTTGGACAAGAACTCGATGCTAAAATTGCAGTGTCATCGGCATAAGTTGCAAGTAGAACGTTATCTATTAAAGGTATATCTGAAGTAAATATCGTATAGAGGGTTGGTCCCAGAACACTGCCCTGCGGAACACCTGCTTTTATATCGTATATGTTGGAAAAATCATCGTTCACTTTAACGTAAAAACTTCGACCGTCTAAGTATGATCTAAGCAGTAAATAATATGGTGTTGGTAATAACTTTTTGAGTTTAAAGAGCAAACCAATATGCCAGACTTTGTCAAATGCCTGCTGAACATCCAAAAAGACACCAGAACAATATTCTTTCCTTTCCAAGGTATTTCTGATAAAAGCCACAATACGATGGCATTGTTCTGGAGTGCCGTGTTTATGCCTAAAACCAAATTGGTGTTCAGGATATATTTAATATTTATTTAATTTGTCAAAAATATATTTAATTTGTCAAGAATTGGTGACAATCTACTCATAAATATTCTTTCAAATATTTTGGAGAATGTAGCCAGCAAACTAATAGGCCTATAGGATGTAACAGCATTTTCTGGCTTATTTGGTTTATTTACCATTATTATTTGAGCGCATTTCCATTGGGATGGAAAATGACTTAGACGCAGGATAGAATTAAATATAAACGTTAAAAATATTATTGCTTTTCTGGGTAAACATTTAGCGATCCTTCCACTGATACCATCATATCCTGGTGTTTTATTGTTATTTAATTTATTCATTTCAGCTTCAACTTCATTTGGCGATACATGTTTAATCGGCCAGTCCATAGGACAAGCACATTCTAAAAAGTTGATTATATCATTATTATTGTTTCCGCTGCAAAAGTGATGTGGCTGAAAAGTATTTTGAAGATGTAATGCAAACGCTTCAGCTTTGTTTTTGTCTGTTTTGCACCAAACACCATTATCATCTTTGATGGGAATACTTCTCTTAATGGGCCGTTTTAAATATTTTGTAGCTTTCCATAGACTGAATTCATCATTTTTTGAAGTACCTAGGTTTCTTAGGAAGTAATTGAGCTGTTCTTTTTTTTGTTCAGCAAGACGTTTTTTTAAATCTTTAGATGCTCTATTAAACCGTTGTTTATCTATGGGATTTCTAGTGTATTGCCAAATTCTTCTCAGTTGTCTTTTATTTCTTATAAGGTTTCTAATTTCATTCGTTATAACCATTCTTTCCTGATAATAAAAACTTTCGTCCTCTGGTGTAGATAGAAAACCTGCTTCATGTATCAAATTGTTAAAATTTTCAACAACTTCATCTAATTCTTCCGGGGATTTAATCGGTATGTTGAGGTTTAAATTTCTTTCTATCCAAATTTTAAAAGAGTTAAAATCAGTCCTTCGGTTTACAATTTGATACTTTCTTGAGTTACTGTGCAAGAAACTATTAAAGTTCAAAAGAATTGGCGAGTGATCAGAGCTTAGTTCATCGCAAAGTTCATTCGATATATTTAAAAACTGACTTGAAATACCAGAGTAAACAAAAAAGTCCAAAAGGTCTGGAATTTTTCTTGGATCCGTGGGCCAATAAGTCGGTCTTCCGGTCGACAAAACTGAGTAGTTTTTGTTAATAATACACTTGCTCAGCTCAATACCCTTTGGGTTGGGAACTCGTGATCCCCACCATTGGTGCTTAGAATTAAAGTCGCCACCAACTATAAATCTAGGTCCTAAAAGATCAAAGAAATTTTGAAAATCTTGGCTGCTTACTTTAAAGCGTGGAGGAAAATAAATAGAACATATTGAAATAGGTCTGAAATCGCATATTAACTTAATGCAAACTGCCTGAAGAAATGGTTGACTTATTATGTTGGTTACCTCGTACTTAATGGATGATTTTATAAGAATCGCTGATCCGGCGTGAGCATAATCATGTGGCTGATTAGCAATTATTAAATCGTAGTTTCTCATCTTGAAAAACGTTCTACTGGTAAAATGTGTCTCTGATACTAGTAATATATCTATATAATTATTTTTAATAAAAAGTTCAACTTCATGAGCATGGTTGGAAAGCCCGTTTGCATTCCATGCTGCTATACGGAGATCTAATTGCATAATTTTGACATAAGAAGAGTAATCATATTAAAAAGTTTGTTGGTTGGTTCAATTTGATTTTGAAGCAATATTTCAATATTTTTAAAGGAATTGTTATTTTGTATCTTGTTGATTTTGTTGTTGTTTTAGGACATTCGCATATGAATTTGGATTATATTGAGTATTGTTATCATTTAATGGTGTAAATGTGCTATTATCGGGTAAAAAGTTTACATTCCGAGTTCCTTTAGAATTATTGCTGTTTTGTAGTTTTTTTCTTAAAGCTTGCCGGTATACTGCACAACCTTTATAGCTAGCTGGGTGATTCTGTAAACAGTTAACGCATCTGGGAGGAGTATCCTTTGGTTTCGTACATTCAATAGTAAGATGACCGAGTCCGCATTTAACACAGTTAACTTGCTTTTTACAATAGCTTTTTGTGTGGCCAAATTCTTGGCAACGGTGGCACTGAACAAGTTCATTATATTTTTTGGGTGGAACTATCGATACAATTGCGTTATTTATATGTCTGATCTCATATACACTTTTACTGTTCGAGTTTGGTTCTAAATCAATGTAAAACATAGATAGGGGTGTTTTAGTAATCCTACTCCGTACGTTGGTGACGTTTCTAACTTGATGTCCATGATTTTCGATGGCAAGTTTAATTTCTTCAGTTGATGTCGTGTGGTGTAAGTTTTTCAAAACAACTCTATACGATCTCTCCTGTCTGACTTGGTAAGTATGGAAATTAAGTTTTTTATCATTCAAGTATCTAACCAATATTCTATATGACTGAATATTGCTAACCATTACTCTGATTTGACCATCCTTAAGAGTTTTAAATTTAAATTCACTGGCTCCAATTGCCCTAGAAAAGTCTTTGGTCATTGCACTAATATTTGCCACATTTGGTATAATTATTGGTGGAGGTTTTGGTAAATTAATTTCTTTATCGTCATTATCGTTTTTACATTCCTTAACAACATCATTATCTTCATCCTCTTCATCATCACTTTCGTCACTGCTTCAAATTGCAAACTTGTTTCGATTTACATGCTTATCTGTTGTTGTAATGTTTTTAAACATTGCTGCTTGTTTCGAAGTGCTGGGTTGATTACAAATATCAATGATATTGTTATTAATTGTTTTGTTTGTATTGTTGTAATTAGTGCTTGTAATTATTTTGTTATTGTTTGGCCGTTTTGATTTGAATATTTTCGGAGATTCTGTTAATCGTCTTTTTTGTAACTTAGATGGCTGGACAACCTGCTAGCTCACATCATAATCATCACTTTCATTATCATCATCCATTATGATGATCAATACAAATTGTTTTTTTTTTTTTTTGTTTTTATATTACTTCTTTTATTATCCAAAAATAGATGTTTTAGTGAAACAATATAAATTGTTTTTGCAAGAAAGAATGTTTGTCTTTGCAAATTATTTTAAACACTTTTCGTAAATAACTATTTAAATAGATTAAAGAAATTCTTGTACATGCGTACTCGATCGCAGTCAATAAAGGACTGCCTCAAGAAATTTAAAAATTTTAAATCATTTGTACGCTCTTTAATAACCTCTGATAGCTACTTTTTTACAAACTAAACTTTTAATTTAATTTTCACTTGCCTTTAAGGCATTATTAAGAGTTTTTAAGGTCTTTTGCTTAAGTTAATCACACCCAAACAACTTTAAAGTTCTGGGGCCGATACAAACGTTAATTGTTGTGCTCCTTTTAATGTGTCTTGCTTTGCAGTTCTAGTCACGTGCCAAATGAAAATAAATTAAAAAGAAAAGAAATTCTGCCAATACACATGAAATACTCAAACATACACGAACGAAATTCCTTAAGCGGAAATAGAAAAGCTGTTTCCTTGTTCCGTTTCATGTCTATGGCCATTAAAGAAAAAGAAAGCTGTTGCCATTATCCAGTTTCCGTTGGCATTATTTTTTGATGGTCAAACAACCAAAACAAACGATGGCCGTAAATTGTTAACTTAAGGTATAGTTTATGGCCCAAAAACAAAAAACTTTGATCAACTAATTAAAGTTGTTTTTATTCTTTTTTTGTTTTTGTGTTCACCGTCATTAAAGCGGATTAAACGGTTCATTTTCTCAACCTTTATTGTTATGGCCGCTTTTTATGATTGTAAGCTTAAATATTTTTTGAGATTAAATTTTAGCGGAAACTAAAACAAGACAATTTAAAATCATTTTGGGCTTATAAATGCTTACAAAGTTTAAAGCGCCTTAAATGGCCATTAGCCTCCCTATTACTACCTCTTTCTGCTCTTCCAATTTCATGGTGTTTGTATTGGTTTTCGTTTAGACATCAACGGTTTTAATAACGTCTTTGTGCCAGTGTTGATCTCTCATGCTATGCTGGCAAATATTCGTTAACCGAATTGTTACTGGCTAGTGTCCAAGACCTGTTGTTCCGCATCCTACCGTGCGTATGTTTGCGTTGCGTATGTCTTTGGCATACAAATGAGTTTACAGTTGATTTTTGTTCGTTGGGGAATTTATGGATGAGTATAGACGGGCTCTGTATCGATAATTTTATGTCTGCCAATGTACATGAATCATAGGCAGCTGATAACAACTAATTAGAAATAAAAAAAAAATTTCGCTGTTTGTTTAAAAACTTATGTTCTTTAATCGTTGCTTTAGGTATCAGTTTCTTATGCGTTTCTAAATCATGTTTTTATGATTGGTGCAGGCCAATTTTAGCCATTTTAGTAACCAATAGCCCCTACCACCCGGATACAGTTTCAAGAAAATATTTCCTTTTCCTTTTACAGGTCTTTCTATTGGCCCACTGTGACGACAACGGTTTATATGTACGAACCTTGGCCACCGGCAAAGAATTACACACACTCAAGGGTCACAAATCCAGAGTAAGTTATTGTTTGTTTTCAAGGCAACATGTCGTCTTTTATTTCCAAAAAATAAAACAAAATTTTAGATACGCACCATATCCATAGCCCGTGATAGCCAAAGGGCTGTAGTGGGCTGTGAGGATACAAGAGCCTTAATCTATGATATGCATACGGGACGTTTAATACGTTCAATGCCACCGAATCCAGGTCCAGTGACAGCTTTGTATGCCATGGACAATGATGATTTCCTTATCACCGTGGGTGGTAATAAAATCACTTTCTATTCGTTTCGCAATGAAGAACTGTACGTACATCCGTATTCGCATAATCAGCGTAGGAAACGTTCTTTAAAAAGAGCCACACAATCCCAAAGGTCACCTTCCACCACACTACCACCGATTACATGTTTTGATGTATCGCGAGATTCACAACTGGTGGCCATTGCTTCCGGTCGTCATGTGCATTTAATGCAAATCAATACACCCGAATATCAAACCACCTTTGAAGGTCATGCAGCCCCAGTTACTTGTGTTAATTTCGCACCGAACGGTGAGTATTTGTCCACAGGAGGTGATGATCGTATGGTTCACATTTGGAGTCTGGCCATGGGTTCGATAAGCAATACGTTTAAGGGTCATGTAGCACCCATTTGTAGTGTGGTAGTGTTAATGGACTCCAGGCGTGTTATGTCCTCAGATCGTGATGGTCTGATATATGTTTGGATGGCAGAGGGTGGCAGCTTGTTGCAAACCCTGCAAGGACCCTATAAATCTTTAGCCGCCACGAATAATATGAAATTTGCTGTCTCCACCAATGGCGATAATGTCTTGAAAATCTTTTCGCTAACGCGGGAAGATGAAAAATACTCAGTTTCACATTCGGACGAGATAACCTGTTTTACCATAACCGCAGATAGTTTATTTATCATAACGGGATCACGCGATATGTCTCTCAAAGTGTGGCAGGCAACAGGCGGCAAATTAGCGCAAGTGTTAGTAGGCCATTCGGATGCCGTGACTTGTGTAGCCGTTTCGGTGACCAATAAATCGCAAGTCACCTCTGGTTCCAAGGATACAAACCTCATAATATGGGACTTGCATACAGGCGATGAAATCCATACATTGGCAGGCCATTTGGGACCTGTTATAGGCGTTAAAGTATCAGCAGATGGTTCAACGGCTGTATCGGGCAGTGATGATAAGACACTTATTGTGTGGGAAACAAAACGTGGCTTGGCCTTAACTTCCCTGCAGCTGCATGTACCTTTCCCACGTTTCGATATCAGTATGGATTGTTCACGCATACTCGTACAGCTGGTCGATAGTTTCAATTTGCCGGTTATATGTCTGCACAATACACCAGCACAATATATTAAGCTGCCAACATACTCAGCACCCGCAAGAGATGTGGAAGGTACTTAGTTTGTGGTGTGAGAAATCACACATTAAAACTCTTGCTCAACTGAACGTTTGTTTTACAGATCTTCGTCCCCAGGGTCCGAAACGACAAATGAAACGTTTACTCAAGAAGGAAGTATCACTGGACACCTACACGTGGCAGAAGAAATATGGACATCTGACCTCGTCCGTAATGATGGCCCAGGTGGATGAACGTCTCAAGAGACGTTTCTCGGTATCAGCCAGTATGGAGGAAATATCGAAAATAGCCGAAATGAAAACGATCACATCACAAACGAATTTGGGACCCGAACAGGCAGCCTTGGCTCAATCTCAGCATTTCGATCAATTAGAAGCCTTGTGGAATAAACGTTCGCCGCCTCGCCGAAGACATAATGCGGTAAGTTATGGCACGCTTTATGCATATTATACGCACACACACACGCGCACACTTACATAGTATAACTGTATATCCGACACAAAAAAGGTAAAAGCTTTGTAGTTGCCACTAGTAGAGTTTATAAAACAAATGCGTTGATTTTTTTTTTTTTTTTTTGATAATGAGAATGACGTTAAATGATGCCGACGATGATGAAGATGATTATCATTTTTAGAGACACTCGCTAGGAGTGTGGTAATCTGGCTCATACTATCAAAACAGACAAATAATATCGCTTTAGTGTCTATATTGTCTTGTTCTTTTGAATTCGATATTGATTTGATGGTTACGTTATGTTTAAAACATTTTTTTCTTTTTTGTTTTTATTTAAAATTTTCCAATTTGCCACAAAGCTTTCACCATAGCAGAGTAATAAGTAATGTTAGCTGAACTAATAATAATAATCATGTGCTTTTTTTTTTTGTAACAAAATTACTAACCGGAATAACTAACCGTATAATCAAACGCATTCAAACAGAGGTTTATCAAAAACTCTTTAGAGGCAATGGGTTTTGAAAGGGAAGTCCCAGCTAAAAAGTTATAACTTACTTTAAGCATGTCACTGCACTATAAGCAATTCCACAACCACGATTTTAAGCTTCAGAAGTTTAGTCATCCGATTATGATCCTAAGTTTCAAAGACGTGAAGATCATACAGGCATTGATAGGGCCCTCCTGATAGTCACATTCAAGTTTATGGTGTAATAAGAGGGAATGTGAATGTGTCAAAATATTTATTTCCTTAGGTTACTATACACAACCGTTAAGGTCCATAGTCTGGTCCAGAATAGTTCTGTTTCCACCTTAATTTTGGTAGCTGTTGTCAACAATCAAAGGTACAATCAATTTTGAATTTTTCGCTGAAATATTTTTTTCCTTCCCATTATATGACCAAGTCACAGCAAATGTTGTACTGAGGCTTCTTTAACTCATCCGTAGCAATGCTTTCCATTGACGCAGATAGGCCCATATACCCTGTGAAGTATTTTTCTCTTAAACATCACATGCAAACCAATGCCAATATTTTCTGGAATTTCATTTCCAGATGGAATTGGGCTTCTAACCAATCACCCTATCAATGATTATATCAGACCATCAGTCATGTTTGGTGTAAAATCACCTATTCAGTTTCAGATGAAACACAGTCAATTTTATTAAAAACCTGGCGTTCTCAGATACGATAGATTAGTGTCTCGAAGGAAAAAAGTATCATTGCAGCAATTCCGGCTTGTTGTCTAACAAGCTATTTATCTCCATAATACCTTGAACATGAAGACAATGTTTGCCGATTCGTGGTGAATTCCTCACCCTTCACTAATACCTATGCTCTTTAGGAAATTGATAAACCTCTCTCGCTGCGTTTAAATTTGTTTAAACTTATTGAATTGACGAAACAAAAACAACAAACAACACCAAATTATTATTGTTTTTTGCTTCTTTTTTATTTCTTTCCCTTTTTCCCCAAAAAAAAAATAATAATAATAAACACAACAACAACAATAAAAATTATAATAAAATTAAAAACACTTGCACCACATACTGGCCTATTTGTACAAAAAAAATAATAATCACAAAAACAACAAACAATTGGCAAAAACAAAAAAAAACAAAAACAACATCTACATCTCCAAACAGGGTCTATCAAGACAAACATCATTGGTTGAGGATCGTTTGGAGTCATCGGATGACGATGATTATCATGATGAACGCACAGGTATGTTATCAGCTTCCTATGATCAGATCCATAGATTAGCACTACCACCCCACCACCACCACGAATTGTCATCAACACCACCACCAATGACACAGTTAAGCATGCTCAACCCTCAAACAACACCAACACCGACACACCGTTTACGTCCCGTTTCTATGCACGCATGGATCACAAGTAGTTGTAAAGCTTTGCATAACAGTTACACTAGTAGTAGCAATAGTTCAACAAGTCACACTAATACACACAGCCACAGTTACGATAACAACACAGAATCCTCTGATGAAAACCAGCATACAACGACTGCAACAACGAAATCCATTAATCATACCAGTACCCAGACACATTCATCTATGATAACTGCTTCCGATCACGAGCAGAAAGAAGAAAAATATGATTTGAAGCGTTCATCCCCACGCCAAGTAAATCGCCGTCATCAGCCCGATTTAGTTAAGGATCTACAGAGAGGTCAAGCCTTAGAGGTTGGCGGCGACAAGGGTTCAGAAATTTTGTCACAAGATCGTCGCTTAAGATTTCGCAGTTTCTTTAGATGGCGCAGTTTAAAGTCACGCCTTATGCCTACGCGTAATTGTCACTCTTTACAGCCACAGGCCTTAAGTCATATAAACCTTAAAATGAACACGCCCCCACCAACTCCCTTGCCGGTCAGGGTTAAAAGCCAACAAGTGACCCGCTTACATCGGCCCAATCCGATTATAATTGTAGAGAATTACGATCATCGCAATGTGAAACAGATGCGCACACAAATTCTTTTGCATCCACAAAGTACTCAGGCCACTTGGGGCCAAATAGTTAATGCCGAAGAAACTTTGCCACCAACCAAGTTAACAGTTAGTGACACGTCTTGTTCGACTTCTCCTACAACAACTTTGCAACATAAATGGCGTTTATGGAAATCTGGACATAATAAGCCCACCACTGAGACATTGCTTACGGCTGGCAATCGTAGTAGTTGTAGTTCTACTGATAACTGTCCTGCTGCTGGTTTCTGTGGTCCTTCCTCTTCATCTTTACGTTCTAAAAACAAATGTAAAGCATCTTCCAATCCAACAACGAACAGTTCGAATAGCTCAAATAGTTGTATTGCTCAATAAAAAGTACCAAAAAGTTGGTACTTCAACTCACAACATTACATTTTCCCTTTTGCGTAATACCACACTTTAAAAACATATTTTGTATTTGTATTGCCCCCTTTTGTATCATTACATTAGATTGTTTAGATTTGTTAAGTACCTGTGGTACTAGTTTTTTTATGACGGCATGTATCTGGTACTATTTTGTTTAGTGTATGAAAATTGTAGTATTTTTAGTACGATATTTTGTATTTTCATATTTTTTTTTTGTATTCCAAAGCCTGTATTAAATACGATCCTTGTTCTTTCCAAAACATTTTTGTTTTATTCTTCTTTGTTTTTGATTTTGCATGTTTAATGGTACTAAAGGTAAGTACAAGTACATTTAAAAAAAATTAAATTAGTGATGGTATCTTTTCCGTAAAGCGTTGGTAAGTTAAAAATTTAGTTTAAAAACAAAACGGAATGCAGTTCCGCTTGTGAATTCTGAATAAAACTTTCAGAGTTATTTCCAAGATTTAAAATTTTGGTCTAAACAGAGGCTAGGCACCAAGTACACTTTTTCCGAAATGTAAAGAAAAAAGAATCGGATTTGTTTGTCAAATTCTAAAGGCCTACAAAGTTGGTTTCAGAGTGAATTCACGTCCTTAGGGCCTACAACAATGGCTTCGGACTGTTTGTCAAAAATCTGTTGCTCGGAGTCGACTTTAAACTGTAGGTCCCGACCAGAGATCAGCAATGAATCGTTTTTCCGCTACTCATAAGCACTCATGCAATTTTGAGTATGAGTGAATCAACAGAATTGAAATTCAACTACTCTGATTCATTCGTACTCGCTACAGCATTGATTTATAAGTATAGGTTACAACGAGTATGAGTACAACGTTGACATCAAACTCACAACATTCGAAATGTGTTTGATTCATACACCTACTCATTCTGATTCATAAATTTAGAAAAATACTTATAATACTTATAAGTGGTTCGAGTGGCTCGAATCATTCATCAAAATTTACAGCCTTTGTTATTGTTGCATATACAAACAAAGAAGAAAGGAAAGACAAAGACAACAAGCAAAGCATACACACAATCTTCTTGTGAGTATAGTAGTGTTCGTACGCGAATCATACTTATTTTGTGCTTCGTGTAAATGTTAAGTAGAGACGAGTCGAAGTCAATAACATCATGCGTATTGTTAAGTATGAATACGACGAGTACTTCCAACTTTGAGTATGAGTAGTATGAGTATCATATTAAAATAAGTATGAATGCGTATAAGTATCAGAAATAATAAGTATGACTAGAATCTACTCATCGTTTTGAATACTCGTTGCTGATCTCTGGTCCCGACACACACGGATAAAACGAATACACAGAACATGTGAGATATGTTCGAATTTTTTTATTTGTTTGGAAGTCCTCTTGATGACCTTTTGCACTTCTTGTGGATTAGTATCGACACAATGTCGAAAATTTTATTTGTCCACGTATTAATTTATTCAGAAACAGCTCTCGTCGTTGAGAATGCTGAAACTCGCAGTATGTTGCTCTAATGGAAAATCCATTTTAAAAAAAAAAAATTATTATTTGCATATGTTTTTAAATGCTATATTCGTCCATGTTGATTTTGCAAAATAAAATGAATAAATGACACCTACTTTGAAAGATGTAGATTAAACAAAATGTACGTTGTCAATTGTCAAAGTTTTTGATGCAAGAACTTATTTTATCTCTGGGGGTTGTAATTCTGAATATTAAATTGTAAAAAAAAATAAAACATCTTCATTTTGTGAAGGTAAGTTGCAAAACAATTTGTTGTTTATTTACTTTTTCTTCTTTTACTGTAAATTTTGAAATAAATGATTTTAAATCGAAAAAAAAATAAAATAAATACCCGCAAGTTTTCTGCTCATACAATAATCAAAAAAAAAGCAATTATTTTCTTAAAAAATTTATTTTCTAAATATTTTTGTAAAGAAAAACTTTTTTCATCATTAAACAATATATTCATTCTAAATGTACCAATTTAAAATACGATATAAATAACAATAATAACACATAAAAAATATAATGAAAAATGAAAATTAAAAGAAAACAATTTTTTGTATTTTCCATTTTCCCAAAAAAAAAAAAACATATAAAACATAATTTGAAATAAAATAATAACAATAATAAAATAAAATAAAAAAATATACAAAAACAAAACCAAATATTTGAAAAAAAAACCAAACAGTGCATTCCAAAACCAGCTCCCGTAGCTCTTTGCAACAGCCCATCATATAAGAACCATTAACCCCCTAGAGACAATTGCAAAAACCAAAAACCAAACCCGTAAATCCAACACCGAATGTATAAATCAATGAATGAAAGTTACACCCTAAAGAGAAAGAACCACATCTTCAATTTAAAATCTAGAAAATCAAATCAAATGGATATTCGTTACTGTCCAGAGGGCATTATTATAGCCGAACGTAAAACCCCAAATAATAAATGTGAACAGAAAAACAAACTACAACAAACCTGAAAACCCACAAAAGTCATGTCCAAGAAATAGAAACAAAAAATAAAAAAATTAAAACAAAATATTTAAATTAAATGGTAACGGTTATCAATTATTTTTCTCTCTCTCTATCTCTCGCTCTTGGAATTCTAGATGAATTTCCAGATTTTTAAAGGCCAAAGGAAAAGAAAACCAAATAATAAAATCAATTAAAATCATAATAAAATAATAAATTTAAAAAAGAAAAATTATATAAATTTAAAAAAAATACCTCACATCTTAGCTGAATTGTTACAAAAAAAATTTATGAAATTAAGCTTAAAAATAATTTAAAAAAAATCACAACAAAATTTAAGAAAAAAATCACAATTTTTTTATTTTTTGTGGTTTAAAGAAATAAAAAAAAAATGCAAACAACACTTAAAAAACTAAAAAGCACACTTTAAGGCTATCCCAACCGTTTCAACACTTAAGTAAGTATTAAAAATTTTTAATAAAATTATTTATAAAAATGCTAAAAACACCTGTGCCTTAGAGAACTTCCTTCCTAAAAAAAAATAAATTTAACAAAACTGCTATAAAATAGAAAATTTTAGACTGCTTTATATTGAATGTCAAAACAAAATAGTAGAAATTTAACATAAAACAACAAAATGAATTTATACTCTCTATTTAAAAAACAAAACATTAAAAAAATTATTATTTTATTTATAAAAAAAACTGAAATACTTTTAAGGCAGTAATTTTAAAAGACTTTAAATTTTAAAACAATACTAATTTTAAAGCAAAGTAATTGTCTATATGCTATTCGCAGTAATCGAAGTAGTATTCTTTAGATTTTAAGCAGTCCTCCAGGAGGAGTTGTTTCATACTGGAAATATGCTAAAAATATAATTTTCAAGAAATATCGAAATTTTCCCAAAATAAAAAATCAACCCTAACCTTACACTTTTCCTTACTCATTTTATATGCTGTTTTGTTGGAAATTGATTCCTTTTTGGAGTCATTCTGTTTTAAAAATCATGTTATCCTATATAAAAAAATGCTATTCGTTAGATATCGATATTTAGTACACAAATATGCTATAAAGGGCCACTCCATAAAGTCGCACCTTATGCTATCCTTTACAGATTTTATGATACTTTATTGGAAATCATGTTATTTTATAGAAAATATGCTATCCGATAAATATCAGTATTTGCCACAATATTATGCTATCCTAGCAAATCTTATAATCAATCAATTTATTATATCTTACGCTCTTTCCTATAGTTTTTATATGAAATACTAATGGAAATTAGCTTGGAAATTAGCTGTATTAAAAAGACATGTCATTCTATCGAACATATGCTTTGCCTTAGATATCGATTTACTACACTATGCTGTGTTATGTATCGTAAAACAAAAATAATACCATTTTATAAAATATTAACTCAATTTGCTAGATTCCTACGGATTTAACCTGCTTTAATCCTTTTGGAATCAAGCAGAGCTGAGAATATACTACTCCATGTATGAGAATATACTACTCCAAAGTATGCTATTTGATCATGCTGTTCCAGAAACTTTTCAAATTAAATTAATTGAGTACTAATGTAATGCCGTACGCTGTTCATTATAGATTTTAGTATGCATTGCTACAAAAAACATTAGTATCCAATCGATTTCATACGCTCTTATACTATTCCATAAAGTATAAATCGATGCCTCTGTCCCTTTGGAATTATGCTGGGTTAAAAGAATATGCTACTCCATGGAAAGTATGGCTGATATCCTATAGGATCAAAAGAATCATGCTGTCTTATAAAAAGTATGCATTGCTATAAAAAAAAGTATCAAGTCGATTTCATACGCTCTTATGCTATTCCATGAAGTATAAAATCGATTTGCTATAACTTATGTTGAGCTTTAAAGATTTTCTACACTCTTCTTTAGGAATAATTCTGTATTAAAAGAATCACGCTATTTACGGATATTCGATAGATATCTATATTTACTATTTGATATATTTACTGTAGAATCATAGAATAAATATCATATCGATTTCACATGCTATTCCATAATGTACTAGAAGTCTACATACTCTAAATACTATACATGACATCGTAATGGTGTGCATCTAACGCAGTTTCCTAAGATTCCTTAAGATATTCTATGGGAAATTGATTGGCATTTTGTCAAAAAATCTCTTTAACCCATGCTACAGTGTGTGACATAAATGTGTAAATGAATTTTTAAATATCTATATTTTTAATTTTTGGCTTAACTGTTATTCATATGGTAACTTTTGTTTACTCAATGTAAAGATCAACTCTTGTGAAATATGGCAATACCAAAAATCGTCATGTAGAGTAACGGTACTTTGATACCACGAGATCAAAAAGTTAAAAACTGATTTACACTATTCTGACTCGCTGGAAAAAAGTTAAAAAATAATACGTTTTTAATATTTAAAAAATATTAATTTAAACAATTTCGTTGGTGAAAGTATGTTAATGTGTTTTAAGTATTAAATAAGATCATATTTTTAATCAAAAACCTAATCATTTATTATTTCACAAGGATTTTTTAATCATGAAGAAGATTAGCAACGAAGTCGAAAAATGTGTCATAGATGAGCTAAAAAATGGTCTCTCCTACAAAAAAATTTCTCAAAAATTTAATATTTCATTTAAAACTGTAGGAAATATAGCAAAAAGGAGCGGTTTGACTTTCCAAGCACCACGTTTGGGACGCAACTCAATCCTTTAGCAAAGGGATAGACACACGGTACAACGTTTTGTTGCATCAGGAGAAGCTAATGGTCCTCTTGAAGTGCAGCAAAAGTTATCTTCATGCTACCAAATTGAAATATCTAAGAGAACAGCTCTTAGAGAAATAAATAAATGTGGTTTTCATGCAAGAAAAAGGGTTAAAAAAACCACGTTTAACCGAAAGACACAAATCACTTAGGTTAGCATTTGCAAAAAAATATCAAAACTGTACTATGGATGACTGGGAAAAAGTCTAAAATTAATCTTTTTGGTCCCGATGGGCCTAAATATGTTTATAGGAAGCCAAATGCACCTTTGACGGACCGCGATGTTATACCAACTATGAAATTTGGTGGTGGAAAATTGCTTTTTTGGGGATGTTTTTGTGTGCAAGGAGTAGGAAAACTTCATAAAATAGTTGGAAATATGAATGCCGAAATGTATATCGACATTATAAGGTCTTCGTATATGGATAGTCTAACTGCTTGGGGTCGAAATGTTGAAAACTCTGTCATGCAACAAGATAACGACCGTAAGCACAAGGCTAAAAAAACCATTGAAACTGCCAAAATTTCTTTATTGGTTGGCCTCCACAGTCACCGGATTTAAACCCGATTGAAAATTTATGAGCAATACTTAAACGTAGGGTTTATAATTACCAGCACAGATTTAAAAGTAAAAGTCGAAAACTGGTAGAGAGTATGCCTTTCAGAATTCAGGCAGTTATAGATTCCAAAGGAGGATATACGAAGTACTAAAATTGTGATTTTAATAACTCGCGACAAAATGAATGTATAAATGAATTAGTTTATGTTTTATTTGGTTAGTTAAAAAAATCGTAAATAAATATTGGTTTCAAAACCACAAAACTTTTGTTAATATGTATACTTTGTACCTAAAATATTTTGCCACAAAGTGTAAATATTAGGACATCATTCACACATTTGTGTCACACACTGTATTCTATGCTATTCTATGTCATTTATTATTTACAATACATATTTTCAATTTTAGAAGTCGCCGTATTTTAGTAGGTAGTGTATTGGCTTATTAGACGTAAAGCCAGAGTTCGAGCCCCAGGCCAGACATCAAAACAAAATACAAAAAGTATTTCTTCGGCGATTTCCTCTCAGCAGATTTCTGGCAAAACTCTGAGAGTAAATAATATTGCCATGAAAAGTTTCTCAAAAAATCTGTCGTTCGGAGTCGACTTTAAACTGTAGGTCCCGCCATTTATGTATAAAATTAACACACACAACATAAGTGGTGTGAGAAACTAGGTCAATAATCCTAACTGAAGGGTTGTAATGACCAATTATGTATGTATATTCAATTTTATTCTATAGGGATTCAATTCCATTTATCATTATATGCTATTTTACAGGATATTTATAACTTCTATCCAATTCTATTTCACTCCTTTTGTTAAATGCTATTCTATGATATTCTAAACAAAATTTATTCTTTATACGCTTGCTATTTTATTTAAAACTGATTTAATCATGTGCTACCCTTTAAGAATCTATTTCTAAATATTCTTTTTTACATGCTGATCAACGCCTTAGATTCCCCACTGTGCTATTGTTATGATTCCATAGAATATTACGCTATGTCATATAAATTTGTGTCTCCCTTAAATCTCTTCTTTAGGAATACCGAATTTTTTATATAAAGTTTCCATTTGTTGTCCTATCATTATTTCATTGGAATTATGCTATTTTAAGGAAATCAAACTTAAATTTCTTATTCGCTATGCTATTTGTATCATGCCATTCTGTAAGGCTCTTGCTATTCTACAACGAAAGAATTCAAATTTTCTATGCTATTTTCTAAGCTATTTTCCCTTGAATCGCTTCCCTATCATTCTATTTTGTCTAACAAATTTTACTATTTTCTTATAAAAACACAGACAAATTACTGCCATAAAAGTTAAATATTTATTTAAACAATTTATTTTCTTTATTAATAACAAACATTTAGTAGTAACGATTTAATTTTTTATTGCCTTTCACAGATCATTTCGCTACAGGAGGAGGAGGATACCATTAGAGAAGACTAAATTATGAGCCTATACTAGGGCAACACATACTTCCTTAATGATTTTTATTTAAATTTCCATGTAACTGAATTTTAATTTCTCAATTCCATTTTTATTATTCAAAAAAAAAAGGTTTAGAAATTAAATGAAAAGCAAATAAAATTTTTAAACTAAAAATTTGAAAACAAAAAATCAAAATTAAAAAAAAAAAAGAAATTATAAGTACAGCAAAAATTAAACAAAACAAAAATAAAAAACCACCCGTGATTCTTTTTAAATAAAAATGTTTTTTCTATAAATATTTTTCTAACTGTTAATTGTTAAAAAATTATAATAAAAAATGAAATTTTATGTAGATGATATAGAATTAAAAAATAACAATTAAAAACAAAAATAACTAAAAATATAACAAATAAGGGGTTAAAAGCTAAACTATGCTTATTTTTAATGTCAGATACCAAAATGTAATCGCAACAAATTATGCAAAATAGCCCAATTAATTAAATATGGCAACAACAACAGCAACAACTAGATTTGCTTAATAACAATATACATTTACAATATACAATAACAACAATAAAACTAATCTTTCATATTTTTAACCTAAACTTTAATTTGTTTATAAAAATTAAACGAGAAAAAGAATGGAAATAAATCTTCTATTTTTATTATTGTGTACTAATAATGGAATCCAGGTTCATTACTTGGTTTTCACATTATTTTACTGCCAGTGAATTTCTGTATGCTATTCGTATTCCTTTAAAATCGATTTCCTATAGAATTATATTATACTATTCTATAGCATTCTATAGAGTGTTGGTCTAAAAAAATATCCTATATATACATATAGAAATTGTTTCTCTTTAGTCCATGCTATTCTATAGGACATTTATTACTTACAATACACGTACATATTCAATTTTATTCTATGGGGATTTATTTTGTCATTATTTGCTATTTTATAGGAAGTTTATTGCTTCTATCCAATTCTATTTTATTCCTTTTAGTAAATGCTATTTTTATGATATCCTAAACAAATTTAATGCTTTATACTCAATGCTATTTTATTTAAGACTGATCATGTGCTACTTTTTAAGGAATCTATTTCTTTATACTTTTTATGTGTTAATCTACAGAGCATTAAATTCTTATTTTTTAAACTACTATAAAAGGGCACTCCTATTTTTTCATATGCTATTATATGCCACCCCATTTCCATTTTTATATGCTATTCTATATGGTATTCCATTTTTATTCTAAAAGATCTTTAATGCAACCATTTTCTTTTTTTGCTATTTCATAAGGCATCAATTTCTGTTTGATATGCAATTCTAAAAGGATTGTGTTGTCTTCAGCATATGATATATAAAATTTAAAATTGATATTTCCTTATGCTACAGTTTACGGAATCCATTCCATTTGTAGATGCTATTCTTTAAAGATTCTATTATTTCATATCATATGATATTAATTACAAGCTTAGTTTTATCACATACTACGCGTTAAAGAATCGATCTCTTATAAGGAATTGATTGCTATTTGATTGTTTATCATATGCTATCCTATAGAAAAGCAAATCGATTCCTTTTTTATATTGCTTACATTTTATACTATTTTATAAGCAATTGGCTATTTTTAAGATTATGCTATTTTGTAGAAAATTGATTCCTTCTATATACGCATTTGCCTTCTATATGTATATGGGTATGCTATTCCATAAAAATATAAAATTTCTTACTAAAGTGAAATTTTATCACATGACAGCCATTCTACAGAACCATGCCAATTTTCAAGAAATTTTTTAACTATTTTACGCTATTTTATGGAAAAACCTATAATTTTTCTTATGAACCTCGCTATTAAAATATGTTGCCTCTCTATAGTTATAATTATAATTACCTGTACCAGTGTCAGTCAATCAATTTTTAAAAAAATTATAAAAAAAAGTAAAATTGAACAAAACAAAATGGAAAAGATGTTAAATGTGAATGTAATAATAATGTATTAATTAATGTAGTTTAAATAACAGCAAAAGAGAAAAAAGAAAATTGATAAAACAAAACAAAAAAAAAAGAGAAAAATTTTATGTAAATAGATTTAGAGAATGAAATTTCGTTTAGACTTAAGAGATATTCTAAAACAAAAGGAAGCAAAAAAAAACAAATACTAGTTATAGATTTAAAAAAAGGAGAAAATTTTAATTTTAAAAGCAAAAGAAAAATGTTTTTAATTTTAATTTCCTAACGATGGACAATCAATTTCACTATAAAAGGAGAAGATGAGAAACACATTCACCACACACTGCACCTATAAAGCACCCGCCAACACATAATTGCAAAGAAACACAACATTAAGGGTGTTCACACAGTTACCCAGAGATGAGCAAAAGGAAAAATATTTTTTGAACAAAAATTATATCTAAAATGCAAAAAAAAACAATTATTTTTGATTTGTTTACTACTTAAGCCCCTTAATAAAAAGCATTTAGAAAAGCATATTCGCTGAAACGAGAGCTAAGGATAGAAAAATGTACCTTTCCGTGATAACATTTGAAATTAAAAAAAATATTTTAAAAAAATAAATTTAAATTTAAAAGAGATATTGACAAACAAACTTAAGTCATATTTCAAGATGATGAGAGCAAAACAGGCGTAACTCAACCTAGCGGTCAAACAGATCTTACTGTCTATCCAGGAAGTTTTCTATTTTATTATTCTCATAGAAAGATACCTTAATACAGCAACCATACGATCTATTGTATTGTACTCAAACTTTATGGGGTATCCCTATAGCCCTATTGCTTTGACAAACTTCACAATGCTGCGCGGTATCAACAATGACAATGACAGTTCCCTGCCTAGCATCTGATCTGATATGCAACCAGGTTATATTTCCAATAATGTTTTCCGATAATTCCTTCTCATTGTCACAAAATCTTAAAGTTGGGCTCGAATCGAACCCCGTTCTGATTAGTCTTGTTCTGAGTCAAGAGTTACCTATCAATAGAACGATTACCAACCTCACGATTATTCTCTGATAGTGTCTAAGTCACTCCTCTCCTCTTGCCTAGCTAATTTGTTTTTTCATTATTTGTAAGTTATACCTTTTTTGCTCTCATCGGTTAATTTATGGCAATTATTGTTATGAAAAAAATTTCTAAAAAAAATCGAAATAATTTTCTGAACGGTATTTAATTTATTTGAAATATTTTCAAGAGAAATTATAAATAAAAACCGCAACTATAAGCAACTCTAGTCCTTATTTGGATGCAATTTTATTTAAGCTGGTTAGCCTAACTTGTTAAGTGTGAAATTAGTTAATTATTCATACTGATCATTTAAACTGTCCTTCCTAGTTTAAGAAAAACCCATTAATTTCTACAACAACAAAGGCAAAAACAAAAAGAAAACATCCTTGAAAGTTTATTTTAAATTAAAAAGAAAAAGAAACACAAATTTGTGTCTACAAAAAAGTCTAGAAATTAAGATGAAATTAATTAATTTAAAAAAAAAATTAGGAAAAAAATAAAAATTTAAATTTAAGAAAAATAAAATAAAAAGAAAGTTTTGAGTGTAAAAAGAAAAAAAATTTCATTTAATCACTTTAAATTTAAAAAAGTAAGTAAAACAGGCAGCCAGAACCAGTAGTGAGTGATTCGCCTCGAAACTTATTAAAAGAGGGACTGTTTCCAAACGAAAGTCTACAACATTGAGAGATGTGCTCGATTAAACTTTGATAGGAGCTATATAATGTATGACAGTCTTGACCACCATTCGAGCACTTGGCTCTTATGAGGTTAAATCTAAAATAGTATAGGAGTGTCATGGGAGAACTCTCGGTAATGAGCAAGCAAACGAGCTTGCCAAGCGGGGGCTTCCACACCGTTGATCATACCGGAAGCGGACTTTTGAAAAGGAAAACTCAAAGAAAGGAAAAACCAAGTGATTCTATAGAACCATACTTGCACGTTACCGGCGGCCGCCATTCGGTTGTCCATAAGGAAAACGATTTGACTTAAGGGTCCAGACTTTACTGCCATCCAAGTGGATATGAGGCAATTGAAACTTTAGTTATCTGAATTATGCATCAGACTCCCCAGGTATAAATAATGTGAGGTTGGTACAAGGTACAATTATTCAGAATGGCCGTTGTCTCGATAACAACATGTAGATGCTATAACGATGGTATTAAATCATTGAAACACATTCGTTGAACCTATGGGGCATTAATGCATTCCAGAAGGAAACACATGCTAGGCAGAGAATTTTCATTGTTGACACCGTCATCGCAATAGACTATGTACAGCCATTTGGATGGAGATGCAAATCCATATGCAAAATACGTCATACTGAGCTGTAAGATAGGCGCAATTTTTGGGTAGCAGGACCTGCTGTTTAAAGTCGACTTCGGAAGACAGAGCTTTCACCAAATGAGGGAGTGTCCAAAACAAATATTTTTAGATTAGAGTGAAGTGTTAGGTCGTCTAAACTACTTCCTTAGTAATAAATATGATTAATTTTAATTAATCCTTTAAAGATTTCAATTTGGAATGAATTTGAAAATCAATTAAATTGATTGCAATAGCTACAACAATTTACCCACAGTTTATTTACCACAACGAACTCATGAATTGAATTTCTGAAAGGACCTTTAAGACAATCATCATACATAGCATTTCATTGAAAACAAATAAATTCACAAGCAAATACGCAACATACGCACACAAAAGAGATGAGGAGGAGGTAAAGAATATAAGAATAAGTAAATAAAGACATCAAGGATATAATGAAAATGCCAAACAGTCAGTTCAAAGGATGCGGTTGCCTTTGTTTAACACAAACACAACAAATATGCGCAGAAATACGCACAGGATTATATACTCCGTGTAATTATACACTGAGTGACCTTACACCGTAATTGGATTCACTTAGAAGCAAAGCGATTGAATTAAAGCATGAGGTAAACGGATATACTGTCTGTCGCCTGTAATAGTTGTTAAGCCAATGGAGTAAATCAAGGATTTACATTTCAATACAAGAATTTGTTTACCTTCAATGCTATTAAGAAATTTTATTACAGGTATTTATTTGCTTTGGAATATTTATCTCTAAACAAACAAAATTACCCGTGTTCCGTGTATTGAGAAATAGCCCTCGGACCTAAGTAAACACAAAATTCAATTCATTAAATCAATAACATTGTAATTGTTGAAGTAAATGTTTTGCAAATGAAATGAAAAACGAATAAATAAAAGAGCTACCATCGTTAAAAGTGCACATTATATAAGATATCATACACAAATATGTCCTGGCAGGACATCAGGAATCACGCAAGTTTGATTTCCATTCAACCTCAGAAGTTGTCAGAACCACTGATCTGTGTTAAGTAAGATGAGAATACCACAGTCGACCGTATCCTTTAACTATCGTATCCTTCAAAATGGTGGACTGCTTCAACCAAAAGCGGTCATAATATAATGGCCAAGTCCAAACATTAGAATGAAAGAAAGATTCCATTAGTAATCATGGAAATCTGAGTGTTCTATTAACTTTACTTTTGAACCGTAAAAACGGATAACTCTTTACATAACTTTGTACAAATTCATGTCATTGAATCATGATATCCTCTCTCTTACACACATACACATCCATATTGAAAATAAATTGAAAATAACACGTAATTGACATTTACCACCATTGCATTAATAACAAATTGATGGCTCTCTTCAAGTTTTCCTATTTTCCTTTTTTTTCGTCCTCCTCTATTTTCTGGTTCTCATTACTGTGCGACATATTCTTTTTCTTTTCTCACACACACACACACACACACACATTTATTACATATAGTGACTCCCCTGTGAAATTATTTCACTTACGCTACGTCTAATGAAAGAAAGTTACGCAGATAAACGTGTGTAAGAGAATGAAAAAGAGGAATATTTATGTACGTTGTACTTGCCTCATAGTCATCATCATTATCATCGTCATTGTTGTTGTCTTTATTATCATTATTCCGATTATTATTGTTGTTTAATAGCAATCAGAATAGAAGAGAGTGGTTAAAGGGGCCTTATATGGATGGTATATGGTTCCGTTTTAAAACTGCTTTCATTTTTAGTGTTAAAACAGAATACGACCGGAACGATTTATCTGTATAAACTGGGGTAATAGCTTCGTTAAATCAAATCGAACTGAAGAGCACATACTCCTACATAGCTGATCGATGTGATACCATAGGAAGCGAAATTCCAGAACTAACTGGCAAGTGCTGATAAAATGTTTCTAACAATCAGCATCAGGACTTTGTATTTAAAACACGACTCACTTAGAATCAAGCTGAAAACTAGTCTGAAAAGTTAGTGATTAGAATGATTTTAGTGATCCATCCCATATGTAGTAAGTAGGGATGAATTTGGCAATCGATAATTGATGAGCCAAATGAAAGAAATCTGCATTCGATCTACAATCTCTGCAGAAGTCATTTGTTTGCAAGCGAAGTCTCACATATAATTGCCGCAAGAGCTGGACGTCGAGGGTAGGATCGCAGTTCGACTGGCGAAAGAAAGCGTTGGCGAAAGAGAGGAAGGTCTATAAAGCCTCCCTCAGGATACTTCTGATTGGCTGATCAAACTGGCCAAGAGATCGAGTGAATATAGAGTTGACTTGTTACGGCGTGTCATTCCTTCTTTTTTTCATCTCCACTGCTTTCCCCTCATTCAATCTTGTTCCTTACATTCTCTTCTTTCTTTCACTTTTCCTGTACTTTTTTTAATTAGTTCAATTAACGTGCATCCCTGAGGGACTTTCTCTTTTGTGGGTAGAAGTGTTTTTAACATCATCTATGTAAACTTAGAAAATGCCCTCACAGCAAAGGCCCTGCTCCCTCCTGACTGCCATGTCAGTCAGTTTGTATGACAATTTTATTCACTTGTTTTATACAATTTTTCATTGTTTTTTTCAATCGTTTTTATTTTTTTGCTGCTTGCAACATATCTTGTTGCCACGTGTGTAATAAGGGGTAATTTTTTAAGAGCTATAGGAAAATTTTTCAAAAAAAAAACACATAAAATTCAGAAAAATACATGAAATCTTTATTTGAATCGATAGTACGGTCCATATAATTTAATGTTTGAAGATTATTTCATGCAAATGTTTACCGCGACTGCGCCTCAAATGGTCCATCCGCTTAGTCCAATTTTGGCATACTCTTTCCAACATTTCGGCCGGTATCTCTCGAATAAATGCTTCAATGTTGTCTTCCAATGCGTCAATTGAAGCGGGCTTGTCTGTATAGACATGAGCTTTAATATAGCCCCACAAAAAATAGTCTAAAGGAGTTAAATCGCACGATCTAGGCGGCCAATTGACCGGTCCCGAACATGAAATAAAATGTTCACCGAACTCGCCTCTCAATAACTCCATTGTTACGCGCACTGTGTGGCATGTGGCACCGTCTTGTTGAAACCACATGTCATGCAAGTCAAGCTCTTGCATTTTGGGCAAAAAAAATTTGGATATCATCTCACGGTAGCGCTTACCATTCACAGTTACGTTACGATTCACAGCATCTTTGAAGAAGTACGGTCCAATGATGCCACCAGCCCATAAACCGCACCAAACTGTGACTTTTTCTTTTTCATGGTTAAATTATAGACCAAACTGAAGATGTTTGACAGCGAAACAAAACACGAAACGTGCGTGAGCTGTTTAAACCAGTGTTGCCAAAAAGATAATAGCTAAAAAATCACCCTTTAAAACTCGTAATAAAAGGAAATAAAACTAATTCGATTAATGTTGCACAAATTTCTCTTTTTTTATCATTCATATACATATACACCGCCCCCACCATTTTTAAAATGTGTTTGAAATTGAATTCAGTAAGAATGACTGTGTATGGAGGAGCATTCGGCTGCACTAGTACGATTTTGTATGTTTTATATGTCAACGATAGCTTATGTTTTAAAAGTGCGTAGCACTCCATGAATCATACATTCATACATAATTGGCCATTACAACCCTTCAGTCAGGATTACGGCCTACTCCATATCCACGTACTTTTAATTCACTGCTTTCCCTTTCTAGGATGAAAATAATAAGTTTCATGACCTCATTGCCATTGTGCATTGTGTTGCAAGTGGGAAAATAGGTTGCGACAGTAAGGAAAATGAGAGAGAGGGAAAGATTTCAATCCGTTTATATTGTGACAGGAAAAACTTCTGCAGAAATATAATTTACATACAAAAGGTGCAACTAAAAAGTAAGTAAGTACACAACGCATTGTACTCTGCGGAAAATACTACATAAAAATATGGGATTTTCGGTTGTGTGTTCTGATAACGATAGATCAGTGCAACACAAATCAGATTGCCACTTGAACTTATTCTATTCTCATGCAAGCTAAAGGTCAACATATTGTGATAGAGCCATTCATGTAAACATACAGCGGCTTAAAAGTTTGTTTGGTGATAACACTCTGCTGTGTTTACATGCAATTGTTTATGTTTTTCTCTTGAAAATTTCTATGTGTTCTCTCAACTACAGAACCTAAGAACCAAATAAAGTTCAGCAAGAAATTATTTTTATTAAAATTGTGCATTTTAAATTTGTAAAAACCAGAATAAAACATTCTTATATTTTATTTAAAGAGTCCTAAAATGGAGTCCTGTATACTGTGTCTGGAGATAAATAAAAATTTTGTGGACTCCATCAAAATAAATTCAGAAAAATGGCAGGAAAACCAAATAGCTGAACTGATAGAGAAACACTTTTGGCCACTGGTAAATACAATTTATTTGGTATTGGGTTTTCCAATAAACACTGTTCAGTGTTCGTAGTAGGACACACTAATCAATAGTCATGGTAGTCATTAAACCCTCTTTCGGTTTCGAATAGTGGGAGTTACGTTCTCTTTTCCAATTGCTAATATTTTTCTTTGCGTCTAATTTCGTTCCTCTCCATTGAAAACCTTTAAACAAGCGTAACAATATTAATAAAAATCAATGTTTTGCAGAATTCATTGCTGACTTCATTAAACTCGGCTCTATGCTTAACCTGCTGGCAGAAATTGGATAATTTTCACAAGTTTTATATGCGCATAGAAGAAGCCCACATAAACTTTGGCAGACTTATCAAAGTGGGCGATACAACTCAAATACTAGATACAGGTAAAGGCGTAGACAATGAGGACAACAAAGAAGGCATACCTTATGGTCTTTTGGAGCCCGAAATTTTAATAGACAAGCCACCGGAAACAGATGAAACTGAAACATTACACACTGCTGTTAAATCGGAGCCGCAGGATGAAAGTTTTGCTGATGTTCTTAACGAACCCAAAAGTATTGAACTGAAAATGAATAGCAACACATCAAATAAAGACGATCACTTGGAAAACCCGATAGAACCAAAAAGAACACCTTCAAAAAGTAAAAGAAAAATTCAAACAAAAAATGCCAGCAAAACCTCTTGTAAAGTCCCTAAAGAAGAGAATCACGAAATCAAAATGGAAAATTCTAATAATAATGATAGCGATGAGAATGATAATGATGAAGCCATTAAAAAACAAGATGATTCTAGCGATTCAGAAGATTCCAGCGATAACAATGATAATCAAGCAGATTCAGATTCACCACGCAGTACGGAGCGTAAAAAACGAAAAAACTATTACAAACACCGCACAAATCGAAAAGAAAATGATCAATTTATAGCCAAACATCTTAAGGATATTGCTTGTGATCTTTGTAAAACTAGTTTCGAAAGCTTTGCAGCATTGCGTCACCATTTTACTGAAATTCACAAGCGTAGGGGTTATGTGATCTGTTGTAATAAGAAATTTTGTAATCGTACCCTTCTAGTCGACCACATACACACCCACTTAAATCCTGATCACTTTAAATGTACCAAATGCGATCGAGTCTTGCCCGATCGTCTACGTTTAGAGAGTCATATGTTACGTTTACATGAAGCAACCGAATTGGAAAAGAAACGCTGTGATATTTGCCAAAAACCATTCATAGATGGTTACAGTTTAAGGATTCACAAATTAACCCATTTGCCAGAAGAGCAAAAAAAGTTTCCCTGCAAGGAATGCGGTAAAATGTTCGTATCAATATTTGTACAAATAAAGTCCATCGTTCCAAAACATTAAATCAGAAATTGTTATTATGTTTCTTTTCTAGCTACGCTAATTCGTACCTTTTGAAGGCACACACGGAAGCTGTACATTTAAAGAAATTTGTTAAGATCTGTTATATCTGCGGCAAATCGATTGCTACCAGTGCGGACTACAAACTGCATATGAATAAACATGAAGGCATACCACCACCTGAAATAAGCTGTGATGTCTGTGGTCTGAAATTAGCTAGTGAAAGAAATTTAAAACGCCATAAAGAATCTCAGCATCCTGTTGGTGGTAAACAAGAACATCCCTGTCCCGTATGCCCCAAAGTATCACCCACATTAAGAGCTCTTAAAAAGCATATGAGTACTATGCATGAAAAGGGCTGCGATCACAAATGTAACATGTGCGAAAAAGCTTTCAGAAGAGCAGATGCTTTAAGAGTAAGAGATTTACATCATACATTTCTGGATTTTAGTTTTAATAATGTATTACTGCCTCATCTACAGGAGCACATGGCTACACATACTGGCACCGCCTTATACACATGCGCTTGGTGTCCGAAAACTTTCAATTCCAATGCCAATATGCATGCTCACCGTAAGAAAATGCATCCTAAAGAGTGGGAAGAAGATCATCTCAAGAAATATTCCAACATCATACCACAACAATCCGAATCGTCAAATTAATTTGTAGTAAGAGTAAAATGATTTGTGAATACAAGATTATAATATTTCTTTCTATTTATTGAAGGATCTAGGAGAATAAAAAAATTCAGTATCTAGGACAGGGATGCCCAAAGCTAAAACTGTAGTAGTATTGGTGAGCGAGAGAGAACTGCACTGAAAGAAAAGTTGTGTAAACTGAAATAAAATGTACGGAAGAAATCCAAAAAACGGAATTTACAATAAAATTTGGAATATAAATTTGTCTACAATGGCGGCTTCTAAAGATGCCCCCAATTGATCAGTGCGCCGAATAACACTACTGCGTGACAATGGAAGGTTTTCGATAAGCTTAAAATTAAGTTTTTGAAAACATTTATTTAAAATTTTTTTAATGAACTCCCCATCAGAAAATGGTCTACCATGACTAACAATATCCAAGCTTATTAAGCTTGATAACTCCATTTTTAACATTTTATTTTCTGAGGTTTTTTCATTGTTTTCTTCTTCAAGTAACCACTCATTCAATTTTTCCAAATAAATTTTTTTATTTTTACAAAATAAATCATTAAAATCATCCATATCACTATGATAAGAACAATAGTGCCTTCTAAAAGCATATTCTCTACATTCCTTCAATATTTTATAACATAAAATGCATTGAGCATCACCAAACGCATTTTTTATCATAAAATGTTTCGTAAGTCATAGTAAATTTTTTTCAGTGCTTTAAGCAAAAAATATTACAAAAAAGCGTACATCCACTACGCATGTGCATTCGTCGCTGTCGGAGTGACGACTAACCAAAGAGAATAAGAATATGTGTGTTTTTAGTTTGCGCAAAAGCACTATGAAATGGGCATCTATGATCTAGGATAATCTTGGGTGCACACGCCCCAAATCAATTATAATCGTTACAGCATAAGCAGTTAGCATAGACCATTCACACTAAGTTAATGTTCTAAGTACATATTCAAATTCCACTTTAAGACAATGAAGTTTAATACCTTCCATGCGATAGATGTTTGAAACAGTTAATCTTTTGCCTGTCTTAGCTATGTATTCAGCTCTTAAAGCCTGAATATTCACTTATCCAGACAAGTTCAATGTAGGTTAGGTTAGAAGACGTGTACTTGTGACTGAGGCAAATACAATACTTGGAGGTCATTACAAACGCGTCAAATTTGTTCTGTCCGGTTGTAAGACAACAGATCACTGAGGATGTTTGAGATCACAAAGACCCCAAGAGCGAGTGAAGTAAATCCTTTGTCTTTACTTCGCTTCTGCAAGTAGATATAAGACTAATATTTTGGGTATCACTAGAGATGAGACTTGCTCAGAAACTTAATAAGAAAAAAATTGTCCAAGATAAAGTAGGCTTCTACTAGAAAATTAAAACTAAACTTACATTATTGAGGATTGCAAATTTTTGTTCAGGACTCCAGAAGTTTGCTTAAAAATATCACATTTCACTCACTCACAAAATCACTTTACAACTTTTTTTTACCAATCTATGACACTATCAATAGGTTTTTAATCTAATAAAACACGATTTTTTCACTTAAATAAAAATTATTTCACAACAGCACTATTTCCGCCATTTGTATAACGGTTCTTTTTATTAACTGACCAGTGTTGCCAAGAACAAAAAGTTTTTGTAACAATATTTAAGAAAAAATCCCCAAATAAGAAATAAATAATCAAATTAAATTGTCTTTTTTAATTTATCACGTTCAGAATTAAATTTTTTTGACGAGATATAAGGTAACCAAAATAAGAAAAATCTATATATTTTCACATTGAAGTCAGAAATAACCAAAACCGGCAACACTGTAACTGGCTGTTCTGTTCACATTCAACTGTTTTTGTTAATCTCTTGAAAACATCCCTGTATTATGACGGCTACTCTGGATATAAACAAACAATAGAAAGAACTGCAGAAATTATTCTGTTTTCTTTTATTTGCATTTAAGAGAATCGGGATAAATTAGCTGTTTTATTTTATTTAAAGATTTATAAAATGGAGTCCTGTATACTGTGTCTGGAGATAAATAAACATTTTGTGGATTCTATTAAAATAAATTCAGAACAATGGCGGGAATACCAAGTAGCTGAACTGATTGAGAAACACTTTTGGCCACTGGTAAATATTATTCGTTGATAGGATTTGGCAATAACTGCTGAAAACAATGAATTTTTTTTAATAAAGTGGGTGCACTTAATACCGATATAATGGCTTATGTATGCCATATTCAATGGCATTAAAGATAATACTAAGTTATTGCTTTTAAAGAACAATTTAAAGCATTAGTATCGTCAATTCCAAAAACGATAGAAAAGTTCTTAGACTCTAGTGATTTTGAAATTTGAGTATTTATTCACTTTCAGGATTCATTGCAGACTTCATTAAGTTCGGGTTTGTGTTTACTCTGTTGGGAGAAATTGAATAGTTTTCACAAATTCTATGTGCGCATAGAAGAAGCCCATATAAACTTTGGAAGACCTATCAAATTAGGAGATACAACTCAAACATCAGAAGCATATACTTGCACGGATATTGAAGATAACAAAGACTGCTCTGTATATAGTCTGTTAGAGCCAGAAATTTTAATAGACAAACAGCCTGAAACAGAGGATGACAGTTTTGATAATATTCCTATTGAAGATACAAGTATGTCACTAGAAACGGACAACACATTATCGAATAAAGATCCTTTAAAAAAACCCTATAAACTAAGAAATACTTCCTCAAAAATTAAAAGAAAACATAAATCAAAATGTACTAACAAATCCATTAGTAAAGTCCCTAAAGGAGAGGTCCAAGAAATTAAAAAGGAAAGTCATGCAAATGATAGCGGCAACAATGATAAAGATAATGACATTAATCAAAACGACTATAGCGAATCGGACAATGATAATGATGATGCCATTAAACAAGAAGTCCATAGCGATTTGGATAACAACAGCAATTCAAAAGATAATCACATCGAATGTGAAAAGCAAAAAACATATTACACACCACGAACAAATCGCAAAGAACACGATCAATTTATAGCCAAACATTTTAAGGATATTGTTTGTGATCTTTGCAAAACAAGTTTTGAAAATTTTCCAGCATTACGGCAACACTTTTCTGTAACTCATAAGCAGAAGGGTTATGTGATATGTTGCAACAAGAAATTCTTTAATCGTACACGTCTAGTCGATCATATACACACCCATTTAAATCCTGACCACTTTAAATGCAAGGAATGTGATCGAGTCATGTCAGATCGTCTACATTTTGAAAGTCATATGCTTCGGTTTCATGGGGCTACAGAATTGAAGAAGAAACACTGTGATGTTTGTCAAAAACCTTTTATAGATGGCTACAGTCTAAGAATTCATAAATTGACTCATATGCCGGAAAATGCCAAAAAATTCCCCTGTGAGGAATGCGATAAATTGTTAGTTTTTATAACATATTTATTGGAAATTAATTTTAATGTATACTAAAAACCTTTGTTCTTTTCTAGTTTCGCTACTGCATACCTTTTAAAGAGACACAAAAAAACTGTACATTTAAGGGAATTTGTTAAGATCTGTTATGTCTGCGGTAAATCGATTGCTTCCAGTGCTGATTACAAAAATCATATGAATAAACATGAAGGCATACCACCACCTGACATAAGCTGTGATATATGCGGCCTTCGTTTGACTAGCGAAAGAGGCTTAAAATTGCACAAAGAAAACCAGCATCCTGTTGGCGGCAAACAGGAGTGTCCCTGCCCTATATGTCCCAAAGTATCACCAACGGTAATGGCACTTAAAAAGCATATATACCTTATGCACGAAAAGGGCTATGATCACAAATGTACAATATGTGAAAAGGCTTTCAAAAGGTCAGATGCGTTAAAGGTAATTGCAAATTGTACCTATTAGTTTTATAGCGTTTTAATTTCAATATACTGTTCCTATTTTTAAAGGAGCACATGGCTTTACATACCGGTACAGCTTTATATACATGCCCTTGGTGTCCAAAAACTTTCAATTCCAATGGTAATATGCATGCTCATCGAAAAAGAGTGCACCCTAAAGAATGGGTAGCAGCAAAGCTCAACAAATATTCCGTAATTTTACCACAATCATTAGAATCATCATCAAACTAATTTATAATAGAAATAAATTTGTGTATTTGAACAATTCCATACAATATTGTTTTCATAAAAATTCACTAATCTCATTTTTGCCTTGGCGTGTAGATCTAAAATTCTTCGGTTGGAATTTCTATAATGGTCTTAGTTGGTTTACATCTACTTAGGTTTCTAACTTTGAAAGTTTCGTCTCTGATAATGCTGGCATTTCTATTTCCGTAATAATAACGTTTATATTTCCTTTTTTCTTCATTTTTAAATCATCATCCCTTATATATTTCATATATCGCACACCCAGTACAAAAGTTACTCAACTCAAAATTTTCACTTTTCAGAAATCGATTAAAAACTATTTTTGACTTAATTAAAAATAGTTAAAAACAAAATCTTTGGACCATTTTTAGTATCAGTTAACAACAACAAAATACACTGATATTTGTTTTATAAATAAACAAGTGTATTCTACATAGTTTAAGCATATAAACTCGAAAAATGAAAATTTTGAGTTGAGTCACTTTTGTACTGGGTGTGCGATATGTATTGTATAAAGGGGTCCCTCAAAATCTCAAACTCAATCTATGTTAGTCATCAGAAGCCTTTCTTTAGGCTTAAAAAATTCTTTGTATTTTAACAGTATACAGCGGTTTAATACTTAACCGGGTCTCTTTACAACTGTTTGTTTTTATTTTTCTCTTGAGGACATCCCTGCTTTACAATTTATAAAAATACTGATGGTGAATTTCCAATTTGAGGAAAATCGGAGAAAACCACAACTATATTCTACTTGAAAACTCCTAAAATGGAGTCCTGTATACTGTGCCTGGAAATAAATAAAAATTTTGTGGATTTCTTTACAACAAATTCCGCAAAATGGCAGGAATACCAAGTAACTGAACTGATAGAGAAACATTTTTGGCCACTGGTAAATATTCTTAAAATGTCAAATTTCCGATAAGAGCAGCTCGGTATTGATATCACGACAAGACAGGCGGAATAAAAAAAATGTATAAAGTGGTCATATTTTATGTCGAAATTGTGCATTGCATAATTATCAAGAAAGTATAGGATACCACAGAACATCTTCTCTGTAGATGTCCGGCGTTTGGGAACATTAGAAGAAAATTTCGTGGACAACCAGAATTTATTAACAGAAACTGTCTATCCAAAGACGATTTGAATAAAATTCACATCTTTATAAAACTTTCGAGGTGTCGAAGAGATGTCAACCATGAGTTGTAATTATGTATATGATGGAATAGGTACAACGAAAGCTTATAGGACTTAAGTAAGCTAAGACCGTTCATAAAGCAATAAAATTTATGCAAACCAAGATTGCAAATTTAATTCCGGCTTTATAGACAATATGTAATTCGATATATAAATATTAATCACACTGTTCTACATATTTTCTTATATCAGATAATTCCTAGTCCCTAAAGAACCTCTCCCTTTCAATTAAGTAATTTTTTCTAAGTTACCGCCCTTTTGGAATAAAAAGCCAACGTCCATTTCATTTCAGAATTCATTGCTAACGCCACAAAACTCGGGTTTGTGTTTACTCTGTTGGGAGGAATTGAATAGCTTTCACAAATTCTATATGCGCATAGAAGAAGCCCACATAAACTTTGGCAGACCAATTAAAGTAGGCGATAAAACGCAAATATTAGAAAAAGCTATTAGCTCGGATAAAGAAGACGATAAAGATTTGATACAATTTGGCCTGTTAGAGCCTGAAATTTTAATAAACAAGCCTGTTGAGAAAGAGGAAGTAGAAATGTTATTCACCAGAAAGATAGAACCTCAGGATGAGAGTTATGCAGATGTTCCCATCGAGGATGCAAGTGTGTTCCTAGCAACTGCTAATGATTTATCTAATAAAGATCCTTTGAAAAAATCCATCAGAACAAGAAATAAAACCCTAAAAAAGAAAATAGAAAAAAAGTGTACTAGCAATATCCTTTCTAAAATCAATAAACTAGAGTCTATTGAAATGAAAAGGGAAAATCCTAAAAATGATGAGGACGATAATAAGAATGAAAACACTAAAGCAGACGATAATAGCGACTCAGACAATACCAGCGATAACGATAATCCACCATGCAAAACGAAGTGTAAAAAAAGGAAAAATTATTACAAACACCGCACAAATCGCATAGAAATTGATCAGTTTATAGACAAACATTTAAAGGATATTGTCTGTGAGCTTTGCAAAACAAATTTCGAAACCTATGCTGCATTGCGTCAACATTTCTCTTCAATTCATAAGCAGAAAGGTTATGTGATTTGTTGTAATAAGAAATTATTTAATCGCACTCGCTTGGTCGATCACATACAATTCCATTTAAATCCTGATCACTTGAAGTGTGGCGAATGCGGTCGAGTTATGTCGGATAGTATACATTTAGAGCGCCATATGGTACGATTTCATGGTGCGACAGCATTGGAGAAGAAATACTGTGATGTTTGTCAGAAACCTTTCATAGACGACTATAGGTTAAGAAATCACAAATTGACCCATTTGCCAGATGAGGAAAAAAAGTTTCCCTGTCAGGAATGCGGTAAATTGTTAGTATTGATTTTAACTTCCTAAAATTTTTGTAGCATCTAAATATATATATATATATATATATAATAATAATAAACAAAGCCCGTTTCTTTTCTAGATACGCAACTTCCTACCTTTTAAAATTTCACAAAGAAGCTGTACATTTAAAGAAATTTGCCAAGATTTGTTATATCTGTGGCAAATCAATTGCTTCCAGTGCTGATTATAAACTTCATATGAACAAACATGAAGGTATACCGCCACCTGAGTTAAGCTGTAATATATGCGGTCTTCGTTTGACTAGCGAAAGAGGCTTAAAATTGCACAAAGAAAACCAGCATCCTGTTGGTGGCAAACAAGAGTGGCCGTGCTCTATATGTCCCAAAGTATCACCAACAGCAATGGCACTTAAAAAACATATATATCTTATGCACGAAAAGGGCTATGATCACAAATGTACAATATGTGAAAAGGCTTTCAAAAGGTCGGATCATTTAAAGGTATTTCCAGATGTCACTTATAAGGATCATAACATTTTAATTTCAGTATATTTTTGCTATTTTTACAGGAACATATGGCTTTACATACCGGTACTGCTTTATATACATGTCCTTGGTGTCCAAAAACTTTCAACTCCAATAGTAATATGCATTCTCATCGAAAAAGGATACATCCAAAAGAATGGGAAGAAGAAAAGCTCAAAAAATATTCCGGCATTTTGCCACAACAATTGCAATCGACAGAACAATCGAATTAATTCCAAAATATAATAAATTTTACTGAATAAAGTATTGCAAATATTATTCCCTGCCATTCCTGGAAACAGCTAATTAATTACAAAAGTTAGAATGTGTGGCTTATTGTCCAATCAGTCGTACTTCTATTTTCCCTTTTCGTATTGCTTGTTATTTTTATTGTCTCTTCGTTTGTCATAAGACACATATCTGGAAATAACTACAATGAATTGTTTCAAGATTCTGGCTAGAGATGATTCCACGGTTTGTGCAGATTCTGTATTCACCCTTTTTGTACAGGGGTTCTTTCGGTATGGAATTTTCTATATATTTTAGCGGTATACAGCGGCTTAACACTTGGCCTGTTCTCTTTACACCGTTTGTTTTTAATTTTTTCTACATATATAACATCCCTGTACATTTCAGCTATACAATTAATAAAAATACTTTAGGTTTGATTGTGTGTTTTGAATTTAAGAAAAATTGGATAAAACCACAATTATATTCTACTTAAACACTCCTAACATGGAGTCCTGCATACTGTGTCTGGAGATAAATAAAAATTTTGTGGATTCCATTGCAACAAATTCGGAGAAATGGCAAGAATACCAAGTAGCTGAACTGATAGAGAAACATTTTTGGCCGTTGGTAAATATTACTCCTATAAAAGCAGTTTAATGTTGATATCATAGCAGGACATAAGGAACGTAAAATATTTTTGTTTATTAAAGTGGGCATATTTTATGCCGATATTATATGCTGCATGATTATTGCCTATGCAAATTATGTGGTAGTAGAGACATAGGCAGGCATCCAAAATTACTCTCGGAAATTTTGGAATTCTCATCGCAAAGGTGCAACGAATGTGGATTGGCAGTAACCCAACAGAAACAGGGTTAGTACTATTCACAAGGACATACAAAGGCCGTAAATAACTTCTAGTAATAACGGAGTATCTTTCACTCTATCTAATAGCGCCAAATAGTTTAGAATCATATTGGACAGCAAACTACAATGTAACATGAATATACAATTCAAAAGCACTATCGGCTATTGCTCCTTATTGTTGTAAGAGGGAAATAGATATAAACTGCTGAGGTATTAAAAATGTATACTGGTTGGAATCTATGGCGGATCGGTTTGGTGATTGGCATTCAGGGAAAGGATTCACTAAAGCGGATTTAAACGGATTATGAGAATGGTGGCGAGCGTGATAACAGTTGCACTTAGAACTGAAGCGTCTAAGAAAGTGTTTACAATCCTTAAATGACTGCCAACACACATGTTGACCAAAAAAGTGCTTTGTCAAGTCGAAGATGATTTAGATAAAATTCACATCCTCATAAAACTCTCGGGATGGCTGAGGTGTGCCAACCAGGAATTCAAATTATATGATGCAATAGGTAATATCGGTGTAACAATGGCAGCCTATAGAACTAGAGTATTCTACCATTGAAGTGGCTGCTAATTCAAGCTAAGCTAACAAGCCATGACTCACAACTTTGTCTTGTTTTGTTCTTTTTTTTTCTCAAATATGAATATAAATATTATTTTCTCATCTCAAATAATTTCCAATCCCTAAAGAACCTCTCCCTTTCACTAAAGTATGTTTTTCTAAGTTACCGCTCTTTTGTAATAAAATGCAACGTCCATTTCATTTCAGAATTCATTGCTGACACCACTAAACTCGGGTTTGTGTTTACTGTGTTGGGAGGAATTGAATAGTTTTCACAAATTTTATATGCGCATAGAAGAAGCCCATATAAACTTTGGCAGACCAATTAAAGTAGGCGATAAAACGCAAATACTAGAAAAGGAAACCAGCACGGACAATGAAGATGACAAAGATTTGATACAATGTGGTCTGTTAGAACCTGAAATTTTAATAAACAAGCCTGTGGAAAGAGAGAAAATAGAAATGCTGTGCACCATAACGACAAAACCTGAGGATGAGAGTTTTGTAGACGTTCCTATAGAGGATACGAGTGAGCTTCTGGCAAACTCTAATGATTTATCCTATAAAGATCCTTTAGAAAAACCCAACAAATCAAGAAATAAAACCTCAAGCAGAAAAATTGAAACTAAATGTGCTAGCAATACCCCTTTGAAAATTGCTAAAGTGGAGTCTATCGAAATTAAAAAAGAAAATTTTAAAACTGAAGTCAGCGATAATGGGAATGATAATGATGATAACATAAAACCAGACGGTCATAGCGACTCAGATAATGGCAGCGATAATAATGATAACCAGCAAGATTCGGATTTTCAATGTAATATGGAAAATAAAAAGCGAAAAACTTATTATAAACATCGTACAAACCGCCATGAACATGATCAGTTTATTGGCAAACATCTTAAGGATATTGTCTGTGAGCTTTGCAACACAAATTTCGAAACCTTTGCGGCATTGCGTCAACATTTTGCAGGAGTTCATAAACAGGGGGGTTATGTGGTTTGTTGTAATAAGAAATTCTTTAATCGTACCCGCCTAGTCGATCATATACATTCCCATTTCAATCCTGACCTCTTTAAGTGCAAACAATGTGACCGAGTCATGTCCGACCGACTACGCTTAGAAAGCCACATGTTACGATTTCATGGCGCTACAGAATTAGAGAAGAAACATTGTGATGTTTGCCAAAAACCATTTATAGATGGCTATAGTTTAAAAATTCATAAATTAACCCATTTGCCAGAAGAGGAAAAAAAGTTTCCCTGTGAGGAATGCGGTAAATTGTTAGTATTGATTTTAATTCTCTAAAATATTTGCAGCATATTCTTGATTATACAAAGTAATAAGCAAATCCCTTTTCTAGTTATGCTACTTCCCAATTATTAAAATTACACAAAGAAGCTGTACATTTAAAAAAATTTGTCAAGATCTGTTATATCTGTGGCAAATCGATTGCCTCCAGTGCTGATTACAAAGTGCATATGAATAAACATGAAGGTATACCAGCACCTGATATCAGCTGTGATGTATGCGGTCTGCGGCTGGCGAGCGAAAGGGGACTAAAACGACATAAAGAATCTCAACATCCAGTTGGTGGTAAAAAAGAGCATCCCTGTCCCATATGTCCCAAAATATCACCAACAGCAATGGCACTTAAAAAACATGTATATCTTATGCACGAAAAGGGCTATGATCACAAATGTACAATATGTGAAAAGGCTTTCAAAAGGTCGGATCATTTAAAGGTATTTCCAGATGTCACTTATAAGGATCATAACATTTTAACTCCAGTATATTTTTGCTATTTTTACAGGAACATATGGTTTTACATACCGGTACAGCTTTATATACATGTCCTTGGTGTCCAAAAACTTTCAACTCCAATAGTAATATGCATTCTCATCGAAAAAGGATACATCCAAAAGAATGGGAAGAAGAAAAGCTCAAAAAATATTCCGGCATTTTGCCACAACAATTGCAATCGACAGAACAATGGAATTAATTCCAAAAAGTAATAAATTTTTCTGAATAAATTATTGCAAATATTATTCCCTACCGTTCCTGGAAATAGCTAATTAATTAAAAAAGTTGGAATGTGTGGCTTATTGTCCAATCAGTCGTACTTCTATTTTCCCTTTTCGTATTGGTTGTTATTTTTATTGTCTCTTCGTTTGGCATAAGACACATATCTGGAAATAACTACAATGAATTGTTTCAAGATTCTAGCTAGAGATGATTTATCTATCTTCCTAACTTTACTGAAAACTGATTCCACGGTTTGTGCAGATTCTGTATTCACCCTTTTTGTACAGAGGTTCTTTCGGTATGGAATTTTCTATATATTTAGGCGGTATACAGCGGTTTAATACTTGCCTGTTCTCTTTACACCGTTTGTTTTTAATTTTTTCTATATAACATCCATGTACAATTCAGCTATACAATTAATAAAAATACTTTAGGTTTGATTGTGTGTTTTGAATTTAAGAAAAATTGGATAAAACCACAATTATATTCTACTTAAACACTCCTAACATGGAGTCCTGCATACTGTGTCTGGAGATAAATAAAAATTTTGTGGATTCCATTGCAACAAATTCGGAGAAATGGCAAGAATACCAAGTAGCTGAACTGATAGAGAAACATTTTTGGCCGTTGGTAAATATTACTCCTATAAAAGCAGTTTGATGTTGATATCATAGCAGGACATAAGGAACGTAAATTATTTTTGTTTATTAAAGTGGGCATATTTTATGCCGATATTATATGCTGCATGATTATTGCCTATGCAAATTATGTGGTAGTAGAGACATAGGCAGGCATTCAAAATTACTCCCAGAAATTCTGGAATTCGCATCGCAAAGGTGCAACGAATGTGGATTGGCAGTAACCCAACAGAAACAGGGTTAGTACTATTCACAAGGACATACAAAGGCCGTAAATAACTTCTAGTATCAACGGAGTATCTTTCACTCTATCTAATAGCGCCAAATAGTTTAGAATCATATTGTACAGCAAACTACAATGTAACATGAATATACAATTCAAAAGCACTATCGGCTATTGCTCCTTATTGTTGTAAGAGGGAAATAGATATAAACTGCTGAGGTATTAAAAATGTATACTGGTTGGAATCTATGGCGGATCGGTTTGGTGATTGGCATTCAGGGAAAAGATTCATTAAGCGGATTTAAACGGATTATTAGAATGGTGGCGAGCGTGATAACAGTTGCACTTAGAACTGAAGCGTCTAAGAAAGTGTTTACAATCCTTAAATGACTGCCAACACACATGTTGACCAAAAAAGTGCTTTGTCAAGTCGAAGATGATTTAGATAAAATTCACATCCTCATAAAACTCTCGGGATGGCTGAGGTGTGCCAACCAGGAATTCAAATTATATGATGCAATAGGTAATATCGGTGTAACAATGGCAGCCTATAGAACTAAAGTATTCTACCATTGAAGCGGCTGCTAATTCAAGCTAAGCTAACAAGCCATGAATCATAACTTTGTCTTGTTTTGTTCTTTTTTTTCTCAAATATGAATATAAATATTATTTTCTCATCTCAGATAATTTCCAATCCCTAAAGAACCTCTCCCTTTCACTAAAGTATGTTTTTCTAAGTTACCGCTCTTTTGTAATAAAATGCAACGTCCATTTCATTTCAGAATTCATTGCTGACACCACTAAACTCGGGTTTGTGTTTACTGTGTTGGGAGGAATTGAATAGTTTTCACAAATTTTATATGCGCATAGAAGAAGCCCATATAAACTTTGGCAGACCAATTAAAGTAGGCGATAAAACGCAAATACTAGAAAAGGAAACCAGCACGGACAATGAAGATGACAAAGATTTGATACAATGTGGTCTGTTAGAACCTGAAATTTTAATAGACAAGTCTGTGGAAAGAGAGAAAATAGAAATGATGTGCACCATAAAGACAGAACCTGAGGATGAGAGTTTTGTAGACGTTCCTATAGAGGATACGAGTGAGCTGCTGGCAAACTCTAATGATTTATCCTATAAAGATCCTTTAGAAAAACCCACCAAATCAAGAAATAAAACCTCAAGCAGAAAAATTGAAACTAAATGTGCTAGCAATACCCCTTTGAAAATTGCTAAAGTGGAGTCTATCGAAATTAAAAAGGAAAATTCTAAAATTGAAATCAGCGATGATGGGAATGATAATGATGATAACATAAAACCAGACGGTCATAGCGACTCAGATAATGACAGCGATAATAATGATAACCAGCAAGATTCGGATTTTCAATGTAATATGGAAAATAAAAAGCGAAAAACTTATTATAAACATCGTACAAACCGCCATGAACATGATCAGTTTATTGGCAAACATCTTAAGGATATTGTCTGTGAGCTTTGCAACACAAATTTCGAAACCTTTGCGGCATTGCGTCAACATTTTGCAGGAGTTCATAAACAGTGGGGTTATGTGGTTTGTTGTAATAAGAAATTCTTTAATCGTACCCGCCTAGTCGATCATATACATTCCCATTTCAATCCTGACCTCTTTAAGTGCAAACAATGTGACCGAGTCATGTCCGACCGACTACGCTTAGAAAGCCACATGTTACGATTTCATGGCGCTACAGAATTAGAGAAGAAACATTGTGATGTTTGCCAAAAACCATTTATAGATGGCTATAGTTTAAAAATTCATAAATTAACCCATTTGCCAGAAGAGGAAAAAAAGTTTCCCTGTGAGGAATGCGGTAAATTGTTAGTATTGATTTTAATTCTCTAAAATATTTGCAGCATATTCTTGATTATACAAAGTAATAAGCAAATCCCTTTTCTAGTTATGCTACTTCCCAATTATTAAAATTACACAAAGAAGCTGTACATTTAAAGAAATTTGTCAAGATCTGTTATATCTGTGGCAAATCGATTGCCTCCAGTGCTGATTACAAAGTGCATATGAATAAACATGAAGGTATACCAGCACCTGATATCAGCTGTGATGTATGCGGCCTTCGAATGGCAAACGAAAGGAGTCTAAAACGACATAAACAATCTCAACATCCAATTGGTGGTAAAAAAGAGCATCCCTGTCCCAAATGTCCTAAAGTATCGCCTACAGTAAAAGCACTCAAAAAACACATAAATACTATGCACGAAAAGGGTTATGATCACAAATGTACCATATGTGAGAAAGCTTTTAAAAGGGCAGATGGTTTAAGAGTAAGTAATGCATAGCATATGTAGATAGCATTTTAATTTTGATATACATATTTATACATATTCCACAGGAACACATGGCCTCGCATACCGGCACGGCTTTATACACATGCCCTTGGTGTCCGAAAACTTTCAATTCCAATGGTAACATGCATGCTCATCGAAAAAGAGTACATCCAAAGGAGTGGGAAATAGAAAAGCTCAAAAAATATTCTGGCATCTTGCCACAACAATTGCAATCGACAGAACAATCAAATTAATTCCAATAGAATAATAAATTACTTTAAACCCAATATTGTAAATATTATTACCTACCCCTCATGGAAACAGCTAATTATTTACAAAAGTTAGAAAGTGTGGCTTATTGACTAATCAGTCGTACTTTTTCTTTCACACAATTCTGAAAGTAACTACAATGAACTGTTCCTAAACTCCGATAGAGATGATTTACCTATCTTCCTAACTTTGCCTAATGTTCAATCGACAGAAAACTGATTCCACGGTTTGAGCAGACTCTGTATAGGGGTTCCTCAGGGACGAAATTTTCTTTATATTTTAGAGGTATACAGCGGCTTAACATTTGGCCTGTTCTCTTTTACATCGTTTGTTTTTATTTTTCTTTTTATAACATCCCTGTACAATTCAGCTTTACAATTGATAAATATACTGAAGATTTTATTGTGTTTTGAGTTTAAGAAAAATCGGATAAAACCACAACTATATTCTGCTTAAAGGCTCCTTAAATGGACTCCTGTATACTCTGTCTGGAAATAAATAAAAATTTTGTGGATTCTATTGCAACAAATTCGGAAAAATGGCAAGAGTACCAAGTAGCAGAACTGATAGAGAGACATTTTTGGCCACTGGTAAATATTATTCCTAAAATGTCAGATTTCCTATAAGTTTTTCTAAGTGACCGCCCTTTTGTAATAAAAAGCCAACGTCCATTTCATTTCAGAATTCATTGCTGACGCCACTAAACTCGGGTTTGTGTTTGCCCTGTTGGGAGGAATTAAATAGTTTTCACAAATTCTATATGCGTATAGAAGAAGCCCACATAAACTTTGGCAGACCTATGAAAATAGGCGTTAAATCACCAATACTAGAAAAAGCTGGGGGCACGGACAAAGAAGACGACAAAGAGTTTATACAATGTGGTCTGTTAGAACCTGAAATTTTAATAGACAAGCCTGTGGAAAGAGAGAAAATAGAAATGCTGTGCACCATAAAGACAGAACCTGATGATGAGAGTTTTGTAGACGTTCCTATAGAGGATACGAGTGTGCTACTGGCAGACGCTAATGACTTATCCAATAAAGATCCTTTAGAAAAACCTATTAAGACAAGAAATAAAACCTCAAGAAGAAAAATTGAAACTAAATGTGCTAGCAATACTCCTTTGAAAATTACTAAAGTGGAGTCTATCGAAATTAAAAATGAAAATTCTAAAACTGAAAACAGCGACGGTGAGAATGATAATGATTGTAACATAAAACCAGACGATCATAGCGACTCAGATAATGACAGCGATAATAATGATAACCAGGAAGATTCGGATGCTCAAGATAATACGAGCAATAAAAAACAAAAAACTTATTATAAACCTCGTACAAAACGCAAAGAACATGATCAATTTATTGGCGAACATCTTAAGGATATTGTCTGTGAGCTTTGCAAAACAAATTTCGAAACCTTTGCAGCATTGCGTCAACATTTTGCTTCAATTCATAAGCAGAAGGGTTATGTGATTTGCTGTAATAAGAAATTTTTTAATCGCACCCGGCTGGTCGATCACATACATTCCCATTTAAATCCTGATCATTTGAAGTGCAGCAAATGCGGCCGAGTCATGTCCGATAGTCTACATTTAGAGCGCCATATGCTACGATTTCATGGAGCGACAGAGTTAAAGAAAAAGCACTGTGATATTTGCCAAAAACCATTTATAGATGGCTATAGTTTAAGAATCCATAGATTGACCCATTTGCCAGACGACGCAAAAAAATTTCCCTGCGAGGACTGTGGTAAACTGTTAGCATCTGTAAAACGTTTAATTAATTTTTGTATATGCTAAGAAACCTGTATTTCTTTTCTAGTTTCGCTACTGCCTATCTTTCGAAGAGACACAAAAAAACTGTACATTTAAAGGAATTTGTTAAGATCTGTTATATCTGCGGTAAATCGATTGCTTCCAGTGCTGATTACAAACTGCATATGAATAAGCATGAAGGTATACCAGCACCTGAAATAAGCTGTGATATATGCGGTTTGCGTTTGTGTAGTGAGAGAGGTTTAAAATTACACAAAGAAAGCCAGCATCCAATTGGTGGTAAACAAGATTATCCCTGCCCCAAATGTCCCAAAGTATCGCCCACACCGATGGCACTTAAAAAGCACATAAACACTATGCATGAAAAGGGCTACGATCATAAATGCACGATATGTGCAAAAGCATTCAAGAGACCTGATGCTTTAAGGGTGATTAAAACTGATTTTAGAATATTTTCATAATGGCATAATTTTAATATATTGATACGATTACAGGAACATATGGCTTCTCATACTGGTACAGCCTTATACACATGCCCTTGGTGTCCAAAAAGTTTCAATTCCAACGCTAATATGCATGCTCACCGGAAAAAAATGCATCCTAGTGAGTGGGTAGCAGCAAAACTTAAGAAATATTCCGTCGTTTTGCCACAAAAATTGGAGTCATCGGAAGCATCAAACTAGATTGTAAGCGAAATTAAGGCTGACTTCATAAACGCAGTTTGCAATGCAACACTGCAAAGAAATTTATTTACAAGGCAAAGCCATGTTTTATTGCACCACTGCTTTGTCAAATAATGAGAAGGCATTTTAATACATTTATGAACGCGAAAACTTTTGATCATTGTATGACTTAAAATTTTTGTATAATTTAAATTTTTAAAATGTATATCCAGAAAAAATGCAGTCTTCTTTTAAAAACCTCTTTCGATTTGGCTGATAATAAAAATTCAATCAGCACTTTGATCAAAACTATTTTAAACAAAAGAAAGCGTCGTCGTATAGCATTATTAACTAGCCAAAATTCAAAGAGAAAAATTCCTAAAACTCTAAATTTTTGTAAAATTATTGCAAGCATGGAGAACGATGTGTTTTATTCTCATTTTCGAATGAAGAAAAGTTCATTTCAAATATATTACCAAAGGGTATATTTTGATAAAACTAATTAATATTTGAAATTTTAAGAAGTTGCAGGTTCCGATTAAACTCTGGTGGCATTCACGTACCACTGGACGTATTGGAATAACGCTACAAAAAGCATTACAAATAACAATTTGGAAATTGAGCAATAATTGTTCTTTCATTTGTACTTACAATATAAAAAAAAAATTAATTACCACAAATCTGCCATTTCTATCACAAAATGTATGCCGCCAATAAATGTAAATGTTTACAAAGAATCACAAATAAAAACCATGCACGAAATTGACAAATAATGCGCACTGAAAAGCATTGTCATGAAATAATGAACATGAGGCATTGCCAAAACAAATTTTACTGCTTTTATGAACACCATGCATTGTAATGTTACATTGCAAACTGCGTTTATGAAGTCAGCCTAATTTATTTAAAGTCATTTACATATATTGTATTGTATTTAATATTGTCGTTTACGAAAGCCACTAATGAACTATAAATTAAATTAAAATCTCTACTTTATTCGGTTGACATTTGATTTAAGATTTTAGTGGACATTGCAGAAGGCATATAGGTTAGGAAGGTAGGGTGTGCTCAAGAGTAGTGCTGTAACATTCTACTACTTTTCACTACTCAATACTTTTCATTTGGGTACTCAATACTACTCGATACTTTTAACGGCTTTTTAAATTTGGTATTTTTCTGTTTATTTGCTTTTTATTGTAAAAAATAAATAAATTAGAAAAGTTTACTTTTATTTCAACGTTAACGAATTAAAAAAATTAAATTAATTAAAAAATATGTACTTTGAGTGTGTGCCAAACGGTAGCAATTTACTCCAAAAAGTAAATTTTTGACATTTATAAGTTAATACAATTTCACCAGCTGAAATGAAAATGTTGAAAACTAAAAAATAAAATATTTTACAAATTAAGTTACAAATTCAAAATTTGTTTTAGAATTATATGTAAAATATGTTGCGAATATTAATGCTTCCGCAGATTTGAGGATCCTCCGCCTAAAAATTAATCAAAATAATGAATGCTTTTTTGACACAACATTACCTTTATAGGAGATAACTTTTTTACAAATGTTGCACTTAGCACTTTCTGCATTTATTTCGGTAAAATGAGACCAAACATCGCTCCTCTTTTGTGACATTTTAATTTTATAATATTGTATAAATTGTATTTATTTTTTAAGTTTTTTCAAGTTCCTTCATGAATTTTTATTTTGATTTGACACTTGTTTTGTTAAGAGTTGCATTTTTAATCTTCAGCTGAGTTGTATATTTAGCAGAGTTGCATTTTTTATACTATAGCCGTTAAATTTAAACAAATTATGTTTTGCTTATTTAACTCAAAAGTATTGAGTACTTACTTTTTAGTATTGAGTATCCAAAAAATTTGGTAAATACTCGATACTCGATACCCACTACTCAATACTTTAACAGCACTACTCAAGAGAACCAATATGTTTAGAAAATAAGCCTCAAATAGAAAAAAACAACTGTGGAATTTTTCTAAATGCAATTATTAGCGCAGTTCACAATCTTGGGCATTTAGATGGTAAATTTATACGATTGTAAATATTTGCCATTAATTGTGAACTGTTTTTTTGTTTAACTTTGCAACACTTATTGCAAACTTCTTAAATGAAAAGACAAGCCATGTATTCATTATTGTTTTCTTAAATGTTGTCATTTTATATTTAAATATTTATTTATTTCGCCTTCTGTCCATTTTTTCTTCGACTTTACTCTTTTAATTCGTTTATTTATGTTGTACGTTTCCATTTTTTTGTGACTTTATTTTTCAATGTTTACATTTTTATGATCAGCTGTTCATTTGCTTAAGTATGGCAAATATAAACTACGGTTTTGAGTGTGGCATATTTGCCATACCGTGGCAAGGGTATTTCTGTGTATTTTGTTAGTGTATGGGCAAAAAAATACCCAACATTTGCAAATGCCATGATGCTAGACCATTTGCCCAAGATTGTGAACTGCGCTATTGTATATAAATAAGTCTTATCGGATAAAATAAAGTTCCATTAAATTAAAATAAATTGAAGAGTTAATAAAATTACAAGTTCCACTTACCGTTCTACTAGCACAGCATTAACAGCGGCTTAATACTTTACTTGTTGATAATACTATGCTCCCTTGACATCGGTTTGTTTTTCTTTTTCACTTGATAACATCCCTGTATTCTCTCGACTACACAATTTATGAACAAATAATAGTTGCTTCACACAGCAGGAATTGTTTAAATTGTGTATTTTGTTTGTATTTAAGAAAATCGTGATAAAACCACTGCTTTGTTTAAGGATTCCTGAAATGGAGTCCTGTTTACTGTGTCTGGAAGTAAATAAAAATTTAGTCGATTCGATTAAAACTAATTCAGCACAATGGCTGGAATACCAAGTAGCTGAACTAATAGAGAAATATTTTTGGCCACTGGTAAATATTGTTCGTTATTTCTGAGATTTTGAATAAGGGCAGTTCAGTGTTGGCGTTATGGCAAGGAATACTGAATAAAGAATATTTAGGTCGATAAAGTTCGCATACTTAGGATGATATTCAGACAGTGAATTCAGAGTTCGTATTTCTATAAAGTTTATGCAGATTTGGAATTTAGTTTCACAGGCACAGTTGATATCGAGCTACACAGATCAGTATTTGCCAATGTTTACATGTGATTCTGGTAATCTTCAAATTCTTTGGAATTACTTTTTTTTTTCTGATAACCATGGATTTCTAGTTTCTCTCAACGACTTTATTTATCTTTAAATTCATACATACATACATTACAACCCTTCAGTCAGGATTACGACCTAGCTTCTCACACCACTTATGTTGTGTGCGTAAATTTTTATACATGAGTGGCGGGACCTACAGTTTAAAGTCGACTCCGAACGACAGTTTTTTGAGAAGCTTTTCATGGCAATTTTAATACTCTCAGAGTTTTTTCCAGAAATCTGCTGAGAGGAAGTCGCCGAAGAAATATTTTCATAATTTCGTTTTGATGTCTGACCTGGGATTCGAACTCGGGAATTCAGTCCAATAAGCCAACACACTACCTACTAGATTACAGCGACTTCTTTAAATTCAGTGTGCTATAATGCTATTGTTCTTAGCTTGGACATTTAAAAATAATTCGAACAATACTAAATACGTTATTAATGTCTATTCATTTACAGAATTCCCTGCTGACTCCACTAAACTCGAGTTTGTGTTTACTCTGTTGGCAGGAGTTGAATAGTTTTCATAAATTCTATATGCGCATAGAAGAAGCCCACATAAACTTTGGCAGACCCATTAAAGTAGGTGATAAATCGCAAATAATAGACAAGGCTAGAAGCACGGACAATGAAGATGACAAAGAATTTATACAATATGGCCTGTTAGAGCCAGAAATATTAATAGATAAACCATCTGGCAAAGATGAAATAGAAACGTTATGCAACATAAAAACGGAACCTGAGGATGAGAGTCTCGTTGATGTCCCCGTCGAAGATACAAGAAAGTTACTGGATATTGATGACGGTTTATCAAACAAAGATCCTTTGGAAAAGCTTATTAAACCAAAAAATACGCCCTCAAAGAATAAAAGAAAAGTGGAAACGAAATCTAGCAACAAGACCCCGAGTAAAGTCACTAAAGACGATACAATCGAAATAAAAAAAGAAAAACACGATGATGATAGCGAAAGTAAAGATAATGCTGATAACATTAAACAAGCGGATCATACCGATTCAGATAATAGCTTTAAAAATGATAATGATCAGTCCGATTCAGATTCACAACAAAATATGGAAAATAAAAAGCGAAGAACTTATTATAAACATCGTACAAACCGCAATGAACATGATGAATTTATTTCCAAAAATCTTAAGGATATTGTTTGTGATATTTGCAAAACTGATTTCGATACCTTTGCTGGATTGCGTGAACATTTTGCTGGAATTCACAAACAAAGGGGTTATGTGGTTTGTTGTAATAAGAAATTCTTTAATCGTACTCGTCTAGTGGATCATATACATTCCCATTTAAATCCTGACCACTTTAAGTGCAAACAATGTGACCGAGTTATGTCCGATCGACTACGCTTAGAAAGTCACATGTTACGATTTCATGGCGCTACAGAATTGGAGAAGAAACACTGTGATGTTTGCCAAAAACCATTTATAGATGGCTATAGTTTAAGAATTCATAAATTAACCCATTTGCCAGAAGAGGAAAAAAAATTCCACTGTGAGGAATGCGGTAAATTGTTAGTATTGATTTTAACTCTCTAAAATATTTGCAGCATATTCTTGATTATACAAAGTAATAAGCAAATCCCTTTTCAGTTATGCTACTTCCTACCTATTAAAATTACACAAAGAAGCTGTACATTTAAAGAAATTTGTCAAGATCTGTTATATCTGCGGCAAATCGATTGCCTCCAGTGCTGATTACAAAGTGCATATGAATAAACATGAAGGTATACCAGCACCTGATATCAGCTGTGATGTATGCGGTCTGCGGCTGGCAAGCGAAAGGGGACTAAAACGACATAAAGAATCTCAACATCCAGTTGGTGGTAAAAAAGAGCATCCATGCCCCATATGTCCTAAAGTATCGCCTACAGTAAAAGCACTTAAAAAACACATAAATACTATGCACGAAAAGGGCCTCGATCACAAATGTACCATATGTGAGAAAGCTTTCAAGAGGGCAGATGGTTTAAGAGTAAGTATTTAACAGCATATATTCATGGCACTTTAATTTTGATATGTTTATACATATTCAACAGGAACACATGGCCTCACATACCGGCACGGCTTTATACACATGCCCTTGGTGTCCAAAAACATTCAATTCCAATGGTAATATGCATGCTCATCGAAAAAGAGTACATCCAAAGGAGTGGGAAGAAGCAAAGCTCAAAAAATATTCCGGCATCTTGCCACAACAATTGCAATCGACAGAACAATCAAATTAATTCCAAATAAATAATAAATTTCTCTAAATACAATATTGTAAATAATTATTAGAGATGCTACTTTGAATCTTTGGCTTTTTAAATCTAAATCTAGATATGAAAACTAAACTAGATGTGATACTGGTTAATACCGCACCTAACCAGTATCATATCTAGTTTATCCCATTACTTCCCTTCACATTTATTTTATACTATTAAGGTATAACCTTCAGTGAAACTTAAAATCTCATGGGACTATCTTTAATGTAACCTCCAAATGTATCAAAGATAGTTAGTTCTGAGTCTCGTTAGGAAGTCTATTAAGGTTTTAGTAAGATTTCTCACTGAGTACTGTACTCTCATGGCGAATACCAGCCAGCTGTGCTCTGCAGAATGTATAGTACTTCTATAACGGTATTTAGGGCCTAAAAATCCATGGCATAAGCTGGATAGTGAGATGACGCTTTGTTTCTTGTCTATTACTTCCTCTGTTTTGTTCATTTAGTTTGTTTGAATCGCCACATTGAGTTACCCCAACAATGGACCCTTTCTGCCCTCTGGGAGATAAAATTTTTACTTACCTTTGTAAATTAGTCTAGTTAATATGGTCCTCATTTCTTTGAGTGATATAACTAATGATTATCAATTCCTCTAGCACGAAATACTTTTTCACTTCTTGGATTCTTATGATTGTCTTAAACATCTACAAGGAAGCCAGATAGTTGCACAACTGATGTATCGCCTCTATTTATTCCTCTTCAAGGTAGCTGGCTCAAATATTATTTCTGGGTAATTCCTTCCCTCTCATGGAGTGACTTATAAAAAGACACCGACAAGTGGTGTAATATTCTCTTACGATATGTGCAGTCCATTAAAGCTTGGAAATCTTACCTTTTCAATTCATATTGAAAGTTACCACCAGGGCGATGAAGATGTTCTTCTTCCACTTCTACAAAGTCGGTCAATACAGAGTAGCTTGATATTTAAACTAATCTAGCTAGACACTGCCTTGGTCGAATCCAGTTGAATATTGAAAGTGTCGTTGTGGAGACAAAGATAAAAGTGTTCATCGCTGCTATACTGGCCTTAGAACAGATCTAACGTTCCGATGCTTGGAATCTTCAAACCATTCAACCAAATTCGAAAATATCCCGTATGAAAAGTACAAAATCCCGTCAATCGTGGTGGACAGTAGGAGGAAGGGTTATTAAATACCATAATCCCAGAATTCTTTTCCAGTTCTAAAAGGAATAAGACTCACTGGTGACTTCACGTAGTACTCTAGTTAAACAAAATGTATTTTTCTATTAAATTAATAAAATGATTCCGATAATTTTAATTATTGTGGAAAAACTCCAGTATATCTTTTTAGTTGCGCTTCTTCCCACTCTTTAGGATGGATTTTTTTTCGGTGAGCGTGCATATTACCATTTGAGTTGAAAGTTTTCGGACACCAAGGACAAGTATATAAAGCTGTACCCGTATGAGATGCCATATGTTCCTAACAAATAAAAAAAACATGTAAAAAATCCATGGTGTAAACATTAAGGTATTGTTAAATACCTTCAAACCTTCAGGTCTTCTAAAAGCCTTTTCACACAGGCTACATTTATATTCGCAACCCTTTTCGTGCATTGTACTGACGTGCTTTTTGAGAGCTCTCAAAGTTGGTGAAACTTTGGAGCATATTGGACATTTATGCTCTTGTTTGCCCCCTACTGGATGTTGTGTGTCTTTATGTACTTTTAGTCCTCTTTCGCTGGTTAAACGCAAACCACAAATATCACAATTTAAATTAGCCGCTAGACCTTCATGTTTGTTCATATGAGCCTTATACTCAGTGCTGGTGCGCAATGTTAAACCGCAAATATAACAGACTTTGGCAAGTTTATTTAAATGTAGAACATCTCTATGAAGTTTTAATAGATAAGAACTGGCATATCTGAAACGTTTTTTCATTCATTTAGTATATTATTTGTTTATATAGTAAGTTTTATAAACGAATTTCCAATAAGGATGACACGATATTGGAAACAAAAATTGAATTTAAAGTGAAAGGTTAAACAAATTTCGAGATCCTCTTGTTTCTTGACGTAAGACTAGTAGTTTCTGAAGCAAACATAGGCAGTCACTAGAAAAAAAATTCGGATCGCACAATCTCAGATGTTAAAACTTTTGGTTTTAGCATAAAAAGGCTCATTGCTTATACCATTTCCACTAATTTTATGCATACATATATTAATGGCCAGGATATATTACTAGCAACCATGTTGTGTGAGATAATTTTTCCTTTAGATTAACATCGAATCCGATTATCAGATTCCAAAAGCTTTCTCATGGAAATTAGTTTAATATCAGAGAGTTCAGTAAACCAACGCACTACTCACTAGACTATGGCCCCTATAACTCTATAGTTTAATTTTTTAGATTGGTTCTGAATTAAGGAATAAACAATAGATTTGAAATACCGACTGAAGTACTTCTAGAGATATGTTTCAGATAAGGAGGCAGAAACGTTGAAGGCGCCCTGGTGTTACAAAAACACTACCTTTTAAAACTATCAATATCAATCAACCATTATTGGAAATTTTCGCATTCTTCTTCAATTTCTTACAATTTACCACAGTCTGAACATGGAAATTTTTTCTCCTCCTCTGGTAAATGCGTTAATTTATGTCTGCGTAGCACATTGGCTTTGGTAAACGATTTACCACAGATATCGCAAGCATGGCTTAACTGAACATTACTTGGACGATGTACAGATAATATATGACTCTTTAGTTTTCCGCGATCTGAAAGAATTTTTCCACACTGATCGCATTTGAAGTGTTCGGGATTTAGATGAGTTTGAATATGATCGACTAAACGATTACGGTGATAGAATTTTCTACTGCAACACACAAGATAACCAACTTGTTTATGGACATTTGTGAAATGCTTTCGCATATCGGCAAAGTCTTCCAATTCTACTTCGCAAAGATCACAAATGATTTGTTTAAAATGTTCCATAATGAAAAAATCATTATCCTTATAATTTTTGCCTCTTTTTACATACACACGGGGTCGTTTTTCAGGTGTCATACCATCTGAAGCATCACCATTTTGGTTACTACTGCTTATATCACAGTCACTAGAACTATTTGTAATGTCTGGTTCATTTGCTTGCTCCTCTTCATCATCTGTTAAGGACTTTGTTTTACTTTCTTTTTCTTCAATAGTACTCTGGTTTGGATTTTTCAAGGGGTCTTTAGCTAATTTTGTGTTTGTAGAATGTATTTGGTCAAAAGGTATATAATCCAAATCGGGTTCATCAAATGGTGATTCAGTTTTAATATCTACCGCATCTTTAAAAGGTTTTGATTGACTAATAACTATCTCCGGCTCCAAGTAATCATAAGTTTGTAACTCCGTTTTAATAGTCCTTAATTTTCCTGCATGTATTTGTGCTTCTTCTACACGCAGATAGAATTTGTGAAAATCTCTTACATTCTGCCAGCATTTTAAACAGATCCAGGACGAAGGTAATATAATTTCATTCTAATAGAATAAGACATCAGAGTGGGGTATAAATTAATCCATTGTAATTAAATAGGATTTATGCTTACCAAAGGCCAAAAGTGTTTTTCCAAGACGGTCTTTATATTCAGTTCCTGCCAAGCTCTGGTGTCTGATTTAATTCCATCCCAGAATTCTTCATTACTTTGTTGTACCTCCAAGCATAATAAGCAGCAGTCCTCCATAGCGTCAGTTGTAATGATTGCTTGTATCAAAGTAAAACCAATCCTTTTTACTTTAGATGTTTCCAAATTTGGCTGCGTTTTTTCTTAATAAATAATCCTTTTTTGTTTACTTCTACTGGGTTCAAATGTTTACTATTGAATGCGTGTGAGAGAAGCAGACCACAGACTCTTAAAGGTTAGCAAACTTTTTGCAGCGTTGATTAAAAAGTACTTACAGCTCTTTTTTATACAGTTAGTGTTATTAGTATTCGGTTTTGGTTAAGATATATATTTTTCATACATGGGCATACTGCATTAAATAAATACTGCATTAAAAATTTGAATTTTACTGCTTACTGAAAAAAATTGCAGTAAGCAGTAAAATTTTACTCGTTACTGAAAAAATTTAAAGTAAGCAGTAAAATTTTACTGATTACTGAAAAAATTGCAGTAACCAGTAAAATTTTACTGATTACTGAAAAAAATTGCAGTAACCAGTAAAATTTTACTGATTACTGAAAAAATTGCAGTAACCAGTAAAATTTTACTCGTTACTGAAAAAATTGCAGTAACCAGTAAAATTTTAATCATTACTGCAGTTGGCCGAAGTTTAAAGATGTTTACTAAATTTTCACTCTTCTATTATTCGAAATCCTAATTAAATAAATACTCTATGTTATTTAAGTGATTTTAAACACCAAGTTTGAAAGATATTGTATGAAAAATTTATAATCTTTATTATGTTTTCAATAATTAATAATCTTGGTAAACACATCTGTTTGAATGACTATTCAACATGGCCAACTGGGAATGCGTTGTTGTAAAAAAATCTTCTCTTTTATTATGGGATATATTTTGTTGTAACGGAAAAATGTTAAAATTTCAATGATTAATGCAATACACCTAATTCTGTTTTTACACGATAGATCGTTCCTCGAAAACTCGCGTAAATGAAATCACGTAAAAAAATAGAGTATCCATAAAAAAGAGGATTGTTTCCACGTAATAATAAGTAATTTAAATTTGTGTTGCTTCATGCACTTATTTTTTTAAACAAAAAACAATAGAAAAGTGATTATTGAATAAAATATTAACAAACAAAAAATCAGAAGTCAATTTTTAATCAGTATCGCTCTCTAAAGCGATTGTTAGCTTTAGTTTACGAAAATTTTCACTTAAATTGCTGGAAATATTTTCAAAATCGTTTCCATTTGCTAGTGGATTTTTACTCGTTTCTTAAATATTGCAGTAACCAGTAAAATTTTACTCCTTACTGAAAAAATTGCAGTAACCAGTAAAATTTTAATCATTACTGCTTAATTTAAATTTTTTCAGTAATCAGTAAAATTTTACTGCTTACTGCAATTTTTTTCAGTAACGAGTAAAATTTTACTGCTTACTGCTATAAATACTGCATTAAAAATATAATGCAGTATGCCCATGTATGGTAATGACTAATTATGTATGTATGTATATTGTACAAACTGGGGAATTGAATTTTGTAGTCGGCCCACACTTCTAAAGGATTTTCATTAAACCGACTTACAGGACTTCACAAATAAACTGAGAGTTCATCAGAAATGTTCCTTTCAGTCCTATTTGTTTTCCGATTTCTATGAACTAATTTGTGGTGATCAGTCCATAGACTAAATTCGTCTATCGGCTTGTCTGAAATATCGGAGTCGCCATCCCTAGACTTTTCGTCTGCCATATCTCTTATTATCATTCCTTGGATTTTCCCAACGGCTTTCGAAAATGCAAGTGGATCTTCAAAATGCATTTTTTTAAACCGTGGATCCAACAATGTGGCAATAGCCAGAATTGATACATGTTCGATAGCACCCATTCGCTTGTTGATTTCAGTAAGATCAATTTTATGTACTTCTTTTAACAAGGATTCTTCAGTTTCAAGAGCTTTTAGTTTCGATACCATACAGTGAACTAGCGGAATAACTTTGCTGCTATTGCAATATGTATCACCGGATATTTCTTTTGTAGCTGCCTCAAAAGGCCGTAATATGTTAAGTAGTTTTGAAGATGTGGATAATTCCATACCAGTCAACATTGGTGGGGCAGTTTTGTGTCGAAGTAATATTTCACTTACGGCATTTCGAAGTTCTAGAAACCTTTCGATCATATAGAACGTACTATTCCAACGAGTAGGTACATCTTGGATAAGTTTTGCATCAGCTTTAGTCGTTTTTCTTAATTCGTCACTTGTTACGCAACTTTGTTTAAAGAAAGTGACAATATTTTTTATTTTAGTTACTAATGCCTGCAACTCTGAGACATTTAGTACTTTTTGCGCAACTAAATTTAGTGTGTGTGCAAAGCACGGTATGTGCTTCTTTTTTCCAAAGGCCAATTCAAGGCACATCTAACAGGTAACCGTAAGTGTACAACAAGTACAACAATGCAAAAACAACAGGCATTTTGTTTTTGTTAAAGCGTACGCGTAATGTCAAAAAAATTAACCCTCAAACCTCTATAGGAAATTAATAAAAGCAATTAAAAAAACTAAATACATTTTATATATTGAAATTTCTTTTGATTTTTATGTCATGCTTAATTACGCAATAGTGGGGCACCTATAAATTAAAAAAAAATTATTCCATGCAGTCAATAACATTTCCACTTTATCTAAAAAACATGTTTTTATATGGCCATCGATAAAAATGGCAGATGCTAACGTTATTTGTTATTGGTCATAGTTTTGGCACTTAGTTGGAGAGACCGAAATCTTTTTTTGGGTAATTCATCAGCCTCGTCTAAATAAATATAAATATAGTAAATCTAGGTTGTAGTTTAAAAGATATATGGATTTAGTGTTAAAGGCTTAAATATTATTAATCATCTTGCAAAAATTTTAATTAAAATTGGCTTTGAAATAGTAATCCTGAAGAATTTCTAGAGTGCGTATCGTTAAGGATAAATGCGAAAATGATTATCGAAACAAAACAAACAAAAAAAACAACAAAATTTTGACATTTAAAAACGCGTCAGCTGTTGACATAGGTTTACCTATTAGATTTGCCTTGGGCCAATTCTACAGCTTTTACCATATTGGCTGCATTGTCTGTTACTACTGCGGTAATTTCAGCTTTTGGAAAGCCCCATTCATTGCATACCTTGGTAATAACCACAAGGTACAGTAATAACAGTTGATATATATTCAGAAGTGTGTCTTTCATCGAGGTGGTATACTCCCAACGTTATCGACTGAAATTCAGTTCCAATACCAAAATGGGCTGTGACACCCAAAAAACTTCGCATTTGAAAATCCGGCCAAATGTCAGTTGTCAATGTAATATTGTCCACTGTTGGTAATTTAGTTTTCAATACTTCTGATAAAACTTCATATTTTTTATCGACCCAACGTGTCACAGAACTTTTATTAGGTGTTTAAAACCTTCATTCTCTACCAGTGAGAACGCGTGATTATGTTTACAAATCATATATACAATAGCGTTGTTAATTTGTCTTGCCTTGTCACCACCGGAATAAGAAGCAATATCTTCAAAACTTTTTTGTATAGACCTCTGACGCTTTAAAGGTACTAATTCAGTAGTAGTGTCATCATTTACCTCAATACATGATACAGAATGTACATTACTTGAACTACAGGTAGACGGCACACATGAATCGGCAACAACTGGTGTATTTTCGCCTAACACTTACAAAATTTGTATTTATTAATGTTTGCGTTCCAGAATTTTTTATTTTATCGATTTCCAAAAATGTAGCCTTGTAAATGTGTTTAACCCATTTGCTGCCAAGGACGAGTATACTCGTCTTTGACAGGGTATCCCGCACTGTCAAGACGAGTATACTTGTCTTTGACAGGGTATCCCGCACTGTCAAGACGAGTATACTCGTCCTACTTTAAATATATTATAACATGCTTTTGAATTAGCAAATTTTTTTTGCCACAAACATAATATAAATATGTAAAAAACTTGGAAAATACTACAAATAAATTTTTTTTACAAAAATAATACTTTATTTCTTATAGAGAAAGATCTTTCACGCAAAAATCAACTTCATCGTGTATTTATTAGAGGTCTGCAACGAATAACTTTTTTGCTTCATGTGTGCAACACGTTGTCGGATAAATAGAGTACTTACTCTCTCTCTAACAGCGCAAGCAGTGAAGAGAAGAGAATGTGTGCAAGACAAATACGAGTAAGTATTTATCCGAAGCTGCTTATGTTCCGTAAAAAGAGTACTCATTGAAAAATATATCCGCAAAAACAAGTACTCCTAAAATTATGTTCACTTCATGTGGTACTTCAAATACTCGCAGCATAAAACACCACATAACTGATGTTTTTATATATAAATGCTTATGTGTATGAACAAACGACATGTTAGGCATATATTTATTAATCATTGAAATAAAAAAATAGAAATCGAAAATACGCCCATGTTCTGGAAAACGCAGAGTTTTCAAATCGCTTACGATTTGAAAAACGCAAAACGCATTTCAACATGTTCTGAGAACGAAGCGATTTGCTGGCGTTTTGCATTCTTCGAAGTTGCATTCGAACAATGAAAACATATGTTTTATCATAACAGAACATAAACAAATAAAAAAATTTAAAATTCCTACAGCGTATTTGCTTGCTATGTTAGCTTTAAAAAACCAAAAAGCAAAAGAAATGTTAATTAAAAACACTAAGGGACTTCTCCAATCTATTGGACAATCCAGATCATGCGTAATTTGTAAATAATTTACGTATTTTATTTGTGAGATGTCAGAAAAATTGTGGCAAATGCCTCTTTTCAGTTAGAGATGTTACTTATAAGCACTCACGAATAATTGGTAATTTTTAACAGTTTAAAATAAAATCTTGTATGATTTTCTTGCTCTCATAAAAATTTTAAAGTACTTTATACAGGTTTTAAATTATTTTTTAACTTTTATTAAGGGTTTATTTTTACGATTTAATATAGTTATGTGAATTTAATAAATTGCAAATATTAATATCAAAAGTTTAAAAAGAAATAACCAAATAATTAGTTGTGAAATTAACACCACTAGCATTAAATTTTTTTCGAAGATCAATCTGATCAGCTGTTTGCATAAATCGCCAGTTGATAAGTAAACAAATGATACAGAAAATACACAAACTCAAAGCAAATTTTTCTATTCAATATTTTTAATTTAAATCGTCAAAAAATGCTAAAAGTTTCCATTCAAATAAAAAGAAAACATATTAAATTTAAATTGTGTATAATTTTATTGTTAATTTAAGGTACAGTTTAAATAAAAAAGACCAGATCGCTTCAGTATACACTAGCGATTTGAAAACGCCAAATTTCTAGCGATTTCGTTTGTCAGAACACCTGTTTGGCGTTTTCAAATCGAAAACGCGAACATTAAGCGATATGCGTTTTTCAGAACATGGGCGATAGTAAATTTTTTTGGAAAATATTTTTCAAGGTACATCTAACAGGTAACCGCAAGTGTACAACAAGTACAACAATGCAAAAACAACAGGCATTTTGTTTTTGTTAAAGCGTACGCGTAATGTCAAAAAAATTAACCCTCAAACCTCTATAGGAAATTAATAAAAGCAATTAAAAAAACTAAATACATTTTATATATTGAAATTTCTTTTGATTTTTATGTCATGCTTAATTACGCAATAGTGGGGCACCTATAAATTAAAAAAAAATTATTCCATGCAGTCAATAACATTTCCACTTTATCTAAAGAACATGTTTTTATATGGCCATCGATAAAAATGGCAGATGCTAACGTTATTTGTTATTGGTCATAGTTTTGGCACTTAGTTGGAGAGACCGAAATCTTTTTTTGGGTAATTCATCAGCCTCGTCTAAATAAATATAAATATAGTAAATCTAGGTTGTAGTTTAAAAGATATATGGATTTAGTGTTAAAAGCTTAAATATTATTAATCATCTTCCAAAAATTTTAATAAAATTGGCTTTGAAATAGTAATCCTGAAGAATTTCTAGAGTGCGTATCGTTAAGGATACATCCGGTACATATGAGGGTTTATAAATGCGAAAATGATTATCCAAACAAAACAAACAAAAAAACAACAAAATTTTGACATTTAAAAACGCGTCAGCTGTTGACATAGTTTTACCTGTTAGATTTGCCTTGATATTTTTTTTCGCTTTTTGATTTAAAAAATTCTTTACTTTATTTTCAATGAACTAAAAACAATTAAAATAACAAAAAAATCACTTAAAATTACGAAAACGTAAAAAAAACATAGTTTATATTTCATATTTTCAGAGATCATTTAAAATGATAAAAGTATGTAAGTAATAAGTGTAACAAATAAAGTTAAGTATATGTATATAGAAGAGAAGGAACTTTAAAAACTTAAATATTTGCGAATTTATTTAAAAAGAAAAACAAAACATAAAAACATTAATCCTTAAATAAAAAAAAAACTAAAAGTTCATGTCCATAAAACTCAAAACTAGAGATCACTTTCTATTCTTTCTATTTCTTCGTATATTTTTGTTTTGTTCATATTAGAGTGTAAAAACATTATTTTGTTTATTGTATCTCCGTTAGTTCCAAGAGCAGACCTCTTCTCAGAAATAAGATTTCTTGCCTTCGAAAAATACATACATACATAAATGCATACATACATAATTGAACAGCCTAAAAAATAACATAATTCGGTGCGAATCGATATAATTTCATTTCTACAACAATAAAACACATATTCTTACCCTACAATAAAACAAACGGTAATATTTGTTTTCCACAGGCTATTTGCACATACATTTTGCGAAAACAAGACATCTTTCAGTTTGTTTATTATTTTATTTGGCAATGCATGTATACATACATGCACACACGTATACACGCATATGAGAATAAATTGCTTAGAGAAGAGAACAATACGTTGTCTGAGTATAATAAGTTCTCTGAGTACATGTTACTTTTTACACTGTGTGCAACATCTTTACATATTTATAGTCTTTGGTGTAGATCTTTTCTTTGACAACCTTCTTTGTGGTATTTGCAGTACTCATTGGTATTTGAAGTACTACGTGAAGTTTGGTGGTACTCGTTGTACTCGACATGTTTTGTGCCGGTATTTTCGAGTAAGAAGGAACAAGAAGTTATTCGATAATTTTGTTGTTCTCAAAAAAGAGTACTTTTCTTCTTCGGATACTTCGGATAAGTGTACATGTATGCTAGATCTTATGTACTTTTTGAAGTCAAATACATTTGTGCAGACCTTTAGTATTTATAGCAAAATTTTATAGCAACTAAATCACTTATGATACCTTATCTTCAGTGGTGTTGTCGAGCCGGAACGCTCCGGAACGTCGTTCCGGTACTTCCTTTTTGGACAGGAACGCGTTCCGGAACTAAAGATGATTTCTGATAACGAGAATTGGCTGACGTTTTGAAAAAAAAAAAAATTAAAAAGATTTGCTGATTTTTTTTCTAATTTTTGACGAATTTTTTTATGTATTTTTATAAACAAGGGTTTGAACCAAGGCATATCTAATAGGTAGTAGCATCTGTACAACAAGTACAACAATGCAAAAACAACAGGCATTTTGTTTTTGTTAAAGAGTACGCGGAATGTCAAAAAAATTAACCCTCAAACCTCCATAGGAAATTAATAAAAGCAATTAAAAAAACTAAATAAATTTTATATATTGAAATTTCTTTTGATTTTTATGTCATGCTTAATTACGCAATAGTGGGGCACCTATAAATTAAAAAAAAATATTCCATGCAGTCGATAACATTTCCACTTTATGTAAAGAACATGTTTTTATATGGCCATCGAGAAAAATGGCAGCTGCAAACGTTATTTGTTATTCAATCACTCTCGTCTAAATAAATATAAATATAGTAAATCTAGGTTGTAGTTTAAAAGATATGTGTATTTAGTGCTAAAGACTTAAATATTATTAATCATCTTGCAAAATTTTTAATAAAATTGGCTTTGAAATACTAATCCTGCAGAATTTCTAGAGTGCGTATCGTTAAGGATACATCCGGTACATATGAGGGTTTATAAATACGAAAATGATTATCGAAACAAAACACAAAAAAAACAACAAAATTTTGACATTCAAATACTCGTCAGCTGTTGAGATAAGGCTACCTATTGGATATGCCTTGGTTTGAACCGAACCGGAACGAACCGACTTGTTTTTCCGAACCGGAGTCCGCAACGTTTATTTCTGCTGAACCGGAACACGACCCTTTTAACCCTTTCGGCCGCATTTAAATTTAACTGTTGCTACCAAGAGAATCACTTATTTTTTCCATACAAAAATGAAGAGCGGATATTTCCGCCTTTTTATCGTTAAATCATGGTTTTTCCTTTCCTTTTTATGCTATATGCAGGGCCGATCCTGGCGACGGACGAAAATTGGGGGAAATCTCCTTCCCTCCCATCGTCAAATTTGGGACATGAGACCTAAAAAAAAAACGCCGCCGCCAGGATTATCATGGAAAATCACCCCCGTCGTTAAATTTGGGACATGAGACCGCACAGAGCGGCCGCCTACCCAGGATCGGCCCTGTCTATATAATTATATATACGCGTTCCGGTAAAAAAAAATTAGCACAACACCACTGCTTATCTTCATGATAGGATTTGTAACAAAGTCCAATACATAATGGAGGTTTATCAGGACAGCTCGGACGGTAATATCGAGTCTCCTTTCGAATGCTTTTCGTTGCACAAACTCTACATTTGTGAGTTGGGTTTTTATTTTGTTGTGTGGGAGGAATGGTATCAAGATAATGAAGGGAACTTTGATCTTGGGGTATGATTGACGTAGATTGATGATATTGAATGACTCCATCTTGGCTTCCATTTAGCCAATATTGTAGAACTTTTAACAGGGTTTTGGTAAACAATAATACTCAAAATATAAATGGCAATTGGAATGACTTTATATAATTTAGGCTTGGCAGCGAATGGGTTAATATGGCCCATCAAGTTAGTAGTATTACCAGCGGTCCTTATATTTTTTTTCGCACAGCTTACACTTTGCAGATTTATCGCCATTTTTTTCAAAGTATTTCTAAATCAAACTCGACGTTGATGGTGCCATTGTTGCAACCTGTAACAGTATAATAAAGACAAATATATTATTGCTGTTAATATCAAACACACAAAAAGAACTTACATTGCATTAATACCATAAAATAGAAAATTTTGTTCACTATACAAATATACTTTTGATTTTTTCTGCAAACGCTGTTGCTTCGATGATGGTTTATGAATATAACGTATATTTTTTACTGTGTTGTTACATCAAGCGATTTTAAAACAAATTAAGTCATTCTTAGAGGGTTTTTGTTTAAAAACATTGTCACTACTTTAAATGAGTTGCAATCATCTACTCAAACAAAAGCTGCCGGATGCGTTAATTTAAAATTCAGCTTTTCGATACATCGAATAAAAAACATCGATGTATCGATTAACATCGTATAATGCGATACATCGACATTTTAACGATGTATCTAAGTCAGAACATCGATGTTTACGATGCATCGATTAACATCGAACAGCTCTACTTTATACACATGCCCTTGGTGTCCAAAAACATTCAATTCCAATGGTAATATGCATGCTCATCGAAAAAGAGCACATCCAAAGGAGTGGGAAGAAGCAAAGCTCAAAAAATATTCCGACATCTTGCCACAACAATTGCAATCGACAGAACAATCAAATTAATTCCAAATAAATAATAAATTTCTCTAAATACAATATTGTAAATAATTATTAGAGATGCTACTTTGAATCTTTGGCTTTTTAAATCTAAATCTAGATATGAAAACTAAACTAGATGTGATACTGGTTAATACCGCACCTAACCAGTATCATATCTAGTTTATCCCATTACTTCCCTTCACATTTATTTTATACTATTAAGGTATGTATAACCTTCAGTGAAACTTAAAATCTCATGGGACTATCTTTAATGTAACCTCCAAATGTATCAAAGATAGTTAGTTCTGAGTCTCGTTAGGAAGTCTATTAGGGTTTTAGTAAGATTTCTCACTGAGTACTGTACTCTCATGGCGAATACCAGCCAGCTGTGCTCTGCAGAATGTATAGTACTTCTATAACGGTATTTAGGGCCTAAAAATCTATGGCATAAGCTGGATAGTGAGATGACGCTTTGTTTCTTGTCTATTACTTCCTCTGTTTTGTTCATTTAGTTTGTTTGAATCGCCACATTGAGTAACCCCAACAATGGACCCTTTCTGCCCTCTGGGAGATAAAATTTTTACTTACCTTTGTAAATTAGTCTAGTTAATCTGGTCCTCATTTCTTTGAGTGATATAACTAATGATTATCAATTCCTCTAGCACGAAATACTTTTTCACTTCTTGGATTCTTATGATTGTCTTAAACATCTACAAGGAAGCCAGATAGTTGCACAACTGATGTATCGCCTCTATTTATTCCTCTTCAAGGTAGCTGGCTCAAATATTATTTCTGGGTAATTCCTTCCCTCTCATGGAGTGACTTATAAAAAGACACCGACAAGTGGTGTAATATTCTCTTACGATATGTGCAGTCCATTAAAGCTTGGAAATCTTACCTTTTCAATTCATATTGAAAGTTACCACCAGGGCGATGAAGATGTTCTTCTTCCACTTCTACAAAGTCGGTCAATACAGAGTAGCTTGATATTTAAACTAATCTAGCTAGACACTGCCTTGGTCGAATCCAGTTGAATATTGAAAGTGTCGTTGTGGAGACAAAGATAAAAGTGTTCATCGCTGCTATACTGGCCTTAGAACAGATCTAACGTTCCGATGCTTGGAATCTTCAAACCATTCAACCAAATTCGAAAATATCCCGTATGAAAAGTACAAAATCCCGTCAATCGTGGTGGACAGTAGGAGGAAGGGTTATTAAATACCATAATCCCAGAATTCTTTTCCAGTTCTAAAAGGAATAAGACTCACTGGTGACTTCACGTAGTACTCTAGTTAAACAAAATGTATTTTTCTATTAAATTAATAAAATGATTCCGATAATTTTAATTATTGTGGAAAAACTCCAGTATATCTTTTTAGTTGCGCTTCTTCCCACTCTTTAGGATGGATTTTTTTTCGGTGAGCGTGCATATTACCATTTGAGTTGAAAGTTTTCGGACACCAAGGACAAGTATATAAAGCTGTACCCGTATGAGATGCCATATGTTCCTAACAAATAAAAAAAACATGTAAAAAATCCATGGTGTAAACATTAAGGTATTGTTAAATACCTTCAAACCTTCAGGTCTTCTAAAAGCCTTTTCACACAGGCTACATTTATATTCGCAACCCTTTTCGTGCATTGTACTGACGTGCTTTTTGAGAGCTCTCAAAGTTGGTGAAACTTTGGAGCATATTGGACATTTATGCTCTTGTTTGCCCCCTACTGGATGTTGTGTGTCTTTATGTACTTTTAGTCCTCTTTCGCTGGTTAAACGCAAACCACAAATATCACAATTTAAATTAGCCGCTAGACCTTCATGTTTGTTCATATGAGCCTTATACTCAGTGCTGGTGCGCAATGTTAAACCGCAAATATAACAGACTTTGGCAAGTTTATTTAAATGTAGAACATCTCTATGAAGTTTTAATAGATAAGAACTGGCATATCTGAAACGTTTTTTCATTCATTTAGTATATTATTTGTTTATATAGTAAGTTTTATAAACGAATTTCCAATAAGGATGACACGATATTGGAAACAAAAATTGAATTTAAAGTGAAAGGTTAAACAAATTTCGAGATCCTCTTGTTTCTTGACGTAAGACTAGTAGTTTCTGAAGCAAACATAGGCAGTCACTAGAAAAAAAATTCGGATCGCACAATCTCAGATGTTAAAACTTTTGGTTTTAGCATAAAAAGGCTCATTGCTTATACCATTTCCACTAATTTTATGCATACATATATTAATGGCCAGGATATATTACTAGCAACCATGTTGTGTGAGATAATTTTTCCTTTAGATTAACATCGAATCCGATTATCAGATTCCAAAAGCTTTCTCATGGAAATTAGTTTAATATCAGAGAGTTCAGTAAACCAACGCACTACTCACTAGACTATGGCCCCTATAACTCTATAGTTTAATTTTTTAGATTGGTTCTGAATTAAGGAATAAACAATAGATTTGAAATACCGACTGAAGTACTTCTAGAGATATGTTTCAGATAAGGAGGCAGAAACGTTGAAGGCGCCCTGGTGTTACAAAAACACTACCTTTTAAAACTATCAATATCAATCAACCATTATTGGAAATTTTCGCATTCTTCTTCAATTTCTTACAATTTACCACAGTCTGAACATGGAAATTTTTTCTCCTCCTCTGGTAAATGCGTTAATTTATGTCTGCGTAGCACATTGGCTTTGGTAAACGATTTACCACAGATATCGCAAGCATGGCTTAACTGAACATTACTTGGACGATGTACAGATAACATATGACTCTTTAGTTTTCCGCGATCTGAAAGAATTTTTCCACACTGATCGCATTTGAAGTGTTCGGGATTTAGATGAGTTTGAATATGATCGACTAAACGATTACGGTGATAGAATTTTCTACTGCAACACACAAGATAACCAACTTGTTTATGGACATTTGTGAAATGCTTTCGCATATCGGCAAAGTCTTCCAATTCTACTTCGCAAAGATCACAAATGATTTGTTTAAAATGTTCCATAATGAAAAAATCATTATCCTTATAATTTTTGCCTCTTTTTACATACACACGGGGTCGTTTTTCAGGTGTCATACCATCTGAAGCATCACCATTTTGGTTACTACTGCTTATATCACAGTCACTAGAACTATTTGTAATGTCTGGTTCATTTGCTTGCTCCTCTTCATCATCTGTTAAGGACTTTGTTTTACTTTCTTTTTCTTCAATAGTACTCTGGTTTGGATTTTTCAAGGGGTCTTTAGCTAATTTTGTGTTTGTAGAATGTATTTGGTCAAAAGGTATATAATCCAAATCGGGTTCATCAAATGGTGATTCAGTTTTAATATCTACCGCATCTTTAAAAGGTTTTGATTGACTAATAACTATCTCAGGCTCCAAGTAATCATAAGTTTGTAACTCCGTTTTAATAGTCCTTAATTTTCCTGCATGTATTTGTGCTTCTTCTACACGCAGATAGAATTTGTGAAAATCTCTTACATTCTGCCAGCATTTTAAACAGATCCAGGACGAAGGTAATATAATTTCATTCTAATAGAATAAGACATCAGAGTGGGGTATAAATTATTCCATTGTAATTAAATAGGATTTATGCTTACCAAAGGCCAAAAGTGTTTTTCCAAGACGTTCTTTATATTCAGTTCCTGCCAAGCTCTAGTGTCTGATTTAATTCTATCCCAGAATTCTTCATTACTTTGTTGTACCTCCAAGCATAATAAGCAGCAGTCCTCCATAGCGTCAGTTCTAATGATTGCTTGTATCAAAGTAAAACCAATCCTTTTAACTTTAGATGTTACACTGTGCTTTAGATGTTATCAAATTTGGCTGAGCTTTTTCTTAATAAATAATCCTTTTTTGTTTACTTCTACTGGGTTCTACTATTGAATGCGTGTGAGAAAAGCAGACCACAGACTCTTAAAGGTTAGCAAACTTTTTACAGCGTTGCTTAAAAAGTACTTACAGCTCTTTTTTATACTGTTAGTGTTATTAGTATTCGTTTTTGGTTAGGATCAAGGCATATCCAATAGGTAGCCTTATCTCAACAGCTGACGAGTATTTGAATGTCAAAATTTTGTTGTTTTTTTTTGTGTTTTGTTTCGATAATCATTTTCGTATTTATAAACCCTCATACAAGGCACATCCATTAGGTAAACTTATGTCAACAGCTGACGCGTTTTTAAATGTCAAAATTTTGTTGTTTTTTGTTTGTTTTGTTTCGATAATCATTTTCGCATTTATAAACCCTCATATGTACCGGATGTATCCTTAACGATACGCACTCTAGAAATTCTTCAGGATTACTATTTCAAAGCCAATTTTATTAAAATTTTTGCAAGATGATTAATAATAATATTAATTTAAATTAAATTAATAATATATTTATATTTATTATACTATATTTATATTTATAAATTATACTATATTTATATTTATTTAGACGAGGCTGATGAATTACCCAAAAAAAGATTTCGGTCTCTCCAACTAAGTGCCAAAACTATGACCAATAACAAATAACGTTAGCATCTGCCATAATTATCGATGGCCATATAAAAACATGTTCTTTAGATAAAGTGGAAATGTTATCGACTGCATGGAATATTTTTTTTTAATTTATAGGTGCCCCACTATTGCGTAATTAAGCATGACATAAAAATCAAAAGAAATTTCAATATATAAAATGTATTTAGTTTTTTTAATTGCTTTTATTAATTTCCTATAGAGGTTTGAGGGTTAATTTTTTTGACATACCGCGTACTCTTTAACAAAAACAAAATGCCTGTTGTTTTTGCATTGTTGTACTTGTTGTACACTTAAGGTTACCTATTAGATGTGCCTTGCCCTCATATGTACCGGATGTATCCTTAACGATACGCACTCTAGAAATTCTGCAGGATTAGTATTTCAAAGCCAATTTTATTAAAAATTTTGCAAGATGATTAATAATATTTAAGTCTTTAGCACTAAATACACATATCTTTTAAACTACAACCTAGATTTACTATATTTATATTTATTTAGACGAGAGTGATTGAATAACAAATAACGTTTGCAGCTGCCATTTTTCTCGATGGCCATATAAAAACATGTTCTTTACATAAAGTGGAAATGTTATCGACTGCATGGAATATTTTTTTTTTAATTTATAGGTGCCCCACTATTGCGTAATTAAGCATGACATAAAAATCAAAAGAAATTTCAATATATAAAATTTATTTAGTTTTTTTAATTGCTTTTATTAATTTCCTATGGAGGTTTGAGGGTTAATTTTTTTGACATTCCGCGTACTCTTTAACAAAAACAAAATGCCTGTTGGTTTTGCATTGTTGTACTTGTTGTACAGATGCTACTACCTATTAGATATGCCTTGGTTAGGATATATATTTTTATCCTTCAGTTTAGTTATATTTGTCTATATTCCAAATTTTTGTCACATTATTAGGAATTTATTTCACAATACACAATTTAGGTTATGAAAAACAATAACAATTCGGACGGATATAAGCACATTACAATTTGTACCCTATCCGAAGCAACAGTAAGTTGAAATGGAGAAGAAATCAAGGCAAGTGTGAAGAAGTATCTAAATGAGTTGAGGAAATCCGCCTAAGGTTATTTATTGGATTTATTGGCGATTATTAAACTTATTAATTTTAAATATGTTATCTGTATGCTTTGACAAAAGGATGATTCTATTTAAACAAATTTATTTCTACGTTAAATTAATTTGAAGAGTTCGATCGTTTTAATGTTGTGTGACAGATTCAGTACATTTTTTTAGTTTTTCTTCTTCCCTCTCTTTAGGATGCATTCTTTTACTGTGAGCATGCATATTTCTTTTTAAGGTGAAAGCTTTCGGACACCAAGGACACTTATATAACGCTGCTCCCTTATGAGATGCCATATGTTCCTGCCAAAAACAAAATACATGCAAGAAAATACACGATAAGTATTAAAATACTGTGAAATACCTTCAAACTTTCAGCTCTTCTAAAAGCCTTTTCACACAGACTACATTTATATTCACAACCCCTATCATGCATGGTACTGATGTGTCTTTTCAGAGCTCTCAAAGTTGGTGAAATTTTAGGACATATGGGACACTTATGGTCTTCTTTACCATACACTGGATGTTGAGTTTCTTTATGCAGCTTTAGACTACTTTCATCGGATAAGCGTAAACCACAAATATCACAATCTAAATTAGTCACTGGATCTGCATGTTTGTTCATATGAGCCTTATAGTCGGTGCTGGTGTGCAATGTCAGTCCGCAAATATTACAAACTTTTTCAAATTTATCTAAATGAAGAACATCTTTATGAAGATTTAATACAAATACACTGGCAAATCTGAAATGATTTTTGATTAATTTACTATAATATTTGTTAAAAAACGTTTTCCAAAACAAATTTCCAATAAGGTTATACGATATTACTATAAAAGAAAACATAAACTTCAAGCTTAATAGGCCCATTATTGAACAGCAACCGAACTTCAGCTGCATTCCCAGATAACAACTAAAAATTTGTATTTTCAAAAAAGTAAATGTTTTACAAGTAGAATTTTTAAATGTAGTACCGTTTTTGGCTACTTATAATGCAACTGACGTTCAGTTTCCGTATATAATCGAGTCATAATTGTTCTCCACTGATGAGGCGGATGTTCGTTGAAGAAATAAACAAAGGAACGGTACATATGTCAGAGAAGGAAGCAGGATCGTTAAAGGCCCTGCAACTCTACTGATACCATTAAACAAACATTATTGGAAATTTGATTTTTCTTTTTCAAATACTTACAATTGACCACAGTCTGAACATGCAAACTTCTTCTCCTCCTCTGGCAAGTGAGTATATTTATGCCTACGTAACGCATTAGCTTTAGAAAATGCTTCACCACAAACATCACACGGATAGTTTAACTGCACTGGAACTGGCCGATGTACAGATAACATATGACTTCTCAGTTTTCCACGATCTGAAAGAATTCTTCCACACCGATCGCATTTAAAGTGTTCGGGATTTAGATGAGTATGAATATGATCGACTAAACGATATCGGTGATAGAATTTTCTACTACAACACATCAGATAACCAACTTGCTTGTGGAAATTTGTGAAATGCTTTTGCATATCGGCAAAGTCTTCCAATTCTACTTTGCAAAGATCGCAGAAGATTCGTTTAAAATATTCCATAATGAAAATATCATTATCTTTGTAATTTTTGTCCCACGGTATTTTTGCAGGTGTCGTTCCATCTGAACCATCAACATTTCGGTTACTATTGTCGCTAGAAGTGTTTGAATCTTCCGGTTCATTTTTTTGCCACTCTTCGCCATGGAACATAGACTCTGTCTTAATTTCTTCGTCTTCAATAGCAGTCTGGTTTAAATTTTTCAAAGGGTTTTCAGTAAATTTTGTTTGTGTAGATTGTATTTGGTTAGAAGTGGTACTATCCAGATCGGTTTCATTAAATAGTGATTCAGTTTTAATATCAAGCGCCTCTTGGGAATATTGTGGTTGATTTATAGCTATCTCAGGTGCTAAACTATCATAACTTTGTAATTCCGTTTTAATAGTTCGTAATTTTCCTGCATGTATTTGTGCTTCTTCTACACGTAGATAGAATTTGTGAAAATCTCTCACATTTTGCCAGCACTTTAAACAGATCCAGGACGAAGGTAATATAATTTCATTCTAATAGAATAAGACATCAGAGTGGGGTATAAATTAATCCATTGTAATTAAATAGGATTTATGCTTACCAAAGGCCAAAAGTGTTTTTCCAAGACGGTCTTTATATTCAGTTCCTGCCAAGCTCTGGTGTCTGATTTAATTCCATCCCAGAATTCTTCATTACTTTGTTGTACCTCCAAGCATAATAAGCAGCAGTCCTCCATAGCGTCAGTTGTAATGATTGCTTGTATCAAAGTAAAACCAATCCTTTTTACTTTAGATGTTTCCAAATTTTACTGAGTTTTTTCTTAATAAATAATCCTTTTTTGTTTACTTCTACTGGGTTCAAATGTTTACTATTGAATGCGTGTGAGAGAAGCAGACCACAGACTCTTAAAGGTTAGCAAACTTTTTACAGCGTTGATTAAAAAGTACTTACAGCTTTTTTTTTTTATACAGTTAGTGTTATTAGTATTCGGTTTTGGTTAAGATATATATTTTTATCCTTCAGTTTAGTTATATTTGTTTATATTTCAAATATTTGTCACATTATTAGGAATTTATTTTACAATACACAATTTAGGTTATGAAAAACAATAACAATTCGGACGGATGTAAGCACATTACAATTTTTCCTCTATCCGAAGCAACAGTAAGTTAAAATGGAGAAGTAATCAAGGCAAGTGTGAAGAAGTATCTAATAGGCCATTTACACTACATCGAAATCTAGTACTCATGAGATTTCGAGCGAAATCTAGTTGATTTCAACTAGATTTCCCATACAAAACGAAATCTACAAATCTAGTAGATTTCGGCAAAATCTACTCAAAATCTAGCAAAAATAGAAATGCAACTATGTGTTTTGCCAAATAGTACTTAAAAATACAACGCTGCGCAGGAAAAAAATGACAGTTCAATTTAAATTCATTTATTCTGCTAAAGGGTCCGCCAAATAATTTTTTTTTTATTTATTTTTTATTTTCTCAAATTTTTTTTTTTATTTGAAAGTACAATCCTCCCGGTTAATAATGGAAAATAAATGATTATGCGTTTTCGCGTCGCTAAGTGAGCCTGCGATCGACTTACAGAAGATGCCGATTTTGGCAAAAAAAATCATCTTTCCAGATGAAGCTCATTTTGATCTTGGCGGGTATGTAAACAAGCAAAATTGTCGCATTTGGGGCACAGAAAACCCGCATGCATACATTGAAAAGCCGACGCACCTAAAACGAGTCACTGTTTGGTGTGGATTTTGGTCCAGAGGCATAATTGGGCCACCTCGGAGCTGCGATTTGACACCGTTGGACTATTATTTGTGGGGTGCCGTCGAAGATAAGTGTTACGCCGACAAGCCAGAGACAATATTTGTGAAGCCATTGGTGAAATACAGCTGCACACAATCGATAATTTGCTTAAAAATTGGACCGATCATGTAGGCTACTGCATGGCCAGCCGAGGCAGCCATTTGAATGAAATTATTTTCCATTATTAACCGGAACGATTTTGCTTTCAAATAAAAAAAGAAATTTGAGAAAATATTCAGTACTTTTTTTTTAAAGCATTTTCAAAAAAAAAAAAGTTATTTGGCGGACCCTTTATTTAGCAATTGTATGTAGTAATACATTTACATTATTTTTTAAATCTTATATTCTACAAATGCTGACGTTTTTTTGCACCAACATTATTTCTGTTTGAATCTTATTTGCTCTTGATGAAAACAATAGTAAATGTCCCATATTTTTCATTTTTATTTTGTATTTGTAAATATTATTATTATTTGGAAATATTATTATTTTCTTTTAAATTTCAGTCAGCTGTTTTTGTTATTAAAATGAAATCTTGCTACTGTCAAAAAAATCAAGTGTAAATGGTCTAGATTTTGAGCTAGATTTGAAATCTAATCTACTAGATTTCGGTGTAGTGTAAATGGCCTATAAATGATTTGAGGAAATCCGCCTAAGGTTATTTATTGGCGATTATTAAACTGAAACAAAGAAATAGGGGTAGGTTTTTTTTGTTTATAAATCTCCTGGGAAGAGCCCAAATGATCTTCAGGAGATGTTAATTGTAATTACTCATAAAGAGTTACAATTATTGGAATGCGAGAATTAAGAGAAAAAGAATTAATTTCTAATTTCATTAGTGGAGATAATGAGAGATAATGAAATTGTTTTTCTTACCTTTTTTTGTTTGATGATATAAATTTATTATTTAACTTTAATAGCTTTACTTAATGAGTTTAGTATTTCACCAATTAGCCACAAACTTTCAATAATTTAATGGGAGTAAATATTGCAGATATGATTTTTTCAGGTAAGTATTGTATTTTCATATAGGTATATACAAATTTTAGGTAATTTTGGGTAAGTATAATTAATTTACGTTATTTCAATAGATGTATACAATTTAGGTAAGTATAAGGTTTATTTCACTTTAATATTTCAATTTATATAATTTATTTTTTTTTTTGTATAATTTTAGCACAGTTAATAATACGTTTTTTTTACTTTTATTTCCTTTTCACAATTGATATAAATATGATATATAAGTTCAAAGGTTCGAGATGAAGTGAAGTTTTAGTAGCATTTAATTTTTTACCAAACCTCTTCTTTTCTTAAATAATGTAACGGTATGCTTGGAGGCATTCCAAATTATTTACAAAAACTTGGAGACATTCATTTTATGTTAAACTTGGGAGGCATTCATTTTATGTTATTGGAATTCAATGCAAAAACAACAAAATAAAAAATGGAAAGAATTGTCTCTCAACTTATGTTATTTAACATAAAAATTATTTAACAAAATTAACCAATTTTTTTGTTAAATAATATAAGTGTTCAAATAAAGTTTGAACAAAACTTATTAAATTTAAATATGTTATCTGACGGAATGCTTTGACAAAAGGATGATTCTATTTAAACAAATTTATTTCTACGTTAAATTAATTTGAAGACAGACATTAATGTGTGACAGATTCAGTACATTTTTTTAGTTTTTCTTCTTCCCTCTCTTTAGGATGCATTCTTTTACTGTGAGCATGCATATTTCTTTTTAAGGTGAAAGCTTTCGGACACCAAGGACACTTATATAACGCTGCTCCCTTATGAGATGCCATATGTTCCTGCCAAAAACAAAATACATGCAAGAAAATACACGATAAGTATTAAAATACTGTGAAATACCTTCAAACTTTCAGCTCTTCTAAAAGCCTTTTCACACAGACTACATTTATATTCACAACCCCTATCATGCATGGTACTGATGTGTCTTTTCAGAGCTCTCAAAGTTGGTGAAATTTTAGGACATATGGGACACTTATGGTCTTCTTTACCATACACTGGATGTTGAGTTTCTTTATGCAGCTTTAGACTACTTTCATCGGATAAGCGTAAACCACAAATATCACAATCTAAATTAGTCACTGGATCTGCATGTTTGTTCATATGAGCCTTATAGTCGGTGCTGGTGTGCAATGTCAGTCCGCAAATATTACAAACTTTTTCAAATTTATCTAAATGAAGAACATCTTTATGAAGATTTAATACAAATATACTGGCAAATCTGAAATGATTTTTGATTAATTTACTATAATATTTGTTAAAAAACGTTTTCCAAAACAAATTTCCAATAAGGTTATACGATATTTCTATAAAAGAAAACATAAACTTCAAGCTTAATAGGCCCATTATTGAACAGCAACCGAACTTCAGCTGCATTCCCAGATAACAACTAAAAATTTGTATTTTCAAAAAAGTAAATGTTTTACAAGTAGAATTTTTAAATGTAGTACCGTTTTTGGCTACTTATAATGCAACTGACGTTCAGTTTCCGTATATAATCGAGTCATAAATGTTCTCCACTGATGAGGCGGATGTTCGTTGAAGAAATAAACAAAAGAACGGTACATATGTCAGAGAAGGAAGCAGGATCGTTAAAGGCCCTGCAACTCTACTGATACCATTAAACAAACATTGGAAATTTGATTTTTCTTTTTCAAATACTTACAATTGACCACAGTCTGAACATGCAAACTTCTTCTCCTCTTCTGGCAAGTGAATATATTTATGCCTACGTAACGCATTAGCTTTAGAAAATGCTTCACCACAAACATCACACGGATAGTTTAACTGCACTGGAACTGGCCGATGTACAGATAACATATGTCTTCTCAGTTTTGCACGATCTGAAAGAATTCTTCCACACCGATCGCATTTAAAGTGTTCGGGATTTAGATGAGTATGAATATGATCGACTAAACGATATCGGTGATAGAATTTTCTACTACAACACATCAGATAACCAACTTGCTTGTGGAAATTTGTGAAATGCTTTTGCATATCGGCAAAGTCTTCCAATTCTACTTTGCAAAGATCGCAGAAGATTCGTTTAAAATATTCCATAATGAAAATATCATTGTCTTTGTAATTTTTGTCCCACGGTATTTTCGCAGGTGTCGTACTATCTGAACCATCAACATTTCGGTTACTATTGTCGCTAGAAATGTTTGAATCTTCCGGTTCATTTTTTTGCCACTCTTCGCCATAGAACATAGACTCTGTCTTAATTTCTTCGTCTTCAATAGCAGTCTGGTTTAAATTTTTCAAAGGGACTTCAGTAAATTTTGTTTGTGTAGATTGTATTTGGTTAGAAGTGCTACTATCCAGATCGGGTTCATCAAATAGTGATTCAGTTTTAATATCAAGCGCCTCTTGGGAATATTGTGGTTGATTTATAGCTATCTCAGGTGCTAAACTATCATAACTTTGTAATTCCGATTTAATGGTTCGTAATTTTCCTGCATGTATTTGTGCTTCTTCTACACGTAGATAGAATTTGTGAAAATCTCTTACATTTTGCCAGCACTTTAAACAGATCCAGGACGAAGGTAATAGAATTTCATTCTAATAGAATAAGACATCAGAGCGGGGTAAAAATTAATCCATTGTAATTAAATAGGATTTATGCTTACCAAAGGCCAAAAGTGTTTTTCCAAGACGGTCTTTATATTCAGTTCCTGCCAAGCTCTGGTGTCTGATTTAATTCCATCCCAGAATTCTTCATTACTTTGTTGTACCTCCAAGCATAATAAGCAGCAGTCCTCCATAGCGTCAGTTGTAGTGATTGCTTGTACCAAAGTAAAGCCAATCCTTTTTACTTTAGATATTTATCAAATTTGGCTGAATTTTTCCCCTTATAGACGATGAAAAATAACCCTTTTTTATTTTATTTTTCTCTTCTCAAACACTGAGTATGGTGGTTGTTTAAAGTGTGTACCAAGAATACGTGTGAAAGAAGCAGACTACAAACTCTTAAGGGTTAATAAAATTTTTACAGCGTTGTTCAAAAGGTATTTACGTATACTTTGATTTATATACACTCAAGATTCAGGAGATTTTATCTGTTTCAAAATTTAATGATTCTGGGGTTCATCGACTTAGTTTCACAGACTATATTCTTTGAGTCACCTTAAATATATTAATTTACGTAGTAATTTAACTCAGTTTGGAAAGTAATATTTACTAAATATTACTAAAAAATTAAAAAAAGGCAAGCTAGATAGGCAAAGTTTTTGAGGAGTACGAATTATGAAAAAGTTTGACTTATACAACTTAAGAGAATTCTTACAGAATATCTTTTGTAGTATATTTGTTGCATATTTTTGTAGCTGCGTTGCTTCCCATTCTGTTGGGTGTATTTTTTACGATGTGCATACATATTACCATTGGAGTTAAACTTCATGGGACACCATGGACATGTATATAAAGCATTGCCGGTATGAACAGCCATATGTTCCTAAAATATATTTTCCGACTTAATGGGAATTAGTTTATATATAACATTGATAAAATAACTAACCCTAAGAGCTTCAGCTCTCTTAAAGGCTTTTTCACATATGTTACATTTATGGTCATGACCCTTCCATGCATAGTGTTTATATGCCTTCTAAGTGCTGTAATATTAGGCGATACTTTGGCGCATATGGTACAAGGATGCTCTTGTTTACCTCCAATTGAATGTTGGTTTTCTTTGTGCAGTTTTAAGCCCCTTACGGTGGTCAAATGTAAAATGTTAAAACTGGAGCAGGTATGCCTACATGCCCGTTCATGTGAGCTTTTAATTCAACATTTGAATTAAACGATTTACCGCACACATCACAGATTTTAGCAAACCGTTTAAGATGTACAGCCTGTTGGTGTTGGTTTAGTATATAAGCGCTGGCATAACTTAAGGAAAACATTTGTGATAAACTGTAATAGTAAACTAAAAAATAATTGTATATGTACTAGAGGTCTGCAACGAATAACTTTTTTGCTTCATGTGTGCAACTCGTTGTCGGATAAATAGAGTACTTACTCTCTCTCTAACAGCTCAAGCAGTGAAGAGAAGAGAATGTGTGCAAGACAAATACGAGTAAGTATTTATCCGAAGCTGCTTATGTTCCGTAAAAAGAGTACTCATTGAAAAATATATCCGCAAAAACAAGTACTCCTAAAATTATGTTCACTTCATGTGGTACTTCAAATACTCGCAGCATAAAACACCACATAACTGATGTTTTTTTTATATATAAATGCTTATGTGTATGAACAAACGACATGTTAGGCATACATATATTTATTAATCATTGAAATAAAAAAATAGAAATCGAAAATAGTAAATTTTTTTGAAAAATATTTTTTTTTCGCTTTTTGATTTAAAAAATTCTTTATTTTCAATGAACTAAAAACAATTAAAATAACAAAAAAATCACTTAAAATTACTAAAACGTAAAAAAACATTGTTTATATTTCATATTTTCAGAGATCATTTAAAATGAGAAAAGTATGTAAGAAGAAATAAGTGTAACAAATAAAGTTAAGAATATGTATATAGAAGAGAAGGAACTTTAAAAACTTTAAAATATTTGTGAATTTATTTAAAAAGAAAAACAAAACATAAAAACATTAATCCTTAAATAAAAAAAAAAAACTAAAAATTCATGTCCATAAAACTCAAAACTAGAGATCACTTTCTATTCTTTCTATTTCTTCGTATATTTTTGTTTTATTCATATTAGAGTGTAAAAACATTATTTTGTTTATTGTAGCTCCGTTAGTTCCAAGAGCAGACCTCTTCTCAGAAATAAGATTTCTTGCCTTCGAAAAATACATACATAGATAAATGCATACATACATAATTGAATAGTCTAAAAAATAACATTATAATTCGGTGCGAATTGATATAATTTCATTTCTACAACAATAAAACACATATTCTTACCCTACAATAAAACAAACGGTAATATTTGTTTTCCACAGGCTATTTGCACATACATTTTGCGAAAACAAGACATCTTTCAGTTTGTTTATTATTTTATTTGGCAATGCATGTATACATACATGCACACACGTATACACGCATATGAGAATAAATTGCTTAAAGAGAACAATACGTTTACATATTTATAGTCTTTGGTGTAGATCTTTTCTTTGCCAAACTTCTTTGTGGTATTTGCAGTACTCATTGGTATTTGTAGTACTTCGTGAAGTTTGGTGGTACTCATTGTACTCGACATGTTTTGTGTCGGTATTTTCGAGTAAGAAAGAGAGTTGAACATGTATTTGTATGAAGAGAACGCAGTCAAATAGCAACAAGAAGTTATTCGATAATTTTGTTGTTCTCAAAAAAGAGTACTTTTCTTCTTCGGATACTTCGGATAAGTGTACATGTTTGCAAGATCTTATGTACTTTTTGAAGTCAAATACATTTGTGCAGACCTTTAATATGTACTTACTTTCTACCGCACTCCAAACAGGGAAACTTTTTCTCTTTTTCCGGTAGATGTTTTAGCATGTGATCTCTCAATACGTAGGCCTTTATAAAAGCTTTACCACAAATATTGCAGGAATGCTTTCTGACTACCTCATTTGCTCTGTGTACTCGTAACATGTGATTTTTAAAACTTATCCGTTCGGACATAGATTTACCACATTCTTTACATTTGTAATGGTCAGGACTAACATGACAAAGAAGATGATTAATTAAACGGGTGCGATCACGAAATTTCCTTTTACAACAAACAACGTAACCTCTTTGATTGTGAGGCTCTGTAAAGTGTTTTTGTAGAGCGGGAAAGTTTTTAAACGAAGATTTACAAATATCACAGATTATTTTCTTGAAATGTTCGGCTATAAATTTATCATTTTCCTCACGCTTTATACGCCGTTTATCATTTGATTCATCCTTTTCATTCACTGCCATTGTTTCTATAGACTTCGTTTCTGGCTGGTAATTTGCATCGTATACATCATAGTAATCGCTATCAGGTTCATCACTTTTATCAGAATCGTAAGGTTCCTCTTTAATTTAATTCTTCAATTTTATTTGCCGAAGAACTATTTAAGTTTAGTTTTAAAAAAGTCTCTGTGCTCTTAGTTTTAGGATTTTTAGATTTTTCTAAAGGCAAAATTCCAACTGTTTTTTGAGACAACATAATGGTTCTTGTATAAGACCTAAATATAATAGCAATTTTACCAGGTTTCAATGCATATTTGCTCGTCTCAGAGTAGGCAAGTCATTGTTCAATTCTCAACATTATTATAATAAGAGTGAACCACTGCAGTGCAGTTTCTGCAATAGAGCAATGAATGTATATCACGTCTTAAAGGAGTGTCAGCTGTCCAAAATGTCGGGCCCACTGGATGAAATACTTGATTGCTCCAATCTTCACTATTTTACAGAAATCAGACAATCATTTGTTAAACATCAAATTCATAACATTTAAATCTATATCCAAACTTTTCAATTTATTTAATATTTACTTAATTATGTCAATTTTCTTTAATTATTCAATTTTTAACTTTTAAATTTATCATAATTTTCGCGCAATATGGTCTAGATACCTTGCGCTTTTCCTTTATGTATATTATAAATTTATTCATAATGTATTTTTGAATAAATAAATAAATAAATAAGTTTAGTTTTAAAAGTCTCTGTGCTCTTAGTTTTAGGATTTTTAGATTTTTCTAAAGGATCTACCACATTGCCTATATTATTTTCCTTTCTTAACCGTTTGCACTGTCGTCGAAGCGAAGTACACAAATCTAGATTACCTAAGCGCTCCTTAAATGGGTCATCTTTTTTCTCAAACGTATCCGTAATCTCTGTTTTATGTGTAAGTAGTATTTCAGGTTCTTGAAAACAATATTCTAAATTATCCTCCTCTATTTTACATTCTAACGGCTTTTCCTCCACTTTAATTATTTCAAAATTCCCATGAGCCTCCTTTATACGATTGTAGAATTTATGAAACTCATTTACTTCTGCCCAACATGTTAAACATAACAACGAAGAGTTTTGTATGGTATTCTAATAAAAATTGCAAAAAATATTATTTAAATAGGGGAATCAGATTTATAACATACAACTTACTAGTGGCCAGAAATGCTTTTCTACAACTTGTTTAATGTTTAGTTCTTTCCATTTTGTTGAATCTGCTTTTACGACCTCCAATAGGTCTTTATTCAATTCCAAACACAACAAACAAGAATCCATTGTAGTGATTTCATGCATTTGTTATTGTCTCGGGACAGCAAGACGCTGATAAGTAGAAGATTGCAATCGAGAATATTATCCACAGATCTTAAAAGTCGACTATGAATCGCAATAGAACCAATAAAGGTATGGCGTGTTCTATTATGACAAACGACGCAAAGTGAACTGTAGTGACATACAAAGTTTCCACGTATCGATGCCCCAACAATTTGAATTACAACTTCTCCTATTTAAAGATATACAACGTTATGGCTACAGGGACGGAAAAACGAGTTATCACCGTTGTTTACATATACCGACCTACCTGTTTTGAAAAACCATTTATAACAACAAACTCAGCTTTCACTCTGTTTGAGTTAGTCAATTATGGTGTGGGAAACGCATGGTGTTTGTTATTAATGTGGAAAAGGATATAACCCATTATTCCCTTAATTCAACAGAAAATGTATAAAGTTTGATATTTTTAATTCAATTTTGTATTGAGAATTAAATAAACAAAAACTCCAATATCGTACTGTATGATATTGAAACAGTGTTGCCGTTGTGTATTAAAACGACCAATAAAGTTTCACTGGGTCAATTAGTATTATAGAACACTATATCCTAAACTATAGTTATTAGACAATTAGTTTATCACACAATGTGGAAAGTAATATGAACTGATCAGGTTCAGGACAAGATCTTCATTTAGCGTAAAAAAATCATCAATAAACGGCTTTAGTAATCTGTATTTCACCTTTGAAAGATGGTAACCTCAGCTTGTTGTATGCATTCGCCGTGATGGAAAACACTAACATAATTTAAAATCAATTACCGATTACCCGAATTCTTAAGCACATATTTTATTATAGAGCATAATTTTCTTGTTTACAAAATTTTGTAGTAAATGTTTTGATTTTGGTGTATTAATGCTCCTTTTTAAAGATTCCACAATGGATGCTTGTTTACTGTGTTTGGAACTAAATAAGGAGCTGTTAGATACCATAAAATCTGATTCTGCAAAATGGCAAGAACTGAATTTTAAAGATATCGTAGAGAAACACTTTTGGCCAATGGTAGGTTGAGTATAATCAAAGACAACTGATTAAAATAAATTATTGTTGTTGTTGCTGTATCCCAAAACTTACGTTAGAATATTACACAAAACTCCTGGATATGTTTAGCCTGCTGGCAGGAAGTAGACGATTTTCACAAGTTCTACAAGCGTATAGAGGAAGCACACACAAATTTTGGAAGAATAAAAATAGAGGACCTCACTCAGCTGCCGGAATATAAAGAGCATGAACTACCAATACAAAAGCTAAAAACGGGAGACTGTGAAGATGGAGAAAAAGATAATTTCAAGTATTGCTTCCTGGAGCCAGAAATATTAATAGATCAACCAAAGCCAGAGGATATTTTGATCGAAAAAGAATCACCATTAAAGGAGCCTCTACATGAAGTTGATATTGATGATATGCCCCTTAAAGAAGCATGCAAGCGCTTGCGAATGAAAGATAACATTGACAGTGAAGATCCATTAGAAAAATCGAAAAAACCTAGAGTATGTAAAGCAAAGAATAAAAAAATTCTTAGCAGAAAACGTTCAACAGAGAAACTCGATACTGTAAATAAAACAATTCAAGGGGAATCAGAAGTTAAAGAGGAACCCATAGATCACAATGACAATAATGATAGTGAAAGTAGTGATAGTGACGATAATGATGATAACCACGAAGCAGAATATCAATCGGGGAAGGATTCTCCAGAAACTACTGAACGTAAGAAACGTAAATCCTATAATAAACATCGTACGAATCGTAAGGAAAACGATAAATTTATAGCGGAGCACTTTAAGCAAATGTTTTGCGATCTTTGCCAAATACCATTTGAAGATTTTCCATCCATGCAGAGACATTTTACGGAAATCCATAAACAAAGAGGTTACGTTGTGTGTTGCAGAAGAAAATTCTTTGATCGTACGCGCTTAGTTGATCATCTTCATTGTCATTTAAATCCAGATCATTTCAAATGTGCAGAATGTGGTAAAGCCATGTCGGATAGAATTAGTTTCGACAGTCATATGTTGCGTGTGCATAGAGCAAACGAAGTTGTAAAACAACACTCTTGTGATGTTTGTGGAAAATCGTTTACAGAGGCCTATGTTTTGAGGATTCACAAGTTAACGCATCTACCGGAAGAAGAAAAAAAGTTTCCCTGTGAGGATTGTGGTAAAAAGTAAGCAATATTTTAATATTTTTTTAACTATATTACTACTATGAAAATAAATCATTTGTTATAGTTACGGTAGTCCCTACTTATTAAATCAACACAGACAAGCGGTACATCTGAAACGTTTTGTAAAAATTTGTTATATATGCGGCAAATCGATTAATACCAGCGCTGAATTCAGAGCTCATATGAACAAGCATGAAGGCATTCCTGCTCCAGTTATAAATTGTGATGTATGCGGTTTGCGTTTGACAAGTGAAAGAGGTTTAAAACTGCATAAAGAAAGCCAACATCCAGTTGGTGGCAAACAAGAGCATCCTTGCCCTATATGTCCGAAAGTATCACCCACACTTAAGGCCCTCAAAAAGCACATAAATACGATGCATGAAAAAGGTTACGATCACAAATGTAGTATATGCGAGAAAGCATTTAAAAGAGCTGAGGCACTTAAGGTAAGGACATATTGAAATTGCTTGATTGCGTACATATTTAGAAGAGAATTTACAGGAACATATGGCAACTCATACTGGAACCACTTTGTATACATGCCCTTGGTGTCCCAAAACCTTCAACTCGAATGGTAATATGCATGCTCATCGCAAAAAGATACATCCAAAGGAGTGGGAAGAAACAAAAATGCAAAAATATGCAACACATGTACCAAATGCTCCAGAAATTTGAATTAATTTATGTTTTAAATTAAATTAGAATAATATAATTTATCTTTAGAATTAAGCTACAAAAAATAATGTATACAATATACATAATTAAAATAATTTTTTTACCTTTTAAAAAATGTAAAGCACCCAAGTTGGATTAAAATTATTTTAAAGGTTATTTTCACTTGCCTATTTAAATGAAAATCATTCAAATATCATAGTATTTAGTGGAAATTTTAATAATTTAATCTTGTATTGGAATCTTTAACTCTTAAATTAGAACTGTTAGAATAAAAATGCAAGGCGCTTAATTTATTTTTTTTAATTTAGGAAGATAATATGGCAACGTCGTGTTCAGTTGTTTTAACCCTTGGACTGCCAGTTAATTTGTACCTACTCGAATTCATTGAAGGTGGTGATACCAACGCATATGTCAATACGATAACCCTAGGGTTAAATAAAGAAATCAAACGATAATATTTAATATAAATCATAATTTTTAATATAAAAAATGATATAAATGTTTCACATATACAGTTGATACTTTTCATAACACATAAGCAAGGCATCTGGTAACACTGTTAACTTTACAGTTTAATTTTTTTTGCGCAGTGCAGTTATTTTTATTTCGGGGAATTTAATTTGAGAATGTTTGTTTCCGTATGATTTAATTACAAAACAAAACAGTTCCATCGGAAAGTATGGATTTATCACCGGAGACACGTTTAGCGCCACCAAGTGGTTTACAAAAAGGCTGCGGTCCACATACGTCTCTAGCAAAATATTCCACATCACCCACAACCGGCCCTACTTCTACAGCCGGTAGTTCTATTGTAAAATCTTATAACAGCAGTAGTGATAGGAACAATTTATCCCACGAGTCCTCTCAACAACATGAACATATCCAGTCAGACGTTTTAGAAATGTTTGAGAAATGCTATTGTTACCAAAAATCCTCGATGTCGGATGACTGGCGCTTGTCCACGGCTGAAGATCTGTTTCTGGAATATTATCAATTGGAGTCATTCCAAGAGTTAAAAATAAAGCTAAATCTGGTTAAAAGCAAGTTAAATGATTATGATATTGAGTTTTGGTCTGCACATACCCGACGTCAGGATCCCGCCGGCGAGATTCCGTGGCGTTTAAAATCAGAAACGGATGCAGAATTCGTAACAATTGCGTGGTGTAAAATGTACGAATGTTTGGGTAGATTTACCGAATTGATACCTGGTCCAAAAATCAATTCTTTGCATTTATGTGAGGCTCCAGGGGCTTTTATAACAGCTTTGAATCACTACCTTTACACAAATTATGAAAAGGATGAGGTAAGTTTTGTTCATGTTGGTATATACATATGGTCAACCAATTAGCTTTACCGAAAAACTGCATTGAATCATTGTCAATATAATTAATTTGTTTAATTCTAGATTCAATGGAATTGGCTAGCAACGACTTTAAATCCATACTATGAAGGTAACCCTGTAAATAAAATGATAATGGATGATCGTTTCCTTTTATATACTTTGGACAATTGGCTTTTTCACAAAGATTTCACTGGTAATATTATTGATACTGAAAATCTTGAACATATGAAACAACAATGCGTACAGCGTTTGGGTGATGTTCATTTAATAACTGCTGATGGTTCAATTGATTGCATAGACGCACCCGATTGCCAAGAAGAAAAGGTAGCTTTACTGCATTATGCCGAAATAATAACTGCTTTAAGCATTTTAGCGGATGGTGGTTCATTTGTTATAAAACTGTTTACCATGTTTGAAGCATCCTCGATTTGCAAGTTGTACTTATTGAATTGTGTTTTCAATAGAGTCCATGTATTTAAGCCATGCACTTCGAAACGTGGCAATTCGGAAGTATATGTTGTATGCATAAATTATAAAAAGAGTACTAAAAATTTGAATGAAATTATAGAAAAAATGAAAACGAAACTGAACCCACAGAACGCGATGTTATGTCCATTATTTGCAAAATCTGTGTTACCAGTTGATTACCTAAGACAGCATGAAATTTGTTGTCGTATCTTTATGAATTACCAGATAAAAGCAATAGAACAAAATATATACACTTTCGAAATTAGACCACACAAAACGGTCACTAGACGTTTACAAACTCTTCGAACGGCTGTATGTAATGAATTCTATAGACGTTACAATATACAAAAATTACCCAGTGATTTAAAAATACTTTATAAGTATCGCAAATGTATAGAAAAAAGTTATAAAAATCAATTATACAAAGGTTCGCATTCTGAAAGGGAAATGTCGAAAGAAATAGCTAAAGACGAACAAATCTTTAAGTTGCGCAAACAATTAAACGAACTTGAGAAAATTATTAAAGATAATTTAGAACACAACGAAATTCAACTACAATTTGATGCTGAAGCTGCGGAAAATAATATTAAATTAACATTGTATCGTGGGCAAAGTATGTTACATTTAAATAGCAGCTTATTCGCTAATGTGCATTTATTGATTATGCGTAATAAATTGAATGATTTATACTTAAACGATTCTCTTTGGTTACGTCAGCCCAGATTAGAATTTGGCGAAAGCACTTCTTCAATAGTAATTGATTTCGAAGATTCTTCGCATACTGAGAGCTTTGCCATACAACAAGAGCAGTTTTTCAAATCAGTAATCTCGAACTTGTTAAAATATAAACCAAATAAGATTAAATTTATTAACATGCCATTTTTAACTCATTATGCCGTTTCATTATTATACTATTTGTCATGTGTGACATACACGAATTTAACATTCACAATGTATGATAATTTTGAAATTGTGTTAACCGCCCGCTCGGAAGACTTCATATTTAGCCTGGAAGAATTAAAAGCTGCTTTACTAAGTAGTCTAGATCAAGATATTTTATGTTTTCTAAAAATTTCACTACTACACAGTAACGATTTTAATAAAACTTTATGCGCCTACAATAATATGTTGTTACTGCAAAACTATAAATATTTACTATACAATTAAAATGTTTCAAATAACTAAAATTGTACATTTTTTGTCACTTGCATTCGTATTTTAAATGTATTAAAAGTTTTTGCTGAGGTATTGTGAAAAGTTTGGAAAGTCGTTTTGTGGATTATTCTAAATATGAAATAATAGTTATAAAAATATGTATGAATAGATTTAGATTTATATCAATAAAAATAATATTTTAATATCAACAATATGGAATTATGATTTCAATTTAAACAACGTTAAACTACCCTAATACTACTAGGCTTTTTAAATTCAATCACATATCTCGATGACAACCATAATTTTCGTAAATATTTAAATTCTTTCTGGAAACTAGACTATAAACGGTTTCCAAGTACCCAAGTGAACACCTCTTAATGGGAAGGCTTGACTTTAACATAATTTGATGGCTGTAAACTCGTAGTCAGAATGACCGCACAACAACAGAAGAAATATACATGCGGTAACGCATGATTGATTGGGACTTATGATTATACAGTGATAGCGTCTGTAGAATTTGTAGGTCTGTGTAATGGGAGCAGACGCTCAATCATCTTTTATACTATTATCTGTCTGTTCCTAATAACAACATACAAAATAACATGATAGAAAAATCTGTAAGACTCAAGTAAATTCCTCTCTACGGCATTAAAATCATTAATATCTATTTTTAGGAACTAAGAAAACAGATTAACTAAAAAACTGATTCCGAGATCTTATTCGTATCCAAATTCTATCGTCCAATTCTCTAATATAGTAACTCTATCTAATGTCTTATCTTTGAATCAAAATCTTCGATTGTACTCAATTAAAATGTAGCAAAAAGCAATAAAAATAAATAAATTTTATCGAATGAAATACACAATTTTTATTTTAAACTTTCTTGTTTTTATGTTTTTAATTTTTTTTTAGTGTTATGCATTTAAATACAATTGTTTAGCTGCTCAAATGAAATTCCGTGTTGAACAAAATATACAATTGAATTAACTTAAAAGGTCGAGTAACGGAAAGAAAAGAAAAACATTTAAAATAGCATGAAGAAAGATAAAGTAAAAATATATATTTAGTATGTAGGTGTGTTACAAAGGACATTATAATGAAATATTATTTAAAGTACAAATTCTCTCTTTATAACGGTGGTAGTAAGGTTATTGTTACTGCAATTACTACCGCTTGAGGTGAAGATGTAGAGAAGGCTGACCGGCTGGCAGGCAGTTAGAAGACTTATGAAATTTTAATTTTAAATGTTTATTCGTAAAAGACATCGCGTTTTACAATGCTTAGCAATAAGAGAACAAATGTAGTGACAATTTTGGTTTAAATAGTCTTTGTTTTCTCTTTTTTATGTAAATATATATGTAGGTGGCTAGGTTACTTTACTAATCAGCTGGCCTCTTTTCACTGTTCTTGCGGGTAAAATCTTCAGCATTTTTCATGAATTTTTTACGATCTTTTAGAAACTCTTCTGCCAAATCGGCTCGCAATGGATGCTCTGGCTCCGGATCGTTAATCAATGCAATTAACGCATTAATAACTTGATCCGTACGTGTGGCAGGTTTCCAGTTTTCCGTACTTATAATAGGCAAACAGACTTGGCCTTTCTCATCAATATTTGGATGATAGATTTTCGTTTTAAAATTTATCTTTGGTGGCTTAAAGGGATATTCGGCCGGAAAATTGATTTCAATACGAAATGCTCCCTTATTGTAGGGTGGATTATCGGGCACAATGAGGCCAGTCCAACGCAATAGATTATCATCGTCAGTGGCAATCTCTCGAAAGGATTTCAATTGACATTGTTGTAAATCTGTTAATTCTTTACGTAAACGACGCGGTGCTGTCATATTCCTCTGCTATGCTCTGGAGAAAAACAATAGTGATGTTTCCGTAAACGTTTTCAATTTAGCAATTTAATATTTTAATGATTTTTTTTACAACGAAAGTAAAATATTCCAGAATTTTTTTTCTTTTTCGTTTTTGTTACACACCGAATCAGACGTTTTTCTTATTAGCACTTTTTCCTTCTTTCTATGCTCTTTCATTTACTTTTGACTCACCTTTCGTCTTTTTCTCAATTGCAATTATTACTCATTAGTGTAGGCAAATTTTCTTGATAGACTCATTCGATGTGGCGATTTTATAGAAATGCTTAAAAACGTCTATTTCGATTGTAAAAACTATAATATAAACGTATTGCAAGGTGAGTCATCGATTTGTCACTAGAATTCTTTTGAATAGAATAAATAGAAATAAAAATGTTATGGTTTTACTGAAAATACGGACTTGTTAGATATTATATAAAATGGAGAATTGCATCCTTAATATCTAAATTTTAGATAATAATATAGATGTTGAATTGATAAGTGCTTTCATGTTTGTAACTGAATGTATTTTTAAATTATCGTATTATCTAAGTTATTTATATTTGATGATATGTGTCATAATTTTTAATTAAAATCAATGTTAATTAAAAGTCTACTTAAAAAGTTTGCTAATAGTTTTTTGTTCATATTTATCATATTGTTTTCTGGAATAAGGACAAATTTTCTATAAATTTTGAAGATTATTCCTTAAAAACCACTAAGTTATCAATACTTCTTCAAAAGAAATATTAATTGGTAAAAACAGAGTTGTTACAACATAACCTTATGATTTTTATTTAAAACTACTAGTCACCAGAGTGAGCACATGTAAATTCGCTTGGTATAAACAAGTTTTCATAACATTTAGCTTAAATGTATGGTGATCAGTGTTGCAAAATTGAAATGTTGAAAAGGTACTGAACTATAACCGAAAGAGTACTTTTTTGCATCAAAAGCAAAAAAATTGGCCATTATAAACCATTGAATCAGGATTATGACCTAACTTCTCACACCACTTATTTTGTGTGTGTTAATATTATACATGAGTGGCGGGACCTACTGTTTAAAGTCGACTCCGACCGACAGATTTTTGAGAAACTTTTCATGGCAATTTTATTTATTCTCAGAGATTTTCCTAGAAGTCGAACAGAAAAACTAACTACTTATTAGTGTTCCTCACATACAAGACAAGAACAGCTGATTCGGAAAGTAATAAAAAGTAAAAGCCCCGTTTAGTCAAACGTCGAAGGAACGTAATATAACCTACCAAGGCACATCTAACAGGTAACCGCAAGTGTACAACAAGTACAACAATGCAAAAACAACAGGCATTTTGTTTTTGTTAAAGCGTACGCGTAATGTCAAAAAAATTAACCCTCAAACCTCCATAGGAAATTAATAAAAGCAATTAAAAAAACTAAATACATTTTATATATTGAAATTTCTTTTGATTTTTATGTCATGCTTAATTACGCAATAGTGGGGCACCTATAAATTAAAAAAAAATTATTCCATGCAGTCAATAACATTTCCACTTTATCTAAAGAACATGTTTTTATATGGCCATCGATAAAAATGGCAGATGCTAACGTTATTTGTTATTGGTCATAGTTTTGGCACTTAGTTGGAGAGACCGAAATCTTATTTTGGGTAATTCATCAGCCTCGTCTAAATAAATATAAATATAGTAAATCTAGGTTGTAGTTTAAAAGATATATGGATTTAGTGTTAAAGGCTTAAATATTATTAATCATCTTGCAAAAATTTTAATAAAATTGGCTTTGAAATAGTAATCCTGAAGAATTTCTAGAGTGCGTATCGTTAAGGATACATCCGGTACATATGAGGGTTTATAAATGCGAAAATGATTATCGAAACAAAAAAACAACAAAATTTTGACATTTAAAAACGCGTCAGCTGTTGACATAGTTTTACCTGTTAGATTTGCCTTGTAACCTACGTTCGTTTTTAGCATATGAAAAGCAATGCAAATGCTTACCGAAATTACATTAGGGTTCGGTAAGCGTTTTCATTGCTTTTTGTGTTCTAAAAACGAATGTACGTTCCATGGACGTTTGGCTAAGCGGGGCTAAAGCCTAATTCTACCTTTAGCATTACGTAGAACATGTTGCTAATGCATTAATAGTTGAAAAGCGCAAGACATAAAATATGTAATAATAAAAAAGTACTGAAAGCGTCACGGGGGTACTGCGATACTTTGAAATGAAAAAGTACTAAAGTACTGAATTTTTCAACACTGATGGTGATATTGTGACTCTCTCTTTCTCTGGTATTTACCACAGTGTTGAAAAATTGAAATTTTGAAATGGTACTGAACTATAACTGAAAGAGTACATTTTTGCATTAAATGGTACTTTTGTAAACAAACGTATGTATGTATACATTATAACCCTTCAATCAGGATTATTACCTATCTTCTCACACCACTAATGTAGTGTAATTTTATACATGAGTGGCGGGACCGAGAGTTTAAAATCGACTCCGCACAACAGATTTTTGTGAAATTTTTCATGGCAATTTTATTTACTCTCAGAGTTTTTAACAGAATGAGGTCGCCGAAGGAATATTTTTTTCATTTTTCGTTATGTTGGAGATGTCTGAGACGGGGTATGAACCCACACATCTAGTAAGCCAGCACACTACCTACTAGGCTATTTATTTATTTATATTTCATACACGTACGGTACAGGACAGAAAAACTAACGACTTATACGTGTTCCTCACATATAAAACAAAAACTACAGATTCTGAACGTAACAAAATGTAAAAGTTCCGTGTAGTCAAACGTCGACGGAACGTTATGGAACATATTTTCGTTTGTAGCATATGAAGAGCAATGTAAATCCTTACCGAAATCACATTACGGTTCGGCAAGCGTTCTCATTGCTTTTCGTATTCTAAAAACGAACGTACGTTCCGTGGACGTTTGGCTAATCGTTGCTAAAGACTAATTCTACCTTTAGTATTACATGGCTAATGCAGTAATAGTTGAAAAGCGCAAGACATACAATATGTAATAATAAAAAAGTACTGAAAGCGTCACTGGGGTACTGCGGTATTTTTAAAATGGAAAAGTACTGAAAAAAGTACTAAAGTACTGAATTTTTCAACACTGATTTACCAATTGGGAAAAGTTTTTTCAGTCGTCTTTCAATTTTTCTATGAAGAGGAGACGTGTGTTTAAGTTTGCGCGTGGAAAGGAAAATCATTTTTGGAGTTTTTTTTAAATTAATTTCTTTTTTTCGTTCGTTTTTTTGTTACGTTCACATAACTAAAATTGATGAAAACGTTCCATTTGTAAGATCTGGAGATTAATAGAAATCAAAACGTAAATAATTGTTAAACGAACATTTTTTGCAACGCTTGAATAGCCATACGGTTTTAGTTTTAAAAACTCCACGTGAAAGTGGGATCCACAGCCATTTATTTATTATCTACGCCTCACGAATATAGAAAAGAAAATTTTCTCACACACGTTAACATTTTTCTTTTCTTTTATTTTATGCTTCTATATATATACGTACGTACGTGTGTTTTAATTTTTTCGGCATAAATTTTTGCTTAAAAACGAAAAGTTTAGTTTTAATGCTTTTGTAACTTAAAAGACTGAATTAATTAAATTAAAAGAAAATAAAAAATAATATATATTTATAAAAAATTAAAGAGATATAATCCACGACGACATTTTTTTTCTTTTGCTATTATATGAAGAAAAAAGTGAATAATGAATAATTAGCACAGATAAAATAAAACTAAAAAAACAAGACAACGAATCACATACGAAAAAAAAGTGTAAAAACAAAAACAACTATCATTATAAAAATTAAAGAGACACAAACACACACAGCTGTTCCATAAAAAAATAATACTGCCAAAATTGTTGATGAAATTGTGCGTGTGTGTGTGCGTTTTAAAGAGCTTTAAAAGTGTGAGCGAGAGTGAGAGAGAGAGTAACATATTAAAGAAGAACAAGAAAATTAATTTAAAAACCAAAAGAAAAATTCCTCTATAATTATTCATTAAATAATAAACGCAAAAAGCATTCGTAAAAACTGCAATTCTTAATCAAAGTAATATAATTAAAAACATTTGATGAAAAGTCTTGTAGTGCAATGAACAGATAAAAATGAACTAATATAATAAAAACAGCAACAAAAGCAAAAATAAAAAAAAATAATTCGTGACAAGTGTTTTTGTAAAGTCAAGAAAGAGAGTTTGTGAAAAGAAGGCGTACAAAATCAGTTTGGATTTTATTTAAATCTATTCAAAAGAAACCAAATAATGTAAAACAAAAGAAACCAAAAAGCGAAAAATAAATAATAGTAACACAAGCTTATAGACGTTGCAGTTAAAAGGAGGGGCCGCTTATTGGAAAATATCCATCATCATCTTCATCATCGCCTCTTTGCAGTTGTTGGTATTTTATTTCTTTCTTCAATTCAATTGAGTTTTTTGTATCTCTTTTTACTGGATTTTTCGTCTTTGCTTGAGCTTAGGTAAGTTTCTGTGATAGAATTTTATTAATATTACATATAAATATGGTTGCCAGGTTATTTGAGTTGCACTATTCTTTAACTGATGAGTCAAAATTGTCTGTTATTATATTAAGTGCAGTAAAAAGATACCCATTATTATTCCCAGACTGACGGAATTAATAACTTTTATCTCGCGCTGATTGAGTACAATTTGCTAATGAAGTTTTAAGATTTTATGGTGATTTTATGATTACATTCAACTTCTGCATACACAAAGCCACAACCATTTTTGAGCCTTTAGCGTTTCAATCGTTTCGACCCGTCTTCCTACACAAGGCTTGCAATAATATTAATAAATTTTTACATTAATATAATATTGCATGTCATTATTACCGTTTGAAATTATTTTATTGAACTAACTTTAGGTGTGGTAAATATAAATATGAACTCCGTTATCTTAATCCTAATTTTAATGACTTTCCTAAAAATAACTTATTAGTTGCCCGCAACTATAAAGTGTTTTCCAGAGTTTCGACATTGCTGGTGGTCATTGTGTGTTGGGCTTTCGTTTTAGGCGTATATTTGATTTTCTTTATGCCTCTGTGTTAGTAATCGAAAGGGTAAACAAAACAAAACAAAATGATAATAAAAACAAATTGTTTTTGTGTGTAGGTCGGGCATGTTTTATTTTCATTTTTATTTATTTCTGTTGTTGTTATTTCTGTCTTCAAGATCACTTCGAAAAATATTTCTATACGAATCAGCTGTTTTTAGAAGCCCACATAGACGCTTACAAACTAGTTTTAACTAAAGAATATTATTGTAACTACAGTGCGCATCAAAAGTGTTGGAATGTTTGGGAAAAAATTTTATGTTTTTTAAAATAAGTTTAATAGTATAGGATGGTTTTGAGCGTTTTTTATGTACTACAGTGGCCCCGTTTTAGTCTTCCACTGAGAGTGGATATATATCGAATGGTATGTCAAAGATCATTCATAAAGATTATAACCTCTACGTCTGTGTCAACTTGTTCACTTACATATTCATTTTTGTCATGCACTGTTGTAACTACAATTTTGTTAGGAATTTTATTTTTCGTTCTTTAAAATATGCTTAATTAGTGTTAACAGATCTAAGAACGCATCAGTATTTGGAATTTTTTGTCGATGGCTGTCTGAGTTTCTCAGATTTTTAATTTGCTGTATTAAGGCGCCCAGAGACGATCAAGTAATTTCATCAAATAATGCATATGTGTGAGTGTCGTGTGATTGAAGTTTAAAAGGAGACGTTCAAATAAATTCGTCAATCGTCATTTGCATTTTGTTTTCGTAGTGATCGCTTCGTAAAATGTCATCATCGGATGACGATTTGTTGCTTTTAACATCGTGTGTTAAGGAAAAAAAAAGGAAAATAAGAAAACAAAGAAAAAGCTTTGGATGAAAAGTTGGTACAAAAAAGGAAACAATTTACACATGAAAATCTTTTAAATGAATTAAAATTTAAATGCAAAGACGACTATGGAAATTTTTCCAATATAAATTTTTTTTCGTCTTTGCATTTCTCCATGATGGCAAGAACTTTAACTTATTAGCCCAATTCACAATCTCGTGTATTTTTGCAATTGTATTTATGCAATTGTAAATATTTCCTATTAATTGTGAACAAAATTTACTGGTTACATTTGCAACACTAATTGTAAAACACATATACACAGCTGATTGTCAAAAATAAAAAATAAATATATGATTTTAATTTTATGATATTTGTTAACAATTTATAAAAATGTCTAATGGAAGTTTGAAGGAACAAATATTGGACTCTTTAATAGACGAGGCTGCCGAAGAGATTATGTTCGGTATGAATTATTTTATTAACATCCTCTTCGGACCATTTTCTGTTGTGTTTATCCCTTTTTATTCTTTTTTTTATATTTTGGGTCTCCATTCGCCAACGAAATTTATTATTTTTAATAAATAAATTGTCAGCTGTCAGTTTACTTAAGTGTTGCAAAATGTTGAGTAAATATAAACTACGGTTTTGAGTATTGTTTATTTTATAAACTGTAGCAAGAGTATTTCTGTATATTTTGTTATTGTAGTGTAAAAATATACTAAACCATTTTGCAAATGCAATGATGCAAGGCCATTTGCACTAGATCGTGAATTGGGCTATTATTTTTAATAACTTTAACTTATTAAAAATATAATAACAAATAAAATATACACACACAAAATATATACACACAAAATATAAAATATTAATTCGCAATAAAAAAAATATTTCTTTGCTTATCCGTATGCGGGTGTGTTCATCACGACGATATCGAAGCAAATGAGATATTGCTTGTCAATCAGAATTGGAGACGATCAAATAAAAATTCGTCAAATGAAAAAATCAAAATGTTTTGATTTTCTTCAATCAAAGGCGACAACGTATACGTATATAACGACAACACGCACACATATAAGACGTTGATGCTTTTATTTGATCGTCTCTGGGCGCCTTTAGTAAAATAATTATTGCTTTTAAAACCCTGATTTAGTTATCTGTTTTGCATGTCTCTTCGAATTTTTTGAATCAAGCTGTGTATGTAATGTTCAAATCAGAGTATGCTTTTATCGAAACATATTTCAGGATCCTATTTTGTCTAAGTTTAAAAGGATAAAAATTTAGTCAAGGAATTCCTTTTAAATTAAGTTAAAAATTATTATGATGTTTTTATAACACAGGCTATTTCACTTGCTTGCCTGTTTATATGGGAAACACAAACAAAATTGAGTGTTTTTGTTTGTGTTTTCCATGCAAACAGGCAAGCAAGTGAAATAGCCTGTGTTACAAAAACATCACATATGAAAAAAGGCATTAGTGATCTGTTTGAGTACTTTTTTAACTCAAAATGAGTTGTTTGTCTCTTCCAATGAACTTTGCACTAACAACAACAATGTATCAATGATATGTGCAATAACGGTTAATATTGAAGACTAGCGAAGCAAATGAGAGCATTTTCTTTAATAAAAAAGAGTTCGCTTTCTCATAAAAGGTATGTAATAAGAATTTGTCATTTGCAAAACTATTCCAAATAGAAATTAACAAAACAATTGTGGCATAACCTAAAATAATAGAAATCATTTAAAACGGTCAGTAAGTATTTGTTAAAATATTTAAAACATTTCTTTTGAGAACAGCATACGTATGACCACAAAATAAACCTCAAAATAACTTGTAATTACGATAATTATTCAAATATTTCTCTTCTTTTTGTGTTGCGGCCTCATATTTTTTTATTTTGTTTTATTTGTGTTCTTATCGTTTACAACAACAAACGTGTTCATTGTTTCTGGTATTTTTCTTTTTTTTCACAGAAAATTAGCGGACGCAGCATAATAACTCGAATAAGAAACAAATCAGTTAAAAAAAACAAACAAACGGAAGAGGTGAAGAGTAGAATTGGACTGGAAGAAAAGCAGAAAAAAGAAGTGAAAATATTAAAACTATTTGCAAATATTTTTGCATAAATAAAAAAAAAAAAAAACACAAAAACCAACCAAATTAAATTAAATACGACTGATTGAACGGATTACCTATCAATACTCGTGGTTGAATAATAAATCAAGTACCTACTTCCCTTAAACGCGTAAAGAAAGAAATGACAAAAATATTCATTTGTAAAGAGAAGCAAATTTAAAAAAAGCGAACTGGTCTATAATACCCCACAAAAGCTAAGAATTACCATCTGAAAATATGAACACTTCTCAGGGTTCAACTGCAGCGTCGTCCGTGTCGACGACCACAGCACAACCACAGCCCTTAACAAATGGCGGAGCTGGTAATGGCTCAAGCGCAACAGGCGGCAACAATGAACGCAAACGTCTCTTTATTACACACGTCGACTCTTTGGGACCATACCTTAAGATCATTGGTCACCTCAATCCCGATGCTATG